>OZ012625.1:9941407-11299241 GCA_963942485.1 Pediacus dermestoides
AATGAATTTAAAATCGCAGGTGGCTGTGAATTTCTCATGTATTAAGGAATTGCCGCTTCGCACAATATAGTGCAATTTCGAATGAATGTGATTTTCAGAACATTTTAGAATTATTTCTATTTTCTACTTAAAAAAATAAATGTACTTGCTAGGCCCCTAAATATACATCAACTCAGAATATGGCCTAGCTACTTTTAAATAATTTTGTTATAGTTAGTATTTGTCTATTATTTTTAAAAGGAGGCACAGCATTATTAAATTTCACAGTCAACTGCTATGTTAGATGTTTTTATACATTGTTCTGAAAATTTTATAAGAAATAAGTATACTTACAATCATAAAATCCCCAACAGTGTTGGACAAATTTGTGACCAATGTAAACGAAGACCCAAACAGTTGGTCGGGTATTTGCAAAGACACTGGTTTATTTTTTTCAAAAATTGCAATGTCTTCAGTTGTGGTTGGGCGCTTTTGTGTGGTCGTCTCCCAAGCAAATTTTGTGTTTGATGGCTGAACAAAATAAATACAATCATTAAAAAACTTTTATTTTAGATTGATAGAAAATTGTACAGTTTAACACTAAAAAAGTGAATTTAAAGATGATATTGTGGTATTTACAAATTTACAGTAGGTATGTATACCTAGTGCAGGTGCGGTTTTAATTAAACATGTTAGTCACAACATTGATGATCACAACGAATTACTAAAAATAATATCCCATTAAGTCTAAGTTGATTAGTTTCAATATTATAACGAAATTTTTATTATTTACTAAATTACTGTCTTAATTCTATTTGTTTTAATATATGTAGTAAAAGTATCAAGAAAATGTATCATACATAAATATGTAGGTAATGCACAAATAATTTCAGAAATCAATTTTAAATCGATGGAACAATGTAAGAATCCAGGGACGGTTTGACACATTTAATGAAATGTGATTATGCGAAAATGTTTAATAGTCGTTGATTACCAAGGGTTTGAAGAAAATTATCACAAAAAATAATTACAAAATCTTTAGTTCATTGACGAACATGACTAAATATGAAATATTTTTGCAAAAATAGTACCTATGCAACAAATTGTTCAATGGTTAGGAGGGGATATATCAACAAAAGATATTCAGCTAGTCTGGAGAGGAGAACTTATAGTTTCCCGCCCATTCATTTTCAAACATATTCTTGTGAATGAGGAATGAGGAGGCTTAACGAGCCAGAATACTTAAAAATTTCAAAAATGTGTCTTATTTATACGGTAATCTAAAAAAATACAGACACAGTTTGTCATAAACATCTCTTGTACTCAATATCTTCACACGAAATAAAATTCCTGAAAATACATTTTTTCAGATATTTCACGAACTAATTAACATATCCTAGTTTTCTTAACAGATAAGATTAACTTATTTGCCTCAATTTAGTGAAAAATATATCTTTTACTGTTTTTGAAATCCTTCTAGGTAGAAGCGAATTTGTAACAGCCTGTATATAGATAGATAGGCCAGGTGCCAGGGAATTTGAACCAATAATTCCTACAAAAGATTTTATAATTCATAACGCAGTGACACGAACTTTCACTCTCCTCGGAGTACTGCAAAAATGATTATGCAAAAAATTGAAGATGATAAAATCCTCTACAATGAAAAGAGTAAAGGTACTCAAAAATTATATATTATAACAAAAACATTTCAAAATTATCATCAAAATATTCGAATTCGAATTAATAGTCCTTCAGCTAGGGGTCAAAAGGTAGGAAGTAAAAGCGGAATGAGACGACGCAGTGTTTTCTGAAGGTTTTTTGGTCGCTGAATCCGAATCCGTGCGTCGTTTTTCAATAAAGTGGTGCAAACAAAAGTTATTAACAATTTATTGTTTAAAACGCAATGACTCGAAAATTATAGATTTTACCAAGCATTTTACCAAAAAAAGTTTCTAACAAAAGTTGTTACAAATAAAAAGACTCTCCGAAAAGTTCATATGGTATTTTGTCATAAAGTCGCACGGACAAAAGTTATTAACAATTTATTGTTTAAATGTTTAAATTAACTCGAAAACGAAAAGTATACATTTTACCAAAAAAAGTTTCAAAGAGAACTTGTTCAAAATAAAAAGACTCTCCGAAAAGGTCATATGGTATTTTGTCATAAAGTTGCTCGGACAAAAGTTATTAACAATTAATTGTTTAAAATGCAATAACTCCAAAGGTGTACATTTTACCAAAAAAAGTTTCAAACAAAAGTTGTGCAAAATAAAAAGACTCTCCTAAAATGTATGCTTTTTGGTTTGTTTCGTTTTAAACAATAAATTGTTAATAACATTTGTTCGAGCGACTTTATGACAAAATACCATATGACCTTTTCGGAGAGTCTTTTTATTTTGCACTACTATTGTTTGAAACTTTTTTTGGTAAAATGTATACTTTTCGAGTTATATTGCGTTTTAAACATTTAAACAAATAATTGTTAATAACTTTTGTCGGTGCGACTTTATGACAAAATATCATATGACCTTTTCGGAGAGTCTTTTTATTATGAACAACTTTTGTTTGAAACTTTTTTTGGTAAAATGCTCGGTAAAATCTATACTTTTCGAGTTATTGCGTTTTAAACAATAAATTGTTAGTAACTTTTGTTTGCACCTCTTTATTGAAAACGACGCACAGATTCGGATTCAGCGACCAAAAAACCTTCAGAAAACACTGCGTCGTCTCATCCCACTTTTACTTCCTACCTTTTGACCCCTAGCTGAAGGACTATAATGAATAATTAACAACAAATATGACAAAATGTAGTTATGAAGTTTGTGATTTTAGACATCAAATAATTTTGAAAAAATGACCAAAAACTCAAAAATATTATAAGGTTCTAGGAAATTTAAGAAATTCTGGATTTATGTAAGTGTCACTCTGGCATTTCCTTGATTTCCAAGATAATAACCTTGATCTTTCACATTTTGAATGTCGTCAACTATCAAAAATTTGTTTATTAAGAAACCCCCTATCCTTTCTACGGATTTGAATAAAAAATTGAATCCCTGCCTCTACTTGTATGACCAAAATCTGGACCAAATTTTATACAAGTCCCTGAATAACTTATTCAAAAATTTTATACAATGTTCTATTTATAGATTTTACAAGTTTTTTATTTAAAAAATATTTATTAGATACTATTTCCTATAACAATTTGAGACTGCATTAGCCACTACAAATATTGATTGCATATTAAAATAAATTGTCAATTGCAGCTACAGAAAGTAACTGTAATACTTATTCTAGTTTTCTTTGAAAGGTAATTGAGTTATTGCAATTAATTATTTATTAAAAGTAAAAGTGGTTTATAAGCAAAACACATTAAATAGTTTGTAATAATTTTTATTTAGGACTTATATTTTATGTACAAATAATATAATAATTAGACTACGTATAATCTACTTGCTAAATAAAATATAAACATGGATAATGATTTCTATTTTATTTAAAATATATTCACAGGATGTCCCTAAACAATAAAAAAACAAAAATAATCTCAAATTGTTATATGAAAGTAAACATGATTTTTCTCTTTTTTATATAAAATGGCAAAACACGCTTATATCAACAAAAATTAATAAATACTTAATAGAACATAATATAAAAATAAAGGAAACGTTGACATGCTGTTATACTACATACGACAAGGTGAACTATGGAGTATTTCAAAATGATTTATTATTTATTAGGGGGGTCACAACTTTTTTACATACATTAGCCCGAATTAATATAAACACAAACTGGTATTGAAAGTGAAAGCCAAACACAAAAAATATGCCTTAAGCAAACTTAAATTTCTGGCATGTTACACAATAATTTGTCTGGGTATTTACAATGAAATAGAAGAGCGAAGAATATTTTTAGATGACTAGAATACAATATTAGTGACACACTACGTTATTTATACAAAAGGCTACACTGGTTAGTGAATTTAAAGAAAAGATGCAATGAAAAGTAAACTTTTTAGAACGAAGCATTTAAGCAATTTTGTAGATATACTAGATGATCGATACTAATTAGATTAAGTGATTTAATTAGATTTTTTAATGGTAACTAATCCCCGACTAGAATAATGCATTAAATAAGCAACAAAATCGCGTTTTACTATTTCGAGCTAACATATGTTCAAAATTTTTACACGTTTCTTTTTACTACAAAAAATTTTCAATAATTTACTGCCAACCATCAACAACATCACCATCTAGTTTTTCTGGTAAAAAATGGTAACATTATCACTTTTTTATTCAAAATTTTGTTGTTGAAATGATTTAGGCACCATAGGCGGACACGCTAGCACCTACGTGGGCTCCAGTGGCACCGGACGACCCCCCGAATCCGTGACTCAACAGTGATCCAAAATTGAACCCTGTGTGACCCCCACCAGACGAACCACTAGACAATTTGTTTGTAACGATGGTTAATAATGGGGCTGCTGCTTGTAGTTTTTGTCCGATGGCGCCTGAAATAATTCCTGAGAGAGATACAATAGGATCCTTTGGTGCTTCGATGCCATGGGCACGATTTTTAGCAATGTTTGTTTTATCTAGTTGATCTACCCAGGCAGTCTTCTGGTCGATGAAAGAATTGATTTTCTGTGAATTGAATGAGTTAATAATGAATGGTGCAAGAAACTATAGTGGGTAATGATTTGTGTATGGATATGGCTTATATGGTGTGAAATGTTGTAGGTATTACATAAAGTGTAGTGGACAAAATGCATTTTGTTTGTTGCGTGATATTGTATAAT
The DNA here is from genome assembly GCA_963942485.1 of Pediacus dermestoides. Classification (NCBI taxonomy): domain Eukaryota; kingdom Metazoa; phylum Arthropoda; class Insecta; order Coleoptera; family Cucujidae; genus Pediacus; species Pediacus dermestoides. Next base: position 9,946,182 of record OZ012625.1, read on the forward strand.
AAAGCTATTATGCTACATATAATTGGAATATAATGAATGCAGTTGGTATAAAATCAAACAGACCAGAACTGGAATTGTATTGGTGGAAACATTAAAAATAAATTATTTTTTATACTTTCAGTAGAAGAACAATGAATATCAGATATGGAATATAATAAGTTGACATTTAACAAGGAATCTACAGTAGATCTTAATAAATAAATATTTATAATATAAATGCTATACTACTTGCATTTACATATACGAGTAGGAGTAATAAATTTTATAATTTTTTTCTAGTATTATTAATATTAATGTTCTGGAAAAAATAAGTTAGGTTAGATTAATTTAATTAAAGGGATAATAGAAAATAAAAAAAAATTCAAATCTAAAGAAAAAATTTGGCTCTGTGATGATTGAAATGTGAATGAAACTTTTGTAAGTATAAAGACGAAATGCTAGTAATTTAAATTTAGTACTTTAGATTGTTACAAAGTACCATAAGTACTATAAAATTGTAGACTTGATGTTGTGAAGATGAATAGTAAAGTAGGTAGGTACTGGCTATATGTTTCAATATTTTCTTTTTTTTTTAGCAGAACAAATAATTTTACTTTTTCAGTTTTGGTGAAGGCGGCAACTTAAATTATTATTAATCATATACAAAAACCAAAGATGTTGATTAATAAATTGATATTTAGTGTACGCTTGAAAATTGTAGTGTTGGGAATTTAGGTTTTGTTGTTATACTGCGTTTAAGGAAATATCCTTAGACTCTTTAAGCCAACAAAATTTCTATTAGAGTTTGTACCGTGTTTATACCACTTTAGAGAATAGTCGACCAATTTTATATAAATATATATAGGAGTGTATTGAACTAAACGTAAATATTTGTACTTTGAAAACTATAAAATACTATTTAAGCTTGAGAAATAAAATAAGCAAATTTTATTGCTGGTTTGCTCATTTAAGTAGATAAGCTCTAGACGGTAGATGGAGAATTGGTTCAAATCTAATTATCTGAGAAAATGCAATAAATATGCAGATAATGTAGGTACTCGTATTATATTCAGAGAATAACCTTATATGTATCATAAAATATTAATGCAAATTACGATAGGAAGTAATAGCCGTTTGCCACGAGGCTAATTTTAGTATAAAATTTAATACTATTTAAATTTATACGCACGCATATTTAGTGAACTCGTTACAATAATTCTATTTTCTTTTATACAATCTGACTTAAATGTGCGTAAATTGGATGCACTAGTGTACAGTGCAGTACCGAAGAGAATTAATTTGGACTTATTGTTTATTATTAATTTTGTACTAAAATTAGCCTCGTAGCAAACGGCTCTTAAACATATACAGGGTGTTCCAAAATACTGCGAAAATTTTGAGGGGGTGATTCCTGAGATGATTCTAAGAAAAAAGGTTCATATGAACATAGGTCCGAAAATGCTTTTTTTTACACCCCACTCCCAGGTTTGATCCGCCTCTGGTGAAAATTTCAAAATGATTTACACTCTATCTTATTAAGCATAAAAACATTAGTGGATGTGGTGAATTTTATCATTTTACCTTGAACAGTTTCGGAGATAATAAATAAAAACCTACTTCAGGGTCCCAAATTTAAGGGGCTCGACGGATAGGGATTTTCGGGCCCATGTTCATATGAACTTTTATTCTCAGGAATCACTCCCTCAAAATTTTTGCAGTATTTTTTAGAACTCCCTGTATAGTATTATATGATTTATTTTGACAAGGGCAGACAATGGATTTTCTTTGAGTCTCTCAGGATTTAAAATATTTTCTGCCTCTCAAATTATTCTAATTTCAATAAGCATGCTTCTAGTTGAGATGTTTAAGTTTTTGAAAATAATTTTTAGAAGTCTCTCATGGAAAAGGAACTTTCTGGTCTTTTTTAAACGTAGAGTTGCGTAGATTTGAGGACACACTGTACATTTTAAAGTCCAAGCATTAACTACGTCCTGACGGATTTTTTTGAATTAGATATAATGCAAAATTAAATTACTTTTTCTAAAAATATAAGATTACTAGACAAAACAACACACAGAATTGCCAAAAGTTACGTAAAATATTGTAGCGCCACATTTAAACCAATGCATCGCTTTTAATTTTTATTTAATTATATTTATGTCAGTGTCCATAAAATTTAAATATAAATCGTACAATATTATGATATTATGATATGCACAAAAAGGCCTTCAAGATTCCGGAACCCTAAATTCGACGCTTAAATACAAACACTATCATTATTTTTTATATTTATACACAGACAACTAAAATATAGGTGATAGAAGTTCGAAGACCCTGTGTTGTGTCCAAAAAGATATCGGTGTTAATAATGAACTTAATTCGTAATATTATATTACTATTAATATAATTTACACTTTTCTGGTAGTAAATTAACACTTTAGAATCATACACATTTTAATCAAGAATAAGTACCTAATAAAATAATAGTAATTGAAAAATTTCTAATCATATCCTGAGAAATAAATAACTTTAAGTATTATTACTACTTATAAGAGGAATTGTAAGCATTTATTACAAAATTGTAAAAGACACCGTTTTAAATTGTCAGTGTAACTAATTTTATAAAATGTCATACATAGTTATATTATTTCTCCAATGTTTCTAACAAATCCTTCCATATAAATTTGCCGGTTTATTATAAATATTTTTCCCACTCCCGATTAAGTAAGTACACTATGACATTGTTGATAGGGACATAACTTGATTTTACCAAAATGTTATCGATTGTTATTAACAATAAGAAGCTTCACTCATGTCCCTAGGGAAAAAAAAGCAATTTATTTTGGATATTTAAATATATCAACGAATAATTAAAATTTTCGTCTCTATAGCCACAAGGCATCAAAGTCTACCTATTTTTTTAACACCTTGTCGTAGGTCGAATATAAATTAATGAAAGACAAAGAACTAAAAACGACTTTTTATTATATAGGGTGATCAGTAATTGCCACACTCGGACCATACTGTGATAAACTTTACGTTTCAAGAATCACCAATTTTTTTACAAAGATATGACCACTTTTGTGAAAATAAAAGTGGCAACACTGCATTGAACATGTGAATAGGTTAGACGAGAAAAAAAAGAAACGTTCAATATTTTATGATGCGAGAACTTGTCAAACTAATTTAGTACTGTCAATTTTATTAAAAAACAGAAACAACAATTGAAATTCATTATTAATATTTTCATGGCAATAGAACGTATTTTAGCTTATTCAAAGGGGAGCTTGAGAGGTTGCCAAACTTCAAATTTCTCTCAAATTTAGGTATTTTATTAAATTTTAACATTTTCAATTTCTTTGTATTAGAGGTTTTATGAAAAAAATTAAACAAATCATATTGCATTTTATCCAGAGATTATAGCAGCATGAATTATTCACTCATTTTTGTTTTGGTTATGAAAATAATTAGCTTGTAACTTGGATGAGGGAAACTCTATAACTCGGAAAGTAACCATCAGATTTAATTTTTCTTTGCAGATTATCCTTAGTTTTAATGTGCTCTATAACGCCCTGTATTCGGAGTGCGCCAATTACTGATCACCCTATATATAGGTAAATTTCGGGATGGGAAAAATTTGATAAGCAATTCGGAAGGTAAGTGTTTGATAAGTCTCGAACTTTATTGTAAACTCGTCCTCGACTGGTAAATATTACTTACCTCCCTTAATGCTTAAATAACTATTATTGAGCTAGCTCTGTGTGATAGGACGCCAGTGCTTTCAAATATAAAAATGTAAACTCTATTAAGAAATGAGCAATTTGATAAATCTCACGATTTTTGGTATTCACTCTCAGTGATTCAAGTTTTAATAATAATGGCATCATGTATAAATTTTATGACATTTCAAAGCATTATACTGTCGTGTTTCTGTTAAAATATAATCCATTCATGCCTCAGTTACTCACATTAAATACAAATCCTAAAATAGCGTTCTTCACTCCAAACTTGACATCTACTTTCCTTTTGTCTCTGTAGACATCATCTGAATCTACAGCCTGAAATAAAACAAACATTTATTACTTATTGTCGACATAACATTAACAATGCATTAACATAAAATTCAAATCAATAGAAATGTTGAAATGCAATTAAATTAAAAGGGTTAGATTAAACAAACAGACAAATTGTAACTTATTTACCATTAACAAATGACATAAAATTAGCATACAGTTATTTTGAGGGACAACATTACTAATAACAATATAAGATTTATGCAATAATTGATGTACTCGTTTATATTTAACATAGGAGATGAAAGTGAGTTGTAGAAAGCAAAACTCGTTTACGGAGAAATTCTTCAATAATATTATCAAGATACAGTCTGTAAGTTTACTTTCATCCCGTTGGTTAACCATTGCAAAGGAACAACAGAAATTGTATTATTACAATTTTAACAACAAAAGTTGGTTAAACCAAAAAATGGTTTTTTGGTAGGTATTGAAATTGTAGTAGCTCGGGTCCGATTATTACACGTCAACAGTTTTTATTTAATTAAACAATTTAAAATAAATAAGTACATTAATGGTAATTAATTCGTTTTTATATCTATCCGTCTTTAGTAATATCAATTAAGTAAACCAGTTTCAAAATATATTGAGTAAAAAATATAATGATCTTTTACATTTTTATATTGTGCAAAGGGTTGTGTTTAATTAAGATATTTTAAGTGGTTCAAAGTTCAATAGGACAATTATTACGAAATTTAGTATTTCATTAACCTAGTAATTTATGTGAATAAAATAACGAAATTTGTAGGATCATAAAATAAGAAATTTTCATAATAGATCAACAGTTTATAAAAATCATCTTCTAATTAACTTAAATCGCAGAAAGGAAAATTAATTGTTCAAAACTTTTATAACTGGCTAATGCTTTCTTCTATATTTAAAATGTAAGTGCAATTGTTTTGTTATTTACTAAAGCATAAAATTTGGAACAAACATAGAATTATAGTATTTCAATTTATTTTATAAGTGTACCCAAGCTTAAAATTTAACTACATTTTAAAAGCGGCATTAAGGTTTACACAACCATTCGCATTAGCGGTATACATACGATAGACTACATAATTCTTTTTATTGAGTTATTGACTTAGAAAACCACATTTCATATCAATCCATCTGACCTTAGAGATAATAGAATTATTGCATGTTAGTTATTTTATAAAACATGTTACCTAGAATGAATTAAATGTTACAACACCGAGATTTACATATCACCTACATGTGAAGTAATACAAGTTTTCACTTTTTTAGGACATATTGGACGAACAAGCCGCACTTTAGTGGGTATTGTTTTATCTTGAAGATGGTTGTTAGCAAATTAATAGACCAGCACATTATTGCAAGTTCGTAATTAATTGATAAAATCTTCCAAAATTTAGAATGTTTCCGGGATAACCAGTTACAAATTTTTATGAAATATGACAAACTGTCTGGTTTCAAGAATTTCGGTGTTGTAAAAGTTTAGAAATTATTTGTGGGATTTGTTTATATTTCCTAGGGATCTTGTAGAAACCAAGTTGGATTTTTACGTGTGTACCTAATTATAATTTTCGTAACTTTTAATTAAGTATTTTTTTTATATACTACTCTTACTTAAATCAAAAAATCTTTATGCAGTAAGACAGGAAGAGAAGTATTTAAAGGACACAACACGTTTGCAAATACCTGTTATTAAGTAATAAGATCATCATCAGTAGTCGAAATATTCATAAAAACTTTAAACTCATTTAAAATTCATTTCATGCGTTATGAGAAATGCGGCTCTGATCTAATAAGGCACAGTCTAAATGGATTTTTAGTTTAGATTTGTCCATTTATATCAAATTTTTATATTAATGATTTAGAGGGCAAGTTCGTAGAGATTCTTTGAAAGAGACTTTTTAATTGATTATAATTTCACTCATTGTTCATGGTATATAATTTTGTATGACATTTAATTTAGGTATTAACATCCAACGAGCCAGCATAAGTGAGGTTAGATGAGCGGATCGAAAATTGTCAAATCTGAATTGTTTTTATTGCTAGATATAAAGATCATAATTAGTAAGTATAGCAAAAATTTACCAGAATTTGCGTGCACGTCATTTATTATTTTTATTTATTTACATTATACTTCTAAAACGATGATCGACATCGATAAGGTGCTGTTTTTGTTCGGGTTTGCTTTAAAACAAATAAAAAGATGAGTAATGTAAATTTTGCTATATATACAACATTATACATATAATTTAATAGCACTCTTTTAAGTTGCTAATTGAGAAACATTTAATCGAAAAGTTTTAGGTTTAAAATCGAACTTTCGGTGACAGTTTTTAAGTTTTTGTCTGACATTCCAGCTTTAATCTCATATTTCTACGACGTTCAAAATACGATGAGATATGAATATTGTTGAGTGTGTTTCTAAATTAAATATTTTCGTATTATATTTAGCAAAGATTAGAGATATTAGATTTCGAACAACAAAATCGTAATTTTGCTATGAATCTTTTTGCTAAAATTTACTCAGTTCTGGTTTTTTAAAGGTTTATTTAAGATTAATCGTCGAATTGATGGTTTTGTATTAAAAACTTTTTTTTGTACACAGTCCCTAAAATAGCTATTTTACGGACTCATTTCAGTCTGGTTACTATGATAACATGTTATTTAAAATCCGAAGTTCACTATTTTTAAGAAATCTGCTATTCTGCTATCTGCTATTCCAGACTCGGCTTCGCCTCGTCCGGAAACAGCGATTTGTCCCAAAAAACTTGATTTTAGGTACTTGTTACAAAAATAACTATATTGCAATAAAGGTAACTTGAAATTTTACTATGACGTTTTAAAATTTATTTCGATTGGATTGGACACTTATTTTTTTATAAATTTTTACCTATATATGACCCCATATTTTTTCGATTATTTTTTAAATTAGATGCGAATACAACAATTTATTTAAAATATATTAATGCTTCAATTAAGTAACTTATTCTAGTAAAATTACGTGTCGAATTACATACATTATGAAATTTGTCTTTGAGCACATTTTTAACATCCCATTAAATTTAACGTCTCATTACACATTATTTTAAGTAAGTATTTAATTAATAATTCAAAAACGCGAAACCAAAAACTTTTAAGCTTAAAATATTTGTTCTACTTCCTTGTTTGTGACCAACAAAGTTTTCTGAACACTGAAAACGAAAGTGTAATGAAATAGTTCAATAGCGCTACAGAATGTTCATGAATAATAATTTGCTTAAATCATTTTTTGTAAGAAAATAATTGGAATGGAAACCTATGTATGTGTATTATTTATTTAATTAGGTGTATTAATTATATACCAGGTATATATTTTTACACCCACAAATTTTAATAATTTAAAATTTCAATTAACATTTGCTCATAAATAATCAGAATCGACATAAATATTTGAGAAGATTATTTTTATAGTAGGTATATCTCCTAGCTTATGATAAATGGTTTACTTTCATATAGAAACAAAAATTAAAATTTTCTGGATTCTTGAAATGAATTTTTATTGAAATTTTATGAAATTTATATAACTTTGTAACGACAACAATACATATAAGTACCTTTTTATTTAAATTAAAATTTATACATTTTAAATTACGAATATTTAATATTTGATTTTGGGTGAAAATTTAGGTTAGGCTATTTTTATTGTTGCTTTATGAGTACAGGGTGTCAAGATTTCGTTGTAATTGCGGGGTATCTCGCTTACTAGCAAGGATGCGCGACACGTTGCTATTTTTTTGTGAAACGAAAGATGCCGTCAACGCTTTTTTTATAGCCCCCTTCGTTTTTGAGATACAGGGAGAAATTGAAAATTTGCACTTTTAGAGCATACCTCGTATCTCAGGAACGACTGAAGATATTGGAAAGGTAAAAACTGCATCTTATACAGATTTTTACGTAGAATCCAGTGGCGGATTCAGTTTTTTCTTAAAAGTAATAATTTTCGAGATATTTACTTAATTATGTTATTTTAAATGGAACACCCTGTATGTTTTTCACTAGTTGGATCCAGCTTGTCATAAGCTTTACAAAAATATAAAATACTCTGTAATTATTTTCTATGTATATTAAACTAGAAAATGGCAATTTTCAAAAATTCAGCCAAATATTTTATAAGTAGGCTATGAAAAATAAGAAACAAATGTCATTATTCATACAATAGAAGATTTACGTGCTGCCACAGAAAGAGAATTTAGAGATTTACAAGCACAACCTCTCATAATTCTGAATGCTTTACGCAGGATAAGAAAAATGTGCGAAATGTATTTGAGACATAACGGAAATCAATTTGTGTATTCAAACTTTTATTTGTTCTTGTGAAAAGTTGACTGTATTCCTTCTTTGTTTGTTGTTTTCATGGCCTACTTACAAAAATTTTGACTTAATTTTAGAAAATTGTCATTTTCTAGATTAATATAGAAAATAACTACAGTGATTTATATTTTTGTAAAGCTTATGACAAGCTGGATCCAACTAGTGAAAAACACACAGGGTGTTCCATTTAAAATAAAATAAGTTTAGTAAATATCTCGAAATTTATCGCTTCTAAGAAAAAACTGAGTACGCCACTGGATTCTACGTAAAAATCTGTATAAGATGCAGTTTTTACCTTTCCAATATCTTCAGGCGTTCCCGAGATACGAGGTATGCCCTAAAAGTGCAAATTTTCAATTTCGCCCTGTATCTCAAAAACGAAGGGACCTATGAAAAAACCGTTGACCGCATCTTTCGTTTCACAAAAAAATTTCAACGTGTCGCGAATACCGCATCTCTCTATCTCTGCTAGTAAGCGAGCTACCCCGCATTTACAACGAAATCTGGACACCCTGTAGATAAAAAGTATAGAAGAACTTTTATTTTTGTGAGTTATTAAATATAATATTAAGTTATTAAACCTAATGGAAAAACTTATAAGGTCTATCTCTACTAACATTAACAATATTATGAAATAAAACTGTTGTTTTTTCCTTGTTTTTCCGTCCTTTTCTAAACCTACTGATTTTGATCTACAATACCCAATTTACAAATAATATGAAACTAATTAAAAAAATTTGGGATTTCTTAAAATATACTACTTTCATTATGAAATTTCAGCCATTGAAAAAACCCAATTTGTGGTATCTGCTATTGTTGTTGTCATTTTTTATCAAAAGGATCTTAACGATCGGTACAATTTTGTTAGTCTCTCTTACAGATTTTTTTTTATATTAATCACACTGATATATGACTAAAATACAGAATAATATTGGAGCTGTTTTACTAATATGTTGTTATTATTTAATGATTTATAAATAATATATTATTTAATGATTTATTTTGGTTAAGGGCAATTTTTCTTAAGTAACGCGGAAATTCTGTATGAGCCAGAACCCAGATGTGTGTTTTAATTTTACTTTGGAATTACGCCCTGATTTGTCGAAAAAGAGTTTAAGATAAATTTTTACTCTTCACAAATAAAATCACCCTTGAAAGCAACTCAAATACTATTTTCTTTTTAGTTATAGTACTTTTTCAGTTTGGAAATCAGCAAAAGCCACCACTGTAGGTTATGCTTTATAACGGACTCAATAAACAAAGAGAAAACTAATAATCTTAGATTATTGTTTGCGTTGGTATCTAGTTTACATAAAACAACTTGTCAGATTTTTATTTTATTTTACAATTGCAAAAGGTTATTACTTTCCTATTTCAAGGGAAACGCAACAAATTATTACTTATGAATAATTAGTCTTGGAAACTGAACCGATAAATGACATAATTTGTGTTTAAACAACGCGTTGACACGTGAATAGTGTTAGAAAGGAACACGTTTCTTATATCTCTAATAAAACCGTGAACAGGATTTATTTTTATTTTATCATAAAAGTAAAATTAATTTAAGATGCATTCTGTTAAAATATCCGGAATTTTTCCACCCACCTGTAATTGTTTATTTATTTTCGTTTTGCAAGGTTAACAACCGGATTAAATTTATAAACGAATTCTATCTCTCCGCTTATTAACATATAACAGTTTTGAATGGATATAAATGTAGTATCATAAAAAGAAAGTTGTTAATTATTTCATATTAAAAGTAAAAGTGAAGATGAATATCTACGTTATAAGACGACACACCAAATTTAATTTGACTTTAAACTTATTTAATTGCCTTCTGAGATTTTAAATCTATAAATTAATTACAAACAAAATACTTCCGGTTTATTAATTATTTTCAAAAAAATATTGATTTGAACAAACTAATTGCAATTTTAAAATTTGTAACTATACAGTAATTAAGATTAATTTGTTACGTACTTGTACATTAGGATCTAATTCTCCAGCCGCCCTTTTGGCTATCGTCCTTCCTTCAGTACCGCAAATAGCCGCTAAACAAACTAAGGCGGTAACAGTCCATATGTATTGCCTCATTTTGCTGCAAAAGAAATCCGTATTAAACATTTATATAAATCGTATGTTAAAATATTAGAAAGCCGAAGTATTGAAACTAAAAGTTACACGCATGAATTTGCTAATTTACTAGGTGCATATGTTTCTGGTTTCCACAAACACTTCAAAGGTATCTCAGTGGGAGTATTTTGCAAAAAAAATACAAGTTGAAAGTAGGTATTGAACTTTGTTGCAATTTCGAAACCACGCGGTTTATTTCCATGGAGAATTTTAGTATAGACTGGATTTAAATGTCAATAAAACTTATTACAAAATTTGAATGATGTATAATAATAATTATCGTCTTGTTTTACTGTGGACTTAAATACGACCATAATTTTTTCAATTGCTGTACTTGAACTAAACTTAAACCACAATTTGCACCACTCTTTTTTTTTGAAAATCAACCAAAATATCCTGAACATCTTCCCCCACTTCTGTACCCCTGAAGTGTGCCTCCAAGACACCCAATTTGCACTTCACACTGAAACCAAAAAACCGTGCACTTTTTTAATTGAATAAAAATCGTAAACAATAAACTAAAAGTGGTATGTATCTTACACTGTCCAATGTTGAGTCTTAACTAAGGAGTGAATGCGATAAAGTGTTAAAGTTCTTCTTATTTCAAAGCTCATATGTAGGTCGTAAGTGCTCGAGTGTTGGCGCGAATTGCGGCGAATGGTACCCAAGGAGGTCAAGGAGGGTACGGTACCACCAATTTTATAATATTTGAACCCTTGATTTGCGTTTTTTTGGAATATGCACTAATGATGCTGTGCCGCTTGGTCATGAACTTGAAAGTTTTTGGTTAAAATGTTCACGGTAAATTTGCAGGTTAATGATTTCTGATTTGAGGTAGATTCTTTCAATAGAATTTGTTTACATGCATAATTTTCGACAACATATTATTTAATATGTCAGAACATAACTAAATAAGATAGATTTCGTTATTGCATTTTATAGATCATCTAATATGTTAAAATTTGAATAATTTTCACACTAATGTAATAGTTGTTTGTAAAATAAAGAGAAATTATATAAAAATATCTACATTTTCAGTTAATAACTGTAGGAAAATGCAATATGTCAAGGTTTTCACTTGATAAATTATTTCCACAATAAAATTATTTTAAACCAATCGCTATTTAAAATATTTAACTAGCTATTGAGCTAGCTAATTGTTTTGTAAAAAATATTTCTCCTGAGTTTTCTTCATCACAAATAAATATCTTTTACATTTATTAGATTAGCAAAAATGAAATCAAGTAATTTGTAATTTACTTCACTTATGTAACTCAAGACTTGTCTAGTTAAAACTAGAACACACTCCAAATAGTCTTCTAGGAAAAAAATTTTTTACAAAAAAATCTTAGTTCTACTTGTAAGGTCATTTTTATTTCATCATAGTGTAAATAACTTTATGCAGTAATATCTAGGGCATTATCTAGTAAACTTGTTTTATTTTTTTCTACAGGGTGTTTAATAAAATTATGTACCTACTGTAAAATGCTGAACAAATTTTGTGACATGGGAACAAAAAGTAATGTCCCTAAAACTGTTAAGTAGAGCTTATTCTGTTTGGATATTATTATTAAAATTATGGCCTATAATTAAGTAGGATTTGTTTGCTTCTTTTAATAGTGCGAATATTTTTATCATTTATGTAGGTATATTTTATGATTACTGATAAACAAAATTTTTCTCAGTCGTATAAATCTTGTTAATATGATAAAGCTTGTTCAAAATCCACAAAAGGTTCAAAAGGAAATCTCAATTAATCAATTAAATTTAAAATTATAAAATACGACCGTCGAAATGATTTTTAATGGCAATAAAGAACATTTTCTTACTACATTATAAAATTTCATGGGGTCATATAAGACAAATTTCGAAGAAATTATTTTATATTGGATTATTCTCCTTTTATTTCTCGGGCAACTCAAAAAGCAAATTATGTAAAACACAAAAACAGACAAAAATAATGTGCTTACTTGAAGAGGTATTTGATAAGAAAAATATTTAAACCTAAACTAAAATTTAAAAGCAATTTTAAGAAATCGCAAATATAATGAAATTATTTATGTGTTCCCTTGTAAATATAAATTAAATATTTTTTCTAATATTGTACAAATATTAAAGGATAATCCTTATTTAGTATAGAGGTATTATTTTTACCTGTTACATTAACATAATTATAGGTATTGGATAAAGTCAGTGTATACAAGGTGTTCGCGCGAAGTGGCTCACTATTGCTAACTTCGTTATTATTGGAGCTAAAAGTCGGTTAAATTAGCAAACTAGTAGCATTTTTTCCGCTGATTACAATGGTGAAAACAGAAAAACAATTGACAATCTGATTTTCGAGATATTCACAAAAATAAAAAAAATTTAAATGGAACACCCTATATATTTTTGCAAAAATCGATGGTAAATTAAAGTCTATACAAAAAATGTCGTCATCTTTTTTTGATAATAATTTAAAATAAGCGAGTAATTATGAAAAAAGTTTGCAATTCTTTAAAATCAAGTAGCCATAAAACGGAATAGTAATTTATGAAAACCAAACAATCATAATTTTGAATTTAAGCAAGTTGAAAAAAACTGGAAAGAATTATGGAATAGTATATTTCATTACCAGTCTGGAAATCAGGATTTTTTCGTGCGCGCGTGACAAATTCTCGTGGGAGGCGAAGTCGAACACGGGAAGTCATGCTAGCACGAAAAATCCATTTCTGGACGTGTAATGAACGATATTTTTTGTTATACTTATCTAAAAACAACCCAAAAAAAGGATTAGAAGTAATTTTAGGACATTTTATTTTCAAAGTAATTATAATACATCGTAAAAATAGTAGGCAAACACGATTAACATTTCCATAGCAACGACTTGTTTATTATCGGCGATGCTTTAGTTTCTGTCATATTTAGTGCACGGAAAAAAGAATAGGAGATCGGAAAAAGTTTTCCGTGCGCTGTTCTGAAAACGTCACCTTTACGTCATTGCAAAAACAGATGAAAACAAGGTGTTTTCAGATAAGTATAATAAAAATATTTTTAATATACAGGTGTTTGGGCAAAATGGTTCACTGTTGCTAACTTTGTTATTATTTTAGCTACAAAGTCAGTTAAATTAGCAAACTAGTAGCATTTTTTCCGCTGATTACAATGGTGAAAACAGAAAAACAATTAACCATCTGGTTTTTGAGATATTCACAAAAATAACATTTTTTAATTATAACACCCTGTATATTTTTGCAAAAATCGATGATAAATTAAATTCTGAACAAAGAATCTTCTTATATTTTTTTGAAAATTATTTAAAATAAGCGAGTTATTTTGAAAAAAAGTTTTCAAAGCTTTAATATCAAGTAGCCATGAAAATTATAATTATGTAAATTCTCAATATTTCCGTAATTCTTTCAAGTATTTTTCAACTTGCTTAAATTTAATAAATTACTATTCCGTTTTATGGCTACTTGATTTTAAAGAATTGCAAACTTTTTTTCAAAATAACTCGCTTATTTTAAATTATTATCAAAAAAAGATGAGGACATTTTTTGTATAGAATTTAATTTACCATAGATTTTTGCAAAAATATGTAGGGTGTTCCATTTAAAAAAATGTTATTTTTTTGAATATCTTGAAAACCAGATGTCAATTGTTTTTTTTTTTGTTTTCATCATTGTAATCAGCGGAAAAAATGCTACTAGTTTGCTAATTTAACCGACTTTGTAGCTCCAATAATAACGAAGTTGGCAATAGTGAGCCACTTCGCGCGAACACCCTGTATAGATGAAAAAAAGGTATTCCTTATTTTACCTCTCATTATTTCCAAATAACCAAATATTATTTTATTTTTCACACATTACTATTTCACATGTTTATGCACTAACTTTGCATATTTTACTGATTTTGAAAATTTTTTATGGATCGACAAATGACCTCAAAGAAATACGATTGTTGATTTTAAACAATATATCTTGACAACCGTTGCTAAGATGCTGTTTTTTCAAAGTACCACTACCTCGGAAATGTTTATTAAAAGATGAAAAATGACTAATTTGGGATATTTGTGGAAAAACAATTAAAATTTTGGATTTACTACTTATTCGTGATTTTCCAGAACAAAAATCACACAATAGAACATCGACAAATTGAGATTTATACTACTTTTGGTGAAAGATTACAATTTTTCAACAAAATTTGAAGATTCGATATATTTGGCGCTTCAATATAGTTGATAAGTTAGATATCTGTAATTTTAGTTGCAAGTTCACGTAAGAAGTGCGTTCAGTAAACGAGTAAATTTATGAAAGCATCAATTTGTGTTATTCAGTTTATAATAAAGCTACTAAAGTTTTCATTGATCAAATATGATTTAATGCTAACTTCGTTATTATTGGAGCTACAAAGTCGGTTAAATTAGCAAACTAGTAGCATTTTTTCCGCTGATTATAATGGTGAAAACAAAAAAACAATTGACCATCTAGTTTTCAAGATATTCAAAAAAATAACATTTTTTTAAATGGAACACCCTATATATTTTTGCAAAAATCGATGGTAAATTAAATTCTATACAAAAAATTTCCTCATCTTTTTTTGATAATAATTTAAAATAAGCGAGTTATTTTGAAAAAAAGTTTGTAATTCTTTAAAATCAAGTAGCCATAAAACGGAATAGTAATTTATTAAAACCAAACAATCATAATTTTGAATTTAAGCAAGTTGAAAAATACTTGAAAGAATTACGGAAATAATGAAAATTTACAAAATTATAACTTTCATGGCTACTTGATATTAAAACTTTGAAAACTTTTTTTCAAAATAACTTGCTTATTTTAAATAATTGTCAAAAAAGCATCAGAACATTCTTTGTTCAGAATTTAATTTATCATCGATTTTCGCAAAAATATACAGGGTGTTCCATTTAAAAAATGTTATTTTTGTGAATATCAGCGGAAAAAATGCTACTAGTTTGCTAAATTAACCGATTTTGTAGCTCCAATAATAACGAAGTTAGCATTAGTGAGCCACTTCGCGCGAACACCCTGTATATATAAATAATATTTTAATAATATGCATATCCCCATTAATTAATCCGAGAACGAACACAGTTTGTTTTACAGATTCTTCGCTTTATACATCGTTAAAATTTTCTGGCATTCCAATCAATATCATCACCCTTTTGTTTCTTTATTAATATTTGTAATTTTCCGAACAACTAAATTATTTTTTCTCAAAACTAGTATTCACGATATTTTCGCGATTACCTAAAATAAACAACAGTTCTTGAACTTTCCTTTGATTGTGATCATACAACTGTTGATTAAGTAAGTACCTACTATCACTACCATTCGATAACTACTTATCACACTTAAAGCGCGTTCACCATATTAAAAAAAATAATTACTCACATATTGTGAAATTTTATTCTGCAAGATATAATTATTGACCACAAAGGAATAATAATTGTAGGTACATTTTTTCGTTATTTTAATTATTTTAATGAAATATTGAATAGTGAATGTAGAACTTTTTAAAAAAATTCTCCATACTGTCAACCACAATAACGGATAGAAATGAGTAAAAAATAAAATACAATTAAATAAGGTTTTCTTCCTGTTTATGATTCTTGTTTGTTTGTTTCACAAATGTTTCATTTTAGCAATAAATAACAGATGGGGCTGCAGTAATAATATTATACACTAAATTTGAAACATTCACTTTCTAATACAATACAAATTACTACAATATTAAATTGATTATAAATTTATTTTTAGGTATCAGCAGACAACGGAATTTTAAAAAGGGGTTGGGCCATTAGTCAAAATCATCTCAATAACTGATGATGAACATAATTAATAATATAATAATTTTTAGGTAAGATAATAAAATGTTCTTGCGAACGGTTTCAGTTTTGTACCCATTTTTATATATTTTTTACATTTGATATTTCTAAATATGAAATTAAAGGTCTTCTGAAGAAGTTCCAGTTTTGATTATACCTGAGGCCAAATTATCACATAACTACAAAATGCACAGTCATAGTCTAGTTAAGAAATCTCAATAGTTGAATATCAACAATTGAATAAAATTTAAGAAAAAGTTATAATTCTGTATATTTTGAAATATTGGAAAATTTCTTTTCCTCAAGTAAAATTATCTGGATGACGATCATAAGAAATATTGTGTAACTTTGTACAAATCTTATAAATCGTTAATAAATAAATATTTTTGGGATAGTAAATGAAAAACTATCATAGTTATGGAAAAAATACTAAAATTAAAGTATGAAGTATGTACACAAAAACTATAAAACTTATCAGTAAGTGATGATTTTTTAACACTACTAGACCAGTTGCTGTAACTTGAAATAAAACTATCTGGAAAAAACTGAAACCCATGGTCGAGATTAATTACGAACTAATAATTTAGTTTAATTTTAATTGTTGTAAGCTATAGATTATTTTGTATTAGTACAAAAATAATTAGCATATTCATATAGAAATAGTTACCCATAACATTTCTTAAGAGTCTATTAAAACTATTTATAATAAGTTGGTTTGCAGCAGGTCTAGTTTTCATGTCTCTAAGAACCTATTGTATGCACTTTTACACCATATATGAGTACCTATAATACGTGTTTAACATTTAGTTTACATTAATTATGCTAATAATTATATGAAAAAACCTATTTACAATATTCATGAAAGTTTATATAAGAAACAGAATTCATTATTGTATTATAATAAGATAAAACTTTTAAATAAGTTGCTTAAGTAATTTGTAATTAAGTTCGTTTAATTCGTGCAATTATTGTTGTCTTTCGATAACATATTGTAATGTTAACCAAATCTAAACAATATTACCATTGCTTTGTTTTGTAGACAATACAAAGATTTTAGTTTAATTTCAGAACATAATTTTTGTTGGAGAAATTGGAAATTAAATAATTATCATGGAACTTTATAATGCTAAGCACTAATCGAGTAGGTACTCAAAATAGCTATATTCGCATATATATTTAAAATTAAATGGAAAATGGAGTGCAAATTATTCTAATATTTTTAAATGAGAGGAAACAAAATATTTTTTTATTTTCAAATTTCTCCAAGTTGTTTAAATCATTTTATAAAAAAAATTATAATTGAATGGGAGAAGATGTGGAAAATATGGTGAGTAAATAAGAAGTCGCAATTTTTGATAGGGGTTTTTCCCATCAGGAAGATATTTCATTTAGTAATTTTCAGGACGTGTTATCCGAGAGAAATTAAAACTTGTGGGTTTTTATATGCTTTCTTTTCATGGAATCATCTTATTAATTTCGTTACAATATTTTGGGTGAAGTAATTCATGTTTCTTCAACATTATACATAAAAATGATGAATTATTTAATATTATTGTTCTTCTAAAAGACATTTTTTTAATCTAAACACACGGCGAAATTCGTCTTTTCATGGAATGCCTAGGCATTTCCTGAACGGCCAGAATTTCAATTATTCATATTTGTTAAACATTACCAATAATTATGGTTATTGTTCAGTAGTATAATTATGTATAATTATGTAGAATATATTTGAGTATGTATGGTCTAGATACATGAGTCAAAAGTGGTTTTAAACATGTTGCTAGTTTGATTAATTAATAAAAACTGTTTAATGTCCTTAATTACAAAATATGTACCTACTCAAAATTGCACCTGGTGTAATTTTTATTATTATTATTAAATGGACCAATTTTGCAATTGATATAAATAAATCTTTAAATTAATATACTTACCTCTCAACAACATTCGTGTACAAAAATGAAAAAGCTATGGTAAGCATTATACTCCCATAATTTAATATAGCGGATTGTCTGCAATATACAAGGTGTCCCAGTTCATATCGTCAGGATTTCACCAGTCGATAATTTAGCGAAAATTAAAGGTGGTTTGTCAAATAAACTATGGTCGAATGTTGCTTCCTTTTTGATGTACAGGGCATTAAAGAAAATAAATTATTTTAAATAATTTGCTATAAATCAATAACAAAAAAAGTTAGCCTTTTGAAATTTTGCATAGATCTTTTTTTGTATTCTCTTATTAATAGTGGTTGCAATTATTTTATTTAGAACACAGAGGCGTGCGTACGGGTTTCTTCAAAAACATTTTATTGAATAAAACGTACACCACTGGTTTTTTTGCAGCACCAATATGCAGAGAGTATTTTCCATACAATTTGGAAACTTTTTTGTATCTTACAATTTCTTGATAACTTAACTTTTTTTTTCTTATTTATTAAAGAGGTTCTTCCTTATTAGATTTCCGAAAAAGCATCAGTACAAAGTTGTAGAGATAAATATTTCCTAGAACTTTCCTTTTAATATTTTTTTGATATTGTCAATATTTAAAAAGATATTCAACAAATAAATTGCTAATTTTAGGGAAATTTTTCTCTAGTTAGGTACTACTTACTACTACTACTTACTACTTTTTCCCCAAAATTTTCAAATTATTTGTTGAATAACTTTTTAAATATCAACAATATCAAAAAAAGTTTAAAAGATATGTTGTAGGAAATATTTTTCTTTACAACTTTGTAATGACTCTTTTTTTCGAAAATTTCATAGGAAAAAAGTTATTAAGTAAACAAAAATATCCAACCCTTAATTGAGGGCTGGTGAAGGAAGGGCGGGGTCTACGAATGCACAAACTCAGTTTTAAACTTTCAGGGTGACCCTCTAGAAGATTCTACAAAAATTGGCTGTAGGGTAAAAAAAAGTCTATGTGAAGCCTTTTTTCTCCCTTGTTTACTGTGTACTATTAGGTTATTTTGAGTTAAATTATCAAAAAATTATAAGATACGAAAAAGTTTCTAAATTGAATGGAAAATACTCTCTGCATATTGGTGCTGCAAAAAAACCAGTGGGGTACGTTTTATTCAATTAAATGTTTTTGAAGAAACCCGTACGCACGCCTCTGTGTTCTAAATAAAATAATTGCAACCACTATTAATAAGAGAATACAAAAAAAAAGATCTATGCAAAATTTCAGAAGGCGAACTTTTTTGTTATTGATTTATAGCAAATTATTTAAAATAATTTATTTTTTTAATGGGCTGTATGTCAAAAAGGAAGCAACATTCGACCATAGTTTATTAGACAAGACACCTTTAATTTTCGCTAAACTATCGACTGGTGAAATCCTGACGATATAAACTGGGACACCCTGTATTTCTATTTGTAAAAATAAAAAATGGGCCTCTACTGGATCCAAAACTTATTTTCTATGTTGGTAAATTCCATTTTCCTTCAGATATTTCGAAAAAATATCTATGAAGAATGAAGAAAGTATAAAAATGTGTCGGCATCAGCGTACGTCAAATTTCAATTTAAACTTTTTTGTCCGCCGTGTAGACCCTGTATATTCTTTGTAATAACTATAGTACATGACATTATCTTCGTTCACTAAATATTTTTTTAAGTATACCTAGAACATTTTACTATAATATCTATTAACAATATGGTGCAAGAGGTTTAAATTAACATGAACAAATACTGGGTCAATCTCGAGGTAAACGACCAAAACACTTATTTAATAGTTACAGGGAAATTTTATGGAAATTTCCTCACATCATGTATGAAATAACACCTCAATAGTCCGGATATAGTAATAATTTCATAATAAACTGTCACTGATCTTGTGTTACGACTTAGCATTGAAATCTAGTTCTGCACAACCAGGTGCTTCAATTAGTTATTTTATTAGTGCAGACTGCAGGTTTAATTACCAGAATGAAATATGTTTATTTATAGGATATCCTGCCAGGATATTTTGGGAAAGTGCATTCAAATGAGGTGGAATTGAATTATTACGAAAAAACTTTAATTATTTGATTCTGACAAAAGTCGACAAACTTATGATTGGGAAATTGGATGTTTGTTACAATTTTTCTCTTATCTTCGCTAAATTAAATTATACTTTTGAATTATTAAAGTTGTGTGTACATCGTCGTAGGGTCCATTACATTACATTAAATTTCTCAATTTCTAGTAATTATGGTGTCATATTAAGTAGCTAATTTACATAACAAAACATATAAAATTTTAATTTTTGTGTAACTTTCATATATCCTGTATATTCGGAAGTTATGTTGTTTTGTGTTTATTGAGTAGGCAATATTATTCCTAAGATAATACCGGAAACTTGTCACTTATAAAAGTGTTCAAAGTGAATGTAGGAGAAAACGGTGTTTATGTAATAATGGGACTAGCTATAAGTAAACTATGCCTTCTGGAGATGCAGCGGATATTTCCTTCTTATAATTCTCTTTAGATATGTCGGAATAACTTGAATGTGCGTACATATAAAGAGAAACACAGTCACACAAATGTGAGTGTGTATCGTATACTTACTTACAAACTGTTGATTTGTTTAATTAAGGCATAAATTAGCACTAGAAATATTTTTAAATTATTTTTATTAAATTAATAAAATACGATGTTACTTAAGTATATTTTTGGTTTTTCAACCAAGATGTTCTTCTTCTTCCTACATCTAGTTGTAAATTTAAAATTAAGATTATAAACTCTCTTATTGTAAATTTGTGTTATTTCTGCAGCTCGAAATAATTTTAAATGTGAATTATGATTATTTACTTTAATGTAAGATACACGTTCCATTATTAATTTATATCCCAGTATTTCGATAAGGAAAAAATTTGGTATGAATAATTTATTTAATAAAATGGGTTATTTATCTTTAAAATAATAGTAGTTTATGCAACAAGTATATAATCTATGACTTTATTGACGAGTCTGGTTTATGGCGGAGAGAGCTTGCGAGCGAGGCTAATAAATAGGACGAGTCAATAAAGTGAGATTATATCCGAGTTCCATACAAAGCTTTATGTTCAACTGCGAAAATTACCTTTTAATTATTTAGAAAAATTATAAATGACACTAATAAATTCATTCTGACAGTATTCATTGTGACATTGACAGCTGATATAATTGATATTTTACAATAATTACAATACACCAGTGTATAAAGAGCCACTTTACGCACGCAAAAGTACGTCATAAACAGTACTTTATAATGCAGTCGTACATAAAATATTTTTCCGACTGCTGATTCAGTAAGTACCTAGACTATAATGGCATTGTTGATAAGGATTTTACCAAAATATTATTGGTTGTTATTGACAAGGAGCTGCACTTACATCCCTAGGGGTGCTTGGTGCTTTTGAATAACTGTAAACTGTAAACTGAAAACTATTAATTAATATTTCAATAATTTATATATATAGTAATATTACAATAAACAAACTTGCTAGTGAATTCATACATGAAGATTTTTCAAAAAAATATGCCAATATTGTTGTTTCCGAGACCCCAGCATTGGACTTAGTTTGGCACCAACCTTTGAATAATTTACCGTACAGTTTCTTTGACTTTTCCGGTAGTAAAAATGCACAAGCAAGATTTGCTGCCTTCTCCACTTCGGAAACACTCATTTTCTAACTATAATTATTGAATTATTCTTGTTTTGGATTTTTGTGTTCACTTTTTAACATAAACAACATATATTTCAAATTTTGTTTCTTTAGCTACAAGGCATCAAAGTTTTGGTATTTTTTTGAACAGTTTGTGGTATGTTGAATATAAATTAATGAAAGATGAACAACTAAAAACGATTTTTTACATTATATGTGAACTTCGGGAATGGGAAAATGGTAATAAGCAAATCGGAAGGTAAGTGCCTGACCAGTTTCGGACTTTATTGCACGCCCTCGCTATCGTTCAGGCGTAAACTCGTCCTCGACTGATAAATATCACTTACCTCCCTAATACTTAAATAACTATTAAGTTCTATAATTAATACATTGGTGGTGCGTTGCGTTTAAAAATCATCGACCATCTTAATGGTTTTTCCCTTATATACGAAAAACGGAAAAGGATGCGAGGTGGAATATTTTGCACAGTTTTTTTTTTCAATTGATGTTGCTACTCCTATGTTATGGGCAATAGCAGAAGTGTTTAAACGTTGTATAACTTTTCAAATAAAAAATTTAGATTTGCAACAACTTTGCACAGATATTTTTAGATAATTAAATCATTTTATGAAATAAAATTATTTCATAAAATTATTAATTATAAAATATGGCGAATTTTTTTACTAAAAAACTCATGCTTTTCTCTTATTCATTATTAACCGATTATTGTATTGTATCAAAGAGTGAATAACACTCAGTAAGATTATATAGATTTCTAATTTTAATTTACGAACAAAAAACTAAGGAAAAATGTATTTTTTGAATAAAAAATGCAGGATAAAAGAAGAGGTTAATTTATTGGTAAAGATGATTATTAATAATAATAAATGAATTACGAAAACCGAAAACGCAAAAAGTATTTATTGTATACATTTAAAATAATATGCACTTTAATGCAGAATATTTTGAGGTTCGTTGTCTTATTGCTTGTTGCAGTCTCCACTAGACATTATATTCATACAGCGCAATATTTTTATTAAAAAAATTGATAAGAATATTGCACTCATTAGATATGTTTAGTTATTAATTTGAACCACATTACCTATCTATCAAATGAGTACTGATGAGATATTTCAAAATATGGGATAGTAAAAAAGATTGCTTAAATAATTAGCAATTAATATTAATTCCGGAGAAAAATACTAATAAAGTGTGTGTTTAATTATAATTTGGGAATTCTACAGAAAATATTTAATTTATTAACAGAAAAAAATTTCACTTGTTAATGTTAATCTGCTAATTATTCTAATACAGGTAAATGTATGTAGTATGCACTGTGTTTTATTAGCATTAAAAATTCAGTTTGTATAGTAAAAATACATTCATAATTTTGATTTTACAGAAAAATTTATTTTATTTGTTTAATTATTATTTAGCTATAAAAATAGTATAGAGATAATTTCCATCAATCCTCTTTTTTTATTCTTAAAGTTGATTTCATAGATTTTTGAGCTACGTGTTGGCATTTCAATTACAAATTTTATAAAAATATTTAAGGATTATGGATTATTGATTAGAAGAGTACAGGTCAGTTTACTTAGTTACTTTATCTGCCACGTTCAAAAGACGATGTTAAACATTAAGTACATATTTTTAACCTATATACTATCTAAAGCTTGATTTAAAAAATTAAATAAATTAAAATAATAAATTAAAAATATGTTTTCTCAAATTATTGCTCATTTGAATTTCGAGATACATAGATATAATTTTTTTATCAACGACATTATTGTTAATCTGTAAAAATTCTATGACCAAACACCCCTAACATTAAACGCAAATTTAACATAGAATGTTCTTATAATATTTTGCAATTTAAATGGTGTTGGGTATATAACATATCAATTAATTTCGTTGCACTTATTGAAATAATTGTAATTTCATACACAGGCATAAACCTATCTACTAGAAAGTAATTGAACACAGACAAAAACTAATTCGATATGCCTTAAAATAATTATAAAAGCCAAATGTTGTAATTATTCAAATGATAATTGCTAATTGATTAATGTAGATATAATAACAACTATATAAACAATATTACCCAATGATACAATGAGTCAAGTTTTGATATTTGACTAGGTTTTTGTAACAAAATTTATTTGTGTTTATATAATTTCTTACGAAATTACTTAAATAAAAAACTTTATTACCTATCTATCTACCTACCTGTGCACTCTATTTGTGAGAAGATAGTGGTACAAATGTTGGTTAGATGGATGCAATGCGAAATATGGTGAAACCTGAAATGTATTATTGGTTGCATACTAACATAGTGGGCTTTCACTGAATTTAGTTTTTTGCTTCAGTGAGTGGAGAAAAGAAGCTTTGATCTTATAATAATTTCTGGATTTTGTTAATTAGTTCGATATTTACGAGAAAAAAATATTTTGAAATTTTAAGGACAATAAACTCAATAATTACATCGATTGTGTAAATTGTGGTGGTTAAAATTTACTTTGTGGGAATTTTTCTTGTGTAGTACTTAAAAGTATTACAATAAAAAACTTTAATCTAAACGTGACAATTTCTTACGAGTAAAACCTAGTTTACATATTTTTTCCAATTGTACCATAATTTATTATCTACTGATTAGAATTTAGTAGATTGTTAGGTAGTTCATGTCGAAGTACTAAAACTAAATCCGTCTCAAGGAGAACAAGTGTTTAATGATAATAATTGCGTTAATAATAATATATGTCAATTTAATGCATACCTTTCATTTTCTTTACTAATTGTCCATTCGCATTTCAGCTGTTCGTAATACGGTTTCAATTTAACAGTAGGTAATAATAATCCATCTTGCACATCATTAATTATATTATCAAACTATCCTAAATGCATACGATGTGTTTCAAAACTTTCCATTTTTTCTCCCGCAAAGCCATTGTGTTGATTATGTAACACTACCATAATTACTATTAGTTATTGCAATTTTAGATTGTGATACGGCGGTCCTTTCTAGACATCGCTGCAAAAAATAAATTGTAATATTGTTTTTGTAGATGAAAGTTGCAGCCACGATGTTGTTTATATATATTTGGCGTTTAAATGGGGTCTTCAACCTTGCGGATTCTGCATATGTATTATTCAAACACCTACTTTTAATTTTACAGTGGTGAATGCATGCTTAATGATGACAACGATTGTTGTTTATGAGCTGTTCAAGCTGTTTTCTTTTCATAATTCTATCTGGGTCTGGTTACTGTCTAAAACTGGGTAAACTGGCTTAACGCATATTTACAACCATGTACTTGATCTAGGAAAAAGTTGGCTTTAGGAAACAAGTTTAAATGGACGTTTAAATTAGGAAATGCTGTAGGATATGATCAAACATAATAATATGCATTTTAAATTTACTTGTTTCTTAATTGTTATTGCAATAGTTCCTGTTTACGTTAAACAGGACTAAAGTTATCCTCTTTATTTGAGAATTTCTAATAATAAATAAATGAGTCAATTTATAAAAGATGTACGTAACTATTTATTTTATAAAAAAAAACAGTTAAGTGTACAGGGTGTCCGGAAATTAGAAGTAAAAAAGTCGGGGAGTAATTCTACTCGAAAAGTTAATATGACAAGTTCCTATAACATTTTTCCGAAAGCTCGTTAATATTGGGGTTACAAGGCCTCAAAAAATTTTTTTAATCAATTTTTTCCAATAACTTTTTTCTAAATTTTGATGATGCCCGATTGAAAAGCATTGAAAAATTTTCAAAACATATCCTTTTGTTGAATATCGATAAAACGAGTAGTTTTCGAGAAAAACGCGTTTCTGTTTAATGTTTGCTTTGTTAATCTTGAAAATGAGCTGTAGTTAGTTGGTATTCATTTAAGGCGTTTTTCTCGAAAACAACTCGTTTTATGGTGATGCAGCAAGAGGATTTTTTTTGAAGATTTTTCGATGCTTTTCAATCGGGCGTCATCAGAATTTAGACAAATAGCCTAACAAAAAAGTTCTGTTTCTTTATCCAAAGGTCAACGTCAGTTTCGACTCTTTGACACTGGGGGATTAACCTCAATTTTGGTGCAAGAATACAAATAAATATTAGTGATAAGTGTGCCAAATTTGAAACGAATCGGTATACACTAGAAAAAAAGTTATTGGAAAAAATTGATTTAAAAAAACAAACTTTAAGACCCTGTAACCCCAAGATTAATGAACTTTCGGAAAAATGTTATAGGAACTTGTCACATTAATTTTTCAAATAGAATCCCCCACGAGTTTTTTACTCCTAATTTCCGGACACCCTGTACCTAAGTGAATGCTATAATTAAAGATAAAAATATTTGCACTCCTCTTTCCTCTTTCATAGAACAGTTTTACATTTTACACAAACATTTAAATTTTAAATATAAGTCCAGTGGATAGTTTGTGAATGCTACCAAATAAATGCAATTTGATTAAATGATTTGATATTAAAATAAAATTGGAGTTAATACTATCTAAAGGAGAATACTTTGAGCAACTAGGCGAGAACTATAGTAGAAATCTATAGAAATTTAAGGAAGTTTAGTGAAATGAACTGCTTTAAACAACTCTATTATTGCAGATATTTATGAGATGACCCTCTCAGTTTGGTTGTGTTTCGATGAGAAATTTAGAAAGGTCGATATGAATTAATCATAATTGTATGTAATCATTCCCTGGAAAAGCCAGAGTAATAGCAATTTTTAGACAAACGTTACTTTTTACTAAAAATGTGACAAAAATTACTTAGATTAGAATGATGAAAATTTTCAAGATTATTCGATAAATACCAAATTTGCCTTTAAATCACAAAATGTGTATTCTCTAAAGAGAAATAACATTTGTAAGCTAGTATACTTTTTGAATTCCTATATATAAAATTATTATTTGTAAAAAAGATCACCATCACAAAATAAATATTGTTTTTTTTTAGAATTGAAATTACTATTATTTTTTAAATTGTGGTGTTTATTTAATCTGTAAAATCGAATTAGTTATGCGTCCAACTATATGTACATTTATTTTTTAATTTAATCTCTCGATGTATCGATAAGTATAATAAATAGTATTGGCGTAATCGATAATTTTGTTTCAATAATCGAATTCGAAAAAATTGAAATAATCGCTTCAAAAAATAGAATGATCGTTCACGAATAATAAACATGCACAGTTGTTATTTATTGCTTATTTCGTTTTGATTACAATAATTGATGGTTTCTAATTTATATTATCTTGTCATCGAGAAAATTTTATACATATTTATCTTGGAGACTGAAAGTGAATTAGCTTAAAAATTGACTCAAAAATTACGTGATAAAGCTTAAAACAGAATTAGCTTTATTACGCCCAGCTCGTTTAGTGCTGGTTTATACAACATTACATTAACATTACATTTTATAATTAACATTACATTACAATCAGAAATCGGACTCGGGTTTATAACGTGTGATTCTTTAAATTTCCATTCTAGGTAAGCCTTGGAATTTGAACGTACCCGCCGAATTGATTCATGTGTTGCTGTCAGTTTCAAACAACAACCAGAAAACCTAACCTTTTTTGACATTTAAAGAAATGAGGTGTAATCAAAGACATGATATTATTTTCCACCGCCAACTCAGAATGGAAATTTAATGAATCACCCGTTACAACACTAAAACTTATAATGTAGCCAATCCGCGGTCAGTAATTTCTGACATTATGCGCATGTCATGAATAAGGATTATTCTCCATGTGTACATATCTTTGTCATATTTTCGTATATTAAAATTAAAATCGACCAATGAAGACAGCCTGTGATTATTGTTTCTTTGTCGATTTTCAAATTAGTACACGAATGTTCATTAAAACTCAAATATAGATGCAGAACTCAAAGCTTGAAAAGTTGAATCTAACAATCTCATGCGGAACCACCTTAAACCCGAACGAAAAGTGACAGACAGTGACAGTCAGCTGTTAACTGTTGTTTTAGAACATGCGCAATAGGGTCACATTACGATAATTACATTATAAAGATAAAAGATAACCATCTTCGTAATGTGAAATGTAATTCTAATGTAATGGTAATGTTGTATAAACGTCTACACTGAATAGCGTACATTTATCTTCTAATTCTAATGTAATTTTAATGTAAAGTATAATGTAATGTTGTATAAACCCGCACTTAGATATAGACATCACTAGAGCTTCATAATAAAAAATTTCATTTAGTTAATATTTTTTTCAATAAAAGTACTAATATATACCCCTCTATCTACGCCACTGTAAATATTAAACGATAATTTTAATGTTGAACTATTTGCACTCAAGTACTTAGTCTTTTGCCACAATATCATAATTTTATTTTAAATGGGTATTTTTATATTAAAGAAAAATTAAAATAAAAACGTTTTTCTACACCCTGTATCTCTCAAACGAAGCTTTCTACGACCCATACTTATAGGAAATTTTTTTCTTAAAAAAAGGTCCTCTATCACCTGTTAAAGTCCTGCTACAAAAACTGACTCACCCTGTATACAAATGACTACAAAAGTAAAATATGTATGTCGGGTTTGTCGTCTTATCGCCTGTTGTAGTTTCTTTAAAACAATATTTTGAGCAGAAGCTAATAAATCAAGAAAAACTTGTTTTATGTAAAAGTAACTCATAATAATAATAATAGTTATTTACTAATAAATTATTTTTTTACAAAAACACATTCAAAATCACAGGTATTTATCTAACTTAATGCTAAACTCAAATTCTATTATAATTTACAGACATAATAAAAGCTCTTACATTTGTTTTAAAATTCTTGAATGTATTAAAAATATCATGGTCATTGAGGACACTATTTATTAGGTTATCCATATGAGTTAATGAAGAGTATAATCCGTAATTTGTACGATGATATTCCGTTCCAATTAACTTTGTAATCCTTAGATTTCTTGAAATAAGTTTATGAGACACAGTATTGCGGGATACACATTATGTCAAAATATAAACGACGTTTCTGTAAACTAGTAAGACCAAAATAATTTAGTAAGTCGCTAAAATTACTGTTGTAATAGTCAATATTATTTCTGTAGCAAACAGTTATGATAAATTTCTTCTGAATTCTCTCAATTCTAGAAATATGTGATACAAAATATGGTGATCAAAATAATACAGCTATACTCGAAACAAGACTTGTATAAAGAATGATAAGGCATCGAGTGTCGGTGGACGAATTTGTGTTTCTAATAATAAGTCCTAGAATTCTATTAGCTTTAACAATCAAATTATCGATATGAAAAATAAAATTGAATTTAGTATTTAAATGTATGGTCAAATCTTTATAAAAACTTACTCTCTCAATCCTGATATCATCAATTTTATAAACATAATGCGATGGACATAGTTGTCTAGTAAATGTTATAGTTTTACACGTAAGCCTTCGACTGGAATATCAATCTAGTTAAATATTTTTCGCGCCTCATTTTCTTTGTTTAGGGAGTTAAATCTATACCAGATGGCCGTTTTGAAACCTGCACATAGGGGTTTAACATTATTGATGTGAATTCTTGCTCACCAATTCGGCATAGAGAAGTAGAGAACATATTTTTTTATCAGTGGAATGAGAAACTTATTGCAGATCGAATGATATCAAAAACTACATTATTTTCGTCGATTTTTATTGAAAAATATTAATTTAAAAATTGTAATCGAGTTGCCATTATATCCAAAACATAAATTTAAATTAATATTTTTCAATAAAATTTGATGAAAATAATGTAGTTTTCGATATCATTCGATGCGCAATAAGTTTCTCATTCCACTGATACCAAAATATTTTCTCTAGGCCGAATTGGCGAGCAGGAATTCACAATAATATTAAAAACAATGTTAAATGTTAAATGTTAAATCCCTATGTTCAGGTTTGAAAATGGTCACCCTGTATGTGTACTTATATTATGATGCACAACAATAATATAATGGGTTTATCGAAATAAATGTGCAGTAAAATCTAGATACATTTAAACGTTTTATTATAATTATACCCGCCGTTGAAATTAGAAATCTTTTAATTTCATGAGTAAACTATAAAATATCTGATAAAACTAGTGTTTACATACTGAATCGTTCCTCTTTTTCTTAAAAATGCAAATTATAATTAAAATGTAATTTGCATTAATATTAGTCATGAGTTTATATGTAAAATATCATAGAAAATAAAATAAAATATCATTAAAAATCGTCTAAAATAGTAATATAAGTGATACTATAAGAATTTTCATGAATCCAAACTATCTGATTATATATTTACGAAAATTAAATTATAATAAAATATACAACACTCATCCTCGTCACAAAAATTGAAAGCTGAAATATTTTACTTAATATTTGTAAAATTTGCATTTATTTCTGCTTGCAACCTTTCAATATATTAAACAATACATTCAAATTTGAATAAACTTAGCAATAATAAATAAATTACTTATAATGATCCAGCTCAGGCATATTGGTTAACAAAAAACATTTCTTAAAACTAATTCAACAAAGGTCGTAATGTTAAATGAAGTTTCATATCCACGCATATCCTTTTCCGTTTTGTTATTTGATGAATCAAATAAATATATTATGTAACTTTCACTTAAATATTTTTAAGTTATAGTCACTTTATCAAAGCTGTTGTAATTAATATAAAGGAAACTAACGTATTTATTGAAGATATAATATAATAAAATATAATACAATAGTTAGAAAAAATTAATGGTGTATAATTTAAGACACATAAGTAATACTTTATTATAGTATAATATAAACTATAATGATGGTCCGCTCTTTTAACAATAAAAATGTCTTAACATTAATTTTGTACATAATTATATGTTTTATTGTTTAAAATCGATTGTAAGGCGATATTACAGATGCAGATTCTGAAGTTGATTACGTAAATTATTTATTGTTTTCGAATTAATAAAAATTTAAAAATAGTTGTTTCGGTTGAGTTTCTTTTAAAGATTTATTATTGTGTCTGCAAAATTATGCAGTGGTAAAAAACTTTAATATTAGATATACATAACGTATTAGGTAATGCAGTTTAAAAGAGTAGTGTAATAAATACATTATTTTTTAATCCCACCCACTAATCATAGGTGTAAAATTCCGACACCACAATGGTAGTTCTTACGCAAACGTATTTTACACTTCAACAACATATGTGTTATTGTCACTAATCATTTCCTATTAGAAAAGTCTAATAAAAAAGTTTACGTAGAAATCCCGGAAACACCCCGCCCAGAATGGTGCATAACAATTCTACTTTAAAATTAACATCTCGATATGAAAATTTGGTTGCACATAAATTCCAACTTACATAAGAACGAATGATAGTCCACTTACCAGAAACTTTCCTCCACTCAGATCCTGAATGACAGATGTAAGGTAGGTACCCTAAACAACACAAAACTTTCAAATTGTCTTTGGAGGATACATCGACCGTAACACACTAACGGATTTCGTGTACAAAAAATTCAAATTACACACACAAGAAATAATATTTTTTGTAATTATCGCAATCAATTTTATTATGCACAATTGTTTTCATCACATATACGCATAGTAAATTCCCACAGCAAGTAAATATTTGTCAGTACTGTCGACTCTCTCTTCACTTCAATGTCGTCTGTACGCACGCTGTCAAAATAATTGTTATTGTTATACTTTCTTTTCTTTCTATGGATGTGCACTGTATTAGCACGTAATAGTTGGGAATTTTTATTTAGTCAGTCCAGTTTCTTTGCGTTTTTTCTAGAGAATTGTCCAGTAATGGATTAGATAATCTCTTCATAATCGGGCGATGGTAAATTCCCAAATGATATGCATATATCCTATTACGGTCCGGTTAGTTCCGTATTGTGTAAGAGGTGTGATCTACTTCAACTAATAATTATTGCAATTTGCAGAAATTTCTTTCTTTTCCTTATGGAATTTTTCTGAATCAGAAAGAATGTTTGCTATCGTTTTTTAGAATGCAGGTGCTGCTTCCTTTCATTCAAGTTTAATGTTTTAATTAAATTTCAATTAGTAGTTTTGTTATGCATGGAGTGATAAAAATATAATTACGTATGATAACGGCAAATATGTAGATATTAGTTACATAGTCAAAATTAAAAGTGATATTTTATATTCGTAAATTTTAAATATGCACGATAGGATCTGTTGTAATTTCTTTATGTTACACTAATAGCCCTAATAGTACCTACAAATAATAGGTATTAACTTGATGACTTTGAAGAATATTAACTTTTTCGTGTAGATTTTCAAGAATAAGTTGACTTTAAATTGAAATTTTAATTATTAAATTCAAGTTGGTTGATGGATGCAATGATACCAAAGAGAATATGAATTTATATGAATAACACTATCAGTCGTATGTTAAAATTCAGTACTTGTACTACGACATGATCTGTTAACTGATATTAGAAGGATTATTTAAAAGAGTGGATTAAATATTCGTATAACATAAACGTACATCCGTACATGGTGCCATCTTTTTTAAATATAATAACAAAAATAATACTTTAGTTGATAAAATTAGGCACCTATACAGAGTGTCCGGAAATTAGGAGCAAAAAACTCTGGGAGTGATTCTACTCGAGAAGTTAATGTGACAAGTTCCTATAACATTTTTCCGAAAGCTCATTAATATTGGGATTTTATAAATCAATTTTTTCCGATAACTTTTTTCTAAATTTTGATGATGCCCGATTGAAGAGCATCGAAAAATCTTCAAAAAAGATCCTCTTGTTGAATGTCAATAAAAAGAGTAGTTTTCGAGAAAAACGCGCTTCTTTTTAATGCTTGCTTTGTTAATCTTGAAAATGAGCTGTAGTTAGTTGGTATTCATTTAAGGCGTTTTTCTCGAAAACGACTCGTTTTATCGTGATGCAGCAAGGGAATCTTTTGAAGATTTTTCGATGCTCTTCAGTCGGACGTCAACAAAATTTAGAAAAAGTGCCTAATAAAAAAGTTGTGGGTCTTTATCCAAAGGTCAACGTCAGTTTCGACTCTTTGACACTGGGGGATTTACCTCAGTTTTGGTGGAAGAATACAAATAAACATTAGTGTTAAGTGTGCCAAATTTGAAAGGAATCGGTACACTAGAAAAATTTGATTTAAAAAACCAAACTTTAATGCCCTGTAACCCCAAGTTTAATGAGCTTTCGGAAAAATGTTATAGGAACTTGTCACATCAATTTTTCAAGTAGAATCAGCCCCCGAGTTTTTTGCTCCTAATTTCCGGACACCCTGTAAAAATGTACCTAATTAAAAGTAAATAAAAAAAATTAAAGTAAGACTACACCTTATTGTATAACCAGGAACTATGAAGATCCCCGTATAGTCTAAAATGACTTGACATATGAACAATTTTTGTATCAATGATTTTCTTCTAACTCTCATAGTAAAGAAGATAGAAAATTATGTAACCTCGAAAACTAAGCATTTTTAGCAACATTGTTATTCATATTAGCAGTAGTATTCTGGTGGTTATATAAGTTTCCTGATTAAAACCTGGCCCTCCCTGTATTTAAAAAAAGTAGTTATAACTCTCTATGTAAACTTGATCAGCAATCATAATTTTGAAGGAAGCAAGACCATTATTTTTTCGCTACATTTTGAATTAAAAATTATATAAGTACGGTTTGTATAATTTGCATATTGTTTATTACTTTTTTAAAACAATAATACAGTTACAATCAGTTACAAAGGCAATAATTAAAGCACTCATAAAAAAGCTTGACTGAACTGGTGATATGAATTTCCAGTCACTACTTTCAATTTACTGGTAGTATTAAACGTTTTGGGTTTTTTCCTTCAAACGTGTATTTTATTTCCGTTTAGTCATCCATTCTACACAATTATGAAAGTAACAAAAAAATATTGACTTACATTAAAACAAAAAAAAAACAACTATAATTAGTTACATAATATTTTAGGGCTTTATAAAGACAGAAACATTTTTTCAGATGCAAGTAATATGAAAATATTAGAAGAAATATTGTTGAATATTAAAAGTGCCTCTAGATATCTTTCTAAGAATCTCATCTACAGCATATGCAGAAGTCCTAGTTTCAGAGTACAAGACTTTGAGGATTTAACTAGAAGTCGAATTCAACAATTTCTTCACAAAATGTTGAGTTTATTATTTTGAAGAAAGACTAGAAATCAAGAAATTAAGGGTAAATTATAAACTACTAACCTAGCCTAAAAAAAAAGTTAAATTATAAACTACCAACGCATTAAATCAACAGATTCGACAAAATGGAAATAGCTGGAATACTGGAAAGATGGAACGACGATGTTAATGCATGACTTTTTAACATGTTAAAAATTAGATGGGAAAGGTGGGGAACAAGAAGTACTGAAAGAGATTAATTGAGCATACAAAGGGTTGTAAAAAGAGGAATAAGTAGTTGTTTTTGCAGTTAAAATATGTAAAAATATGCAAATTAAGCAATACAATATAGTAGACCTCGCACACATCTATGAAAACATTTTATTTAAAATTATAAAAAAATATTTTTTTCTAATAAAATTAAAATCCCAACTTTACAAGGATTTATTTTATTCTTATTGCTGGATTGTTCTGAATATTTTGAAAAAAATACCTAGGATTATTTATAGGTATCGAGGTGCTCTAAAGTTTTCGAAAAGTCGTTTGTACGAGACCAGCATTTTGGGGTTTTAAATATTTATTCAACAAATTATAACAACTTGAACATAATCATTACTTAACCGAAAAGACTTTTAATGAAATGTTGAAAATTATTCCTCTTGTATAAATCGCACAAGAGACATTGTTCGAAATTTTTGTCCCTTTTGAAAACATTTTCTTCTTATTAAATTTCAATAGAAGCTCCTTTAATGATTTTATGAAATTCTGTATTAAATTTCGGTTAAAACTTTAGGAATTTTATTAACTTTAATCAACTATCTGAGTTTTCTTTGGAAAATCTTGCCTATTTCAAGTAACAAGCAATATTTGAGCAGAAGAGCGAAATTTCCTTGAAACCACTTTTTCTAATAATGTTTTATAGCTTGTGGAATAACAACACTTTCGCTTAAAAATTTATTTCGATAAATTAATATTCAATAATTTTTACCTTTTGTGCCATTAATTCTTGCACATAAGATATTTCTCTAATTTGTTTTTATGCGAGTATTGTTTCTGCATTCAGATTGTTAAAATTCACAGAATTGAGATTTTGATTATTATTCATTTTCACTGACAATAAATAATTAAAAAACTATTTCAAGACTTATATTAATTATCCTTCTACCTGAAAAATTGACTAAGGGAAACGGTTCCTCTATAAATATTACTCATCAAATTCTAAATTTTTAAAATTATATCCTATAGTGATTCATTAAAATTGGTAAAAAATATAGAAAAGCTTTGTGTTACTATATTTTTCTCAAAAATCTTGTACTAGATGATAGTGACGATTTGAATAACAATTAATTAAAAAAGTTTAATAATAGGAAAATAATATATCTGTACCAAAACTTTTATGAGACTCTTCATTAAGTAAATAGTTATCAAAATCTTATATTGTTTGATTTTTGAAGCTTTAAATATCGAAGCTTGTCTAAAGTAAATACTAGATAGTAGGTAGTAGGTAGATATCTAAACCTTAGGCCTTATGTCCATATTATTTAGATTTCTAAAACCATAAAAGTATTAAATATCAAATAAATGTGTTATGCATATTGCAATTTTACGGGGAAAAAGTTGAGAAATATTCAATTAGACTTGCATGATAATAATTATAGACAATCCTAGGAATACAAAAGTAGAGTTGAAACATATCTTAAATATTATCTGTCTTGGTCTAAACACTAAACTATTACACACCTAACTGTCAGTATCATTAATTTAATTTATACCTACATATATCTGAAAATCTAAACTGAAACATAAACACTATTTGGTAATACCGATTCTATTAAATTGTGTTATAAATATGGAAAAATTCGGGTGAAGGTTAAAACTAATAAATAATGAACAATATATATTTAAAATATATTAGCCAATTATTTTTATCGGCAATTGCAAAATAACACACTTTTTAGTTTTTATGTGGAGTCTTCTGATATTCGGATTAAGGTTTGTTACCATTCTTTATTTAATTAATACTAAAAAAATAAGTACAATAAAATACGCTATGAAAAATAAAATTTTATATAGACTTCCGTTTCAGTATAGGTACATAGAATTTTATATTAATATTATAATTTAAAAACAATCACTATTACAATATAATTGCAATTATAAAGCAGCAATTAAGTATTGACATTTCCGTTATATTTCATTGACATTTAATAAGAAATACATAATTAGTCATATACACTTTTATATCATGCGACTATTAGTACTAAGTGCATTTAATGTCCACTGGACGAAGAAGAAAATACAGACGTTATCATAGAGAAAATCAACTTAAATAACGAAAACTTCGAACCGCCACCCTGCAATTTAAATAAAATAAATCTAATTGAATTAAATCGTAATTACAGAGACTTACGCCGCCGGTTCCTCCTCCACCACTTATATTGCTCCCATTTGCGCTACTGCTACCCAAAATTGTCGACAAAAATCCTCCGAGGAAACCACCTGAATCTAATTGCTGCGTCGTATCCGGTTTCGTTTCAGTGGTTGGCGCCTAAGGAATTCATGTATTAAAAACCAATCAATGTAAAGTATCCATATGCGTACTTCCGGAAGGTTATTTAGTTTTTGTGCATATATAATATTTACAGTATAATATCTATACAGTGTAGGAGTTAGAAATTATTTACATAAATTTGTAGATGAGATTAATAAAAATTATTATACAGGCTAAACTTTTCTAAAGTTCATCGTTAATGTCAATGTTTGTAGACATAGCTAGCATTACCTATTAAGTAACATATTAACCTATCTGCTTATGTAAATTTATCGAATTATAATGGGAATTACTCACAGGCAATATGTGTACAATAAAGTGTTAAAATGTGCAGTGCAAATTTATTGCACAAGTGTAGTATGAGTCAAATCCTGACAGTGCAAGTTTCCCTTTTTGCGGCATTTCTTAAAACAAAACCCACACTGAACGGTGCAAGTGCAACAATCAGCTTTAGTTTCACTTTTTTTTAGTTACCGGTCCACTCAAGGCTGGCAGAATTCCGGCTGCAACTTTTCCTATAAAAATCCCCTCGCCTTTCTAAAAAAAAGAAAACGGATTAGAATTATTGAAAGAAAATTAAGTATATCGAGTTTGTGACGAATGCATTTGGCATTCAATGCATTTAACACTTGAGACAAAGAGAATAAT
Source organism: Pediacus dermestoides (assembly GCA_963942485.1). Taxonomy (NCBI): domain Eukaryota; kingdom Metazoa; phylum Arthropoda; class Insecta; order Coleoptera; family Cucujidae; genus Pediacus; species Pediacus dermestoides. The sequence continues at coordinate 9,983,509 of OZ012625.1, forward strand.
CTGCATATAAGGAGCTTTAAAAGTGGCCATGCTAAACTTAGCAATGTAATTATTCAGACAATTATGGATAATAAGGAACTTAACTAAAAATTTCCTAATCTTGTATAACCGATTCGTATATTCGTAATATGGGAAGAAAATATTGTTATTCTTAAAGTAAAATTCAATATATTTTCTACGATGTTTAATTTAAAAGCTAGATAGTCTATATTTTATTTATTTAATTACTCATACGAGTCCTAACAACTAAAAGTTCGGACAACAGTAAATTTTTGAAATATGAAAGGAGAACTGGAAATTTTACGCAAATAATTAGTAAACACCTAACAATACAATAAGATAAAGCCTTAATAACAAAATTATGCATGGATAAAATTATTTATTGGATTTAACAATATTTTAACCTTAATAATTAACAAACTTTACAAAATGAATTTGCAACTAAATGTTGGGATAATTTTTAATTTAGGACCAATAATAAGAGGTTACGTCTCCTTTTGCTTTAATAGCTGCCTGTATTCTAGCAGGCATTGTATTTATCAAATTTTGGTACAATTCTGGCGTGAAACTGTCCCAAATTTCTTCTATTTTGGTCTTTAAGTCCCAAATGGTTCTTGGGTAAAATACGTTTAATTTTATGCCAAAGAGTTTCAATGACATTTAAGTCCGGACTGGATGAGGGCCATGAAAGCACCTTTATGTCGTTTTCCCCAAGTTCCAAAACTGTGATTTTTTAAAAACAGTCGTTAGAAAATTACGTCACATTTTTCAAGTGCAATTTTAAAGTTACGAATTATACCTAAAATCACCAAATAAAGACTTGGGGATTTTTTGTACATAAAACCAACAGCCAGCTTTGCAATAAAGTAAATTTTACCAAAATTCAACCAGTGGTTACAAAACTGTGATTATTTTAATGTAGGTAGCACCCTCAAAAAAAAAACACGTTTTTTAAAAGTGAACTGTGAAACTCGAAAAAAATGCAAAAAAAATTATATTAACATTTCAGGATTTTTTCAATGTAGTACGATTATTGAGCTTTGATTTAAATGTTTTTTGACTCAAATCCAACCAGCGGTTTCAACACTGTGATTCTTTAAAACAGTTACTAGAAAAATTTATCATTTTTAAAGATGCAACTTTAAAGCTCCGATAAATGCCTAAAATCACCAAATAAAAACTTGTGTAACTTTTTTGTAAAGAAAACCAACATCCAGCTTTGTAATAAAAGTAAATTTCATCAAAATCCGACTACTAGATCCAACGTTTTGAAAATAATAATTCTTTTTTTCTACAATTTTCCCATCCTGCTGGGTTAAAGTACCACAGTTTTGGAACCGCCGAGCGGATTTTAACGAAATTTACGTTTTTATATAACTAAATGTTGCCATTATAACAGAAAAAACCATCAATATTATGGAAGTTAATTTAGAGAACTTTTGCGCGTATGGAAAAACGACAATCAAATTTACTTTTGTCCGAACATTTAGTTGTTAGGGCTCGTAAACGGAAAATTTCGTTTCAACAACAAAATGTAGATAGAGGATAACTAGTGGCTGAGAAATTAAATTCTTAAATATTTTATAGCTCATAAAACGGGAAATCTTAAAATTTCAGTTTATTTCACATATTATCTTATATTTTTCTTCAAGATATTCTTGGCCAATTAAATTACGCAATTTTGTGTCAATTTAAGGAACCTCCTCGAATATCCGAGATCCCTGTATCAATTATCCTTCGAACTTCAGACGTCTTGTAAATGAGTAAATGGCACAATTTTTAAGCGCGTAGGGTCAATTGGACCAAACTTATATTATAGCCTCTCAAATAAAAAAAAAACGTTCCTAATTTTCTCTTATTCCTAAAAACTTAAAACTCATTTTAAGAAAAAATACACTTAGAATGTGGCGTTGTTTATGATTTTCTAATTCTACAAGTCACAGTCTAAATGTATTTTTAGTTAAAATGAATTTAAGGTTCTTATGAACAAGGCGGTATTTTCATTACTTTTCTGACAAGTACAGGGTGTTCCGTAAAACTGCCATACGTGAACGACTAATAAAAAATATAAATTTGAGGCAAAAAGTTCCTGTATGAAACATGGGTCTGAAAATTAAAAAAAAACATACCCATCTAATCATATGCCGTACATTTTTACTGTGTTTTTTTGAGAGTTTTTAGCTCTTTATCGGATCTAAACAATAAATAAGTTCATAGAAAGTTTTTGTCTTAGATTTATATTTATCAGTGGTTGACAAATGGGTGGTATACTTTCGTGGCACCCAGTATAAATCAGAACATAAAGTAGAAATTTAGCCTGTAACTATGTAAAATATTATATGTAAATCTTTTTTTGGGCCTTATCGTAGGAATATCGGATGATTTACGAAAATATTCTTTTGTGTTCTTTATTTATATCAAATTTTTAAAGTGTACGTTTAACCCTCGGTTTAACCTGAAGTAATCAATATGAAATTGTGTACGTTATTTTTTCTGTTTGGAATGCTGAAAAGTTACAAGTTCATTTTATATACTATAGGTCATTAGTATATTGTAAATCTAAAGAACAAAACGTGTTAAGCATTCAAGTTCATATACAGGGTGTCCCGGAAAAAGTGCGAAATGTCTGGGATTTAGATAGGGCATGAAAAAATAAGATGACAAGTTCCTATAAAAATTTTTCCTACAGGCCCTGCCTACGAAGATATGTAGCCCTGAAGATGAGCGTCACTGGAAATCGTTTTTTTTAATAACTTTTAGAGTACTTAATAGAACTTTATAAAAAGTTATTATGATGGACACTACTAAGGACCTCTTGAAATAATGTCCTTGACACATATCTAGCTTGTTTAGTTTACCAGGGGCAGACTAAGCTTTACAACTTAATGCTTAAACTTTTAACACCATGTGTGAAATAGACTTAAAACAACAAAATCAGGTAGCTTGAACCTTAGAGTAAAGAAAAGCTACTCTTGTTTATTGTCGATAAAGTGGACCGTTTTCGAGAAAAAGAATAATAAACGAATTCATGTTTTATTATTAAGTCATTAAAAAAAAAGTCTCATTCCGAAAAAAAATCAAAATTTAAAAAAAAAAATTATAGGAACTTGTCATCTTATTTTTTCATGCCCTATCTGAATCCGAGAGATTTCCCACTTTTTCCGGGAGCAGAATGTTTCAGAAATACGTATTGTAAATGAAAACTTCAGACATGAAAACTTTTATTAAGTTTTGTCAATCCCAAAAAAATAGAAACTATTTTATAAATTCGAAAAGTGCATCCATTCACTAATTATGATAAATAAATTCTTATTAATCAATATTCTGATATTATTTTAATGTTGGTACAAATAAAATCACTGCATATCTACTCGTAATTGGGTTTACGTAAAATTCAAGAATTTGTAAATTAGCCTGCATACGGAAATTTTTTATTTGAAATAGATTAAATTTGTTTTATTTGTTTCATTAAAATCGATACATGATATGATATAAGACACGTAAAACTACATTCTAACCACTAAATATAAATATTTTGAAATGGCGGAAGTCATAATCAAATAACCCACAAAAACTAATCTGTTGTTTGAAGATGCAGGCGGGTAAATTTTTCCACTAAACTGCATCACACTTTAGGTAATCGATTTCATTTTTATGTAACCATTATATCAGGATAATTATCAATTACGGATATTAGTAAAAAGCTATATATTTTAGAATGGAAAGAAAAAAACCCTTTCAAATAATAATAATTGGACTTCACGATTTAGTCGAATACTTGAATAGTATCATTTTTGTAAATTTATTATAAACTATAATTTAACACTAAAAATATTTGTTTTACACTATTAATAGAAGAATGTTATCAAACATTAGTTTATTGATGGTATTTTTTTTAATGAAAATGCAAAATGTGCAAATATTAATAAAAAATTTGTTACACTAATTAAAAGAAAATCTTACATGTTTTTAAGCATAAAAGTATTAAGAAATTGGAAAAACTTACGAAATATTTCACTTACAGCTACAAAATTATTTGAAATAAGGAACACTGGGTGTGTCACGACGAGACAAAGTGGTCTCTTTATGAAAATATTGAAGACTTTCTATTACTTCCGGTTTTCTTGAAATTGTATATAAAAATATCATGGACGTCTTAGAGAAAAATTACAATGAATTTCTTGTAATATTCATAACACCCAATCAATATTTAAATTTCTAATAAAACAAATCAATTTAACTTACTGCTCCAGGTGGATTAGCAATTCCTTTAAGCAAAGCTCCTAGCAATCCTCCCAGAAATGAACCAACATCAGAACCACCTCCTCCATCTTCACCAGCCTAAATAAATAAACAGTTTGTTTATGACGTAGCAATGTTTGCTATATTAATATTTAACATACCCCAAAAAAGTTCATCAAAAGATCTGTTAATCCTTGAAAATCATAAGTTCCGTCTGGATTTTGCTAAACAAATCATACACGAATTAAACTTGTAGTACTCAAAATTGTTCATTCATAATTACCACACTAAGACTTCCTAGCAGTCCAGTAATAGCTTCCAAATCAATACTTCCATCGGGCTAAAACATTGACACATAAATAACCAGTAGCCTCTTCATCAAACCTCAAAATCTACCCTGCTCAAACCTCCAAGTAGCGACGATAACAAACTTGTGACCATGTTGCCACCTTCATCATCTTCACCACTCATCTCCTCCTGTGATTCTTTTTCCACACCACTAATTCCAGTCTCGGTGGTATTTGCATCGTCTTTTTGTCGTGGTGGTCGATTGCTGTCATTGTAATTGGTAAAATTGCTATCGAATATTGGATCCAACTCAGGATTGCTAGTTGTGGTAATATTAGACATCGTACTATTCAGAATTGTTGCATTATCGACTTGCATTAATTGTGTGGTAAATGTTGTATTTGAAGAATTTGTGTTTGTTTCCGGTGGTGTATAGGATACTGTTGTTAAATCATCCTGTTGTGTAAGGATATTTACAAAAAAATATGTACAAACTTTTTACAGAATATTTTTGTGTAATACAAGGATTCAAAAACGGTAATTATAAATTTATCGGTATGGATATTAATTTATATAAAATGATTGATTTCTTATTAATAGAACAAACCAAGCATGACATGTTCAATTACTCTTTGTTTCACAAATTTTATTTTTTGTTAAGTAATGAATATTATTAAAATTGTGGCAATAGTATAAATTCATGTGAATAATAAGACCTTCAAAGTACGTTTACTTCATATTTTTTTAAATAAAATTTATTACATTGTATCTGGATTAAAAAGGGACTTTTTTTATGTTATAAAATCAATGTAATTGTTTAATTGTGGTAGATATAATATATATAAATTTAAAAAAATGGATCAATGAAAGTAAAGGGAGGTTTAGATTTATGTTATTGTTTACTTATACAGAATTATGAGGCAATTCTACAAAAAGAAATAATTTATGTACAAATGATTTGTAATAAAAACCACTAATTACCACTAGTACGTAGTATTTAGAAACAATGTTGTTTTTAAAACTTACAGGTTTTTTCGTGGTAAAAATACTTTTCACATCGTTAATTAGATCTAAACCTGCTTCAGCGCTCTATAAAGATTATCACAATTGGGTATTTTTGTTAAAATAAAATTTCCTAGTACTTTTACCTCTTTTAAAAAGTCCACAATATCATCGCCCATTGTCTTAGGATTTCCATTTCCATTTTTATCACTGTTTTCACCTTCATCTATATGGTTTTTAAATAAAATCTCCTCACTGTTGATTCTATTATCATCAACAGAATACTCATACTTTGGTAATTCACCAAACTTTGGTATATAACGATCAAAATCCTACAGACAGTTCTACTTTAAATTTATTGAAAAATTGTTCTAATGAATTACCTCAATCGGACGATTCTCCCCAATCTTCTGAATCCAACTAGCTGGAAACGCACTGACAACAGGAAGCACAATAACAAATACCAATTGAAGCATTTTATTTGATATTTTAATTATTGCTTTTTCTTAACACTTTAACTCATTAAGCGTAAACTTTAAACTAGTTTTTATTCGGTTGAACAACTGTTAAAAAAACTTGTAAAAATTTACTGTATTTTTTAGTTCCATAGTATGCCAAGTACTTGGAGGTTGAAGACTTGCATGTAAACTGTATGGTAATCGATAAAATCGTCAAGGAAGATGCAATATTGTGTATTGTCATAAAATAATTAATATCGTTAAGTTTTAATAGTTTCCAGTATTTACAAATAGATTTGTATACAAGAAAATGTAAATAACATCAGTACAGCGTATTGTTTGAATTTAATGTATGATAATTTTTAAGGAAAACGTACTTGTGCAACTGTATGCGTGTGTTACAATAATATATAATTTTGTTGTTCAATAATAATTCGAAAAAACGAAAGTTATACAATATTAGCTTTGGCATGACTTAATTGTTAAAAGTGTGTTATTATTTATGTATTATTGTCGTATGGTAGTGAATCGAATAAAAATTATACTCACCATCGAATCAAACTATAATTCGGCTTGCTCATAACTGATAGTTTATGCATGTAAGCACAGGGTGTAGCAGAACAACAAAAAACAAAGAAGAATTCAAATTTTCAGCAAAAATTCGGTATCTTATAAAATAAGAGGGATATCAAAAATTTGAGAAATTGTTTTTTTTTCATATTAACCAAGGACTAAAAAAATGGACATCAAAAAAATATTTTAAAAAATTTATGGAATCTCGGTAGTTATAAAATTTGACAAAAAAGGACGACTTTCTTTCATAACCTGTAGATAGTAACGTACTTCAAAGTAAAAAAATCGAGTCACAATATTGTTTTCCCAATTAAATTATCTCTTGAATCCCGAAAACCTCATGTTGATATCTTTTCTCTTTTTCAAAATATTTGACTTTAAATTCAATCTAAAAATTCGCTTGGTACGTTTGAGGCCAGCAGTTTATATTAAATTTCAGCCAATAAGAATAATAGTTATCTGAGATTTTTAAAACACACTTTTTAAAATAAAGTGCTCGCGATCTAGAACACCCTCTATACAGGGTGCAAAAAACTCGGGGGTTGATTCTACCTGAAAAATTAATGTGACAAGTTCCTATAACATTTTTCCGAAAGCTCATTAATCTTGGGGTTACAGGGCCTTAAAATTTGTTTTTTTTAATAAATTTTTTCCAGTAACTTTTTTCTAGTGTACCGATTCGTTTCAAATTTGGCACACTAATGTTTATTTGTATTCTTGCACCAAAATTGAGGTAAATCCCCCAGTGTCAAAGAGTCCAAACTGAAGTTGATCTTTGGATAAAGACCCAGAACTTTTTTGTTAGACACTTTTTCTAAATTTTGATGACGCCCGATTGAAGAGCATCGAAAAATCTTCATAAAAGATTCTCTTGCTGCATCACGATAAAACGAGTCGTTTTCGAGAAAAACGCTTAAATGAATAGGTACCAACTAATTACAGCTCATTTTCAAGATTAACAAAGCAAGCATTAAACAGAAGCGCGTTTTTCTCGAAAACTACTCATCTTATTGATCAATTTAGAAAAAAGTGATTGGAAAAAATTGATTTAAAAAAAAGCTTTGGGGCCTTGTAACCCCAATATAAATGAGCTTTCGGAAAAATCTTATAGGAACTTATCACATTAACTTTTCGAGTAGAATCACTCCCCGAGTTTTTTGCTCCTAATTTCCGAACACCCTGTATGGACTGCATAGTAAGATCTTATCTCATTGGCCTTCTTCTACGATCCATTTTTGGACATAGGTCTCCTTCATGTATCTCCATTTGTTACCGTTTCTTCTTTTTTGTCTCTCTAAACCACATGAGATCTGAAATTTTCTTCAAATCATCTGTTCATCGTGTTGGCGGACTTTTCTATGTCTTTCCAGCGTGTGGTCTACATTGAAGGATCTCAATTGATGACCGTTCTTCGGTGTACTTCGTAACGTGACCAGTAAGATAGTCAGATATTTATAATTAGGGATTGATAGGGAAGTAACAGTTTTGTTTAAAATTATTTATTCATTTACATCCTAAAACCAACTGGAGAATGTAATATGTAATGCACATATACAGGGTGGCCACAATGGAAAGAGCGTTGAAAACTTAGTGATGAGCGTCAATTTTCCAAATTTAAATTTTTAACACATAAGCTAATGGATATTGGAGGTACTTACTTATTATTACTATTATTAAAAAATAAAACTAATGTCTTGATTCCTAAGAGTTCCAGTTTTCCATATTTGAGAAATGAAGACGCTTTTACAGGTTCTTCGGTAGGGAAATCGAGTGCTTCAGGATGAAGTATAGTCACACTTAACATCTTAATTTATAGGATCTCAAAATAAGAAAAAGTTTTCCTATGAAGGTACGTCAGGAAACTCTTCAATTCCGAGATGTTGAAAATGTAAAAAGTTTCATGTATTTTTGCAAAATTCACTTTCAACAAATACAAAACTTTCCACACAGAATAATAACTCTGAATCTGAACATCGAGAGCGAAACGTAAAAATATTTTGAAAAATGTTTGGGTTCTTTATGCATCTACGAGCCCTAACAACTAAATGTTCGTACAAAAATAAATTTGATCGTCTTTTTTCCATACGCGCAAAAGTTATCTAAATTAACTTCCATTATATTGATGATTTTTTTCTGTTATAATGCCAACATTTGGTTATATAAACTCGTAAATTTCGTAAAAATCCGCTCGGCGGTTAGAAAACTGTGGAAACAAAGATTTAATATTTTTAAAACGTTGGATCTAGTAGTCGGATTTTGATGAAATTTACTTCATTGCAAAGCTGGATGTTGGTTTTCTTTTCAAAAAAGTTACACAAGCTTTTATTTGGTGATTTTAGGCATTTATCGGAGCTTCAAAGTTGCACCTTTAAAAATGGTAGAACTTTCTAGTAACTGTTAAAAAAATCACAGTTTTGAAACTGCTGGTTGGATTTGTATCAAAAAACCTTTAAATCAAAGCTTAAAAATCGTACTATATTGAAAAAAATCCTTAAATATTAATATGAATTTTTTTGCATTTTTTCGAGTTTCACAGTTCACTTTTCAAAAAACGTGTTTTTGAGGATGAAACCTACATTTAAATAATCACAGTTTTGGAACCGCTGGTTGGATTTTGATAAAATTTACTTTATTGCAAAGCTGGATGTTGGTTTTAAGTACAAAGTATCCCCAAGTCTTTATTTGGTGAGTTTAGACAATTTTCGTAGCTTTAAAATTGCTCTTGAAAAAAGTGTCGTAATTTTCTGTTTTTAAAAAATCACTGTTTTGGAACTCGGTGAAAACGACATAAAGGTGCCTTCATGGCCCTGATCCAGTCCGTACTTAAATATCATTGAAACTCTTTGGCATAAAATTAAACGTATTCTACGCAATAATCCACCAAGAACCATTGGGGAGTTAAAGCCCAAAATAAAAGAAATTTGGGACAGTTTCACTCCAAAATTATACCAAAATTTGATAAATACAATGCCTGCTAGAATATAAGCAGCTATTAAAGCAAAAGGAGACGTAACCTCTTATTAATGGTCCTAAATTAAAAATTATCCCAACATTTAGTTGCAAATTCATTTTGTAACATTTGATAATTATTAACGTTAAAATATTGTTAAATCGAATAAATAAATTTCTTCCATGCATAATATTGTTACTAAGGCTTTATCTTATTGTATTGTTAGGTGTTTACTAATTATTTGCGTAAAATTTCCAGTTCTCCTTTCATACTTCAAAAATTTACTTTTGTCCGAACATTTAGTTGTTATGGCTCGTATAATCTATGGCTATAATAGAGCCATCCAAACTCGAAAACCTAAAATTGAATGCCCGAACTAAACGTAATTTAAAAGAATGTAAAAGTGTTTCTCTCTTTTCACAACCATGACCTTTAAAGTTTTTAGATTAATACAGACTTATTGCAGATTTAAACGGCATTTTCTAATATAAATTTTCTTTATTTTACTCATAAATACTTTAGTAACAGAATATTATGAATTTAATAGTAATTTAAAAGTCAAACTACAATATCTGTTTTTGTATTAAGCTTGCAGACAAATTTTTCTTATGTCTAATAATTGTCTTAAACATAGAAAATTACCGTATTACATTTTTTATGCAAAATATCTCTCCCACGGTTACAGTTATACCCGATTGGCCTTTGATCGTTACAGTTATTATTAAATCATTATTTCATTTGTCTAGAACATAACATTTATTTGTATTACAATTATAATATTATTTTATTATTAAACGATAATTTATGTACTTTCAATGTTTATTAACCAAGGCAATCGGCATTTTTACAAATTATGCCCCAGATTTACTCAATTTAGCATACATGTTTGTAATTTCGTAATGCAGTTGAATTTGCTTAAAATTCATTTAGAAAGTCAATTAATTTGTCTGGGTAGACACATAAGAAAGGTTTGAGTTTTACAGATGTTAAAACAAATTTTATATTCGGGCAAATGCATGTTTAAGGTAGACAACTTGCAGCACATTTCAGTTTTTATGTTGCCAGCATTTTGTCGGATATCAGAAAAAGCTCGTCTCCGGATTGATTTGCGGGCTTTCCTGTTTGCGATAAATTTGGCGACACGAAAACTATTGCGTAAGGAATTAATTGCAATGGTGCTAGATATAGAAAATTGAGCAATTATTGGTACAGTAACAATAGTTTCATTGACCAATGTACTGTAATGGTTTTAAGTGGTAAATTATAAGGATATCATGTGACAAAACATTTTTTTAGATGAGATGAAAACATAATTATTGTAGTGCTGTAACTGCTAATGATGCGATCTGATAGTAAATTATTGTATTTAAAAAATTACCTCATACATAATGTGTACATTAACTGGGCACGCAACTAATTAACATTAGAAATTGGGTATTTAAAATTAAATGAGAGTTTCTTCACCACAAATTTAAGGCATATGCAAATGGTATGTTGGTGGTGTAATTTAATAAAGTATTATTATATTTACCACAAAGGTAAACCTGTATGAAATACTTAATAGCATTACATTTTTTATCTACAGGTTGACTAAATTAAATTCATCCAGCTATTAACTGTTGCGTTTCTAATGTATGAATAAGCAGTTTTCTTTAAAATTATTTCGTAAAATTGCAACCTTTGTGAATTTTTCCCAGTTTAATTTCTTGTAGATCAAAGCGCATTTCCAGTAAACCACACTACCAGTTTGTCTAGTATTATTAATATTACATTCTACTTTCTTTATTTAAATATTAAGATGACCACTTTCATTTTTACAAATTTCGTATTAGCAAATCTGTCTAAAAATAAATACATTTTCAGACATGTTAACAAGATAATTGTAAAATTTTCAAGCAGCGTAAATAATAGCTCTAGTCCTATTAAGTTTACATGAAATTTTGTTGTGTTGTCAAAATACTAAAATAGAAATTTAATATTGTCCAATATTGTTCCTTGTTTCCTTTAACCTCTTTCTTACTTGGACTATTTTAAGTTTCACTATCAGTAATTATTGTCGAAAGATACACAAATTAAGCAATGGAAGTATATGTATACGATATACGATACCTTTAATTATTGATTGGTGTTTTCTAAAAATTTCTCTATTTATGCAACCAATCAACCAATAACAAACATACATATTACACAAAAAACACCTCGATATTATCTACAATTATTTCTATCAGTGTTAATTAACAAAATTCTTTTTTATGTTGTTTTATCTCTATAATATTTTTCTAACAAAATTGTGCAAATTTAAACAGCTTTTGTATGTTATATTAATTTCGTAAATATAATAGAAAGAAGTGTCGTTTATCTACCATAAAGTTAGGTGGAATAAGTTATCGTTGGGTGTGAAAGTATTAACCTACTTTATCTCCCAATATTTCTTGCAAGTGATTCTGTATATCTACAATTCCAGTTTGGATGAAAAAACACGTTTGAAGAGTTTTGCATCTTAAGACATTGACTAGTAAACTGGAGTATTTCATAAGGAAGCCAAACATATTAGTGTAAATAATGTATACCTAATTGACAACTAGTTACTGAGAATATGCTATAAATCTATCAACTTTACTTATGACTTTTTATCTATGTATTTAATTCTTACATGGCTTATAAACAAACATTAAGTTTTATTTCAAATACTCTTTCGTTTCAGGTTGCAGGAACATAATAAAATTGTATTTTGCATAAAAGAAAAAGTTTTTCTGTATATTTGGATAATAGTTGTTGCCATCAATAAATTTTAATTATTTCTAACCTGTTTTCTTCATTTCCTTATTAATATGAGATTATAATGATGTAAGTAAGATAATTAACAATTATATCAAGGAATTAATTTTTCTATTAAATCATTTACTCCATATTTGCTTACTTTTTAACAATACTTATAATAATAACTTTCTTTATTCTTATAAAGATTTATTTATTTACTCTAATACAGTACGATTATAATAAAGAACAAACATTACAGTTTCCATTTTCATAAAATAATTACTCTACAATTACAATTTACTATTTATATTAATAAATAAAAAATTCTCATTGCAAGAGAAAATTTTAAAAATTCTGATAGAAGAAATGTGAAGTTTAAATTAGTCTTTAAATTTAATAATAATAAATCTTTAGATATGTAAATTGAGTTCAAAATCAGCTTTGGGGACGATCTCATACGATCTCATTACATTGTATGAATATCTTTAACATCAACTTTTAGATAAAGATCGTTTTAACTAAGCAGTATATTTTGATGTCCTAAATCCACTACTGATTACCCTATATAAAATGAGGTGAACAAATACATATCGGGTTCGTCGTCTCATCGCTTATTGTAGTCTATTGCCAAAATAATGTTTTAGTAACTACCTAAAGCTCCTAAACCAAAAAACGTATCTTTTATATCAAATTTAAAATAATCCTCAAAAAGTGATCTCAACTTCCAGCCATATAAATATGCAATGTGGACGAAATTCCTGAAAACAATTAAAAATTTTAAATTTTTTCCCCATAAAAATAGTTAGTATATTTTCCTGAATTTAGAAACTTAAATAATTTTAAAACGTCAATATTCTTCACTTTTTATGATTGTCTTTTAAAATCTTATTTAGTGGACTTAAAACCATAAATGTTTACTCTTTAATGAGTTATATTTTTACGTGTGTACTAATTTAACAGACACATTACATGTACGTACATTTCACAGTCCAACATTTAATACTTACTTAAAAAACCATATTGTGTGATTTTACGAGTGTAATAATTCTATAACATTTGGCGTTTAAGCTAATAATTTAAATTAATACAACATGTTGTAATTAACTTAAGAGCATTTAATATTTTGGTGTTACATAGTTATTAAATGATATTTATTTACCTACCTTACATTATACTCTTTGTTCCCAAAAAATTTAAAATATTGCTTCTAGTTTTTCTTAAAAAATTATTAAGAAATTGTAACAATAATTATAAAAAATTACTTAAAAAATAATGTTTAAATTTGTAACACTATTATATAAGAATTGGTGTAGCAATTATCTGAGTATTAACTTAAACTGAAGCAATATAGAGTGAATTAATTTTGATTTATGTACTTACGTGTAATAAAAATGACTATGTTTTCCGCCGATGAAAACTTGTTACGTGGCATCAATTTAATGAGAATGGAAACGAAAATATGTGAGTTTTTTCCATGATGGAATTGTTAAAAGTGAGAAAGTTCCGTTTTTTTTTGCTTCATACTCCTTAGAATAATAATGTGCTACCCCGTACTACCTGGAGAAGTGGATAAGTATCTACCTGCACTATGACAATTAGTCCCTAAAAGTAAAAGCAACCCAAATCTATGCCCCTGCTGGATAACAGATGGCACTTTTCCTTAATGCTCGCCGTCTCTTATACAATTAACTTGGTATAAATACTCAAAGAATTTTTAAAAACTTTACTCTGGTTTCTCTTCAGAGCGAAAAAATCTTTCGCCTTTTACTAAAGATTTCCGTGGAGAGGAACAACTCAAATGAGTCTATAACGAATTTTTTTATGCCCGACGTAAGTTGGGCCCTTAATTTTAATAAAACATAATTTTTCCACTCCTGTCATAGTAAGTACAGTATTATGACATTTGTTTGGTGGAAGTAGGATCAATTTACCGTGGAAACTTTGGTTACTCTTAACAACGGGAAGTAAATAGAAATTTACCTCCCCTTGGGAAGTAAGTGAAAAAATAAATCGAGAACTTAATTTTTTATTTTTGAATTATATTAATAGTACAGTTATTAATTCTACAATTAACAAAATTCTGCGAGAGTTCTGTAAGCAGACACCATCATATTTCTCACCTGCGGTAATCGTAAATTTGCGGGACATGCCATTTTTTGAATCTCGTATCTTGACAATTACTATATTTGCCATGTCTTGCACATTTTCCATCATCATATTACACAGATCTTGAGAACGACACGCACCTGCTATCCCCATTATCATAAACCATAACTACTTTTGTCAAGAGGAAATTACTGTCGTCCGCTTCCATTAAAAATTTGTTCATTTCTTGTCGGGTGAAAACATTCGATTTTTGGGCTTATACCCATCATTTTTTCTTTTTAAAAAAGCCTTGAGTTTTGGAAATTTGGAAATATCTCTGTTGTCTTCAATAAATAATGTTGATTTTAACATTGAGTATTCACACCAAAGACTTGCTGGTGACTTTAGTACCTTGGTCTTTTCCATGAAATACGTTAGCATTGTTACTTCCAATATTTCAGTAGCATTCTTTCTCCGGCACCACTCTTTGAAGAACTTGAATTTTGATAATGTCCTTTCGACTTTTCCGGTAAGAGGAAGGAACATGCAGCGTTTGCAGTTTCTTCAATGTCCATTTCTTCTTGATTTTCGAGGAAATTCATTTTACAAACGGATGCAACTTTTCTCGTTCACACTTTGTTTGAAAAAACAGACAGATAGTAACCTTAGCAACCAGCAAGGCGTGCTGATATTTTAGTCAAAATGCCCAAAAATAAATTACATAATCCATCAAAAACAATTAAAAAGGACTTTAGGAGTGGAAAAAATATTATAAACAATATGGAAGGTAAGTGCTTGACCAGTCTCGGACTTTCTTGCCTCGTCATCGACTAGTAAGTATTACTAACCTCCCTTAATGCTTAAATAACTATTTTAGTCTTGTCGTATCTACAACGATATTTTAATATTTCTCCACTCACGAAGTGGAGACTATAATAATGACATTGTTGATAGGAACGTAACTTGATTTTACCAAAATATTATCGCTTGTTATTGACAACGGGAGCTTCACTTACAACCCTAGGGAAAATAAAAGATTATAATTTTGGACATTTGGATATATCAATGCTCTCATATATAAAAATTGTGGTTTTTAACATGAACTATTCATCACAAATTTGCTGGTGACTTAATTCTTTAAGATTTTTTAAAAAATATGCCAAAAGTGCTGTTTCCAAGATCCCAGCGGTGTTCTTAACAGCAATTTTTAAAAAGATTATATGAAATTCGTACAGTTTCTTTGACTTTTCCTATAGTAAAGATGCACAAGCAAATCTTGCTGCCTTCTCCACTTCGGAAACTCATTTTCTAACTATAACACAGGTCAACAAAAAAAAATTTTTTTTGAGTCTTTATTTTAATGACAATTTTCTGATTCTCTATGTCGAAAAATAACCAAAATCTTCTTTTATTTTTGAAAAAGTATGCTTTGAGATTATACTTGAGGGCTAATATGAGAAAGAAGAAGAAATCCGAAAAATATTCATTTCTAAACTTTTTATATTGTGTTTTAATGTTAACCTTAATCGCAACGTATTTGAATAAGAACGAATGTTTCTAGATTAATATTCAGTTTTTTAATATAAAATATATATGTTTGGTAATTACTACACAACTAATTTACCAAACTACCTAATTTTAGTCCCTAATTTTTCCTGGATATTTAAAATTCATAACTATAACTTAAGCAAATTCAAATTATTACACTTCCTTCTAAAAAAAATTGAATAATATACTTGTAATTTGAATAACAAATTTATTAATATTGTCAAATTTAAGCAAATTGTATTTATGATTTAAGAAAACGGAGAAAAGAAAGGTTAAGGTCAAAGTTTATTTAAGAAAATTAAATTCTTTTTAATATTTACGTAAACTTTGGGTAAGCTTAAATTAATACCATGGAGAAGAAACCAATTAACCAATTATATGAATTAAGACAATAGAACAAACAACTGCACTTGACTTAGGTCATTTTGTATAAAACATACAATTTCTACCACTTAATAAAAATTAAAAAATTCAGTATATTAGTAAATTGCCTAATTTAAACTGAAGAAGCTGAACCTCACCAAGGCTGACAATATACAATACTTATTGGCAAACTTTAAATGTCAAGTTTAATATTATACTCCTGTAGAAATTAACTAGTATTTTATACACCTGTATTATTATCGTTGTCAATTTCGAAAAAAGCTCCTTTGTTCGGCACGTATTTAAAACTTTTTCTCTAAAAAAAAATTAAAATACAATTTAACATTATACCATATCATCAACCACACAAAACCCATTGATGAATAATTGAAATTAATCATACCGAGTGAGAGCACGATGGTGATATAGAAAACGCCGCTTCATTTCTCTGTCGGGTACATAGCTTTGGGTGGTGGTTTTTAAAGAGTGAATGGCGGGAGAAAACTTCGTATTCGATTAGAAAACTCACGGTACTTCGGTGTCAGTTTAGTTCTTTTCTCGTGTTTGTGCTGTGTGCATTAGTTATATTTAAAAAAAACAAACACAATGTAAGTGTCTCTCAAAAATTTCTTTTTTGGATTACACACAAAAGCAGACTTGATAGCTTTTAGAGAAGCTTTTACTACACTATACATGGGCGACCTTGTAACACACCAACCAGAAGTTTCAGCAGTCTAAAATGCTCTGTTCATTCATATTATTTGTTATAATCTTTATTTCAAGCTTTTAGTAAGTAATTATTTAGTAATTAATATATAATTCTCTGTTAAAAGGTTTAAAAGTGTATTCGCTTTGAAATTATTTAATAATAAGCTGAAAGCTGCTTATAATAGCGTAAATTAAATTACATGCAAGTGACGGTTTAGATGATACTTCATTATTTACAAACCATTGTAATAGCGGTTTGAAAACTGTGTAATTTAAGGCGTCGTGGTACTATTAGTTAAAACATTGTCCCTGAAGGTCAATATCATCTTTATTCAAGTTTTACAGCTTCGTATGCTTGACTCAAATCATACTTAATTATATCACGTTTTTTTAACTCAATAATCTAACATAAAATATTTATTAGATAAATTCAGGGTGGGAGAAATTACCAAGTACTATAAGTAGAAGGGGTTTGCACTTTAACCCAATTAAGATCAATTTACTAAAATAATGATTGCACATGACTTCGACTTAATCAATTGAACGGTAAAATTTAATTAGCGTGGTTATATTTGTCAATAACTTAAATATTTTGTCACATTTCCAAACATTTGCTGAAATTAATTATTGTAGCATTGAAATTTCGCAATTTATGAAACTACGAAACTGGTTCTTTTAGTCCAAAAATGTGCATATACATATAATTTTTTCACTTTTAAAATACCGAAAAAATATTAGTTAAATCATCGTTTTTATTGGGTCAACTTTCACTTAGTTATACCAAAAAATAAAGTTAAATTAAATTAATATAGCGATGTAGCATTGTAACTGCACCTTCTTAAGACATTTTCATCGAATACCGGCTGTTCCATTAACTATTAACCCATCAATTTCTAAACATAAATGACGTTTTTCAAACCAATCTATAGCAGGGAATGCACTCCATGTGGTTTAGAATGTTCTCTAATAGTCAACAAGTTAATTTGCAAATAAAATTATAATTAAATATTCAATAATTCAAAGTGGCTATATTATATATTATTTTAATTAAGCGTTCTCGGAAGTAGAATAGAATGTACAATATGGAATTGGTTCAGACACCCTGTATGTAGACAGTCTAGATGAGTGAAAGTTTAACAAACGCGTGGATATGTTTACAAATTTTAATTTAATGTTTAAACACGCCTGCCTGCTGCGTTTGAAGCATAATGTTTGATTAGGCTCAGAGAAGAAAATTTTTGATGGTTTTTCAAATCAATTTTATTAGTTTTGTATTAACTCATTTAGCTAATTAGCTTTTTGTTTATACCTCAAGAAGAGCAGACTTAAAAAAGTACTTACAATTAGCGACAACTGATATTTAAAATCCAGATTAAAAACCAGCTTGAAGTAAAAGTGCATAAAATGAAAGTTTAGCTTCTTCTCCGCGTATAGCAAGAAGTTATAATGTTAAATCATTTTATAACTTACTGGCCATAATTCATGTATATGTGGCCACAAAAAGTATAAACTGATTTCTGATGAGGGAAGTATTTGTATGGAATTATCGCCGGTACTTATCCAACAATTAAAAACGACAATAACTTTTAATTAGCCGTGTAAAATTGGACAAATAGACAAATTACTGTTTTTAATAAATAGACAATCGAAATGTTACATAATATTCTAACCGAGGTTCTAAATAATAATAAATACCTATCAGCAGAACATGTTAGATTTTGAAAGGATTTTTATAAAAAAAATAGTTTGAAATAAAATATTGCGTAACAAATTTAGTAAAATAAATTATCAGCACTAGGAAACAATAAATAGGTAAAAGTTACTATTATACTGTTAATGGTTTATAGTAATTTAATAACCAAATCCTCAATCAATAGGAAAAATTCATTCGATATTAAATAAAATATCTATTGTTTTCGTTAAACGCTTTCGAGTGTGTAAAAATAATAATTGATTTGTAGTAAAATCAATAAATGTTTAGATAATATTATTCCTGTATTATCGTTTTAACTTATTCAAATTATACCACTTTTTTTCATTTACAGCAATAATTATTCCACCTTTGTGCCGACTAATATTTTATGTAACCATGTTTGTACACAAAGCATAGGAAAACGCATTTTGAATTTGAAATCGAAAGGTCATAATATATAAACATCATATGTATGTGTATGAAAGCTGCGTTAGAAATGTTTACTTGCCAAATGTAGGCATATTCAGCAAAATGGGAGAGCTTTAAACATTTAATCATACGATATATTTCATCTCTTAAGTTTTGAAAATACGAGTCCTAACAACTAAATGTTCGGACAAAAGTAAATTTTTGAAGTATGAAAGGAGAACGGGAAATTTTACGCAAATAATTAGTAAACACCTAACAATACAATAAGATAAAGCCTTAATAACAATACTATGCGTGGAAGAAATTTATTTATTGGATTTAACAATATTTTAACCTTAATAATTACCAAATCTTACAAAATTAATTTGCAACTAAATGTTGGGATAATTTTTAATTAATGGACCATTGATAAGAGGTTACGTCTCCTTTTGCTTTAATAGCTGCCTGTATTCTAGCAGGCATTGTATTTATTAAATTTTGGTACAATTCTGGAGTGAAACTGTCCTAAATTTCTTCTATTTTGGTCTTTAAGTCCCCAATGGTTCTTGGTGAATTATTGCGTAGAATACGTTTAATTTTATGCCAAAAAATTCAATGACATTTAAGTCCGGACTGGATGAGGACCATGAAAGCACCTTTATGTCGTTTTCACAAGTTCCAAAACTGTGATTATTTAAATGCAGGTTTCTTCCCCAAAAACACGTTTTTTGAAAAGTGAATTGTGGAACTCGAAAAAAATGCGAAAAAAATTCATATTAACATTTCAGGATTTTTTTCAATATAGCACGATCCTTGAGCTTTGATTTAAAGATTTTTTGACACAAATCCAACCAGCGGTTTCAAAACTGTGATTTTTTAAAACAGTTACTAGAAAATTCTATCATTTTTAAAGGTGCAACTTTGGAGCTCCGATAAATGCCTAAAATCACCAAATAAAAGCTTGTGTAACTTTTTTGTAAAGAAAACCAACATCCAGCTTTGCAATAAAGTAAATTTCATCAAAATCAGACTACTAGATCCCACGTTTTGAAAATAATAATTCTTTGTTTCTACAGTTTTCCCAGCTGCTGGGTTAATGTGCCACAGTTTTGGAACCGCCGAGCGGATTTTTACGCAATTTACGTATTTATACAAGCAAATGTTGGCATTATAACAGAAAAAATCATCAATATAATGGAAGTTCATTTAAATTACTTTTGCGCGTATGGAAAAAAAACTATCAAATTACTTTTGTCCGAACATTTAGTTGTTAGGGCTCCTAAATCATTTCTTCACCAGAGTTTGACACTTCAAAATATGCACGCTCTCTTAGTTTTCAATTTCATTACGATGTGTTAACTGTAAATTTAATAGACTTTTATGCTTTATGGTACATTTATCGTTTAATAGCTAAAATTTAAGAAATTTCATGTACCTTACATTGTATATCTACACAAATTTCCTTCCATAAATCATTCACTCTATTTGTCTATTTTTCCACTTGTTTAGGGAAATTTTATTATTAAGTATTCATAGAAACTAAATCACAATTATTCATTCCATATGAGATTATCGATGCCTAATAACTTATATTATACTAGGATTATTTTCAAATTAAATGTGCGTCATACTGTCTCTACCTCTCCTCTGCCGGCTTTTTTTTGGAACGAGAAAGATGGAGAGACAGAAGTAGCGTGGCACAGATGTCAGCAGAAAATAATCCTGGTGTACTCTTCATTACTTTTCTTAAAAATTTGGATTTATTTTTATATGACTTTAACATCAAATTCTCGAAATTGTTGAACCTACTAATGATTATTTTTTTGATAAATTCTTTTTGTAAAAGGGATCATTCTTGTTCAGAAATTTAATTATTCGGTTTGTACCATTATGCAATTAAACCCCTCCGAAATTCCTACAAGTTAATGAGAAAATAATCGACATTTTCTAGTACCTTATCAGACTTCATACAAGCGGATTTTAGTTTTACTTTTCCTAGCTCAGTGGTATTTTCTTGTTTTTCAAAATAATTAGCATGATTTAATTGTGAGTACTTATACCTTATTATACCTACGTATTAAAATTCATTTCTTATTTAAAAAAATAGGTTAACTAGTGCTAATTGTTTATAATTATTAGAATACCTCTTGGTGGAGAAATTGCAGAATTTATTATTATTATTTTCGTTAGCAGAATATTCACCGATGATTATTTCTGTTTAATTAATAGATTATTAACATTAGTTGTTATGTGCACATAATTACCTACAGGTAATATAATTTTTTTATTCATGTTTCTCTTTATCAGTATTTGGTAGTAATTTTATCTTGATCCTGTGTCACATATAGCAAACCAAATTTATTAATATAGTGAATGTGAGGTTAGGTTCTACCATACACTATGCAAGAAAAACCTATACGTGTATGTATGGCTTAAGGGTTCCATGATGATTTATTTAAATGATGGTCCAATAGGTAAATATCATCAATTTTAATATTAAAATTAATTAAACAATTGTTAAACCCAATATTACAATAATGAGTCAAATACAGGGTAGACATGATATATTTTTAGGTATGATTCTTGAATACATTCTGCATTGTCCCAATCCGTGTTCTTTTTTAATTTTTTATCCCATATAGTCATTGCATTGCAGGTGGCAACTTACGGAAAACGTTTTAACAAATTTAATAATTACTCCGAGTGGACATCGTTTATGTTCAAAATCGAGTTTACCTTTTCGATTCAAAATAAACCAATCTTTCATCATGTATCAAATTTTTAACTATTTTCAATACTAGTTTTCAAATTAAATTAAATGAAACGAGCATAATGATTTATTTTTTCAATTCCAAATTTGAACACTAATAATTCTTTAAGGGTTAACACTATCAAAAAAATTACAAGATACTTTCGATCGAAAATCATCTCAGCTACAAATTTCATGTATAACTTTTTGTCGATAATCAAATAGTTTAGCAGACTGACTTCATTTTATTCAACAGTGTTTTACTTTTTCAATCTACAATTTTCAACATTGCTCGAAAACTAACCCGGACTGGGGATAAAAAAATTATGCAGGACAATGCAGAATTTATTCAATAATTACATCTAAAAATCTGTCGGCTCTATACCCTGTATTCAATACCTTCTGCACATCCTGTACTTCTAAATTACATAACAAATCTAAAATAATGAAATTCATTAAATACTCCACACAGTACTAATTTATTTTTCTTAAACTTTACTTGATAGATTGTATTTGATATAAATGCGCGTAATATAAAAGTCCATTGTAATTAAATTAATTCTAATTATATTACGTAAATATTCAAATGTAAGTTTCACTTTTGCTTACTCTGTAATGAACACGTAAAAGTGTAGGTAAGTATATAAGTTTTTATTTACGAGTAGATATACATATTGTTTATTTAATTCACAAAATTTTATTAGCCGCCATAAAAAATACGTTATAAAAGGACAATGGAAATGGGAAAAAATAAGTTTCATGTAAATTTCAGATTTTAATCATAAAACGTGCAGTGAAAGTTTAAATTACCCCAAGTATTTTTAAATTTTAATTAAAAAATTTAATGTGCGGATTACTTAGTTTGTAACAATTATTTATTTGATGATATGTGAATTTATATGGTTTAATATTTATAGTTACCTTTATCTGGAATAAAATCGTTATAACTCTACTTAACAAAATTTTGTTTGTATGTTCTTAAATTTGTCTTAAAAAACATTGCTACCCATAACTAATTTCTTCTAAGATCGTTATCTTGCATGAAGAAAGAATAAATTACCAAAACAGTGCAATTTTATATATCTTTAAAAACCGTGCAATAATTAATTACAACGGTTGTTATTACAAACACTGCACAGGGATTTTAATTGTAATATAAAGTACCTAATTGTAAGATAAAAATCTAATTAGAAGCATGGAAATTCCATCGCCCGTAAATATAATTTCACCACTGTTACTAAAAAAAATTGCAGTATACTCAAGGTCACATTAACTCTAGTTATTTTTATTCCCTCTTAAATTACGCACCATGCACCGTTTTCCTTATATCTGTATGCTAATCTGAATATAATTATCAGTTTTATTTGTGATTGACACATATGTTAAAGTTGCTTAACCTAATTGTTGCTATTTTACCGCCGTTTAGCTTCGGGCAATTATAATAGCGAAAGCCGTAATTGATATATTACTAGCTTAATTTGCACAAACATGCAGAAACTATTTATTTATTATGGTATAAAGTACTTTAATTGTGGTTTTCTGAAGGTGTTAGAATACAGATATGAATCAAAGTTTTTCCACTTAACCGCTAAATATACGTTAATTTTTCTAGACTGACTACCAGGGATATTTGTTCAACAATTGCCCAATGGTTGGCGGAATAAACTAGAACTGGAGCATTTCTTTAAGTTTATTGTGCATATGGTACATTAATATTAAGAGAATGGTAGGCGCAGTTAGCATGCAGACCATTCTACTTCTGCTACATGCTTATTTATGAAAATTCCAGCTGTTTGGCCTTACAACAAAATTTTTATTGTTGTGAGACTGCTACCATTACAAGCAAATATTTCTAGGTTGTTAATTAATGTAGGTATACCTTTATACCTACCACAAAATAATTTGCATTTGTACTTTCCATATACAAACTTTTTATTGGTTGTACAGGGTGCGACGTAGCAACAGTACAAAGTAAGGTCTTTATGTAGTATTTAACAATCAGCAGTATGAATGTAGTCCGCAAATCCACAAAGTAGTGCTGATATTTTTATAAAAATTTACATACTTATTTGACTTAAAGAAATGGATCAGAATTTGAATTTTTAGTACGTATTTTAGGAGCCCTATTAAATTAGTGTAGGTAGAGGTTCATTTTAAACCTAAAATTACAAGTTAGATAATTCCTAATTTCATAAAGGAAAAGTTTTTTACGATAAACTGTATAACTTATTTCCTATTCTGCTAAAATATGCTTTCATAAATAAATTGGTAATTAACTGCATATAATCTCTATTTTGTCTTCCCTGAATAGTTAGTCGAAAAAAAAAACATAAAAAAACCAATTTATTTTAGTAATTAACTCAAAAATTTTTATGATATATTTATTTCTTAAAAATTTGTCATGTAGGTAATCATTTATGACATGTAAATAATTAAAATGCAATAGCAAATCTTACATATCCGATGTAGAGGACAATACAGAAAATTCGAAATTATGTTTCGTATAGTCCAGTATATTTAGTATTTATTATTGCAATTCATTGGGTAAGAGAAAATTTTTTTGCCATGGTTAGGATACCACATAGAAAGCTTAAATCCGAGTTTTCGACCATCAACCCCTTGCAGTTTTTCCGCCATCTTGAATTAAGGGGTTAATTCTTATCTCGCCAATAACAGCCGTATTTATTATTTTATCGAAAAAACAGTTGATACCATTTTTAACGACAGAAACGAATTCTACAAATTTGTATACTTGATATTTTTTTATATTTTGCGTATTTAACGAGTTATAACGGATTAATTGAAACAAAAGGGGGTTGAAATTTTTTTCTGGTCGGTTATCTTTTTTTCCTTCAGCGCAATCGCAAAAATGTTCATGTAAAATATGTTAAACACACAATTACCTACAACTTTGATATGAAAAATTTTTTCATGCGAGCACTTGTTTACTTACTGCAGCGCCTGGAAATTGCACGTATCGTCACTCGGCAGTAGTACAGGACATCTAGACTTTACTGGGAAATAATTCCGAGACGAATTTGCCTTCCGATTTTCGAAAGTGTTTAAGTATACGAGCCGGAAAATACATTTTGCACAATTCTGTCCGGTGGTGAAAGGCCGCCATCTTGTTTTTAAGGGTTGTTTTCGTTTTTCGCGCATAAATCGCATATTTTCGATTTTAGAGGAAAATGTTTCAATGAAATTAATTTGCAAATTGAACTCTCTACAAAATAGACTTTTTTCGCTAATTGCAATTGTTTACAAGTTAGGTACAGCATTTTGTTACACGGGATTACTTTTTGAAATTAACACAAATAGTTTTGTTTACGTTTACGTGCACCTGTCTCGAAAAACGCGACTGTCTGAAAAAGTGCGACTATCTCGAAAATGCATCAAACACCAGCCTGAAAAATTGTAGGTATAACAAACTTGTAAACAATTGCAATTAGCAAAAAAGTTACCAGTGCAATTTTATGGATAATTCAATTTTCAACAAAATTGCATAGAAACATTTTCTTCTAAAACCGAAAATACGCGATTTATGCGTGAAAAACTAAAACAATCTTTAAAAACAAGATGGCGGTTTTTCACCACCGTGTAGAATTGTGCAAAATTAGTTTTCCGGCTCGTATATATACACTTTCGAAAATCGGAAGCCAAATTCGTCTCGGAATTATTTCCCTGCATAATATTGAGTAAGGTTAGGTTAAGTCAATAAACAGAAGACTAGGATTTTGATGATGGGTGTAGGTACTACAACATAAAACTAATTTAAATGTTAAACATTGTACAGAAATATTCCACACTTACATATTCACTCTCATGTGCGCCTACAAACGTGTGTAAAAAATGTTTACATCAATTTGCTATTGTTCTTAAATCACGAGCCCAAACAATATTAAACTTTTTTATATGCAACTATTGCTAGAAACTATTGACATACAGAATATTTATGACCTATAATTATCTAACTTGTCCAACTATACAGGAATAATCTGACAGAAACTAGCACCGGAGACAAAAATATATCAAATTTAATTAAATACTTCTGAATTCTGAAGTTATATGAATGGGCATGTGCCAAATACGTTCATAGAGTTTATTATAAAAATCTTATTATTTTTAATTTAAAAAATACTGATATAAGTTTCTACGAGTACATATATTGCAAATTATTTTCGTCACTCTATAGTGTCTGTTTCGGAATACTTGAAGGTGATAAATAACGTCATTAATTTCATTGAATATGCACTATGTACCTACATACCTACTTCTATAACGAAAGGTACTTCGTAAGTAGTAAAACTAATAATGCATTTTATCGGTAGTTATATTTCAACAATAATATTGATGTTTACAATAGTAAAATGTAAATACTTATTTTGCAGTGTATAATAACTGAACAATAAAACTGCTAATAACTGCCTTAATTTTGCTAAAATGTCAATTAGTTAGTTAGTAAATTAAAATCAGTATGACCATATTTTTATGATTTAAGAAAGTATTTTAAAATTTGTCTAAATATTAGAAGAGTGTATCAAAGAAAAAAGAAAAATTTGGTACTTTGTAAGTACTAGGTGCTCTATTCTCATAAAAAATGGACACTATAATTAAACCGACTTCTGAAGAAGTATACCAAGTATTTTTAGAATTTTTTTTGTTTATAAAAATGTCATAAGTGGTGGTACTACGAGTATAAATAGCAAAATCGAGAAGTATTCATAAATAAGCGCAGTTTATTGAATAAGAAAAAACATTTGATAAAAACTTCCAAAATTTTTATGAATAACAGCAAAATTTAGCTTTTTTCGATATCGCCAGTTTAAAATAACTTATTTTTACAACAATTTATCACAGATATGGGTAATTATATAGGGGAACTTACAATGGATCATTTCTTTTTTCTTTCCTATTTAATTTTTATGGCATTTAAAATAACTATGTGAAACGAATGGATTCTCTTTCAACAAGCCCATTAAATATAAAATATTTAATACCCAAATATACAATATTAAAGACGCCTTCTTCCCTAACAATAAAAAATATTATTAATTTTTCCTCAAGGAATGGTTTTGACCAGTTGCCATCAGCTATTAATTTTATAATTATTAACAACAGTTTTTCTTAATCAAGGTTTCAGTTGTTAAGTAATTGCACAGGACTTTCGATCAGGATATTTTTATCTTTAATATATCTAATTGTAAGATTATTTCATCAACTGTATAATTTAGTAAAATGCGCATGTAGGTATTTTTACTAAACCAAATGCTACAATATCGCAATAAAACATCTGCCATGTCAAAATGTTTTTACATAGATTACGAAATCTGGTTTTGACGTCAAACTCACAAGAAACAACATTATGCTTTTATTATATTTTAATTTTCATGGAAAAACTCTAACTGTTCCAAGAGTTTCTCTTATACAGATACTTTTCTTACTTACTTACCGAAGTAATCAATTCATTAGCACAAACTGCTCACCTAAAATATTTCACTTTCGATTAATAAAAACGAATTTGTGTTCACTTTCTATTGGCTTGGGTAACCATATACTCTACCACATAAAACACGTAGTTAAAAAAAAATAATATTGACAAAATTTTATTTGAAGGAAGTACAATCCGGGAATAGTTAAAATGACACTTTGAGTGTAATTAATTAGTTGACAGGAGGAAAATTAGGAAAAATAACGATGCAGAATAGTATTACTTTTAAGTTAAAATTCGTTTTTTATGTTACTGCTACTAAATTTCTAAATAGCTTCAAAAACGAAAAAGTTGTTTCATAATATAAAAAATACTTTTTATGTGATTCACAATCATAAGTTTCTAATGTACTTGTACGAGGTTACCGAAGGTCGCCGTAAGAAGTAATTTGAGCCGAGCATTTTTGCTAATGTTTATTCTACTCTATTTAAATTGAATGAATCTCATAAATAGGGCATCTATAAAAAAAGTTCGTCCCCTTGAGGCAGAACTAGCGTAACTCACATTATTCAGATTTTACAGGAGAGGCTTTTTTCCAACTAAATTTAGCGTAATGAAAAATTTGCAAACATTATTCGGGAGTTAGGTATCCTTTAAGACTGTTCTTAAACGAAATTTCATCTTAATTTGTGAAATTACTGTGAAATCAGGAACATAAGATATTAACAGAAGGACTTGAAATAATTCTGTTTTTAGAAATAAAAGTCCATAAAATAATAAGTTTGGCGTAGATTGCCGCAGATAACATACTTTGATTCTGTGGTATATTATCCTAATCGTTGATTTAGGACTTAAATAGTTCCGCACCAAATGCTGGCTTACTCAAGGAATACATAGGCTATAAAAACTAATTTCAGTAAAAATATTGGACTTACGCTGGTTCTGCCCCAAGGAGAAAATTTATTTTCTACCCTAGAATGTGAAGTTCTACATATTTATATGTATAGTTTTTAATAAAACGAGACTATATTTTTTATTTGTTTTTGAAACAAAAAGAATCAAAAATTGTTAAATAATTCGTATCCTAAAATATTTGATTTAGTCCCAGAATTATTTTATAAAAAAATATTAAATTGTAGGTATGTGTGGGATAATTTTAATGGAATATTAATCTTAAGTCAAAATTAGGCAATGTGAATTACAGAGATACAAAATAAGCATCTCTTATACATTTTTCTATGCAACATTCTTGAAATTTTTGTAATAAAAAATGTAACATAATTAAAAAAAAATGAAATCCTGAAAAGTGAGGTTAGATTAAATATTTGTAGAATTTTTAAGAGTTCAGCTAATTTATCCAAAAATTTCAAGGAAAATTAAAAACTTATGACATTCTTATGGATTGATATAGTTTTGGTTGTTGACGTTTCTTCAGACATGTTGCCGGCTTCTTCAAAACAAGCCTATGCTGAATTTTAATCAATTATAAACAAACCTTTGGTTTTAGAGCCGCATGTGTAGTTTTTGTACATTTTTCTATGAAACATTCTTGAAAATTTTATTATAAAAAATGTAACATAATAAAAAAAAATTAAATCCTGAAAAGTGAGGTTAGATAGCAAAATTAAATATTTGTAGAATTTTTAAGAGTTCAGCTAATTTATCTAAAATACGATATTTTTCAAAATTTACACAGTTTATTTATGTTCTTCTAAGTTGACTTCATTCACTGTCTCTATCTCTGCCTCTACCTCGCGTCCGCCTAACTTGAGAGAGAGAGAGATGGAAAATGTCACAATTCATGAGAACTTTTTCTAAGATTCCAAATGCCTCATTTAAAAAAAAACTTAAGGGTAAATAAGAAACATCTTCGCCATTAAGTTTGCATTGGCCCGCAAGATCACTCGATCTGACCATTTCAGACTTCTTTCTTTGGGGTTATTTGAAGCCATTGGTCTTAAATATCAATAAGTGGACCCATATTTTACAAAGATTTTTCAGTAACTTCCAACTACATACTTGAAAAGAGTCTCCACCGAAATTCTGCTAAAAGAATTATAAATGAATGAAATCTTCATCAGTTCCATTCATAAATCCGTGACTCTGTATTCTTTTTATAAATTCGAGTTATTTAATAAAAATGAACAGCCCCAAAATAATAATGCATATTAGATTTCTCTACGAGAAATGGCAATTTCTCACCAAAACCGTTTGCTCTTCTATTAAGCAGTTCCGTTACTTTAGAACATATAACGATGACGAATATTTTACTAAACATGGTCATTTAAAAAATCAATCAAGTAAAAAAATGCAAATTTTTCATCATAAATCATCACAGTTTTTTCCTTTACATTGTTCTTATTTTTTAAATTTCTTTATAAAAGTGTAGTAGTTTTATGTTCTATCGGTTTTAGATAAACTTTAAAATCTTATCATAACTGTCTTTTCATTTTGTATTGTCCATTTTTTAACTATAAATAATTAAAAGTAAACAAGAAAAAATTTACCACCTGAAAAAATAATTATATAAATATAGAAATAATAGCCTGGAAACGAAGTTTCGGTTTCAAGGCGCCTCATATCCTCTTAAACAGGAACTTAACCAACAGCGATATTAGTTATAAGAACCATCTGACTATTAAAAATTCTTGCATAAATAAAATTATTAACCTTCTGTAGTAATATTATACATTACATTATTTTTTTTTTTAAATAGTTGAATTATAAAATTAACATTTCATTTGAAACGAGAACGCTTAAAAAATAGTTTATGTCTATTTTTTCTAGTTTATGAAAAACCAACAGATATTGAATAAAATATTATCTATCTCCTTGAAACATTGCCCAACAAATTTGCAAATTAGAACGTTATTAACACTCATTGACCGTATGTTGTAATGATGTTGCATTATTAAAAATTTTAGATTTTTAATGTCGGTCTACAAAATTTGACCTTAACATTATGCACTTAAATAAAATAATATTAATATAATGTAGAATAAAATCATAATGGGGATCATCACAATAATTACAACAACAAAGTACATACTTACATATATTTTGCAATACTTTAAAAGAGCAATTTGTCCAACAAATACCAGTGGAAATTAGTAGCTTTACATCATCAATCATTTGGTATCTAGTTTTAACAGTTTTAGTTGAAAAATAAATGTAGTAGAAAATCACAAGTTTAGGTTAAGTGCCCATCAAAAATTTAAATTATTTAAAAATTTAATATATCTTGCACAAATCACGCTTTTTAAATAATTACGAAACCAACATCCAACGTGTCCAATTATAATATTTAACACAGCATGAATAAAACATGCTATTGTGGCATACTATCCTAAAAATCCCTAATTATTAGATGCCTTAATCAGAAATAATTTGTCAATTTTTCCACATATCATTGATCTTTAATAATATAAAGTTAATGGGTCTAGGTCTTCATGTGTTCAATGATAACTTCTCGTCCCTACTCTTTTAAAACTACTAAAACTCTTATAGAAAGCGAACGTAATTTCATTCAATTTTCTGGTAGAGTTTTATGCGGTTGTATCAAACAATTTGCCAAATATTGCTCTTGCCAAAAAATTATCGCTAGCTGTGATTTCAGTGAAAACACCATCATTGAGGTTGTAAAGTGACACAAAATATTTTTAAATGTGCAGAAACACAACCTGTTCATATAATTGCCCGGAGTGTTTAAAATTGTGCAAGTGAAATGTGAGAGAATCTTGAAAGGATAATGGATGTTTTATTGTGTTGGAATAATTTTGAATACTCCGGGTTTTTTTGGAAATTACAAGTGAATTATTGTATTAATTAATTAATATGATGGAACAGGTTTGGTTTTCACACCACAACTAATTTGTGCCTTATACTTGCATTAAATTATAGCAGGATCTAAACGTTACTTATATCCTAATTTAGTTGTATTGTTTGTCATTTAGAAAGCTAACGTTAAATTTGTTTACTTATGAAAATATACTAATTAAGACCAAACAAAAAATGTTTTGTAGGTAAAGGTTGACTTAATTCATACTGTATTGTCACTTTGGTTATTAAAAATTCACGCTACCTTAAGCAGTTAAACCACTACGTTACAGAAAGGTGTTTTTAATAACTTTTCTGAAATATTAACTTTATTGACCAATTACACGTTGATATTCTAGCACCCAGGGGCTAAAGTTCAATGCCAGTTTATATGTAATAATGACAAAATAGTTTTTACTCGAAGTGAACAGAACATTTTACACTGTGTTGTAGGTAGAAGCTTCCCCATACATTGTACCCATCACCTGTTTGATTTTATACTTTATTAATGTAATTTGTTGTTTTTGTTGCAGAATTTTTAACCTAGTCTAGTCAAAATGAGGTGTTTCGTAAGTTTCGTGTGTGTTTTGAGTGTTTTGGTTGCTGTTAGTGCTGCTCCTTTCTATCCTGCCGGTGGTATAAGTGCTTCTACTAGTCTCCAGGTTGGTACTTTAATATTTAATCTGAAATCAATACCACGATTTGTGATATAAGTAAGGTAATCCATAATTACGTGTGGGTAACAACTTTCTTCAGTTTTACCTTGTGCAGGTTTTCTTTGAAAGATTCACAAACTAGTTTATTTAATCTTTAATTAGATATCAATATGAAATTATCACCATGTACAAAATTTCAAAAAATTAACCTAATGCTTTGATAAATCCATGATTTTTCAGAAGAACATTTGTTAAATTTATTCATTAACTAAGTTAATCTACAAAGCGAATAATAACAATTATCTGAAAAAAAAAATTGTAAATAAATTCGATTGTTAGTACATCATCAAAAAAATAATGGTTTTATCTTAACTTTATTTCTAATTTTACACAAAGCCGTAATTGTCAACAACATTTTTGCCTTATTGTGGACTGAAAAAGTACTCACATCCTGTAACACAATTCCTGGGACACATTGTATATTAACTATCAACTTAAAATTCTTCCAATAGAAATACAAATATTTAATTTAAATTGATTTTATTAAGTTTTTAACTTCTATTTACAATCACTAAATCATTTTCGAGTATACGAAATCTATTCCAGAGGTCACGGTGCTAATTTATTATGCATTTGTCTTGAAATATTTAAGTAACTTTTTATGTATTATGGTGAAGAGAGACGACAATTCTGTGTTTCTATAATAATGCTTGACAAAATTCTTTTAGAAGCAGCTTAAATTGAAAACGAAAATATATCTTTAGAACTTATCTCCTTAAACTTTGGGTTTCCTCACGAAAAATACAAGGTGTTCCTTAAGTACATACCGTAACTTCGGGGCGCAATTCCATGTTTCAAGAAGAAAACTTTCTATAAACATGTGTCCGGAAATGCTTATATTCCGAAATACAGGGTGTTAAAATTTTATTTTTTCTTTATTATTGCTAGTTTATATCGTCAGGATTTCACCAGTCGATAGTTTAGTGAAAATTAAGGGTGATTTGTCTAATAAACTATGGTCGAATGTTGCTTCTTTTTTGACGTACAGACCATTAAAGAAAATAAATTATTTTAAATAATTTGCTATAGATCAATAACAAAAAAAGTTAGCCTTCTGAAATTTTGCATTGATCTTTTTTTTGTATTCTCTTATTAATAGTGGTTGCAATTATTTTATTTAGAACACAGAGACGTGCGTACGGGTTTCTTCAAAAACATGTTATTGAATAAAACGTACGCCACTGGTTTTTTTGCAGCACCAATATGCAGAGATTATTTTCCATTCAATTTAGAAACTTTTTCGTATCTTATAATTTTTTGATAACTTAACTCAAAATAACCTAATAGTACAGTAAATAAGGGAGAAAAAAAGGCTTCAAATAGACTTTTTCTACCCTACAGCCAATTTTTGTAGAATCTTCTAGAAGGTCACCCTGAAAGTTTAAAACTGAGTTTGTGTATTCGTAGACCCCGCCCTTCCTTCACCAGCCCTCAATTAAGAGTTGGATTTTTTTGTTTATTGAATAACTTTTTTCCTATTAAATTTTCGAAAAAAAGAGTCAGTACAAAGTTGTAAAGAAAAATATTTCCGACAACTTATCATTTAAACTTTATTTGATATTGTCGATATTTAAAAAGTTATTTAACAAATAAATTGAAAATTTTGGGGAAACAGTAGTAAGTAGTAGTAGTAAGTAGTACCTAACTAGGGAAAAATTTCCCTAAAATTTGCAACTTATTTGTTGAATATCTTTTTAAATATTGACAATATCAAAAAAATATTAAAAGGAAAGTTGTAGGAAATATTTTTCTCTACAACTTTGTACTGATGCTTTTTTCGGAAATCTAATAGGGAAGAACCTCTTTAATAAATAAGAAAAAAAAAGTTGTTATCAAGAAATTGTAAGATACAAAAAAGTTTCTAAATTGAATGGAAAATACTCTCTGCATATTGGTGCTGCAAAAAAAACCGTGGTGTACGTTTTATTCAATAAAATGTTTTTGAAGAAACCCGTACGCACGCCTCTGTATTCTAAATAAAATAATTGCAACCACTATTAATAAGAGAATACAAAAAAAAAAGATCTATGCAAAATTTCAGAAGACTAACTTTTTTTGTTATTGATTTATAGCAAATTATTTAAAATAATTTATTTTCTTTAATGCCTTGTACATCAAAAAGGAAGCAACATTCGATCATAGTTTATTAGACAAACCACCTTTAATTTTCGCTAAACTATCGACTGGTGAAATCCTGACGATATAAACTGGGACACCCTGTAGAAACATTTTTTCTTAAAACATCCCAAGGAATTGCGCCCTGAAGTTGCGAAGCGTACTTAGGAAACACCCTGTGTAAAAATATTTCATTCTCTCCAACATAGCTTAGAAATATACAGGGGTTCCATTTAATAAAATGAAGCTAAGCAATTTAAAATTGTCTAAATATTAACCCTCAGTTATAAACATCCTGTATCAAATAATTTTACTGTAAAGTATCTCAAAATATTTCATATACCGTTCCTCTTTTTATATTAATATCTTTTTTCGAAACTCTTTATCTCCATATTTATTTAACTTTTCTTACTAAATGTCATGTCTCACTATTGAATCACCCTCTATATTAAAGCTGGTTTACTAAGAACCCTTAAGCCTGATGTAAAATCTAGCATTCAATGCACTGCTAAGTACCATTAGCTAAATCCTATTCTAAACAGTAAATATCTGCAATTGTTAATAATTTGGTTTAGAGTTTTCATAAAGCTGTAAAGGTTAGTGTGGGTTAGAGTACCTAGTTCCATTTATTAATCCTGTTTTGTTGTTTCTAAACCACGTTTTTCTTAATATTGTTATAAATCTAAAAATACTAATATTTGATTTAACAAATTAATTATTTTTAGTTTTTTGTACGTCAACAAAATTGTTTGTAATTTCTTTCTCTATAGATTAGACTATCTAAATGTCATATTCTCTATATCATCAAACAAAACTACTATAGTTGTTGCAAGATCAGGTGCCTAGGATGATTCTATAAAAATGTCACTTTCTATAGTATTGCTATAGTGAGTTTAGCAAAGAAGATCGCCTTGACCTAGGTCATCACTAAACAATTTAAGTATTAAGCAATTTTGATTGACTAAGACAAAGTCGGAGTAATATACAATTTGGGGAGTCGCATTAATATTATTTCAATTATTTTGCACAAAATATATGAAATATTATTCAATATGGAGGGAGAAATAACCTACTTTGCATGGAATCAGAGCGATAATCTCTATAATACAGGGTGTTTCAGGATTAACTGGACAAACTTAAAATCTGAATTCAGGACCTCAAAATAAGGAAACATTTTTCTATGGAGGTATGTCCGGAAACGTTTCGTTAAAGAGTTACGCGCCTCCAAAGATGGAGGCTAATATTAGGTTTTTAATTTTTTTCTCAAATTTGGATAAAGATAAAAAAATAAACTTTGGTAGATATTTTCTACTAATTGAAACGCTTCCACAGAATATTTTTTGAATCATCCCTTATCGATAAAAGGGGTGAAATCAGCAACCCCTCTTTAATATTTTTATTGAAACTCTTTAACGGACCCGAATTTTGACATATAAAAAACTGCTCTGGAAAGCTAGATTCATTTAGAAAGTACTTTCTCTTTCATTTTTTTCATAGAACTGATACTTTTTAAATGAAAAAATTTTCATATGACGAAATTCGGGTCCGTTAAAGAGTTTCAATAAAAAAATCAAATAAGGGTTGCTGATTTCATCCCTTTTATCAATAAGGGATAATTCAAAAAATATTCTTTAGAAGCTTTTCCATTAGTAGAAAATCCCTACCAATGTTCATTTTTTTATCTTTATCCTAATTTGAGAAAAAAATTAAAAACCTAATTTTAGCCTCCATCTTTAAAGGGGCATAACTCTTTAACGAAACGTTTCCGGACATACCTCCATAGACATTTTTTTCCTTATTTTGAGATCCTGAATTCAGATTTTAAGTTTGTCCAGTTAATCCTTAAACACCATGTATAGTTCTATATTTGCTTAAATTTGCTCAATTCGTGCATAATTGACACCTAAAATGCTGGGTTTTTGTTTGCTTGTCAAATAATTTGCTCTGTTCTAGTTTCTATGCAAATTTCCAAATCGGAAAGATTAATACAGATAATAATTGAGGGTGTCCATGCAATAACTCGCTAAGGCACTCGCTAGTAGGCGAAAGGGAGGGGATAAAGGGCAAACTTAACGTAAAATTCGACCAACCCAAAATGTTAAACTAAAAATACCACATTATAGAGAATTTAAAAACGCACAATTTTTGGCTCTTGTAATTTTTTCATGAAATACATAGTTTTTGAGTAAAAAATTAAAAACAGCGCAATTTTCAATCGATGAAATGAATGATTTTTAAAATGTAAATTGCGATAACTGTGGTATTTTGCAATCGAAACCATTTTTTCTTTCGAATATAGTTTTGTTACACTCTAGCGATGCCTCCGAGTAAAGAAGTGTTGACAAAAAAAAAATTATAATATTTTTTATTTGTTAGTAAATGATGTCAAGATCAAAACTAGTGCGCGCTCACTTTCAATTGAAGAAGTTGTGTGACGAAGTTTAAGCTAGAAAAAACTTCTAGATTTTTTGGGTTGCAACAAAT
Organism: Pediacus dermestoides; assembly: GCA_963942485.1. Lineage (NCBI taxonomy): Eukaryota > Metazoa > Arthropoda > Insecta > Coleoptera > Cucujidae > Pediacus > Pediacus dermestoides. The sequence goes on from OZ012625.1 coordinate 10,019,895, forward strand.
AGCGTTTTTCAATGTTATTTACAAGCGCGCTTGACGCTGTGCTACTGCTTCAATCTCACATTAAATAAGTCAATGCATTCCTCTACTCTCGAGCATTTTTGTGTAGAAGATTTCCAATTTTCTGGTAAAACATCCTGCGCCGTTTCTATAGTTTCCTTTTTTGCATTTTTTCCAAAAATTTTATATTTTCCTCGTTCATTTCGCTCTCGTCGTTGGTGAAGATAAAGTCTCCGAGTAAAACAGTGATTTTCATTCAATCTGGACTTTGTCACGTTTAATATTCAAAATGCCTATAATTTAGTTGGTACAACAAAATTTTCCAGTTTTCCGAAGCATTTCAAAATAAAGACGCTGTAAAAGTTCTCAAACAAATTCAGATAAGCAAGGCCGTAAGAATTGTTTATTTTCCTAATGGCAGTGTAGAGTTATATCAAGATTATGATCAGGAACCACAAAATTACATTCTTGGAAACATAATTTCTTTCGAAGATTTACGTCAAACCAACTTGGCGGAAAGTGTGGGAGTTTCCAAGGAAAAAGTTGAAGATGTAAAAGAACTCTTGCGCCAAATGGTCAACAATTTTTCAACGATTTTTTGAAAAATGTTAAACCGAAACCGACAAAGTATTTCACTTGATGTAATTTAGTTAATTATTAGGTGGATAAGTTCTTTATAGTATAATCAGAAATAATTTCAGTTTTATGACAATAAGTTTTTATAACAGTTTTTAATGATAACTGTTTTAATAATAAAAGTTTTTCAATGATAAAAAAAGTGTCACATGATTGATTATAACATTTTTACCTGAAAACTAGAAATCTTCTACTAGTAAATCTTTCGAGTGCCTTGAAAAATGCTCGAGAGTAGAGAAATGCATTGACTTATTCGATGCTGAGATTGAAATAGTAGCGCAGCGTCAAGCGGGCTTGTAAATAATATTCAAAAACGCTATTTGCCGCAACCCAAAAAATCTAGAAATTTACAGAAAACATCTTCGATGTATAAGGAAAAACTTTGTCGCTGGAAGTTTTTTCTAACTTAGACTTCGTCACACAACTTGTTCAATTGAAAGTGAGCGCGCACGATTTTCGATCTCGACTCATTTATTAACAAATAAAAAATATTATAAAATTTTGTTTGCCAACAGTTCTTTACTCGGAGGCATCGCTAGGGTGTAACAAAACTACATTTGAAAGAAAAAAGTGTTTTGGTTTCATAATACCACAGTTATCGCAATTTACATTTTATAAATCATTTATTTCATCCATTGAAAATTGCGCGGTTTTTAATTTTTTACTCAAAAACTATTTATTTCATCAAAAAATTACAAGAGACAAAAATTGTGCGTTTTTGAATTCTCTATAATATGATATATTTAGTTTAACATTTTGGGTTGGTCGAATTTTACGTTAAGTTTGCCCTTTATCCCCTCCTTTTCGCCTACTAGCGAGCGCCTTAGCGAGTTATTGCACGGACGCCCTCAATTTACAAGTTAAATAAAGTTTGCTATACTAGCATTACTTTCAGTCGTCATCTTGTTGGTTTTCTTTGAAAGAGACAGACAGACAAAAATGTCATATGCATGTCAACTGGAAATAATTCTACCACATGCGCTAAATCAATTTGTTATATTCGTTTTTTAAAACAAATTATATCGATATATTGTTCTGTCATGTAGGCATTTACTGGTTTCTTAATACCTACATCGTATTTTACAAATTTAAAACAAACCGTGACCTGTACAACTCTTACTTTCAAGTTTTTTAATAATTATGGATTACCTTGTAAACTTTATCACAAACACGGCTTACAACAAAACAAATGTTGGAAAAAATATTTTCTATAATATATCAATACATTCACTTTTATGAACCTTAGTGCATTGTTTAGTTTTATGCTATATTCGTGATTTACATTTTCTTATAAAATATTAATTTGTGAAGTGCATGACTGGCCGTGTGGCCGTTGTGTGCATTAATCGACTTTTATTTCAATAACTGTAATCAACGTCATGTAATAGTTAGTGGTATATTGTAACCGCAAGTTATTGATTAACTATAAATTTGAATTATGTAATTATTATATTTGCTATTGTTTGTATATTATTAACACCTTGTAAAAGCACAGGATATTTTGTTCAAAATGCCAGCAAAAAATAGTTTATATTTTTGATACACGTCATTCCAATTTGAAAATTTTCCTAGGAAAAATTCTTTACAACATTCGATTAAACACAATTACTTATTTATTAAAATATATGCCTCTATGTAAATTACTATGGGTGTATCCACTAGATAATATCTAATAAAACTGTCTCTAACCTTTAGAGTTTTAAATAAATTATATAAAACTTTTATTCTAATAGGTAATGTGTTTTGGAAAAACTTTCAATAATAAAATTATGTCATTGGGTTCACCGCTCAGTAAAGAGATGCTGCCAATGTAAAACATGTTTACTTTCACATTTATTGTTGTATATTTTCTGGTCTAAAAAATTCCATGTTAAAAAAATTCCATCAAATAGAAAAGTGCACCTACGGAATTACCTCTTACCTCATAATTGATGTTTTTATATATTTACCCTTAATATGCGAGCAAGTGATAATCATTCTTTCATAACTTGATTGAATTCAGAAGTCGGTTTTCACACATCTGCCAGTATTATTTTTATCCTATACAAAGATTGTTTATTTATTTTTGCGTAAATATGCATTGTTTCAGTTACTTTATCAGAAAATTCTCAGTCAGTAATTTTAATTTTTAATAAACAATAAGACTTAGTCACATACATAATTTTTCTTCAGTCAAGAGGTTAAAGTTTCTCTTTATTTAATCATTTAATCTAAAAAACGCACCATATCACAACAATGATATATGACAAAGCATTTTAAACTATTTGAAACGTGGTTTAAAGTGCTTTCAGCTTCACCTACAAACCAAACAGTGGAGTATGTCATTAGAATGCACTTCAAGTATTACTTGCCTTGAATATTAATTGCTACCAAGAATTTAGCTTGGGTTATAAGTGATTAAAGAACGAAAAAACTAATATATTAAATCAATAACAAACGACGCATTGTAACCTCTATTTCAAGAAAAACTTGTTGACATGTTGGGCTAAGCTATAAGTACCTACATGAAAGTTGTGCAAGTGCAAGTTTGTTGTTGCAAATCATATTTATTAGGTAGAACAGACAATAAAACAATAAATACAATTGACAAGTAAGTTTATATCTTTGTTTGAAACTTGAGGTAATTGTTTCCTTGTCTTGTACAAATTGGTCGTGATATCATGAAAATCAAAGTAACGAAAATTTGCGTTTCCAAAATCTGCCTTAATTCTTCTTTCTTCTTCATATCATCAACGTTTTCTATTTTCGATGTTCTTTTTTAACAAAATATTAATACGGCGAACTTGTTTTCGAAACGAATTTATGTTGATAGGATTTTGTCCACTTACAACGAACCAGAATAACATTTTTAGTCCACAATAACTGAGCTGTTGCGAATTAAAAACATGTCTACCTTCTATACAAGTCATCAGACTTTAGAATGTATAATGTTTACACTGTAAACTTGTTTACTACTTCTGAGTACTCTTACTCGTATCTTGAAAACTGTCAAGTTTTGAATTGTATCTTTATATTGCTCGCTTTAATGGTCTCTACATTCTACGATTTTTTTAACTTAGAAATCACTAAAATATGTATATTTTTAAATGGGCATTATCCTTAAAATCGTATATGTATTTAAAATGGATTTTTGTACGTTTTATAAACACAAGTTTCAAGACGTGGGTCTCTAGAGTAGAATAGGAAATGTTGAGACCTGCGACTGACTAACTAAATAATGAACAGAAAGTTGAAGTTTAATCAACTTCTACTACTGCCAATGACTGTAAGATGAGATCGAAATTTTAAGATTAAATTTTCCTATTTAACACTTGAGACCACGACTTAAGACCCTTAGTACTAAAGACCTCAACTTGAAATTTACATAGACGAGCTTTTACTCTACTAAAGGTAGCCTTCAATATGGCTTCTGGATTTTTATTAGGTAGCCGAAATTGATCTTAATCTTGTCTCTCAATACTATTTTAACATTTTTGAATCCTTTGTCCTATTTTGTGTTCCGGATATTCTTATTTTTATTAGGTAGTCCAAATTGGTCTTGTTCCTCTTCTTAATCTTCTTTTTAAATTCTATGTTAATATATTTGAACAAAACATAAAACAATATTTACTTTCATGTTGAATAATTTTTTGAGTCCTTAATAGTTATTTGTTTAACTAGGGAGGAAACCATGTAATCTCTCCCGCGGATGAAGTTTAATGCCCGACGCGTAGCTGAGGGCACTAATCATCCAAGGATTCCAAGGGAGAGAATAAAGCTTTTCTCTAGTGTTATACATATAATTTTTTCTACGACTAACTTTTAAAATAATTTCTACGATTTATTATTTTGGATGTCGTTCTAAATTTTTTTTATCAAAATACCTAAATTGTGCGTTGTTTCCAAGGTAGCGTTTTGTTTTCATAAACAATTTGTTTATTCTCACAATTTCTGTCTCCGGTTTTCATCAAAGAAAATTAAATTTTTCTCCCTAAGGAGGACCCTACCTACTTTGCACCCTAATTTGAGTGAGCAAAAGCCTACTTTCTAAACAAGGAGTAGAAAAAATATATTCTAAAAGTTCATTTGCTGACCCAAACCGAAAAACGACTTTTAAAATTAATTTCATGTTGCATCGCTTGATTATAATAACGAAGGTAACTTTTCTCAAAGTTCAGTTTTCGCAAGAAATCCACTGAATAAATTTATTTGGCAACTAAGACAATGAAGAAATATATGTGAGAGCAAAAGACCGACAATTAAAATGTTATGCCGCCTACAACAGACGAGAATACAATCATTTCGAGACCTTTCTAAGAATCTCATGGTACCATATTTCAACAACCTTTAAAATTCAAAGTGATTGATTTATCGTTCGTTCAAAATTGAAATTATTTTTTGGCACATTGTATCCTTTCAAAGAAGGAATTTAGTTCGAATCTATATTCGGCGAATTCGTGTAGAATAAATTACCTACTCTGAATTCGAATTTTTACATATTAAAACAATTAAGTAGGAACTGCATCGTTAACTATTACTGCATACTGCAACGACAAGAAACACAAGAAACCCCAAGTCATATCCGTCTGTATAGACATAGTAGAGATTTTATCTAATATTGTAACAGTCAACTACATTTATGTCTCATAGTTGCAAAAGTTACGTTTATTTTATTGCTTATACTGGTTCACTAGTTCTACAAAAATTTCACAAATATGCTGCAAGTAATTTATACGGTTTTTCCAGTAGACGTTTAAAATCAATAACAAATGCGATGGAAATAGATTTATAATAATAGTTATTTGCCTTATGAGTATTTTAAAATGCAATTACTTTTAACTAAATACCTTTGACGTGAATTAGGGCCAACAATTGCAGCATAAGTTAAGCAACATTTTTCCATCCACTAAATAGATTTTATAATGTTATTAAATAAATGCGTTATATTTGATTGGTTGTTATGTAAACAAATAGCCTCGTGTAATGCAGCACAAAACAATTTACGACTTCAATTCCTTGCATGACTTCAGTCGACTGAAATAATCTAGTTTTCTCGTGTTTTTATTTGCACAGCCCTAAGTATACCAGTAGACAAAACCGACAACTTCCGCAGTTTGCCCTCTGATGCTGGAACTGGACACAATTATATTATTTTCATAACGGATTGATGTACTATAGCATCCGTATGCATGCTCATTATGTAATCCTCGATTTATATTAACTTGGTAATGACGCATTGCACGAACTTTTCTTCTCCACTACTTTCACTTACTTTCTTCGCAACCTTGATTATAAATAATGCTTGTTTGCGCGTCTTTGAAAATTCTACAAAGGCAAAAGTGTTAACATTTGACTTGTTACGTCACGACTAGACGATGAAATATTCCATGATGTACAGGAAACAGAAGATTACATGGGATATTCATGTTTCACGGTTTAATCCGCGCAACGTGCGCTTTAATTTGAAATTATTATTTTTTAGGGAAATTATTATGCGATGGTGAATAATTTTTGGGTAATTTACTTCAATGTTATGATGTTGAAATTGAGACAGTTGATTCCAGAGAATAAATTAATAATGGCAAATTGTGTAAATTGTGTAAGTTATACTGAGGATCCCATTTCATGCAAAACGGGCCCATAAGATATTTTACAAATATTAATAAATTGATTGGACAGCTTTTTTAAATAAAGACACAATAGATAAATCTGCTTTTCTAACATCGAGATAAGAAATGACAATTACAAAAATATTTGCATTATAAGAAGTCATTGCTTAAACAGATTCTCCTTTAAAATTACGGTGATTTCTTTTAAATAAGAGAGAATCCTTTTGACCGATATTTTCTCTTGATATAAATATTTTTGTAATTAACTTGTCTCATCTAGAATAAGATTCATTTATTGTCTTTATAAAAAAACGTACTAACAAATTATAATAACACAATATCTCAATTCAAAATATTTGCGCCGATAATAAGGCAATTATATAACAAGCAATAAACTAGAATCTTGCGATATCTATATCACAGCATCAACATTGTTCAAGATAAATGAATTGCTTTATTGACAACATAGAGTAGATTTAATAGGAGATAATGTAATGCTTCTTCAGTGTTGTATGTTTTAATTTGCTATACCAGGTTGTTTCAAAATCGCTTCTCACTACAGGGATTTTAGAAACGGTGAGACATACAGCTTTGGTTAAATTGGGACAAAGTTGCGTAATAATGTGGCCAATAATAAGCCGTTAAGAAATCGAAAATATCTTTTGTAGTTCTGGAGATTTTTTGAAAAAACCAAATTTTTGCCTTTTCGATTTTATTTCTTTCTGCTCTTATTTTTCAAGATATCGAAAAACTAAAAGCACCTTGTCGTGGACACTTTTTGTGCTTTATAAAATTTTCCTCATGCGACGTTTCGTTTTTGCGCTGACGTCATCAAGTCAGTTCTTTTAAATGCGGTCCTGGATTTTTTTCATCGTTTTAAGTAGCATTTTTTATGTTCTAGAAAATGGCGTTTACATTGTTTCCATACGACGTTTCGTTTTTGTGCAATAATCATCAGATCATTTTTTAAATACGGCCCTAGATTTTGTTTACATTTTGATCAGTACTTTTCCTCACTTCCTCATATCCACACATTTTGGCAAAATTTAATAATAATAATTTTCCTTTTATAATAAATCAAACAAAAATAAAAAAAAATACTGATAAAATTGTAAAAAAAATCCAGTGGCGTAGGTATTCAAAAAATGACTCGATGATTACACAAGAACGAAACGTCGTATGGAAAAAATTTAAACGCCATTTTATAGAACATAAAAAATGCTACTTAAAACAATAAAAAAATTCAGGGCAGTATTTAAAAAAATTGAGTTGATGACGTTAGTGGAAAAACGAAACGTCGCACGAGAAAAATTTTAATGTCATTTTATAAAGCACAAAAAGTGCCCATGGCAAAGTGATTTTAGTTTTTCGATATCTTGAAAAATAAGAGCAGAGAAAAACAGAAAAGAAAAGGCAAAAATTTGGTTTTTTCCAAAAATCTCCAGAACTACAAAAGATATTATCGATTTCTTAACGGCTTATTATTGACCACATTATTACGCAACTTTGCCCCAATTTAACTAAAGCTGTATCTTTTACCGTTTCTGAGATCCTTATAGTGAGAAGCGAAATTAAAACAGCCTGTATATAACGATAGTTACAACTTGAAAATAATACTTAAGTTTTATTTAACATTTAGGATTGATTTGTTTATAGAAGTCGAAGATTTATTAATTTTCAAAATTAGGAAGAATTAAAACTTAATTAAGGTTTTCTGCTTATTTTTGGACGCCACAATTATAAATATTTACCGCGGTAATTTAGTAACAAAAATAAAATGCAAATCCTGTTTAAATTAAATTCCATAATAGTAAAAGAAACAGCATTAACACTCGAATGTACGATGGTACTCTGACACTTTCTTGAAACGATATTTACAAGATGTTTGAGTCTGCGGAAGTAACACTTAAGTAGTAGTAGGAACGTGGGATTGTGGAACTACAAGTACAATCATTTGCGGCATCAATGTTTATTCAATCATAGATTTGCAAATAACTCAGTGAAATACGTTGGAAAACTGAATGTTTATGAAAATTTATACAGAAGAATTTGTTACTTTTTATGTTAACGTACATTAAAAATAATATTTTTACAATAATTATCCTGATCTTGAAATTCAAGTAAATGAATAATAATTATAGGAATTTTTCAAGTGTGTTTTAAACATATAGCTTAAGTGGACAAAAGTCCTAAATTTATAATTTCGAATAAATTTTTTTTATCTTTAATTTTGTTGAAATTAATAAATTCCCAATGGATTTTATAGAGCTAAAACTTCTGTGAAATAAAGAAGACTACCTTACATTTGAAAAATCACCGATTGACGTAAATTTTATGATCAATTACCTTCCTCAATTCTTTTTTTTTTAATAATAATGTAATCCTCTCCTATTATTAGAGAACGGATATCAGGTCGTCGTGACGCTAAATCCAGGATCGGCTCTAAATGCTATGAACCATTTTCATCTACGATAATGTAAAATTATTTATTATTTTTTGTTTCGTTGATTTCTTATTCAAAATTTGTATTTTCTGCGAAGTATATTTGCAGATATCCTCCTCAAGTCATGACTTGGAATTAGACTTTTTAATTCTTTTTTTGAGGCTACTGCTACCTGCCGGATGTTCAGTTGTTCATGTTCATAATGGAATCTGCTACAATATCCTTAAAAGTTCTTGTTACTTTCTTATACGAAGTTTCTGGAATATAAAATATAAGAGCCATTTTGCATTTGTCACATTACGCTAGTTTTTCAGCCAAATTCACAAATATTGTTTTACCACCTGAAAAGTTTGCAATTTATGAAAAAAGTGTCCAAGGGGTTTATCTCTTAAAATGAAAATGAAAATAGCTTAGCTAATCTTTCGTAACCTAACCTAACTATTTTTTGAAAAGGGAAAATACTAAATAATATAACCTAATTTAACCTAACTTTTTTCCGCAATTTTTACAGTTGGACAGTTAAATATTTGAGTTACCACCTTGTTTAAAGTTCATGTAATAGAATGAATTAATGAAACTCTGTTTCTAGCTACAAAAAATCTCCTTTGTGTACACGTCACATCAACAATTTAAAATCTATTTATAGTCTAAAAATAACAACACTCTAATACATAAACAACAATCATATAAATTTGATCAAAAATTTTTCCACTGTTTACTGATCGCTGAATCTCTATGATACCAATAAGTCAAAGACATACACCACACGTTTTACTAACCACGAAAAAACATCCACAACCTTCAATTTCCCAAGTAATTAAGATGCGTTTGCATAACAATATTTTTTAATACTACAACATAAAACGTGTTATTTACCACTGAAATTTGTTTAATCTGCCGTATGTGCTAAGGTTGTTTCTAAGTCATTAATTGGCACGGAATGTACACAGCCATAATGTAACTGAAGGTAAATTATTATATTTAGCTTATAATATTTAATTAATTAATTGTAAATTAGACGCGATTGTTTCGATTATATGAACTTTGTATTGAGATATTATAAAAATATTTAGTTGCAGATGTATAATTAAATGTCTGATAACTTTCACATGGATTATTTCCGGTATTTTACTGCAAGACAAATGGTTCTTCGCTATTAATACATAACCATAATCGGAGAGTTACTGCGTGTTTTATCGGGTGAGATCGACGATAAATCACAACAGAAAACTTAAGAGAAGAGCAGATCCAGATTTATGTTTTAACCTCACATCTTTTACATTCGAAACTTTTTAGAACACATTATTTCTTCACGGACTGCGTTTATTATACTTTGTTTAAAAAAATATGGTAATGACGGTGTCTCAATAATTGATATACTATTTTTTTAATAATATCCTGTGCTGACTTAAAGAATATTATTTACTTTCACCTTATAACGCTAATAATATGCAATTTAATTGTATTTTAATTTGATAATTTACTAACGTAGGTATTATACATTGGAAAAAATTTCTTCGAAACTTGCTTTTATTTTTCAGAATAATAAACAATGCATTAATATTTGCATAATTATTAATATTATATTATATTTATTATATTGGACCCAAAATGTTATTAATAATTCTTAACAGCTCATCTCATCATGGATCTCCAAAATACTTTCATAACATGAACATTTAATTTGTTGTTATTGTAATTTATTATTTTAACAATATAGGTAGGCGTAGGAGCATCAACTGGAACTACAGCAAGTACAGCTGCCCCTAGTACTGGAGGCGGCGGTGGTGGTTTAACAAATATTCTATCAGATATTGATTTACCAGGACTGTTAAGAGGAGTTAACAGTTTTGTTAGACTGGTTGGGCAATTTTGCCCACCTCTATCACAGGTAATTATCCATTGCTAAAATTGCTAAAATTCAATTACGATTACCTACAGTAATTTATTCAGTTTATTGTTTTAAAACCACAGTTTATTGCCTATTCATTATTATTATATTGAAAACCAAAAACAATTTCGTTTGCAATGAATAATAATATATAAATATATTAACCTGAATTACTATCAATTATTACACACCAGTCACTTTCAAATCACAAGATACAAAAAGTTAATAATAATAAAAACAAAAATAAACCAAATATATCACATAATTATTATTATGCAATGTTTCGCTTGTGTTTAATTTGCTTTATTTCCAAGCGTTCTTATGTTAATTTCAATAAATAAAGGAACATTCTAAATCAAAATTATTAATTAATACAAAAAAACCCACTTGTGTTAAATTACTTTTCTGTTTACTAGTTGCTGGATAACGTTATTCAAAACGTGACAAGTACAGCTTTCCGAGTATTCGGTCGAATTATTTTACAAAACGGCGGCCTAGGCGGTGGCAGTTCATCGGGCGGTAGTGGTGGTGGCCAACGTGTCAACGTTGTGCTACCAACATTCCCCCCAGATGAAGACTACGATGATGAAGACGAAGAAACCGACAATACCTCCTCAGCAAGTTCACCTACAACTGCTGCTAGTACATCTAGTGCTACAACTGAGAAAAGCGAAACTGTGGTAAACACAACTTCAACACTTTACACTGTGAGAATTCACCGAAAAACAATTGACCATTATCATTTTGTAGTTGGGTTTGTTTCATGTATTTTATCTTGCCTCAATACGTGCAAGACTGAAAATGTTCTTTGTTTAAAATGATTCGTAGCGAAGACTTGGATAGAGTAAAGAGATTTTTTTGATAGAGGAAAAGTTATGCCTTTTCTTCGCGTAGGAGAAAGCCTATCTATTTTCTGACTTTTTTCCCATTTCATCGGTGTACAGTTTTAAAACTTTGTATAAACTGTATTGGACTAATTTGCTAGAATAAATACAAGAAAATTATAGCTCCAAGGGTTTCAAGAATTTATTGTGGGATGAGACATGATTTTTTATAAATACCTACATCCAAAATTTATGCATACGCAAAACTGGAGATCTTTTTCGATAAAGCAAAACTATGAAATATTTCTTGTTTGTGCAACTAAAGAAAAAAGAAATATTTTCTCAAATTTTTGATATCCCTGTTATTTTATAAGATACCGAATTTTTGCAGAAAACTTGATTTTTTCTTTGCTTTTTGTCGTTCGGTCGTTTTGTGTTTTGTAAGAACCAATCTCTGTCGTTGATTATGATACCTTATGAATGGCTTTCTTATAAAAAGTACATTTTTTGTACTTTCATTAATTTATTGGTAACCTGTGACTTATCAAAAATCGGTACACGTTCGCTAACTAGTAAATTTTTTTAATTCATGTTTTGAGGCTAGTTTCTTAATGGAATAAAATGGAATTTAGTTAGCTTATGTTCGCCATTGGTTTAAGTGACTTATATCCTCGAAACAGGTTTTTCACTTTTTCAAAAATTTGCTCATATCTGTGTATACCGGGTGGCCACGAAATCGTTTTACAACCCCCACCATTTTGTTACTTTTAACTGTATTAATTTGAAATTTGGCATGGTTTGATTGTTGAAAAGAATAATCATTTTGACGTTTAAAATAATCTAATGATACTTCCGGTTTCACCGGAAGGGCCACCTACTAACTTTCAATTTTTTTTAAAACAACCCTGTACATTTTATTCCGTAATAATTATATTCTACTTAAAATTACCTTTTTATCGACATATCACATGATGACATTTGCTTTCAAAATGGCAGCATAATTATTATTGCAAAAACCTGTTCAACAATATTTAATTTAATAAAAAATTCGGTATCTTATAAAATAAGAGAGATATAAAAATGTTGAGAAATTGGTTTTTTCCTCATTAACCAGGGACTAAAAAAATGAAGATCAAAATAATATTAAAAAAAATTTGTGGAATCTCTGTAGGTATAAATTTGAGAAAAAAAAAGGCGGCTTTCTTTCAAACGCTGTAGATAGTAACGTACTTCGACGTAAAAAAATTGTTTTCTCAATTAAATTATCTCTTGAATCCTGAAAACCTCATGTTGATATCTTTACTCCTTTTCAAAATATTTGACTTTAAATTCAACCTAAAAATTCGTTTCAATTGGCCAGCAGTTTATGATGCTAACATCATAAACTGCTGGCCAAAATATTTTTACAATGAATCCCAGAATAATTTACGAATTAAGAATAACATCAATTTCTAGGAAACATAAAATTCTGTTACAATACAGATACTTAATTTAAAAAAATAAAATTTGCATTTCGCTTTAAGTTTTTGTGGGGTTAGATTAAGCAAGATTTTTTTTTCAAATCTAACCTAAACCTACAATTTTATGACTATTTTACAATTACTTCAGCATTTTGCTCAAGTTGAAAATGATATTATTTTGCATTGTATATTGAGTTACTAAGAAATCAGTAGTTTTTCCAAATATACTAAATTTTTCAAGAAATGTGCTTTATATTAATCTGATTTTAAAGTGCAAAAGTGTGTTATGAAAATTCACTGTCTACTTCGAAAATTTCCAATGTCGACTGGTTAGAAACTACTCCAAGTGTGAATTTTTGTTGAAACTTTTTTTTTTGAAAGAATAATAATAATAATAATTCATAATTTTTTCAGTCAGAAACTAGTTTAAATAGTTTTTGAAACAATAAAATTCTTATAATTTTTCAAATTACTTCAAATATCTCTTATTTTATTTTATAAAGTAGGGAAAAATTACAGTATAGAGATAAAGACAAATTTCCATAACTCTCTGATATAGTGTTGGTCCAATTTTCTGGATTGGTTCCCAAATTCTGTCTATTCATTGAGGCAGTACAAATTTGATGAAATTCTGCAAAACTTTTGTAATAACTATAATCAAGTAAAATTAATAAAGTAAGAGAGATACTTTAAGAAAATTTAATTATTTAAAAGGATTCAGATGAAGAATACTTAAATGAGATCATATTGTTGAAAAATCAGAAGTCAACCAGACCAACCACATAAAATCTCAATATTTAACTCAATTAACGTATGATCTTTCTGATTTCTATACTAATCCATTGATCCTATTTATATTCTTCTATTCATCGGTACTAAATCAAAAATCTTTCAAAATCGTCATCAGTTCGACATTTTCCATACCCTACCTAACCTAATCTTAATTAACACAACTTGACCTTAAAAAAAATCAATTATAATAATAAAAACTGTCCTAGAGAAGAATATCATTTTGGATTAACTCTTCACATCTTCGTAAAACATATTTGTAAATATAGACTACAAAACTTATGTAGGTAACAAATAGTTGATAGTTATGAATCATTTTAAAAGTTACGACATTTTCCACTTTAATTAACAAATTTTACACACCACACACCAATCTCGTCTGAATACAAACGAGACTCTTCTTACTTCATACATAACTGAAGACCAAGAAGACAATCCCGAAGATGAGCCTTAAGGGAGCACTGTGGACACAATAATGAAGAACAACTCAACCATTATTGCATTGACCTGTGTTTCTACCGTACACAGGTTACTTTCATCTTAGTTCTTACCACATTTGTACACATTATCTCTTTTTTCAGGGTATTTTTCCATTTGCTTGTAATACCTCTGTGATACTAATTATTCTTTTGTGATGGGTGCAACATGCAAACAACGATTAGAAATTAACAATATTTTTCTTTTTTTGTTACAGTCACCTGTCAATGAGCAAGATAATAGCGTAGCAAAAAGGCATGTGAGGGTAACTAGAGAAGCAGAAGCTGAAACAGACCAAGATGGAGCAGAATCAGCACCAGAACCATCTCAAGATTTATCGAATGTCGAGGTTGACGATGCCGATAGAAATAAACGGTTTCTACCATTCGGTGGTAGTGTAGATACGCATGGTTCTGCCACAGGTGGTTCTGGAAACTTCCTGTTTGATATCATCAGGGTAAGCAACGCAGCGTAGTAGTTATTTAGATGGAAATTAGGATTTTTTTGCACTGCGGTTATATAAGATTTGAATTTTACTCACCATGTTTGCAGTACGTTTAATTGTTAAGTTTGTAGTGGAAAACAGGATTCAAATTTTTTCTCTTTTAATTATGGACTTAAAATAGAGATAAGTTTTGCTGTTCAGTACAGTTTTCATATCTTGACGCTGCCGTAGGATTAATTCATATTGAGCACAAAAACAGTGAAGATAAATCACTTAACCTAACCTATTTTTTTGGTTCTGTGTCAATTTTAATTGGTCCTAAACGGCACAATCACAACAAAATCATCGACGATTCTATAATTAGAATTGAAACGTAATAAATCACCTTACAATTATTATTATTATTGAGTGCAAAAATGTGTCTACTATACTACGTACATGTGTCATAATTCACTATAATACTATAAAAGAATTTGTTACTTACTCGCTCAGGATAATTGTTAAACATTATCATAAATTACATGTTGCATACGCATCCATCATTTGATTGTTTTGTAAAAATATTATTTATAATAAATAAATACAATATTTATCACCCCAAATAAAAACACTTTTACTATTTACATTTTTTTTCATGTACCGGCTGTGTTTCACTCCAATTTAGAAACTAGGTCGATTTTTAATTACACGGTAATAAAATAAATAATGATTACATAAAAAAGAAATCTTTACTTAGGAGTCAAGGTGGATTTGTTAGTTTTTATAATGGTTTGATTTGTACGTTAATAGCTAAATTAAATATAGCTTTTTCAAATAAAATCGCCTTACGAATTTAATAAATTCAAAGTTTCTGGAAATAGTAGAAAGATCGAGTCGATTTTCGTTTGCTACTCTCGACAAATTAATTGCAGTGAAAGCTTATCCTTATTTAAGAATTTAATGTATTTAGCAGTTTCCTAGACGATTAATTATAATTTCAAACACAATAACGTAAAGACAATTTGGTATTAACCTAAAGAATTTCAAATATTCCAGGAATCATAATGATTTTAAAATTGTCTTCTACACAACAATAGAAACCGTGCAACAACAAAATTCCGTTATTTGTATGTTTGACATACAAATCGAATTAATCAAATCAAATTGTTTCGAGCAAATAAACTTATTTAATGGTTGCAGTGGTAGTGAAAGCAGACTGAATTCTGTAACAACTCCAGATTACTGTTATGGCCACATAATAGATAAAGCTTATCACACACTACACAATACTAGCTTTAGGAAACCGATACCTACTAAGTTCTAATGGATTTATTTTTTTAGTAAAAGTTAGTGACCTATGATCTTAGGATTATGTAATTCTACAAGTACCATTTCAAGTAGTGGAGTAATTCAAGTCGGGTTAAATAATTAGTTTAATTGATTTGACTGGTTACTGAGATTAAATTGATATTGACATGAAATTTATGACAACATTCAACAAGTAAAATAATACGTAAGCACAAGCAGGAAAATGATATTTAAGTAAATGGATGCGTTAAATCATGACTGAAATTCCTTTTAAAGAAATTGTATGCATTCCTTTAAAATGTCTACATATAGAAGCCTATTTTTGGTTAGAAAATATTATTTATATTTTCAGCACAAATCTCCACTACCATACTTGGAACAATAATTAATTTTCGCGCGTTTGGTAAAAAAATTAAGTAAAAATAATTTGCAGGTGGTAAACATGATATTTTGTATTTTTAAAGGTTTTGTTTCAAAGTTAATTAAATTTTTAAAGCTCAAATGTATAAGCATTGAATGTTGAACTCATGAGGACAAAAATATTAATCTTAATAAGTTAATAAGGTATTAATATCGACCTCAATCAGCCACTCTGAAAAAAGAGGATCTGTCTCCTATCGATGAGTCTTGAATTTACAGTACACTGTGTCCCAATTTGCTTGTAATTGCAGGGTATCTCTGTAAGTTGTAAAGATAGAACTTTGCGGTTTTCGCGAACCTGTGCCACTTTTTCGTTAAATTTTTAATGCCGCAAACAGAACTAAGCTAACTTGTTTTGTTTCTGATATACAGGGTGAAACTCGTAAGCTAGAAAAAAGTAAAAACTGTTCTAGATAGATATTTTTGCGAAGAATCTAGTGGCGTACTGGAAAAAAAATTGTTTTGCATCGTTTAAGAGATATGATCCAAACTTGGTCTTTTTTAAATGGAACACCCTGTATTTTTTTCTCTCACTAAATTTGTCTATTTTTTCTCATTAAAATGATGTAAACAGTAGGCACTTTAAAATTTAAAAAATGCCTTAAAAAGCAAAAACCTCCTTTATAAGTCAAAAAAATTTAGTTGGCCATGAAAATCGGGGATAAAAAAATGTTTACGAGCAACATGAGACAGTATATTAAATAAAAAAAAATTAAAAAGTAAAATATTTTCTTAAATTTCTTTGTTTATTTATAATGACCGTTAAAAATTTTTAGTTCGCTTTTTGTTTCTTTTTTACTGAGATAAAATAAAAATAATATTAATATTAAGCGTTTTTAATCTAATATAGTGTCTCATGTTGCTTGTAAACACTTCTTTATCCCCGATTTTCATGGCCAACTAAATTTTTTTGACTTATAATTGAATTTTATAAAAAATTAAGTTATAGAATTATAGAATATGGTTTGCAGGAAGATCTGTTCACATCTTTCTAGGAATTTTGTGAACTTTAGAAAGAACATGATCTGCTTTTTAATATGTACTTTTGTAAGTCTCATTACACAGAATCAGAAAGTGCTTTATCGTCAAAAGTTCTTTTAAATTTAATATTCTACACTATGTAGTTGGTTTCTTGTATTATTTATTCAAATTTCATGAATTGGTGTCAAAAAAGTTTATAGTTTTTGTTCTTGTTCTTGTAGAAGCGGAAACGAAAAAAAGAAAAAATATTTTCATCTTGTATAAAATTGAGAAAGCATAAACTGTAATTGTCGATATTCTATTTCCGTTAAGAGCTTTAATTAAAAATTTTATGTCTAAATAATTCAACTTCTACGCCATAATATTTACCTCAAGAGCCATCACTTTTCTTGTATTAGCTTCTTTAAGAAACCAAATCTTCAAATCCTGTATTAGTGTTCCATTGATATTCAATAAATGATTTAAAAGTCGTTTTTAAAAATTATTCCGATTAAAAAAATAAGAATATTGAAGGCCTTAAAACTTTAACAGAAGAATGCCCAATAGATCGTTTCTATTTTGATTGTCTTCTTTAAAAGTTGATGTTGATTATTTGCACTTTTGATTTGGATTTCCTAACTTACAAGTGGCATCGTTCAAAACTCTCTCGTTTATTTTAGGATGTCGAATTGGATATTTCATAGAAAAACCACCACCTATATCACTATTACACAGTTCATCCAATATTTTCTATAGAAAAACAATATAAAGGAATATTGAATCAGAAAATCTTTTGGAATCTATTTGCTAGTGGCTGTGTAAATTTTTCTACTATTTCTCTCTACTATTTTACTCAAATCAATAGACTTTTTCCAAAATCAAGGAGAGTGCTCCAGACAGCCATCATCATCACATTTGAAATAGAAAAATTATAGGAAATGTATACTTTCCGCACAATATCATTAACATTATTTATGTAAAATTTTAATTCATTCTTAGGTACCTACTTTTAGATCATTCAGAGAAAATAAAAAGAATGCAGAAAATTGACCTTATTTGATTCTATTCAAAACTTCCTAACAAATACTATACATTACACATCCTTAAGCATTTATGTAATTTGTGTACCTAAAGTTTAGTTCACATATCTTAATTCATTTTTCTTCATTTTTTTCTTCTTAAATTTCTATATACAGAGTAGCTAATGCCAACTAGCCCAACGATTGCGTGAAACGGAGAGCAACGCGTGGTCGTACACCGTGTCTCTGTCCTTGTCTTCGCAGTCGGCTAGCTGGCATTAAGCTACATGTATACATAATCCACATTTCTAAATAATAATATGCGTTTCCTTAATTTGGTTGCTCTCTAGTTTTTCTAACAAAAAAATTTTAACACGCAATACTTAATATACAAATAAACTATTTCAATGTCCATATAAAAAACTAAATTGTGTTTACCAAACCCATCGTACAGCACACATTCTAATCCTTTTACTAATTTTATATTGCAAAAATTGTATGATTTTCCACACCCCCACAACTGGCAAAAAAATTACTCATATCAACTTTCCACCCACCAAAATCGCCTACACACACCACACAGTGTATGTACCGCTTTATATCAATCAACTTTCTGAATTACATGTCGTAACAGCTATAGCCTGATACACTTTCAATTTTACTCAAGACTAATACTTTGCACCAAATTTTCAAGTTATTGCACATATATCGACATAAGCGGTACCTTGACCATTACAAATTAGGTTATTAAATAAGCCACATATTCTCTGATTTCATCTTCTGTTTTACATGCAGGAATTTGCTAAATAAATGTACGACAAGATGTTTGGTTTCACTGGTTTGTTAGGAAATAATAGTGATGTGTTAGTTTTTTATTCGGGGAAATTGGATAATTCAATTATACTTGCGCAATGTTATTAGTAAGATACTAAAGTAACCTCAATAAATTAGGGGTTATTTACGAGTAGTTATAATGTGGTACTTAACATTTAACTGTACTTATTCAGAGCGCTAATTCTTAACTAAGGATAATCTTTCTACAGCACTGCTTATTTTCCTTTTAAAAGATCTAATGCTTTGACTCTTATATTTCATAAATATTCTACTATACTATTTTATTGTTTTTAAACTACACCGTCTCTAATCTATCTACTATTGAAAACTTGAAACTATTAGCTCTACATGGTTGAGTGTTTAGAATACAGCAGATAGAGCAGCCCGAACTGTGGGCACCGTCTACAGAATGGTTGCCGGCACTGAAAACTTAGGCTGGGGTGTGACTGCTACAGCCGAGACTTCCCAGACGTTAGGTCCTTCAGCTGGCCCTCTGGCAAAGGTACCACTACAATACACAGACTACTTTCCCTGTATTCCTACTCTATATGCTATTCTTCATTTAGCTTTGATGCATGTTGTAATTTGTGCTTGATTATAGTGAAGTAATTTATTGCACGGGGTGAGAGATTGGAATTTGTAGAAAATGTGAAGTAAATAGATACAAGGGCATCTAATGTAATAACAACTGGGTTGGATTAGTAATTATATGACAAAATTTCTTTTTATTTTCATTATATACTGTAATGAGAAAGGATAATTTTATTGATTCGTATTATACACAGATCTAATTATAACTAAAACGCGCATTCCAGTATTATAATATTATTAAATTTAATGAGGTACTGTTTTAATTAGGTATTAAGGATTAATGCTCACTACAGTATTTTCATAGCCTGTAAGCTATTATTACTTCCGCGAACAAATGCTTATTTAATTAAAAGAAAAGGTTGTAGTATGCCCTTAAATTTTTGAAATAAATAATAAAGAGAGGTGAAAAGTGGAAAAACTCTAAATTTTCTTAACTATTCAAAATGTTTCCAATTTTTTGTAAATCTATGGACGTAGTTCTTAATTTTATTTCTAATTCGTTAGCATAACTTTGTAGAAAATTTAATACTCTACAACTTTGGTATCATCGAGAAATAAATTTAGGATGGCGATGAAGAAATTAAATAAATTAATGTATTAGTTGTAACTACAAAACTGCATTAAGAAAATGTTGTCCTAAAGTGATCGTCTAGATTCACTAGGCTAAAAAAATCTAATTAAAAAATACACGAATCTGATATTTAGAGGAAGAACACTTTCGAGCATTAATTAAAACTTCGAGTCTGTAGGTAGAGTGCAGTTTATTTCACAATATTACTCTTGTTTACTTGATGTAGAGAATTTCGAATTATTCTATCACAAATTTATTCATACGAATCTCTTCCTATTAAGGTACTTTTAATCGTTATAGACTAGGCAATAAAGAAAATTCCAGAAGTCCAAATTCATAGTTGATGTGCCAGAACAACCGCCGTAAATTGTAAATTTCTTGTGATTTGTGCACATATTATATTTTTAAATGTATGTACTTCGAAATTATAGAGTTCTGTATTATAGAGGATCTGGACTTTTTTATCAGGTTGATCAACCTGAAAACTCTTTCGGTAGAGGATCACTTTTTCTAAAATTTTTCTTCTAATGGTTTAAGTTCTAAAATTTTTTTTTCTAAAGCATTTATTTTCCTAAAAAATTTTTTTCTAAAATCGTTTTAAAAAAACGTAGTGGGATTATTGGATTATTTGTCATACGACAATATAAATTAATATAAGTAAAATGGAACAATTTATTTATAATTTGAACATAAAAGATTAACCAAACATTTAAATAAATTAAATTTACTATAAAACCTACAATAATTAGTTAGGTTAGGTTAGGTTGTTTTGGTAGGTTTCTTCCATTAAAATTTTAGAAAAGCATATTTATTAGAAAAAATATTTTTAGAAAACGTACCTATTTTAGAAAAACTGTACTAGAAAAATTATCTTTAGAAAACATATTTTTTAGGAAAAAAAATTTTAGAAGAGCATATTAATTAGAAAAAAATATTGTTAGAAAACGTTTTTTAGAAAAACTGTACCCCAACCAACTCTTTCATATCATGTCTTCAGACCTTCTTCTAAAAATAGTTCCAAAAATACTGTTTTATTTATACATATAATAGTTATTTTTGAGAATTTTTTTCAAGTATATCCTTCCACTGTTTTTCCATTTCTAGAATTTAAGTGACTTCTTCTCAAATCCCTTTGATTGTTGTACTATATGTAGAGTAATTTTCTTTTCTTATGACTTTTGGCCTTGAAGAAATCTGCACATAAGGGCGGAGCTATAAAATGGGAAAATGAAACCTAAAAACATCGACTCAGTTTATTTTTTGGGGGCTCAAAGGACGATCGAATTGTTGGAGTGTTGTGTATTTCAACTATAAATATATGAAAACTGAGAAATCCAGGAGAACAGACACTCCAACTGGTTTGACAAAAATGATCCTGGCATGCAGCACGCCAGCTCCATGAACTTAAACAACATGTTTTTAGGTCGGCCAGTAAATGGTGGATATTTGACAACCGGATGCTATTTAAGATTTTTGCGTCTTCAAGGCCAAATGCCATGAGATCAGAAAATTGCTCTACCAAACAAACTTTCAAGAGGAGAATATTTATTTCTGTGGGATACGTTTCTGAACACATTTATAGTTTATTTTCTTATCAAATATCTTCAAAAATAGCTAAAGTATTGATAATAGATATCACAAAACTTTTTCATATTTTCCCTGATTTGTCAAGAGTAAAATGTATTAAAACTATTCGCATAGTTCAAGAAGAAATGAACATAATTAACATTAAAAAAGTCAGTGCAGATTATTGTTTTTTTTTAATAAAATCTCTAGTCTCTCTTATAAAACGTTTACATTTAAATCCCAAATCTTACAAAAATATTTTAACATTATTTTTTACTTCGAATGCATATGAAAATATATTGCTATAAATCCTCAATTTTTATATTCTAGACCAGTGTTTTTCAAACTGTGGGTCGCGAGCGGGTAACCATAAAAAAAATTAATAAAAAAAAGAAAGAAAAGAAAATCAACCAAAAAAATTATTTAACTTTTTATTCTAAATTCGAAAATAAAAATATACACACACATACTTGTAGACATCAATGAGAAGGGTGTGCCTGTTTTTTTTTTAATAATGGTTCTATATTTGAGACGCAAATAATAAAATCTTTTTCTAATTTGAATTTGATGTGACAGTACAAAATCCAATTATTTATATAAAAATATCTAAAAAAAGAGAATGACCTTAAAAATTTGAAAAAATTTCGTCTGCGGCGCGGCGCTTTAACCCCCTGCAGCTAGCCCCTCCATGTGCATATGACTTTAAAAACACTGTTCTAGTCTACCAAATTTTATTAACGAAGATATTTAAAAAAACCACCTGTATATTAAAAGTTATTAATTAGATATGCCCAGCTAAGCATTCTATTACTTGTAAGTTCCGTAGTTGCATGCATTATTCTCCTAACTAAATTAAGGCTTATTCAACTTTCATTAAATTTTCTTACAGAATAACCGACTGGTAAGTATTGTCTATTTTCCACTAACTTCATTTTAATTTACAGTATTTACTAATCTATTAATCAGTCTGTATATAAAATAGTGCTTGAGAGTATTATTTATTTATTTATTTATTTAATTATAGTGTATATATAAATGAGATATATCATAATTTTGTATAAAACCAATTATTGTTATTTTTAATGTTGATTTAATTTACCATATTATATACTACACTTTAAATATATCACAATAAACATTTGTTATAAAAAAATAAAAAAATGTGTATCGGTTTTGTCATGTCTGTGTAATCGTAATCTTCAAGCACTATTTATACAGTCCAATTAATATATTAAAAATAAAATACCACGCCAATTACATATGTCTCTTGGTGCAGCATTATTTTATTTTCTTTATTTTATTTTTAATATGTGCTTTTGACTGTATCTTATAACCAATCTAATGCGAAGATTAATAAATCATCTGTGCGTCTCTAAGCTAATTGGTACTTTAGTTTCTACTCTCAACTGTATCTAATATGGATTTTTGTATTAACATTCTTACAAACGGACTTTTCCTCTTCTCAGACATGACAGACTATACCGACAAAACAATTAAAGGAAGTCCCAAGCAAGGAGCAGGAAAAACTGGAAAACGTTTATTTTATTTCACAGGGTTAGAAAATATTCATAAATAAAATTATTTTTCATACATATATTGTACATTTATATCTAATAATTGAGTGCTATTATTTTATAAATGGTACACAGAAGAATGAACCTCAATTTCGTCATAAATAATGTTACGTGACTGGTAGGTATGGTATAAAATATTCTGAATTGTTACAGAAATCATACATTAGAAAATGTCAGCCGGAACTAAAGCTTACATTAAAAACGACGGTTTGTTCTCTATAAATTTTTCTTAGACAGTTAAAAAAGAAGTTTCCCGAAATAATGATAAATAAATTGCAGAAGATTCCTAAAAATATTCTTAAATTCGTACCTACACATGTTCATACTATATAAAATGGAAGAGGTCACAATAGACTTGGGATTGTATTTAATATCATTTCCGATTAATAAATACTTTCCCTTATTAATCTGCAATATATATTTTTTTTCAATTCGTTAATAAATAACAGTCAGAAGATGTTTTGTCTCACGTCCCTACTTTCAATAATGTAAATATACTTAGTCGCTTCAATTACTCTACTTGTAATTTTTGCTTTAATTTACAATTTAAAAGATAAAATCTCCCATTGTTAGAAAATTCAATTATTTTGTTTATAAGTATTATTTTCACAGAATTGTAACCACAAGATTTATAATACAAAAAATTTCAATTAGATGAAAATATAAAGAAAGCCATAAGAAAATATTTTATTTGGATTTTTGGAAACTATACAAACCTTATGTATAAAAATAAATTTAATTTCTGCTACAAAGAATATAATATTTCATGTTGTTGCAAGAATTCGTTCAGAAATCCTAAAACCTTTACTATGCTCCAGAAAGAAAATTGGACAACATACACTGAAATTCTTTATAGAATTCATAATCGTTACCTCATCTTTTACTTGAAAGTTATGTATAATGTAAACATTCCAGTATAGTTCTTCTCAAACTTAATACTAAACAGTGAAAGGATTTTGCTTTCACAAGAATTTATCACCTTTTATTAATTTGAAAATTACACGGAGACACTAAACGAATCTGCATTTGAATAAAATGCATAAAAGCAGGTAAAATCTAAATGCCACTTGAAATAATTCTGTGAACATAATGTTTAAGAAAATGAGGCTGTAAATTAGCCGTTTACTAGAGAGAGTTTAAAAAAATATAACCAGAGTGTCAAGGTGAGTATAAATTTATTTATTTTTTAGGACCGCATTGTAGAGAAACTTTCAACATACGAGTAATTCTGTTATAATTAATAATTATTTTGTTTATTATCTGATATGAGTTTATATTTTTTCATCAGACAATAGAACAATTAATTTTTATTAAAATTGCTGCTATAGAGAATCAGACAATATATGCATTGTTTACATTAATAAACAGAACAGAATAAGTAGTAAAATTACGTCTTTTTTATTTGAAATATATTTATAAGTTCAATTATTACAGAGAAAGTCAAATAAAGCATGAATTAATATTTTTTATAAACTATTATCGTGTTTTATTATAAATAATTATTATAATAGGTAACATATGATTCATTAGTATTTTTATTGAAAATAATTTTATTATTTTAACTCGTAACGTAAGCTATTATGTAGTAATGAAAATTTCTAAAATTAATCTCCATTAATTTAACTTTCAATCTCGAAACTGAAATAGTACCAGGAAGAATATTATAGAAAAAAATTATTATATTTTACACTTTAAATAAAATTTGCACTAATAAGATGCGGACCTAACTAAAAAGTAATTGAATGTATTACATTCTAATGTTACGTTACATCTTTATTCTAAGAATTTTAGCTAAACATTAATTTCCTTATTCTGTAACACTACTTTATTGCTTTTCAGTGATTTTACTGATCAGTTATCATATAATACAGTTAAACACGAAATATTTTTAGGTGTGATTCTTGTATAAATTCCATATCACTCTATATAAAAATTTTATCCCCAACAAGGGTTAGTTTTCGAGCAATTATGTCTTGAATATTGAAAATTGTAGATTGAAAAAATAAAACTGTTGAATAAAATGAAGCCAGTCTGCTAAACTATTTGATTATCGAAAAAAGGTATACCTGAAGTAGCTGAGATGATTTGCGATCGAAAATATCTTGTAATTTTTTTGGTAGTGTTAACCCTTAAAGAATTATTAGTGTTCAAATTAGGAATTTGAAAAAATAAATCAAAGTTCACGTTTCATTTAATTTATTTTGAAAATATTAAAAAATTTGATACATGATGAAAGATTGGTGTATTTTGAATCGAAAAGTTAAATTCCAGTTTGAACATAAACGATGTCTACTCGGAGTAATTATTAAATTAGTTAAAAATTTTCCATTTGCAATGACTTTATATGGAAACAAAATTTTAAAAAACCGGATTGGAGATAAAAAAATTATACAGGACAATGTAGAATGTGTTTAAGAATCATACCTACAAATATTTCGTGTCTATCCTATATTTCATCTAAAGTGTAAAAAATAGAGAATAAATAATTTTTCTTAAAATGGTTTAAATGAAAATAATTATAATTTTATAAAAGGTTGAGAAATCTTTCCCATACACTATAAATCTTATCCATAAAAATTTGTTGAAATAAATAATTAAATTAATTATAATCTGAAATTTCATTTTGTTGTAATATCAATTTCAAAAAATGATGAAATAATGTGTGGAGATTTTTTACCAAAAAATCCTATGCTCTTAATTTGCAATATTTTGTTGTGAAAAATTAGGAAATAATTTGATTTAATTGTAAAGAAGTAAAACTTAAAAGATTTTTTTTCAAAATTTGTGGACGTCCACGTGAACAACTATAAAGAAGAAAAAACGCCAAAAAACAGTATGTGTCTCATATTTACAATAAACATCATTTTATTGTAGCTAGATAGAATATTTAGATAATAAAATAAGTTACAGTTGTAAGTATGGTTTAATGACTTTTCTTAATAGTTTCTCACCTATTAGGCTTTCTACGTAACAAATGAATTTTATTGAGTGTCATTACTTTTATACAGTGCCAGGATTTCTTAATGAACCGAAACATAATTGAAATGCTTTATTTCTATTAAAGATTTTTTACTGTTTTCTAAATGTCTTATTTAATTACTTACTTAATTGAATTAAACTGTTCAAAAATATGAACTTCTAATTCTACTAGAGGAAATAGATCTACATACAGTGACCGGCAGAAAGTATGCACCAAATGTAAATTTTTTTATCTTTAGAATTACCAAATTTATTTTACTGTGGAAAGGTTCTGCAGGTTTAACAAAAAAGAGCATAAGCAAAACCAGTAAAAATTGCATCGTATACGAGGGAGGGGTGAAAATTTTAAATTTACTCAAGAATAAAGTACCCTTATTTTGCACCGTAGAAAAAAATGTTATTAGGAAAATTTGTTTTTACTTAAAAGTTATCCCCGAATACCAAATTTGGGCTCTGTAGACAAAGAAAAACCATTTTCCTTTTTTTGGAGCGACCCCCGTATAACGAATCGCTAGAAGCTATGCCGCACATAAATTCAGTTTTTTGTCTAGTCTTGACCAATTAAACACATAATTTGTTTAAATTGGTTTAAATGCGCGAAAACGGGGCGGTTAATAAAATAATGCCAAAAATAATCTCATTTTTTTGGAGCACACCGTATTTTATTTTATGGATAAATAAAACAACTTAATATAAAACAAATGCGGGTTTACTTGATATCTTTAGCAATTTATTGCCATTTTTACTTTTTTAAAAAACTTAAATCTGTTGGTTCAGGAATTACTTTTATCTGTACCTACCGTTAAGTCAATTTCAGTTTCCTGATAAAATTATTATTATTTTATTAAACGACCCGTTTTCGCGCATTTAAACCAATTTGTAAATTATGTAAGTATTAACCCAAGAACTGTTAAAAAACTGAATTTATGCGCTGCATAGCTTCTAGCGATTTGTTCTACGGGGCGCGCCGAAAACAAGGAAAGACGTTTATTTTTTGTCTACAGAGTCCAAATTTGATATTCGGAGATAACTTTTAAGTACAAATAACTTTTCCTAATAATTTTTGTTCTACGGTGCAAAATAAGGGTACTTTATTCTTGAGTGAATTTTAAATTTTCACTCCTCCCTCGTATACGATGCAATTTTTACTGATTTTGTTTATGCTCTTTTTTGTTTAAGGACATGCAGAACCTTTCCACAGTAAAATAAATTTGGTAATTCTAAAGATAGAAAATTTTCCAATTTGGTGCACACTTTCTGCCGGTCTCTGTATATTTAAACAGAAATACAGGGTGTCACGCACCACATTACCAAGAGAATCAGTGAAATGCAAGAAAAATGTTAAAAAAAGTCCTATAGATACAGGGTATTTAAAAAAAACTATAATAAAGTAAACGTTATTGTTTCTGATTTCTTAAACTGGTTGAATACTTACTGAAAATTAGTAACATTTGAGCTATTTTACATATTTCCTCTCAACAATAAACAATTTCTCATTTTTATTGGTTAATTTTTAATTTATGGAATTAATTATTTTATTGGAAAATCAAGCTGGTATTTATATTTTAATTTTCAAAGGAAATAATCAAAATTATGCTCTATTTATATTAATTTATTATTTCCATTTTCCATTATTCGGTTTAGGTATGAGGTGTACATATTCCTTTAAAAATAAATATGTGCAGTATACACTCAACTTGTGCTATGCACAATAAAACTTACGGTTGCATAATACACTTTTAAAATAATTAAAAACATTTTTAAAGTCTACAATAATTATCTTGTACGAATATTAGTGAAAGGATATAATGACACAATTTTATAAATAATATGTTTCCAACATATCACTCCTTTTAATTCCACACCTGAAACTTTTTATATTCAACATTATCGTTAATTTTGAATGTCATTTCAAACCATTTTTTATTGTGAATCACTACCAAGTTATGCATTGTATTCTGATTGTCATCAAATATCAATTAATTAGTTATTTGTATTCCAAAACAGTTTAATTTCACAAGAACCACTACGGGTACCTACAAGAAATTTGTATACTTACCTACCTGCGTTAAAACTTAGCGATTTCCCAATTCAGATCTTGGCCAAGTTGACGCATAGTCTGACATTTTATTTCAGATTCCATTCAAGGATACAAGTATTTGGTTATAAGTTTGTAGTCGTTAAGCAATAATACGTTAATTTTTGCGCCATGAGTGAATTTTGTCATGTGGATAACGTTCCAAAGGAAGTTCTCCATAATAAATAAATGATTCTATTAACTCTAAACTAGATTAAAAACTACATTAAAAATATGTAGATTATTTATTTTGTAAAAATTTGTATTTAAATAATTGTACTGTATTAAAGGTGATAAATAGATTATTTATTAGTACCGTAGTAATACTTAATTAATGTACATAATAGTTTGAACGGCACATTTATTAAATTGTTCTTATTTTAAAATCACAATTGCTAATGTGTTTATTTTATGTGTAGCTGGTAGCCGGATCTGGTGCTACAGAAGAAAGTGACGAAAAAGCGAACGCCCCAGGTGGAGTAGTCGAAGTGGATGTTGCCAAAACTGCTGATGGTTACACAGAAGGAATTCCCGGACCCATAACCCGTCTGTTTGTTATTGCCAATCGTGGTATTGCGAACTTAGTTCAAGACTTAATCTTGGTAAGAAATATCTCTTTTTTATATAGGTAAATTAATCGGAAATAAACATGCTACTATTAATTATTAGAGGTCAATGTCAAAGTTTGCAAAATTGTCATGTTAACATTATTATATTTTTCTTTATTTTTCACGATTTCTTCTAAAAAAGGAGTACCGGATAACATCCGTATTTTTAACCACTGAATTTGATGTCGATGTATAGATTTATATTGAGAAAAGCCTGGTACGATGGAACTCTTGTTGAACCTTATAGTTTTCCCGCATATCAAATATTTTCATCGTAGACTCTTAATTGATTAATTTAATTTTAAAAGAAATCGGCCGAACTTTTAAATTATTTTTCTAAGCTTTTGGATAAACTAAAAATCCATACCTACCTACCATGAAATTAATAATTTTGGGCGAGTTATCATTATCCTATTGCAAATTTTTGTATTCGAGATTTTCTACTAGTTCGTGTGCTGTTACATACTCAAAAATTTGGAAATAAATTAAAATTATAGAAAAACCAATCATTGAATTTGAAATATTGTCATACATTCAATTTTTGAGTATTTTTCTAGTACTTATAGGTACTTTTTTTGAGAAATCACAAAATGACAATTTTTGAAATAATTTTACACATATTGTAATTTTTGTACGTTATATTTATATAATTACCCCAAATTCCAATAAATTTATACGCCCTAAATCACACCGGGATTCTTAAACATTCCGTACATATTTTGGTCAAAATTTTGTGCAAGAAATGAACAAAATTTGATATTTTATTTTTTATTTCCTAACCGAGTTTATGGTTACCTTTTTGTATTTTTTCTTTAGTCTTTGTATCCAGGACTGGATTAAAACCATTTGGCGTCTTGAGTACTACTTATTTCTTCGCCCCTTAAAAAATCACGAGTCAATGTATTTTTTTTCGATTTTGATTGTGCTCTATTTTTTAGTTTAAAATAATCTACCTACACAATATCTAATTTTTTGAGGTTTTCTGTTTTTAATAAGTACAAGTTATGTGCTTTTACGGCTTTTTTTTAACAAAATTTTGGCCGAGTTTGATATTAAACGGTTTTAAATTTAAACATTTTATTGAACAATTTTGAAGTAATTTTATTTGTGGTTTTAAAAATATTTTGTGTAAATCTAACGAAGAAAAGTGAAAAAAGGGAGGAAGGTAACTTTTTCAGGAATGTTGATTTTGATAAAAAAACATGAATAATTTAATAGCGAGAAAATTGGCTCTATTAAGCCAAGTCAAAAATCGGTTCGTTACAAATCCATTTTTAGAAGATAAAATCTAAGGATTACAAATTGCTGCAACAGAATAATTGAACTCGCTTAAATTTGCCTTACAAAATATTTGTAAGGTTTTTAGCTTTCAACATTTTCAAAATTTATGCTCACATAGTTTTCTCTATCATGTACTCCTTAATACTCATTTTTCTACTCCTTACGTCCTTTGAAATAAAAAACAGGAGCTCATAGTATTACCATAAAATAGGGACCAAAAATCTTCTGTGCTGTTTCTGTTTAGTAGAGAAATTATTATTGAGCAATTTATGTATCTGGCAGTCTATATCGATCTTTCCTCGTAAGTAAATAGTTCCTATCTTCAATTTGACCTTTTAAATCGAATAATGACGCTCTAATTTCTTTGCAATATTTTTTAGAAACCTCCAATTAAATATTTTTTCTCCGCTAGCATTTATAAATGAAACAATAACAAATTTTCCCAGTAACATAATTATTATTAGTTTATTGCTCAATTTTGTTTCAAAATACTGTTTATCAGATATTTGTTTGAAAACCTAATAACCTTTAAGTGACGGAGCAACGGCAAATGAACCTAAAACTTTCAACATATGCTTTAGTAAGTGCATTATTTAATGCAATAAGCCTTGGCATAAAAAGTTGAGTTATCTGTTCATCTTCCAATAATAATAATAATAATAATGTTGAACTTCTTGAAGACCCATCGCTAATTATTTGTGTTTCTGTTTCAGCGTTTGGCACAAACCAGTGAGAGATTAGTCAACTTCAAGGCTCGTTTGGTGACATCCCTTATTTAAGAAAGCTATAACCATTTTCCCGCCATTGTAATTTAAAAAAGATTGTTTTTTATGGAAATTAATGTATCGTGCGATTTAACAACTAAACGTCAATTATTAAGGAAGAACAACTTGACGTCACTATTATTATTATTATTGTAAATTTATTTATCAATTATTTTTTGTTATTATATTTTATTTAAATTGTATATAGTTGATGTTGATTATTTTTTCCGTTTCTTCCCATACACTTAACATTATTATCTTGCCACCCTGTCATATCTTCTTTTCATCTTTATTACACTTATTAGGTTATATTTTCTTGTTTCCTTATTACAATCGATCACTATTTTAGTTTGTAGATTTCTCGATGTTAAGCTTAGTTTTTGTCATAAATTTCAACAAAATGTAAATAACCTGAACAATTGCTCATTTTGAACTCGTGAAAATGTACATAAGAGATTATTTTTCCACTTGTTGTAGATAAAATTGTTTCTCTTGATACTTAATTTTCTTTTTGCGTCTAGTAGTGTACATAAATAATTATTATTATAAAGGCAGACTATTATACAGGTTTAATAAAATTGTGTTATTTTTTTTAGTGAAATGTTAAATTTTAAGTTTATCTTTTATTAGGTTAATAAAAAATTTAAATTTTATCTCAGTTTATTTTTCCTGCATGGATTTGGTTATTTTAGCTTGCGGTAGTGCGAGTTTTCTTGTAAAAAATGATTTCGAACACGAAAATAAAATTTTATTTATTTGGACTAAAGGATAATTTAAACAGCATCAAAATAAAAGATAAAGATACAAAGCAAAAAAGCAAAATTGAAGTCTATTCAATCCATTATTTACATGAGAGGTGGTTTAAGATTTGAAATTGAAAATTTTACCAACACTCAAAATTAATGATATAAAATTATCCCGGATTAATTTTTACTTTTTTCCGTTAAAATATTTGGGAAAAATTTCATCTAGTAAATTAATCCGGGATCAGATTAGAACAGAATTACATATACGAGCCCTAACAACTAGATGTTCGGACAAAAGTAAATTTGATTGTCTTTTTTCCATACGCGCAAAAGTTATCTAAATTAACTTCCATTATATAAACTCGTAAATTTCGTAAAAATCCGCTCGGCGGTTACAAAACTGTGGCACTTTAACCCAGCAGGTGGGAAAACTGTAGAAACAAAGAATTAATATTTTTAAAACGTAGGATCTAGTAGTCGGATTTTGATGAAATTTACTTCATTGCAAAGCTGGATGTTGGTTTTCTTTACAAAAAAGTTACACAAGCTTTTATTTGGTGATTTTAGGCATTTAAGGCTTTAAAGTTGCACCTTTAAAAATGATATAATTTTCTACTCACTGTTTTAAAAAATCACATTTTTGAAACCGCTGGTTGGATTTGTGTCAAAAAACCTTTAAATCAAAGCTCAATAATCGTACTACATACAGTGTGTCCCAGATTGGTGACTCCACTATGGGTAACTTCTTTATTATTGGAGATACAAAGACGGTTAAATTAGGAAAGTTTTTAGGAATTTCATGGCCATTTCAGATTAGTCAAAAGATTTTGAATGTCTCTTTTAGTTTTTGAGATATTCGGGAAAAACCAAAATGTTGCATTTTCTTTAATGCTCAATATTTTCTTTATTATCGATTTTGTGCTGTTGAGACTTTGACATTCTACATGCACTTTTTTAAGATACTTCTAATGGTGTTGTCAGATTTTTCCCAACTCTTTTGTTTTTTGAAATACGATTACCAACTTTTGTTTTTCTTATGGACGTCAATTGTTTTTTTTTGCACTATCCAGTAGCACTTTTTATTACCTTTCCAACGATGTATCACAACATGACGAAAAATTCCAATTTTCACAAAAAAAGAAGTATTTTTAATAAAAAACAAAAGAAAGCTCTACGAATAAAAACAAATAAAAATTATCATAAAAATGAAGTAAATTTTTTCTCGATATGAGCCCCATTTTTTTCTAAGCACTTTCCACAGCACTGTAAAACGGAATTTGTCACTCTTTGTAGAGTGTTTCTATTGATGGCGTTCAATGTATCTATCACTCTGGCTTCTAGAACCTGCCTATTTTCTGGTGTATCGAATTCGTAGATTTGATTTTTGACGTATCCCCAGAGGTAGAAATCGCACGGCGTCAAGTCCGGCGACCTAGCAGGCCACAGACTTGGTCCTT
The DNA here is from genome assembly GCA_963942485.1 of Pediacus dermestoides. Classification (NCBI taxonomy): domain Eukaryota; kingdom Metazoa; phylum Arthropoda; class Insecta; order Coleoptera; family Cucujidae; genus Pediacus; species Pediacus dermestoides. The sequence goes on from OZ012625.1 coordinate 10,053,179, forward strand.
TGTTTGCAATTATTCTATCTTGATTTCGCTATGCCAGTTACTCTTGAAATCTGTCTCACTGAAGAGCTCGGTGCATCGGTTACTGTCTCAAGAATGTTGTTAACATTTTCTTCATATCATAACGATTCTTCTTCTTTTGTTCAAATGTTCCAAAATTGATCAAATTCGTCGCAAGTTTTCTGAAATAATCACGAGCATGTTAAATTTTTCTCCGTTAGAAAAATTGCGTGCCATTCTCGATTTCTTTTTAGCAATTCTACTTCTGAACATGTTTAACTCTTTGATAACTGTACTCAGTAATTGTTTCCACGACCACCTTATAGTATTTTTTTGGCGTCCAGATTCCACATACATACGTGTTCCTTTGGATTTTCGAGTTTTATCGTTAGCTGTCATTTAACGAGACATTTTTTGCATTGCAGCAAAAAGAGATATCTCATACATTTATCATGCAGCGATAGAGTGATTGATTTTTATTTATGGCTGGGATGTCTTTTGTTTTTTTTTATTGAAAAATATAAATTTCTGATTTTATTTGTGAAACTTAAAACTTTTATTCATGTTGTGATACATCGTTGGAAAGGTAATAAAAAATGCTATTTGACAGTGCCAAAAAAACAATTGACGTCCATATGAAAAACAAAAGTTGGTAATCGTATTTCAAAAAACAAAGGAGTTGGGAAAAATCTGACAACACCATTAGAAGTATCTTAAAAAAGTGCATGTAGAATGTCAAAGTCTCAACACCACAAAATCGATAATAAAGAAAATATTGAGCATTAAAGAAAATGCAACATTTTGGTTTTTCCCGAATATCTCGAAAACTAAAAGAGACATACAAAATCTGTTGACTAATCTGAAATGGCTATGAAATTCTTAAAAACTTTCCTAATTTAACCGTCTTTGTATCTCCAATAATAAAGAAGTTACCCATAGTGGAGTCACCAATTTGGGACACACTGTATATTGAAAAAATCCTCAAATGTTATTATGATTATATTCAAAAAACGTGTTTTTTGAGGGTGCTACCTACATTTAAATAATCACAGTTTTGGAACCGCTGGTTAGATTTCGGTAAAATTTACTTTATTGCAAAGCTGGATGTTGGTTTTATGTACAAAAAAATCCCCAAGTCTTTATTTGGTGATTTTTGGCAATTTCCGTAGCTTTAAAATTGCACGTGAAAAATGTGACGTAATTTTCTAACGACTGTTTTTAAAAAATCACAATTTTGGAACTCGGTGAAAACGACATAAAGGTGCTTTTTGATCTTCATCCAGTCCGGACTTAAATGTTATTGAAACTCTTTGGCATAAAATTAAACGTATTCTACACAATAATCCACCAAGAACCATTGGGGACTTAAAGACCAAAATAGAAGAAATTTGGGACAGTTTCACGCCAGAATTGTACTAAAATTTGATAGAATACAGGCAGCTATTAAAGCAAAAAGAGACGTAACCTCTTTTAATGGTCCTAAATTAAAAATTATCCCAACATTTAGTTGCAAATTCATTTTGTAAAATTTACTAAAGATTAAGGTTAAAATATTGTTAAATCAAATAAACAATTTTCTTCCATGCACAATATTGTTATTAAGGCTTTTTCTTATTATTGTTAGCTGGTAACTAATTATTTGCGTAAAATTTCCAGTTCTCCTTTCATACTTCAAAAATTTACCTTTGTCCGAACATTTAGTTGTTAGGGCTCGTATATCCGTATGGAATAAGAAAATCATGTGCTGGATACATCAGATCTTAGATATTAAAGCGATTTTTGTTTCTTTTGGTTTTGACTCGCTTTAATTTTTTCGCCTCTTATACAAATAATTCGAAATCGATCGATTAGTTTACTTTAAATAATGAAAATTTTTTTTTCAAAAATGAATCCAAATGGGATGGGTAGCCTATCGTAATATTTATTATTCCATATAAAAAGCTACAATATATTATAATAATTGTACATAAATACATATCATATCTAACTTACAACTTTGGTAATATAATATACAAACTAAATTACGTATAACTAACTCATAAATTAATTAAAAACGACAAATAATTTGCACAAATGAAAAATAGGACACTATTATATAGTTAACAACAAATAGTAGATTAGATATTACGTAAAATACTGCATTAAGTAAATATGGTTTATTCAGTCTCATATTTAAGTACTGAAAATAGTCATCATTTATAAAATTGTGTTGTTTTTTTTTGTGTTACTTAAACATTTATACAAAAGAACCAAATAAAGCTTTGGTTACACATACTCTTCAAACACCCAAAAGCTGTACACACAAACTCCGAATTGTAACGAAGCAAATTAAATAACACAGAAATATTCTTTAAAAAAATTTTTTTCACATAAATCAGCTGAAAAATATTAAATTCGGTGCTTAGACTGATGTAATTTTTGAAAAGCTAGGATAGCATATTAACATGGTACATAATATAATATACGTACAGAAATTTGGCACATTTTATACTGTATGTATGTATATCAGAAACAAAATTTAACTGACTTAAATAAATTGTCATGATGGTTTTTGGAATGAGTTTCAAGTAAATTAGACAATTTGTAACTAAACAGCTGAATGTTTTCCAATAATTTCTCCAGATTTAGAGTAAACGCGTTGTCCATCGAACTCCACTACCATGGGCTTTTCGCCATTCAAGGGGGCCGGCTTCAAAGGTTCTCGTTCTTCCCTGTTGGAACACAAATAAATATAGTATTACAACAGTAAAATTGATGTTATCATAATTAGTAGCAAGTATACAAACATGCAAAAAAGGACAGACTAATGAGCCTACGGAAGGAGTATTTTCACGCCACGTGGCATTTTTTATGTACTGAGTTGTGGTAAAACTGCTACAGGATCGGCATGCAAAAAAATTGAAGCATATATAATTGCTTGGAACTAAAATTTACAAAAGAAAAAAGAGTAGCACTTAGACAATAATCTATTAACACATTTTATAAATAAGAAATTTAAAAAAATAATAATTTTCGTATCTGCTATTACTTAAGTATATAAGGCGGATCTTATTGTAATAAAGAAATACAGTGACCGGCAGAAAGTGTGCACCAAATGGGAAATTTTTCTATCATTAGAATTGCCAAATTTATTTTACTGTGAAAAGGTTCTGCATGTCCTTAAACAAAAAAGAACCTAAACAAAATCAGTAAAAATTGCATCGTATACGAGGGAGGGGTGAAAATTTAAAATTCACTCAAGAATATAGTATCCTTATTTTGCACCGTAGTAAAAAAATTATTAGGAAAAGTTGTTTGTACTTAAAAGTTATCTCCGAATATCAAATTTGGACTCTGTAGACAAAAAAAAAACGTCTTTCCTTTTTTTCGGCGCGCCCCCGTAGAACAAATCGCTAGAAGCTATGCAGCGCATAAATTCACTTTTTTAACAGATCTTGGGTTAATACTTACATAATTTACTTAAATTGGTTTAAATGCGCGAAAACGGGTCGTTTAATAAAATAATGATAATTTTATCAGGAAACTGAAATTGACTTACCGGTAGGTACAGATAAAAGTAATTCCTGAAGCAATAGATTTAAGTTTTTTAAAAAAGTAAAAATGGCAATAAATTGCTAAAGATATCAAGTAAACCCGCATTTGTTTTACATTAAGTTGTTTTACTTATCCATAAAATAAAATACGGTGTGCACCAAAAAAATGAGATTATTTTTGGCATTATTTTATTAACCGCCCTGTTTTCGCGCATTAAACCAATTTAAGTAAATTATGTGTTAAATTGCCTAAGAACAGTCAAAAAACTGAATTTAAGTGTTGTATAGCTTCTAGCGATTTGTTATACGGGGGTGGGTCCAAAAAAAGGAAAAATTGTTTTTCTTTGTCTACAGAGCCCAAATTTGGTATTCGCGGAAAACTTTTAAGAAAAAACAACTTTTCCTAATAACATTTTTTTCTACGGTGCAAAATAAGGCTACTTTATTCTTGAGTAAATTTGAAATTTTCACCCCTCCCTCGTATACGATGCAATTTTTACTGGTTTCGCTTATGCTCTTTTTGTTTAAGGACATGCAGAACCTTTTCACAGTAAAATAAATTTGGTAATTTTAAAGATAAAAAAAATTCTCATTTGGTGCACACTTTCTGCCGGTCACTGTACAGGGTGTCTCAATTTCGATGGGAATGGGCAGTTTCACCCATTTCTAGGCGAGATAGAAAAAAATGGTTTTCGCAATACTGTGCTCGATTTTTCTGAAAAATCGATTGGTAAAAACCACATCTTGATATCTCTAACCGTTATTAAGATATCTTTAAAAAGTGACATTTGGCCGATTTTTAAGTAGTGTCATAACTTTTTTGTTTATTAAAATATTTTAAATCTGTAAAGTGTTTGTTATAGTAGTTTTTCACGTAGAATAATGAGCACTAGAAACTTTTGTTCTAGGTTCAATACATTTCGAGTTATTACACCTAACTTTCTTATTTTAAATGCAAACCATAGTTGGCTATGCCATTAAAAAATTGCTTATTTTTTTATATTTTCAAAAATATGTATCTTGGTATACTTATTTTTATATCTCACTGAATTATACGTTTTCTTATTTTTAAATTCGTAAATTAATTGTTTTGAATATTATTAGTATTAACATTGTTAAAGAAAAATATATCAATGAACCAACGTCGAATAGTAACAACACAGCCACGTTAATATTAATCAACATAAACTTAAGATTTTACATTTTTTTATAGAAATCATTTTAGTAAATTATAAACACGTTAAACAAATAATTGTTTAATTTAAATATTCAAATTGCTGCTGATACTGTTGTATTGCAGCATGAATCACGTTAAAAATCTGATTTGGTTTTATATTTCTAATTATTTGCAATCTGCCTCACTCTATGCTGAATTTCTTCCTTTATGTTCGATTTAATTAAAAAAATATATTGTCCTTGCCAAAAGTTTATGTGTTCAACAGAACGGACAACAACTTGAACATTTAATTCAACAAATTCGTACTATAATGTGTTGCAATTGTTTATTTATTAGTTCTCTTTCAGTTATATATTTTGTGTTTCTGTTTATTTATTGTTGATTTTTTACCTGTTAAATTTGATATATTATTGTTGATAAATGGATTTTACTATTTGACGCTAGTTCATTGATATAACATTTTCTTTAACAACGCCTACTAATAATATTCAAAACATTTGATTTACGAATTTAAAAATATAAACACGTATAATTCAGTGAGATATAAAAATAGGTATACCAAGATATATATTTTTGAAAATATAAAAAAATAAGCAATTTTTTAATGGCATATCCAACTATGGCTTGCATTTAAAATAAGAAAGTTAGGTGTAATAACTCGAAATATATTGAACCTAGAACAAAAATTTTTAGTGCACATTATTCTACGTGAAAAAGTACTATAACAAACACTTTACAGATTTAATAGTATATTATATACCAAGGTAGAGAAGTTCAGTATTATAGACAGAGGGTCAAGATTAGATCGCGAGGCGCGTAGCGCCGAGGGATCTAAGGCCCGAAGGCTATAAGAGACTTCTCTACCGTGGTTTATACATAGTTTTTTTCACTACTAGTTTTATTAACTCTTATAATTGTTAATAAATCGTGTTATTTATAATTTAAAATACTTATTCAATTTAAAAAATGAAACAAATGTCTTTTGTTTAATAATGTGACAATACTGACAGTTGTTTATTAATTGATTTTGACACAAAGGTAAAAGTTGTAGAATTTTGACTATTGGTAAGTTTCCATACACAAAAAAATTGCTCACATTATTAAAACACCATACATTGCTTTTAAGTAGTTCTGCTTGCAATAGCCTTATTAATAACAATTTTCTCTCTACCTTAAATATGATTTTGTCCATTGATTCAAGTTAGAATACGTGGCGGCAATTCAAATTATATGGAAACTTTTACAATTAAATTTATTTATATTAAGCGATTTTAATTCCTAAAAAACCATTAAATAGATTTTCTTGGCCCTACTAAATCATATTATAAAGTGTTTTTCTTTAAAACTGTTACTGGATTATCAAAAAATATAAATTTGTTCATTATTTACCACTAGTAAATAATGAGCCAACATTATTTACCATATTGACAAAAGGTAGAGAAATGAAACTTCACGGCATTCTACTATAGGCAATGATGACGTGTTCTATGACTAGTAGTGAAAAAAATATTTTAATAAACAAAAAAGTTATGACACTTTTTAAAAATCGGCCAAATGTCACTTTTTAAAGATATCTTAATAACGGTTAGAGATATGAAGATGTGGTTTTTACCAATCGATTTTTCAAAAAAATCGAGCAAAGTATTGCGAAAACCATTTTTTTCTATCTCGCCTAGAAAACGGTAAAACCCCCCATTCCCATCGAAATTGAGACACCCTGTATTTCAATATTTATTTCTAGAATATGAAAAAGAAAAATCTATATATTTTTTAATAGGAACCAAACCTAAAAAACCACGAAAATATTTCATTTATTATGTGTAATTAATTTCAGTTGACGTGTACTCTTATTAAAATTTCCAAGCTAAAACATTTCCTGTTTCCTATTATTATTATTTCCACATCAATATGCATCGTGCATGCATCGGCCGTTAATAATGCATGCGACAAAAACCAATTGCCTTACGTGGGTGAGGGCGCCAATTTGATAGGCTGGGGCAGGTTGAGGCTATTCGGATGGGCCGGAGCAGCTTTGTAACTGCAATAAGGCAGCGGAAATCGCCAACTGTATAGACTAAAATTTTCATGGAATGTATTGTATGTGTTCGGTTGGTTTTTTCATAGACTGGATTTCAACAAATGCCATAAAAGCACGTGTTTCCATGGAGGGACAGGCTCGTAAAATGCATAATTAAGTTAAGGCTGGGGGGTGAGTTTTTGAAAATTATGAAACCAAGAGAAATATACAATAAAATTAAAATTTGGCGTAAAATTTATTACAATATCTAAAGCGCGAAGTTTTTTGGATATATTTTGGTTGCACAACTTTCTCTGCAGTTTCAAGGTGCTGGACAAGTGACGTGTTAATGTAAAGATTAGTGTACAAAACTGTGTTAACCGAAGAAAATTAGTACTGAAACAAGCTAGTCCACCAGAAAATTTTCCTTCTCTCTAACACACAAACTCACAAAAAATTGATTTGAAAAATTTTCCAATAGATGAGAAGTTCTAAAAAATACTTAGACGTGTTACCTTCCAAGTTTGGGATCTTCTTCATCAGCTTGCTTGGCTTTTGAGTGATCACAAAGCAAGGCTATGATACCCGTTCTGTTGACACAGAAGCACGTGATGTCTACCACCAATAGAACCAAGAGGATGGCGCCTATGACTATTCCAATAATTGTGCTGCTACTCATGGATGATTGCTTCACAGGGACGATTGGATCGAGACCTAGACGGATGAGAAATGTATTAGTAATTTGAAAGAGCTGTAGGTTTAAAAAAATTGAAACAGTTTAGTATGTTAGTTGTATAGTATGTTTTGAAGGCGGTGGTGAATTTAAATTAGTTCAAATTTATTCTGGAAAAAGAAATATAAAGACGAAATTTTGCCATTAAGTTGTTATAAACATATTAGGTCTAAAAAAATTAATTTATTTTGTAGTTAATAAAATAATCAGATGACTACTTTCTTAAAGGTCTAGAAATTGTCCAAATATTATAAATGTTCCTTTAGTGAAATTTCATTTCCTGCGTAAAAATAAATCAATTTAATTTCAGTCCGGGCCTTCAAGTTAAATTAACAGAGAGTTTATCGCCAGTCTCTAAAAGCTATTATCATTATAAATAGTTGATTTAATTTTTTCGTAGTCTGGTTATTGATAGATTGTAATGAATTTTTAATTATGTAATAAATCACGCCTAATTCAGTATTCTAGATTTATTAAATTGCTGATGACTATCTTTGATTTACGACCGACTTCTTGAAAGTATACAGATTTTTAAGTGTAAAGTGTGAACTTTACGTTTCGATAAAGTTGAAGTTGCGTTTGTTTTATATCGCAGTATATTTTAAATTGCAAATGCATGGAAAATATGCTGTGCATCTGGTAAAAGCACTGGAATGCTAGTTTTATGTTTAAACGGAATAGGTACGTAGAAAAGGTTTTGTAATCCGAGAAGAAAATTATTTGGCTGGGACTTTTGATATGCTCATTTTTTGATAGAATAAGTAAAAGTCTTATTTCTTTTCTGATAATTTTTGGTAGAACTAAAGTTTTAAATCAATTTTATTATTATATTACCCAAGTTAGCAACTTATTGTTACATAATTATATCCAGAGGTCACAAAGTAAAATTCTAAGGCTCGCAAGAATCCAACTTTTCAGCAACATTCTCTATATTGAGTTACAGAAAGAAGTTTATGGTTTCAGTGGCCACCCGCAAATTTACGATTTAAATGGAAACGATTAAAAGTTTAAGGAATATTTCAAACTTTCACAATCATAACAAAAATGTGTAAAGTTTTAGATATTTACAGGAATTTCGTGAAGTCAACATATTTTCGGTTCTTTTCTGAAAGTTGCAGATGTAGGGAAGAGGTTTTAAAGAGGATAACCAGTGGTAAATTTGGAATTAATATACAGTGTGTCCCAGTTTATATCGTCAGGATTTCACCAGTCGATAGTTTACCGAAAATTAAAGGTGGTTTGTCTAATAAACTATGGTCGAATGTTGCTTCCTTTTTGATGTACAGGCCATTAAAGAAAATAAATTATTTTAAATAATTTGCTATAAATCAATAACAAAAAAAGTTAGCCTTCTGAAATTATGCATAAATCTTTTTTTTGTATTCTCTTATTAATAGTGGTTGCAATTATTTTATTTGGAACACAGAGGCGTGCGTACGGATTTCTTCAAAAACATTTTATTGAATAAAACGTACGCCACTGGTTTTTTTGAAGCACCAATATGCAGAGAGTATTTTACATTCAATTTAGAAACTTTTACGTATCTTATAATTTTTTGATAACTTAACTCAAAATAACCTAATAGTACAGTAAATAAGGGAGAAAAAAAGACTTCAAATAGACTTTTTTTACCTTACAGCCAATTTTTGTAGAATCTTCTAGAGGGTCACCCTGAAAGTTTAAAACTGAGTTTGTGTATTCATAGACCCCGCCCTCAATTAAGGGTTGGATTTTTTTGTTTATTGAATAACTTTTTTCGTATTAAATTTTCGAAAAAAGAGGCAGTACAAAGTTGTAAAGAAAAATATTTCCTACAACTTATCTTTTAAACTTTTTTTGTTATTGTCGATATTTAAAAAGTTATTCAAGAAATAAATTGAAATTTTTGGGGAAAGAGTAGTAAGTAGTAGTAGTAGTAGGTAGTACCTAACTAGAGAAAAATTTCCCTAAAATTTGCAACTTATTTGTTGAATATCTTTTTAAATATTGACAATATCAAAAAAATATTAAAAGGAAAGTTGTAGGAAATATTTTTCTCTCCAACTTTGTACTGATGCTTTTTTCGGAAATCTAATAGGGAAGAACCTCTTTAATAAAAAAGAAAAAAAAGTTAAGTTATCAAGAAATTGTAAGATACAAAAAAGTTTCTAAATTGAATGGAAAATACTCTCTGCATATTGGTTTTGCAAAAAAAAACCAGTGGTGTACGTTTTATTCAATAAAATGTTTTTGAAGAAACCCGTACGCACGCCTCTGTGTTCTAAATAAAATAATTGCAACCACTATTAATAAGAGAATACAAAAAAAAATCTATGCAAAATTTCAGAAGGCTAACTTTTTTTGTTATTGATTTATAGCAAATTATTTAAAATAATTTATTTTCTTTAATGGCCTGTACATCAAAAAGGAAGCAACATTCGACCATAGTTTATTAGACAAACCACCTTTAATTTTCGCTAAACTATCGACTGGTGAAATCCTGACGATATAAACTGGGACACCCTGTATAAGTATATTTTGTGAATTTTCGTTAGCGGTACATGATTTTAAAATAGTCAAAATTTATATTAAATTATTTAAATACAATTTAATTGCATATTAATTAAATTCAACCATAAAAATTTACATACAATATTAATAATCATTACCATAACTAATTAATTAACGGATTGTTTAAATAACTAAACCACAATATAATCATTTCATGCAGTATTCCACAAATGTGTGATTTTAATATTTATATGACCAAAAAATTAAATAACAAGAAATTCAAAACTGGATTCCTTAAAAATGTCATTGCAAATTTTCTGACGCTGCGCTGTGGTAAGTACAAATTACTCTAAACTTTTTCACTACGCAAACTTAGCAGGCAATATCCCGGCGCATGTGGGTGTATTCGTAAATAAATTACAAACTTTCAGTTAGTTGTTCCAATTTTCTTAACAAATATATCCTGAAACATCATTAAATTTTCAGCGATTTCCCATTTGATCACGACGCAGTTTATTACCTAGTGTTCAGTTGACCCACTTAAAAGATTAACGTTACTTTATTAGAATTTGGAAGAAGAAATCGAAACTGTTTTGCAAATTTAATTTTGTATTAAATATTTTAACAAGAAAACTTCTTTAGCACAAAAAGGTTTTATAATTTATTTATTTCTTTTTGTCTTCGAACTATTCCATCTACTTAAAAACTTTTATTCTTTTACCCTATTCAGTTTTGCTTCAACTTGTGAACGTACAACGATAAAATCTATCAATAACCATTCTCATTGATGTGTTTTAATTATTGTGGTTTTTGTACTGTATCCTCTACACTATGTCCTAAATCTAATACAGACCATGCTGGATTAGAACCAAAAACCGCTTAGAAACGTTTAAATAACATTGTGCTGATGTCATAAAATAAAAGGGGGAACAATAATATATAATCCGTTTTTATTGTATGAGTAGTTAGTATTCACTAATGAATACTGGAAGTGTGGTTAGTATATTACAACCCAAAATGAAATATAAGTACTACGTGCTAGAAGCAACTAAAGATGAAGAAGCTGTGGTTCGTCTACAAACTACACAAATTCACTACTTTATACTTCAATACAAAATATCTTGTGTTGTATTGAGAAAATTTTTTAGGTAAAATATTGTGAGGGATATTTTGTTTTGAGATATAAAATTAGGTATTCATAAGCTACGTACATTTCTTTTAATGGTGTTTGTCCACAATTTGTAGAATTTAACACAAAAAAGCTATATTTCACTGGAAGCCACTGTTACAACACTTCACAGAAAGCACAAACTCAATGATAAATTCAAAAATGAATAAATGTATAATTCAGATAAATTTATTACGTCATATGTTTGTATGTATAAATTGACAGTTTTTTCTGTTTTAAACTATAACATAACTAAATTATATTATTTAGAATTTATTGTCCAACTAGTTGAGAATTATAAATTAATGGAATTATAGAACTTAACTAATATGAACATTGACACTTGGAAAACTTTTCAGATTTTTCGTATTTACACAAAATTAAACAAAAAATGTTGTGGGGTGGGAGTTCTCTGAAAACTTCTCTAAGTACAAAAACAAACATTTCACATGCACGAAACATGCTGTTAAATTACAAAAATAAAATAAAAAATTTCAACATACGTATAAAATCGCCAATTACTGGGAATTATTTATTTATGTTTCAACATAGTCCATAATTTTTTATATACAGGGTGAGTCGCAATAAGTGGGACATGCCTTACCTGTAAATACTAGGCCTAAAACTGAGACGATTGACGCAAAAAGTTGTTATACTAAAATGCATAACTAAAAAGTTATTGGCGTTTGAAGTTTAAGAAAAAAAATAATTTTTGCTAATAACTTTTAAACTAATTGAATGAGAAGAACCAATTCTTGGTAGTTGCTAATGAATACCAAAGACGTTTAATTTGTGAAAATTTTGTTGAAAGCAAACTTTAAGAAGATGGTTTTTTAAAGTAAGTAAAGTGTTTAACCTTCTGGAACTTTTTTGTCCTTAAAATTTTATTTATAAAAAAAATTCAATTTAATATGCAATTTAATTTAAAAACTTTTTGTTCTCTTGTAAAGTTTTGATTAAACGCACCGTTAAGCTTTAAAAAATTAAAAACTAACAGCATGTTTTTACTAAGTTTCAAAAAAACAGCATCAAGAATGCTGAGATTTAAAAGTTATTGACGGAGGACGGACATCCAGCACATTATGCACGTCCTGTGCGACATTGGCTATCTGTCACCTATCCTCAACGATGGATTGGTAGAGGCCCTGACGCTCCTGTTCCATGGCCTCCTCGTTCTCCTAACCTAAACGCAATTGAATTCTTTTCTTGGGGATGTTTAAAATCAAAAGTGTGTGCAACACCTATTCCTTCACTTCAATAGCTTAGAAGGAGAATCGCTCAACACGCTAATGAAGTTCGAGAGGCAGTTATATTTTTAAAAAATTCGGTTTTCAATGCAAAAAAGAGCTACAGGAGCGTCATCATCAGGGCCTCTACCAATCCATCGTTGAGGATAGGTGACTGATAGCCAATATGCTAATGTCACACAGGACGTGCATAATGTGTTGGAGCTCCGTCTTCCGTCAATAACTTTTAAATCTCAGCATACTTGATGCCGGTTTTTTGAAACTTAGTAAAAACACGCTGTTAGTTTTTAATTTTTTAAAACTTCACGGTGCGTTTAATCAAAACTTTACAAGAGATGAAAAAGTTTCCAAATTAAATTGCCTTAAATGCAATTTTTTTTATAATTAAAATTTTAAGGACAAAAAAGTTCCAGAAGGTTAAACACTTTACTTACTTTAAAAAACCATCTTCTTAAAGTTTGATTTCAACAAAATTTTCACAAATTAAAAGTCTTCGTATTCATTAGCAACTACCAAGAATTGGTTCTTCTCATTCAATTAGTTTAGAAGTTATTACAAAAAAAATTGTTTTTCTAAAAACGCCTATAACTTTTTAGTTATGCATTTTAGTATAACAACTTTTTGCGTCAATCGTCTTAGTTTTAGGCCTAGTATTTACACGTAAAACATGTTTCTCTTATTGCGACCCACCCTGTATTATTTATTTTGTTCAAATAAGGAACTAGATGCTACTCTCATTATTATTGGGCTGCCGAATATTAATTAATTAATTTTATGATTTTATCCATTTTCCAGCTAATCAAACATTCCATTATTTTCTAAGTAATTAAATTCCGATGGATATTTTTTAATAATCATATTTTTCCAGGCATTAATATTATTGTAAGCGTTATTTCATTTTTTTATTGGTATTTCCTTGTACAGAAAAATGCACCTAAAATATTTTGTCTACCTACACAATTTGTTTCAAATAAAAATCTATAAAATGCACTTTTAATATTTTTTTTTCATTCACACTGGTTAAAATTTCACTGTAGTGCTAATCGAACAAAAATAGCAGATTTTTATTCCATCATTCCGGGGTAATGAACACAAAAAAATTCCGTATTTTCTGCGAACCATCTGATCTGTATAATCCACATCGGCAGCTCCAATAGTAACGAGATTAAACAATAAATGGACCAAAAGCGTAAAAATAGATGTGTTAAATTGACACTAATTTTAATAACATTGAGAATTTTATAAAATATCACACAATCCCATAAACTATGTTAAAACAGTCAATAAATAAATAATTAATTTCTCCATAATTTCATCTATAATAATGGTACCTCTATAAAACATTTTAACACTAATTAATAACGTACTTAATTTAAACATCTGGTATTTTTTAATAAAATTTCGAACTATCTATTAAAGATTGGCAGCATCGGGAGGGGTGATTTAACATTTATTTTTGATATTATTTCTAATATTAAACATTTAACCATCATGCTCATTGATTTTTTTCCATTATCATACCTCATTCAAATCATTCAACTACCTACTTTTAATGGATGAAAAATGTTTCCACAAATTTTGTTAGTACACTAGAATATGAAATAAAGGAAAATGGGAAAATAAGCCAATAAAAACGGATTGTACATTCAAAGCTGCTATAACTATAGTATATTGAAATAAAAAATACGAAAATAAAAAATTATTAAAGCTGTCAAATGATGTGTGCGCCATGCTAGCTTGTTTATGTAGCCACAAAAACAAATGGAATGTTAAATTATGAAATCATGCAAAAAAGCTTTTAAAAATGAAATTAAATACAACATCTAGTTGGTAGTTTGGTCGGGGTTTTACTAGAACAATTTAAAATTATTACATAAAATTTAATGGTGTCACACAAATGGAACCGACTATGAATATTAGATATTGTATTTAATTTGAAGCTAATATGAATGATTTTCTGTACTGATGCCATTTATTTACAATATTTATAAGGGAGCACATTTAATAAATTTAAATTTAAACCCCTGTAAGTTGATAGTTATAGTTTTAAGTCTCTTTCAAAATTTTGTGTTTGGTTTGCTTTCTACTTAGCACCAACTTATATGGTATGCACACAACACTGTTATAGTCATTGCAGCTTGTAGATACAAAGAGAAAGATGCACTCGAAGTAGAACCTCCGTAAAATACACCTAAAGGGAACAGGGAGGAAAATATTTTAATTTCACAGACATACCATACTCACACAAACATAAAGCTTTAGTAGTAATTTCAAAAAAGTTTCATTGTAAAAAGTATTTATATGACTTTTAAGTAATTACGACTATAGCAGTAACTCTTTCATTCCAAAAAACAAAACAAAAATCTACATCTACAGTACAAAAAAACAAGAAAATTCAAATACTTTGGATGTGACAAAATCATAAACAAAAACTAAACAAACAAAACATTAAAAACTAAAACAGAAAACAAAATAATTAAGTTCACATTTGAGACACAGCCAACACTACTATCGGTATTGTAAGTGTAATATTGCTGATGCTCACCTCTGGCTGTTTTGACTCTAATTTGAGCTGGTGAGCTGTCACCAATTGCGTTGTGAGCACGCAGCTCAATTTTATATATAGTGTCCGGATGCAAGCCACCCAACTGGTAGTTTGTGTACCTCTTGGACTGCTCAATTTGTTCACTGCACTCGGTGTCCCTCCACTGGCCATTGATCTTCTCGGTCTGAACAAAAAAAAATTGTTAATGTGACGATTGTGTTCAATATTCGCACAAAAGAAGTAAAAGCGTGTGGATATTTACTGTAATTTGAAATTTACAAAACTTCGATTTCGATTGTGTGTAGTTGCAAATTATAATTGCAATCACAATTTAATTATTTAATTAAACAACTTGGTGGATGCGCCGGCATACAATTTTTGATAAATTGAAAAACTTAAGAAAAAACAAAAACCTCTTTAAAAAATGGCAATTTTCAAAGAACTAGATCAGATAAGATTTCCACATTTATTATTAGGCATGAACACCTTTTTAAAGTTCATAAAAAATATTTATAATTTATGTGAAATTATTCCACAAAAATGAATATAGCTTTCCAAAATATAATAATTAATGCATAAATTGACACTTTAAAATATTTCATTTTTTAAATTTGGAACCTTTAAGCGACAAATATGAAAAGTTGATAGTAAAATTTTTGGTGGATGCGCCGGTGTTACGAATTAAATCTGCAATGTTTGATAAACTAACTGAAAAATTTAAGAAACATAAAAGCACTTAAACTTTCCACATTTATTATTACGTATTAATACTCTTTTAAAGTTCATTAGAAAAACATTTTTAGTTTATGTGTAATTATTCCTCGTCTAAATATACAAGGTGTCTCTAAAAGGTCATTACAAAATCCTACCACAAGTTTTCGGGCTCAAAATAATTCGATTGAACCAAACATACCTTAGTCTGAAAGTCCTTCCTTACTGAGTCACAGGGCGCTAAAAAATATCTTTTCAAATTGTTTTTTAAGTATACCTATCTACAAAACGGTTTAAAGTAGAGACTTGAAATTTTAAGGGTTAATAAGTCTATAAGGAAGCTACAATGTAATGGTATTACAACCAAAATAATATTGTTCAGTGTCGTACTTATAGGGGGGACTAAGTGTTTCTTTGGATATTTTTTGTAGGGTATTGAAGTTTTTTACAAAATAACAAGATTTATGATAAATACGCTCAAAACACGTAAAAAAGGTATACTTGTTTGATTTGCATTAACTCAACTGTTTGCGAGATATTTAACTTCGAAAATTTTATTTGCTATAAAAACAATTTGTGACTTACCCTGTAAAGTAAAAAATGTTGGGTCACTCTAATACTGCTGATTCTACGTCCAAAACTAAGCATAAATGGTTGTAGAAACCGACCCCCAAAAATGTTTCGTTATTAAAATACAGGGTGTCACAAATTGTCGTTTTAATAGCAAAAAAAATTTTCAAAGTGAAATATCTCGCAAACAGTTGAGTTAATGCAAATCAAACAAGTATACCTTTTTTACGTGTCTTGAGCGTATCTATCATAATTCTAATTATTTTGTAAAAAAATTTAATCCTCTACAAAAATTATTGAAAAAAAAGCCTGAGACCTCTTCGATAAGTACGCCACTGAACAATATTATTTTGGTTCTAATACCAACAAATTGTAGCTTCCTTATAGATTTATTAACCCACCAAATTTCAAATCTCTACTTTAAACCGTTCTGTAGATATACTTAAAAATTTATTTGGAAAAATATTTTTAGCGCCCTGTAACTCAGTAAGAAAGAAATTTTGGACTAAGGTATGTTTGGTTTAAACGAATTATTTTGAGCTTGTGGTAGGAAATTGTCAAGAATTTTAGAGACACCCTGTATACCTGCCACAAAAATGAATAGAGCTTTCTAAAATAAAATTAATGCATAAAAATGACACTTTGAAATATTTCATCTTCCAAATTTTGAACTTTTAAGCGATAAATATGTAGAGTTTGCAGTTACAATGTTGGTGGATGCGCCAGTGTTAGGGTTTAATTATACAATTTTTAATAAACTAACTGAAAAACTTAAGAAACAGAAACCTGCAGTTTAAAAAACGTAAATTTTCAAATTTTAAATATTTCACTTTTAAAATTTAACACATTTAAGCGACAAATATATAAACCGACAATTTTTGTGGATGCGCCGGTGTTATAATCTGCAGTTAAACGTCCAAGGAATTTTATTTTCATTCCAAACCCACGTAATCCCCAAAATGCCACCTTTAAACAAATTAATTTTAAGCGAGATAATAATAAAATTTACAAACTTCCTACACATTTATTATTAGCTTTGTGTAGATGAAAAATGAGGATATTCTTAAATTTTAGTTCGATGTGTTTTAAAAAATGTATACATATAACTGTCCTTTTAAACTTTTATTTATTTTATTATTTGGATGTAAAAAACGGCAGAATATTTGTGAGACAATATATTTATCTTAAAAGAACCAAGCAATTTACTAACTAGAGATTTTTATAGCAAAAGAAAATCCTTGTTTTGTAAATTACGCTATATCGAAAATGTTATAGGTACTTAAAGTAAAAAAATAAAAGTTGGTTTGTAGAAAAGAAATAATTATTAAAGCGAAAGAAAAACAACTTAAACTAAGTTTTACTATACAGCATAAAAACACACCAAACACTAAATTCACGTGTTTTAGGAATCCCGAACTAAAAAGCTAAATTGTGATATTGCTTCCAAAGTTCACTTTGACGGCAGTCATTTCTTCTGGAGTAAACGTTTATTATTCCTGTAAACACTCCATGTGAAATCTACAGAGAAACTAAAACTGTCGTCACTATCTTAAAGTTATATTGATCCCTTAATTAAACTTATAGTACCGCTGTTTTATTCATTCTCGTATCTAATTTAGATGTTTCTTTAACCCAACGTTAATTTAAGAATTTAATATCAAACGCTCGTTTGTATTTAGAGTTTACAAACTAGAGGAAACGCAATTTCACAACTTTGTTTTAAAACTAATATAAAACAATTTAAGGAATTTTTGAAATTATTTTTATGTTTTTTAGTTTAACAAAATATATTTTAGTTTAAGCATTTCATAAAATAAGATTGTAATTAACTCATATAATTATGTAAGAGGTAAATTTTAACTTTCAACTGGATTTTGCACATAATTTAAAATAATTAGTCTCATGTTGCTATTAGTAAAGTTACCCTGTTCGAGTTAGTAGTTCTATGTAGAGCGAATAGTTTAAAACTTGGTTTTAGTGCGAGTCTATTGACTTGGTCTGTAAACTATGAGTTTAGTTTCACTATATTATAGGTGGATGCTCCATAGAAATATAAATGATTAAAAAGTGGTGAAAAGTTGAAAAAATTAACAATAAAAATATTATGTTTAAGTTCAATGATTTTGTTGCAAAAATTATGAATGAATATATTTAAACAGACAATTAAATTCAGTTTTTAAATAAAACTACTGTAATATTCCTTTAAAAAATAATAAAAAAAAACTTTCGGAACTTTTTATTTAAACTAAGTATAAATTTAAAGGTTTAATTTTTTTAAATATACTAGAGGAGAAGCAAGACATTAAACATTGTATGATGTACCTGAAATAACTCAAAAATTGCATATTATACAGGGTGTTCGCGCAAAGTGGCTCACTATTGCTAACTTCGTTATTATTGGAGCTACAAAGTCGGTTAAATTAGCAAACTAATAGCATTTTTTCCGCTGATTACAATGGTAAAAACAAAAAAACATTTGACCATCTGGTTTTCAAGATATTCAAAAAAATAACATTTTTTTAAATGGAACCCTCTATATATTTTTGCAAAAATCGATGGTAAATTAAATTGTATACAAAAAATGTCCTCATCTTTTTTTGATAATAATTTAAAATAAGCGAGTTATTTTGAAAAAAAGTTTGCACTTCTTTAAAATCAAGTAGCCATAAAACGGAATAGTAATTTATTAAAACCAAACAATCACAATTTAGAATTTAAGCAAGTTGAAAAATACTTGAAAGAATTACGGAAATATTGAAAATTACAAAATTATAATTTTCATGGCTACTTGATATTAAAACATTGAAATTTTTTTTCAAAATAACTCGCTTATTTTAAATAATTGTCAAAAAAGCATAAGAACATTCTTTGTTCAGAATTTAATTTATCATCGATTTTTGCAAAAATATACCATTTAAAAAATGTTATTTTTGTGAATATCTCAAAAACCAGATGGTCAATTGTTTTTCTGTTTTCACCATTCTAATCAGTGGAAAAAATGCTACTAGTTTGCTAATTTAACCGACTTTGTAGCTCCAATAATAACGAACTTAGCAATAGTGAGCCACTTCGCGCGAACACCCTGTATAAGCTTTGCCTATAGTTAAATTATAAATTCTGTGAGTATATCTATTAAATTATCATGTAACATGTAAAACCCAAATACATAGTTGCTCTGCGATAAAACATTATTTCTGTTGAACAATTTGTAAACTTTTGAGATGTTTTAGCGAGAGCGGAATAATTACTTGAAGTGCCATTGAAATACGCCAAGCAATATTGTGAAATATCTGAAGGACTCGTGAAATATCATAAGTGCTTTTAAAATATCACATATACTTCAAACTAGACTTTGTAAAATTGACCGTAATCATAATACAAGATTCCTTGTTTAAAATCGTTATCAATCACCATTTTAAAATACTTTGAAGCAGAAAACGTGTTAAAAGTGTGTACAGAGTGTCCGAAAATTTGTTCATCTGCCGAAGAGTGTGGATTCTATATGCGATCAAAGTTGAGTAGTAGTATAAAATTATTTTCTAATGAGTTAGGGTATTAATAAGCCTATCGAATTAAGACGAAAATGATGCTGAATTGGAAATAATACTAACATAAATTTCTTGTTCTTTTTTGACTAAAAATTACACATGAACAGTTTTGTAGATAACAAAATTTACTTCAAAAAAGCTCCTTAAACTCAATGTAGTAATATCGATAGTTTATCCGTTAGACGTACTAAAAGTCTAGACACGAAATCGGCGCTTGCACTCACTGGTTATAAAACTCGATTCCAATTATGTAACATCACTTAATAGGTAAGTCAGATTCTAAGGGTATTTTTAGGTGAACCATAAAATTGCCACATTTGATTTTTTTTAAAAATGCGTTTTCTCTATATAAAATTTTACAATTAATCCTACAATTATTTCGGCTGCCGAACAATATTTAAAAAAACTAAGTTAGCATCGTATTATTATAAATTTGTTTCTTTTTTTACAAACCGCCTTATTATACAGGGTGAGTCGCAATAAGTGGGACATGCTTTACCTGTAAATACTGGGCCTAAAACTAAGACGATTGACGCAAAAAGTTGTTATACTAAAATGCATAACTAAAAAGTTATAGGTGTTTGAAGTTTCAGACAAAAAAATTAATTTTAGTAATAACTTCTAAACTAATTGAATGAGAAGAACCAATTCTTGGTAGTTGCTAATGAATACCAAGACGTTTAATTTGTGAAAATTTTGTTGAAATCAAACTTTAAGAAGATGGTTTTTTAAAGTAAGTAAAGTGTTTAATCTTCTGGAACTTTTTTGTCCTTAAAATTTTATTTATAAAAAAAATTACATTTAATAGGCAATTAAATTTGGAAACTTTTTCATTTCTTGTAAAGTTTTGATTAAACGCACCGTGAAGCTTTAAAAAATTAAAAACTAACAGCATGTTTTTACTAAGTTTCAAAAAAACGGCATCAAGTATGCTGAGATTTAAAAGTTATTGACGGAAGACGGAGCTCCAACACATTATGCACGTCCTGTGCGACATTAGCATATTGGCTATCAGTCACCTATCCTCAACGATGGATTGGTAGAGGCCCTGACGATGACGCTCCTGTAGCTCTTCTTTGCATTGAAAACTGAATTTTTTTAAATATAAACTGCCTCTCGAACTTCATTAGCGTGTTGAACGATTCTCCTTCTAAGCTCTTGAAATGAAAGAATAGCTGTTGCATACACTTTTGATTTTAAATATCCCCAAGAACAGAATTCAATTGCGTTTAGGTCAGGAGAACGAGGAGGCCATGCAACAGGAGCGTCAGGGCCTCTACCAATCCATCGTTGAGGATAGGTGACAGATAACCAATGTCGCACAGGACGTGCATAATGTGCTGGAGGTCCGTCCTCCGTCAATAACTTTTAAATCTCAGCATTCTTGATGCTGTTATTTTGAAACTTAGTAAAAACATGCTGTTAGTTTTTAATTTTTTAAAGCTTAACGGTGCGTTTAATCAAAACTTTACAAGAGATCAAAAAGTTTTTAAATTAAATTGCCTATTAAATGCAATTTTTTTTATAATTAAAATTTTAAGGACAAAAAAGTTCCAGAAGGTTTAACACTTTACTTACTTTAAAAAACCATCTTCTTAAAGTTTGATTTCAACAAAATTTTCACAAATTAGAGGTCTTTGGTATTCATTAGCAACTACCAAGAATTGGTTATTCTCATTCAATTAGTTTAGAAGTTATTAGCAAAAAATTTTTTATTTTTAAACTTCAAACGCCTATAATTTTTTAGTTATGCATTTTAGTATAACAACTTTTTGCGTCAATCGTCTCAGTTTTAGGCCTAGTATTTACAGGTAAAGCATGTCCCACTTATTGCGACTCACCCTGTATAATTTATTATTTCCTACATAATATTGTACAATTAATCCTACAATTCGACTGCCGAACAATATTTAAAAAAACTAAGTTAGCATAGCATTATTATAAATTTCTTGTGTTTCTTTATCAACAATTTTCTTCAATCCCTTTTCACATTTGTATTTAGTAAAACTACCTACAAAAGATTTGTTATTTGTGCTTGAGAAACTCACAGAGGATTGCCTACTTAAGAATTCTGTTTTCAAACAGTGTCAAGTGTTTATTAAGTCTGACTATCCGTATGCATTATATCATCACATCTTGTGAAAGTCTGATTTTTATTCCAAGTTGCAGTTTTAGAGCAATATCTAAAAGAAAGAATGGAACTACTTCCTGTAGGTTCAATCCTTCGCTTAATTAAAGAACGTTAAGATTAAAAGGATGAAGATACTAAGATTTGGAAACTACACAATTTTAACTGCATTAAATCCTAATTTTTATTAGGTACATTTAAAAAAAACAATAAGTTGGAAAATAGGTTATGATTTATAATAATGTAAGTATTTATTGAGAACTGTTAACAAACTGAAGATATCCCGGCAAATTTAAAAGCGAATTTTAAAAATTATTAAAAAATAACATACGATAATTAGTCAAGAAAAGACTACATTACATATTTCATTTTCACAAGATTATGGTATTAGAAGCCCATGCAAGGATCCATCTATATTTGTCTCAGAAATAATTACATTCCACAATTTAAAAAAAACTAATATCAGAATATTAAATAAACTTAAATTCACTTACCACACAATATCTTATCAGGTAATGCTGGATAGGATCCCCATTATCAGTGGGTACATTCCACCTGAGTTCAAAGTGATCAGCATATGGACTAACAGCTAAGATATCCGCCGGTCGATTGCTACTATTCTCATCTCGAATAGTGTGACCACTAGTCAAAATTTTTGGTTCAGATGGTTCTGACCGTCTGGGCATTGTCACGGATTCCGTGTTAATCCACGGTCCCAATCCCACATCATTCTTCGCTGCAAACCTAAAGTGATAAGTCACTTCAGGCACCAAACCTTCCAGAATATAAGGAGCACCTAAAAAATTCGATTAGTCGTTATAGCTTGAAAGAAGTTAATTTAGTTACCAAAACTCCATGTATGGTTATAAGCAAAATCCCAGGATAATTGCATTTCCGGTCTGTATTGCACGGTAAATGATCGCAGTGGTAAGCCATCGTTGTTAGGTGGAGGATTAATAACGAACTTAATTGTAGTGGCTGTAATATGTTCAGGGCGAGCTTGCGAAATCGGAGCAGGCACAGTAGCGTAGTTCAACGGTATTAGAATACTGGCGGTTCCAAGTTTATTACTGGCCACGCATTCGTACTTCGTAAACAGCCGCCTGTCATTGCTCGGTGCTACAATGAGGAACGACTGAGCACCACTCAAAACCTTCTTAAAAACTTGATTATCTTCAATTTGTATCCCATTATGTTTCCAGATAATAGTAGCATTGGGAATGGCTTCTGGAAGGCAAGACAAATTTCCTGGTTTCCCCTCCCAAGTCCAAAATGGGGGCAAGTCTCTGGTTCTTTCGAAAGTCGGTGGAAACTCCACGGCTATATGCCCATTTTTATACGCTGTCCCCGCCTCATTTTCTGCAATACATTCGTAGAGCCCATCATCGCTACGATTCAAATGTTGTATAATCAACGTTCCATAAGTTTCGCCTTTATCTTGGAACGAACGCTGTTCCAGAATAATACGCCTATCGTTCTTTTGCTGGTTGAACGTGAAGGGCTCTTTGCTGCTCAATTTTCTAAACACGACTTTCGGTGGAGGACGTCCGTAAGCTTTGCAAATAATCTTAGTTTCGTTGGTGATGGGAGCTGTTACATTTAAAAGCTCGTAAATGTTTGGTTTAACATTCACGATAATTTTGACTGTCTCGTTAGCGCGACCTGCAGAGTTTTCAGCAATGCAAATGTAGTTAGAGTCGTCTTTGTATTCAACTCTGTTGAGAAATAGTTCGCCCGTGTTTTCTCTTACATCAAACCTGTCGGTTCTGGCTAAATCTTCGCGGGTGTTCTCTTTAATCCATGTGTATTTTGGTGGTGGTTTTCCAGTTGCCTTGCAAATTGTCGAGGTAGATTCTCCTTCGGTGACAGTGACAGGCCGCAAGGGGGCGATTTTAGGTGGAACTTGTACTTCAACCTAAGGAAAAGTCAATTTAAAGTGAAGATATGTAATAAATTAGCTCAATTTTCAATCTGTAGTTATTTTTAAGTCTTGGATCTAAGATAATTAACCAGCAATTGAAGACTCTGAGTCTTACACACTTATACTTACTTTAATGTTTCTGTTTTGAATTTGACCAGTCATCAGAACCACTGCAGTGCATCTGTATTCACCATCATCCATTTCCGTCACATTTTTTACCAATAGTTCTTCGTTTACGATCACGAATTTATTGTTAGTCGTAATAACTTTGTCGTTTTTGTACCAGTTGATTTGTGGTGTGGGATTTCCTTGGACTTTACATTTGATATAAAAGTCTTTCCCGGCAATTGGGTATTGAGATTCCGGTGCATCCACAAAGGAAATTCCAACTGAAATTAAGATTAATCAGTAAATGGAAAACAAATGTAATTATTGGATTTTTTACCGTAAGTTTTGATGTATGTGCTGGCTTTAAGCGGTTCCGTAGATGCATAGAATGCATGACAAAAGTATTCTCCTTCTTGATTTTCTGTTAAACTGGAGAAGATTAAAGCTACTGCAGGCTCGCCCGGAAGATACTGAAAAATAATGTTGAGTGTTAACTAAACTAGTAGATATTATAGAGGTAGACGACTAAATAGTTTTGTCATAATTAAAGCAGCCGCAAATAAGCATAAACATGATTTGTAATCTTAATACAAGTATCTGAATATACCTACAGGGTGTCCTAAAATTAGACAAACTTCGGCTAAAAGGACACCAAAACAAGCAATACATTTTAGCAGTTTTCGCAATATTTTCCAAAGTACTTTGTTTTTTCAGCTTGAGCCTCTCAAATTTCTTAAAATATCTGATGTGCCCAACACGTGACTTTCTTATACGGACAGTATCACAATAATTAATTTTCCTAAAGAAATTAAGTTAAATTTCTTGTAAAAATTTTGAGGGTTCCCAGCAATTTTCAAATAGACTCTGTCGCACTTTTGCAATACGCATAAATCTGTCCTTGTTCCACTCATTATAACCGAATTTTACGACAAAAATGTGTTTTATTTTAGATTTTTGACCTATTACTCACTTAAGAAAAATCTCCCGATATGAAATTACATTTATTTATTCATTATTATTGTTACGGTACGATAGAAACCAGTAAAATAAAAAAAAAACTAATGGTCCGTCCATCTGGGATTCGAACCCGGGACCTTCCGTTTGGCAGCCATATAATGAGACACATGGTCTACCTCGACCATCGGATTCAACTATCAACGCGCGCTATGAGAAATATAAAGTGTTTTAAGAATATCTAGTTTTTTTGAAATTTTTTTGACGGAATTTCAAAAAAAAGTTCAAACAAAATTTGTTCAAGATTAAATTCTAAATTAATGTTAAAGAATAAAAAAATCTCAAATTCCTAAAAAACCAAAAAATGTCTTCAGGTAACTGTCACTTGTTTTGGTTCTAGATGAAAAACATTGAATGTGGCACCCACAATTTTGTTCAAACTTTTAAATATGAAATTTGAATCAAATGCGATAACTCGTTTTTGAGTTATGGTGGATACAGACAGACACACACACACACAGACAGACATCATGGCGAAAATGGTCAAAATGGATTCAGGGGCCCGCAAAACGTGTAAATCCATCAAAATCTCGAAGTCGAAAAAAATCACCTAAACCCAAACCTAAACCCAATCCCAAACATAAACCTAAACCCAAACCTAAACCTAAACCTAAACCCAAACCTAAACCCAAACCCAAACCCAAACCTAAACCCAAACCCAAACCCAAACCCAAACCCAAACCTAAACCCAAACCCAAACCCAAACCCAAACCTAAACCCAAACCCAAACCCAAACCTAAACCCAAACCTAAACCTAAACCTAAACCCAAACCCATAAGAGCCGAATAAAGCACATTAAAACAAGTCAGAGCAGATGGTTTACGTTTGGGTTTGGGGTCAATTTTGTTGAGCAGTTTAAAAATAAAAATTTTAACCCATGGGTTAACTCTAACATATGGTTTAAAATTTTAAAATATTTTTTCCGAGCGGCACTGGATATATTGCGAGGAAAATACAATTTTTGGATTGTTTGTTTAATTTAGAGAAAATAGTTACTCTCGACAAATTTTAATTTAAGGTTTCGTTTTTGGGATATTTGAGTTTGAAGGTTTGGAAACACAATATCAAATGCTGTGCTGAATTAACGAAAATTTCGGTTAGTCTGAAAAATCCGGAAAATTGCCATCAAGTCTTGGCAGCGATTAATTCCGTGGCTAAAAGAGCTCGAAAATGTATCAAAACCTATTTTGAGAATTTATTCAAAATTTTCTTTAATTCAGCATAGCATTTGATGTTGTGTTTCCAAACCTTCAAACTCAAATATCTCAATAGCGAAACCTTAAATAAAAGATTTTCAAGAGTAACTATTTCCTCTAAATTGAACAGACAATCCAAAAAATAATGACGTTTATATATATATATTGAATATATATCGTTGAATCCGAAAGCCGAGATAAACTAGTGACTAATGGGACTTGACTGCCAAACGGAAGGTCGCGGGTTCGAATCCCAGAAGGACAGACCATTAGTTTTTTTTTATTTTACTGGTTTCTATGGTAACGAAAACAATAATAATAAATAAATATTAATAACGTATTGAATGTCGAATGCATGTGATTATTGGCTACCCCTTCAGTATTTTCCGAAGATTAAAACTGTTTCATGGTAATGTATAAGAAAGTCATGTGTTGGACACATCAGATATTTTAAATCTTGTATTGTGAAGCTTAAAATTTATTTTTGTAAAATTGGCGAAGGGTTTTTACAAAAATAAAACTAAGAAAATATTTTTCCATATTATAAAATGCCATTTCGAAAAATATTCAGATACGAACAAATTATTATCCATTTCTTTTATATTTTTTTTTATAAAAAAACTGATTTATTGTGAGTGTGGGATAATACTGAAAAATGTCTAAAAATGGGTATAGTATTTGATTTTTAAGAAAGTTGAAATAGGTAGAGTAATTTTATTTTCTAATGGCATTTGGCCTTGAAAACGCAAAAATCTTAAATATGTCGGTGATCAAATATCCACCATTTACTGGCCGACCTAGAAACATATTGCTTAAGTTCATCGAGTTGGCGTCCTGCATGCAATGATCATTCTTGTCAAAGCATTTGGAGTAGGTATCTGTTAGTTTTCCTGGATATCTCAGTTTTTATATATTTAATATTTATATTTAAAATAAATAACACTCCAACAATTCGATCGTCCTTTGAGTCCCTAAAAACGTAAACTGTGTCGATGTTTTTAGGTTTCGTTTTTCCACTTTATAGCTCCGCCCCCACACGCCGATTTCTTCAAGGCCAAATGTCATAAAAAACAAAATGACTACAAAATAAATATTTTGCTGGTGCTGAAATATTCGGTAATCTATAATAACCATGACCAATAGCATAATAGATAAAATATTAAAACACGTAAAAAAAGGTACCAGAAAAAAATAAGATACCTATTCTGAGGAATTGATGAAAAAGTTTGTGGTCACGTGACATACTATAAATAATTTTATTTTACTATATTTGTACACTAATTAGAAGATTTTTTGGTTCAGTCTCAATTTAGTTAACAGTTCTGGTGTACACAACTAAATATGTATACAAGAAAATGCAACACAAAATTTCTGCTTTCAGCCACTGTAACAAGTAAACTACCTAACCTAAGAAAAAGTTTGTGGTCACGTGACATACTATAAATAATTTTATTTTACTATATTTGTACACTAATTAGAAGATTTTTTGGTTCAGTCTCAATTTAGTTAACAGTTCTGGTGTACACAACTAAATGTGTATACAAGAAAATGCAACACAAAATTTCTGCTTTCAGCCACTGTAACAAGTAAACTACCTAACCTAAGAAAAAGTTGTTTAAACAAAAGGTGTGGATAATTTAATTCTCTACCAGATTGGTTATAACTGTTTTAGAATAGAAATGACCGGAAAGAAAATATTTAAAAAAATATATAAAATTTTTTTGGATAATTTTGGCCGTGGACAAATTTTCAGTTTCATAATCAAAATAAAAGTCGACTTTAGTTAAATGAGGTTTAGACTGTGATATGTTATATGTACCAAAAATAAAAACGACCATTTCTAAACGCTACTTAAACAAAAGTCGACTTTTACTTGATTATGGAACTGGCCCTTAGATAGGTAATCAAAACAGTTATTTCAAAAAAACTATCTTATCATCACAAAAAGCAATAACCTTTATTTTAGGAAAAAATTCTTATTGATTTACCTAGTAAATTTTCTACTTTTCACTATTTTTCTCCGTCAAGTAAAATCTCATTAAACCAACTTCTCTATTAATAATAAATTTTCAAATTACCTGAACATGCATTGTATTTCCATGATTAGCAGCATTAATCTCCCGATTCTTATCATCCCTCCATTGCAACTGCCTAATCAACTTTGGGTCTGGTACATTCGGTTTACAAGTTATCGCTAAACTGGAACCAACCGGCGCCAAATTTTCTTTACTCGGCAGGATCACCAAAGATGGTTCTTGTTCCGCCAAGGCAACTGCAAAGAAAATTACGGTTAATTAAAAAAAATTAACAAATATAATTTCGTACAATGTACACATTTGCATGAGTTAAATACATGAGTTTTAATTATGATATAGCTAAGTACATGTGCATAATATTCGCATTCACCACTAGTTTCCTCTTGAATGTTTTAGTTAACTTTTAATATACAATGTGTAGAGTGTAGTGCGGTGCCCCATGTGTCTTGAGGTAATTGTTGTTTATAGTCCATTATATGTATTACTTAGTGTGTTGGTTGTGTGGGTTCTCGGACCCCTTATGGCGACCTCTATTACGTACGAAGGGTGCAATGTTAATGTTAAATAGCCGTTTTCTTTTTACGGCAGCATCGGTTAACCCACGAAAACTACCCTAGGTGGTGAGTTAATTACCGTTTAATTAATAGCAGAATGTGCTGAAACACCTGTAGTATGTAGTTTAAAGCGGTATTGTGGTAAGATTTTTTAAAGGGCGATCACCGGCGCATCCACCAGAATTCAGAAAATAGTTTCGTTAGATAAATACAGGGTGTCCCAGTTTATATCGTCAGGATTTCACCAGTCGATAGTTTAGCGAAAATTAAAGGTGGTTTGTCTAATAAACTATGGTCGAATGTTGCTTCCTTTTTGATGTACAGGGCATTAAAGAAAATAAATTATTTTAAATAATTTGCTATAAAACAATAACAAAAAAGTTAGTCTTCTGAAATTTTGCACAGATCTTTTTTTTGTATTCTCTTATTAATAGTGGTTGCAATTATTTTATTTAGAACACAGAGGCGTGCGTACGGGTTTCTTCAAAAACATTTTATTGAATAAAACGTACACCACTGGTTTTTTTTGCAGTACCAATATGCAGAGAGTATTTTCCATTCAATTTAGAAACTTTTTTGTATCTTACAGTTTCTTGATAACTTAACTTTTTTTTCTTATTTATTAAAGAGGTTCTTCCCTATTAGATTTCCGAAAAAACCATCAGTACAAAGTTGTAGAGAAAAATATTTCCTAAGACTTTCCTTTTAATATTTTTTTTGATATTGTCAATATTTAAAAAGATATTCAACAAATAAGTTGCAAATTTTAGGGAAATTTTTATCTAGTTAGGTACTACTTACTACTACTACTACTTACTACTCTTTCCCCAAAATTTTCAACTTATTTGTTGAATAACTTTTTAAATATCGACAATATCAAAAAAAGTTTAAAAGATAAGTTGTAGGAAATATTTTTCTTTACAACTTTGTACTCACTCTTTTTTTCGAAAATTTAATAGGAAAAAAGTTATTCAATAAACAATAAAATCCAACCCTTAATTGAGTACTGGTGAAGGAAGGGCGGGGTCTACGAATACAGAAACTCAGTTTTAAACTTTCAGGGTGGCCCTCTAGAAGATTCTACAAAAATTGGCTGTAGGGTAAAAAAAGTCTATTTGAAGCCTTTTTTTCTCCCTTATTTACTGTACTATTAGGTTATTTTGAGTTAAGTTATCAAAAAATTATAAGATACGAAAAAGTTTCTAAATTGAATGGAAAATAAATGCATATTGGTGCTGCAAAAAAACCAGTGGCGTACGTTTTATTCAATAAAATGTTTTTGAAGAAACCCGTACACACGCCTCTGTGTTCTAAATAAAATAATTGCAACCACTATTAATAAGAGAATACAAAAAAAAAAGATCTATGCAAAATTTCAGAAGACTAACTTTTTTGTTATTGATTTATATCAAATTATTTAAAATAATTTATTTTCTTTAATGGCCTGTACGTCAAAAAGGAAGCAACATTCGACCATAGTTTATTAGACAAACCACCTTTAATTTTTGCTAAACTATCGACTGGTGAAATCCTGACGATACAAACTGGGACACCCTGTATACATGTTATTAATTTGAGGTTACACACAATATAAAATATAAAATGTCAATTATTATTAACATTTTCTAGAAAAAATATAAAAACGTGTTACAAATTTCATCCATATTTTATATTTTTATGACTGGCGCATTCACCATAATTTTAATAAGAACTATTTAAATATTAAATTGTCTGCGTCGACATTTTCATAATTTTAAAGAGATTGAAAACAATACGAACAATTTGCTTTCACTTGGTAATGACCCAACAAAACTTTCGAATTTCAATGGATCAAAGCTTTGTAAGGTATATGAGGACGTATAAACGCGAAATAAAACCGTTTCTCCCTTCAAATTGTTAGAAATCGGGAAATTTGTGGAATTCCTAAAAAGTTATGCTATGCACTCGTATATCAAACAGATTAGAACCTTGTTTCCAATTTATTGTCCTTGATTGTGTATTATTTACTTAGGAGTAAAATTATGCCACAAATAAAATACTGAATAAATTCAGACAAAAGTTGGGAATGTATTTTATCAAAACATTTGTAATATTGGCAAACTTTATTATATGTAATTCATATGATGCCAAAAACATACAAGAACCGATATCAAAACTGTATTACAATTTATTTTCCTTGTCAGAAGTCAGAAATTGATTTTTAGATATTAAAAATAAACTACAATAATAACCTAAATAAATTTATGTATATTAAATAAACTGTATAAAGGAAAATTGTATGTAGTTAACTAAGTAATTAGATACTGATATAATTAAAACTGTCGTGTTGATTAAATTGAATGTACTTAAAAAATTCCATTGCATGCTGACATGAATTTTCGTGTGCTTTTCTTAAGAAATTAGTAGGTACTCAATACATACACCTGAAACTTTAGCTTTTATGTCCTTTATTATCACAACATGCAAACTACCATTTTAAAAAAGATTATGATAGAACGTTTAAAACACTCCTCAGGTATAATGGGCACACGATATAATTAAGACCAGTAATTAAGGTACAAACCTCTTTGTAATAAAGACAAAGAAACATGACATATTTTGTACAATTATAATTACCTACTAGACTTTATGAGGGGTTCTTTCTTGACATGAACATTCAACTCATTGAAATAAAGTTAAACAATGTCTGGACGATTAAAAGAGACTTAACTGAAAAATGGCGAATTTTTTAGTTTTTTTTAAGTTTGTTTCAAATTTACTACTTATTATTCTTTATATCGAAGGAAACTGAAGAAAGCGAGTAGTGAGATTACGCCTGCCCACTGAAGCATCTCCACTTCATTCGTTTCTTTCAGATTTTCGTATCAATCGTTTAAAAATTTAAGAATATAACAATAAATCCCACTGATAAAAAAATTAGTGATTTAATATAATTTTAGAATATCTTTTTTATCCTGCATAATCTTATAAGCTAGTGAAATTTTTGCTGCTTTAATTAATAACCAGCATTTAATCCTCGTAATTTATAACCATACTTATTCTACTGTCGCCAGTTAAGTATAAGTCATAAAGAAATGGCTGTTAAAAGTATTATTAATCCATACCTAATATAACGGTCCATAAACTGCAAAATGACCAAAGTGCATATCGACATTAAACGCAATTGAACGAGGAGTGAGACAGTGACGTTTACACATTGCTATAAAATATTACAGCGACTGGGGTATAAATTGATGTTAATGGCAAATCCATCAATGGACATACAGACCCTCTCCATTTACTCGAATACACCTTTCATCCGAAACTGTTGCCAAAATACATACAGTGCCATAAATTCATAACAATGCTTTCGTTGTGTATAACCCACATCCAAACCGAAAAAATTTAAGTAGTTACTAACCTACTTTTTTGTTACGATAAATCGTAAAAAGGTTTAGGTCGTAATTATGGTTAAAACTGTGCAGACATACTTGTAATTTTGTTTTAACTTTGTGGGATTCGTGAAAAATGTATAAATGTCGCGTTGATAATCCAAACTTTGAATTAAAGAATGTATAATGTATTTTTTCATTATATAAAAGTTAGGATTTTTAAAGTGCCGGCTTTAAAATATTTCCATTTATTCAAGGATCATCCGCTGCTCTGCGCAATATAAAATAGAAATTAACTCATTATAAGTTAAACAGCAATTAAGCTCGAAATTGTACTGGGAATTAATTTCAAACTATTTTTTAAACTTGCGCAAAATAACATGTATACTTTCATTATATTGCAGTTAGTACACGAATATTATGTTATCAGTAAATAACATATTTTCAACAAACATACAACGTAAATTATTGTATGCATCTATTCAATTTCAGCTGTATTCAAAATTAACATTTTACCTCGTATAGTTACATAATACTCTAATTAATAATAATTTTGTGATGTACAAACAAAAGTATAAACTTTGTACTCAAAATGCACAACGCAAACATTTTCCATTCACTCACTATTCCTCATTGGCTGTAAAATTTAACGACCTCTACGAACAAATGTTAGTAGAATGTTTTAATTGCTGCATTATAAACACAATTACATATAGAAGGAGTTTTACGTTTAATTGGTGCTTTGTTTTATGACTGTAAAACTTAAGCTAACGACCTTGCATGGGGATGGTGCGGTGCATTTTCTGTCTTCCAATCAGACAGATTTATTTTTAAGGATACATTTTATTATCTGTTTGGGGCTTTCGATAGTTCATGAGGAGAAAATTGATGATTGGTCAGGTTTACTGTTTTAACTTTAAGCTGAGCGAAGCAGGACAGGAAATCGTTAAATTTTTTGAACAATAAAGTGAATTGTCGGTTAGTGGTGCGTTTTTATGCGATTTCTGACCTTATCTAAAATTATTCTTCCGCTTCTTAACAATTTGCCAAATGAATACGAGCTTTTAATGGAAATTAATAGGAATATAGTATCGAATATCTAGATCAATAATAACATCCGTAATTTTTTACGAATTTTCATGCTGTTGGAATTTACTAGTAGAACCAGCTTATTTGTTGTTAATAAGGGAAACTGTAAGAAAATCTGTCAATTTTTGGTTTCATATGACAAATATTTATAGGGACAGATGTTAAAAATTAGGCAATTTTTTAAATTTGTCTGTAGCAGGCAATAAACCCCGGAATAGTCGACGGATTTTCATATATTAAAATTCTCTAGTCTAGTAGAATCAAGTTATTTCTTTATAATAAAGCAAACAGCAACAAAATCTGTCAATTTATTGAAGTTTTTTGATAGATATAAGAACACGAGGTTTAAAATTAGACATTTTTTTTTAAATGTGTCTATAGCAGGCAATAAAATCCGGAATTTTCGATGGATTTTCATATTCTTTGAATTTTCTATAGTAGAGCCAAGTTATTTCTTTGTAATAAAGGAAACAGCGACAAAATCTGTCAATTTATTGAAGTTTTTTGATAGATATAAGAACACGAGATTTAAAATTAGACATTTTTTAAAATATGTGTATAGCAGGCAATAAAATCCGGAATTTTCGATGGATTTTCATATTCTTTGAATTTTCTATAGTAAAGCCAAGTTATTTCTTTGTAATAAAGGAAACAGCGACAAAATCTGTCAATTTATTGAAGTTTTTTGATAGATATCAGAACACGAGGTTTAAAATTAGACATTTTTTTAAAATGTGTCTATAGCAGGCAATAAAATCCGGAATTTTCGATGGATTTTCATATTATTTGAATTTTCTATAGTAGAGCCAAGTTATTGCTTTATAATAAAGGAAACAGCGACAAAATCTGTCAATTTATTGAAGTTTTTTGATAGATATAAGAACACGAGGTTTAAAATTAGACATTTTTTTTTAAATGTGTCTATAGCAGGCAATAAAATCCGGAATTTTCGATGGATTTTCATATTCTTTGAATTTTCTATAGTAAAGCCAAGTTATTTCTTTGTAATAAACGAAACAGCGACAAAATCTGTCAATTTTTTGGAGTTTTATGACAGTTATCAGAACATGGAGTTTAAAATTAAATTAAATTAAAATTAAATTTTTTCTACTCGCATACTTTAATCGATTTATTAGATATTTACTACCTGTACTGTAATGAGCTTCATTATGATACAGATTTTTCATTACGATACAACTTTATAACCAATAGAAATGCAATATTCCGTCAAATATCAAATATTGCTATGAACATCTGACAGATCTAAAATTTAAAAATTGATGGTTCATTTTGATTTCCTGACATTGCTGAGTTTAAGATCAAGTTGCCAAAGGTAATATTTATTTTCTTATTTTTCATTATTTTGACTAATCGTAGAAAAAATAGTGTATACAACTCACATTTACTGACAATTAAGACACTCGCATTCATTACGTCACTCACACGGCTCGTGTCTTAATTCTCATACTCGTGTCTTAATAGCTATCATTAAATGCTCATTGCATAGTATGCTATTTTTAAATAGGTTTATAGCAAGCAATAAAATACGAAATTTTCGCCGATTTTCATACTGTTGAAAATTTCTAGTAGACTCAAGTTATTTTTTTGTAATAAAGCAAACCGCAATAAAATCGTGCTTAGAGTTTTTAAATAGACCTAGCCCCTTTTATCAAAATTTTCATCATTATAACCAAAAATATTTCTTATACGTACAATTATTTCAACGTTCTTTAAAGTTTACTATTTAAAATTTTTATTTTTTTTAAGCTAGATAGGCACAATATATTTAGCAATTTTTTTTACTGTGTATAAAAATGTATTACAGCATCATCAGTTTTCTCAATACATACTGTGTTTTTTCGAAGGTAAAATCGATAAACTCGACTCGCTGAGTTCTGACCATTCAAATAAATACCACCGCACCTGCTTTTATTTACTTATTTTTTAATACTTGAAATATGAATTGTAATTTCGCCTACAACAGCAAATCTGTGCAGAAGTATAAATTTAACTGCCTCTACCATCAATTTCATGGTCTGTTAAGTTGTCCAGGCCATCGTGGGGGATGACAAAAGTCCCTAAAACATCATCGCCTAGGGACGAAATTCCACTGAATTCATTGCGACATACCAGCCGCACTTTCGGAAACCTCAAGAGTTATTATGGCTTTGTTTCGGTTCAAAAATTATTCGATGTGTTCGTATATTTTCGCTTGTATGTTGGTGGCGGTGTTGCATGGGGTTTTTGTCAACTTTTAGCAGCAATGGCTTTTAAGAAGAGTTAATTAAATTAAGGGGAGCACCAGGCTGCATTAGGCACATTATTTTAATTAACTTTGCATTGTGTTGCAGGAAAGAAGAACTTTTCTAATGGAGGACTAAGTTGATAGGTAGATATCTTGTTTTTCTGTGGATCTGTGGTAAAGAACAAATATGTACTATATGAATATATTTATGCTTCATTAGCTACTGATTTATTTAATTATGATAAGGGTGGAATATTAAGTGGATTTAGCATTAATTTGATGTCGTAATTAAATTACTAGTGGGCGTCCACCCTCCCCCAGACATGATTTGAAATGTCTGGAGCATCTATCTTAATTTTCTCCTTTACAATTGCCGTGTGATGTCATGATTTTCATTTATTGCCCTAATTTTAGTATTGTCATTCTCGTTATACAATTACGTAATAGATCAACTAATTTATTTGTCATCCTTTATGACATGGAGGGATTACAGCTAAATTTGATAAGATTTCCTGTTAACGTGCTTAAATGAGAAACCGTTCGAATACTCAACTTCATACTAAATTTAATGACTCTTATAGTTAAGTGTGCTATAAAATAATTAAATGTGGAAACGAAAATATTTGCTAGGAGCGTTGTGGGAGTGATTTTAAGTACATACCTTAATTTGTCTTTTAACTATCAGACTATTAATGCCTCTGGAATTGGATTTTGGAAAATAAGTTTTAATTACAAGCAAAAATATACATTATAAGGTACGAGATATTTTCAAAAGTGTAATTCTTGTCTTAACTTAGGACTTAGGACGAAGTATTTAATTAGATTTAAAGTTTCAATTATCTATAACCGAGTCTATAACTATTTCAACAATTCTTTGAACACTTTTTACCCTTTACCTTTTTACTTGGTAGCCTTTTGATTTATATTTATCATAAGCCCTTTCCGTGATCTACAAGAAAAAGGTATACGAAAAATTGCCTTTCTCCTTTGGCTTCAACGCACCTCTTACATTTTTTAATTTAGAATCTTTCGAAATATTTCGAGTTATAGTTTTTAAAAATTGATGCTTTGACTTCATCCATAAATTTGTGTTTTAACGATCTAATTTTTAAATTAGAAGATAAAAATTATTGAGAACTAAGTCTAGATGGTTTATTTTTTTAAATTATAATATGAGGATTGGAAAATTTAAACTGCAAAGAATTTGTACAGTAAAATACAAACTAATCGTAAAAATATAACAACCACAACTGTTACATAAGTATGTGAAAATAAACCCTACCAGTAAATTACCATTTTCAATAAATATTCAAACGAAATTAAAAGTCTAACTAAACCCTGTGGCTGTCTTTCAAAACAACCACACCAAAGCCCCACAGACACTTCAATTAATTAACAATTCACAAGGACAAATTTGCACTGCATTTCATTTGCAACAAAATTGATGTAGCATGTTGATGAACGGATCCGGCGTACGTAATAAACTAGATGCAATGTGGTTTCGCTTTAACATAATATAGATTTAGTACAATAAGAGAGTATCAACTTCAACAGTTTGTTTGAGTTACTGTGAGATGGAGGCTCATCTACAATGTCACGTACCTGATTTAGATTGACGCAAAATGTAATTGAGAATAATTCACCATGTTCCATTGAATGTTAAGCAAATGTTTGTCGTAAGTAAATCAATAAAATTTTGTGGGATAATCTGGAAAACTATCACCATAACGAGGACAATATGCGTTGATTAATGTCCTGTGGCTGTTACAAGTTCCAAACTTACCATCAATTCATCTCTAATCAATGTGCTACAGCACAAAATCCAGCTTGTTTTTTTTGGACTCATGGCTAGTTAATGTGATGAAATAAAAGATGACAAACTGTTTTTGCCCCCAGTTATCAGTCTATAATATTCATATATTTTTCTTATAGTCGTAATAAAATTCTAAGTCAATAAAAAGACAAAACTGAGTTGAATTTTTGATAGGAAAATGTCTTGGTTTGTGATATATTATGAGGTTAATGGTGTTACGCATCATATAGCATAAAATAAGGGAGGGAAATTCTTTTTGTTACTTGCAATTTCTTCCCCCCGCAGAGAACAATGATAAGCTTCCGCTTTAATTTTCGGTTAAAATCTTACGCTTAGTGAACAAAACTAAAACAGTTGTTACAGAAATATGTTCTTAAATTTCTATTAAATTTCAGCAACATCAGGAAGAATAAAAAAGTTTATTTGTTAAGAGTAGAGAAAAAAACCATAATTACAGTATAAACTGTTGCGTAACATTACTTCATATTTTCTTTGTTTGCTTGTAGCCAAAGAGACATAAGTTGCTTTAGTTAGAAAAATAAAAAGGCTATAAAGTATTTTTATTGTAAAATTTTATTTCACTGTAATTAGGAAGATCTTTTTATGAAACATCATATATCATGAAACTTTTGTATTTAAACATAAAAAAATTGTCATATTTTTTTGTAGGATTAAATGAAATTAAACGAGGGCAAGCTGAAAAAATGTTTTAGTTCAGTCAGTTCATATAAATTTCGAATACGTGAGATAAAATTGGACAAGTTTTATATTAATGAGTGAAATGATATTAATATTCATGTGGATTTTGTTGTTACATATTATGTATATTGAAATCTGCAAATTTATTTTATTACATTATCATTGTATTTTGTGATAAAAAACAAAAACAAATATTCTATAAAGTGTTATTTTTGGCTAAGAATTAAATATCAAAAAATCAGAAGGCATAATAATATACAGAAGATATTTAGTATATGTTTAAAATTGGGTGGAGTCGCCGGGTGCAATTTTGAAATTTGTGTTGACTTCGTTTAAAACTAAGATAAGTCAAAAATATTTATAGTTTCATTACATCTACTTGTATTCTATAATTTAAACCCAATATGTAGACTGGATAGTATAATAGTATATTATGCAATGAGCATTTAATGATAGCTACGAGCCCTAACAACTAAATGTTCGGACGAAAGTAAATTTGATTGTCTTTTTTCCATACGCCCAAAAGTTATCTAAATTAACTTCCATAATATTGATGGTTTTTTCTGTTATAATGCCAAATTTAATTATATAAAAACGTAAATTTCGTAAAAATCCGCTCGGCGGTTCCAAAACTGTGGCACTTTAACCCAGCAGGATGGGAAAATTGTAGAAACAAAGAATTATTATTTTCAAAACGTTGGATCTAGTAGTCGGATTTTGATGAAATTTACTCTATTGCAAAACTGGATGTTGGTTTTCTTTACAAAAAAGTTACACAAGTTTTTATTTGGTGATTTTAGGCATTTATCGGAACTTCAAAGTTGCACCTTTAAAAATGATAAAATTTTCTAGTAACTGTTTTAAAGGATCACAGTTTTGAAACCGCTGGTTGGATTTGTGTCAAAAAACATTTAAATCAAAGCTCAATAATCGTACTATATTGAAAAAATCCTGAAATGTTAATATGATTTTTTTTGCATTTTTTTCGAGTTCCACAGTTCACTTTTCAAAAAACCTGTTTTTTGAGGGTGCTACCTACATTAAAATAATCACAGTTTTGGAACCACTGGTTGGATTTTGGTAAAATTTACTTTATTGCAAAGCTGGATGTTGGTTTTTTGTACAAAAAAATCCCCAAGTCTTTATTTGGTGATTTTAGGCAATTTTCGTAACTTTAAAATTGCACTTGAAAAATGTGAGGTAATTTTCTAGACTGTTTTTAAAAAATTACAGTTTTGGAACTTGGGGAAAACGACATAAAGGTGCTTTCATGGCCCTCATCCAGTCCGGACTTAAATGTCATTGAAACTCTTTGGCATAAAATTAAACGTATTCTACGCAATAATCCACCAAGAACCATTGGGGACTTAAAGACCAAAATAGAAGAAATTTGGGACAGTTTCACGCCAGAATTATACCAAAATTTGATAAATACAATGTCTGCTAAAATACAGGCAGCTATTAGAACAAAAGGAGACGTAACCTCTTATTAATGGTCCTAAATTAAAAATTATCCCAACATTTAGTTGCAAATTCATTTTGTGAAGTTTGCTAATTATTAAGGTTGAAATATTGTTAAATCCAATAAATAATTTTCTTCCATGCATAATATTGTTATTAAGGCTTTATCTTATTGTATTGTTATTATTTGCGTAAAATTTCCAGTTCTCCTTTCATATACTTCAAAAATTTACTTTTGTCCGAACATTTAGTTGTTAGGGCTCGTATTAAGGCACGAGTACGAGAATTACGGGTGAGTGTCGTAATGAACGAGTGTCTTATTCTTTACTAAAACTGTAGCCCTTGCACCTTTAAATTTCTGAACGCGTTCACCTACGTTCAAAGTGTTAGTCATCTCCCGAAAGAATAAAGGATGTAGACACCTGAATATGCAATATAAAAATGCAAAATTTCCTACAAGTGCATTGTCACGGATCAAATGTCATATAGCTAGAAGTTCCACGTTGATTCTAATCGAAAAAAATACGTTTCAGGTGAGCAGTCTATTATCCAAATGGAAACTATAACAAAATAAAATTCCGAGTTGTCTACTAAATTTAAATTCAAAAAGTTTTCAAACTTATTAAATTACATTTTCACGTTTCATAAGTTTCAATGGAAGAGCGCTTATTTTATATGTAATGCTATTACACAAATTTAAGAATAGAATTTACGACAATTTTATTCGGTAAAATCAGTCACTTAAAGTTATCAAAAAAATGTTAAATTCCAATAACATTAAACGTTAGTATTTTCCTAAAATTGGATTTAGTTTATAAAATTTAAAACAAATGTGATTTGTGATTTAGGTGCCTATTCCTCGTGTTTGCAGGTATTATAGTGACAATTAAAAACTTTGTATTTATAAAAAATATATGTAGATAGTCAATAAAAATAATGCAAATGCATGAAGAAATAAAAACAGGTCCTTTCATAGTTTGCAGAATTCTGCTAAGATTTAATATCTTACACCTTCAGGTATTTTTATTATAAAAATTATTGTTTGGATTTCATAACCCAATAAAATATGTAGTTTACAACGTCGATCAGAAATCAGCTATCAGCTTCACGTTTTAGTGTTAACTGAAATTATTTCAAATAAAATAAAATCAATACAGTCATATAATCCACAATTGAGAGCAAATTCATTTAAATCTAACGTAAAATAATATTATCAAGTACAAGAGTATTTTTTCAATTTTCGTAGATAATTCCATAAAAAAAATCATCAAATGGATCTAAAACAATTTAATGTTAGTCGGAATAAATAATACCTTATATTTATAATAATATTATTGGTATAATGCAGAAAACCGATGGTTTCTCAACAAGTCAAAGCTGTGAGGAATAATGCCATTGATAATAGTATCTATCATTAGGAAGGCGCCTAAGGATATATTAGATTTTATCCTTAGGAGGTAGCTGCGCTTAAAGACCTAATTAATTTATTACTTAGGGTTGTATAGTATGTAGCTTGTGTACACTACCGAGGACGAGGGAATAAGCTGATGGAGGAAAGACAAACTATTTTGTCTTACTGTCTGTGAAAATTTCAACACGTTTTAAAACTAATCCTCGTAAAAATTACAAAACTTACAAAAAAACCTAATCATTAAACAAACTGCTATAAACAATTTTTTCAAAACATTAATTAATAATTTTCCATAGTCGGGAACTGAAATGCACCACAAACTTAATAATTAATTAACTTTGCTGCTAATTAATCAACAGACTTGCATAGTGCAACGGAAAATTTGTATACACAAAATATTATACCACTTTTTCAGTCGCGTATTGTTTGCTGAAAGAATGGGCCTTATTAAGTTGACGGTGTAACTCATAATTATGGTTTTGTGCTTCGTGACGAAAGTAAACTTTATTTATTACACTTGCACAAACACACACACAGGAGGTGAACCTTTCATTTGACATTCTTAATAGAGGCTTCATTATGGCCTTTCATGTTTCACAACGCCTAAAGAGAGAATACCTCATGAATTTCATAATTCACTTCGTTAAGTGAAGCTTCTCTAGAGAAAATAGAAAAACTGAAGAGTGATGTAACGAACAGAAGTTTCGTATTTTTTTTTAGTTTTCTACTCGCCTTTATGAGAAATTCATTTGATATAAAATGTGTTTCCTGCAGGTGAATTTTATAAATTTTCTAATTGACATGCGGATAAAAAATTGTCCTCCTGGTGATACACGTAGGTGGATACGCCAAACGGAAATTACCAGAACGTACAAAAATAAAATATACATCCAACTTACTTACTTTTTATTTCATTAATTAATCAGAAGCTTAATTAAGCTAAACGTACTGATTAATTTGTTCAATTTAAATACACCGACTGGATTTTAAACAAGAAGTTAAATAATTGACAAAACTACTTGAATCCAAGTTGTGACAGCTGGATGAAAATATCTTTAACCAATTGCGCATTGAGGTACCTACTGTCTTTTGTGGGAAAATCAATCACTTAAAGTATCAAGAACTTAAAGGCTTGTAAGATTAGGTGTATTCGAAAAAATCAATATTACAGATAATTGAAAATAAATCCCTTTAATAAGCTTCTATATAAAAGAAAATCCCTTTTGTTTCGTTTTAGATAGAAAAATTTAATCACCTTTGTTTTTATAAGACAATGTTGTCTACTATTATTCAATCGAATAGTTAGGAATTTCCGGATAGAACAGAATAAGACTAAGGCAAAAACTTGCGTATTTTAGTTCTTAATACGTTATACAATTTCAGCAGTAAACGTTCGACGAGAAGCAGTTTTTTTAACCAAAAGCTTCTAAACCCAAGGCGAAACTTCCTTTTAGGTTTTATCGCTTTTACAAAAAAAAGTATTTTCAATGCAATTTAATATAAAATAAAAACACCCAGAGAGCTGACCTGATAAACGTTGTCTCACTTTTATTTTCAATTTTATAACGAATCATTTTATGTCGTTATTTTTTGGTGAGGTGTTTTATGATAGGGAAAAGTATCGGCTTGTAAAATTTAATTAATTAATTTACGTGCTATGACTTTAATGGTTTTGGATTATAATAAAGTATAATTAAATTAAAATTGTAATATTGTTGAAAACAAAGAGATTTTGATTAATTATTAACATTGGATAATAAATCTGTAGTTCGTTTAATTTCCAAATTGATAATTA
Organism: Pediacus dermestoides; assembly: GCA_963942485.1. NCBI lineage: Eukaryota > Metazoa > Arthropoda > Insecta > Coleoptera > Cucujidae > Pediacus > Pediacus dermestoides. The sequence continues at coordinate 10,095,756 of OZ012625.1, forward strand.
GGTGTATCTAGTAAATTCATTGTAGTTTGCGTTTAAATTCTGATAATTATTATAATAATAATAATAAACTAATTCTAATCTGGGTTTATCAGCATATTCCACAAATTTATGTAATGCAGGTTTAAATTAAAAATGAAACAAAACATTTTAATACAAAATCTAAAACCAGAGAGTTATTAATTAATGTTGTACATAATAGAACGTTTATTAAAAAAATTTAGAATATTTTCCATCTACAGGGTCCGTCAAAACCCTGGCATTCTTCTATAAATTCGTTAGGTTTGGAAATAAAAAAAAATTTTAAAGACAAAAGTTGTCAGAAATTTACTGCTCCATAACCTAAAATTATTTCCATTTATACAGGGTGTTTAATTACGGCTGGACAGCTACTTACTTCGTTATTTTAAATGGAACACCCTGTATATTAATAGATTTTCAGATTCTACACGTAATTTTAGATGAAAAAGTGTGAAGGTTTCATATTTTTAAAATGATCGGTTTTCGAGATATTTACATTTTTAAAAAAGAATTCACAAAATTAGAGATTTCAAAAAACGCGTTTATTTTAGTTATACTTTGTTGTTTTTTAAAAATTATTGCGGAGTTCTAAAAAGTAAGGTCTAGGGAATATTGTGATACAAAAATCTGAAATTTATAGTATACAGGGTGTTTGCAATTGACCGTCAGTTTCCATTGACTTCAACAACGAAAACTCTATTTTTTTCAAATGAAACCCCCTGTATATTTCTGACGTAGGTTGTAGAGATTTAAATTCTCTACCTTTTTATAAAGTATTCCCTATACCTAAACTTAATATTTTAGGAGATATTTCAAATAATTTATATCGTATGAGAAATTCTATTCTATTTATTGATTTTAGATTGCCATGGAAATAATGTAATAAATACCTATAAATTATAATCCACTGTCAACTTTTGATAAATTTTAGTTTTGTGATTATTTTTATTAGTGTAATTTTTATGGACGTGATTTTTTCAAAACCATTTTACTCGAAAACGGTTCCAGATACAAAGATCGACTGAGACGATCTTTTTTGTGTAAAAATAAACCAAGTTTCAAAATTTGATATAAAAAATTTAATAATTATCCCCACAAAAAATATGGGGCATAATATACCCAGCACCAACCCTGTATGCAGGGTTGAGCAGATTTAAATCATCTGATTTTAATCAAGATTAAAATCATGATTTAAATCAAGTGATTTTTTTAATAAAAATCGTTGATTTAAATCATTAGTTAGTATTAGTAATCGATGATAGATATTTATACACGAAATGAGTTAAATGAATGTTTATTCAAGAGAAGAATGTTTGGCTAAAGAGCGCACAGCGCCAGTGAGCTAATTCTTCGAATGAATTAACATTATAATATGAAATTTTTAAAAGGGTCCGATTTTGCTCGATGGTTCCGGGATTTCCCCTTTTGTAAAAAGGGAAAATTTTGTAAAAGCGTCGACGGAAATTACCTATCGAGTATCTTCTCCTTGATTACAGAATTCATAGAGCGAGCGGATATCGCGTTCAAATTAATGTATTTCGCTTTTTAAAAAAATCATAAAAATCAATAGATTTATATAAATAAATCATGATTTGATTTTTTTTTTAAATCATGATTTTTATCAACCCTGCCTGTATGTGACGCCCCTGGCAAAATTTCTGAAAATTGGAAAAAGATATATGTGGCAAATTATGAAAGCTTCAAAGTCACCAAATTTTGTGAATGTACCTCAAACAGTTGCAAAGATATTGAAAACTCCTCTTTGGGGTCCCCCTTTCGGGGGGCTGTAGCCTCCTCAGGAAATATTTTTGAACCTATATTTATTGAAACTTTTTGCATTATTTTTGAACGTAGAATCAGCTGGTACATTTTGGCAGGGTAATTTTGAGACACCCTGTATAAAAATAAAAAATAGTCCGATCTCTTATTAAACTTTTCGAATTTATCAACTTTGGACGATTGTTTTGAAAATCTTTTATATGAAAGATTAATTTTCAGAAAAATTAAGGAAGAGGAAACAAAATGCCAACTGTAAATTTACTTTTTTTAATTTGTGTAAAACTATTCAAAACCCATTTCATAATGTTGAGGATATTTTTCCAATATTGATCAGAAAATCATATTACAACTCTTAAAATATGTTCATCTAAAAAAAATTACATCAAATATATTTATTTTCCATTTACGCAAAAAATTCAGACTTGACTTCCATAATGTTAATGATTTTTTTCATACAAGGCAACAATGAGCTTTACAACACTATATTCGAAGGGAAAATCTGGAAATCTGTTGTAGAGAAACGACCATGTAGCAGTTTCTGATGGTGAAAAATTTTAGTAGGTTCATAAAACCTAAATTACCTTATTAAAATTTATTTCTATTATAAAAGCAAGAATTATCTTCCGAGAAGTAGAATTATAGCAAAAATCCGGAAACGCACCAAACCAAAAATTAACAAATTTATTTACATATTTTGTATTCATGGAAAATATTCAAAACTAACTTCTATATATCATGTTGATGATTCTTTTCCTAATCCTAGAGCAATATTGAACTTGAACAAATACATTTTTAGTGAAAATTCTGAAATTCCGTTAGAGCTATAAATTTTGAAAGTGGACCAGGTAGAAGATTGTTGAGAAATTTTAGTGAAGGAATAAAATTTGTTGCCAGTATAAAAGCAAGTTTTAGTTTAATAGAAGTGGGTTTCAATAAAAACGCAGAAATTAAAAAAAAAATTTTACGAGTTTCAAGGTCGATCATATCATCTGAAAAATTGTGATTTAAATTTATTTCCATTACATAAAAACAAGTTTTAGCTTTTCAAAATTGGATTTATTGTAATGTGCTGGCCACAGAAATATTTATTCTAACTGGAATACTATTATTTACGTACTGTAATAGATTTTCGAAAAGTATTCCAACTTTAAAAATTTGCATAATTTAGTGTATAAGAATCGATTAGAATAAAAAATAAGTTATTTGGTTAGATGTGAAATGAAATACATACAGACAAATTTATTTAATTTCTCCAAATTGTGCTTAGCAGTTGATTTTTATTATATACAACGTTTCTTTATACCCAGTTTTTTAGTACTTAGTTATGATCATAAAATCAAATTTCCGCTTCCATTCTCTAATCGAATGGTATTAAATCTCGCCTACCTATACCATCATCGATACTTGAATCAATTTATCGCTATACCGAAAATATTCCTTTCACCTACAACCTACAGGATAAAAATTTTATGATAGCGCGTAGACATGATGCCATTTTATACTTTCCGAATATCCTTCGTAAAAAATTCCTTCTCTACAGCATACCGACGCCTAAAAATTGTAGACTTGTTCGATCTGGCCCCATAATTAATGAGTATCGAAGGGCGAAATGCGAAAAGTTGAAAGAGCAAGTGTAGCAACATCTGCCCGAAAGTGAAAATATCAGATCACGTAGTTTATTTATTTGTTCCTTGAAACATTTCATCGATCGAATTGGACGTGCCATTTGAGTTATTAATAAGGCATCATTTTCCGTTCCTTTTGTACTAGCACGTTTGGTTTTCAGAGAGTTGCCTAAAAATATTATTACGATGTTTCTGTTTGTTATTACTGAAATAAAACCGACATAAATATTACTCCCAAAAAGTGCCACTTGCTAATTGAAACGTAAGCAAAGGGTGAATGCTGAATTTAATTTCAGTGTTGAGATTAATATGTATTTCAAAATACAACACCAAGATATTCAGATTAATGTATATTATTACACTTGAAATCGCCACTGGGCTAATTGAATTTTTAGGCGTGTATTTCGCGGAAGGATAAAACGAAACTAATTTTCTAAATGCATATATTTTTAAAGTAGATTCACAATTTCACATTTCACATTTGTGCTTATATTGTAGCAGCTAGATTTTATTATACAATATAATATGAGAAAACACATTTACATATGATGCAATTAATTTTTAATTACGCTTCGTCTGTGCAGCAAACTTGATGAGTTTTTAGTACAATTCGGAAATGCAACTTTACTGAAATTAACTTTTTGAAGCAAAACAACAAGAAACAAACTATGCGTGTTTTATACCACTTTATATCATGCAATATAACTTACCAAAATAGCATAAAAGTTATAAAACACCCCAAGTAAACGACTATTATAAGGTCTTTAAATTAGGTCCGTATTTAATTAAATTTGAGATCATAGGCAAAAGTTATTACATTTTTGGAGTTAAGTGTCTTCTACTCTACACTTTTCTCCCTGGCATAACAAATAATTATTTCGTAAACATTTTTACAAAATTATCTGCATAGTGTCTGTAAAAAATTTGCGGACGCCCATGTAGAGGTACATTCACATTGCAAATTATATTATTTATTAAAAGAAAACATTACTCTAAACCTAAACAATGGAAAATGAGCACATTGTTTACGTTCAAACAAATATATTACAACGTGTTTTCTCGTTTTTGGTTTTGAACTGTTAATAACAATAACAATTATATCATATTCCTTCCGGCTTCTGATGGGAAAAACATATTTGTAAATACAAAATATCCCCATACATTTATAGAGGTTTTTTGCGGATTTATATTTATGTAGTAGCCGAATTCTAATAGGAAAACTTTGATTTCCGGAAAATAACACGGAAATATAAATAGGGGAGCCCAGAGAAAAATTCAGTGATGTTGTAACCGAGATCTACCTTAATTCGTTGAGTTGAACAGCAAAAAAAACATGAGAAAATAAATTCAAAAGGTGGATTTATTTATGCGCTTTTATAAATTTCTCCAGAGATTTCCAGGACGATTCATTCATCAGAGTTTAAAATACCCAGTAGTGAGAATGAAGAATATAACAAAAAAAAAAAACGAAACCACTTACGTATGTTTATGTGAAATTTAACTTAAAGTAAATTGAGCGACAAATAACGTAATAATAAATTCCTGGTCCTGGTGCGGTTTCAAGTTTTTTTTTTCAGCAAATCCCTTTAGGTCGGTATCTGTTTCGGGTACAGTGAATTTCACTTTAGTGTTGTGATGTTTGTCTGGCCCCAACCTCGTCCTGAGGGTATTCATCTGATTTTTACTTTATCTTGACATCTGTTCAATCTCACGCATTTCTTTCCCCGATTAAACTTGCTTCAAATGCACACTGCATCAATCATGTTGCCTACCAATTACCAAGTAGCACGTGCAACTCTAATCATACAGAACCAGAAAAGGCACATATTATTAATGGCACATTATACAAAGTCTTTTATGTTCGCAACGATGAAAAAATGTCTCTCTTTGGATTTTCAGTCGAGAACAGTTCAAGTCATGTCACACGAAATTCAAAGAGACAGAACATGAAAAGGAAAATATATAGTTCACATTGCTGAAGACACCCGAATGCACCTTATTCATGTTGACGAACTTGACACAAACAAAAACCACTATTAAACTCACTCCACTAATCAACAATAATTAAAATTACAGTCACATATCTCATCATCATGAAAACACGTTTACAATTCAGTCAAATAATTGAATTCATAGAATAGTTGGTGAAGAATATGTTCCACTTTATAGCATGAAATTTTACATGTTTCATGAACTGCTAAGCTTTGTGCTTTGTTTGTAATCATAACCTACATTAATAAACTTCTCGTTTAGCTCGCAAGTAATCTGCGAAGAACTTCTTCATTGTCCTTCACTTCATATCTTGTCCTGAAAGTTCATATTCAGTGTGTATAATGTGGAACGTTATTTTCCAGTGTTGCTGCTTGTTGCTGTTATAATCCAACCTTCTGCATGCTTAACGACAACATAAAGTTAACCTTAAACCTTGTAGAAGCTAATATACCACAAAGTGAGTTTAATTTTTATTGACTGTGAGTTGCATGGTGTAATTGGAGATAATTAGTGATATAATGTTAATTGCTGATTTTATTGTTGTGCAGGGTTTTAAACTGTTAGTTTTAATTATTTATGTAATTAGAGTAATTGAATTGCAGTTTCAAAATATTAGTTTCAATTAAAGTAAATAAATCATTTCTAAAACTAGAATATTTAATAATATGAACTAACAAAGGATTTACATACAAATTGAAAATGTCATACTCTGCCTCTCTCTTACTCTAAAGGGAGACAAACGCGAGGTATAGATTAAGATAGTGTCACGAGTTGTCTACTGAAAATAATGCTGCCATATCTTAGTAACTTATATTTCAAATCGGAACAAAAAAAAATATACACGTAAAAACTAACAAATATACGTACAAAAAAGGTAGATAAATTTGGGAAATTTATTCATTTCTCGTGTATGTATGTAGATTTGTAATAGTTAGATAAGAAAAGTTAAAAAGTGGGTTATACCAACCAAGAAGACTAGAAACAGGAGAGTGAACTTCACATGTTGTCCTATACACGATGGTACGCTATGCGGTGATAACTCCCCTTGTACAGGGTGGGCAAAATTCGATGTTTTTATAGAGTAACTTTTAAACCATAAGAGATATTGAAAATGTGACCGCGCATCGTCGAGCTCTTTTTTGACAAACCCTTGATGGCGAATTCAAAATTTAGCTATCGTCGTTTGTTTTCGAGTTATGGACGAAAATTCGATTTCTTGAGATTTCGATTTATGTCTATATTTCGGTTGTTTGTGAATTTAGAGAAATGGCGTTTGCACGTTCTTAAGGCACTTTTTTGAGGAGAATGCAATGGCGTTAACAGATTTTGAAAATGTTTTTTTATTTTTAGGTTATGACATACATATTTATTTTTTTATATGGAAGTCATAGTGGGCTGTCACTTTATTGCAAAGAGCATTTTTTTCTCTTTTCAAATATATGTAATAATTGTAATATGTAGGGTCTATTCCTTCAATTTGGTTGAGATCGGCCAGTCTCGTGTGACGTCACGAATCTAGTTGATATTGCCATGTTTAAATATTTTTTAAGCGCTTGACACTTTTCGAAATAAGTCTAAATGCGTACTGTCATGACTGGGGAACTAGATTCGTGACATCAGCAGCCTTTTGGGCCGATTCGGGTGTTTCCGGACAATGCGTGGAAATTTCAAATTTTACAACACTTTTTATTTATTTACTCGGAAAGTACGGACCAAAAATTTTTTTCAAAAATTGTGTAATAATTTGGTATCAGCTTTTCAAAAGAAAATATTTTGAAAATCATGCAAAGTCCCTATTGCTATTGTGAGTTTTTTTTTAAATTATGCTTTACCTTTAAATATTTCATGTTAAGGATTTTAAACTATGAGAACTGATAATAACATGATTTTAATTAGGTAATATTTTATTGTAATGAAAAATTATCTTTTTTGTCGTATTATGAATCTGAAAAAAAAATAAAAGTTGTTTTTGCTTTTCCAAAGCATCGTCTTTACTATTGTAAAAATTTTGCGTTTTCATTTTAACATTTCATCTTTCTTTTTACAAATTTTCAATCAAATTGATCGAGATTATAAAATTAAAAAAAGGTTGAAAAAAAATCTTGATTAAATGTTTAAAATTTAAATTATTTTTTTAAACAAAGGAAAGGTCAAATAATAAATAATTATGACCAATAAATGCACCATTTGTTCAAACTGCCAGGATACACCTACTTAAAATAAAATATTAAGAATAAAAGAAACTAAAATCGTACTGATAATAATAGAAACATTATGAACAGAAATTTTGTTCAAAATCTCAGTTGATAAAAACCATAATTAACTTGGAAAAACTTTGATTTATAAAACAAAAGGTTTCTTATATTCATGAGTAATTTGCATTGTTCACAAAAAAATTCCCATGACATTATTAATCAACGACTTTTTATATTTTACACCTAGAAAATAGAACTTTTATTGCGGAAAATGTACATAAAGATGGAAATTTTTCTAGCAGGTGTCACGCAGCAATAAATAATAAGAATATGGTACTACATACATATGTATATTAGTTTAGCAGATTAAATTACTGTATCTTTTATGTTTTTGTTTAAACAAAACTAGTCAATATTCTTTAAAGAAGTAGAAACTCCAGTGATTAAAAATGGTTCAGTTCCCTTTACAACGTTTTTTAATAAGCATCAGCTCAATGCAATTTTGTTCGTTTTCCACCGCATCTCTTTTTCTTTTTGCCACTTCTCCGTTTTGAACAATTTAACTCTATTTCCGTTTCTAGTTTCAAGCATTTATCATTTTAATTATGAATATTACCCTAGTATCGTGTATCTTTGTGTCTACAATATTCTCTATTTTACAGAATGTCTCAATCGGCTTATTATCGTCTTGCTATTAGTATTAATTAAATGCTGAATCGGAGAATATTGTAGGAACATTTTAGTTATCAGCAGAGATACGTGAATTTTAATTGGAATTATCTAAATTTAATTAAATATAATGTACCTACGGTAGGGAAATGATATCAGAGTTTTATCCAATTGAAAACTACTTTGCCGAAACTTGATATAATTATGTTAATAAACACCAGAGAAATTGAAAAATTAACAGTGTAAGAAAATTAAATGTTAAAAAAATTTGAGTTCAATTTTAATCTGTGAAACCTCTATTCAAGAATTGTATCATATAAAAACGAATTTTTGACGGAACTGGACATAACCAATATTTAGACTTAATGGAACAATAAAATGTAACTGACAAATAGCGAAAATTTCTCTTAGGAATTCAGAAAAAAATTACAAATATAATTATGTGTACTTTTGTTAAAAATCAGAATAAAAATTAAAAGAAAAAATTACCAAGTCGCAGAATTTAATTAAACTGTAATGCAAACAAGTCAAATTAAGCTTCTGTATAATTCTGAAATTATTATATATATTTATTCAAGCAGTAAATTTTCGTCGTCTCGTGTCGCAGATGAGAACAAAAAAAATACAACGCTTTTCCTCGTAACTTAATTTGGAAACAACTTTAATAATTCCAATTCCTTTTGATAAAAATGTATGCCCAACAACAAGAATAGTAACAATAGACATCTTCCTGTTTTATGTTATCAATATCCGCCAAGTAATAATAAAGTTGCATGCTTTCATTGATCCCTCGTGGGGCCCTCAATAGCCATTTATGCATGGGGTTGTGAAGCGTTCGTACCCTTTAAATAAATTTCACTACAGTAAAACCGCCCCGATAAAATAAAGTACTTGTCTGAATTTTAGTACACTTACTGCTACAATACAAGTGTTCCTAATATGGTTTGTTAGAATTTTTTGTGCCCTCATAACTTAAAATCCTCCATGAACATTGTGGGTTGTATTCTCACATGACAGTAGCCATTGCGTGTTCAAGTGGATCCTGGGCAATCTCATTGTCCTTTAAACAAAAGACGCCAGGAAACAATAGACATACGATGCCTTTGATTCATTCGACCGGATTGTATCCTGGAACACCACCATGTGACAGTGGTAACTTGATACCGTCTTGGAAATTCGCGCATTCGTGTTTGGTTGTTATTATGTTATATTGGATTGAAATTCTATTAATAACTCATTATCAATAGTTTCGAAGGATTCTTCCTTATTACCTGCTTTGTGTTTGTGTGTGGGAGTAGATGACAGTTTGAGTTAAATACCCGATGCGGTTAGATTATGATTAATCGATAATTGGATATTTCACTATGTGCAGTCAGATTAGACGGCTTTAAATTGCTTTACGAGCGACATCGATGATATCAAAAAGTGAGTTATGTTGGCGTGAATTGCCTTTATTCATAATGAGTTATAGGCCTTTATTAAATAGATGTCGCACTAACTCCGAAAAATCTCGCCTGGATATGTCATTTTTCAAGGAAAAAAAAGTTCGGGTGCGAAACGAATTTTGGTCCGGAGGTTATAAATTAGTTCAGCTTAGTACAATCCTCTTCCAAAAGTGTTGGTATACAAGGCCTTATAACGCATTTTACAGGCGTTATTCAAAATGTTGCAAATGTCACGTTTTCTACCTGGTTTAATAATAAAATTGGAGATATGAATTTTTTGAATATCAATTTTATTTTTGTAAAACACTCAATATTAGAAATCAGATCTATTATAAAACTACCAAATACGTGAGTTGAACATTTTTAAATTTTAACTTGTATCGATAGTGTAAAACTTCACTCATTTCAAATGTTCTGGACCTAGGTACGATATTTTCATAAGCTCCTTTAGGGCCACTTTATCAATCGTTTAAAAAATTGGGCCTTAATAGTCACTTTTTTTTAAATAATTTAGTTAACACAGTCGTTCATAATCACATGAAAATAAAGAGCGAGCAAATTTGTAATCGAGTCATCCATGAACGCGAAATCGTATGTAGTTTCTTGAACTGCATTACAATAAAATGTCAGTTGAAAGCTAAAATGGTTCAAGTTAAAGACATACGGATTCAAATCCATGGATGACTCGATTACAAATTTATTTGCTCGCACGATATAATATATACAGGGTGTCCCAGTTTATATCGTCAGGATTTTACCAGTCGATAGTTTAGCGAAAATTAAAGGTAGTTTGTCTAATAAACTATGGTCGAATGCTGCTTCCTTTTTGACGTACAGGCCTTTAACGAAAATAAATTAATTTAAATAATTTGCTATAAATCAATCGCAAAAAAAGTTAGCCTTCTGAAATTTTGCATCCATGTTTTTTTTGTATTCTCTTATTAATAGTGGTTGCAATTATTTTATTTAGAGCACAGAGGCATGCGTACGGGTTTCTTCAAAAACATTTTATTGAATATAACGTACGCCACTGTTTTTCTGCAGCACCAATATGCAGAGAGTATTTTCCATTCAATTTAGAAACTTTTTCGTATCTTGTAATTTTTTGATAACTTAATTAAAAATAACCTAATAGTACAGTAAATAAGGGAGAAAAAAAGGCTTCAAATAGACTTTTTTTACCCTACAGCCAATTTTTGTAGAATCTTCTAGAGGGTCACCCTGAAAGTTTAAAACTGAGTTTGTGTATTCGTAGACCCCGCCCTTCCTTCACCAGCCCTCAATTAAGGGTTGGATTTTTTGTTTATTGAATAACTTTTTTCCTATTAAATTTTCAAAAAAAGAGTCAGTACAAAATTGTAAAGAAAATAATTTCCTACAACTTATCTTTTGAACATTTTTTGAAATTGTCGATATTTAAAAAGTTATTCCACAAATAAGTTGAAAATTTTGGGGAAAATGTAGTAAGTAGTAGTAGTAAGTAGTACCTAACTAGAGAAAAATTTCCCTAAAATTTGCAACTTATTTGTTGAATATCTTTTTAAATATTGACAATATCAAAAAAATATTAAAGGAAAGTTGTAGGAAATATTTTTCTCTACAACTTTGTACTGATGCTTTTTTCGGAAATCTAATAGGGAAGAACCTCTTTAATAAATAAGAAAAAAAAAAGTTAAGTTATCAAGAAATCATATTTAACACGTCGAATCGTTCATATGTCAATATTCAAATACGTCATCACATAATAATAATAAATAGTAGTAATTGTTTCACATCCTCCGCTAACTTGCGAATTTTTTAATTTATGTCCAGGGGCATAAAAACTTGTGTAAAAAATAATTATGTTTAGCGAGTTGCCGTTGTTGTAGAAGGAGGCAAATTTGTATTCGCATCGGTTTCATACAACCTGTGAATTTTGCCAAACTTTTTATTTATTTCTATTATAAAAAAAAATGCGAAATTTAAAAATTGCATTTCCGGAGAAGTTCCCGATGCAATTAAAGGGGGCAAATTATACACCGCACAATGAAAATCGTTTTCAAACATATGCCACCAAAAATTGCAACTTTATAATTATTTCCAAGACCGAAAAATTAAAAAATTTCCATTTTTAAAGAAAAAACTCGACAAAATTACTTTCCCGGCCAAAAAAATGGGAGCAAACTCAAGGATAGTTGGAAAATATTAGACAGAAGAATGTTCTGCAATTTGCCAATCTTTATAATTTGTTCCCTTCCTGTCATAAATAAAAACATTAAAAATCAATAAATATTAATGTTCCCGTTATTTGAAAAGTTGGCAAAATTAATAAAAAATAAAGAATAAATAGAAGAATTTCTTACCGGACTTTGCCCCTCTTTTAAATTATTTCTCAGTGAGCAAATTTAATTTTTAGTTTTTTGCAATTTTAAAAATGTTCCCGTCATTTTTGGAGGCGGCAAAATTTTATAGTTCCATTCCATATCAATTTACAACTTTTATCAATTTTTGAACACTTTATCACTTTATGACTGGTCTATATCAAGAAAACTATGAACGGACACATCAATAGATCCCTCGGGATAATATTTATTCCAAATATCAAATTCAAGAAATAATACAACATTAGGCGAGTTTTTATTTTATAACACAGATTCATATTCACAAGTTTCCTATTATTGTCAAATTTCGTTTCTGTGCTTTGTCATTTAAAATCAGAAAGTTCCTAAGGGATTTGATTATATGCCGATAGGGTTGAAAGATTGATTGAATTTTAGTCCACAGTGGAATGAAATGTAATATTAGATGCGATGATACGTGTTGTAATGTTATAAACTTTGTGCATGATTAGATTTAGTTAACATGAAAAGAAGTGCTAAAGGTAAATATCGGTTATTTTGTCACAGAATTAAATCTTTAGGGAGGAGAATAAATTGAAAGACTTAATGAATACTCGTTATAATCGGCATTAAAATTAAAGTCATTGAAAATCAGATTAAAGATGGATGTTTTTGTCGTACAACTGGCAATAACACTTCTTACAGTGAGTATTTTATTTTTATAATTCATTCATACATACAAATTTAGAGTTGCGAATTAACATGTTAGTATACAGCACACATGACAACCCGAGGGTCCTTACACAAGGAACAATTGTACAGTGTTTGATGTGTCATTTCTAGACAGATCTCTGTGCATTTATGTTCTATGACAAAAGCAAAGCGTAACAAATGCTTGTCACTTGGCTGTCACCGATGATACGATTTTGCTTTGCGAATATTAGTTACTGCTAGGGGCTTGTCCCTTACCATCAGTCACATAAAATTGTATGAAATTATTTCACAAATGAGTTTTAGGCCATCAAGTAAGTTACTTAGTAAATATGAAAAGTTTATTTTTAACGTGATGAATTTTTTAACAAATACAAGTATGTGCTAAAAAATATTTCCTGTATGTCCTGTTTTAGTGCCCGTTTATGTTTTAACATAACACTGAACATTTCGTTTTGCAGAAGCTGTAAAGGTAATTAAATAGAGTTATGTTTTTAGCTTTGATTAAACCACACTAATGCCATTCCCACACAGTTTGTTTTGGGAGATTTTAACGCCTTTTTGCAAAACTCAATTTATTTCAAAGCCATTTGAACAAACGACCCAACCAGCCCAGCCTTTTTATCTTTTTATGTGTACGAGTATAGTTCATTTATCTAGTGATTAATTGAATGTAGGTATAACATGAAAAGTATCTCCCAAAAAGCCATTTACAAAATGAAAAGAGTAATTGAAAAACTCATTACACTTTACTAGAATAAAAACCGTGACAGGCGCTGTCCTAATTCCGCTCGAGGAATCAACCGCACTTTAGTTTTTTTCTGTTGTCGAAGTTCAATATCCCGAACTCTCCTTTAGACTTCTCAAGCAGCAATAGATGTCGGCTTATGTGCGGTTTTAGTAAGTTGCTCGTCTATTGACCAACTTTAAACTTTCAAAGCGTATTGATGAAGTTAAGTACGAAGTCTGGACACTGTAATATTACGAGCCCTATACAATAACCCATATTTTGGTCAACTAACTACTGGATAGGAAAATTAAATGTCAATTATATATTCAATTATAGCGACTTTCAAACTCGCCAAGCTTGAAATTGACGCCTGTCGGAGGGGTGAAATTGAAAAATGATTGCTTCGAGATTTGTTCGCAAAGAATTAAGATAAATCATGGAGATAATCTAAACAACAATCCAGCGTCTTATTTTGTTTGTTTTTTGTACGATTGTTTGTTATAATTAATGTGGCGCTGTGCTATCTGACTTACAGGATTAATTTATGAAAGCTAAATAAATCACTAGTAAGGAAAAAACTCTGGATAAGGATGTAATATTTCCGGAGAGGAGAGAAAAAAATTGGCAGAGTATTTTAGTTCATATCTCGTATTTTCCATGGAAAATCTCTATACAGAATTAGTAAGTTAGATGGATTATTTGCTTTTATACACACAACTGAAGTAGGGACTAAAATAATCTTTAATCACTTCTAAATAAACTGCTGGCCAATTGAAATGTACCAAGCGAATTTTTAGGTTGAATTTAAAGTCAAATATTTTGAAAAATAGAAAAGTTATCAACATGCGGTTTTCAGGATTTCAGAGATAATTTAATTGAGAAAACGATAGTGTTACCCGATTTTTTTACTTTGAAGTACATTACTATCTACAGGGTATGAAAGAAAGTCTTCTTTTTTTTGTCAAATTTATAACTACCGTGATTCCACAAATTCTTTTTTATATTTTTTTATGTAGATTTTTTTAGCCCTTACTTAATGGGAAAACAACCTGTTTCTCAAAATTTTGATATCCCTGTTATTTTATAAGATACCGAATTTTTGCTGAAAATTTTATTTTTTCTTTGTTTTTTGTCGTTCGGCCGTATTGTGTTTTGTAAGAACCAATCTCTGTAGTTGATTATGATACCCTATAATTGGCTTTCTTATAAAAAGTACACTTTTTGTACTTTCATTAATTTATTGGTAAGCAGTGGCTTATCAAAAATCGGTATACGTTCGCTAATTGGTAAATTTTTTAATTCATTTTTGGAGGCTATTTTATTAATGGAATAGAATGGAATTTAGTTAGTTTATGTTCACCATTGGTTTAAGTGACTTATATCCTCGAAACGAGTTTATCACTTTTTCAAAAATTTGCTCATATTCGTGTATACCGGGTGGCTACGAAATCGTTTTACAACCCCCACCATTTTGTTACATTTAACTGTATTAATTTGAAATTTGGCATGGTTTGATTGTTGAAAGGAATAATCATTTTGACGTTTAAAACAATCTGATGACACTTCCGGTTTTACCGGAAGGGCCACCTACTAACTTTTTAAATTTTTTAAAACAACCCTGTATATTTTTTCCGTAAGAATTAGATTCTACTTAAAATTACCTTTTTATCGACATATCACATGATGACATTTACTTTCAAAATGGCAGCATAATTATTATTGCAAAAACCTGTTCAACAATATTTAATTTAATAAAAAATTCGGTATTTTATAAAATAAGAGGGATATAAAAAATTTGAGAAATTGGTTTTTTCCTCATTAACCAGGGACTAAAAAAATCGACATCAAAAAAATATAAAAAAAATTTTGTGGAATTCCAGTAGGTATAAAATTTGAGAAAAAAAGACGACTTTCTTTCATACCCTGTAGATAGTAACGTACTTCAAAGTAAAAAAATCGGGTCACACTATTGCTTTCACAATAAAATTATCTCTTGAATCCTGAAAACCTCATGTTGATATCTTTTCTCCTTTTCAAAATATTTGACTTTAAATTCAACCTAAAAATTCGCTTGGTACGTTTCAATTGGCCAGCAGTTTAGTAGGTATGTAAAAATAATTTTAAAAATTGAAATAATTAAAGAAATACCATTTACCATTTTTTGAATATTAGTTTTTAGTAACGTTTTCTGGATCTAAAAAAATAAAATATCTTTCTGGAATAATCTGTGGACATACCTGGAATATTCTACAAATTTGTATAGTATCTTAGAAATTTCTAGATTCTACGAATGATTAAAATTTTATTTGTCTTCTAACTAAAATGTAATTTTGTAATACTTTGTCCTTCATACATGAAATCGTTTGTAAACTATTATTACAACTTTTCTCCAAGATAACAAACTTGGAAGCTTAAACAGCTTTTCCTTCAGCTTTTAGCAATTGATCAAGCCTAATTTCCATTGCCTCTCCTCATTACTTCTATAGCCGTTACCGAATTCGCCATTTTGCACAACCCTTATTTAAATAGTTTCCCAAACTACTCTAAAAGTATTTTCTATCCTCACATTCTTCCACTGACGTACATCCCGTTTAGTTACAAAATAATTGTTAATTTGGACATGTTTACTGTTCTTTACGTAAACTTACACTGATGTTCGAAGTTTGCACACTAACAATTAATAAAAATTTTCAGACGAAGGAATTTCTTTATATAATATACCTTATTCAAAGTATGTAAGCATACCAACGATAAATCTAGTCTAATAAATGGTCTGTTTAAATACAAGCGTGTGAAAATTTATTTTCTCAATAAATTTTCACCGGGTTGTGCAGCAGACGTTTGGAAAGATTCTGTTATGTGTATAAGACTAAATTCGTTTGCAAAAATTTAATTATGTATTAAGCGAACAAGTCAGATGTTATATTCTTACATCGGATAAGTAATCGTTGTATGCTTTAGCAGTTAATTTCAGGCTTCTTGTACTACAATTTCTATTACCATAAAGAGCTTTCCTTTGAGGACTTTCTCAAGATACAAAGGGATTTTTAACGGATTATAACTTAATAATAATACACTTAAAAGACTAATAATTGTTTTCTTAACTACATTTTTTTATTAAAAATTCCTCATCCTACGTTTTGTTAAATCACGAACGATTGATATTAATTACAGATAAAAACGGTGCGTTTCATGTGAAGTGGAATTAAATTGCAGTTGCTTTAAAGTCTTCGTTCTGTCTTGAAATAAGATATATTGGGGAATTTATTTTTGTAAAAAACCAAAGCTACCCGGTTAAATAGAATTACGAAAGAGTCCGTTCGAAATATCAGCGAGCAATTTTTAAGCTGCCTTCATTTCTCCGTTTAAACGTGCTTCAGATACGATTTACTCCTCTTATTTTGTCTTATTAGTTCCGAAGGATAAAATAATGTCTCGTCCAATGTCCAACCAAAATAAATGGGAACTTGTGGAAAATCTCTTCATAAAGGTAATTATGTCAAGACGTATTTATTACTTTCGCGTAATATTCCAGCTTACGAGAAATTTCATGTGGAAATTTCAAATTAACGCTTCATGCAGCTTAGAAAAATGAGAACCCTTCCAATTTACCCACACACTTCGTTATAAAATAAATCAAATTTTCGTTAAATTAAATCAACCTTGACCGAATGCGTTAGATTAGCCTTAAGCAGTATTTAAATGGTCCATTTAACCAATTTTATACTCCGCTAAATTATATTCGCCATCCAATTTTCTCGCACTAAATTAAATTGGATTTGTTTGTAAAAAAAATTAATTACTTGTGTATACTGAAAACCATTACAACTGTTTTGTAAATCTCACTAAAAGAAATAAATTAAAATACTAATTGGAATATACATATATAGATTTAAGTGATTTATTTACAAGTGTGGGTGAATATTTTTATGTTGTAATTCAATTTTAGCAGAAAATAAAGTAAAAAAAATTTAATTTGGTGTAATATTCAAGTATTTATACTATCGAACTGCAAATTAGATGACACCAAATCATTGACAAAACAAAAATGCTTCATTAACATCATTATTTTCAGTAGACATGTGCGTCACACTATCTCTGTCTTTATTTCTCCTTCGTCTCCATTGAGAAAAAGAGAGATAGAGTATCGTGCATTTTACTTGAAAGTAATTTTATCATCTAAGGTAACAAGTTCTGCAAAATGTCATTTACATACACCATAGCTAAAATATTCAGCTGTATAATAAAGACCACTCAATTAATAAATACGAGCCCTAACAAATGTTCGGAAAAAAGTAAATTTTTGAAGTATGAAAGGAGAACTAGAAATTTTACTCAAATAATTAGTAAACATCTAACAATACAATAAGATAAAGCCTTAATAACAATATTATGCATGGAAGAAAATTATTTATTTGATTTAACAATATTTTAACCTTAATAATTAGTAAATTTTACAAAATGAATTTGCAACTAAATGTTGAAATAATTTTTAATTCAGGACCATTAATAAGAGGTTACGTTTCCTTTTGCTTTAATAGCTGCCTGTATTCTAGCAGGCAGTGTATTTATCAAATTTTGGTACAATTCTGGCGTGAAACTGTCCCAAATTTCTTCTATTTTGGTCTTTAAGTCCCCAATGGTTCTTGATGGATTATTGCGTAGAATACGTTTCATTTTATGCCAAAGAGTTTCAATAACATTTGTCCGGACTGGAAAGCATGAAAGCATGACCATGAAAGCACCGTTATGTCGTTTTCACCGAGTTCCAAAACTGTGATTTTTTAAAAACAGTCGTTAGAAAATTACGTCACATTTTTCAAGTGCAATTTTAAAGCTACGAAATATGCCTAAAATCACCAAATAAAGAATTGGGGATTTTTTTGTACATAAAACCAACATCCAGCTTTGCAATAAAGTAAACTTTACCAAAATTCAACCAGCGCTTCCAAAACTGTGATTATTTTAATGTAGGTAGCACCCTCAAAAAACACGTTTTTTGAAAAGTGAACTGTGGAACTCGAAAAAAATGCAAAAAAATTCATATTAACATTTCAGGATTTTTTCAATATAGTACGATTATTGACGTTTGATTTAAAGGTTTTTTAACACAAATCCAACCAGCGGTTTCAAAACTGTGATTTTTTAAAACAGTTACTAGAAAATTCTATCATTTTTAAAGGTGTAACTTTAAAGCTCCGATAAATGCCTAAAACCACCAAATAAAAACTTGTGTAACTTTTTTGTAAAGAAAACCAACATCCAGCTTTACAATAAAGTAAATTTCATCAAAATGCGACTACTAGATCCATCGTTTTGAAAATAATAATTCTTTGTTTCTACAATTTTCCCATCCTGTTGGGTTAAAGTGCCACAGTTTTGGAACCGCCGAGCGGATTTTTACGAAATTTACGTTTTTATATAACCAAATGTTGGCATTATAACAAAAAAAAAACCATCAATATAATGGAAGTTGATTTAGATATCTTTTCGCGTATGGAAAAAAAACAATCAAATTTACTTTTGTCCGAACATTTAGTTGTTAGGGCTCGTAGTCCTCAATTCAAATAGCTTTATTGTAGTTTATTATTATTTCTCTCTGTCGAACGAAACAATGTTTAATAAAACAAAATAAGCCATTAACGTCAACCGATACTAGATATTTATTCTCTTATTCTTATTTTCTAAATACCTACAGGAAGCAATTGTAGTTTAATTAATAGATAACTAAAACATGAAAGACACTCTATTTTCATTAAAATTATTATATAAGAAATAAAATAGGATCTTCATGAAACGTAATGAAGAAATAACATCAAAGGACTTTTAACTCACGGTTGGAGGATTATGTCCTTGAACAGGGAGAGCTCTATAGATATGAAAAAATCTAATAGCAAATTGTTGAAATTAAGTCAACAAAGAAAGAGATTAAAATATTAATGTCTAAGCTTAATTCTGTGTTATATAATTATCTAATTATTTTCCTTTTTAATTTAATTATTTTCAGTACTTACATTTTAAAAAATATTAGAAATAAAGATGTAAACTAATAATATACCAAAAATTATTTTGAAATTAGCAGTAGAAAAAACTTTAACACGAAATAAAATAATAAAAATGTAATTGCTACATTTATAAGCCTGTAAAAAATTCAATTAAAATTTAATTGTGCCACAATTAACGAGTAAACTATTATTTTTAGCTAAAATAATAGTCAAAAAATCCAAAAAATTACAACCAAATTTTTGTCACCTTAATTTGCAAAACACGATTTCCAGTCGAAATGTCGACATCTATCAATCACTGGCGATTACCTCTTAACAGCGGTTTCACCTTCCACAAAGTTATCGGAATTTGTCAATTAAATCCGGTCCTCGAATTTCCGATCGAGTTTTCTGCAGTTTCCACAAATCAAATTACAAACGGCTCCGTAAAGAGCACCAATACCTCGACTATGAATATCCGCTAACGTTGAAAAAAATAGTTTTGGTACAACATTTTTACATTAATTAGGCATGATTTTTTTATGTCCAGCACGTACTTTATCGTTTATTTCGGATGCATTAACACCCCACATTTCACCATTAGATAAAGTGAAAAGCAACACAATTCATTGTATGTACAGAATTCTTTGTTGTATGGAAACTGACGGAAACAATAGCAATCCATTCAAATCAATACAACATTTAAATGAGCCACAAGCTTAACTTTGACATTTGTCATTATTTTCTAAGTGTCTATTTTACAGTCGGGGGTAATAAACCCTGTAATGTGATACATGGTCTAGCACTTAGCCTCATTTTAACACTCCCCCACTCAGATGGCGTACGTCAATTAGACCATTGCTCTATTCCCACAAAAGGGTGCAAAAATATTAAGCACACCCACCTACCACCCCCACCACATGCCAATTCCCTTTGCTGAAACATGCACAAATGCCAAAATGAAACTGGAGCGTCGGAATCTATTTATCAAAGGGGCGAAAAGTGCAGTTTTTGTGTGTATGTGAAAAATTACAAGGCAGCACATTTAAACACAAAAAAATATTTAGCAGCCAATTTCGTTTCAATATTGCCACGCTGTAAATTTAAGGACCTCACCCATGTCCTTTTTGGCGTTTTATAATAGATAAGTAACATATTAGCCGAGACAAATAAAAAATAATTCTTAATAGCTACTTGTACAACTAGGGAGGAAAGTGTAGCATTTTTGGAGGAAGACTCATTTGAGTTAGACGTCTTTTTTGACTTCATATATTTTTACAACTAAATGGTAATAAGCAGCATAACTGCTATTAATTTGTAATTACGAAGAACTGTAGCTACTTGATTCAAAGTAAATGGCTAATGATGAAATACGCTGTTAAATTAAAATTGTTTATCTGAAAATCCTTTATTATTTAGTCTTGTAGAGTAGAAGGACTTCGACAATAACAATCGTTTTCCTCAAAATCAATACCTACTTACATATATCATTATTTTCTACAAACAAAATTGGGCTTTGCACTCGAAGATCTGGAGGAAACCATAAACATCCTCCTGTACAATATATATTTGCTCGGGGAGAATTGAATAACAATATAGTTTTACAATAGTAAATACAACTTGACGTGGAATATAGCAAATAAAATGGTTCTTACTGTAATTGTAAATTTATACGGATTTCAGCGAAGATAGAAAACGTAATGGATATATGGATACACTCCCATAAGTTACGAGAATTTACAACCCACTACAAGAAACAAAATAAATTTTCCTGTGATAAAATAAATTTTCTTGAGAGAAAAATAAACAATTGAAATATATTGTTCTTTTATTTCATTTCACGATCATTTCATATCCACCGAGGTGCCGTTATAAATGATAATGCAGCGAAATTACCCTTGAGTTTTTTTTCATTGGGATCAATTGATGCGTAGCTAAAAAATAACCGCACGAGTTTAATACAAGTTGAATCGAAAGTTGGTGTTTGGAAACGTTCCAACCTGCCAGGGAACCCAGCGTAAGTTATGTGTTGTTGGAAAGACCCTGCGCGATCGAAAATGAAAAGAAAATACCTCTAAATGTTCACACAGAATCCTGTAGTCAGACTAGTCGCTTTCCACTAGGGGATATTGGCTTTGTAATTACCTGGAACAAAATAAGAACTCTTTTAAAATGGAACAACTCAAAGATATTTATTATTGTTAAAATATACAGTTTTCGTTACTTTAATGTTTCATGCATATTTTACACCGTAGTGTTAATATTTAAAAATTTAGGAGGTATCCACTTTACATTCAAATTGTTCTTAAATTAATTTCAAAAGTGAACTTCCAGTCGTTGGAATTGATAAATTACCCTCATGTCAGAAAACTATTTTTCCTTTCAGCACATCAGATTGATGACGTATTTTAGACGAAGTAAGTTAAATATTCAAAATAAAAAAGTTACTTTAGTTGGATCTTGAAGCTGAACTCAATTACCTAGAGTTTCCTATTGTTTCCATTATTTCGACCAAACTTAACACATTAATAAACATGAGTAGAACTGGTGTATCAAACACCACGAACATAACAATTCCATTACTGATAGTTATAGATCATGAGGCAGCGGTTTAACACTAACTATAATTAATTAATCATAAATTATATTGTACGTAAATCAAAATCGACTTCGGATAGGTTTTGAAAATATTAATAGTTTCCATTTATGCTGAAAAAATAAACAACAGTTAATTAGGGGGCAAAAATATGCAAGTAGTTTGAGATAATTAAGATAACAAAATAAATGGTTATAAAATTCTCAATAGTAGTTGTGTTAAATATTCATGGATTGAGAAATTAAGTAAAATCTGAAAAATAGTTACCAAGATCGTAATAGAGCGATCTAGAATGTCACTGGACAATATTAATGTGCGTAAAACATTTTTTTCTGATTCTCAGAATGTATTCTGTACTATTTGTTACTCAGAAATATTTTTTAATTATTATACAACCAATTATATATCAGCTTAGAAGATTGCATAATTATTTTATTTTGTTAGTATAGGACTATTATTTTTAAAAGGAGGTATACGAGCCCTAACAACTAAATGTTCGGACAAAAGTAAATTTGATTGTCTTTTTTCCATACGCGCAAAAGTTATCTAAATTACCTTCCATAATATTGATGGTGTTTTCTGTTATAATGCCAACATTTAATTATATAAAAACGTAAATTTCGTAAAAATCCGCCTGGCGGTTCTAAAACTGTGGCACTTTAACCCAGCAGGATGGGAAAATTGTAGAAACAAAGAATTATTATTTTCAAAACGTTTTGGATCTAGTAGTCGGATTTTTATGAAATCTACTTTATTGCAAAGCTGAATGTTGTTTTTCTTTACAAAAAAGTTGCACAAGTTTTTATTTGGTGATTTTAGGCATTTATCGGAGCTTCAAAGTTGCACCTTTAAAAATGTTAGGATTTTCTAGTAACTGTTTTAAAAAATCACAGTTTTAAAACCGCTGGTTGGATTTTTGTCAAAAAACCTTTAAATCAAAGCTCAATAATCGTACTATATTGAAAAAATCCTGATATGTTAATATGAATTTTTTTTGCATTTTTTTCGAGGTCCACAATTCACTTTTCCAAAAACGTGTTTTTTTAGTGTGCTACCTACATTGAAATAATCACAGTTTTGGAACCACTGGTTGGATTGTGGTAAAATTTACTTTATTGCAAAGCTGGATGTTGGTTTTATGTACAAAAAAATCCCCAGATCTTTATTTGGTGATTTTAGGCATATTTCGTAGCTTTAAAATTGCACTTGAAAAATGTGACGTAATTTTCTAACGACTGTTTTTAAAATATCACAGTTTTGGAACTCGGGGAAAACGACATAAAAGTGCTTTCATGGCCCTCATCCAGTCCGAACTTAAATGTCATTGAAACTCTTTGACATAAAATTAAACGTATTCTACGCAATAATCTACCAAGAACCATTGGGGACTTAAAGAACCAAAATAGAAGAAATTTGGGACAGTTTCATGCCAGAATTGTACCAAAATTTGATAAATACAATGCCTGCTAGAATACAGACAACTATTAAAGCAAAAGGAGACGTAACCTCTTATTAATGGTCCCAAATTAAAAATTATCCCAACATTTAGTTGCCTATTCATTTTGTAAAATTTGCTAATTATTAAGGTTAAAATATTGTTAAATCAAAAAAATACTTTTCTTCCTTGCATAATATTGTTATTAAAGCTTTATCTTATTCTATTGTTAGGTGTTTACTAATTATTTGCGTAAAATTTCAGTTCTCCTTTCATACTTCAAAAATTTACTTTTGTCCGAACATTTAGTTGTTAGGGCTCGTAGTATTATTGCATATCAAAACTAAATGGCGATTCTACATTCTTTCATAATGACCCTGTATGTAGGTAGGACATATTTTATAATTCACCTTCTCAGTTTTAGGTATAAATATTATGTTAGTCTATTTTCTGTGTAAGTCACATAGTTCATTAGACATTTTACTTCTATCTCAATATTGATTTCGACTTGTTATCTTCTTATATAGATAAACAAGATGCTAGTAATCGTTATTAACACGTTCATGAATTTTAATCTCGAAGGGTCTATTTATCGACTCTACATTTTGGACATAATGTTGGAAAAGTAAACTTAAACAAGGATTCATGTGTACTGTACAAGTACATTCCATAATGAAAAATTCAGCTAACAAATGAAAACTTCTTAACTTCAAATAAATTAAAAATTGAAAAGTACTTCTAAGTATTTATAGTTTTACTCCTGTTTACCTTGCGATCTTTTTGTATCGAATGTGCTTGTAAATACACCAACAGTTAGTTGGGATAAATTAAATTAATAATTATATCAACACGAAAGTTCCCAGCTCTTGTACAAACTTCCCAACAGTAAATAAATCTATCTAATAAAGAAGCAACTTGTCGACATTATTATTACTACAAAGGAACTTGAACTTTCTCAAACATAAAAGACGACTCAAACAACGCTCAATCTATATGTCAAATGTGATGATACGGTAATACAGACGGGAACCAGCTGATGCACCACATTTCCACATCACTGCTTGTGAAAATACTAATGAAACCATCCCGTCGTGTATGATTCATACCGTAGTATCAATAATATCAGTTTCCCAAGTCATCATTAGAAAAGTTTCCGGAAAATGCTTCTTATTTTATATGCGAAAAGTTTTGCTAAAAATTCAAAGAAAAAAGCACACCTCACGATTTTTTATTCAATATTATAGCAAAAGTTAAGCGAGGAAAATTATTGTTTTAAGGAAAAAATAAAAATTAGAGGTGATCGCATTCGGAGAATATATGAATTATTACCGTAGATTTGGTCAAATGGAAAAACTAGTTGGGTTGTCGAGTAAACCATTTTTTCCATTCCATAACACACATAAGTATTCGCTTGATTATCTCTCCCCAATATAACTTTTCCTCTCAGATAGAACGAAGGTAAATTATCATTGCATCTATACCGACTATATTTTAGTCAGCCAACAGCCAATAACTTGTCATTACAGAATGAGTAATCTAATAGTGTCAAGAGGGTCTTAAACTTTGACCAACAAGTAAAATTGGCTTTTGCAAACCAATAAATCTGGTCTCTATTAGTTCCCAATACTTCATTAATGACCATTAATACGCACAAGGCGAGCTTGAGTGCTTTCCAATATTTAGATTAACGGAACACCTGGTCATGAAATTTCAAACTGAGAGAGGCCTAAATTTCCTCGGAAAGTTTTGAAATAGTTTATTGATCTTGTATTATTTTGAATTACTATAAGAATGAAATTGATGAATGTTTAATAATTTTCAGTCTGGATTACCAAACTTTAATGGGGCTATTCCTTAGAGATAAACCACGAGTGGTGCAGAATATCTCGTGGTTAACACTGGCATTTAGGTTAATGCGAGAATCACTAAAGCTACTCGTACATCTAACGAAAATTAAAATTTATTACTTGAACCAAATCCAAAAACAGCCATACGAAATCAATGTTATCATTGATTATATCAGGATAACGCCAGGTGCGAGCTCATCAAACCAATTTGGAAAACAATAAATCCAAATCATAGAAATGTGAAACGAATCATCATAAATCCTCTGTTTTAATGCGTTATTTACTAATGCGGTGCAAAAATTTACTGTCTCCTGTGGAAGACCTATTGGTGTTTCAGACGCATTGTGTAGGTTTAGGGAAGTTTCATTTAACGTGGTGACAGCAGCACAAGGGTCACGAACAATACAATCTGATCATATATGGTTTCGATGTTTCGTTTATAAAATCCATTATAGAAATCGAACAATACTTTCAATGACAGAAAATTTTGA
This sequence comes from Pediacus dermestoides, assembly GCA_963942485.1. Lineage (NCBI taxonomy): Eukaryota > Metazoa > Arthropoda > Insecta > Coleoptera > Cucujidae > Pediacus > Pediacus dermestoides. The sequence goes on from OZ012625.1 coordinate 10,121,591, forward strand.
TGGAAAAATACGGAAGGCGGGAGTCGAAGATTTGGTTATTAATAAGTAACACGAGAATATACAGGGTCCGTCAAAACCCTGGCATTCTTCTATAAATTCGTTAGGTTTGGAAATAGAAAAAAATTTTAAAGACAAAAGTTGTCAGAAATTTACTGCTCTATAACCTAAAATTATTTCCATTTATACAGGGTGTTTAATTACGGCTGGACAGCTACTTACTTCGTTATTTTAAACGGAACACCCTGTATATTAATAGATTTTCAGTTTCTACACGCAATTTTAGATGAAAAAGTGTGAGGGTTTCATATTTTTAAAATGAACGGTTTTCGAGATATTTACAATTTTAAAAAAGAATTCACAAAATTAGAGATTTCAAAAAACGCGTTTATTTTAGTTATACTTTGTAGTTTTTTACAAATTATTTCGGAGTTCTAAAAAGTAAGGTCTAGGGAATATTGTGATACAAAAATCTGAAATTTATAATATACAGGGTGTTTGCAATTGACCGTCAATTTCCATTGATTTCAAACAACAAAAACACTATTTTTTCAAATGGAACCCCCTGTATATATCTGACGTATGTTGTAGAGATTTAAATTCTCTACCTTTTTTATAAAGTATTCCCTATACCTAAACTTAATATTTTAGGAGATATTTCAAATAATTTATATCGTATGAGAAATTCTATTCTATTGATTGAATTTAGATTGCCATGGAAATAAAAAATGCTTTAATTTAATTATTATTATTATTATTATTTAATTTGGTTATGATTTTATGAAATTGTTTCTTTTCTTGTTTCTGAAAATTGATGATTAATTGCAGCCATCCATTTTTTTTTATTTATCTTTTTTTATAATTTTAAGATTAAGATTTACTTTTGGCATAAATTAAGTACATAAACTACCTTCCCAAGTCTGCTCAGCTGACTTGAGAAATGTCGACATTTTCTCTTCTCTACTCTCTCCATTAAATAGAAAAGCAGTATTGAAAAAAACATTTTTGGCATTTTGTTCAGCAAACGGAGTATACGAGTAGTTTTCTACAACCTTAAAATGACAGAATAAAGCATTTTTTATTTCCATGGCAATCTAAATTCAATAAATAGAATAGAATTTCTCATATGATATAAATTATTTGAAATATTTCCTAAAATATTAAGTTTAGGTATAGGGAATATTTATAAAAAGGTAGAGAATTTAAATCTCTTCAACCTACGTCAGAAATATACAGGGGGTTCCATTTGAAAAAATAGAGTTTTCGTTGTTTGAAATCAATGGAAACTGACGGTCAATTGCAAACACCCTGTATACTATAAATTACAGATCTTTGTATCACAATATTCCCTAGACCTTACTTTTTAGAACTCCGAAATAATTTTTAAAAAACTACCTAGTATAATTAAAATAAACGCGTTTTTTGAAATCTCTAATTTTGAGAATTCTTTTTTAAAAGTGTAAATATCTCGAAAACCGTTCATTTTAAAAATATGAAACCTTCACACTTTTTCATCTAAAATTGCGTGTAGAAACTGAAAATCTATTAATATACAGGGTGTTCCATTTAAAATAACGAAGTAAGTAGCTGACCAGCCGTAATTAAACACCCTGTATAAATGGAAATAATTTTAGGTTATGGAGCAGTAAATTTCTGACAACTTTTGTCTTTAAAATTTTTTCTATTTCCAAACCTAACGAATTTATAGAAGAATGCCAGGGTTTTAACGGACCCTGTATATTTATTTATGTTTTAGATTTACAGACAAATTTATAAGTATATAGTAGGTTAGGGATTTCTAGATCATGATTAACTTAAATTGTCACGCCAAGTAGTTGTAGTTCTACTCAAAAAATTGACTTTGTTAAGGTTTGTTGCAAATACAGTGCAATTGGGGAAGAGCTTTAAAATTTATCAGGTATTCTATAGCAGCACTTTTTTTAAAAGACATCTCGCAACACTATCTCTGTCTTTATCTCACGTTTATCTATAATTAGAACGAGAGAGAGAGGGAGAAGATGACTGAAAATAATTCAACAATTTCAGAAACTAGTTCATTTCACCATTGGAAAAAGCATTGAAAATCTTTCAAAGCCCGAACACGACCAAAAAGTCAATGGACAAAAAAAAGTATAATTAAAATATTCTACCTACTGTATACACGAAAAAACAGCTTTTCAGTGATTACGTTTCTGAAATTATTTAGGATATAATTATGCATGTTTTTACCCATGATATCGCATTTTTTTGATATTTTAACGAATGAGCTGCTCTCGAAAACTTGTATAATGACCTCTTAACATTTTTAGGAACAAATATCCTCTCCAAATGATAGTTAACTGGAAAATGCCAACCTAAGCTCTAACATCTCTTTTCTTATGTTTGTAGGCACATACTCACTTCGGTTTTCATTCCCACAGGATAACACTTCGCACTCAGCGGGAATGGAAAATAAATTTAAGTTTTCCCATCACTGTTCAGCCTTTAATGGAAGTTCTGAATCCTCAAATATGAGGAACTAATTGCTCATGAAAAAATTGTAGTCCAAAAAATGTATAGGATAAAAGTATATCCTTATTTTAATTGAAAAAGCCATAAAATTTCACCAGTTAACAGTTTTAAAGTTTCAATTTGTGAATTTATGTCTTTTTTTAATGTAGATATAATGATAATAATTAAATTTCATGAATGCTATTTCTTAGTCGTGGCTCGTGGCACATACCTGCTAGTAACATGTGACAAAATGCGTAACTCTGGCTGTAATGCCACCGAACCGGTGCGAAAACTTATTGCTTTTGTCGAACCCGACATAAAACGTACAAATTTATTAAGAACCAAGCACCCCGGTGATCCAGTGGCTGCCTCATAAACTTCGAATATATACACCCACCTGAAGTCTGCACATCCACTAAATGTCCAACAAGTTTATCGACGTAAGAGAAAAATGACGTCGTCCTCGTAAAACGAACTCGCAAAAACCAACTGTCTACTTTAAAAATAGTGAATGCCTTGTCAGTTCTCCCAGATAATTTAACAACCATCCCAACTTAGCTTTAGAAAAACTTTCCGTTGGTAGAAAAGAAAAACATCAGGTTGTTTTTGGTTCGGAAGGGAAAACTTTAGCACAAAAACACCAGATCTTGTTTTATACATTAATTATGTTAATAAAAGTTTCAGATTCAGTTAGACGAACAGACATATAAAATGAGCGACGAGTAAGTAAGTGTATTTAATTTTCTTAAGTGTTGAAAGTAAATCCAGACTGTCTGAGTCCGTGAGTAGTATAATATAATGCAATTACTGGAACGAACTAGCTGCTTCAAACCAAGATTACTTAATCTAATTTAAATAGAAATTCGTTGAAACCCAGCAACAAGTCATGCTATGACAAGTTAAAACTGAACACACTCGAAACAAAATACAATTCATAATCCACAACTTTATTAGCTGCGTATACCGAAATAATGAAGATACTCCCACTGCACAAGGATGTGGTTTCGCATTATGATTTTCCACGGCATAATTTCTGTTTCCCTAATCGCTTTAAATGCAATGTACAATTGAGCGTATAGCATTTGTGGATAACAAGCATAAACAGTTCCTCAAAATCCACTCCAATATTAATCTAACTTGAATTAAGGCATAGTATAATTTAATATACCAAGTACACGTTTACCAACGTGCCATATAAACTTGTAATGGATTTTCGTGTTTGTTAAAGCTCAAGTTTGAAGCTATTTTCCTGTATATGATTGGTCGTTAATGCCAAGCCTCACAGTTAAGGCACGAAGTGAACTTTCTAAGTGTATCCAATTTTAGGAGCATTTTTCTTTAGCGATATGTTGACACTTTTTGAATATTGCAAACTGCTCGATAAATGAATTTTTTAACACACGTTGGATCAGTATCAATATATCAATAATTCTACAAGTAGAATGTTCTTTGAACTGCTATCGTTAACGGCCTTGTTTTATAAAAAATATCTGATGTGTCCAGCACATGACTTTCTGATACAGTAGGAATAAGGTTCTGATCTTTGGAAAATATTGTACTTAAGCCGTTGCCGATAATCATATTTTAGAAAATTAATTTAGTTATTGTTACAAAATTTCGAAAATTAAATTTCTATAAAAAAATTGGAAAAATTTGGTACATTTTCTCTCGAAGCCCCTTTGCTATATTCCCATCTGGCCATCCAAGGAAATCACTAATTGTCTACACAACACGACTAGCACTGCTCTTGTAGAAAAAAGTCAATTATTGAAAGAAAACTTGAAAAACTGATTCTTAAATTCATATACAACAATTACAACATAAATCAATACATAATAGAGTCATAAAAATTACTCATCATTTCTTGCCAACAAATAAAATTTTAAAAGATTAAAGGCTTGTCACAAAAATCAATACAAGCATTTTCTGCGCTTGTATTGTGAACCCAGCTTAAGTCTTTAATCTTTTAAATTTTATTTGTTGGCAAAAATGATGAGTAATTTTTACGATTTTACTATGTATTGATTTATTTTGTATTAGAATGGCAAAAAATAATGAATAATTTTTATGACTCTATTACGTATGAATTTATTTTGTATATAAATTTATGAATCAGTTTTCAGTTTTATTTCAAATGCCAAACCGAGCAGACGTGTGTCTGGTGCTTACGTTTAATTATTAGTTAATTATTGAATATAACACGTGTTATTATAATTACTTAAGTAGTTAATCGTACCTTCGCCTACTTAGTTATTTCTTACGGTTACTTTTCAAGTTTTCTTTCAATGATTGACTTTTTTCTACAAGTGCAGTGTTAGTGTTTTCTTTGGATTACCATCAGACGGGAATAAAGCAAAAGGGCTTCAAGAGAAAAGGTAAGAAATAGTTTTAATATGTTTTGCTACTACTAGTACACTGCTACTACTCATGGCCCCTGCATGATACTGGCCATGGGGCTCGGGGTATAGCAGGGCCCCTTTGAAAGGGGGCTCGGGGTACAAGGGAGCCTGGATGAAAGGGGCCCCAGGCACAAGGGGGCCCGGGGTGCCAGGAGGGGCCTAGGTTAAAGGGGAATCGCGTTGGAATTAATTAAAAACAAAACTTTTGCCTGCTTTGGTAGATTGATAAATTTTCGAAATAGTTTTAATTTAATTTGCTACTACTATTACATTGCTTCTACATACTCTTCTGATGTGTAAAATCGGAGATGGGGGGCCCACGGCAGAATGCGGGGGGCATGCTACTACTACAGAGGGCCCAGTGGTAAGTCGCCGATCCCATTGTGTGCGCATCCTTTTTCCCCACATTCGCCACTATGTAGAACATGCGTATTTTGTCTCAAAAACATTGGTACAATCTGGAGAGATATTTTTTTTGGGCATTTTTTATAAAATTTTTGCATATAGATATTTTTACGTACATATTTACCTACATTCCTGGTTTTTAATCATAAACAAACCGATTACTTAATACTATTTAATATCAGTTCAGTGGCATTTTCATTTAAACTCACTCTGTACTTCGCGTTTTACGGAAATTGCTTCCTCCGATTGTACTAGAGTGGTAAAACAGTTTCCTGTTTCTGTCATTTTCTGTGCATAGCATCGGCGACTTACCACTGGGCCCACTGCACTAGTATACTTAGTATAGAAATTTTAAGATAATTTTTAGAATTTGTTTTTTGATTATTGTGTTCTTGTTGTTGGTAGGTCCCAAGATGATTAAATGAGGACCACATCGTAGAAGACAACTTACCAGGTCAGAACATTCTTAGTTTTCTGTTAAAATATTTCTACATTTTGGTAGAAAATTCCATCCGTTGAAAAAGTTTAAACGGACTCATTTTAATTTAAAACGATTTGTATTTTAGGAAATGTAGCATTATTTATATTCTGAAACTGTACATTTGACTTCAACTCTACCATTCTATCAACAGTTTCAATATTTCTTTTTTTTTTTACATCACTTTGAGAAAATTCTTGTTTTTGTTTGGAAACAGTCACATGCAATCAAATTATCATATAAAATTGCCAGTAAGTACGATAAGGCAAAACAATTATTTAGGGACAAATCACCTAAAACGCGTGGAAACGAGCTAATAGGGCCCAAAAGTCTGCAATGGGGCACTCAATAAAATTAATAACGCTTATAATTTATTTATTTTTCGTGACAGAAACACGAAATTTGTTTTGTTGACTTAAAGACAACATTCTTAAATTTCAGGACACATAAAAGGTGGTTTATTTTTGCATGTTTTCACCACATTACAGTTGATTCGTTTTCTAATGTAGAAACTGCTAATTTTTTTCTGAAGTTTTAGATATAATATTTAATAAAAATTGTCGTTTTTCCAAATATTTTTGTTGGATTTTTCGAGAATTTTAGGCTGACTAAGCCTATAATTTGTAGGTATTTGTTACATAACAGATGACTAACTTTTATGAGCTATTATTCTTATTTATAATATTTATGTTTATATTAGACACTTTTTAGTTTTGTTCCGAATGTAAACCGGTAAAGACGTGTGCGAAAGTTTTGTTCCTTATTTACGTTTAATTATTAATTATTTCGGATAACACGTCTTAAATTAATTTAACCTTAACTCGCGTGTAATTATTTATTGTTTGGGGTTGTTCGTATATTTTCAGAAATTACCTTTGAACGGTAGGTCCCATGACGACTAAAGGAGGACTACATCGTAGAAGACAGCATACCAGGTTAGAACATGTTTATTTTGTGGAAAACGAAAATTCCATTAGTTGAATTTTCGTAAAAGTAACACTTAAATGTTTCTAATAGTAAATCATTCCAAGTTAATTTTGAATCAATAAATTGAAATATTTGTCCTATATAGATAAACATTTCATAATTTTTCTGTTTAGTGCTCTAAAAGTTTAAATTTTTTTATTTTTTTAAATTTATTATTGTATTTTAAGAGTACGATACATTGAAACTGGTCTCATGACCAACCATCAATTTATCTCGCTTTTAATTATATGTTTAATATGAATATGAATATGAATAAATTTAAATAGGCGCGAATAAAGGGCGGGAGTAACTATGACACTCTTGGCGGATGGTGGATTCGCGTGGAGTGGCAGAGATGTGGAAGAGTTGTACGGGTTGACACCTAGGTATTGCTTAGAGCTGTTGCCTGTCTCTCAACACAAAGAGTCACTACCCGCGGTCTTCCCGGAGGCCTTGATTGTTCTAATGTTGGAGGCCTGGCTTTCAACCAGGTACCTCTGGGATTAGAACGGTTATAGTTGCGTTTGTGACGTACCTCCCATAGGTAACCGCCGGACAACGCTAATGTCCGATGTATGTTATGTACGGTCTGTAGAACCAGATTAAATGCAGGCATATGTTGGGGATTAGCGGCCAAACCGTCACACGTCTTAAAACTTTGAAACAAAGCCAATTTAACAAAAATTTAAGTACTGTAATTTTGAAAACAAGTAAATTATTATAATTCGGGAGGGTAAACGAAGCTGGAGCAAACTTGCGCTCCAGCTAGTGCCATCGTTAGAGGTGTCGGTCGTATTTTGAACTGCTACGACTAGTATCCGAGATGAGTCACATGTCAGACCACACGGCGTTTACCCTGTAACCTATTCGATAGCTCCCTCTGCCCATGCAAAGAACCGTTGTGGGTATGTAGTCCGGATAGTGAGTAAATGTGTGGTAGAGGTTCACGCCTCGAAAGTAGCCCATTATATGTGGTAAAGAGCCTAATTAACTCTTTCTACATGGGGTTCTCATTTAAAATTTAAAAAAATCGTAAATAATTTATATAAACAGTACTATTTTTTTAATAAAATTCTCTTTGTAACAAAGACAAATGCGATCTTTTAAAAGTGTTATTTAGGGCCCTAAAATACCGGATATAATTTATGTACTTAAAATCTCTAAAAAGTTTTTCTTTCAGGCATGTTGTACATTATAATGTTTATTTTCAGTATACATAATTTAATTTATGTACTTCCTTCAAAAAATTTGATTTTATGGAAATTGCAATCCTTCAATTTGAAGAAGATAACATTTGTGAAAAACGTTTGGGGGCCCCCAATTCACTCACAAATTCATACTGAATTTGGTATCAGCTACGATTTAAAAATAATAACTGTGAGATTATTATTATTATAATCCACATAGGCCTTCTCTCTTTCTCTTTTATTAACAACTTATTTTTCCGCTAACATATTAAAATTTTTAAGGAACTCCATATGAACAAATATTTGGAGAAAATCCAAAATAATATAATGTGTATATGTTTTATTATTTATATGTTTCCCATAAATCATACCTTTCCCATTGACACTGCAAAAAGTGCCATAAATATTACAAAATTTATCCACCCAAAATTGAGGTGAAATATGAACAAATATTTTTGAGAAAATCCAAAATAATATAATGTGAATGTTTTATTATTTATATGTTTCCCTTATACAATGACCTTTCCCATTGACACTGCAAAAAGTGCCATTATAATACTATAAAATTTATCGACCTAAATTTGGGATGAAACCTATTTTTATGCAAAAATTATTATTATGAATATGCTCTATAATACTGACCGTGAATTAGGCCTCCTGGGGACACCACGTTAAAAAAAACGCGCCTAAACTCTACCTCAACGGTGGTGGGGAAATGAGTTGTAGTACATAAAAGGGAAATATTCCTTATTGTATTGCAACTAAAAAACTTTATAATCCACCATAATATTAATAATAATCGACAATAGAAAATTTTACACTTTGACGATTTTTTGAAAGGTAAAACTTTGTAGTATCCGAGATGAGTCACATGTCAGACCACACGGCGTTTACCCTGTAACCTATTCGATAGCTCCCTCTGCCCATGCAAAGAACCGTTGTGGGCATGTAGTCCGGATAGTGAGTAAATGTGTGGTAGAGGTTCACGCCTCGAAAGTAGCCCATTATATGTGGTAAAGAGCCTAATTAACTCTTTCTACATAGGGTTCTCATTTAAAAAAACTCGTAAATAATTTGTATAAACAGTACTATTTTTTTAATAAAATTCTCTTTGTAACAAAGACAAATGCGATCTTTTAAAAGTGTTATTTAGGGCCCTAAAAACTCGGATATAATTTATGTACTTAAAATCTCTACAAAGTTTTTCTTTCAGGCATGTTGTACATTTATTATAATGTTTATTTTCAGTATACATAATTTAATTTATGTACTTCCTTCAAAAAATGTGATTTTATGGAAATTGCAATCCTTCAAATTGAAGAAGATAACATTTGTGAAAAACGTTTGGGGGCCCCCAATTCACAAATTCATACTGAATTTGGTATTAGCTACAATTTAAAAATAATAACTATGAGATTATTAATATTATAATCCACATAGGCCTTCCCTCTTTCTCTTTTATTACCAACTTATTTTTCCGCTGACATATTAAATTTTTTAAGAAACTCCATATGAACAAATTTTTGGAGAAAATCCAAAATAATATAATGTGTATATGTTTTATTATTTATATGTTTCCCATAAATCATACCTTTCCCGTTGACACTGCAAAAAGTGCCATAAATATTACAAAATTTATCGACCCAAAATTGGGGAGAAATATGAACAAATATTTTGGAGAAAATCCAAAATAATATAATGTGTGTGTTTTATTATTTATGTTTCCCTTATACAATTACCTTTCCCATTGACACTGCAAAAAGTGCCATTATAATACTATAAAATTTATCGACTCAAATTTTTATGCAAAAATTATTATTATGAATATGCTCTATAATACTGACCGTGGATTAGGCCTCCTGGGGACACCACGTTAAAAAAAACGCGCCTAAACTCTACCTCAACGGTGGTGAGGAAATGAGTTGTATTACATAAAAGGGAAATATTTCTTATTGTATTGCAACTAAAAAACTTTATATTCCATAATAATGGTAATAATAATCTACAAAAGAAAATTTTACACTTTGGCGATTTTTTGGAAGGTAAAACTTTCTGGTATAAAAATTGAAACAAGCTCGGGTAAATGGTGGGAGTAACCATGACACTCTTGGCGGATGGTGGATTCGCGTGGGGTCACAGAGATGTGGAAGAGTTGTACCGGTGGACACCTAGGCATTGTTTAGAGCTGTTGCCTGTCTCTCAACACAAAGAGTCACTACCCGCGGTCTTCCCGGAAGCCTTGATGGTGTAATACCGGGGCCTGGCTTTCCACCACCTCTGGGATTAGAACGGTTATAGTTGCGTTTGTGACGTACCTTTAATTTTAAAACATTATGTCCATAATAATAAAACAGTATTTCCATCAAACATATTCGTATTAGTTGTTGGTGCATCTAGTGAAAAAAGTTTTCTATTTATTTCAAATGCAAATTTCAATTTATTAAATCCATCCAGTTTTTATTTTTTCTATCAGTTGTTATTATACACATCAACAATAATTGCCTTTGTTAAAACACCGATACTATGTAAATTAAATAAAAAATATACAAATAATATCTTTTTAAAAATATGTTATTGATATTTTACATTTTTTTCAGCTTATTTGAATAAGCATCATAATCCCCAATACTGAATATAATAAAAAACAGTTTATTATACGAGTATATTCCCTATCAACAAAATAAATATGTTTTTTCAATGGGAACTATTTGTCATCTGTGGATGAAAATACTCGTTCATATGTAATTACATACTTTGCTGTGATCGATTTAACAAATCCCTGCCGTATGATATAAATCCGTAATAACGACATATAGGACTAATTAGACAGGATACTTTACAGATGCATATTTTTTTAATTTCCGTAAACATCCTCATTATGCTTGTCAATAACAAAATTCTATGAATAAAATTTAATGCATTGCATTAAGGGTCGTAGCTCTACTTCTATTTAGGTTAAGTAAAAGTGAAAGTTTGTTTACTTGACAGTGTTTTTGCATATGTCAAGGAAGACGAATGAATTGTGACTGGCGCAAAATTTCATAAAAATGTTAATATTGGTACTACATTGTCCGATAGGCAAAAGATACAATGTCACGTTTAAATCCAACAATCATTCATCACTAGAACAAGAGTAATTTTGTAACAAATAATAATCTAGCGTGTTGTGGTCAGCTATTATTAAGTTGTGTGATTTTGTTATATTTTTAAGAAACAGAAATTATATTAATCATATTTGACGCGAAGGCCGACACAAATAAAAAAATAAAATGATAAAAAAGTGAAAAAGTGAAAAAATGCAAATTTTTAACTGTAAATAAAAACTTTGGCTTTAGGCACGAAATTATGGCTAATAAGTAATAACTAGAGTAATTGAGGAATAAATAGAGCTAAATTGGCTGTTGGTAAAGAAAGCTACACAATAGACCTATTCAAAAGTAACTTGCGTGCGCATATTCTTGTCATTGTTAGAGACATTACTATTGAATAGGGATTTCATTTCAGTAACTTTAGTTAGTCTTTCAGACTCTTCATTGGTTATATTTTACAGTCTGGGAATTTAGTTATTGTTTTTTAGGTTTCTGGTATTAATTCCAGTTTCTCCAAATTTTTATTAATACCTACTCTTGACAAAAGGCTTAATCAACTAATTTTAGGAAACATTTTTTTATGTTCAGGCATAAGTACCTAATCGTTACCTATCAATACATATTTTTAAATATGCTCCTCAAGGATCAGTAATAGGGTCCGTAGTTTTCTTATCCTGCATCTTAATATTGTTAAAGATATAATGTATTTATTCTGATGCTAAAATCCGTGTGAAGAATTTTTTACATGTTTCTAATTCGGAACTAGTGCCCTTTGTTATTGCTTATATCCTGGGGTAATCCCCCTGGAAACAAATCTCTTTTGTTATGCGTTGCAGAATGACTCTCCCACTTATCCAACTAGAAATAAATTTAGTGAAACATGTTTTCTTGTGATGAAATTAAGACAGAGAGCTCACTCTACTGTATCTATCTTTATAATCTAGGAATGGTGGTGATAAGCTCTTCTTAATTGGAGTTTTTATATTTTTAAGGCCCGTTTCTTATGTCTCGGTTAACTTTAGCTCATAGTTACAGTTAGTGAAATAAGCTATCGATTTTTATCACTAAATAAAGTTGATCAAGACACAATAAATTTAGGAATTTTGATAGTATGTAACTAAAGTTTTGTCAGTAGAGAATTGGAACTAAAATATTTGCCGGACAATCAATATTTTTAGTTCTAATTCTCTGTACTCAAGCAATGGACTGTAATATAAATAGTTGAGTCATATCAATGAAACAATTTAAAGTTTAATGTAATTTATGTAATTTAACTATAAGAGTACCAGAATAATTCTGAGTTTTATGTATTCTGTTTTAGTTCATGACAAAAGTTCGTACAATTTTATACTAAATTGGAAGAAGCAAATGGGATAACTGAATAAAGGTGTGATGGAGAGTTTCTTTCCGCTACGAAAGTTTGACAATTTCAAGAATTTATGTGATAATGTAAATTCTTAATGTACATTTCACAATATTAAGCAATAACTAACCTTTGATAAAAATTAATACAGTTACCATTATACTCAATTTAAAAGATTATATTTAAAGAAAAATTAGAAAGCTCTAATAAAAATTTAGTGAGTATTTAAAGTTGCATAAAATAGAATATAGGCACCTAGGTAATTAAAAGTTTGCGATTAACTATAAATAATATAGATACATTAGAAAGAAAATTAGAAAGATTGAAGAAGTTTATGTCTCATTTCGATTACGAGCCCTAACAACTAAATTTTCGGACAAAAGTTAATTTGATTGTCTTTTTTCCATATGCGCAAAAGTTATCTAAATTAACTTTCATAATATTGATGGTTTTTTTTGTTACAATGCCAACATTTAGTTATATAAAAACGTAAATTTCGTAAAAATCCGCTCGGCGGTTCCAAAACTGTAGAACTTTAACCGAGCAGGATGGGAAGATTGTAGAAACAAAGAATTATTATTTTCAAAACGTTGGATCTAGTAGTCGCATTTTGATGAAATTTACTTTATTGCAAAGCTGGATGTTGGTTTTCTTTGCAAAAAAGTTATACAAGTTTTTATTTGGTGATATTAGGCATTTATCGGAGCTTCAAAGTTGCACCTTTAAAAATGTAAGAATTTTCTAGTAACTGTTTTAAAAAATCACAGTTTTGAAACCGCTGGTTGGATTTGTGTCAAAAAACCTATAAATCAAAGCTCAATAATCGTACTATATGAAAAAATCCTGAAATGGTAATATGAATTTTGTTTGCATTTTTTTCGAGTTCCACAGTTCACTTTTCAAAAAACGTGTTTTTTGTGGATGCTACCTACATTAAAATAATCACAGTTTTGGAACCGCTGGTTGGATTTTGGTAAAATTTACTTTATTGCAAAGCTGGATGTGGGTTTTATCTACAAAAAAATCCCCAAGTCTTTATTTGGTGATTTTAGTCATATTTCGTAGCTTTAAAATTCCACTTGAAAAATGTGACGTAAATTTCTAACGACTGTTTTAAAAATATCACAGTATTGGAACTCGGGGAAAACGACATAAAGGTACTTTCAGGGCCCTCATCCAGTCCGGACTTAAATGTCATTGAAACTCTTTGGCATAAAATTAAACGTATTCTACGCAATAATCCACCAAGAACCATTGGGGACTTAAAGACCAAAATAGAAGAAATTTGGGACAGTTTCACTCCCGAATTGTACCAAAATTTGATAAATACAATGCCTGTTAGAATACAGGCAGCTATTAAAGCAAAAGGAGACGTAACCTCTTATTAATGGTCCTAAATTAAAAATGATCCCAACATTTAGTTGCAAATTCATTTTGTAAGATTTGATAATTATTATGGTTAAAATATTGTTAAATCCAATAAATAAATTTCTTTCATGCATAATATTGTTATTAAGGGTTTATCTTATTGTATTGTTAGGTGTTTACTAATTATTTGCGTAAAATTTCCAGTTCTCCTTTCATACTTCAAAAATTTACTTTTGTCCGAACATTTAGTTGTTAGGGCTCGTATAATCTCGGACTAAACTATCATATCATACAATGTAGTGTATGAAATTTGTAATATTAATCTGACCCACTTAATTTTCTTGGGTATTTTACCGGGATTTTTGGTCTAATTTTTAAATACATATAGTAGGATCTATAGGTAACAATCATCAATTTAAACCTGTTAATATGGACTGAAAAATGTATTAGTTGTGTTACATCATATTGATTACTAACCTTATAACATTAATTATTAAGCATTGGTTTTTTTTTAAATAAGATGCACTGACATTTTTTCCAAACTATGAACCCAAATCAAGAAGCAAAGATAAAATTATTCTAAGTCCATTAAGTCCATTCTTACTACAATTTATCGAATATTAAAATCTAAAGCGATGCATCACGATATAACTTTGTTAGGGGTTGTACTCCTGCACTCAACCACTTTCTGAATTTCCAGCTACATGATGGATGTTTATACGCATTTTCGGATATATGTAATAAATATTGTAGAACATGAAGGCATGCTTCCTAACAAACTTTTGCAAATTCACACCAATTTATACGTTGATTTTAACCAGTGAGACAGATAATGTGCTTAGGAGATGAAATGGGGCGGTTTTCTATCGTAAATTCGCTGACATAGGCTTGTCAGCAGTTTCTAAGCGAGTCTTAGCGTATTCAACCTTTGTTATTATGCGGAGGGATATAATTTATACTGCATTGCCTCTGTCTGTCCATATTTTACATTTATCTTTTCAACACAATGCCGTGAATTATGTCAGTATTAAGAAATGATGATGACGAAATTATTGTTTTAGAAAGTTGATAAACAGAGGCCTTTATTCTAATAATTATTAATATCTGTGTTCATTATAATCTATTGTGGCTTTGTATCGCTTTTGTGGTGGTTTAAAATAATTTGTACCGGCGCATCCGCCAATTTTTAAACCTATTCAAGCTATAATTATACACAATTCATGCGAAGTTGCGATACACTAATGGAACAAGAAATCTTATAAAAACTTAAGTTGACATAAACTTCTAACGCCACTTACTCAAAACTTGCAATGAAACATTCTGTTTGCATATTACTGGTGTATGTATATTGAACCAACTGCATGTAAGCTTAATGACTTCAGTTTAACATTATGTGAGTGCATTAGAAGCAAATTGTAGAGCTTCATACAAGTTCTGTTACAAGTAGCAGTATAATATAGCAGATGTACGCTAGAACAAGACGAACCATCCAATATTTAGAGAGCTTTCTAACTCACGTAGCAACTTCAGTCAAGTACAAGGATTTACATTAACAAGACAGGTTCAATCTTCTACTTTATAATTTATAATTAATTTCAATAATGTGGGTACTGAACGAATATTAATCTTGGCTGTGTATATGTTTGATGGATTCAGTTTCAGCGGTTTCTTTTATTGAAAGCTCAAAGATAAATTAGTGTAACTTATGAATTTCCATGTAATTCTTGTATGAAAATTACAGAACTTTATTAATTTATTTCATAAATGAATATTTTCTTAAATTATATTCATAACACATATTCAAGAAATTATTTTTCCTTTATTTGCGAAATCTTTTTTCTGTAGTTTATATTTGCATAATGGGGTCATAAATTTTCTTAAGCTATACAATAGTTTGTGTCCAAAAAAATTAAGAGATAAAAGCTCTCCAAATATACCCTCCCAGATATTTAAACGTTTTGTTGCACAAAAAACTTCATTTCATTAAAAACCCTCGCCTCGAGCTTTCGTCCCAAATATAAAACAGATACACAGAAAAATGCCACATTTTCCGTAGTTTTATGTGCATCCACTCTTAGGCATTTCTTCGTCTTTTGTGACTGGTGCATAAAAGTTATATTTAATTATAATCCCTTTGTACTTCCGCTATTCTCAGCAATTCAAGTCAGCGAGATGCTCTTTAACTCATCGCAGTGCAGTGTAAGCATAAAGTCAAAGAAGTTCGTCCAATTAAAGTGAACAACATGAACCAGACCATTAGCCTCTTGCTACACTTAAACAAATAATCTGTTTATATTATTTCACCGAGAATCCGCAAACCCAAAGGGGCAACAACTTATCCTAAACATTATAATGGTACACCTTAACTACCGCTTTATTACATAAAGCGAACTTTCTTCATTACTTGTTATTTAAGTTGTGTTCAAGTTTTACGCACATAAGTTAGTCAGGAAAAAATTAATAAGCGTGTGTTTAACAATTCCACAAACAAACAATAAAATGAAGGAAACTTGTAATTTAATAAAAGATTTTTTGAGCGATTAAACATTACTTTATATAAAACTTTTTTGGAAGTTTAAATTCTACATTATTAATTATTGTTAAGAAGTTTTAAGTTTATCAATAATAAATGGAGGCCCTATAATTTAAATTGAGTGTTTGGAGTAATTTATTCCTTTAGACTTTACTTTCAAACTTCTTAATTAGACTCTTTTGTTTGAGGAACAAATAATTAAAGACATCTGAAGAAGATTAAATGTACGGATAATGTCACTTATTTACGATTTTCTTCTTGACAACTTCATTATTAATATTAGTCTCTGAATGGTTTAAACAGCAAATTACATTCAAGTATTTGTTTTGACATTTAATTTTACACTTTATTACAAACTGTGTACTATGTACAATAATATGTACACTCACTCTAGAATCAATATTCTGTTTAGATATTCATACATAGGTAAACAACAAATATTATGTTTTGTGTATTTACAATAACAAAACGTTTCAATTGGAATTGAAGCAGATCCATTTCATCATAGCAAACAGTATTTGTTTGGGAGCGAATAGCAAGAAGGACGAAACCGAACACCTATAGAAATACTTATGTGATGACTATGTAGGTAGAATTGCACTAGAAGTCTTAGAGTTACTTGTTGCTAAAATAAATAAAATATACTTCGGCAAAAATACAACAATTTTATTGACTGTTCCTCCTGCAGGGTCAGATATTCCACTAATGTAAAACTTATTGACTTTTAACTGTAATGAGTCATGAGATCAGATATTTTTTAAGATTTAACTTCTCAGTATTTTATTAAAAAGCTATTTGATTTTAAGAAATTTATCAGTTATTTCGAAGCTAAATTGTGGCTTTATATATTATAGAAAGAAGAAAAAATTTGAGGTTATGTCAGTTTTTTGGATCTTATTACAGAAATTTCGAAAAAGTTCTATTTAAGCCATATTATAAACATTGCATTGCATACAGATGTATTTTTTTATTATCTGATAAAATAGGCGTTTTCCTTTGAAACACACTAAATTTGACGAAATTCTGATCTAGTACAGTAAAATTTTATCTTTTAAATCGTCTGGAACAGGATCAAATTTTAGGGGTTGTTAGGGGACCTGAAGTTAAGTAATTTCCCAAGATTGCGACCTCCAACTCCTTGCGGATTTTCCGCCATCTTGATTTTTAGGGTTGATTTGGTTTTTTGTATTTTTCGGGGTTATATTTGATATTAGCAAAAAAAGTGTCGATACCTTTTTTGTAAAGAATAAAAATCCCCACAAAATGATGTAATATAATCGTATACAAACTCTCACCAGTAAACAAATTATGGTAGTTTAAAAATCCAACAACGGGGATTTAAAAGTTTTTTATTTTTTTATTTCGGTAATCGTCCATATTAAATAAAAAGATTCAAAAAGTTGTAAAGCATAAAACTCCCTATAGTTATAGTTGTTATAGTGAGCAATTTTGTTCCTGTGTCAATACTTTTTGCGCTACAGTAAGTGAAAGAGGTTCACGGGAACTGAAACGGCGTTCGCGCTTGTCGCATCGCACTAAAATCTAACGCCTTTTTAGGCGTTTATTTTCAAATATATGTTCCTAAATAAATTTTTAATTTGTTATGTACAATATTTATCGAATATATTTGTTCGCGCGAAGTGTCTCTGTATCTTAAGCTGTTATATTGTGTGAGGGGATTTGTTTATTTAGTGTATTGACGTTGTTGATGTACTTGTATACTGTTATGGCAATAAAGCTTATCTTATCTTACAAAGTCGGTTAAATTACAAAACTAGTAGCATTTTTTCCTCTGATTACAATGGTGAAAACAGAAAAACAATTGACCATCTGGTATTCGAGATATTCACAAAAATAAAATTTTTTTTTTAAATGGAACACCCATGATAAATTAAATTCTGTACAAAAAATGTCCTTATCTTTTTTTGATAATTATTTCAAATAAGCGAGTTATTTTTAAAAAAAGTTTACAAAGTTTTAATATCAAGTAGTCATAAAATACAATTTTGAAAAATTTCAATATTTCTGTAAAAGTTTTTTTCAACTTGCTTAAATTTAATATGATTGTTTGGTTTTAATAAATTACAATAACTAGCTTATTTTAAATAATTATGAAAAAAAGATAAGAACACTTTTTGTACAGAATTTGATTTATCATCGATTTTTGCAAAAATATGCAGGGTGTTCCATTTAAAAATTGTTATTTTTGTGAATATGTATCTCGAAAAACGAAAACCCAGATGGTCAATTGTAATCAGTGGAAAAAATGCTACTAGTTTGCTAATTTAACCGACTTTGTAGCTCCAATAATAACAAAGTTAGCAATAGTGAGCCACTTCGCGCGAACACCTTGTATACAAAATATTCGATAAATATTGTACATAAGAAATTAAAAATTTATTTAGGAACAAACATGGCAACATTGTCCTTCGTAAAAATTCTAATTTGAGTGAATCCAATCAGGTATTCGAAAATTTATCACATTTTAAAGATGGGCACTTAAATATAAAAATTGTCTCGAATTAAGGTACCTACCAAGTTTCAGTTGTCAAACAAAAATAAAATAACTAGAAAACTCGCTAAAGGGTTTTCCAGACAATCGCAATATTATTTGTAAAAATTTTAATTGAACCAAAATCCAACCAGAGGTTTCAAAACTACGAGTTACAAAAAAAATTATTATTTGAGGTAGTTTCGTTATCACCGTATAGTTTGAGACTCTCTGGTAGAATTTTGGTGAAAAGTGCAAAGATAATTTTCTCGATACTTTATGAAAATTTTATCAAAAATTTAAAATTGAAATGACTTTCGAAAATAAACTGGATTTGGTCAATCCAACTTGTGGTTCCAAAACTATGAGATGTTTCGAAAAAAATAATTTAAGTTTTTTCTATAAACTTCCACAATTTTAGAACATCTGGCAGTATTTTAATAAAATTTCCATTTTTATAATGGCAAAAAAATAAAAAATCTCGCATTAGGAAAAGTTTTTAAAAGAATTTATGTGCATCATGTGTATTGTTTACAGATCTCTAAAATAAAATTGTTTTGCATTTTTACGTCTACTTTTAAGCTATTAATATAAGAGAATCATGTGATCATGTGAAGGATCACAGCATCAGATATTTTTGTCTAAGAAAGGGACAAAAAATTCCAAAATCTCACATTTATTTAAACAGAAACACAATAGGTACGTTTTTCTAAACATATTTTACTTTAACATAGCTGTAATATTTATCTTAATCGTTTGTAGAAAGATGTAAATTCTGAATATGTGTAATTTATTATCTTTTTAGCGGCTTGAAAAATAATTTGTGGCTGTGGACAAATGTTCTTTTTTTCTGTAAATACATACATTTGACCTGGCGGCTTGAACCCATATATCAAAAAGAATACAAAAGCCTGAAAGGTTATATATGAGTGAACTTGGAGAGAGGAGTGTTACTGAAAGGAGGTAAAAGCTGGAAGCTTAGTCTGATAAGAAAAATCAATGTAGTGCTAATAGCTTTAATTTAACGAGAATGTTTCCTGAGAGGCCTTTACAACGTTTTAACAGCACCATTGCCTTGGAATGACTCGTAATTTTCTAATGCATTTATTGTAATAAATTGGTTTCATTATTAAATTTTCGTGACTAAAAGAAAGATTTAATTAATGTGTTCGTTAGATGCAAAAGCTGTTGAGCTACTCAAGCCATATCAGGTAATTTGAAATTCCTGTAGGGTGGAACTAAATTACTATAATAAATTTTTAGTGCGAACCTCTCGATGTATTGTTTGTTTTATTTCCAAAATCGAATCAAAGCTGCAAATAAATCGCTTGGCTATATCTAGATGTACACCACGTTTTACGTGCCGTTGAGATTCAATTTAGTAAAAACTGGCAGAAAGAACCCTTTCGAAAATCGTTTAGAAAATCGATTCACACCGCGATTAGTTTACGGTAAAGTAAAAACAAGACGTAGGTACGAAGGTATTTTACGGTAGCTGTATTTATTGAACGTAGTAGTGTAAATTTAGTTCCCTTAATAAAATATGGCTACGCATTTGCATAAAAAAATATGCAGCGTATTAGGTACAATAAAAACCGTAAGCATAATCTCCACAAGAAATCACAGGGGAGGAGAAGCAGCCGCCGCTCAAGGAATAAATGCGAAGGCAAAAATTTCAAATGAAGTATTTTATGTTTGAATTGGAAGCGCATTGTAGCGGAAATTTTAAAGCGAGTGGAAGTTTTTAAGTTTTATAATGGGGGTCTTCAATAGATTGTTATTTTTATAGAAGCAGTGCAAATGCAAAGAGGAATACATACAAGAACGATTTTTTATTAAGTCTTAACAATAACATGTGTGCGATTTTGATCGAATCTTTAACTTCAAGAAGCTCTTAAAGTTTCTTATATACAGTATTTTATGAAAATATAATGGGTTTTCTGTGAATAAACTCCAAGATTATATGGGTGGAGTTGTGAGGAAATTTGATTCAAGCTATTTTGCAGGTTTGGTTGTTATTAACTGCAAATTGTGCAGTGCAGACGAATAACAAGAAGCTTACAGTTTCTCGTAAAAAAAATATGAAACAAACCCGCAAATATTTTCGCGACAACAAACACATCCAACGAACAATGAATATAATCTTATCATCATATTCCAGTTGCTGTGATCTTCGCATTTTTATACGAGTGACACAGATTTTGTCCAATATAGATTTTATTTATTTGGTTGCAGAAGAACAAATTTCCTCGTTGGTTGTGCTATCTTATATATTTTCCCAAGTTTTAAGAATACAATAATAATGATAACTTTTTTGGAGGAAACTTTTTAAGATTATTTATTGTTATTGTGAGAGGCCGTCATTTTAGTTTGCTTATTGAAGTTATGTTGTTTCATTTTATTTTTACAAATCACTTATGTTTTGGTGTTCTAATTAAAAAATCTGATGTGCCCAACACATGACTTTCTTATACGGATAGTACCACAATTACTTTTCCTAAAGAAATAAGTTAAATTTCTTGTAAAAATCGTGTTTCAATTTTGAGTGTTTCCAGCAATATTCAAATAAATTTCGGAAGTCTCTCTCGCACTTATTGCAATAGGCATAAATCTGTCCTTGTCCCACTCATTATAACAGAATTTTGCGACAAAAATAAGTGTATTATTTTTTTGACGGATTTAAAAAAAAAGTTTAAAAAAAAATTTGTTCAAAATTCAATTCTAAATCAAAGTCAAAGAATAAAAAAATCTCGTAAATTGTTTATTTTTCAAGATATTCCTAAAAAACCTAAAAATGTCTTCAGGTAAGTGTCACTTGTGTTGGTGCTAGATGAAAAAGATTTAATGTGGCACCCACAAATTTGTTCAAACTCTTAAATATGAAATTTGAATCAAATTCGATAAGTCGTTCTTAAGTCATGGTGGATACAGACAGACACACAGACAGTAGACATCATGGCGAAATGGTCAAAATGGATTCAGGGGCCCTCAAAACGTGTAAATCCATCAAAATCTCGATGTTGAAAAAAATCACGATTACTATACTTTCTTATTACTTCGTATAAGAAAGTAAAAACAGTATAATATGCAACGAGCAGTTAATGATAGCTATTAAGACACGCGTCGTAGGTGAGTGTCGTAATGATTACGTGTGTCTTAATAGCCATTAAATGTGAGTTGCACACACTATTTTTTCTAGGACTAGTCAAAATAATGAAAAATTAGAAAATAAATATTATCAGTCATATGCATAGTCATGTTTAGTAGTCACAAAGTAGCTACTTTCTCGCTACTATGAAAATTGCCATGAATAATCGGTACTTAGTAACTACTTTCCATAGTACTTACTAGCCAGAAAGTCACTACTAGTTAGTAGACAGAAAGTAGCATATGGACTATGCATATGGATGTATAGCTTTATCATAAACTCAGAAATGCCAGAAAATCAAAATGAACTGTCAATTTTTAAATTTTAGATCTGTCAGGTGATCATGGCAATAATTGATATTGACGGAACAGTGCTCTGATGATGCATTAGCATTTCTATTGGTTATAAACTTGTATCGTAATGAAAAATCTGTATCATAATGAATCTCATTACAGTACAGGTAGTAACTACCTAATCAGTTAATTTAAAGTATGGGAGTATCTCGTTTTCTATTGATCCCATGACAAAAATTTACGATATCGAAGTTGTAGAAAATTACATTTCCTACAAATATTATCTAAAACATTTTTTTCAGTTGTAAACAGATTAAGAATTACGGCGACATAAATTTTGAAAATTGTATTTCTGTAAGCTTTTTCGAAACACGCTAAATTAGTAGACAATCATGAATATGGTCTTTACACTCTTTACACCTATTTTATTTGAGTAAAAATTTGTCGAGTTACTAAAGATGAGAAGAGAATACTTTTCAAGATTCTGTATCTCGATAAAGACACATTTTTTTGAGCATGCTTTCAGACAATTTAGGCTCCCAGAATCTGTTATTTATTTCTCTAATATGATGGTTGATGAACTATTTTAATTTATTTACTTACTCATTTCAATTGTAACGGATTGGGAAGTAAACATACCTGAAAAAGACAGTTTTAGAAAAAATATCTATTTAAAAGTAAAATACAAACTATGAATAAAATTTATAATAATTATTATGTAGATCTCAGATCGACATGATATTTTTTTTGTATTACATATACATATAAAAATAAAGCGCGGACTTCGAGATTGGTTTTAGAGGCGGATTTTATGTTTCACTGGATGAAATAAAATTAATTTGTCGTTACTATATTTTAAGAAAAATCTAATAATATATTATTGTGCTCATAAAGAAGCTTTAATAAAGCTAATGTCGATCCTGATTTTCACGTCATGACACCCTGACGTCCTCACTCTAGTTGTTAGTTGTATGTTATGCATAAAAAAAGTACTGTTTACTTCTTGATTTACTCCTTCAATAAGTTTATATATCTTAAATTAAAACCATACGGCAAATCTTCATATTCTCTCAGAAAAAAATAATAGTAGTAGTAGTAGTATAAAACGAAATTCACTAAAGTTTTTTGTTTTTATTGAAGATGTACATATGCGTTAAAGCAACCATTCTCATAAATTCACGAAAAACTACGAGTTGTTCTCTTACAAAAGAAAACTTAAATCCATCCCTAGTTTTCCTCTACCTGTGGAAGTTTTAAAAGTAGTTTAAAAGCTGAACGGCTAATCAACCAAAGTAGTGAGTGTATGTGAAATTTCGTATAATTTATGCGCAATCCGCACGTATTTTCAAGCTTTCACCGAGAGCTTTATTTGTACTGTAGGGTTGAATTGAAGGAATAACTGAATTTCAAAGTATGCGCACGAGAAACTAAATCAGTTTACCATTATAACAGCTTTTGCATTGAGTGGACTCGCGGTATAATACAATATTAGCAAATTCAAAATGTATTAGATACAAGGACACCAAACTAATCCTCGTTCCGATAAATTATCCACAGGACAATCGAGGCAGATATAATTTAAAAATGATTTAGAATAAATTGTTTTACTTCATTACGCGACTGGAAATATTTTCATTAAAATATGAGCCAGTTTCCCCAGAGAATTCTAAAGGACGGTTATTATTAATTGCAAATTACGCGATTTGTATTATTTGTTCCATGCTCATTACTGGATACCCGCTTCCTTTAATACAGTTAATTTGTACTTAAATTAAAAGAAACATTAAACCGAAGTTTCTAATTAAGTTGTGAACCACAAACGTTCACAATCTGCATATATGCCAAAACCAGCACACCGTCACACGCAATTTAAATTAATTTTGCTAGACCACCTAATTGAATTTCATGTTGTTCGGATACAAATTTATATTTATATATTTAATTTATTTGGTTTCATATCAAATTACGCTATCTGAACTAATGGGCCTTGATGATACGTGATCTTAATTGAAAATTAACAACAGTTAGACTTGAGTTTCGTGTGTAGTAACTTGGACATTAACTAACTTGAAACTTGGCGGTAATGTTGACTAGAATCTTGATTATAGCGCTAATTAATATATCATTTTATAAGATTGTTTCTGATGCTGCTTCATTAATTAGGTAGGAAATTATATAGGCAGTGCACGAAATTATTTCTAGTAAACTGGGGGGATATTCTTAATTTGGTGTTAATCACTGCTTCCGCATTCGTGTTTTGTAGTAGAGATAAATACATAAGACACTTCGTATTTTGGAATTTCTGTGTGAGGTTCACCTAAATATTTTTCTCTATTCGATGGTTATATCGTAAATTACTTTCTTAGATATCGAAGGCAATTATGGCGGAATATATATTTGTGTGTCGTCGATCGAATTTCGAATATCGCCGGGTTATCACAATCTAAGCAAACATTTACCCTATGGTGGGGTGGAGCAAAGTAATTCAACTATAGACACTCAATCTAGACGACCTTCACGATACTAATCTTAATTTGTTTCATCCCCTATTCATGCGTCATTTGTTTTTCTGCAAATTTTCCTCTTCGTGTGTACTGTAGAAAGTTACTTGATTTATAAGTTTTATGCCAGGGAAAATTTACCTTGGAGGAAAATATTGTGATGAAAACCAAGGGGGATGAATCAAGGGAAATTGTTGAGGAATATTAGGAGCCAATGTAAGATACAAATCTGATATTATTGGAATATTTACCACGAATTGAATTTTTGATTTAAAAGATAATTATAATAATGTTAAAAATTATATGAGGATTTAAGGTCACTAGGGTCGCTCATAATCATGAAAATAATCTCGCGTTCTGATCATGGCACCCTCATTCAAGCGTGTCTATTATCTATCTATTGATTTAAATCAAATTTTGTTCTGTATAACAGCGGTTCCTAACATTTTATTGGCCAACAATATTTATGTTATCCATTAGTCGACTTGTGATTTATCTAAACCAGGTGCTAGTCGAATAACGAAACGTGGCAAAGATTCATCGATAAATATGCCATTTAACTTAACTAAGTTCTGGTTGATGACGTAATTGAGAGTTTAGAAATGGCTATTTGTGCAACAAGTAAGGAAAAGTGACATTTTTTCGTATTAGGCGTGAGATTTTTTATCTAGGCATAGCCGTATACGGAAAAAACCCTTTAGTAGAAAAAATCTTTTGGGAGGTCCGATATCAGTATAGTAAATTTCTTGAGTAGCAAGAATTGGAAGTAAAATATCTTGCGGAAAATTAATATATTTTTTATTTCACACAAAACAGTTTCAGTTTCTACTGTCTTTTCTTATAAAGAAACTTGATCTAAAGTAAAAACCCTAACCTAGGTTCAATATGAGTTGGTCGATATCGGCCCTCCACTGTGATCATTCGGTCTATTGTGGCTCAAACTTAACCTAACAAAGACAAATAAAAAAAATTCTGTAAAAAATATTTAGATAAAATTATGATATGAAAATCATTTGAGACATTCCGTAACATTTTATGCCCGAAAAACACTTAAATTACACATTTTCTCTTAACTTTCACATTTTTAGCTATTTCTTCCATCAAATTTTTGATAATTTTTGAATTGAAATACACATAAATCTATCTCAGTTCCATTTACTACGCCAAATTTTTAGACGAAAAATCTTAATAAATTAAAATGTATTTAGATTATCTGTGAATTTCAAGCGAAATTTCTTTGTAATTTTTATCTTTCTGACACATTTTATACAGCTAAATCCTATTTCCTAGACATAGTTCTTAAAGAATTTACTTTAATTCTTCATATTTATATCAATTTCTTTTTTTTAAAGACCTTTTTTCAACACTTTAGCAAATTTCTGGAAGCACTTAACATATAATTAACTAGCAGAATCGAAACTCGCTATTAAATGACCACTCAGACAACTTAGTCCTTAACACAGAATTTGCTTTCATGTATTTAGCATCTTGGTTTTTGTGCTCCATTTTGGCAAAACATGAGTTTCCTTTGGGGCTATATGATTAAATAATAACAAACTAGATATATTACAAAATCCGTTGATTTCAACGATATTGTGTTCTGGCTGGTGCACTTTGAAGATGTTTTTATTTATTTATAGTTTGTGACAAACATTCTGTTGGCAAATATCGCAAAGTTTGAAGTTTCATTAATGTCCCATATACGTTTACTTAGGGTCTTGTTTGTCTGTAAGATACTGCAATAGGACAAATTGGCTCTTTGATGACGTACAGCTGTGTTGAAAAAAATGGAACAACTTTGAAAATTTTGTGGGAATCGGATTTATCATTAAATAATTTTGCATAAGAATTTTTTACCTGACAAAATTTAAATAGTGCAAAACAATGTCCCATTTTTTAGTATATTTCATAGGGAGTTAAATTACAAGAGTTGTTTTATTTTTTTGCACATAACTGCACCTACAATCTATTTAATAGAAACACACAAATATTTATTTATTTGTTTGACACAATAGTTATTCTTCAAAGATCGTCAAATCGTCTTTGGCTATGACTAATATATGTACTAAACTAGTGTTACAATTAAGTTTTATATTTATGAGGATGCTCATAAAGGAGTTCTTTGCTCTATCCAATTTTGAAAAATTGCATCTTCATTTGTAGATAATAAATATGCCATGAAGGATTCATTAATTTCAAAGGATTTAAATATGCACATAAACGAGATATCAAACACAAATCCAATCTCATGGTATCCATCATGCACAAAATCGCAAACTTAATGAACTAAATAATTTATTTTGCATTTGCAGCAAAATGCATATGTACGTACATCAAAGTCACAAAAACACCAAATTGTCGTTTTATTCCATATTTTCGGTTGTAAATAAATATTTCATCAGCAATACACTAATTAATAGAAATTCATTTGCAAATTTATTTTAATGTTTGATTATGGATATGTAAATGATTTTATATTGAAAAACACAAAGAACTAATTAATTTTGAAACACGTTAGTTTAAACAAAATACTGATTGGTATTTTAATTATGTATTTTTTTGGTTACGGACAAATTCGCTAATTAAAATAATTGTCGAACCAAATTAACTATATTGTAATTGGAATATTTGTTGTTAACGAAAGAGTTTTTATTTTTTTAAGTTGATGCCAAACAGCAAATTTTTTATAATAATTGAAGGCAAAAATCTAAGAATGTCCCTTATGATCAGATAAATTAAAATTTGTTCATGCTTCTACATTTCTGTCGATTTGATTGACGCCAATTCCAATTTACGAATAGCAATAACCAGAAGTTAACAAGAAAGAAAAACTAGCACTTCGTTTATAATGCAGTATGAAAAAATTTAAATTTATATTCCATTTAGTGAAACGAGTGAATGCTTCAGTGGGCAGGCAGAAATAATTCGACCTCTTTAGACTATTTATAGCTAGGCGATATGTACTTTTCAAAGTAGATAAGGAAACGAATAAAAAATAATTGTTATTAAGTAAAGTAGAAGAGTGACTTAGATTGTTCTCTCTCTAAGAATTCACTGATGATTGATGACTGTTCATAAACTTTTGTGGGATTCTATATTTTCTATAATGACGATCAAAAAGCTAATTATTTCAGTCTAGTTCTTCGATCTTTAACTAGCTTTTGTAAGTGAAATATAATTTAACTAATTTGTTTATTCTTAAAAAAAACTTTTTAAAACCAATAAACTCACGACAGAAACTATACTTTAGTTCAATAACTTTTATAATAGTAAATAAAACTCCCATCAAGTAAACTTTTTAATTGGTCAATTACAATTGAGATACAAGTTTTCGATACGCATTTATAACAGTTTTATTGCGTAAATTCGTTGGCATATAAGAAAAACATTAGTTGAAAATTGCTCCCTTGCGAAATGCTAAGAGTAATGTTTCTCCAAGGGAACAATATGCACTAGCTGATGCTAGCTAGGTCTTTTATCAGCGTGTAATGCCAGGAAAACGTCAAGTCTTTCAAAGCAACGATTGGAGAATTCAATCATTCTGATACAAACAAATTATTTGCTGAATCTGATTAATATTTCGGCGAGGTTGAAATTCCTTGAGTCAAGACTTTGATATAAAACTATTTATCAACTTGAGAAAATTCCTTAGGTACTTAGTTTCACTTAACTGAAATACAGTTGAAATTGTTTTTATTTTTCTGACCAACAACAATCACCATACTGGGGTTTCGTCATTATTATTTCAAAGCCAAAGAAAAACAATCGAAAACCCTCAAAAACAGGCGTATTGGATAATATTATTACATCACAGCCAAATTATTCCACCCTTCAATGTCTTGAAAGCGAAAACAATTAACACAACTCCTACATTTGTATTCTAATTATTAGAAAAGCAAACGACTAAATTACTAAACATTGCATCTTAAAACAGCACTGCACAATTGAATGATGGGGGGACCAAACCAGAAGGCTTTTCATTTGTTCTAGTGTTAGAAAACAACCCCCGCTGCTAACACTGAATGCCTTTTTCCCCCACTAGTCCCACAGACAAATAGATGTTTTGTTCGAATAAAATATTCAACAGCAGCATAATACCATTTAACTTGTAGCCAGCACCTTACTTCTTATTTATTATTTAAGGGTACGTCCTGTCTAACATTATCATCTATAGTTCCAGAAGACACTCTTGGGAGTTTTATGGTGATGTGAAATTTAATTTAGGCCTACCTCAGCACATATTAAAATTATATTAGGTTTGTAGTCATCATCACTAGGATGTTGTGCGAAATAGAGAGCTATCGCGAGTTTTCGACACGAAAAGGGTTAGTTAGCGTTATTGTTATTACTATTATTATTGCGGACGGGACTATAACAATTGTCTATCCCAACAGTTCATATTCACTACCGTAGAATAAACGTTATGAGCTGTGGAGTCGTCTCTATTATTTTAGTTAATTTACTTTGGATTATGCATCATGAAGTCCTCAACATGGTATACGGTCTACTCGACAGAAAGTCAAAATTGTGTGTTTACAAGGGAAATATTCATTTACAAAGGAATACAGATGTAATGAAGCTTTAGGTCTATATTGTTTTATAATCTATGGATTAAAAACTTCAACAACCGTACATGTCTGATTCATTCAACAAAATAATTGATGAATTATAGTAAAGAAAAGTAGAATAAGAGAAAAGCATAGTTCAAGTAGTGTGAATAAGTAAGCAACAGAAAAAACTGAAATTTTACTAAAAAATGAATTTTAAAACGATAATTGATTATTCGCCAAATTTGAAGAATTGAGAAATAAAACCAAAAATCTAGGAGATGAAATAAACTTGGAGTTACGTCTTAAAGCTCCAAATTAATTTATTATTTCTGTATCAAAAATGTCATGGGAATACGTACGTCGATAAAAAAGTTGGGATGATGTGAGTTTCGTTGAGCAAAGGTAATGAAACTAAGATGGCTAACGGTTTTGTTAGAAAACATATGCAGAAATCATGCCAACTATCGAAGAATTTATAAATAGACGAGAGGAAGTGATGTCCTCCTAGAGACCTAGAGAATGAAGGAAGGAAATTGGTAAACTATTCAGCAAGTGCAACTAATAATTTTGACGTAGAATACCTTAAATGTTTCTCAATAACCTGCAAAGAAGTAAATCCTATCGAGCAAGGGTAATGGTCAATGGTTTTTCTAGAAGAGTTGCAAAATCTTAAGACGTCCCATCAAATCTACAGAAGATTGTGTAAATTGGGATAAGGAAAAGATGTCTTCCATCCAGAGACAAGATGAGAAGTTGTTAAATTACTCAATTACTAACGAGAACTAAAAAATTTTGATATTAGTTATTTTTTACATGATATACTTTAAATCTCTTCACATATTTTAATCGTATCGTGTTCAAACTAAAAATACATCATCAATTTTACGGAGAAATATTGCACCTACTTCTAACTTTTTTCAGAGAAGGAAAAATCTTCTGGTAGTTGAGTGGAGAAGTACAGTCAGATTCTTACTGTCTAGACACCTTCCCCCTCTCCTGCCATAATTTTTTGAAACAATTCTCGCATTCCTTCAAGGTTCAAGCCTAACCTATCTCAACTTATGTCTTGAAATAAAACGATACTTTAAATCCCAATAAATTATTTCCTAACTTATGGAATTGGAATGCAATTTTAGATCATCATTGCAGGTATTATTTCTCTAAATAAATTAGATCTGAGTTTCTAGAATTATTTGTATCTCCGCAAAAAAATAATCATAATGCATCTTGTTTTAAAATACGCAAACAACAAAATTACAAAAACTCATTTAACGAGATTAATTCTCAATAGACTACAAAAAAGCTTTTCATTTTCCATACACCGATATTATTTTTCAATTATTGGCTTATTGTCCAATTAAATTGGTGTTATTTATTTTAAATTATTTATTAGTCCAGTAAATTCGCTTTAAATATTGCTGTTTACATTTGAAATAGCAATAATTATAATTTGATGCTATTTTACAAAAAAATGCTGTCATAAAAATTGAAACGAATGAATCATCACGTTTATTTGCAAATAGATACAATTCAGAAGTTGTGTCGAGTCATTTGAATTAATGAAAAAAATATGTAAATTGCAATATTCTCATTTCTAACTTTATACAACAATATTTCACTGTTAATAGCATCCTGTACTTCTTTAGCTTTAGCACGAAAATGGAGATAAGATTAAGCGTATACTCGTATTTAAAGCTGTTCGTTTTATTTGGAAACGTGCGAAAAAACGGAACATTGCACATAAGCACCTGCAATCTGCATCCAAGGTATGAATTCCAAGAAAATCTATATCTATACCAAAATATTATACATAGACGAGTGCTTTATGATGTGTATTTACTATTTTTCAAAAGACAAATGCACAAAATACAAAATATATAGCTTGTAGAGCTAGAGTGAATTACAAGCTTTAGAAACTTTCAACCGGATTAACTTTACAAATGAAACAGCAGGACATATGATAACATAGTAAATTGTTGAACATCCACAGGCTGTTAAATATTTCTGCCATCTATTCGCCAGGACAGTTTTATCAACACAAGCCAGACAGTGCCCACCATTTCTCTCTCCAGCCTTTTCTTGTATAGTTCACGCTGTGATACAAGCAGTGCGCGTGAATAAAAAAATACTGTAGAGAAAACTCAGTGAAAAGCGGCGCCTCTAAGTCGCGACGCCTTCAACGCCACAACGCAAAATGAATGGTGAAAATATCAGCTCAAACTCACATACAGCAACACACAGATATACAGAAGTAAAGTGAGAGAGACGAGAAGTAAATGATTCATAGTTCAATTTACAAAATAGAAAAAGCTCTCTGTCATGAAATTGCTGCTAGTAGCACTTGTGATTAATTGTCTTTCATAAAAAATGCTCATGGTTTTAGATTACTTCGCACACATACGCGGATTGTAAGTGAAAATTAGTTTTTCAGTTTTTTTAGTGTGCGTAATAAATAATGTAGGTAGTGCAAAAATGGAAAATATTATAATATCCACCAGGTTGCCGTCTTTATTCTGACGGAAATAAATTTAAGAAATTTAATAAAGAAAAACTGCATATTTTAGTTATACGATTTAACAACCCCTAGACTGTAGAAGGGGAAAGAGTTTCAAAAACTGCAGATGATATACGTGATGTAAAAAATCAGAGTATTTAAGAGATGAGAATACGAGCCCTAACAACTAAATGTTGGGACAAAAGTAAATTTTTGAAGTATGATAAGAGAACTGGAAATTTTACGCAAATAATTAGTAAACACCTAATAATACAATAAGATAAAGCCTTAATAACAATATTATGCAAGGAAGAAAATTATTTATTGGATTTAACAATATTTTAACCTTAACAATTAGTAAACTTTACAAAATGAATTTGCAACTAAATGTTGGGATAATTTTTAATTTAGGACCATTAAAAGAGGTTACGTCTCCTTTTGCTTTAATAGCTGCCTGTATTCTAGCAGGCATTGTATTTATCAAATTTTGGTACAATTCTGGCGTGAAACTGTCCCAAATTTCTTCTATTTTGGTCTTTAAGTCCCCAATGGTTCTTGGTGGATTATTGCGTAGAATACGTTTAAATTTATGACAAAGAGTCTCAATGACATTTAAGTCCGGACTGGATGAGGGCCATGAAAGCATCTTTATGTCGTTTTCCCCAGGTTCCAAAACTGTGATTTTTTAAAAACAGTCGTTAGAAAATTACGTCACATTTTTCAACTGCAATTTTAAAGCTACGAAATATGCCTAAAATCACCAAATAAAGAATTGGGGATTTTTTTGTACATAAAACCAACATCCAGCTTTGCAATAAAGTAAACTTTACCAAAATTCAACCAGTGCTTCCAAAACTGTGATTATTTTAATGTAGGTAGCACCCTCAAAAAACACGTTTTTTGAAAAGTGAATTGTGGAACTCGAAAAAAATGCAAAAAAAATCATATTAACATTTCAGGATTTTTTCAATATAGTACGATTATTGAGCTTTGATTTAAAGGTTTTTTTAACACAACTCCAACCAGCGGTTTCAAAATTGTGATTTTTTAAAACAGTTACTAGAAAATTCTATCATTTTTAAAGGTGCAACTTTGAAGCTCCCATAAATGCCTAAAATCACCAAATAAAAACTTGTGTAACTTTTTTGTAAAGAAAACCAACATCCAGTTTTGCATTAAAGTAAATTTCTTCAAAATCCGACTACTAGATCCAACGTTTTGAAAATAATAATTCTTTGTTTCTACAATTTTCCCATCCTGCTGGGTTAAAGTGCCACAGTTTTGGAACCGCCGAGCGGATTTTTACGAAATTTACGTTTTTATATAACTAAATGTTGGCATTATAACAGAAAAAACCATCAATATTATGGAAGTTAATTTAGATAACTTTTGCGCGTATGGAAAAAAGACAATCAAATTTACTTTTGTCCGAACATTTAGTTGTTAGGGCTCGTATAAGAGACACATTTTAATGAGCGTCGTTTTTCGAACAAGGTCCTGTTTAATCTACTGCCCTTTCTCTTGTACTATATGAACATCTAACTTTGGTGTCAGCTTCTGAGAGATTTTCCAGATAGCCTGCGTATTGTTGGTCTTTCTATCTTTGCTAACTTTACTATTTTATCAAATTATGATAAACTTCATTCAAATATTTCTCAGGCATTTCAGTGAAAATTCACTCATCATAACTTCTATAATATTGGAGCGTTTGCTGGTTTCATATAATAATGTGAAGTCACATGGAAAGTTATAACTTTCAATCAAGAGGACACGATACTACATATGAAGTCTCACGTCTTCCATAGATGAGTCCAGATTAGAAAGACTGCTTCAGGCTCTCATGTGTATGTAATGCGTCAAAACTCAACATAAGCAGACAACCGGCAACAGATCAAAGACGAATGCTGAATATGGAAAGCTAGGAGAGGTTTTTATCTTTACTTCGAGGCAATTCAACTAGCAAAAAGAACAGAAACAACAGTTGTAAAAAGAGCATCTTTAAAAGTACAGGTATACTACAATTATATATTTAAAATGTTGAACAATATTCAGTTAGTAAAAAACAAAATAATTATGAAAAACATTAAAATTAAAATAAGAAAATGTAGAACTATAACGATCCCACATAATATTTGTAACTTCAGTAGTTTGGTTAATAAAATAAGACCTAGGTACTCTTTATATCTTCAGTACTTATATTTTATTTACAAAAATAATTAAATGAAATTCGGCATACTGCAATTTGGATTTTAATAACTATCTCCTTCAGTTGGCGCGTGAAGCCCATTTAAACAAATAGCATATTAAAATAAATGTCGTCTGGAAGTTATTTTTATATCCTCATCGATTTCACATAAACCATTAAACGAATTGAACCCTAAAAAAACGCTTTTAATGATTCCCGACGACAAACAAGTCTTATAAGCTCCAAGTATCAATTTCTCTTTATTATTAGTCATCTCAAATTCCAACAATATAAAAGCGTGAAACATTTCCAGTAAAATTCTTTCCAAGAAAACCCATTCTTTTGTTCTGAAACACTTGGCACGGTTTTTATCACGATGACCCCGTATTTCAACCACTGAATGTTCCCAGTGAACGTTAAAATTTTACGTTGCTACGTGATGATATGGAAATTTGCACAAGTGCCGGTTCAATGGGTAAATTGTTAGCGATAGCAGTAGGGTAGTTTACCTTAACGATGCCAATACCAGGTAAATAGTTACAGGAGAAAGTACAACAAAGCCCTTCAGTGAATTTACAATTATTGTAGTCCCTATCTTCTCGACTGTTCCTAATAATTGTTACAGATTCGGTGCAGAGAAGCTTGAAAAAAAAACGATCCTCAAGAGGCGCATCACTATAATTAAATAGTTAACCACCTAGGGATACTTTACAACTTTATTTTGTAAAAAAGGACCATTAATCCGGGAGATATACTTACCTCCGAAAATTTGTTTTGTTCGCTTAGTTTACAGCAGACCTTTTAGTTAATTACAGACAAAGAAATGAAAATTAATGGAAAAAGGCTGTAACTTGAACCCAGTAAGAACACTATAATAACCACATAAAGGGATGAAAAGGATACTGCAAGTCAATCCGGCTAGTACAACTTTTGGGGAAGCTTTAGGGATCATATAGCAGGGGTCGGAAACATCGGGAAAAGTTGACTGAAAAAGTGTTACAAGGAATAACTTGAAGAAAAACACACTTCTGAAAGTGAATAGCGAAAACTTTTGACGAAAATTACATAAAGGATTGCCAAGTTGAGCTAAATAGATGTCGTTTTGTAGAAAGGATTTCATTAGAGGCTCTCGGGATGTGTTCAAAAAGAGAAGCGAAACGCTTCACCAAAGATATGGTCCTGTGTAAGTGTTACATTTTTTGTTCGAACAAAGTTTTATGATGTATTATATTTTGTCCTGAAGGCACGATTAAACGAATATAACTTCTTGTGTTTCCCTTCAATTAAATTAATGCACGTTGATGTCAAAGGATTTCATATCTGTGAGCTAATTGAGATCGGTAGATTAATCTTATTAACATTGGCTTGATATATTATTGATTATAGCAGCCCCTTGTCGCGCAACGAAACTAATACACTGGCTTTTCTCGTGATGTTCACAAGAACATCCAAGTCAAAGTCAAACAAAGCG
Source organism: Pediacus dermestoides (assembly GCA_963942485.1). Taxonomy (NCBI): domain Eukaryota; kingdom Metazoa; phylum Arthropoda; class Insecta; order Coleoptera; family Cucujidae; genus Pediacus; species Pediacus dermestoides. The sequence goes on from OZ012625.1 coordinate 10,157,002, forward strand.
AACTCTGTCGGTGACAGAAACGCAAGTGTGCAAGTATACTAGTTGGTTGGTCCAACTGTGGGGGAAGTTGTGGTTTGTTCATCCCCCGCGTTCGCCTTTAGAGTGATATGATTTCCCGGACCGGGAGGGAACGTCACCTTCGTTTGGCTTCGATTGTTCCCCTTCCGGTACTGAAATTGGATTTTAAACAGATCACAAGTAGAGGCCACACAAACTAACCACAAATTCCAACAGTGAATTTACAACACAGTTGATTAAGTGACGGTCGGTTTTGATCGATATGCAATCTGAGGTGAAGGCAATAATAAGATATGCACGTGTTTCGAATGATAAATTAGTTGTATAATTTTCGTAATCTAATTTTCGAAAATCGGATTGGATTAACACGAGACTACGGTTGTCAGGGGAAGAACCGGCCAAAAGTTACAAAGTTTCATGATTGTCTTTTGATCAATTAGGAGGCCCTTATTGCCTAGGTCACATTGTCGATTTAAGTGATGTAAAATTTGAAAACAGGCCGATATATTTTAGGGTGATCAAATTTCATAGTGTGTGGTCTCCTTTATTATGACTTTATTAGAACAGTTTTGTCCTAACCTAAGTTTGTTTTAGCTTCAAAAGAACGGGTGTGAAAGTTGAGAAAAATAAATAAATATGAAAATTGCGAAAATCTGGGAAAAAAATATAAAAATATATATATTGTGGTATTAAAAACCAATTTCTAGTTCCGATATAACATTTTTAACTTCACTAAAAGTTAAGTCTTTTCAAAGAAAAAATATTTTTTAATTTTTCGACATTTTCACCTTTTTCTTAATCAGATATTCTGTATTTTAAAAAGGAGCCAGTTTAGGACATACGTTCATTAAAAATAAATATGTCTTTACCTTTAGCTCTATCACTCTTAAAAATCTGTAGGTTATTTTCAAACACGCTGTATAATTGCTTTTCATTAAAAGATATTGTGGGGGCATATAACGTTAAGCTGGCTATTTGGAAACATTACACGTCTGATGATCTAGCAGGTCATGTTATTATAGTATGTACAAAAATCCCTAATCATTTTTTTTTTAAAACTATTAAATCAAAAATTGTCATCTATAAAATACTTAATTTTTGGGGTAATCTGGTCGTTGTAACCGGAATAGGACAGGAAATTTAACAAAATCGTTCATCTGATGTTTCGGCCTGTATTTAGACTTCATCGGAGCCGTTTCACTTTCTCCTTTACTTAATGAATGACTTTAGATCAAACAACATAATAAAAATTGTCATGCCATTTTACTTTACACACTTTTTCCATAATGCCTCATATGTTTCACCTCCTGCTTTTAGTGTGTAAAATGCTACTTTACACACGGTTGCAGAAAAAACAGTTGTACAATTAATATTAGTTATACTCATAGCAGTAAGTATATACAGAGTGTGTCCTCATAGTACGATTAAACCGAAAAATATTATACTTGAAATCTGAAACTGGATATTCTTACCGAAAGTTTATACCTAAAAAAATAACCTAAAAATATTATCTAAATATCTGATGTGCCCAACACATGACTTTCTTATACTTACGGATAGTATCACAATAATTACTTTTCCTAAAGAAATTAAGTTAAATTTCTTGTAAAAATTTTGAGGGTTTCCAGCAATTTTCAAATAGTCTCTGTCGCACTTATTGCAATACGCATAAATCTGTCCTTGTCCCACTCATTACTGCCAGATTTTAGGACAAATAAATAACAGAATACTTATGAAAATTCCACAGTGCGAAAAATGCTTGATATCTTTGAATTTGCTGTAGCTAAACTTTAAAGATTTATAAAATACTTCTCAGTTTTGGTCAACGTTTCACTCAAACAAACTGTGCAGTGCACAATAATCCTTCTCATCAAAATATTTCGATCTTTTGCCTTTGACAGCTGTTTGACTAACAATCTCTTCTTCTTCTTCGTACTTGGATTGCAAAGCAATGTCAAGTTTTTGGTGTTTGGCGATATAGCCACTTTCACCAGGATTGGATTAATTGGTTTTCACTTTTTAAATTTTTATAACTTTATTCGAGCTCTTCGTGTGTTTAATGCAAATAGAATCTTTAGTATAAAAACAAATAGATTTCTGTAATGTAAACAACAGCCACTCAGAGATAGATGGCAACACTATATAAATATGTAAATAATTTATAATTATTAAAAAACGGCGCAAAATAAAACACTTTTGTTACTTTGTCGACACGTCTAAAAATTGAAAGAGCATTCACAAAAAATTTGGCGTCGATATCTTTAATGTAGATTTGCATGCATAATACAATTTCACGACTTTATTGTATATATTAGAAAAAATTTTAATCGAGTTGCCATGATATCCAAAACATAAAACCGTAGCCGTTGTAGCCGTCGATCTTTTCAAATAGTAATGCTACAATCGATTTCCTCAACGGTATAGATTTCTGTATGTAAACAACATGTACTTTGTAAATCAGAGATAGATGGCGCCACTATATAAATAAAAAATTTTGACGGAATTTCAAAAAAAGTTTCAAACAAAATTTGTTCAAAATTTAATTCTAAATCAATGTTAAAGAATAAAAAAATTTCGTAAATTGTTTATTTTTCAAGATATTCCTAAAAAACCTAAAAATGTCTTCAGGTAAGTACCACTTGTGTTGGTGCTAGATGAAAAAGATTTAATGTGGCACCCACAATTTTGTTCAAACTCTTAAATATGAAATTTGAATCAAATCCGTTAAGTCGTTTTTGAGTTATCGTGGATACAGACAGACACACAGACAGACATCATGGCGAAAATGGTCAAAATGGATTCAGGGGCCCTCAAAACGGGTAAATCCATCAAAATCTCGAAGTCGAAAAAAATCACGATTACAATACTTCCTTATACTACGTATAAGAAAGTAAAAATCAGAGATTTTAAAATTATAAAATAAAAAGAAATACAGAACGTCATTCTTTTGACTTGTTTTTTACATAATTCTTTTTCGTAAAATGTAAGTTGCAAAATATTTTCTAAACTCACTCGATTAACTTTGAAATCATGATCAACATCGACGAAATACCACAAAAAACCTCCCAACAACCAATTAGTTAACCAACCCATCGAAATAATGTACAAGATTTTTTGCCAAGCAGCAGATCCACCTGCTTTTTGTTCAGAGGCTTTAAAAAAAAGCTCTAGACTTTCCCCATAAATAATGTAGTTACGTGTCGCCTGTGTCCCCGGCAATATTTTTTACAGCCAGCCGCTGAAACAGTAGGAAGGTATAATTCGCATTGCGGGGGTTTCACTCTGCACAATTCTCAAGCGTATTTTCTTCCTCCTCCTTACATCAATTTCCAAATCAACATTCTGTTTGTTTGCTGCTTTTGTCCACGAAATATAATTTCAATAATAAACACAAATCTAATAAGGTGTCAGATTTTTTTGACATGACACCACAGAAGGTTTAAACTGGTTTTCTTTTCCTTTTTAGTTTTGGCAACAGCATATGGGGTGAATAAATAAAAGTGCATCTCCCTATATTACTGTACAACATGTCAAAATATATGATGGATGATAAGTGAATATTCAAATCAGCTCAGGATTGACTGATCACATTTACTACAGAAAATATAAGAAGTGACTACAAAATTCATAATATACATAGTTCAGGTGCGGTGTTAATTTGTAGATTTCCAGCTCCGACAATTTAATTTATTTGTATGCATCATAAAAGGAATTTACAACGTCCCAACTAAACTGTCCTAAACCTAGATTTTTTCCCAATACCTCGTAATTTGTTTTATTGTTATTTTGTAATGTACTAAAAGCTTCATAAACTATAAAATTGCAGGCTCAGCTGCAATCCCAATAAATCACATTTTGCAAGTAGTTGCCGACAGCTTTAAATGATGTTTATTTGTACAGATGCAGTTTACTATAAACAATTTATATTTTCGTCGTTTTTTCCTTTCATCTAGTCCAACATCCATGTAAATATTTATCATAATTAAAGCGATACTTTTCATGTTTCATATCGTAAATTACAACATAAAATTTGCACAAAAACTTTAAAGTTTTTGTTATAATTATCGGGCCTAAAACATTTGTAATGTTTCATAAACTTCAATTAGTGGTAAATGAAGCGCAACTTATGAATATTAATTGTACTTGGAAATTTTCAGTTGAAATTGAGAAGAGGACGACTAAATGGATATTGGTATAAGGTACGAACGAATATAGTGAGCAGTAATTCGGCTTAGAATTGATTAAAGCAATTTGCCAAGTTAATTACAAAGTAAATGTTTTATGACTTCAGATTTTGTCTTGATTGAACTATTTATCCATTTTATCTGTGCTCGTTTTCAAGAAAACGCATGTGAGAGTGGATGAAATGGGAGTAAAGTTCGCTTTAAAACTAATTTTAATTAGTTTACGAATTTACTATCAAACAGAAAAACTGTGACTACACTTATCACTTCATCAATTACTTAGACAGAGCGTGGTTTATTTATTGAATGGTGCATTCACCCCACTATTTACCACCAGCAGAATATTTAATTGTAATTATGGCATGTTAAACATTTATGTGACGATAAATACTTCAGCGCTTGTTATTTTAATTGCATTTAAATGTAAATATTTGACGAAGTTACTAACCGCCGTTTATTGAAATGTTGACGTGAAAGAGAATCATTTAACTTACGACTTGTTGAGGAAGTTGAAATATTGTAGAGAATATCACGTACCTGAAACAAAGAGGAATGATATTAAAAATAAATACCTACAGAAGATTTTGAAAAAATTGTAAAATAACAGGATGTAGATACAAAGTATGACATGTTGAAAAAATTCTGAAGAACAGTATTGAAACTTCTAATTTTCTTGAAACTCATTATACGTTATTATATATTATTATAAGTTATTCATGTAAAATAAATAGCATTTCACGTTTATATTAATAGACAGGACAATCGACAAGGCTTTAAATATTTATTTAAAAAAAACACAGTTTGAGTCTGTGTCATTTATAAATAGATCATCAAATACAGAAGTTTATATTGACCTAAAAGAAACACCCTTCCATTACTTAGGAAGTGGATTTTCGAACACTAGAAAATCAATGAACATCTAAACTGAAATTCGACCAAAGACAATCCCATAAGAACATGACCGGAATAAAGGAAAAGTGTGAATATAAAATCGGAAACCAATCAGAGAGGAGTAATGGAAATGAGAAATACTCCTTTTATTCCTGAACACCATACTAAGCGACGCAGAGTGGGCAAGAGTTTCTTTCTCTAAAGAATTCGATTTGTGCTGATGCAAATAAGTAAACTTTTTTATTAAAAGAATTTAGAACTACAAGCCCTAACAACTAAACGTTCGGACAAAAATAAATTTTATTGTCTTTTTTCCATACGCGCAAAAGTTATCTAAATTAACTTCCATAATATTGATGGTTTTTTCTGTTATGATGCCAACATTTAGTTATATAAAAACGTAAATTTCGTAAAAATCCGCTCGGCAGTTCCAAAACTGTGGCACTTTAACCCAGGATGGGAAAATTGTAGACACAAAAAATTATTATTTTCAAAACGTTGGATCTAGTAGTCGGATTTTGATGAAATTTACTTTATTGCAAAGCTGAATGTTGGTTTTCTTTACAAAACAGTTACACAAGTTTTTATTTGGTGATTTTAGGCATTTATCGGAGCTTCAAAGTTGCACCTTTAAAAATGTTAGAATTTTCTTGTAACTGTTTTAAAAAATCGCAGTTTTGAAACCGCTGGTTGGATTTGTGTCAAAAAACCTTTAAATCAAAGTTCAATAATCGTACTATATTGAAAAAGTCCTGAAATGTTAATATGATTTTTTTTTGCATTTTCTTCGAGTTCCACAATTCACTTTTCAAAAAACGTGTTTTTTGAGGGGGCTACCTACATTAAAATAATCACAGTTTTGGAACCGCTGGTTGGATTTTGGTAAAATTTACTTTATTGCAAAGCTCGATGTTGGTTTATGTATCAAAAAATCCCCAAGTCTTTATTTGGTGATTTTAGGCATATTTCGTAGCTTTAAAATTGCATTTGAAAAATGTGACGTAATTTTCTAACGACTGTTTTTAAAATATCGCAGTTTTAGAACTTGGGGAAAAGGACATAAAGGTGCTTTCATGGCCCTCATCCGGTCTGGGCTTAAATGTCATTGAAACTCTTTGGCATAAAATTAAAAATATTCTACGCAATAATCCACCAAGAACCATTGGGGACTTAAGACCAAAATAGAAGTTTCACGCCAGATTGTATCAAAATTTGATAAATACAATGCCTGCTAGAATACAGGCAGCTATTAAAGCAAAAGGAGACGTAACCTCTTATTAATGGTCCCAAATTAAAAATTATCCCAACATTCAGTTGCAAATTCATTTTGTAAAATTTGCTAATTATTAAAGTTAAAATATTGTTAAATCAAATAAATACTTTTCTTCCATGCATAATATTGTTATTAAGGCTTTATCTTATTGCATTGTTAGATGTTTACTAATTATTTGTGTAAAATGTCCAGTTCTCCTTTCATACTTCAAAAATTTACTTTTGTCCGAACATTTAGTTGTTAAGGCTCGTATCGCGTATTAAACTAAATAAAATAACCGCGTTAATTAAATTGTTTCAACCAAAAGAAAATTCTTTAAATAAACTGCCTAATATGCGAATAGTTTTTTTAATTCGATATAGTTTATTGTAGAAAAAATTAATGATTACATTAAATTAATTTTTAAATGTGAAGAAATTAGATTTAATATTTTACCACAGCTAAGTCAATTTAATAGCCATAATTTCTTTAAACAATCGAGACCTTTTCATCCATTTTCTAGAAAATGTAGTTAGTAAAAGACATCAATTTTAAGAACGCCCGTAAAGTCCAGAGGCGTATAAATACGTTTGCCTGAAATCACGTACTTTGACCTCCATGCCTCCCCTACAATAAGAAAATAATACAATATACTAAAGACCTGTAAATACAATATCCCATAAATATTCTCCGTTTGATTGAAAAATTCTTGAGAAAATACTTCATCAAATTGCATTCCGATAGCACTTTCTGAATAACAAACTTGTCATGAAGTGTTAAAGTCTAACAATGCACACAATCTACACCACTGTACACGTAAGAGGGATGGTTGCAGATGGAACAAGGGGCTAAGGGTCAGCGTAATTTAATTTCAGCATTGAACACGTCCCAGCCCAAGATCACTTAAAGAACAAAGGCTCTGGGTGGAGTAGATCGAAAATTAAGATAATTATGTCAAGAGAAAGAGCTTTACACCGATGCAGACCAGTTTTTTCCACCCTCACATTGAAACTGTAGCAAATTTAAATAGATTGCTCGTGGTGTTAGCGAAAATCCCTTTGAATGTGGCTAGATGCATTTGGTTGGAACATTGTGCGAGTAGTTTCGTCTTATTTTATTTTAAGTTCAGCAACAGAGTTACATATGACTAGAGATATCCTTTACATTATTCAAAAACGAAGGCAGACGTCTATGACGCTATAATGCATTTTTCATTTACCCCCAGTGTTGAATGGGGGAGATACAAGTGCGGAAAATAAAATAAAACGAGATGTCAGTATAGAGGATTTTAAACAAAAAATAAGGACGAAAAAATGTCCCAATACCATTGACAGTCGTATTTGGATCCAAAGTTATGAGACACATTTATATGGAAATTTTACGCCCCCAAGTACAACTTGCGATGAATTTTTTGGTTATGTATTTAACATTATTGACGGACTATTTCGCGATGAATAAAACAAATTGTGGAATCCCATTTCAAGACCCTCCAGGTACAACTGTACAAAGAGAACAGTTTTATTTTATTTTCGCACATGTACAACCACAAAATTGTCGGTTTTTACGGATTACGAGATGCATAGATTATAAAAATCATGATAAAGGCAAGTTAAAAACCTCAATCTTTATTTTAAAGCATCTTAAGTAATTTACAAATATACATATTTATAGCTAAAACCTTGACTAAAACCTAACATTCTAATTTTTGTGTATTTGAAATTATTTTTTTTGTATGTTTAGCCCGGTTTACAGGAAAAAGTTGCAAAATCGCGAACAATTGTCCTTATTTTAGTATTTCCAATTAGCGAAAAATGAAAAGATTCAATATTTTGAATGACTTTCCTTTGATAATGATTCAAGATTTTATATGTGATATAACTGTTTTGGAAAATTTATCATTCCTTGTTGGTGTGCATCGTGAGAACTGAGAACGCCCACTGAAGCACTCCAACTTAATTTGTTTTACTTTGATATGGTAAATTTTTTCATTTCACTCTTACTAATGGTGGGACAATGGAAACTGAAAAATTTCCAATAGTAATATAATAGGAGTATAAAAGCAGGTGAAAGTAAGAGGACATATCTAAATGATATCAATATCTTAGTATTTTATTAAGATTAAGATTATATTAATAATGTTAAAATGTTGGGTGAGTTATTAGTTTTTGATGTTATTGGACTTTGGGGTAAAGTGCGGTTAATGAAACAAACTATAATGCATCAATGTTTGGAGAAATTTACCTTTTAAACCAAACTTGCCAAAACTTAGTGAAGTTTACATGAATAAATTTAGCGTTGAAAACTTTCATCTAGTTTTGGTCTAAGATATTCATTAGAAGTCAATTGGAAATTTGAAAGTAGTACAGTAAATAGGGAGAAAAAAGGTCTCAAATAGACTTTTTTTACCCTACAGCCAATTTTTGCAGTATCTTGTAGGGGGTCACCCTGTAAGTTTAAAACTGAGATTTTGTATTCGTAGACCCCGCCGTTCCTTCACCAGCCCTTAATTAAGGGTTGAATTTTTTCGAAAAAAAAAAAGAGTCAGTACAAAGTTGTAGAGAAAAATATTTCCTACAACTTTTATTTTAATTTTTTTTTATTGTCGATATCTAAAAAGTTGAAATTTTTGGGGAAAGAGTAGTAAGTTGTAGCAGTAACTGTACCTAACTAGAGAAAAATTTCCCTAAAATTTTCAACTTATTTGTTAAATAACTTTTTAAATATTGACAATATCAAAAAAATGTTGAGAGGAAAGTTACAGGAAATGTTTTTGTCTACAACTTTGTACTAATGCTTTTTTTGGAAATCTAAATAGGACTGAAGGTATTTAATAAATAAAAAAACCCTTAATTAAGGGCTTGTGAAGGAACGGCGGGGTTTACGAATACAAAAACTCAGTTTTAAATTTACAGGTTAACCCTCTACAAGATTCTGCAAGAATTGGCTGTAGGGTAAAAAAAGTCCCTTTCAACTCCCTGTTTACTGTACTAAAGCTATTTTTTTATATCCTGAAAAATTGGTCGAGTAGAAATACCGCTTGAAATCATCGGTTGTTTTTGTTCAAGAAGAACAAAATCTGTGCATGAATCACTTTTTACGATGTAGAACACGAATATTTGAAAAAGACATGAGCTAATTTTATTTTTCAATATCGTGGTCCAATTAAGGAGCCCAGCCCCTTAAATCGGAGCATTTGTAAGATACATTTTGTTAAATAAAATAAAGTTCTTTAGAATACCCAAAAAGATGGTAATTTATTATAAACAGTTTGTAAGAATTTTTTCATAGATTCAGGAAACAAGAATTTGAAAAGTGGTCCAATCTAGGCGATCAGAGATTTAGAGTAGGGACTAAAATAAGTATAACGTTATTTTTAAAATTATGTAATTTAGAATATTATTAAATTATTTTTATGTTTGAAAATTTTGTTCGAAAACACATTTTAACGATCAAATCAAATCTAATTTTTTTCTTTTCGTCTTTTAGGCAATATAAGAAACTTTAATTTTTTAGCGCCACTACTATAATTATAAAACCTATCGAAATATTTTTGCGCTATTTTTGTAATATAACTGTGAACCAACGTAAATATATTTCCATATAAATATTATAAACATTCACGAAACCTCCAGCATAGTTCCACTTTTCCAATAATTTAATATTGTTTGAGCACCTGCCTCTGAAAATCTATTTTAGTGATGTCAAAAAATCGTTTTCAAATATCAGACGTGGATATTATGAGAGCATGATATGGTAAATGTATAAAAGGAAAATCTTTCCATTTTACATGATGATCACGTCAAGAGTTGAAATATTCAGAATGTGGATTCAATCCTACTGATTGCAGGACTTGGGAAAATTTGTTACCGGAAACATGGACTGTGCACAATTGATGCGACAGATTTAAATATAAATCTCTGCTGTCTTTCTGCTATTGTAATTTAACGCTGCAGTGCGCTAACGGTTTAATTGTACCAAAATTGTAATAAAAGCCTGACGTGGTCATTGATTTTTAAATCACATCAACAGTTTTGTAGTTTTATTCGACAAAGCTACACCTGTATTAATTACTCCTTTCATCGCCTTTACATATAGACTTGTGGGACTAATCCTATTACAGAAAGGCAAAGTGCAAGTGTGGTTTGAAACCCCAGATTTATTCTTGCACACCCCAAACAATGAAACTTTACTAATCTAATATAAGTTTAATTCGATTTTCTGTTATTTATTCGAAGCCCTTGCATCTTTCAGCTATGTCAAGATCGATTGGCAAGATAGAGTTTCAAGAATTTGGGGAAACAACTTTAATTAGAATAAATTATCGGGCTGTCCAATTAATAACAGATAAGGGAGGTTGTTGCTTTAGGGGAAGACTGCACTCTAAGTGCCTTTTTGCAGTTTTTCACTCAATTTATTTCAGTCCATTAGCCAACAGAAAACACACACCGGTATTATGTGAAATGTTTACTGCTCTCATACCTCACATAAAACCCCTAGTAATCCGGAATTTAAATACAGTTTCTGCATAAACAAATTATGTGTATTTATAGAAGCTATAAGCAAATTGGTAATTTGATTTTCCTGCAAAGTGTTTGTTTTCGTACCACATTGAGTTGTTTTGTACTTTAAGAAAAACCAATTAACTCCAGCTAGATTGTGGGAATATAAGTGATTTAACACAGGAGCAGAGAGAAAAATAGCTGCGTTATTTCAAACATTATGATCACATAATAAGCGATTGGAATTGAGTTTTGATATTTCTGCTGAAGTAAGATAATATAGAAATCTGGCGGGAGTGGTCGAATAATTAGAGCGACGCTTGACTGTATGAAACATTTATTGAAGGGAAAAAGGTTTTACTGTTCAAAGACCAAGAAATCCAATCCTCTTAAATCTCAATAAGCCGTCCAATGGAATGGTGTCTAAACTGTTAAAGCTTCTATTTACTGCTGATACTGTGTTCATTTCCGCTATTCAGTCCAACACATATCACTGACAGAATCAGGTTACTATTTTCCATTTGTACTTCGTGTGTTCATGTTTTAATTAAACCAATATGGTTTTCATATACATCTGACATAAACACATGCTGTAGTTTTTTCTGTGTTATTATTATAGTATTATACCAACTAAAATGATGGTTTCATGTTAAATTACAAAATGATATTTGATCGGTTAAAAAAACATACAAAAAACTCATCTAAAGCAGGCGAGGAAAAATAAAGATTGTTTCTTGGTGGTAATTTCCCAAAATGCGTTTTGCAATCGACGTTGGGATGTAATGAGGATGTGTCCACGCCCAGAGCCGGTCTAGACTGAATATTCAATATGATCAAATTATTACCACTTACCATACAATTTTCCGGTGGAACATGAATTGTAATTGCATTTATTGCTATGATTTTGCATGAAAAACCCAGCTGAATTATTTATTGGTTTTAATCCGGTTTTGCTTTATATTCAATTATAAAGTATTATCAAGTGGTATTTAAATTTAATTGCTTAAAACAAATGTTATACATTTTTATCGAACCAACAATAAATATATTTCCAGATTATACGAGTACTATACGAATAGCTTTTAATTTTACATATTTATCATTGGATTATACGTTATCGGAAAATATCCATACAGTGCATTATTTTCTATTGAAATTTTTGTATAATTTCTAAATAGCACAACGTTCAATTGAAGAATATTATATACCTAACTTAGTAAATTTTGAAACAATGTAATATTTCACTAAATACACCTGGTGATTAGTAGTATAATGGAATAAAATAAAGTTCGTCGAACCAAATGATTTCTATTGTCTTTTCTAACACGTGAGTATTGTTTTAAAAAATAATGTATAGAAAGGAAATCCTCTTTAAACTTTGACGTGCATGAGCAAAAGACAATATAAACCATATCATCAAGACCAGGACAATATCTAAATTGCAACCCTAGAAAAAATATCTGATGTGCCCAACACATGAGTTTCTTATACGAATAGTACCACAATTACTTTTCCTAAAGAAATTAAGTTAAATTTCTTGTAAAAATCGTGTTTCAATTTTGAGCGTTTCCAGCAATATTCAAATAAATTTCAGAAGTCTCTCTCGCACTTATTGCAATACGCATAAATCTGTCCTTGTCCCACTCATTATAACTGAATTTTACGACAAAAATAAGTGTTTTATTTTTTTGAAATTTTTTTGACAGAATTTCAAAAAAGTTCAAACAAAATTTGTTCAAAATTTAATTCTAAATCATTGTTAAAAATAAAAAAATTTCATAAATTGTTTATTTTTCAAGATATTCCCAATAAAATATCTGATGTGCCCAACACATGACTTTCTTATACTTACGGATAGTATCACAATAATTACTTTTCCTAAAGAAATTAAGTTAAATTTCTTGTAAAAATTTTGAAGGTTTCCAGCAATTTTCAAATAGTTCTCTGTCGCACTTATTGCATTACGCATAAATCTGTCCTTGTCCCACTCATTATAACCGAATTTTACGACAAAAATGTGTTTTATTTTAGATGTTTGACCTATTATTCACTTAAAAAAAATCTCCCGGTATGAAATTACATTTATTTATTCATTATTATTGTTTTCGGTACCATAGAAACCAGTAAAATAAAAAAAAAACTAATGGACCGGTCCTTCTGGGATTCGAACCCGGGACCTTCCGTTTGGCAGCCATATAATGAAACACATGGTCTACCTCGATCATCGGATTCAACTATCAACGCGCGCTATGAGAAATATAAAGTGTTTTAAAAATATCTAATTTTTTTGAAATTTTTTTGACAGAATTTCAAATAAAAGTTCAAACAAAATTTGTTCAAAATTCAATTCTAAATCAATGTTAAAGAATAAAAAAATTTCATAAATTGTTTATTTTTCAAGATATTCCTAAAAAACCTAAAAATGTCATCAGGTAACTGTCACTTGTTTTGGTGCTAGATGAAAAACATTGAATGTGGCACCCACAAATTTGTTCAAACTCTTAAATATGAAATTTGAATCAAATCCGAGAAGTCGTTTTTGAGTTATCGTGGATACAGACAGACACACAGACACACAGACAGACATCATGGCGAAAATGGTCAAAATGGATTCAGGGGCCCTCAAAACGGGTAAATCCATCAAAATCTCGAAGTCGAAAAAAATCACGATTACAATACTTCCTTATACTACGTATAAGAAAGTAAAAACCTAAAAATGTCCTCAGGTAAGTGTCATTTGTGTTGGTGCTAGATGAAAAACATTTAATGTGGCACCCACAAATTTGTTCAAACTCTTAAATATGAAATTTGAATCAAATCCGATAAGTCGTTTTTGAGTTATGGTGGATACAGACAGACAGACAGACATCATGACGAAAATGGTCAAAATGGATTCAGGGGCCCTCAAAACGTGTAAATCCATCAAAATCTCGAAGTCGAAAAAATCACGATTACTATACAACTTTCTTATTACCTCGTATAAGAAAGTAAAAATTGGAAGGTAGTGAAAACTTATAAAATCTGTTTGTCATTAAAAAGGATAGGGGAGGGGGCATTAACAGTATAATAATAGCGTATTAACCAAAATGCGTACTACCTACTCTATTTTCTGATTTATGAGTCTACGTAAAAATTCTATAGACTCAGTTTTTGATTTTTCTAAGCAAAAACGACAAAAAAGCCAGTCTATAAATTTTTACATTTCCGCTATAAAGGCGGGTTCTCACTTGTCCATTTCATTGATCAATAAGATTGAATCTATGCAATTGAAAATAAAATTGAATGCAAAAATTTTTCACACTATTCAACGGCATTGAACATTCAATCCAGAAAGGATCAATTTTAAAAATGGCTGCGAACAAGAAAATTGTGCGTGCTGGAGTACGTATTATATGCTGTATGCTTCATTTTTATGTTCCTTCTTTCTGGTATAATTCCAAAAATGTGGGCACGTGGTTGTCTCGCCATTTGAAATGTACCATGTTGAAAACGACACAAAACTAAATAAAGCTCATTTAAATATGTACTACGAAATTTGTTTAGGATCGAGATTTTTAATTTTTTTGCTTTGTATGCATTATTATGCGCGCCAATAATCAGCTGGCGATGTGTTCATTTATTTCAATGAGATTGAACTCTTGTTCTCACATTTCAAACACCCTTCAATGCCAGTGAATCAAGCCCGTTGATCTATCAAAGTAGACTTGGCTTTCACTTTCATGGAATCGAAAAATTATTGATCTATATCGTTGACATGGTGATCTCATTGTTCAATTTCTATTCAATTTCATAGATTCAATCTTATTGATCAATGAAATGGACAAGTGAGAACCCGGCTTAATGAATAGGAATATTAGTTACTTGAAAAACTGCGTGACCTTGAAGGTCAAAAGTTTTTAGTTTTATGATTTGAAAACATCCACATGACAATCCAACGCAGCAGCCAAATGTGAACATTGAAATCGTTGTTGACAGTATCACCATGACAAAGTTTTTCCCTTTCGATTCTGATCTGATAGTTTTTGGTTGTTTAGAAATGACTAATTCAATTTATACCTTTTCAAATTTCCCCTCCGTTTCAGAGATATATTGAAAAATATGGTGGATTTTTTTCCAAGGCCAAAAAGGGAGGCGAATGGATTGAATAAGTTTATGTTGTTTTTGTTTTTGTTTACAATTATCAAATTGTCGTAATTTTTGTTTATTTGATTTATTATATTCAATATTAGTAATTATTAATAATGGAAACGAATTGATATTACCATAGAAACGCGTTTTAATTTTTTGGAGCAATTCCAACATAATTTCATATTTTTTAATATCCTACCTATGTAATTTTTCTCCAAAATTATCTTCTATAAACTCAAAAAGAACAAATAAGAAATATAGGTGTAATAAAAATATAGAAGTATGTTCCCGGATTGACCTAAGGAGAGATAAAACTTCTTCAATTTTACGAGATTTTTTTTCCAGATACCTTTAACTTTATTAAAATATTTTATAAAGTTATAAAATTAATTTAATACCTTCAATTTTCTCAGATTTGATTACACAAATCCTGAAAATTTCGAATTTTTGTTTAATTTAATTTTGAAATTAGATAAGAAACATTTCATAATAACATATTTTCGCAAATAATGATATACTTTAGTCTTAACAAAGAGTTAGTTCTTCCATATTTTTGATTGGTGTGTATAACTTCTTAAAAATCACATAATGGATTTAAGGGTGTTAAAATAAATCAAGAAATGTTTGTTACGGTGGCCCTTAAGAAGGGTGAAAAAATATTTTTGACGTGCCGCCCCCTAAATCATATTTTTTAGGTTTTATGATAAATTTATGTTATTTTAATTAAGTATTTTACTAAGCAGTTACTTTTATTTCTTTTTTTTATAGCTCGCCACTTGCAAAAATCCTAGAAATAAAGTGTGGAGCAGTGTAAAACAGCCAGAAAGAGAAGAATTTAACTGCGTCTCTACGTGGTAATAGGGACTTAATTTTTCATTTAGATGACCATGTCATGGACAAATTTTGAAACCTTTTTCTTTGCATTTAAACTTTCAAAAAATTATCAGATGCTTAATTTAATTAAACTAAGTATGTGGTACTTTACCAACGAACCGTATGGAGACTTTCGGGTCCCAAAAAGAAGGTCTAAATTACCTAAAACAAAAAGAGAGGAAATTAACATGCAGATAAAACCAATTATTGTTAAAAATATTACAAACATCAATTAAATATTATCATTATTTATTTTTAATTTAGCCTCCTATCGAATTTAAAATTAATCATTAATTAAAATTTTTAAAATAGATAAAACTGTAACATTTTTACTTTCTTATACGTAGTATAAGGAAGTATTGTAATCGTGATTTTTTTCGACTTCGAGATTTTGATGGATTTACACGTTTTGAGGGCCCCTGAATCCATTTTGACCATTTTCGCCATGATGTCTGTCTGTGTGTCTGTCTGTATCCACGATAACTCAAAAACGACTTAACGGATTTGATTCAAATTTCATATTTAAGAGTTTGAACAAAATTGTGGGTGCCACATTAAATCTTTTTCATCTAGCACCAACACAAGTGGTACTTACCTGAAGACATTTTTAGGTTTTTTAGGAATATCTTGAAAAATAAACAATTTACGACATTTTTTTATTCTTTAACATTGATTTAGAATTAAATTTTGAACAAATTTTGTTTGAAACTTTTTTTGAAATTCCGTCAAAAAATTGTATTTATATAGTGGCGCCATCTATCTCTGATTTACAAAGTACATGTTGTTTACATACAGAAATCTATACCGTTGAGGAAATCGATTGTAGCATTACTATTTGAAAAGATCGACGGCTACAACGGCTACGGTTTTATGTTTTGGATATCATGGCAACTCGATTAAAATTTTTTCTAATATATACAATAAAGTCGTGAAATTGTATTATGCATGCAAATCTACATTAAAGATATCGACGCCAAATTTTTTGTGAATGCTCTTTCAATTTTTAGACGTGTCGACAAAGTAACAAAAGTGTTTTATTTTGCGCCGTTTTTTAATAATTATAAATTATTTATATATTTATATAGTGTTGCCATCTATCTCTGAGTGGCTGTTGTTCACATTACAGAAATCTATTTGTTTTTATACTAAAGATTCTATTTGCATTAAACACACGAAGAGCTCGAATAAAGTTATAAAAATTTAAAAAGTGAAAACCAATTAATCCAATTAATCCAATCCTGGTGAGAGTGGCTATATCGCCAAACACCAAAAACTTGACATTGCTTTGCAATCCAAGTACGAAGAAGAAGAAGAGATTGTTAGTCAAACAATTGTCAAAGGCAAAAGATCGAAATATTTTGATGAGAAGGATTATTGTGCACTGTACAGTTTGTTTGAGTGAAACGTTGACCAAAACTGAGAAGTATTTTATAAATCTTCAAAGTTTAGCTACAGCAAATTCAAAGATATCAAGCATTTTTCGCACTGTGGAATTTTGATAAGTATTCTGTTATTTATTTGTCCTAAAATCTGGTAGTAATGAGTGGGACAAGGACAGATTTATGCGTATTGCAATAAGTGCGACAGAGACTATTTGAAAATTGCTGGAAACCCTCAAAATTTTTACAAGAAATTTAACTTAATGTCTTTAGGAAAAGTAATTACTGTGATACTATCCGTATAAGAAAGTCATGTGTTGGGCATATCAGATA
This sequence comes from Pediacus dermestoides, assembly GCA_963942485.1. Lineage (NCBI taxonomy): Eukaryota > Metazoa > Arthropoda > Insecta > Coleoptera > Cucujidae > Pediacus > Pediacus dermestoides. The sequence continues at coordinate 10,174,559 of OZ012625.1, forward strand.
TTTTCAGTTCATAAAGAAGCGAGTTTAAACTTTTTCGTTATAGATCAGCAATATCTAACGCTACAATTGAGACTGTAATTTTTCTGGTTTACAATTTCTATGATTCAACTTTTTCCATCGATCGACAGCTACGTCTAGAATGAAAATAGCAGTTACTCTCCGTTTTACTCCTTCACCTATTTCTTTTATCTCGCATTTATGTTTCTAATATTTGATGTATTGTATAAATTTTAAACGTTTCGGAATTACCTAGCTATCGGTTCTAATGTATATAGTATTGACTTCTTGTCGTTTTTTTCCACTATTGATCGCCCGTACTTAGTGATTTATGTAATTTTCATTCACAACTACAGTTAACTTACTCAACTATATACAGTACGTAGTAAATAATGCATCCAATAACTTGAAAAATATATGGTTCTGTCTTGCATCATTGCAACCCAAGATTTATGTTTTTATCATTATTCTTGTGTTGACAAGATGAGGATGAGCACAGTGCATGTGTTAAGCCTATGCCACTATTTATTTGACATGTGATGGATTGTCTCGTTCTCCCCATATTATTCAAGAAACAACACCGACAGTTTTTTTATTACTAAAAACTACTATTCAAACAAAAGTACAATACAAGAAAAGTTATTTCGGAAATATGTTTTCTTATTGAAGGACGGTTCCTTTTCAAAGAAACCTCTCATATGTGCCTCGCAAAGAAACACATTTTGTTCGTTCGAGCCAATTGTTAGGCAAACTTCCTTTGTGTGGGTAGTTCATGACGCTTTTCAACGCGAAACAAAAAAAGTGTGGTATAACTCTCCGCATAAATTTAGAATTATTTAGTGTTAAAACGGCTGATGATCAAATTTGCTAAATGTTCCGGAAAATTTAAAGCGTTGGTTACATCCAGTTGAACTAGTTGGAATATATACGTGTGTATATGAAGGTATAGTATACTATATACTACCACATAAAGTTAAACTTTCGGTTATTTGCGTGTTTCCCATCGCATGAGTTGCTTTATCCAGAGTTCACTCTGTAATTCTCAACAGTTGATATCAAATGTTGAAATTACAAAGGCTAATGCTGTGTTCTTGTATTGGAATTGGCTAAGTTAAATTACCAGCAGCAGAAGTGTTGCGGGCTTCCTCGTCTTTGGGATAATAAGTACGGCATTATCAAACGTGTTTGGTAATTAATTGGACTGACGCAAACATCGCTCCTTGAAGAAGTGTTCCGATATTTCAAAGAATTTTGTCGGGTAATTATACAGTTCTTGAGTCTGTCATGACTGTAAAGATGTTTATAATTTAGCCAGGATAAACTCGGTGCAACACAAAGATTAAGCCTAAGGGATTGCGAAGGTATTATTAAATGATCGGTTTCCTATGCTATATGTGTACTAGGGTGTCTCGAATCTTTCTATTTATTGGATCTTGATTAGGGTTGGGGGAAGTGAGTTTTCTTGGAACAATAGGTACAAGATAGGATTTTATTTAACAATTATTTCCAAATTAAAGCTTATATTTTCTAAGAAATAACCAAAAATGTGTCTTTCTGAAGGTGAAGAGGACGAGACTTAAAACGACATTTAGTTTTGATGACACACCGTGTAATTGACGTTTTAGGCAATTTTTTAAGGAAACCAACCATTTAAGAATCTTAAATCAAACAAAATAAAGATTTCCATAAAAATTAGTAAAAAACTTTTAATTAAATACGTTTCTGTGAATTACTTATTAAAGAAAGAAAAATCAGTATTTATTCACCAAGTTTACTTTGTTGGACAGAAATTAAAACGCTTAGTTGAAGAAAAGCATAATTACTAAATTGATTTTTACGTTTACTTATACTCTCGTTGTTTCATGTATTTTAAAACATTGAAATTAGCGAAATATAATGGTTTTAGATAGATACTTTATAAAAGTCTGTTTTGTACATACATCAATTTTAGTTTTCATTTTTATTTTCAAGTTTTCTAAAAACCATTTGAAATGGACAGTTAGGAATTTAAAATAGAATATTCCAGAGGGTTAGTAATAAAAAAAATCTCTTTTCATAACAATGCCACGTAAATACCTCAAAGTTCCAAAAATGCTTAAAATCATCTCAAATACCACAAAATTAATAATAAAAAAAATTCATCTAAATGCTTAAAATACCTCAAAAATGCCTCTAAATTCCTTAAATTTTCCCGGAAATGTAAAACGTAACGAACTTGTATGATGCAAAGAAATTCCCCATTAATCTCGAAAATATCAGTTAAATTCCTCGACATTTCTCAAAAATCATTGCAAATTTCTCAAATTGACTTACAATTTCCAGAAAATTCTAAGATATTCTAACAACTTCTTTCAAAAGGGACAACAAATTCCTGATCTAGCTAACCCTTGATTAACCACGATTAAATTTGGGGGAGAAAGTTTCATAAAATTTAACCTAACCTTAAACTTAATAAAAATAACTCGTATTTCCAAGAATACCTTTAAGTTCCCCTCAAATATCACAAAATTATTTTAATTTCCCTAAAAAATGCCCCAACAAAAAACAAATTCCACATTAAGTTTTTCGAAAATACCAATTAAATTCCCTATAAATTCCTCACAAATAAATTATTCGTAAATGTTTTGTTCCTCAATTTCAAATTTCTGGAATAACTTACAATTTCTGGAAGACTCCTCGAAAATTCAAAAAAGACAGAGGACAGAAAGTTTCTTTCTAGTGACGCGAGATGGCGACACACTTTGTATCTCACTTCTTATCTTTTCGTAGGATACAAAACTTGGAGATGAAGAGTGTCAGTTAAGAGGTATAGTAAGACCGAAATAGATCTGTCTGTCACTTCACTCATATTGCATTCCTGCTGCGACTTACTATTACATTTTCCAGTCTGCTGAATGCATTTACTCACTTTTGCTTGTCTTAATAATTAGGTTCACGTAATTGTTCATTACTTTGCGTTTACTTCACATTACATTTCAGATTCTCATTTATTAATAAATATTATTTCTATAATAACCCCAGGAAACGCAATAATGCCATTTTCCTATTTTATTGATACGCCCCAGGATTATTTTCCGACTAAACAACAATTAACATTTTATGTTGAATGTAATAAATGTCCACTATAATAACAATAACATCGAGAAACGAAACAAATATTCTATTTATGCCCGCACAATGAACAAGCCTACAATTTTATTACATATGACAAAATATTTTTATGGGCATTAATGTTTACGAGTCCTTGAAATATTTTCATTTGTAAACTATAAAACTTATTGCTTAATTCGTTCAAGAAACTCGACGCGACGCTTTAAATTCTTGTGCTTACGAAGACTAGCTCCACGATTTACTTCTTAGTTTTAATGAATGCATAAGAAACAAAAACTAAAAGAAAATTCCTAACGCGAAGACATGCAAGCCATCTGTTATATTTTTTTGTGGGAAAACTTGGCAAAAGGAATGTTTTTTATTTTATTAAAATTTCAGGAATTTAATAAGGAAGGTCATCAAAATATTTGTATGTAATTTAGTTCTTAGATCTCAATTTATTGTATAAGTAGTGGACTAAATAAAAAAATTACAATGGAAAACTGGTCTCGATGGATAGTTTGTGAAATTTAAAAGATCAAAAAAGACCGTTATTACTCGAATTCACCACATTATTCCTCAACTGCATTTTGTGGCATTTGCAGTTTTGTTTCTGATAATACAATTTGTCAACAAAATGAGTCTGTTGTAGCACTAATGAGCAATTATGGTCAAATGAATTATTAATAACCATCAACAACCACTACAACAAAGACAAACCTGCCATATGTGATTAATTAATTTTTAACACAGGCAAACTTCCATCAACGTTTCAAACCGAAAAGTGTACGTTTTCATTGTTTATTGAACTTTTACAAAGCTCTGATAAAATATCGATTTCAGTCGATATTGTTTTAGATGAGATGTGATGGTAGCCTCACATACAACACTCCAATGAAGGATTAGATTGCTTGGCCGATCAAAAGCAATTAATCGCGTCCTCTGAACTTGCAAATTAGATATGTTAAAACGCTTATAATACGCTCTGTCAATTAACATCATCTGTGTACGTAATAACAACATTATTATCAAACCGAAAGACAGGTCTTTCAGGGCTACTATCACTTAAGCACATCCAGTTTAGGTCTAAGGGCCATTTTGGCGTAGATACATACGGAAGGGCAGCGTAACGGCACCCCTATGACTAGTTAGAGCAGGGTGGAAGGAAATAACACCTCTCGGTTCTTCAAACGCGGCCCCTGTGGCCACCCTCTGCGCTCGCTAAAATTGTTATTTTAGTAGGCAGTAGCACTACAGTTATGCACAAAACAACTTTTAATACGACGCTCCATTACATTAGATGGAATAGTTGAGGGAAGTTTTGCATTCGTGACGGTTTATTGCAATTCGCACGTCGACAGTTTCAGATTACATCGCTCCGGTTCTGTGTTGCAATTTATCCTTTTTTGCCTTTGATATGTTTGTGAGGATTAAAGGCGAATAATGTTTTCATTATAGGGCTTTTTACCCAATTAGGTTATGTGGTGAGGGAGAGGGGATGCGAAATTTAATGGTTTTTAGTATTTGATATTTTATCGTCTGTATGCTAATTATTAAATTTGCATGTATTAAATTTTGCTGCAAGTGAATTATTAAATTCGACGTGGAGTTTGAACCTACTGTATATTAAAATTTCTTCTATAAACTTCATATTACATTTAAAGATTTTAAAATTTTTATATAGATCAGCACATTACATCGCAGATTCAATTAATTTTTCGTAATTGTATGTTTTATACGACGGCGACGCAAATAATATTTTTAATCTATTCGAATGGACACTAGATTTTTTCAGTAAAAGATATTTAATATGTCATGTTCTCAGAATTGCATCAAAGTTTACCAACATTTAGGTTTTGTTCTGATGATCAACCAACATGACTGACGAAACGTCAATCAACACGACAAAATCCATGAATGTAACTTTTTTTTGAGGTATCACTTTTATCTATATGCATAAAAACTTTTCGTTAGGTACGATTGACTAGTGCAAAAGTTTGTTTGCGTATAAAATTATCTCTTTGCTTCGGTTTACCGACTGTACCCCAAATCCCACAAACAAGTAATAATCAAAAGTGTCCCCATAGGAGCTTCGACGCAGGAGCTATAAGATAATATGGACCCTCGTCTCGTAGATCATCGACTCTAACACAAACTCATACTGAATAACTGGCCCAGCGTAAGCATATAAATAAAAATTGACAAATTTTAATATTACATTTTAATGGACAAACCTCGGGACAAACTTTATGAAAAACAAAAAAAAATAGATCAAGTAATTTTAGTGACTAAACCAAGTATACTTTTATAAAACAATGAAGTAGTAATGAAATGAATTTAATTTTAGCAAATCGAATTACTATAGCAGTTTTCACCTATCTAAATAAAATCAATTGCCAGAAACAAACTGTAATTTCAGACAATTCAATCTTTGCGGATATTTAGTTAAATATGTTTTGTAGTTTCCCAAGAATCCCAAGAACCTTCAAAATATAAAATTACCTATGCTATACTTTTCCAAATTATCCACGAAGTCTAGAGAAACAGCTCGAAAGTTTGATCTTTTTCTAATGCATAAAATTACCAGATTTTCTCACTTTTATGTACCTGCCCCATAGTCAACTAATAATTAATTAAAGACGTCCCAAAGGGTTTCATCCTGTAAGGACCCATAAAAGGATACAAACCTCTCTAAACAGAGGTTCGTCGTACATGCAGATCCTGCTTTCGCTTTCTGAATGTTAAGATACTAAAATCACCTAGCAGTCACTTAATGGTTCTAGTCACCCACCGGTACTTAATGATAATTGATGATTCACAAACTAATTGGGAGTGTCAGTTTGTTGTTGCATTTACTTTCGATAATAAAAAATAAATGAAAAAATTTACACGGCAAAATCTTCAGTAGAAGTAATAACATAATTTTCTTGCAGATTTATACCTGCAAACCAAAACAATCTGTAATAGATATTCCTTTTTGAATCCAGAATTTTCCTCTTTTGCGTCCATCTTTGATGGTTACAATAAGAATAGAAAATAACCGCGCCTTCCTTGTCTTGTAAAATATTGAAAATCGCGTTGATTTTCAGTAACTTTTGAATCTCTTCGTCTTCGACCATATAAGAACTACTATTTTGTGGTTGCAGTTTCGAAACAGTTTAATCACACTTCGAGTTCGACGGACCTTCATTTGTATAACAGCGACTTTCAAGCAACCTAATAACTTTAACACAGAAATACAAGGTGGCGCAAAAGTAACGAATTAATTTGAGTAATTCATAAATTTTCTTTCTCTTCTTCTCGGGACCCCTCTTGGACACCGAACAAAACACCAAAATCATTCAACTATCTTTAATTAAAGTGAAAATAAGTGTTGATGAATGATCATCCGTCTAATTAGAAATTGGTACAGAAACGTAAAACTACCTCCACCTGAAATAAATGGAATTACTGCATTTGCATTGTCAGGTCTGCAGTTTGGTGACCAGACGCCGCAAATGTCATCCTAAATAGCAAAGTGAAAGATTGTTCAATTTGAGCCAGCTCGCTATCGTTGAGGATGCTGTGGCAAAAAGTACTCTGTCTTCGTGTGGACACCAGGTTACGACAAATAATAGGTATTATTCAGGGAATTGGTGATTCTTGTAGAAATTGTTTAAATTAATCAGTCCATATTAAAGTTTCAATTTTTATAAATTACCATATACTAATTTAATAAATTGTATCAAATCTTAAATTCAGATCTTAGATTGAAATATTTTCAACAAGTAATAAAAAAAATTATACCTATAGTGATAGGAAAGCAGTTACTTTTCGTCTATCGTATCTGCAGACAAAATCGTATTATTTTAAAACTCGAACAAACTTTCCACTAGAAATATCAGATAACAACCAACCGCACAGCCGTTTAACTATCGTAAAATTGAAAAACCGACTTTACCCTTTGCAATGATCCATCTAATCAAACTTTATAGTACGTACTTATGCTATAGTAAATCGAGTTTTTCCTAATTCTCCAACGTCCATTTCCATTGTTCTGCACGAATGTTAAACGCTTTCCCCAAAACCATTACCCAAAACATTTATATAAATAGCTGGAATAAATAACCAAACAACAACAATCTTAAGATGTGCGTTGAGATATGTTGAATAGATAGCGGACGTAATTTTTCCACAATGTCACCAGAGCACCGGGGTTGTTTTGTTCGAGTTGTGTCTTGTAAATAATGAATGAAGTCTCTGACTGGTTGGCGCCTCCTACATAATTCAAAGGTCTTTTGTCTGAACTCCTGGTGCAATTACCTGGGGCACATCTGCTGCTCGGTCACTGCTTTACATTACACTGATAAAATGGGATTTTCCTTCCTGCTTTTAAATCGCACCATATTCATGTCGCGTTTAAGAGATAGTATTGTCCTTTGCCGCAGTCTACACCAGCCGGAGAAGTGCATATCGTTTTAAAGGATTGAAAAATACCCGGACTGTAGAGTCTACACTTCTACAGAGCAAGGCAACTTTTTATTTTTATTCAATTCACTCATCAATCAGTATCAAAAATTGAAACACAATTGGTTGTTTATTTATTATTCAGTCAATGCAGTGATTAGTATGCATCGAAAATCAGGCTTGTTATGTCGGCAACGATTTGTTTATGTACGTTTATTCAAAGCGTTACATTTTTTGTCAATAATCTGATTTGTTCTGTTATTGGCAACGTAATAAATCACTGAAATACATACGTTGGTAACACAATTGTTCCAATAAACTAATTTTTATTTATAATAATGAATTATGTACAGGTTGTTGGATAACTACAAGTTTTAGGACAGGGTATCTCCCTCCCTAAGTCATAACGAACATAATTTGAAGGAGATAATACGAGCCCTAACAACTAAATGTTCGGACAAAAGTAAATTTTTGAAATATGAAAGGAGAACTAGGAATTTTACGCAAATAATTAGTAAACACCTTACAATACAATAAGATAAAGCCTTAATAACAATATTATGCATGGAAGAAACTTATTTATTGGATTTAACAATATTTTAACCTTAATAATTAGCAAATTTTACAAAATGAATTTGCAACTAAATGTTGGGATAATTTTTAATTTAGGACCATTAAATAAGAGGTTACGTCTCCTTTTGCTTTAATAGCTGTCTGTATTCTAGCAGACATTGTATTTATCAAATTTTGGTACAATTCTGGCGTGAAACTGTTCCAAATTTCTTCTATTTTGGTCTTTAAGTCCCCAATGGTTCTTGGTGGATTATTGCGTAGAATAAGTTTAATTTTATGCCGAAAGAGTTTCAATGACACTTAAGTCCGGACTGTATGAGGGCCATGAAAGCACCTTTATGTCGTTTTCACCGAGTTATAAAAACTGTGATTTTTTAAAAACAGTTGTTAGAAAATTACGTCACTTTTTTCAAGTGCAATTTTAAAGCTATGAAAATTGCCTAAAATCACCAAATAAAGACTTGGGGATTTTTTTGTACATAAAACCAACATCCAGCTTTGCAATAAAGTAAATTTTACCAAAATCCAATCAGCGGTTCCAAAACTCTGATTATTTAAGTGAACGGTGGAACTCGAAAAAAATGCAAAAAAAATTCATATTAACATTTCAGGATTTTTTTCAATATAATACGATCCTTGAGCTTTGATTTAAAGGTTTTTTGACACAAACCCAACCAGTGGTTTCAAAACTATGATTTTTTAAAACAGTTACTAGAAAATCTTTTTTAAAGGTGCAATTTTGAAGCTCCGATAAATGCCTAAAATCACCAAATAAAAACTTGTGTAACTCTTTTGTAAAGAAAACCAACATCCAGCTTTGCAATTAAAGTAAATTTCATTAAAATCCGACTACTAGATCCAACGTTTTGAAAATAATAATTCTTTCTTTCTACAATTTTCCCACCTGCGGGGTTAAAGTACCACAGTTTTGGAACCGTCAAACGGATTTTTACGAAATTTACGTTTTTATATTGTTGGCATTATAACAGAAAAAAATCATCAATATTATGGAACTTAATTTAGATAACTTTTGCGCATATGGAAAATATCTGATGTGCCCAACACATGACTTTCTTATACTTACGGATAGTATCACAATAATTACTTTTCCTAAAGAAATTAAGTTAAATTTCTTGTAAAAATTTTGAGGGTTTCCAGCAATTTTCAAATAGTTTCTGTCGCACTTATTGCAATACGCATAAATCTGTCCTTGTCCCACTCATTACTGCCAGATTTTAGGACAAATAAATAACAGAATACTTATGAAAATTCCACAGTGCGAAAAATGCTTGATATCTTTGAATTTGCTGTAGCTAAACTTTAAAGATTTATAAAATACTTCTCAGTTTTGGTCAACATTTCACTCAAACAAACTGTGCAGTGCACAATAATCCTTCTCATCAAAATATTTCGATCTTTTGCCTTCTACAGCTGTTTGACTAACAATCTCTTCTTCTTCTTCGTACTTGGATTGCAAAGCAATGTCAAGTTTTTGGTGTTTAGCGACATAGCCACTCTCACCAGGATTGGATTAATTGGTTTTCACTTTTTAAATTTTTATAACTTTATTCGAGCTCTTCGTGTGTTTAATGCAAATAGAATCTTTAGTATAAAAACAAATAGATTTCTGTAATGTAAACAACAGCCACTCAGAGATAGATGGCAACACTATATAAATATGTAAATAATTTATAATTATTAAAAAACGGCGCAAAATAAAACACTTTTGTTACTTTGTCGACACGTCTAAAAATTGAAAGAGCATTCACAAAAAATTTGGCGTCGATATCTTTAATGTAGATTTGCATGCATAATACAATTTCACGACTTTATTGTATATATTAGAAAAAATTTTAATCGAGTTGCCATGATATCCAAAACATAAAACCGTAGCCGTTGTAGCCGTCGATCTTTTCAAATAGTAATGTTACAATCACAGATATCTTACTCTTTCTAAATAGATAGCCATTGCATAAAACCATGAATGAGCCGAATTGAAACTGCACACGGGGGTATTTGGACTTGCGCACAAGTAAATATTGCGCCCGCGAATTCAAACAAAATATTGTAATAGGTCCGAATCACATTTCAATACCGTGCTGTAATGTTGGTTGCCAGACCAATTTTAGGGAATTTGCTTTTTTATGTTTACCCCCTTTAAGCCATCTCTTTTGCACATACATCTTACTCTTTCTAATTAGAAAGCTAAAGCAAATGCGCAAGTACAAATACCCCCCGGAATCACGATTTTCGACCTTATTGAAATCTTCAATTTGTCGCACTTTTTCATCGCGCAGCCCATATGCTTTAGTTATCTATTTAGAAAGAGTAAGATATCTATGGCTACAATCGATTTCCTCAACGGTATAGATTTCTGTATGTAAACAACATGTACTTTGTAAATCAGAGATAGATGGCGCCACTATATAAATAAAAAAATTTGACGGAATTTCAAAAAAAGTTTCAAACAAAATTTGTTCAAAATTTAATTCTAAATCAATGTTAAAGAATAAAAAAATGTCGTAAATTGTTTATTTTTCAAGATATTCCTAAAAAACCTAAAAATGTCTTCAGGTAAGTACCACTTGTGTTGGTGCTAGATGAAAAAGATTTAATGTGGCACCCACAATTTTGTTCAAACTCTTAAATATGAAATTTGAATCAAATCCGTTAAGTCGTTTTTGAGTTATCGTGGATACAGACAGACACACAGACACACAGACAGACATCATGGCGAAAATGGTCAAAATGGATTCAGGGGCCCTCAAAACGGGTAAATCCATCAAAATCTCGAAGTCGAAAAAAATCACGATTACAATACTGCCTTATACTACGTATAAGAAAGTAAAAAGACCATCAAATTTACTTTTGTCCGAACATTTAGTTGTTAGGGCTCGTAGGTATAATGTACAAATTCCATAAAAATAACATAGCCAATCAAGCCAGATTTTTATACTTTTGGACAATTTTAAGGAATGCAATTTAAATTCAGATTAATATCCACCTAATGAAAATTTTAGCATTTTTGGTTTATAAGTAAAAATCCTGTTATAAAAATAAAATAGTCTATTCCTCGTTCATTTTTACAAACCAATAGATTTTTGGAGTCGTGAGCTTTCGCTGACTACGTTTAGAACATCAATCACATTTTTCCAAGAATGTTCCAATAATTATTCTTGAGTACTTATAGGTTAGGTAACATATTCTCTTTTAACATTTTTCAAGTATCCTACGCTAATATTTATGAATAACTAAAATACAAATGTACAGAAAATGTTATCGCATACAAATTGTCTCAAAGTGTAATAATTTTCCTGAAAACTAGCACGTTACTATTCTATTCATACCGACATTGTGGAAAGTGCAGATGTTACAAAAGGGACCTGGAAGCGAAATTGTCAGATCTTCTCCCCTTGGAGTTGTCCCATCAAAAGGCAGTGGGGTCTATGTGCGGTCGTAACTCGCAAATATGCCATGAATATTGTTTAGTGCTTTAGTTGTCTCATGTCAGGGATCAGAGGAATTACCGGACCGGTCGGTCTTAGTCCAAACGGTCAAGGGGTTACAATGACCACTGACTGAATTTTTACGACAAACCCACATTGAAATTTAAAATTCTTTTTAAACATGGATAAGATACTTTTGCTAGTAGAATGTAAAACATTCACTGTTCCTTCGTGAATCCTCTGGTGAAAGGTACTGGATTTCCAGTTGTGTCTTTATGATGCAGTCATACTTATAATTATACAAAAGAAATTTCAGATAATATCTCAAATATTTGCCGCATAAACGAACCTACTTCTTGAAGTATATAAAATTGGGATACGTTACACGAAAATAGAATATCGATTATAACATTATCTGAAACATGCAATTTTTCCGAAGGAATGTAACAAATCACCGCCGTTAAAACGTAATCTCTTCGTGATGATACTTCACCCAAAAATTTGCTTTCGTGTCACGGCATGTCCAATTAAGGTTATAACATGTATGGTAAACGACCAACACTCACTAATTTACGCCTGGCAATCGCTTTAGTTGATTGTTTTTTTCCACTGCGGCTGCTAATTAACGGGGATGCATCACTACAATGCACGCAGATCCTCTGTGATGTGTTTTGAAACTCCGTTATGGGGATGTGGTGCATAACAGAGAGAAATACGGGGTGCGTCCAGTGTTATTAGAGTCACTTGTCACGAACCCGGTCGCTCTCTATTAGTCTGCCAACGCTGAGATGAGTAGTGGCGCCCCCTATATTCGCTTGATTACTTTGAAGGACGTGACATGCGAATCTTTGAGATCTCGTATAGAGGTTAACAAACTTTTCGGCATAGGATCATGTTTGTTTTATTTAATTTGGCTAGGGTTGGCAAAAACACAGTTTTCTAGGTGGGTTAGATATATTTTATTATTTTCTTCATGAAACGTGAAATTATATGAAGTCGAAGATTGCAAGGATTTAAAAATAAACAACGGAAAAAAAATCAATTTTATAGATTTTGGTTTTATTTCAATTTAAGCAAAAAAATTCGAAAGTAACCAGATGTTGATTTTTTTCTTAAAAAATCCATCAAAATCTCGAAGTCGAAAAAAATCCCGATTACAATACTTCCTTATACTTCGTATAAGAAAGTAAAAAGAGAATAGTTATCTATATAAAAAAACAATTTTGGTCCAAATTCGCTAAGCGGTTCCAAATTTAGAATTTTTATAACAGGGATTTTGCAATTTTTGCAGCAATCTTGCTTGGAAATTGTCTAAACTAACCTAAAAGTATGATTTTGGTTCTTATTGATTTTACTTTCTTATACGAAATATAGGATAAAAAAATCGATGAAACAATATCAAAGTTTAATTTAAGCTAAACCTCACTTTTTGATACAAAAAATACTATAGTTAAAACTAGCACACAAATTTTTGCTAGTTAATTTTTAAAGGTACCTGAATTTAAGGTTTGATGATGTAAATTTGCAATACCTGGTCCTTGTTGTAAGTAAACTGCTGGCCAATTGAAACGTACCAAGCGAATTTTTAGGTTGAATCACAGAATTATATTATTCTGTGGTTGAATTTAAAGTCAAATATTTTGAAAAGGAGAAAAGATATCAACATGAGGTTTTCAGGATTCAAGAGATAATTTAATTGCGAAAACAATAGTGTGACCCGATTTTTTTACTTTGAAGTACGTTACTATCTACAGGGTATGAAAGAAAGTCGTCTTTTTTTTCTCAAACTTTATACCTATCGGAATTCCACAAAAAAAATTTTATATTTTTTTATGTCGATTTTTTTAGTCCCTGGTTAATGAGGAAAAAACCAATTTCTCAAAATTTTTATATTCCTCTTATTTTATAAGATACCGAATTTTTTTATTAAATTTAATATTGTTGAACCGGTTTTTGCAATAATAATTATGCTGCCATTTTGAAAGCAAATGTCATCATGTGATATGTCGATAAAAAGGTTATTTTAAGTAGAATTTAATTCTTATGGAAAAAAATCTGCAGGGTTGTTTTAAAAAATTTTGAAAGTTAGCAGGTGGCCCTTCCGGTGAAACCGGAAGTGTCATCAGATTGTTTTAAACGTCAAAATGATTATTCCTTTCAACAATCAAACCATGCCAAATTTCAAATTAATACAGTTAAATGCAACAAAATGGTGGGGGTTGTAAAACGATTTCGTAGCCACCCGGTATACACGAATATGAGCAAATTTTTGAAAAAGTGAAAAACCCTTTTCGAGGATATAAGTCACTTAAACCAATGGTGAACATAAACTAACTAAATTCCATTCTATTCCATTAAGAAAATAGCCTCAAAAAATGAATTAAAAAATTTACCAATTAGCGAACGTGTACCGATTTTTGATAAGCCACTGGTTACCAATAAATTAATGAAAGTACAAAAAGTGTACTTTTTATAAGAAAACCATTCATAAGGTATTATAATCAACTACAGAGATTGGTTCTTACAAAACACAATACGGCCGAACGACAAAAAACAAAGAAAAAATCAAATTTTCAGCAAAAATTCGGTATCTCATAAAATAACAGGGATATCAAAATTTTTGAGAAACAGGTTGTTTTCCCATTAAGTAAGGACTAAAAAATCTACATCAAAAAAATATAAAAAAAAATTTGTGGAATCACGGTAGTTATAAAATTTTACAAAAAAAAGGAGACTTTCTTTCATACCCTGTAGATAGTAATGTACTTCAAAGTAAAAAAATGGGGTAACACTATCGTTTTCTCAATTAAATTATCTCTGAAATCCTGAAAACCGCATGTTGATATCTTTTCTATTTTTAAAAATATTTGACTTTAAATTCAAACTAAAAATTCGCTTGGTACGTTTCAATTGGCCAGCAGTTTAGATGATAATTTAGCCTTCAAAATCAAACCATCGTATATTTCCTAGACTCATCAAATTTTAGCTTGTTAATTCATTACCAACTTTATCATCTCATAAAACCCAAACCAAACCACGCATATTACGACCCCTAAAATAATTTCACATATTGCCTCCCGCACTTTGAGTACAGAAGAAATCGCTTAGGCACTCAACAAAACTGCAATATAAAACCATAATAGTCCGCAATGGACTTAATGACCACTTGTTCACATCACACTGAAGTGTTTATCATCAGTGTATAGCAGCATCAAATATTATTGACGTGGTGAAATATTGTTCGCATACGCACTTAGCAAATAACTCATTCACTTCACGTACTGGCTGGCGCATTTTTATGCACCCCTTGGATCCCTCATTTCGAACGTCTCTGCTGCTGATGTTCGGGATTTGAAGGCAGCACGTGCACAGAGAAACACAGTGTCATCAACCCTGGTCGCAGCTGGACCCCCGCTAATGTTAAATGTTGCCAAATTAATAGACATACAACCTCACCCTGCTATTTAACATCATTATGTTATCAATGAAGTTAGTTAAGATTTATAATAACCTGCAATTTATGGGACGAACGCGGACGCTGTGGCTCTACATGCTGTCCCTGATGGTTTCCTCGTAGATACCAATTGAATTGAATGGGAATTTGAATTGGAAACTATTAGTTGTTTTGCTACTGCAGAAAATGTTTTAGTGTGATTGAAAAGTGAGAAAAAGTTTTATGTGATGGTTTTACAAGAATTAAGGTTATATCAGTCTATCAAACGGGTATAATAGATGAAAACAACTGCTTTTAAAAAGTTATTAAATTATTTAACAATCATTTTCAACATGGTAAATTTTCTTATATCTGGTAAATCTGCAAATACTTTAAAGATTTCAACTTTTTAAAAATATGGCGAAGTCGCCAGGTCTAATCGACTATAATATTAAATTAATTAAATAATTGGAATGAGATTATATCTGTAAAAATAATGTAAAAGTTACTGATAGTTAATTCCTTTTTAAATTTAAAACTAAACAGTGTTTAAAAAAAATAGTTAATTCAGAAAATAAACGAGAGAGGTCAGTTTTATGAACCATTTTCAGTGCCAGCTAAGCTCACTTGGCTAAATCATATAATCCACTTATATTTTTTGCTACCTACAGTCTCATCATTGAACAAACTGTATAAAATTTGAATGAAAGCTAACATTACTAATTGTTCGAGCACTTAGCAAATTAATTTATGAAATAATAATATCGGTAAAATCTAAAATATGGCACAATTCATCATTTTAAGCGAAGATAAATTGTTGTAATTGAATTTATTGCACCATTTACTCGTAATTTTTAGGGAAGTTACCCTTTATCTGTTATTTGTAGGAGCAGAACAAAAAGTATGATACTCGTAGTTTGCACACAAATTAAGTTATGACAAAAATTGTGAGTTTTTCTTTTTGCCTGTAATCTAATTTATTAAATTCATCACAAAATAGAAGTGTAAAAAAATTAATTGTAGACTTGAAGATCATTACACCTAGGAAAATAAAATTAGTGATATCACCTTAAAAACTAAAGAAAATAATTTTAGCAAAAGAAAAAACTTCTATTGGTGGTTCATTATGAAAAAAGTAACTTATTTGAGTCTTTAATATCCTTCGGCATGAGTATATATCCCGGATAGCAATTCATATTAATTTAACTAAGACATTAAGCTGAACTGTATTAGACATTAGACAATAAACTTCAATTCATAAAATTAAAGAACAATTCTAGAAAACGCATTAACATTTTATAGCAGTAATTAAAATACATACATAGCTGAAATGTAGGTGTTATATTTTTCTGTAAGAATTTTTCTAAATAAAAAGTTCTTTTCATCTAACTATAGATACAAGATAGATTATACAGCCAAACTTTAGGAAGGGATTATAGAGGATCGAAAAAACGCATCCGCGTTTACCCGATTTAACGTAAAATTAAAACCGCGTTGGAAATATTCATGAATCATCTCGTGGATTATCATGTAACATAATATTGTTTTCATTTAAGCATTTGCTGCAGAGAAAATGAGCCAATCTCTAGAAAACTAAGCTAGATTTTCGCTTCCACCCCCAAAAATTTGTCTGATTTTCCCTGTATATGTATAAATATAACTTTTCATTCGACTTAATGCAAAGAAACTGAAAGTATATAAAAAATACATCGCACCTGAAGTTTTGCTATTTTCAATAAATGATCAACAAAAATCTATAATTTACTTGTCTATGATATAAAATCGTCATGTTTTCAAACTCAAACTATCATGAAACTGAACTTCAATAAGACTACAAAGTGAACATTCTATATTTAGAATTCCTTCTTCACATAACCGCGTATTATTGTTATGATTTATGAATCCATAAAAAAAATAAAACAATAGAGTTGTACTTTATGTAATAGTAAATGAGGATCATTTTTCTCCACTATAACATTAACCGAAGAACTCTTGTCTCAGAAATAACACCCGGTGCAAGTCACGAAACAAAAAAACTTGCTGCTCCGAAATGAAAATGTTTATTATACTATTTTTATTAGTTGTTATATGGTGTACAGAATGAGTAATAAATATGTGTCACTTCCTAAAAAGTAATTCAAGCCAGATGTGCTTTTATGTATAGCAGATTTTAATACAAAGAAACAAAGTAGATATTTTTTTAACATCGGTATAAAAATAACGGGATGAAAGCAGTTTTATGTAATTGAACATAAATTATAAATAACGTAAATTACAAAATTTTATTGTGCCAACAATAATAGTGTACAACTTGATGAATAAAATGTAACATCCGATGATTAAATCGCAAGGCCGCGCAGATTTATCCTCTCTTAGTATTGATGTGTCCATCACATGTAACCCCAATCACAAATTTTAATACCCTTTAGTATGCATGTCGTGAGGCCTTGCTGAGCCTAAAAAATAAAATAGCTTTTTTGGTCGAATAAAGCTGTATAATAACTGCTCAATTTATCAAGGAAATCCAAAAATCCGTGATAGATTTTTATTCAGTTCATGTATTTCATGTAAAATCGCTTCCATCGTTCACCAAGTTGAAAGTAACTCCGGCTTTAAATCGCTTCAAAAAAACTGGCATTACACGAGTCAATAACAAATGCCTTCGTCGCTACTGCTATCTGTCATATTATTAGTTTGAGCCCTTAATCTTGCTGCACCATTTGTTATTCTACTTGGTGTTGTAATCTTGGTCAGCCAGAGAGAGGATTTTACACCTAGTAATATTCGATCAATCAATGAAATTATATTTCATGGACCAATACGTTAGCTCATTACTGGAAGCTATTGTACGTTTGGGTGCAATTTTTCAAAGATAGCTACGTGAATTCGTTCTTGAAATAAGCTTTATTTAAGTGACGAATACTATTGAACTACTTTTCGACAAAAAATCTGTGCTGTTAAGGAAATAAATCTGCCTTGTTATAATACATTTAAGTTAGGTTAATTATCAGGGTCATTTATATTCCACAAAATAGAACAGAGGAAAGCATGCATATGCTTTGTACGTTTGAAGACAGAAACGTACATGCCACAAAATATTTATCTTTAAAATCACGCATAGTTTATAATCTTTTATATAGCTGCTATTTACTCACTAATAAAAAGAAAAGTTCATTTGTAACAGAAACCTAAAAACATCCATCAAAGTCCTTGTGGTTAAATAAGTTCTTTAATTTTATCTGTCACACATCCTAACTAAATTTAAACACAACAGGGGAAGAACCCAATCAATTTCTCTTTTAGTGGGGGTGTGTCAAACAAGATTTTTTCCGAAAAGCTTATTTGTGTCCATTGAAACGAGGATTGCTTAAACAGTTTCCACTGTCTGAAAAAAACCGTGTAGTTGTTACTGGACTTAAATATCGCATCAGTTCAGTTTTAGTTGTAGTGAGGAACTTTATGGGTTTCACAGAAGAATTTCTTTACCCATTTGTATACAAATAGGTTAATGCCAACTAGTCGACTACTAAGACAAGGACAGAGAGCAGAAATCAGTGTATTTGTTTATCTGTATATTATTCGAAAAAGTTTTCTTCCTAAATTCAGTTTTCCCATCAGTGGCCTATTTTTATCTTAAAAAATATTTTGGATTTATACAAATATTTTATCTACCAATTTTTCACTAAAAATATTATTTTTTCATGATTTACAGAGCATTCTAATTGTTTAGTAGGTATTACTAATAAAATCTTTTATATATATATTTGAGGTCAGGTTATCTTCTAATCTTCTCAGTGTATCTTTGTGCAGCGTTCACAGAAACTGTCCGGTTTTCATTTTCAGTAATTTGTAACATTTCATGAAACACTACGTATTCAAATTATGCAAATAGCAACCCATATAAAGATAGTACGTATTCGCTTAGGTAAATTTATGTAAAAACTTTTCCTAAATATCACTTTGTATCAAATACTAGAAAATCGTCAACTTTTCCATTCGTAGTCTTGATAAATATACAGTGCCATAGTTTAATAACTCAGACCATAAATATAGGTCTACTTATGTAGAATATATAATGACGAAAGATCTTTCTCCTCCGAGCTCATAAACCAGTTAGAGGCTCTTTATTGCCTTGGAATAGTTATACAAAAGCTCGTCGCTCATTGCAGATTAGCAAATTGCAGCTCCTTGGTTTATAAAAGCTAATTAATATTTGGAAATTAACTTTAACTCTATTCATGTTCTATACTCTATACCTACTCGTTCTATAATATGTAGAAGAAAAATCATTAAAACTCAATATATTTAAATATCTAAAATTACAATCTTCTCTTAGACATTTTAATTTTTTTGAACATTTGAAAAAATGTAAAATTATATTTGACTATACATATACACTGTTGAAAATTTTGTGTTTATGTGTTAAAATAATTTCGTGTTAAAAAAATTATGTCAAAATCCACAAATTTTTTTGGTTACAACTACATAGTACAAATGTGTTAAAATGACAAATTGACATATTAACACATTATATTAATTTTTAACATAATTTAAAAGTTGTTAAAATTAAACAAAATAATTGTGTTAATATGAATAAACAATTATGTGAATGACATGTAATTTGGGTACTTTTAACATTTTATTTCTGTCATATAAATGAATAAAGATTTCTGTTAATGTAACACAAAATCTATGTAATTCGATGTGTTGTTCAATGAAACTACATGTTTACTTATGTTATTCGTACAAAACGTTTAGTCAAATATTTTTTCTGTGTTACTTTAACTTTTTATTTGTATTAAAATGTTGGTTCGTTTTCGTCACTACCCCCTAATCTGTGCATCAAGTTGAGAACTTAAACATTTCAGTTTAGAACTAAACCAAGTGAAGGATGTATGTTTTATCAATTATATTCTTGTGCAATTGTTGTGTATTGTCAAGGTAAGTAATAACAAAAATATTAGGTACATTAAGTTCTCTAATATTTATGAGGTTGTATCTTCACTTATTATAGACATGTATACATATGCCATTTGTGAAAAATGGGAAACAATGTGTTTCTGAAACCTACATTGCATATATTGTTAGAAAACGTTCCTCCTTAAGTTTAATTAACTTTAGTAATTTAAATATCCTTTAAGTGTTTATATGTTTACGAACTGGGTAACCAAAATGTTATTGTTAGGTAGACTTTTTTATTTTTGCCGAAATTGTATGACGTTTGTGTGTGATTCTGAACTTGTATTGTATCAATTTACATATTTAAGATCCCACCTTACGTTTAATTAGCTTTAGTATTTAATTATGTTATTGATAACCAAAGTGAAATTGTTAATTTTTTATTTATTTTATGTCGTCTGTGAGAATGAGAAACTAAATGTGTATCTGAAACATGGCACAATATTGTTATAGAAGTATGTATTTCCTCCTTAAATTTAAATAAATTTAATTTACGTGTGCTTAAGTATTTCAATATTTATGAACTTGAGAAAAAAGTAACAGAATGTTGATTTTAACAAACAATAAAATGATTTGATATGTTTACCTGTTTTTTTATTTTCATCAGTAAATTAACCCCCTACCCTTTAATTTTAAGAAAAATTATGTCAGTTAACATTTTACAGGTTGTCCCTCAAAGGTGTTCCGTAAATTTAGATATAGATTCTGCGATGAAGAACAAGTATAAAAGTTCAAATAAACATATGGGTGCCGACGCCTCCTAAAGAAGATGTTGAATATTTTATAATTGGCATTTATTACACAACACTACAAGTTATAAAAATTTGTATTGATTTTTAAAGTTTGACAACCGGCGCTCCTCTTCTAATCCACTTTTGAGGTTAATTGGGGACACTTTGTTCCAAGGATAATCAGTATAAATGCCAATCATAAAATGTTCAATATCTTCCTTAGGAGGCGTCAGAGCCCACATGTTTATCTGAACTTTATACTTATTTTTCATCGCAGGATCTATATCTAAATTTACGGAACACCTTTAAGGGACACCCTGTATAATAGTGAATAACAACATAAAAAATGTGTACAATCAGCTGAAATCCACATATTAAATAAGTAAAATTAACAAAAATAATGAGTGGCATTTTAACGAAGTATTTATGTTAAATTTAATCAATGACATGTAATTATGTTATTATAACACAACATTAATCAGTCAGTATAACACATTAGTAACTGTTAAGTTTACAATATTATTATGTCAAAAAAATAATGTGTTAAAATATTTGTGTTGAATTTTAACTAAAAATTATTGTAACCTTTTAACATTTTCGGTTTCAGTAAAAATAACACAAAAATTTGAGTTTACCTCCTGGGACATGTGAAATGTGTTAATTTTAACACAAAATTTTTAACTGTGTAGTGTGATATCATCAAATACTATAGTTTTAAAAATTTATCCTTCATTATCGTATAGTTACCTCACTTGGGACAATTGTGATTTGAACTAGAAATACCATTTATTATATTCGACCATTTTTGAATAATGTATTCATGACATATTCGTCTACCACTTCAATAATGATTAGTTTTGCCCAACTGAGCATAAAATGAAAATTGAATACACAAATACAAACCAAATTCCATTTATATTAATGCGTTATGTTTTACACCTGATAGTGGATATATGTATGTTATATATGTATTTACATACTTGATGTTAGACAATTTATGGCTATGTTTATATTGTGAAATTAACTGCGGAATTAGATATAAATTTCCACATTCGTATATTAATTGCTTATACAGTAGTTTGGGGTGTAGTGATTGATGTGGTTGAGGATGTGTGGTTGATACTCAAACATACAAAACCAAATATTAATTATAGTTTCTAAATTTTAGTATCCATATCCTGAAGTTTGTTAGGAAATGTTACTACATTAAATTCTAACTTGACCACTGGCCACAATTCCAATTATAGGACAATTACTGCATGTGTGAAAAGTTGTTTTTAGAGATTTTACTTAGTTTGTTGTAAGTTAAAAATGAGAAGTTGGTTATATTTTTATGTCTATTTATATTTAAGAAATTCAAATTTTGCCTGAATTGACTTGGGTACATACTTCTAAATCTCTAATTGTCTCTTTTTAAAGGTTATTGATTCCCCGCAGAATGTATAGTCTAATATGATAAAAATTACAACTACCTCATTATTTGATATATAAATATAAATTTCTGTATGTTTTGACTACAATCTGTTATTCCCCATACAACTTTTCTTGTACTTTAAAAATGAATAAATTTAAGACCAGAAGTTTTATTCATTTCTTGTATTTTCTTCCTTTGACCTCAATTTTATATATTTAATCAAAATGAGAATATACAGTCAAAGTTAAAGATATTTATATTTTTGTAACATTTACTTTGAAATATTTCGCTGCCATTCAATACAAATGATACTTACACAATCATACTCCTATGTCAAGGGAGACGAATGGAAAAGAGGACTTACCTGAAAAAGTTCAGTTTTAGTTAATAATGTAATAATAATAGGAGTATAAAATATAGATCATAACCCAATAAAGTTCAAATATAAACTAAACTGCTGGCCAATTGAAACGTACCAAGCGAATTTTTAGGTTGAATTTAAAGTCAAATATTTTGAAAAATAGAAAAGATATCAACATGCGGTTTTCAGGTTTTCAGAGATAATTTAATTGAGAAAACGATAGTGTTACTCGATTTTTTTACTTTGAAGTACATTACTATCTATAGGGTATGAAAGAAAGTCGTCTTTTTTTTCTCAAATTTTATAACTACCGAGATTCCACAAAAATTTTTTTATATTTTTTTATGTAGATTCCTTTAGTCCTTACTTAATGGGAAAAAAACCTGTTTCTCAACTTTTTGATATCCCTGTTATTTTATAAGATACCGAATTTTTGCTGAAAACTTGATTTTTTCTTTGTTTTTTGTCGTTCGGTCGTATTGTGTTTTGTAAGAACCAATCTCTGTAGTTGATTATGATAACTTATGAATGGCTTTCTTATAAAAAGTACATTTTTTGTCCTTTCATTAATTTATTGGCAACCAGTGGCTTATCAAAAATCGGTACACGTTCGATAATTGGTAAATTTTTTAAATTCATTTTTGAGGCTATTTTCTTAATGGAAGAAAATGGAATTTAGTTAGTTTATGTTCACCATTAGTTTAAGTGAAACGAAACGGGTTTTTTACTTTTTAAAAAATTTGCTCATATCCGTGTATATCGGGTGGCCACGAAATCGTTTTACAAACCCCGCCATTTTGTGTTTATTAACTGTATTAATTCGAAATTTGGAATGGTTTGATTGTTGAAAAGAATAATCATTTTGACGTTTAAAACAATCTAATGACACTTGCAGTTTCACCGGAAGGGCCAACTACTAACTTTAAAAAATTTTTAAAACAACCCTGTACATTTTTTCCGTAATAATTAGATTCTACTTAAAATTACCTTTACAACGACATATCACATGATGACATTTGCTTTCAAAATGGCAGCATAATTATTATTGCAAAAACCTGTTCAACAATATTTAATTTAATAAAAAATTTGGTATCTTATAAAATAAGAGGGATATAAAAATTTTGAGAAATTGGTTTTTTCCTCATTAACCAGGTACTATAAAAATGGACATCAAAAAAACATTAAAAAAATTTTGTGGAATCTCGGTAGGTATAAAGTTTGAGAAAAAAAAGACGAATTTCTTTTATACCCTGTAGATAGTAACATACTTCAAAGTAAAAAAATCTGGTCACATTATTGTTTCTCCATTAAATTATCTCTTGAATCCTGAAAATCTCATGTTGATATCTTTTATCCATTTCAAAATATTTGACTTTAAATTCAACCTAAAAATTCGCTTGGTACGTTTCAATTGGTCAGCAGTTTATTTAAGAGTTAAATTTTTTACGTTGTACGTCACAGGGGACATCGAGAAAGTTCAAAATTATTTTTAGGATACAACAAAAGTTTGATGACTTTATCATAAACACATTTGACCATATTTCCAGTAATGATTTCTAAAACCGTCAGAATCTCAACATTTCGTTGTTGGAAAATTGTTATCAAATCTTAAATAAAATTGCATTAGATCAAAAAAGTTAATATTTAAGTACAAGAGGCAAAGGTTACCTAGAGGTAAATATTTTAATAGAAAAAAAATCTAGAAATACACTGACATATCTAATCTGAAATCTGTTTATAAATTTGTTTAAGGAAAAATTGATTTTGAGATAACTCACTCAGATTTTCCTAATCAGGTCAATAAGGCAATATAGAAAAGCATAAATTATATATAATATAAACTGTTGGTTTATTTTCATACAATAAAATAATTTGATTTTATCGAATTGGACAGAAATACGAATTGTATGCAAATAGAATCTGCTCACTGGCGTTTCAAGCCACGCCACTGTAATAGTAATCATTTCACGAAATTAAATTTGATTATTCTTTGTAGCGAATACACTACACTACACTACACAGAAGTATAAATTTATTTTAAAATAATGCAACCTCCACCTCCACATCAAAACTTTTTGTTAGACAGTAATTAAACTGGAAATAGTTTATTGGAAAGTTTTACTTAATAAAACTAAATAGTACTTTTGGCATGAACAACAATGTATAACACATTTTCTGTTTGCGAGTCTTATTTCGCCGCGCAACTTCCATTAAAACTATACAAAACTAACTTGCAGAGACAAACATCCCCTAAAGCTTGACAAACAAAACTAATAAGAACAAAACATATTTCAGTTGACAGAACTTTTCCATATACGAATTAGGCTTCTCTATGTTGAAAAAAAACAACCACCACAAAATCTCATCTTTTATTTTAATCCAACTGATGTTGATGTGGATGCTGGATGAGACTTTGAAGAAGGCAAAAATAAGTCTGCTTGTAAACAACAAGAGGAACAGTTCGGATTATTCTCTCTTCTACTTTGAATGCTGTTCTTTCATATTTAATGGGGATGGCGATTGATGATCGCAAGATAAAAAATACCAGTGACAACGTGAATTATAGATGACTTTGAAGGGGCGAAAACTTGTCGAACAGACAACTGACGGAATATTAAAATATTTACTGTGTTTACCGCAAACTAGGGACGAAGCTATTTGTCATATTTAACTCATGCAGATGTGATATGTGGTGGAGTTATATGGATGATTATTTGCAAATTTAAAGCGGGCATATCTATTTTACATATTAGATTAAACGAATCTCATTAATATTTCAACACTTCGTATTAAGGAATTGCTCAGAGGAATTAACATATTAATAACGTGGAAACAATGAGAATTGTATGGTTTTATTCACTGAAGTGCGAGGAATAATTTTAAATAAACGTGAAACTGATTCTAATCATGCATCTGATTTATTTGTATTACTGTTTTATCTATGTTAACATTACAACAATATATTTCATTCCATTTTGTTCATTTTCTAGCTAATCTGTTGAGGTTTAATATGTAATTCACACACCGAGGTAAGAGAAGTAATAACGTGGCATAACTATGAAAATGCATGTCTACGATACATTTGGTTTTCCTTTAAAAGTGCTTTGATTTATCCAATTTGACACGAGCATGTAAAAATAAAGTTATAAATATCTATACACATGGTTAAAAGTGCATCAGTGGTTACTGCAATTTTTTTTACCATATCATTTTCGTTCATGCGGTTGATGATTTTTTATTATTATATTTATTTTATCTTGCATTCTAAATTATCTGGAAAATACAATTCCTGTTTGTGAGCTATAACGCCAAATGGAAGAGAGCGTTCCAGAATCAGTTTTAATGTTAGTAAACACGAACTTAAACGCTGAAATTATTCCGTCAATGTTGCAAAGTTGTATAACATCCCAGTAAAAGTTCGCTTTTTATCTCGATTATTGCCGCTGTAGTACTTTTAAAGGTTTATGCACTTTAGTCACAATAATAAAAGTGCAACCGACTCTCCTGCAAGTAAACCAGGACTTAGTTTGATGCCACATGTCGAGTGTAAACTTTCTTGCTAGTTTTCAAGCAGTGTTTTATCGTAGATTTTCACCATCCCTGTAATAGTTATTTTTGTGATACAGTGCAAGCTGACGGCTTCTCATTTTCGCGATGCACCAGCCCTTCACGGAGGACCTTAGACGCTAAATGACGGACGTGCTCAGACTGCACATCAACACCGAAGGGGGAAGATAATATTAGATTTTACTTTTAGCCAAAAAAGTTGCGAAATTGTGTTATGATGAATAAATTTTCATTTAGAATGTAAAACACTTCTAAGTTTCTGCTCCTTTTAGCTTTCTCTTAATTTACATGATGGGTTTGGTTTTTAGCCTAAAACACTTTTTTTGGTTAAATAAAGAAGCAAAGCACGACTTCTAAATATCTTTTTTATTATGCACAGATCTAAAATATTAATGCTACATCAGTTTTCCAATTTTAATAAAATCTTAAAAAACTCTGCTTGAAAAATATAAAATCTTTGCGGTACCTCCACTGGTTCTCTATGTTTTAGGCGTGGTAGTAAATTTTTGTACGAACGACAAAGCCGCGTATATTAAAACAAACACACTTTTTATGTTACGCAATATAAAATTGTATTTACAAAATAAAAAAAATATGAGAAAACTCGATTTTTTATTTGCCGTTAACTTTCATATTTTTCGCCTCCTGGGGTTGACGTGAAATTATTGGTAATTCAAACAGAATAATACATTTGCCACCTTCGGTGAATTTTTTTAAGCCCACACATGCCCGCCCATTCGGTTTTTGCTGATTTCAGGAGCTTCACCACGATATTGCAGGTAAACCGCGATTACATTATATAAAATGTCTGATAATACGCAAATTTACCCCGAAAATATCAGCATAATTCAAATTATATTTGAAATATGTGTAATTAATTAATTTTAATTATTGAATTAATATTAGACTGTTGAAGCAATATTGACGAAATAAAAATCATCTAACGAGTTTATATTCCAAATATATTTTCATTCTAAACCAATGAAGCTTTCATCCGCC
Organism: Pediacus dermestoides; assembly: GCA_963942485.1. Lineage (NCBI taxonomy): Eukaryota > Metazoa > Arthropoda > Insecta > Coleoptera > Cucujidae > Pediacus > Pediacus dermestoides. The sequence continues at coordinate 10,201,575 of OZ012625.1, forward strand.
CATAAAATTCTGTTTGCGTTTGATATAACCGCAAAAAATCACTTACAGCACCTAATCAATTTACATTTTAGAGAATCTTCTTTGCCTCTGTGATACCTATAAAAAACTGTCAAAAACAAAATAGTTTTATGCATCAGTGTTTTCCGATATAAGCCGACAAAGGCAAACTTTGTGCGCTGTGCATTCACCGTAAATTTGGAATGCCATATCAAAGACTTACTGGTTCATTAATTATAAGTATCGTATATGTATGCGCATTATTGTGGTTATTTAAAGTCGTAAACAAATTGGCGGTTTAGAAACTAAACAAAATTGGTTATGGATATAAACATATTATGAGAAATAGCTACTTAGACGTAGAACTATTTCTCAAGTGTAATTTGTGACGAAAAGAATGATTCAATATGATTTGTGTCGTTTTTAAAATATATTGGAATACAAGAAATAAATAAAAATAAATTTTCATTTTAAGTTATGTCTCTTTAACGAGAAGATACTAGTTTGTAACTAGTAAGAAACCAAAATCACTTAGCAGTCGCTTTAGCGTAGACGACCACCGCCATTAATTGGAAACTATTTAGATGTTACACCTTCTTTTGGTAATAACAATTAAATCATTAAATCAAATGTAAATTTTTTCTGAGGATTGAGAAATATTCTCGTCTATGTATTATCAATAACTTTTTTACTCATCCTACTGAAAAAATTAATTAGTTTATCATCATTAGCTTCATTAATTTTACTTTCTATGTAAGTAGCGGTGAATATAGAATCCCCTTTTAACTTCACGTTTATTTCTAGTCACTTTTCCATTACTTTCTGTACGAGAAACCATTTTGTGATTTCAGTCTCTAAAGAGTTTCGTCACAAATGAGTAGCTACCGTAAAATGTGGTCTTATTTTTTTGTATGTTGTAAGATATAAAAAAGTTCAACTAAATTTATACAAGAGAAGGATAAGTTTCCCAGTACAGTTACAAGTTGCTGCTTAACCTCTTCACAAAATCCAAAACAATTTCCCAGACACTTAGAGATACATTTAGGCGATAAAATCCTATCTACCATTAATTCAAAATAAATGGTGACCCAATGCCAAGAGTGCAGTACAAACAAAGGAGTCATAGTAATTATTTTTAAAGCTGCAAATTTGGCAACAGTTTTATGGAGTAAATGAAAAAGTTTGAGATTTATGAGAATGAAACTATTTCACTATAGCAAATGCATCAAATTGAAGTGGTTTGTCGATTTTACAATTTTCTAGTTAGTAAGTTTTATTGCTAATAGTTTCTAGTTTCTCAAATTACGACTTAAGTCTAGTTACATGGACATTTTATAAAGTGTTTTATTTTATTAAATATTTACATGATTTATTTCACATGAATAATTTCATGTAGGTGTAACTAGTCAAAGTAATACGAGCCCTAACAACTAAATGTTCGGACAAAAGTAAATTTTTGAAGTATGAAAGGAGAACTGGAAATTTTACGCAAATAATTAGTAAACACCTAACAATACAATAAGATAAAGCCTTAGGTAATAACAATATTATGCATGGAAGAAAATTATTTATTGGATTTAACAATATTTTAACCTTAGTAATTAGCAAACTTTACAAAATGAATTTGCAACTAAATGTTGGGATAATTTTTAATTTAGGACCATTATAAGAGGTTACGTCTCATTTTGCTTTAATAGCTGCCTGTACTCTAGCAGGCATTGTAATTATCAAATTTTGGTACAATTCTGGCGTGAAACTGTCCCAAATTTCCTCTATTTTGGTCTTTAAGTCCCCAATGGTTCTTGGTGGATTATTGCGTAGAATACGTTTAATTTTATGCCAAAGAGTTTCAATGACATTTAAGTCCGGACTGGATGAGGGCCATGTCGTTTTCCCCAAGTTCAAAAACTGTGATTTTTTAAAAACAGTCGTTTTAGAAAATTACGTCACCTTTTTCAAGTGCAATTTTAAAGCTACGAAATATGTCCAAAAATCACCAAATAAAGAATTGGGGATTTTTTGTACATAAAATCAACATCCAGCTTTGCAATACAGTTAATTTTACCAAAATTCAACCAGTGGTTCCAAAACTGTGAATATTTTAATGTAGGTAGCACCCTCAAAAAACACGTTTTTTGAAAAGTAAACTGTGGAACTCGAAAAAAATGCAAAAAAAATTTATATTAACGTTTCAGGATTTTTTCAAAATAGTACAATTATTGAGCTTTGATTTAAAGGTTTTTTGACACAAATCCAACCAGCGGTTTCAAAACTGTGATTTTTTAAAACAGTTACTAGAAAATTCTATCATTGTTAAAGGTGCAACTTTGAAGCTCCGATAAATGCCTAAAATCACCAAATAAAAACTTGTGTAACTTTTTTGTAAAGAAAACCAACATCCAGTTTTGCAATAAAGTAAATTTCTTCAAAATCCGACTACTAGATCCAACGTTTTGAAAATAATTTCTTTGTTTCTACAATTTTCCCATCTTGCTGGGTTAAAGTGCCACAGTTTTGGAACCGCCGAGCGGATTTTTACGAAATTTACGTTTATATATAACTAAATGTTGGCATTATAACAGAAAAAACCATCAATATTATGGAAGTTAATTTAGATAACTTTTGCGCATATGGAAAAAAGACAATCAAATTTACTTTTGTCCGAACATTTAGTTGTTAGGGCTCGTATTACCTAGCCATAAAGAAAAAGTTTCCTAGTTTAAATGATTTAAATTGAAAGCAGTTGTAAATCTCCCTTATCTCAGAAATAAAGGCGTAACCTACATTTTGGCTTTACTGCCTCATATGTGCTGTTTTTATTATTTCTTTTTCTAAGTGTTTAAAGTCTACTACAAATTTTAGCCACAATGCTCAAATTTATTGCTGTTTTGACTTTTTTTAGTGCAAATCGTTAAAACCCAACGCTTAATGAATTTTTATGAGATATTATTTTTAATTGTGGCCTTTAATGAATAGCTTAAAATGTCGCTCGTTTAATGTGCCAAAAATAAAAATTTAAGCTGACGCATATAAAGTTATATAAAAATGACATAATAACCCAGTTTTATACCACTTATATAGTTTCATTTTTCCTGTATTTTAATATATGTAGTTGTTAAATTTGTGCTTGCACAGTAAAGTTGACAGTGCCCAATGAGGATAAATCTTCTGTACAACTGTAACTACCAATTCACTTATCTGCTTTGTATGCAAATGGCGTTAGCAAATTCAAAAGGAGTAAATGAAACAAAGTAAAAACAACTATTCACTCTCCAAATAATCAAATTTACTAGTAATTTGAATACAAATGCATTTCTTTTAAGTTTTTGTTTGAATACGAATCAGATGATTTCCACAACAGTGGTTTGTAGGCCCATGTCAGCGGTCCAGAAATGCGTGTGCGCGTCTTTTAACTTCGTTGGAGACATTCCCTGTGGAAATTGAGGAAATGCGAAAAACATACGGCACAACGTAAGAGAGATGGATAATCCGGACATTGGCCCTGGAACGGTCTAGTGCAGACGGGGATGTTTTTATTACTTACTGCGATGTGGTCTATTAGCCAAATCCACTATGAGGGTCCCACTCACAAGATGATATTATATTATTTGGTCATTTTGTTTTATTACGATTAACAGATGTTTAGTTCAAGTCACGGAAATAATAAAGCTGGGATTCTAATTAAGATTATATAGCGAAATGTGTACAATATTATATAGTGTGTTTTGCCATAATCTTTAATCAGAAATTGTTGCTTGCCGAGTTAGATGCAACTAGACTTGACATATAAAGCACGTTTCTTATATTTGCTGTCGGATTATTTTGCATCATAAATACGCGTATATTTCTACTTTATGTGCCAGCAAGCAAAGTGTATGAATGTTAATGTTGTAATGTTTTACAATTAGTTTTAATATACAAAAGCTTGAAAACTTATATACAGAGAGAAAATGTAATTTCATAACTACAACGTACAAAGTAAGAAGCTGCTCGAGTTTATAAGCTGAGAAAATTTGTTGCATGTATCTACATATGTGCTATCGTCACTATCGTGATCATAAACTGATTCTATTATGTTTACAAAAATATCTTAAAAAGAAAAAAAGAAATTTTATTAATTATTTTACGAGTACATTTACAGCTACTTAAAATTTTCGAAAATCCCTAGAAAATGAATAAAATTAAACAAAATAAGTATGTGACAGTATTAAATTGATATGTCTGGTAAAAAATGTTCAACTGATTTAGATTTTAAAATATATTAACAAATAATATTTCGGTTATCAATTCAAGTTTTTGTCAATAAAGTTTTCAATCAAATTTTCATAATAATGAAAAGTACGAATCCACGATGTAACATATTAAATGAATTGCGTCCGTCAAGTGTTCGGTGAACTTACATCATCTAGCAGTAAACTTCTGAAAAAAGTTTCCACTGGATGCACATTTCCATTTGAATTTTCAACACGAAATCTAGTTTATAGAAATCATTTTCAGAATGTGCTTTCGTTCCCACATTTTTTTTTTAATAAAAACATATGACAAATTTTGGTAAAGCATTGAAAACAGAGATCTTCCGAAAAAAATGTCGACTATACTTTATGGAAGATTCTACGACTCTTTGGAATTTTTTTCGGTAGAATTCTAAATTTTCCATTTTTGCTATAGCATTTGGAAGATTAACACAATTTTTTTCTGGAATATTATACAACTTTTTTGAACACTCTACAAATTTCTAAAACTTAAAACTTTATGGAATTTTCTAGACATTTCCAGAAAAATTCTAAAACGTGCTTTAGGCATAATCTAGGTAGGTTAGGTTAGGAATTTTTTTCGGTAGAATTCTAAATTTTCCATTTTTGCTATAGCATTTGGAAGATTAACACAATTTTTTTCTGGAATATTATACAACTTTTTTTGAACAATCTACAAACTTCTAAAACTTAAAACTTTATGGAATTTTCTAGACATTTCCAGAAAAATTCTAAAACGTGCTTTAGGCATAATCTAGGTAGGTTAGGTTAGGAATTTTTTTCGGTAGAATTCTAAATTTTCCATTTTTGCTATAGCATTTGGAAGATTAACACAATTTTTTTCTGGAATATTATACAACTTTTTTTAAACAATCTACAAACTTCTAAAACTTAAAACTTTATGGAATTTTCTAGACATTTCCAGAAAAATTCTAAAACATGCTTTAGGCATAATCTAGGTAGGTACGTTTCCCAATGTTTCCATACTTTTACTTCTTTCTAGATTAATCCTCATAGTCTAAGTGCTTGAAAAGTTCCTATAGTAGATTACATACCGAGACTGAAAGTATTCCATTCCTGTCGAGAGAACTATAGTTTACCGAGAGGCGTAGTCTCGAGGTGAACTAGTTCTCGAGACAGGAATGGTACTTTTGCCGAGGTTTGTATACGATTTTATTCACAGTCAGTCATTTAATAAAACAAACAACATTATAATAATAAAAAATATATTTGACATTGACATTTCATCAAATTAGTTAACAAAGTCACATCAAATTTCTAGTTGCTCAGATAGCAGCGCCCTCCCAGGTTAGTAATGGGTTCATTACTGACTGCTTTTTTATTATTACTGACTGGTTGAAGTGTAACCAAGGAATGGCTCACTTTCTAACTTTTAAGGGGTACGAAAAGCTGTATATTACTAACTGATTGTAAATAAAAGTTATTTTTTGACGACTTTTCTATTTTATAAAACTTTTTATTCCATATTGCTCATTGATCTAATTCTATACTAACTTGTGTCACTGTTTATCATTCTGCACATTTTTCCCTATTACTTTGAAAATGTTCCATATTTTGTATCTAATTATGATTTGATTATTTTACTAGAATGTTAGTTTCTTTGGAATATTATAGAACTTCCAGAAATAATTCCAGAACAAAAATTTTTGAAAGATTAGCCCTCTTTTGTGTGTCTGTTTTTGTGTTTAATTTTTTGAACTACATACCTACTTTAAAAATAAAACTTGAAAATATCACAATTTCAAAGCATTTTTTTACATTCATGTCAGAAAAATCATTTGCAAACATCATGAGTTTATGGATGAAATTTTCTTATTTTATTTAATAAAATTTTCAGTTCCCTGTTGATGATGCATAATCCTGAACTAGGACAAATCCCGAATATTATTCTCACTGAGCCAAATTTACACGGATATTACAAAATTGTTACAAATTATATATTTATACACATATTCAAATTTTAAAATTACTCCACCATGTATTAATAGAATTGATTTTTGTTTTGGGCCTTTGGCAACACATTTTCGGTTTGCTGTTTTGTTTGCAAGCAAATAAAACTGTAATTAATACTGTTTTATTCTATTATTTCATGCCACATATGCTTTGCATGTTTAAATCATTTGAATTGATAGCATAATTTTACAATAGCGAACACCAACAGTTCCGGAGTATAAAAAGTAAAAGTCAACAATGTGAAGTAGTATTATTGTCAATTTTATTGAATAAAACGCGATGTATACCTATAAAATATAGTAATGTTGAAATTTTGGCGGAGGCGCCAGTTACAATGTACACTAAAATTTTGAATACGCTATTATTGCTAATTAGGTTACGTCCATAAGAGAAATAAAGTAAACAATTTTCAACTTTACTTTCATATTATAAGCAAAAAAATCCAAGTAAGTACTTACTTAAAACTACTGAATTTTTCATATCACATCAACGTACCGCCAAATTTGCAAATTTAAAAGATGCGCCACAACAAATTAAATTTACTGTGGTCTATATACTTAAAGTCACAAGCCAAAAGCACTTTATTTCCAGCGTCGCCCAATTCATTAAAATTTCGAAATCCAATATCTTTTATAACTGCATTTGAAACCCCTTCATTTACATTGACAACCTATCGAATTTCAGTTCGCCCTCACTTAACTATCAAATAAAAAACCTACCTAAATATTTATATTACTTATACCTCAACCCCTGTGCAATATGCCCCCAGGTTTCTGCATCACACTGCCAGATACAGGGGGAATACTTAAAATGAAACTTTATTTCTTATTAGGCTACGCGACATGTATCTTTTGTATGTTAATATGAAAATTGGAAAACACAAAGAGCTTTGCCTTGATAAAATATACTCTCGGTGCACCGAGCATTACCAGGAATTTTCCTTGTCCTATTTGTATAGAGATAGACCGCGATTTATGATTGCAATAGCCTCCGTTTCGTATCCTGCATACAATATGATGTATACCTACACATTTTCTTTGCACTTTGTGTCTAAACCGCTGTTTCATAAGCGCGACAAGACAAAAATTTTACTGCAAATTGAATAGCGTCACCTAAGTTTTATAATCATAAATTCCTCACCACCTTCAGCTCCTGACATACCTGAAACAAACAAAAAAGGTTAGTATAAGATAACCGAAATAATTACAGTAAAATACACATCATAGAAGCATGTGGAGTACCTAAACAAGTTTGCTATGGCAAAATATTACTCCGCCGAGGTACAGAAGGAGACTTTCATTAAATATTTATAGCATGCACAACATTTCCGTAATTAACCTATTTCAGAGGCAAATTTCCATAACGGACTCACCCTCCCCCGCAAGTTAATTATAATGTCATAGTCTTGATTCCTATATGGCGCCCTTTAACGAGGTGACATACTGTGATTAAGGTTGTAACGTATTCACGTCTATATACCTCAAGGTCCCTACATACAAGTCACAAGGCATTACTAACACTTCCTAAGCATGGGGATATTTCCGGTCGGCTTAAAATGTGGTCTACAGTTCCGGTGTACCAGGCAGAACAGTTGATTAGCCTTTGGGGGGTCGCTGAATTACCCTACAAACACCCCCCGGTTCGGATCACTTCGCAAAGCTGCTATTAATACCGTTGCCCTTGGGTTTCACCGCAAAATATAACATACACAGCGAATTTTGTTATACGCTGGACATTGTTTTTGTTATTGGAATGGGAATTCTAAAATGCGTAATTCTTGTTAATGCTATCAGGGATCAAGGGGCGGAATATTAGGCTAAATTTGTATTTATTTGAAAGAGGCTGGAATGTACAAGTTCTTTATTATAGTAATGAGTTAATGGTGATTTTAAATTAAAATATATAGTGCCTACATTTATCTCAATTATTTTGGGCTTAGCCTGTGCCAGAAATTTTGATAAAATAAAACCGAGCAATTCTGTAATTTCTCGGTTAATTTGGACCAGTTAGAAGTATTTTTTAAACACATTTCATCTTATTTATATATTTATTTATTGAAAGTTTCCATTTTAAATACGAGCCCTAACAACTAAATGTTCGGACAAAAGTAAATTATTGAAGTATGAAAGAAGAACTGGAAATTTTACGCAAATAATTAGTAAACACCTAATAATACAATAAGATAAAGCCTTAATAACAATATTAAGCATGGAAGAAAATTATTTATTGGATTTAACAATATTATAACCTTAATAATTAGCAAACTTTACAAAATGAATTTGCAATTAAATGTTGGGATAATTTTTAATTTAGGACCATTAATAAGAGGTTACGTCTCCTTTTGCTTTAATAGCTGCCTGTATTCTAGCAGGCATTGTATTTATCAAATTTTGGTACAATTCTGGCATGAAACTGTCCCAAATTTCTTCTATTTTGGTCTTTAAGTCCCCAATGGTTCTTGGTGGATTATTGCGTAGAATACGTTTAATTTTATGCCAAATGTTTCAATGTTTCAATGACATTTAAGTCCGGACTGGATGAGGGCCATGAAAGCACATTTATGTCGTTTTCCCCAAGTTCCAAAACTGTGATTTTTTAAAAACAGTCGTTAGAAAATTACGTCACATTTTTCAAGTGCAATTTTAAAGCTACGAAATATGCCTAAAATCACCAAATAAAGAATTGGGGATTTTTTTGTACATAAAACCAACATCCAGCTTTGCAATAATGTAAATTTTACCAAAATCCAACCAGTGGTTCCAAAACTATGATTATTTTAATGTAGGTAGCACCCTCAAAAAACGCATTTTTTGAAAAGTGAACTGTGAAACTCGAAAAAAAAAGCAAAAAAAATTCATATTAACATTTCAGGATTTTTTCAATATAGTACGATTATTGAGCTTTGATTTAAAGGTTTTTTGACACAAATCCAACCAGCGGTTTTAAAACTGTGATTTTTTAAAACAGTTACTAGAAAATTCTATCATTTTTAAAGGTGCAACTTTAAAGCTCCGATAAATGCCTAAAATCACCAAATAAAAACTTGTGTAACTTTTTTGTAAAGAAAACCAACATCCAGTTTTGCAATAAAGTAAATTTCTTCAAAATCCGACTACTAGATCCAACGTTTTGAAAATAATAATTCTTTGTTTCTACAATTTTCCCATCCTGCTGGGTTAAAGTGCCACAGTTTTGGAACCGCCGAGCGGATTTTTATGAAATTTACGTTTTTATATAACTAAATGTTGGCATTATAACAGAAAAAACCATCAATATTATGGAAGTTAATTTAGATAACTTTTGCGCGTATGGAAAAAAGACAATCAAATTTAGTTTTGTCCGAACATTTAGTTGTTAGGGCTCGTACCTAATAACTTAACATTTTAACGGATATCTTGAATAACTGAAAAAAAAAATAGAATTAGCATAAAAGAAAAGGTCAACCTCCAGATTAAGCTTAAGAGAACTATTTTAGTGCTGGCGCGACACGAGACAAATCACGCGTCTCGTTCCCCCTCAAATATCTGAAATTTCCTACTTAAGGGCGTTTTTCAGAAAAGTTTTACAGATTTTCGAAATTTTCATTAATTTTGGAACCAAAGCATTGTTGGACATTTTTTAAATCTTAGAATAAATCAAGGAATCTAAGAGGTTTCATACTTCCCTTGGGACACCCTGTATAAGAATATGAAAATTGTGTAGGCAATCAAAAAAATTCTACACCATTAAACCTTCCATCTTTTAAAAATTTCCATGGATTATACCGAATTCACTTTGTATAATTTAGAAAATAATTTTTCCGTTAAAACATAATAATTGTTTTGAGTGTAGTAGCTATTATTCATCCATTTTTGTTTGAATTAGTTTCGGGAAATTCTTGCATGGTAATAAGGGTTACGGTATTCCAAGTTTTTGACAATATAATCTCCCACCTACATATTAAAAATATGCAACGCTTTTCCTGTTAATCCCGTTAAATATTCAATGAATCTTATAAATTCCCGGTCCGCTCATTTAATGATTTGGCCTAGCCGCCAATTTTTTCACATAACCAAATTTAATCTTCCCGCATTTATGTTGTATTATAAAATGCGAGGCATTCATTAAAAAATGTTAAAATCAATGCCGAAAAATTACGAAAGGGCGTCAAAAAAATTAGCGATATTTAAGAAATCCACCGCGTCTCCCTAAATCTGTTATCTTTTACAGCGCTTTAGCAGTTCCACAATTTAATGCCATCCCGCTTAATTAATTTTTGTTGGAAAGCCCAATTCTGTCATTACAGAGTAGGGTCTAATGTACTTTACCAACGAACAAATTCCTTTCAAAAAGTTATTTAATTTAGCCCTTATTACACCGCGATTAATTAATAGAAGTCATTTTAGAAATAATCCGTCTGTCGTAATAATAATTTTAAAAAAATAACGCACCCTTCTGTCGTTTATAAAACTACTACGACACGCTTCTTCGGTTTTTCAGCCATTCGTTTTTTCAAGTAGTCCTGTCAGTAATTTATCAAAATTATTTGCGACTGTTATTAAGTTTCCGCTTGTTATCTTCAAACTCGATTGTTTTGTGAAATTTTACCCGCGAGTCTACTTAGTGTAATACAAAAATAATTAGATTTGGGTAGGATGAGGCGGGCGCGGAATATACTAGTGAAGGAGGGAATTTAAAATGCGGGGGTACTATAGAATGCCTGTGACCGTCTCCTCTAAAGCAATGACATTTTAATGAGAGGCTCCATGATTAAGCACTGTTCACAGCCGATGGAAATGAAGAGTCGTTTTCCAACTTGGAATTTACAAGTACAAATTACGCGGAAGGGTGGTTGCGGCTGTTGTTTCAAGGGCGGCGTTTTACATAGACCAGTGGTTCTTTTTCAACAAAAATTATTTCATTTTCTACAAACTCCATATGATCTACGATATTTTGCTTGTTGCGTGATGTCAGGGAGCTTTTCTTATGGAAATTCATCGGAAAATTGTCGGCAAATACAACTAATACAGCATTAAAGTTTAAATCGGTTTCGCGTTGAATAAAGCAAGCCTAAATTTCGATTTAAATTTAATCAAATTCTACTTAAACTTTAAATAGTTTCAGTTGAATAGTTGAAAGCGCGGATGTATAATTTATTCCTTCATTTGTGTGGACAATGTACAACTTTTAAAACTACGGATAGAATAAGGTTTATTTGAAAAAGCATATAATTCTACTACTTTGGTTAAAGTCTATTAATAAAATAGTTAAGTTTACTTCCGTAACCACTATTCTTCTATATTCGTGTTAAAAGATGCAGATCTAGTTTTTTTATCTTCCAGAAGTTTTTCAATAATTATGGCGTTGAGTTTTTTAATTTCAATAAATAATTCAGTACAATTTGTGACTTTTGTTCCCAAATCCTGTAATGGAATGTATAAATTGGACAGGATGAGGAATCATTTATGTATATTGTTGCATAAATGTTTGTGTTCAATCTACTATTGTTTCGACCATTAATCTGTATTAATTTATAATTTACATGTAATTAGGCACTTGGGTCTGTTTGTAATCTAATAGCAGTAAATAAATAATCTAATGATTTTCCATGTTATACGCAAATTGCGAAATTATTTCGCAAAGTAGGTTGGAATTTTTATTTCTGTAATTTGAGTAATTTTGAAAAAATCACCATTTACCCATTTAAGGTATTATATATTCAAGAAAATTAATGAAATATTGTTGAGAGACTCTGTATTAAATCCAATCATAAGTTTTAACTGTATTTTCAAATGTCCATAATCAGAATGCCGGTGCACGCTCATTTCTAATAAATAATACATAAATAACACGTCTATGTATACACATACGATAAAATAAAAAGGAATCTCTGTACGTGCACAACTTTGATAATATGCACAAAACATAAACTATAATTAAACAAAACTTCAGCTTGTTTTTGTTGTATGTTTGCAAATAGAGGCAGCACATTTGTATATGCATATGCATCAGCAACATCTCACTGGTTTACCCCAAGCTCATCCTATAGGTGGTGTAATTCCGATTATTCACTATCTGGTAACTGTGATTTAAACTTTAGTCATAACAGTTTGTTTATGGTCCACTAGAATTTCGGCTACACAAACCTCACAAGCCCCAGAAACAATATTATTCGATTTATGTGATGTTTCAACATATTAGAAGTACCACCATTAGGATATTACCATTGAAATATGCAATTTTGCATATATACAGGGTGATTCACCACTTATCGAAAAAAAATTAAGAATGTGCACCCTGATATTTGTGGAGTGGACATCAAAAAAAATTATAATAAAATACTAATAGATCGGCTACAACAAAATTATTAACTGAACTTCTTTTAGACGGTCGACTGTAAAGGCCTTGAGTGCGCACGTTAAAGGGGTTTTGATTTCAATATATAAAATAGTATGATATTTATTATTTTTACCTATACTGGCACATGATTACAAGATAACGAAAACTTTATGAAATATTCTATAATTTTTCTTATACAGATTTCCAACAAAAACCGCACGAACTTTTTTGGTTACCTGGGTAAACTTTTTGGATATGTAGTAAATCACCCTGTATACATTACAGTTTCAATACCTAAACTAAGGCGAAGGATTTTTAAGCCTAAGTGGGAAAATTAAAACTAGAATCTAGAAAACGGGGTGGAGTATGATGAAGTAAATTGGTTTGTAACGGTTGGTTGGACTTGGTAAATTAAACGTCCGTTCATTTATTACTTTAGTTTTGTATTTAATATACAAAAGTTGCACGCTAGTACGCTACTATTATTACTTCTAGAATATCTGGTGTGTTAATAAAAAGAATTTACTAGTAGTTGTACTGTTTTAACAGTATAATAACTTCAATTAATGAGCGAATTGTACTTAGCGTTTAAAGAACAGAATAAGATTAGTAGGACAATAATTGTGGAAACAGTTAAATTCTTATAATAATTTTTTTAAGTCTTGTACTAAACATAATTTATAGTAGCAGACACATTTTGTTGTTCGCAATATTACACTATATACCAGTATATATATGATGTCTTCTTTTATACAATATTTGGACACATATAAAGATAAAAGCTATGATCCTATGATACAAAACTATATTGTGTTCTCAGAAAGAACAAACTAGACTATTAGTTTAAATTTTATGAAAAACATAAAATCCAAGTAAAAAGGATAATAAAATTTCAGAAAATGACACTAATATTAATTACACAGCATGTGCACGTTTAGTACAAAAGCATTTCAAGAATTAATTTTATAAAAGATACAGTTATAATAAGTGCAACCTCAAAATAAATTATCTCAAGATTAACAGGTGCCATTTATTTATTAGTACAATGTTTTATTGGAATTATAAATATAAAATTAAAGAAACAATAATTTTATGTTTTAATTAAAAATAGTAATTGGAAAAACAGGCATGTGAATATTATTTAATATTATTTAATTTTTATACAATTTATAAAGGGCTAAAACATTGTCCTTCTGTATCAATAGTAGTGAAAAATGTAACTTCCAAAATAAGCAAATAAAACTTTTTGGAGATATTGGATTAAAGTTTATTATAATAAAATTAAAAAATTTGAGCTGCAGGATGGTTAAAAGTCGAGGGAAACTACAAGGTTGTCGATGCCAAACAATAATCTGAAAAGAAATCTAAGATATCTAGTTTAATTCTTGAAATATCTTAAATAAATTGAAATTTTGGAATATGCATTTCCTCGTTTTGTGGGGTTATTTGGGGAGAGATATCAAAAAACCAAAAACACATTTTCACACCCATTGTTTGTCCTCTATCAGGATATACTATCCGAAATCATATTTCTTGTTTCGAAATTGTGAAATCATCATCATTAATCTATTCATGTTTAATTACGGATCTGGATTATCCAAACTTCAAGACCTCTGATCATCCTAATCCCACGTTACATCACACTTTTTTTATTTCTATCGTTTCGAGGATTAATTTCATCATAAACATATTTTTAACAGCAAATGATCCTGGATCCTATATAATCCCGACGATACATTGAATGGTGCAGAAGCTTGCGTTTTTGAGATTGGCACATCCTGACCTAACCTTACAAACTTTGTCGCACAGTTTTTTAGCCCGACAACTAAAAATAACTTCATAAAACTAGAAATTAATATGAAATCCTGAATTTATACTTTTTAGGACATTTCAAAAAAGTAATCAAGATACCTTAAATTCCTTTTTAGGATATTTTTAGGCACCGTGTGTGTATTTATAAAAAAAAACAGTTCGCATCGTAAACTTTTGTATTCTTTTACGAGGAAACTAAAATTTTTATTAGGAAAGATAATTTTAAGTTTGTACATATTACTTAATTCATGTTTCTAAATAACCAAAAATACCTTAGTTTCTTTGAAATTTTTGAAACTGTTTTGATTTTGGATGCTGTTAAGTTATGCACATAAGAACCGTCAAATTAAGAACTAACCATAAATTTGCGTCCAAGTGTGCAAAGTACTTTCACTGGTGTTATTCTAAACTGATAGTTCAATAATTTTACAAAGATTTTAGAAGGTTGACCAAAAAATGGAAGATATATGTCGCCATCAATAGAATGCAATTTTGATAATCGATAATCGAACTAGAAAAATTCTTTTTCTCACACCTACAAGAAAATGGCCACTTTATTTACGTGAAATGCGGGTACAAAGTCGCCTTTTTAGGGTAGTCGCGGAAAATAAGGAGTGGGGGTAACATTTCTCACTTGGGTAGCCATTCCCTCCCTGATATGCGGGAGTTATTTGTGTCTGTTTATGGTTGTAAACGTGATTTTCTCACAAGTGTCAAGCAAACACGTCAGTGTTATGCTGTTATAATTTGTTCGCGCGTTTCACGCAAAAGAAGTGGCCATTTTCGTATAGGTGTGAAAAAGTAAATTTTAATATATGTAACTATAGTAGTTTATGCAACAAGGTAGGAATTGAGAGATTCTGACGAGTGTGAAAATTGCGCCAGAGCGAAGCGAGGGCTACCGTGTAGCATACTCTATTTTTTCTCATACCTTTAATAAAATGGCCATTTCTTTTGCGTGAAACGCGCAACAAATTAAAACAACATAACACTGACATTTTGCTTGACACTGTGCGGTGAGCAAATCACCTTGACAACACATAAACAAACACAAATAACTCCTGCATATCAGTAAAGGAATGGCTATCCAAGGGGGCAATGTTACACTAGAAAAAGTTGCTCTAAATTTACATCAAATTTGGGTAGTTAATTAATTAAAGTTTACTTAATATTTTGGGTAAATATCATAAAAATGTAATTTTAAACCAAAAAATGTATTATTAAAGAATTATTATACCGTGTTTACTATGTGGTGGTAAAAATAGAGCATAAAGTGACAAAAAATACATTAAAAATTCCAAATTTACCTTTCGATCTAATATTACATCTTTAATAGTGTAAAATGAGATAAATTTTGGTCTAATTTATGTCATGTGACGTGAGGTGACGCGCGTATCATGCGGCGTCCATCACTTGTAAGTTCATCAAGCCAGTGGTGAATGCAGACATTTGGTTTGATTCTTAGTGTTAATTGTAATTTTCAGTTCAATCATGAATAAAGTAAGTATCTAAAATCTAAATATATATTACTCGAGGAAAATTAGGAGAATGTGCATGATTTTCTCATTGCCTCCAAGTAATAACCAAACATTTCAATGAGGACTTGGGAGTTATATTTTATAAATTCAAGGTACCTGATGTTTGCAATCACCTACATATCTATATTTTTCTTCTTTTTTTTTCAGTGTGTAGATCCTAACGATATTGACCAAACAAAACTTTTAACGGCCGCACCTGTTATTGTAAAAATAGGTAACATTGTTCTACGCTATGGACTTTGGGCTTCCAACTAATATCTAATTTTTTTAGATACTGCAAATACGCATACAATGGAATATTTCATTTTCATGGAAAAAGTTCTAATTGACGACCTTCCTTCACTAACATTTTGGACTGTTGTTATTTTTAACTAGATACAGATGTTATTTTTATATACCGTGTGTTTTTCGAAAACCGGACCACAAATATATACCTCATTAAAATTTCAAATCTATAGGTACTTTCCATAGGAAATAAGTTTTAGGCTGGTGCGACTTTCGAGAAACACACAGTATAAATACAAATAATAAATAGTTTAAAAGGAGTCCATATCTAACTTATTTATTTTAAACTAGCGAAGAGTATAATAATAATATAATAAGTCAGGAATTTAGGCTCTTTTCCTATTTTTTTAAACAACCTCAAACTTTATACCAAAATGTGTTTTAATCAAAAATTATTATTTTGAACTGTTTTTAGCCATATTATAACTTAGGGCAAAAAATCTTGATGGTTAAAACAAAATTTGGTATAATAATTTGTGGTTTGATAAAAAAATTGGAAAAATTCATAAATTCCGAGTTTTAATAATAATGTAATTTTACTATGGATTTACAATACTACTTATGTAGAAATACCTGAGTAATTAGTATTCGGTTCCAACGATTTTCGTGGTAATTTTAAATTTCGTACATAAGTAATTAATTAAATTTACTTTTTCTATGTAATTATACCATTTGCATTATGATATAAATTCCTATTTACTAGTTTAAAATTACATAAATCCTGTTGTAAAATTTTAATTCAAATTTAAATTTACATAACGCATTCTAAAATTACCACGATAATCGTTGGCAACGAATAACCAATTGCGGACGTAGTAAATTTACACTAATAATTTTTGCAGTGTACCCCCACTCCTTATTTTCCACGACTACCCTAAAAAGACAACTTTGTACCTCCATTTCATTCAAATAAAGTAGCCATTTTCGTGTAGGTATGGGAAAAAAATTTTTATTTTCACGTTAGACAGGTCAAAAGATTACATTAAAAATCCAATCACATTTTATTTATATATTTTAAGTTGTTTTGCCTTCATTTTCACTTATGAAAGAACGGCATCAAAGCAAACGATAATTCGAAAAACAGCCTTCAATTGATCATTACCGCCAATTCAAATGACGTAGTAGGGTGCCAGAGATAGTTAATTTGCATGTTCAATCATTCCCTACAATGTAATATAACGTCCGTCGTCGTATATTTCGTCTAGACTCTTAGACACTTTTCTCATTATTTTCTAGACTACTTTCAAGTTTGTAATGTTTAGAAAAAAAAACAAGGGGAAATATGTTTTAATATATTTTTTAAGGAGCAGGTATTAAAAGTAAGTTTTAAAACACAACTAAAGTAACTTATCATAACATGTAACTAGAAACATAAATCTACACACCACAGCCCCTATAACTGTTTTATCTTTCTTTGATCTTTATCATTTTTCCCAAGAACCAGTTTCGAAGAAAACGGAATCCGTACATCTAGGACAAATTACATACGCAACATAAATAATAACCATGCCATATATCAGAATAAGACCTAATAATGTCATCCAATTAGGGCTCCTTCGACGGTATTTTTGTTCCCCTCGCTAGAATATCACCAACACTACTCATAAATAAAGTTTTCAAGACATATATCAGGCCATATTCTTTGCCTCCCTTGTATGTGTACAGGTGTCTGAAGGGTCGAAAAGGGGAATAAGTTCCATCGTGTCAGTTTAACGAAACTTTATTACGTCTTGGTGTACACCTTAATTCGCAGCCCGGTCCGCAGATTAACTGAAATACCACCAGGTCTTATATTTACAATATTGCCCCTTGTATCTACCTAATATACTATTAAACTTCTGCTCAGCAAAAAGCGTCTAGGTTGTTTGTGAAACTAAGAAGCTTTTTGTGTGCTTCTGTCGGATGCTAAAAAGCTATTTCATATCTTACATGGGTAAAGCTTAAGTATATGGTTGAAGCTTTATGCTTTCAAAGCTTTAAGTTTTACAGTTTGTTTGTCAATCATAATGTTGGATGACGTCTTTCCGTAAAATATTGCATAATCAGAAGGTTTTAGACAATAGAAGAAAAAATACAAAAACTGCAAGGATAATTTATTAAATCATAAATTTAAAGAAAATTTTATTATCCAGAGATAAAATTTCTGTTCAAAACATTCGAAAACCTTCATTAGTGATCGGTATTTGCATTGGAAATCAATTACCCATTGGAAAACCGCAAGCAGATTTTTCTTTTCAACCTCAACTCATTCATCTCCGTATACAAGCATTACAGCCTAGTATATAACGCAACACGTAGACAAAGGCAAAGTCAGGATGAAAACCAAACTCTCTAAATACCTTTAATGATGTTGTTTGTCCAGAAGCTTTGCAGCTAAAACGTTTTACGAGGAAAACTTTCATGGAAACAGAGGACAATACTACACCCATCCCATATGATGATATTTACCACATGTTGTAAACTAAACGCAGAAAAACTTACCAATTCTGCGAGGACTTTGTGTCTCGCTTAAAAGTTTGTTTTCTCACATCACGACAATCGAATGGCATATTAAGATAATCCCGGTATCGAAACCGAAAATCCAACGATGTTTCCTGTGTTTTATTCTTGTGAACTTTCACCGGTAAAAATGTTAGTAAGACAAAAAGTGATATATTGGGATACTTAAAAATTTTGTATTTATGACTTTAATATTGCAAGTTTTTTACCCCGGGGGAAAAGCAGGAGATTTTTTATGATATATTTTATGAACTTTTTTATTCATATTAGAGAAATTTCTTAGCAAGACGGGGTGATATTATTAGGTCAAACTAAGTATTGTTTGCGAAAGCTAAATTAGAATTTTCCGGAAAGATTCCAATCTAAATCCATATTACCAAACAGCCCAAATTGTAGATAATATTACTTTATTGCAAATAATGCACTTTGTTTTATTGCCTAATATCTCAACCGTAAATTGGCCAGTTATTTTATAAAATTATTTTATAAACTTTCACTCTATTAAAAAATACTTTTGCGAATTTATTAATATTAATATCACAAAAAAATGATATATAACAGCACGTACTCGTAACATTTTCTATTCCTTATCCAATGAATGCAGAAATTGAATGCATTGTTGTGTTATTAAATTAAAGTAGGAACGACTTAACTACACAACAGGTCACAGGATATGAAAGGCTCAGTATAGCTCAGTGCCGCGAATTCATAAGGAAGAGTTTACATTAAATATGTAGAGTAGTTTTTTCCTACTAAATTAACGAAATTTAAAAATCCATTTAAATAAACACTCGCTTTGCATGCGGGTCAATGGAGCAAAAAATTATAGGACAAAAACGAGGTGCTGTTTTAGAAAAAAAATGTTACACAGTTAAATTGAATGCTTGTTTTAATAGAAGTATGCGAAATGAATGTAGATTCATCAAATTGCAATTATTGTTGTAAATATGAGCGAATTTAATAAGATTAATTATAATTCAGTTTAATTAACGTTTTTATAGAAATAAAAGAATTTTATTGAAAGTTTTTATAAGAATAGTTCCTCGAACTCAAATCACATAAACTAAATAATTCATATGCTTCCAAATTTTATATTAAAATAAAAAAAAGATTTATAATTAGTTGAAGGTTGAAGTAATAATTTTTAATACCAATTAATACAAGTTTAATAGTTCCAGGAGCGTAACTAGGAGTTTTATAGAGGAAAAAAATAATACGCCACTGTCTATTTGAAATTTGAGAACAATTCATTATTACCCGATCTAATATATAAAAAATTGTTTCTATTTTTCTCTGAGAAATATCAAAAATAGTCAAAAGTAGAAAAATGTAAAAAGCAAGTAGGTAATAGAAAAACAGTGAAATAAGCAAAAATCTAAGTAATATTTCTGAAAATCACCACCATCTTATGCTATTCTTCTTCAGCTTTCCCGAAATTTTCACAAAATTTAAAAAATTAAACTTATACTGAAAAACTAGAATATCACATGTTCGAGTTTATGAGAATATGAACTTATTATTAATAAATCAAAAAATCGTTCCTTAAAATTTTTCACACATTTCTAAAAATGATCATCCTGAATGTGACAACGATTCGGACAAATTTTGAGTTCGTAGTTCTTACAAAATTTGTCACCTACTCAAACTTTTATTTTGCCTGATATAAGATTTTATGCATGTTACCAATACAAAGTAATTTTTATGTTAAGTATTACTTATTGTATCTTGTATTTTGTGCAATATTTGTCAACATGGTTAGATAATTTCCTATCATTATCCTCCGTTTTGTAAATAAATGAAATCTGTACTTAAACAGTCAAGGACACTCAACTTAGTAAAATAAATCCGTTTCAATCATAATGAAGACATAAAAACCTAAGCAATTTTATACTCTTTTATACTCCAGATATTATGAGATTCGACGCCCCAGATATTTTCCAAGTGAACAAACTCTTCCTGATAAAATTAATTTCCACTTTTTGCGAAATTGTATTAGATTGCTATCAAAAGAATAAAATTAAGAAGAATTATGCTAAAACTTAATCCACATACATTCACAGACCATGAAATAAAAAATACCGAGAAGTGCTTACGGTTTTATGTAATATAAACCATAGCGAATTTTGCACTCTGGTGCTCTAATTAATAATGTATTTGGCAAATGACCAGCTAATCATCCATGCATGAATCCATGTGTAAATGCACTCACAGCAAAGATGCAACTGGTGAAAGTCGGAGTTAACAGCTATTTACCACTTGGAGAAGGAGAAGCGACTATATAACATTGGAGTGTTTAGGTTAGGATCATTCTGTGTTCCTCCACATGTTCGATATGAAGCCCTTTGTAGTAAGTACTATTTCTATTAGATATTATTTGATGATACAACCATAAATAATTGTTGAAATTTGTTAATTTCAGGTCACATTGGTATTAGCCACCCTTGCAACTCTAGGTGACTGCGGGGGCGTCTCCTTTGGAGGTCATGGAGGCGATCTAGGCGGCCACGGTGGTGGCTTTGGCGGTGGTCACGGCGGCGGATTTGGAGGTGGTTTTGGAGGTGGCTTAGGCGGTGGCCTAGGAGGTGGCGGAGGCGGTGCCACAGTCCAAACCATCAGTCAAACTGTCCCAGTACCAGTGCCCCAACCCTATCCAGTAACAATCACTCGCCCTTACCCAGTTCCAGTTCCAGCACCATATCAAGTACCAGTTCCACGTCCAGTGGAAGTACCAGTTCCAGTTCCCCAACCCGTCGAAGTACCACGAGCTGTACCAGTAACAGTAACACGTCCAGTGCCTGTTCCAATTCCTCAACCTATTCAAGTACCATATTCTGTGCCTGTACAAGTACCAGTTCCCCAGCCGTACCCTGTATCGGTTCCCCAACCTTATCCAGTTAGTGTACCACAGAATATTGTTGTGCCTGTTCCACAAATCATCAACGTTGGAGGAGGCGGTGGTGGACTTGGTGGAGGATTAGGAGGCGGAATTGGTGGAGGACATGGTGGTTTCGGAGGAGGACTTGGAGGAGGCCATGGGGGATACGGAGGAGGATTAGGCGGTGGACATGGTTACACCACTGGAGGACATGGAGCTCATGGTGGTTACAGTTACACTAGCGTCCAGTTCGGTAAACATTAAGAATTAGCGACGTGGTCTCATTCTTTCATTACCATTCTCACTTCATCAACTTATATGTGATATAAAACATACTCTTACAATAGTCAATTTTTCTACATATTTTTTTATTTTATTGTATATGATGTATATAAATGAATAAATGTCTTAACATTGATAAAAATGATGTTTCAATACAGTGGAAGTAAATGAAATGATTATAACAACTTCGCGGATTTAAATCTTTAAATTTTAAACGATTTTATAAGCACCAAGTTATGTTCTTATAAAGTGTAAAATTCTGTATTTAAACGAAATGGGATGATCCAGTTTCAAATAGCAATTTTAAAATTTAATCCTTTTTAAAACTTGATACTTGTAAAGCGAGCACAGATTTTAATCAGCGGCACAAATTGAAAATATGCTACATGAAAAAATTCATTAAAAGTTAATAAGGTGTGGTTTAATTTTCGCATAAACGGTAAGATAATTTTTAAATTTAATCACTTGCCATCAACAACAAATATCAAAGACATTATTTTGATTTAAAATATTAAAATTGTCCTTGATAAATTCGTTTCTAAACTTATAGAAACTTTTCGGCTGCAGTCCAATAAATTATAGTCACTCCCTTTTAAAAAGGGTCTCGTAATAATGTAAAACAATTCCCCGAATTTACGGAATTCCGTATAAAGAAAGGGCTCCACTGCTGTTGCAGGGGTGCACGTGTTTCGCAAAGACAAGACACTAGGCCTTGGAATCAACTTACTAATTTAGATATAATTAGTTGGCAATAATGCGGGTCTTAATTTATATTTAAGTTTGCAGTAACCATGTGTTGGGCGTGAAATTACATCTTCCCTTGAATTTATTGCCCCGAAACTTACCAGAATTTATTAATAATTTCGCCCCCTTAGTGCCACAAAAATACCAACAACATAAGCACTGCTGTTCTAAGTGATAACGATAATTCAACTCATGCATATTGAATCAAGAGGAGTAATTGCAAGGAGAGGAAGTGGTAAACGTGCAATTTTCTTAGTGGGACTAGTAGAACTCTTCAATAAATTTAATACAGTTTTATTATGATGGGTATGCGTATTTATAGGCATTATTTTTAAGATAGCTCCCTTAAAATACGAATTTTATTGATGTTCATGATGTCTAGTGTTCCACGAAACTGATGTTCACTGTGGAGGACATTATAAACACGTTTCAGGGGCTACATCACGAAGACCTATAAAAGAATTTTACTACAACGTACCAATCAATATAAAAGTAATTTAATCTGCAGGGTAGAAAATTGGTCTCAATTCACTCTTATAAAGCTTCAAATTTATTATACATCTAGAAAACTAAACCTACAATATATCTTATTAGTTCGATGGGAAGCATTATAAGTATGAATAATTGCAAATAATTCAACATGTGTTTAGTTTAATTCTTTGTAACACTTTCTAGTAAATTCCCATAATTTATAGTTATTATACAAAGTAGAATAATTAAATTATTATAAGTTTACATACCACAAATGCATTAGTTCTAACAGCATAGGAATCTGCACGTACCTGGAAAAAAGAAACGCTATTATGAATCTGACATAACAATGATTGAACTCATGTAAACAGAACATACAATGGTACTTTGACCTAAAACCACATAACCACGCAAAAAACCTCCAACCGACATTTCGACAAGCGTTTTATTGTACAATTTCATCCACGTAAATCAAACAATAAAAAAGGCGGTAGGTAATTTAACACCACAAGGTACAAATATTAAAACTGTCTTGAGACAATCGAATCGAATAAAGCTTTACACAAAGAAAAACAGGAAGACGAAATATGTGATACGAGTTCCAAAGGGATTAATAATGCCTACCTATAGGTGTAACACGATATTTTTGAGAGTCCTTAAATTTAGCTGATCAGGGTATAAATAAAGGAACGTGATGCGGCCAAGTTTTTCTGGGAACAAAAGGCTAATAGAATTGCATTGGGAAACTGAGACTAAACAAAAATAAATTGTGTGCCAATATTAAAATTATTGATTCGGGGATATTGGATGAGATGAGATTCTTATTTTTGTTGAATAAGGGTTTTGTTGATAACGTTCATATTGAGAGAGAGAAAAATTTAATGTATAATAAAAATGAAGGAAAAATGTATTAATTCTATTTTTATGTTACATCATTGTTAAATTTACAATACGTCATAATGTTTAATGATATTTGATAAATTTGGTTTTAATATCCGCTATTTTAATCTTAAGTTTAATTTGTTCCTAGAAAAAATAAAATATTAACTGTTGTATTTTTCATTAAACTCCAGTAATTTATTAATGATTATCCAATTGGAAATAATGGTGATTGATTTGAGCGTTGCTAGTTCTTCATTGTTCCATTTAATCAAGTAATTGTGGCATGCACATATAGACAAGGATACATGAAATATCCTCGAAAATATATTTTATTAATTCTTTTAAATCTACCTGATCATAGACGATTCTACCTTCCATTCTGAAGATTCTGTCGAAGTTTAACTCAGGCGATCGCAAACCAGTACCACTTCTTCTTTAGAATAAAGTTCAAGAAAGTGTAACAAAATTTGGAAAAATTATAGAAAATTGAAATTACCGATTGACAATGACTTGTTCTTAATTAGCTGAGAAATTCTATAATTTCTGAGTATAATTATTGAAGAAATAAAAAACATGTAAAGAATACTTTAAAGTATGCAAAAAGTATGCAAAATATAGGAAATACAATTAGAGTAGGTTCCCACAGATAAATTAAGTCAGCTCAAAATTGGAATGAATATGCCCGGATTATCTTCAATCTTAATTGACACAGACATATACAATTTATTGGAAATGGCAGTACAAAATGAAGGCCAATTTTTAGAGAAGTTATAAGAATAAGTATAGATGGCTACACTAAATTAGAACTAATAGATCTAAGTTTTATGGATAAGGAAAAAAATATTGGAATTTTAAAATCAATTTGATTGACTGTACGTCAACAATGAGCAATTATCTATTTATTTATCACAATTTATTAAATAATGAGACCGATCAGAATTTTTTCTCTTCAATACAATATTTGGAAAATTGTGTTCATTAAGAGCCTTTCAGTTTTATAAACAAACGGACATGAAAGAAATGATCAAGAATCTGAAGATATTCTCTGACAATTTCTAAGGTGCATGCATAGTGACTCTTAAAGAACAATACAGTCAGTACTTAGTGTGCGTATGCTCTCTCTCGCTTTTCCCAAATCATTCAATCTTGTCTTGTTCACAGAAATTTAATAAACTTCCATAGCAGACAGCATTAATCTCTAAGTGTGTTACTGTATACATTCCCTAATTATATTCATTAATGCTGCAACATGAAACCAAGAAGTGGATGCTTTTATTATCGGAAGGGTTGAAAGCATGTTAGGAGAGACCGGTAGTTACTACATCAGATCTTACAATAGCATTGTAAGATTGGAATGTGTGGTAAGGTTAATATTCTTAGGAACTTGCTATTTATATTCGCAGATTCAAAATTTTGACTTTTGGAAGAAAAAAATAATCTAATCAACGGTACCTACCGAAAATGAAACCAAGTGTTTAAAATTTCGGGGCTTTGAATGTTAATGAAGTCATCATTTGCTTCAAATTTTGTGGTAAAATAAGAAAATCACATGCGTAGGTTTCTACTACTGGAAATTTATTCATAATTATCGTTTGGGTTCCAATTCGACAGAATCCAGAAGAAAGATAATTATTATGAAAATAGGACTGTTTTTCTATTAAATAATTTTGAAATAAACTGCTGGCCAATTGAAACGTACCAAGCGAATTTTTAGGTTGAATTTAAAGTCAAATATTTTGAAAAATAGAAAAGTTATCAACATGCGGTTTTCAGGATTTCAGAGCTTATTTAATTGAGAAAATGAGAGTGTTACCCGATTTTTTTACTTTGAAGTACATTACTATCTACAGGGTATGAAAGAAAGTCTTCCTTTTTTGTCAAATTTTATAACTACCGAGATTCCACAAACATTTTTTTATATTTTTTTGATGTAGATTTTTTTAGTCCTTACTTAATGGGAAAACAAGACCTTTCTCAAAATTTTGATATCCCTGTTATTTTATAAGATACCGAATTTTTGCTGAAAATTAATTTTTTCTTTGTTTTTTGTCATTCGGCCGTATTGTGATTCGTAAGAACCAATCTCTGTAGTTGATTATAATACCTTATGAATGGCTTTCTTATAAAAAGTACACTTTTTGTACTTTCATTAATTTATTGGTAACCAGTGGCTTATCAAAAATCGGTACACGTTCGCTAATTGGTAAATTTTTTAATTCATTTTTTGAGGCCATTTTCTTAATAGATTAGAATGGAATTTAGTTAGTTTATGTTCACCATTGGTTTAAGTGACTTATATCCTCGAAACGGGTTTTTCACTTTTTCAAAAATTTGCTCATATTCGTGTATACCGAGTGGTTACGAAATCGTTTTACAACCCCCACCATTTTGTTACATTTAACTGTATTAATTTGAAATTTGGCATGGTTTGATTGTTGAAAGGAATAATCATTTTGACGTTTAAAATAATCTGATGACACTTCCGGTTTCACCGGAAGGGCCACCTACTAACTTTCAAAATTTTTTAAAACAACCCTGTATATTTTTTTCCGTAATAATTAGATTCTACTTAAAATTACCTTTTTATCGACATATCACATGATGACATTTGCTTTCAAAATGGCAGCATAATTATTATTGCAAAAACCTGTTCAACAATATTAAATTTAATAAAAAATTCGGTATCTTATAAAGTAAGACGGATATAAAATTTTTGAGAAATTGGTTTTTTCCTCATTAACCAGGGACTAAAAAAATCGACATCAAAAAAATATAAAAAAATGTTTGTGGAATTTCGGTAGGTATAAATTTTGAGAAAAAAAAGACGACTTTCTTTCATACCCTTTAGATAGTAACGTACTTCAAAGTAAAAAAATCGGGTCTCATTATTGCTTTCGCAATAAAATTATCTCTTGAATCCTGAAAACCTCATGTTGATATCTTTTCTCCTTTTCAAAATATTTGACTTTAAATTCAACCTAAAAATTCGCTTGGTACGTTTCAATTGGCCAGCAGTTTAGACATTTTGTGGATTGGAAAAGACTATAATATTATGACATATAAAACAATTATTCAGAAATAAGAACCCAACTTTTCTACAAGTGACCTTATATTTCCATTTTTGGAACTTAAAAAATTTGAGAGGTCGAAAGTTCAGAAATATGAGGTTTGTAGATTATGATGTGTATCAAACATACCTCAAAAATGAAAACAACCATTTCCAAACGCCATTTAAACTTAAATAAATTGATTATGGAACAGAGCCTAAGGGCTTTGTATTTGGACGATAAATGTATTAATTTTCACTGTTATAACCAATTATCATCTGCCAAATAAAGTTCAGAGGACAAAAGATCGGGCGTTAAACACTTTTCAATAAACTTGACATTTATTAAATAAAACTAAGTGGGAGTTTTATAACAGTTATATTTTTCAAATAAAAGAAGAAATATTGAATCCATTATTATAATTCGGTCTCTCACCCACATGACTTTACCTCAGGACACAAACGCAAAAGGAAATAAAGAATATCATTAGTTTTTCCATTCTTGTACGTTTACTTCTTGAGTATTATTATCATTTGGAATTGTAGATATTTCTGAAATATTCTGCACACAACTTGTAGTAAATTGTTTAAGTTAAAGAGTCACATCTTTTTAATTAATAATCACACGTTTGAATGAGTTTGAATTAGATCATTAAAAAACACGCAAATAAGAACCATTCTATACACCAAATAATTTTCCAGTAGGTAAATTATTAAAAAGTAATTTTCTAAATTGTTTTAAAATTATATTCTAAATCATGTAGTAACAAATATTCGGAATTCATTTGACATTTTACACTCTCCATTGTAATATTTTTAACCACATTAAAATACTTGAGAAACCTAGATTATAATTAAACGATTACAGCGTGAATAGAAGTGCTGCATTAAACAAAACACGTAACAACACAAAGCATCACCTAAATTAACACTCCACTATACAACAACAGCCACAAAAGAACGAGTAGGAACCAAATCTAAACAACCAAAAAAGAAATACAAACAAACTCTGAGCTTCTAACGAATTCTATCAAGATTATTTATTGTTTTAAATGATTTGACCCATGAATAACTTGAAAACAATCGCTTGGTCAGTTCTGGTTTATTTCCGGTGATCAGTGATGCATTTCATGAGAAAACAAGCTTCCTGTTTGGTAAATGTATACGTACACAATTTCAAAAAGTAGGAATATTTTGCACAAACGTCACCAACACTTGGTCTTTAGTTGTTGGTGCCACAAATGCGTTTAGTACAATAAAAACAGTTTTATTTTAATTGCTCGTTTCCTTCCAATTCTGTTAATGAGAATTGGTTTAATTTAAATATAAGGGAAGAGAGGACGCGACTGTGCAGCCTCCCAGTTAATTATGTATTCATTCGGCATTTAACGGATAATTAATCTCTATTAGCCTTATTTTTCCACATATTATTTTTTTGTTTGTGTTATAAAGGGATAATAAAATGTTCTGTCGTCCAGAACCAACGCTTTCACCTCTAACTTACATCTTAATTGTGAACAATTAACTCGTAAATTTGAAATATTGCAGGAAATAAAAAAGGTATTCTGGTATAAATAATAACAGTTGTTCTATTCGTCATAAAATAAAGCGAAAATGGAGTCACTCTTAATTAACAGTAATTAAGACTGAACGATTCCTTTGATATTGAACAAAAGCTTTACGTATGTTCATCAATTGCATAAAATCAATTATAAATAAAAATGATTTTTAGATAGTAACGACAGAAATGAGAAATCTGCAGTCTTTATATTTTAACTTGACGGGAATTATTCATCATAGAAATAACAATATTTAAGGCCGATTTCTTGTTTCTTGGTTAACTTTAGTTGATGATGAAAACTCAGAGTATATAAAAGCAATTTCTATATTACTGCTCTTAATCATTAAATACGAGCCCTAACAACTAAATGTTCGGACAAAAGTAAATTTTTGAAGTATGAAAGGAGAACTGGAAATTTTACGCAAGTAATTAGTAAACACCTAATACAAAAAGATAAAGCCTTAATAACAATATTATGCATGGAAGAAAAGTATTTATTTGATTTAACAATATTTTAACATTAATAATTAGAAAATTTTACAAAATGAATTTGCAACTAAATGTTGGGATAATTTTTAATTATAACCATTAGTAAGAGGTTACGTCTCCTTTTGCTTTAATAATTGTCTGTATTCTAGCAGGCATTGCATTTATTAAATTTTGGTACAAATCTGGCGTGAAACTGTCCCAAATTTCTTCTATTTTGGTCTTTAAGTCCCCAATGGTTCTTGGTGGATTATTGCGTAGAACACGTTTAATTTTATGTCAAAGAGTTTCAATGACATTTAAGTTCGGACTGGATTAGGGCCATGAAAGCACTTTTATGTCGTTTTCCCCGAGTTCCAAAACTGTGATATTTTAAAAAACAGTCGTTAGAAAATTACGTCACATTTTTCAAGTGCAATTTTAAAGCTACGAAATATGCCTAAAATCACCAAATAAAGACCTGGGGATTTTTTTGTACATAAACCAACATTCAGCTTTGCAATAAAGTAAATTTTACCAAAATCCAACCAGTGGTTACAAAACTGTGATTATTTTGTAGGTAGCACACTCAAAAAACACGTTTTTGAAAAGTGAATTGTGGAACTCGAAAAAAATGCAAAAAAAATCATATTAACATATCAGGATTTTTTCAATATATATCAAAACCCGACCACTAGATCCAAAACGTTTTGAAAATAATAATTCTTTGTTTCTACAATTTTTCCATCCTGCTAGGTTAAAGTGCCACAGTTTTGGAACCGCCGGGCAGATTTTTACGAAATTTACGATTTTATATAACTAAATGTTGGCATTATAACAGAAAAAACCATCAATATTATGGAACTTAATTTAGATAACTTTTGCCCGTATCGAAAGAAGACAATCAAATTTACTTTTGTCCGAACATTTAGTTGTTAGGGCTCGTAATATTAACTGAGACAAACGACTGGGCCCTTAATTTAGTTACATTTAAATACATGGTGATTTAGTTACGACTTCCAATAACATGAAAGCTATTTTGGCAAATTATATAAACAGTCTTCTATCACATATCCTATAGATTCAAGTTAAAACTAAAAATTCGAACCACGCGAACCATGCGAATTTTGGGTATACAATTATCAAATTATTCAAATTACATACATATTTTGAAAAATTATTAAATGATAATTAAATTTTCGAAAGTTTTTTTTTGGCAACAAAAATAAAATACATGTATAAGATAAAAAATGTAAGAATTAATATTTATTGTTGTTATTTCCTTGTATTTTAAAATTTTTAAATACAAATTTATTGTACAATACTAAAAATGGACTTTCTACTTAGTCCAACTGTATACTTAATTACTTACACCTACAGTATTGTAAGACAAAAATAAATAAAAGAGAATTTATAAAAATCCTCAGTAGATAAGATTCCAGAAGTCACTTGAAAATGCGCTCTGGCACAAAATTATTGTCTAAAATAAAGTTTTATTTCCCTCTTGCTGTTGCAGTGGAAGTTTAAGACCTCTCTAAATTTTATTTTAATTACAGCAAAGCAGCAGCGTATGCTGTTTAAAATAATTTAATTATTTGAGGACGCGACGAGCAAAAGGAAAAAAAGCTGATTAAACCGATTTTATCCAAATATTTGTATGTGAGCAATTTTACAGCATTTCTGTCCAACATTGCTCGGTAATCCTATAATTCTATATAGTATAAAATCGTATGAGCAGAATTAAATTTTCGGAAATTGTTAGGGGCAATCCCTGGGGTAACAGACTCTGTGCACGCTACTACAAATAAGCGACTATACAGAAAATCTCTCAAACATAAAGTAAATATTGCGAGAACTGTAATATTCAATTCCCGGCAAAATTAGGTTACGAAAAAAATTATACGAAATAAAAAACGAAATATTTATGATGGCTACAGAATAATTTAGTTAGACAACTAATTTAATCTAACTTAATACATCTACCTTAAAGATGATTGTTGTTGCAAACAACAAAATTACTGTTGACATTTGTGCTATGCTATAATAACAAAAATAAGTTTATGCGACACAGCCAACAAATTTAATTCTGTCGGAAACTAAAACTTTTCGGATTAGATTAAGCTATTGCAATTGGTTCTCCCTCTTACATTTAAGACGTTCATTCGTGCCGTACGTAATTGGGCCATAAAAAAACACATAAATGTGGAATCGAGACAGGTAAAGACTCAATAACTACCCTTGTCTGTTTGAGTAAATTCATCTTGTCTGATGGTGTACTAACAGAAGCATTACAGACAAGCACGTTATTCTTTCGATCTGAACACACACAGAGTCTAATTTTCGACCCAAGTTGAGAGATTGCAGATAAGAATACCCGATTCGGTTAGCAAAATCAAGTTGATTCTGTCGAAATGTGAATCTGGTAAATGTATCTTGTTAGCACTTGAATATTTGTTGGCATTTAATATAAATGTTTGGTTTTGCTGTGGGAATACGATAAAACAGTGATTGTTTAGCTTCGTCTGTAAAGTATATTGGGTGTTCATTCCAAGGAAGATGCATCATTAGCACGAATAGAACTACAAAGTTTGTACTAAATTATGGTCAAAAGTGATGTAAGTATAGCTGCAGTGCATGCAATAATTGTAAGTAACCGATATTTTAGTAACAAAATAGTTAACTTTTGAGTACCTGAAGAGAATTGGAACTAAAAATATTTGGCGGGAAATTTAAAATATTTTAATTTAATTGCCTGTTTAACGATTTAGATCGGAAAAGAGGCAAACAATTTAATACATTTTAAATTCCCCGCCAAATATTTTTAGTTCCAATTCTCTTTATTTAAAAATTAAGATTACTAAACTCCCTTTTACGTCGTATAAATGGACTCCAAAGTGCTCGCTGGAATGTGTTTGTATAAATGTATAAATGAAAGTTGGGGAATTCTATTTTAAACCTCAAATTAGAGATTCATAAAAATGTATCATATAAACTACACCGTAATTTAAACAGAATAGCAAATGTAAACCGATAAGGAAATAATATGTTAACTAAAACTCTGAATTATCCTCAGATAATTGCAAACATTCTTTGATAAAACGAAAAAAAAAACTGATTATAGCTATGCGTGACCTACTGGTTCGTTTTGTTGGCACAATTCTTTTTTCGTACGCACACACGCAGACTTCATTATCGTGTTTTTATACTTTTGAAAGTTTTATATTGGTAGAATTTTTATTTATCCCTCGAGATGCTCACGATCTTGAATCAATTTTCTTTCATATAGACACATTTTTTATTTGTGGCTGTCATTTTTTGTAGCATTAAAAATAGGAAGTTAGATTTAATGTGACAGTAATTGAAGTAGAATTTCGGAGAAGGAAACGAACAAGGAACAGCTATGCTAGCAGTTGCTGTACTAAATTTATATTTATAATTTTTCCAATATTACTAACCAGTTACAAATACCAATCAAAAGTGAACAATAATTCATAATTATTCCAAAATAATTATTTTTTATATATGTCATGATCTTACGAATACCAATGAATGGTGAAAAGATCTTGTAACAAAAAAATTTCATTCATTTAATTAAAATCAATAACAATAATTGCATTTAATTACCTACATTTAATTTGAAATTTAATAAAATTACATAATAAATAAAACAAAATTTCAACAATTTAATGGTAGATAATAAGGCATTATATTTTGTTGCATGTTGAATGCATCATAAAATCATAATCAATATACAGGGTCCGTCAAAATTCGTTAGGTTTGGAAATAGAAAAATTTTGTGAAGACAAAAGTTGTTAGAAATTTACTGCTCCATAACCTAAAATTATTTCCATTTATACAGGGTGTTTAATTACGTCTAGACAGCTATTTACTTCGTTATTTTAAATGTTTATTAATAGATTTTCAGATTCTACATGTAATTTTAGATGAAAAAGTGTGAAGGTTTCATATTTTTAAAATAAATAAATAAATTTAAAATCTATTAATATACAGGGTGTTCCATTTAAAATAACGAAGTAAGTAGTTGTTAAGCCGTAATTAAACACCCTGTGTAATGGAAATAATTGTAGGTTATGGGTCAGTAAATTTCTGACAACTTTTGTCTTTACAAAATTTTTCTATATCCAAACCTAACGAATTTATAGAAGAATGTCAGGGTTATGACGGACCCTGTATACGAACTAATGAATAAAAATATTAATATAATATTTTCAACAAATTCTACTAATAGTAATATAGTAGGGTAGTAGGGATTCAAGTATAATGGAAAACGAAAAATGATAATAGTTATTAATGCAAACTTGAATTCTAAACAGGAAACATGAAATATTTTTTACGATCGTGCTTCCTTTATACAGAGTAATTATCAAAGATTCCAACATCGCAGGTATTAAGAATTTGTCGGCTCTCACAATGGCATATTTTTGTGATTTTTGTAATTTGCAGAATGTCTTTTATCTTTCTGTTCTATTTCGTACTCAAAAATATTTTAGTTTTTAAGCATGAGCTTAGAAGATTGCCTAACTAATTATTTTATTATGGTTAGTATCGGTCTATCACTTTTAAAAGGAGGCACAATATTATCAAATTTCACAGCCTGTTAGATTTTTTATAATGACGTTCATAACAAAAAATTTAGACTGTGTAATTCGAAATTAACATGTTTTATTCTATTGAACAAAGCTTGACTTCCGAAGGAAAAAGGTAACGTAATATCTTACATAGGAATTTAAAAACTTCTATTGAATTTCAGCTGTCACAAAGTAGTTTCAGTTTCACCAAGTTTAACAAATAGCGCATTCAATGCATGCATTAGTTATCTTTAAAATAAACAATAAATTTGTTTATATGATCCGTGAGAAAGAGAAGAAAAAAACTCTTCACTGCATCATCAACATATGTATATGTGTTTATTAAACGATCCGCTTTATATGAGACGAAGATGATGACATATAACTTTATAATACAAGTTGATGAATACGGATAATTAAAACATTTTGTGTTGGTTGTAATTAAAGCGCTAGATGCATTTCAGGAAAATATTTTCATTTCTTACTGTGGTAGTCTTTTCGTTATCTCGTGCGTATAAATCTAAATGAGAAAAGTTCGTGTTTTTTTAATGAATTTCTTTGTTTTAATTAACAATAAATTCTAACCGCACCTTTCATCCTATACCACACTTTCTGGCAAATTTCATTTCTCTTAAGAAACAATAATTTCCGTTAGTTAAATTTAAATATTTTTTTGCATAGCTCAACGTGCCATTATTCGAATTTTCGCTTGCATTGTAGACGACATTTTCTGCATAATGTTCCATCAATAAATAAACTCATAATGAAGAAACCGCAACTCAAATTCATGGAAAACTAAATAAGTCAAGTAAAATGAAAACTAATTCATTCCTCTCCGTCGCAAATTAACTTTGTGGAATTTGTTGTGTCCCGAGTTATTTTACTTTCTTGGCATTGTCACGACAGACTGTCGCTCGTCGGGTGTAGTAGTATGAGAAAAAATCGCCCAGAAAATTAAATAACCGGATCCGGCCTAAATAGTCCCATGTTAAAATTACCGGATAAGATTGAAATTTTCATTTAATAGAGTACAAGTATTTTTCTAATTATATTCTTCTTGTCACTTCTGTAAGCGCCAAAAGATAAAGCAACCTTTCCTAAACAAACTGGAGATTTGATTAAACCTGCGACATAAAAAAGCGAGTCTAAGCCGGTTTCATTTTGAAAATCCCATGCAGACCCAAATCTGTTCATATGTAAACTTCAGTTTGTGAAACAGCTAGGCAACATGTTTTATTATAGGTTTAGATAATCTGAAATAGATTTAGTTGTATTTTTCCGTAAATGGTCCATGCTGGCTATGCATCACTTTGACTTAGTTGGGAGTTATCTGCGACACCGGGAATGCTTGAAAACGCTTAAAGGACGACGACGGTGTAGGTGAGCGCCGGCGTCTTACATGTTAAAAAGATACAGGAACAGTGGTTGGTGATACATTGCATGCTAGATACTTTATCGCAACATCTGGTTCGTGTATGTTTTTAAGAGGCCATACCTCCTCGGCTTCTGGATATGCTACTGCTTCAGATATTCCACGTTATTTTATAAATATTTATGTCAAGACAGTGATGGTGCTTTTGTACTATTTAAATATGCTTATATCATGGGAATTTTATTGTTGGCCGCATTTGGCTCGGTTAAATTTGAATTAGTAGAGCGTGCAACGACAATGACTTGATCGCTAATTACCTCAATGTGAATAAAGTTTTTGTATAGGTATATACACGTATAAAGGCAGCTTGGAGTTTTGTGGGTAATGGAGAGTGATCTTTCTGCACAATCAGGTTTATAATAATTATAATTATCAATCTAAACTTTTTTCCTGTTTTTATTGTTACAGTTAGTGCAATCGTTAACATATTTATGCAAACAATTAAGAATAATTCCGCACTATACACTACAATATTTTATTTAAAACTCAAAAATTCCTGCCTTTACTTTAGTCCTTACATCGCATACAGACTTTTTTACAAATGAATGAAGATGTAATCCTCAACTTTTAACTTTTACGATTTTTTTCAGAAGTACTGTAAACTGTACACGTTTTGTTTTATTGGGTAACTTTAGCAGCTGCCTGGCGTTTGAAATGATTTTGTACGTCTACCATAAAACTCGTTTAATACGAGTATCAGTGCCGTTACATACACGTCAAACTTTACCAACAACAATAGATAGCAGATAACATTGAAAATGCACGAATTGGTGGTTGTATTTGTACATCATATTCAAAATTACAAGATCAGATAAAGTTAATCACACTGGAAGGAATTCGCAGTATAACAGACAACTCCAATTGAATTGAGGCTAATTTAATAAAATAAAATAAATCTCAGGTGGTTTTATGGAGAAAATTATAGCTTACCCCAGTTTGTTTATTTTTGATTAGAGTTCATTTTGTGGCGGCAGAAAATTGGGTACTTCAGAGGAAGCAAACGCGTAATTTTGTGATGAAGGGAAGCGCGATCATTTTAATATTGGTTCAAATGCACATTTACATTATAATGCGAAAATGTCGCCTGTACAACGTCTGTCTGAAGACTCTGAAGTCAACAGAAAACGTTCCAAGTTTTATTATAAAGACTGTGTTGACACGGTGGAAATTTTCCCTCTGGTAAAGGAATTTTAGATTAAGTTAATCGTCGTCGTAAAGTAAGATATTCTTATTGGGTTGTCAGTTTTGAAAAATTGAAGTATAATGTACTTTTAAATACACCTAATATAATATAATACTTTAGCAAAATTTTATAAAACTAATGAGCCTTTCTTGTGTTTTAAGCGTTATTATAATTTGTAAAAATAACAAATTGTGCTAATGGTATTTTTATAATTACATACCTACTTTCCAAATTACTGAGGTTGGACAAGTTATCGATTTAACAAATTTTAAAAAAGTAAGTAAATAGTTTTACAACTAAACTGGTTTGATGTACTACGGTAAAAAAATTTTACAATGTGGTAGTCATAGACTTCGACAGCTGTTTGATATTCAAAGAATCATAACAAATTTATTGAGATAGTTAATCACCTAATATGGCGTCTTTTTGTTTTATATTAAGGTCGTTGCCATTACTTACTACATTTTGATGTAACATTAGTCATGTAAATTGAAATATTTTATTATTATTTTTGTGCACAAATAGTCCAGTCATTCTAGATTTTCGGTATACGTGTGATTTTCAAACAAATATACAAACGGTGAATTTTTTATGTTCTTAGGGGGGTTGCCCTGATGACAAAACCGCGGAAATCGTACAAATTGCGGGGCCCATAAAACGACGTGCTGTCGACTTTTGAGTCGAAAACTTCATGGAAAAAAATGCATCCCCTATCTTGCGTTAAATATCCAATATAGAGTTTTTCTAAGTTTTGAGATTAGTTTTTGCGAAAACTATTGACTTTGGGAACTTGCGCCCAGGAACAAAATTGTAGAGTGCATTTTTTTACACAATTTACCTATCGGCAGTTTTTTTGTCAGACTAAACCCTTAGGCGCAATTTACGTTCACCCCCTAAAGCAATTTCCCACCCCTCAATTTGTACGATCTCCGCGGTTTTGTCATCAGGGCAACCCCCTGAACAACATATAAAAAATTCAGCGTTTGTATATATTTTTTTCGTTTCAAGTCTAGAATGACTGGACTAAAAACTACCCAATAGAAATTAGTAAAAATATCTGATGTGCCCAACACATGACTTTCTTATACGGATAGTACCACAATTACTTTTCCTAAAGAAATTAAGTTAAATTTCTTGTAAAAATCGTGTTTCAATTTTGAGCGTTTCCAGCAATATTCAAATAAATTTCGGAAATCTCTCTCGCACTTATTGCAATACGCATAAATCTGTCCTTGTCCCACTCATTATAACCGAATTTTACGACAAAAACCAATGTTTTATTTTTTTTTGAAATTTTTTTGACAGAATTTCAAAAAAAAGTTCAAACAAAATTTGTTCAAAATTCAATTCTAAATCAATATTAAAGAATAAAAAAATCTCATAAATTGTTTATTTTTCAAGATATTCCTAAAAAACCTAAAAATGTCTTGTTCAAACTCTTAAATATGAAATTTGAATCAAATCCGATAAGTCGTTTTTGAGTTATGGTGGATACAGACAGACAGACACACAGACAGACATCATGGAGAAAATGGTCAAAATGGATTCAGGGGCCCTCAAAACGTGTAAATCCATCAAAATCTCGAAGTCGAAAAAAATCACGATTACTATACTTCCTTATTACTTCATATAAGAAAGTAAAAACACAACACATTACGTACTTAGTCTAGGTAAAAAGGGTGCTAATTCATCAAACTTTTGGAATATTTTTATTTCAATAATTGTACATACATATGGCTTTTAATCATCAATTAAAATTAACCCAGAACCAAGAAATCAGTCGTAAATTTCACATTCTTTTTAGCATATTTTTCCACATTTCTTACTTCAAACGATATTCAAGATTTTTGTCGAAAATCTACTGATGATAATTAACCTCATTAATAAAAACATACTTTTATCAATTGGCCACATGTCTATTACTCTAGTGACAATCTCGTAACGGTTGATTTCCTTGCACGAGAATCGAGCGATCAACAAGAACTAAAAATTGAATATTTTCACCAAAATCCAACGTTTGACTCCCCTTTCATCATTGGAAGGGAAGCAAAGCATCAACAAAAACCCCCATCTCATACATAAACTTTTTGATGAACCATCTCTCCTAAAAAGACAATCCCTTATCTACGAAGTGAAATCGCCCCCATAATATTTCAAAACGATTAAAATTCATTAGAGACGAAAAAGATTTCTGCAAAATCATGCACCAACATCAAACGGATCACCCGCAATTAGAGGGTATTGTGAACTTCCTAATTCGAACAACCGTGATTGATGATTAAATCCTGAGTGCTGCCTGTGTACATCCGCTCTTACAATCTATAACTTTATATAGAATAATTACTATATTAAAGTGAAGGAGGAGATCACTGGTTCTACATCTTTCGTCATAATATGCAACAATATTGTAGGCATAGCTAGACAGTGACGCACTAACGGGGAACGCATGAATTGTTGTTAGTTGCTAGATAAAGACAGGCAGTGTCATAAGTGCATGCTTTTAACGAATGACAGATGCACACTGATATAATTATAGAAGATATAATTAAACGCAGGAGGTCAGGCTTCTGCTTCCATTACTCTGGCTTTGGGTGAATGTGAGTGTCTTGATTGCACACACGCATTGTTTATTAAAGGACACTGACATTTCAGCAAACTCGCTCGTACTAAAGGTGGCAAGCTAGCTGTTAAGTGTACCAAAACAGGCAACCTTTAGACTTGAGAGATTTTATCTAGTTGTTCGGCTATTGTATTATTCCGATTCGAGGGACTAGTGACTGAATGGTATTCAACTTGAGTGCGGCTTGAACGATTTCGAAGTCAACCGCGGCTTTCGATTAGAACTGTTTTACAATGAAGGGTTTTGAGGTTACGGTGGTATCAGAACGTCACATTATGGAGTGAAATGGACCACAACCAATTATTTGCAAATAGCTATAAAGACGTGAACAGGAATAAATGTTTTAAAGTACCAAGTGGAACGCAGTAAAAGAATTAGTGGACAATTAAATGATAACAAATTGGTTTAATGAAACATGCTTTCTAATGAAATAATTTCACTTGTTAATTTCGTGCAGCTGCATTGTTCATATCAAATTTTCGATAACGTAGCGTGAATCAAAACGTGTTCGCTTATGTCCTGCTGGATGAACATTTACTACATAGTCATTCTAGCTTGGGCCATTTTTTATTTATTCATGTCTCTAAGATCAGGTAAAAAATATATAAAATTTGCATTTATGCATGCACAGGACACTTAATGATATTTACCATGAAACGGTAGCGACTAGAAGATACCACTATAACTAACCTTACTCAAACTGAGTCATCTTTCAATTAACAAAACTTTATGGAAGCTCCGGCTGTACTAGCATAAAATCATAATTTTAAACTTTTGATTCTACTTATTGATTTACAAAAGATAATCACTTCAATTCATCGTTAAATTATTGATAAAGTCATTTGAAAGTTTTTTAACAGATATTACTACTGGTGATATCTGTAAAGTCAGGATCTCAAAGGATAACCACAAATAATACAGAATATGTACATAATTATAAAAGAATATAACACTGAAGTTCGATTTTTTATAATGACTATGAATGAAAACCAGAACAGATCATTTTTGTAAGGCAGGAAAAAATATTACCATATCTGAAGCAGAACCGTTACTTAAGTAAAAAAATGTTTCTTCACAAAGTTGGGCATTAAGAAAATGATCTTATGTACAGTGGGCCCAGTGGTAAGTCGCCGATCCCATCGTGTGCGCATCCTTTTTCCCCACGTTCGCCACTATGTAGAATATGCGTATTTCGCCTCAAAAAGATTGGTACCATCTGGAGAGAAATTTTTTTTTGGTCCATTTTTTAATAAAATTTTTGCATATAGGTATTTTTACGTACATATTTACCTACATTCCTGGCTTTTAATCATAAACAAACCGATTACTCAATACTATTTAATATCAGTTCAGTGGCATTTTCATTTAAACTCACTCTGCGATTCGCGTTTTACGGAAATTGCTTCCTCCGATTGTACTAGAGTGGTAAAATAGTTTCCTGCTTCTGTCATTTTCTGTGCATAGCATCGGCGACTTACCACTGGGCCCACTGTACCTACTAATTGTAAATTAAAAACAGTAAAGCCAGGTAGTTAGAAAATTCAAACAGAATGAATATTGAATACCCTTCGAAGTTTCTGAATTTTAGTGCCTTCGAAAAAAAATCAATTTCATTGCCTATAGCTTATCTACACCTTTAAAAATTTATTCAAATTTCGTCTCTTAAAACTGACATAAAGTTTCAAAAAAAGACACTTTGCCTTGGCGTTTAGTCTGTTACTATAAAACCTAAAGGAATTCCGAAAAATCATAAAAAATTATGGATTTTTTGTTTACTGTCTTATAGCCACTTGAAAAATTGGTCACCTTTGTGTCCTTAAATGGTTCATAATTTAGAGAAAAACAAAACTTTGATACCATTGAGGACAGAAAGTCCAGCAATGAAATATTTGGAAGTCTCTACACAAATTTACTCTATTATTTCATAAAGAAAGGAAAAAAACTGGTAATAAAACTGAAAATAATATTATTTTCAAAAGTAATTTAATATTAAGCTCAACCTTTTCAAATAGGTACATTTAAAAAAAAAGCATAACATCAGGCTATTTTCTTAGTATTAGTCGACACAGATTTTTAGTAACTCGTTAGTTATATTGTCATATGGTAAAAACATTATTCTTAAAATCTACTTCGAGTATAAAATTTTTCATAATGTGTATTGAAATAGTCAGCTGTGTGAGGTAATTTTTACTGGACTTTGGCGAAACATACGGAGTATTCGTAACAGTTCGTCCTGTTATTAAGTTGTTTAACACCTTTGAATATTTTTGTAATTATTATTTGGTGCACATATTGATTAAACTTATGGCTGAGAGAATTGATCAAAATATTAAAGTTGCACATTGGACTACCATAACATCTAAATGAGGAATACATATGCCAACTCTTACCTAATATGCGATAGGTAGGTATATACCATAAGAACTGGCAACTATGCCAAGTTCTAGACAAGGACTTGTTCTTCTCACACCCTTCTTATATACGAAATACAAAGAAAAATATCCAGAGATGAAGAGTACAAAAAATGAAACTATTCACATATATCTATGTACAGGGTGTCCAGATTTCGTTGTAAATGCGGGGTGTCTCGCTTACTAGCAGAGATAGAGAAATGCGATATTCGCGACACGTTGCTACTTTTTGTGAAACGAAAGATGCCGTCAACGGTTTTTTCATAGCCCCCTTTGTTTTTAAGATACAGGACGAAATTGAAAATTTTCACTTTTAGGGCATACCTCGTATCTCGGGAACGGCTGAAGATATTGGAAAGGCATACAGATTTTTACGTAGAATCCAGTGGCGTACTCAGTTTTTTCTTAGAAGCGATAAATTTCGAGATATTTACTAATTTTATGTTATTTTAAATGGAAAACCCTGTATGTTTTTCACTAGTTGGATCCAGCTTGACATAAGCTTTACAAAAATATAAAACACTCTATATTAATCTAGAAAATGACAATTTTCAAAAATTCAGCCAAAATTTTTGTAAGTAGGTCATGAAAAACAACAAACAAAGAAGGAATACAGTCAACTTTTCACAAGAACAAATAAAAGTTTGAATACGCTTTATAGAAATTGTTCAAATTGATTTCCGTTATGTCTCAGACATATTTCGCACAATTTTCTTATCCTGTGTAAAGCATTCAGAATTATGAGAGATTGTGCTTGTAAATTCCTAAATTCTCTTTCTGTGGCAGCACGTAAATCTTCTATTGTATGAATAATGACATTTGTTTCTCATTTTTCATAGCCTACTTATAAAATTTTTGGCTGAATTTTTGAAAATTGTCATTTTCTAGCTTAATATAGAAAATAATTACAGAGTGTTTTATATTTTTGTAAAGCTTATGACAAGCTGGATCCAACTAGTGAAAAACATACAGGGTGTTTCATTTAAAATAACATAAGTTTAGTAAATATCTCGAAAATTATCGCTTGTAAGAAAAAACTGAGTACGCCACTGGATTCCACGTAAAAATCTGTATAACATGCAGTTTTTACCTTTCCAATATCTTCAGCCGTTCCCAAGATACGAGGTATGCCATAAAAGTGCAAATTTTCGATTTCGCCCTGTATCTCAAAAATGAAGGGGGCTATGAAAAAACCGTTGACGACATCTTTCGTTTCACAAAAAAGTAGCAACATGTCGCGAAAACCGCATCTCTCTATCTCTGCTAGTAAGCGAGATACACCGCAATTACAACGAAATCTGGACACCCTGTACATTAAATATAAATGTGGAATTAGCTTTGATAATTGGAAATCTCTGAAAAGAGACAGATCTTCAAGAGATATAAAGATATGCATTCCAACTCTCAGTAACAGATACTGAGATAGGTGTCAACGTGATTACATTTATCTCACCTACAAATTTCCGAAAATATCTTATTATTTTCAAAAATGTTCCCCAAAAAATATATCTATCACTACACGCACTCTCAACAATTCAACTCCTTAAAAATCGGCTACTCAATTGCTTTATAGATGAATTAGTCCCAAATCCGTTCGATAATAAATAAAATCACAATGCAGAAAATAGAAAAGGGGTTCCCACATGTATCCCTACCTGTTCCTTTCAGTGTCTACTAAAATAAATAATATTCAAACTAAGTAAACAATGTTATAAAGATGTAATTCGAGAAGATACGTTGAGACAGCTTTAGACAAGTTGTAAACATTATTTGAAAAACTGCATTAGTCTCACTTCCCTGACCTTAAGTAAGTATAGGTTAGTTCCTTTGTCGCTGATATTGCATACATTTAGTCAATGTCAGCATATTGTGTGTTGTTGCACAAATATGTGTAATTAATACATTGTCACTTTTAATTACTTACAATTAGAAAATTTTATATGCGGATGGAAATGATCATGTGATGTAGGTAATGAATTAAAATTATTGCATAATATTTTTAATTTTTATATAGATAAAGACTAAAAAGAAATTATGTACCTACCTTCCAATTCTAAAAATCAAAAATTTAGAATTAGAAAAAAGTAAAAAAACTAATCGACATACAAAAATATGAAAATCATTATTGATGAAACGCTTTCTTGGGCCATCACCCATCATATCAATTTTGTAATCTTATCAGCCTCAAAAAATTTCAATTTTGATTAACATCATTTTAAATTGATGAGCATCATCAAAAATTGAATATACTCACATTATAGATGTTTTTATTGAGGTTATACTTCAAAACCCATCCATGGGTAATAATTTTTCCCCCTGATACCAACAACAAACTTTCGAAATTTTACATTTAAAAATGATAAATAGCAGTTTAAAGCGACATTAACGTTTATTTTCCAACCACAATAGTGTCCCGTTAATCACTACTGTGTTCAGAGGATGAAACTAAAACAAAATATCAGTAGTAGGTGCCACAATAAATTATAAGTTAATCTGAGCGGGTTGTAAATCCTACCCGATTTCGGCAATTAAAGATATTAGCGAGATTCTGCGGACTCCACAGCGAAGTACGTCGTTAATTTAGCATCACGGGAGCTTAGCGGGATTTCTTCACACCTCCATTAATTATCACAAATAAAATCATATAAAACAGTTTTAA
The DNA here is from genome assembly GCA_963942485.1 of Pediacus dermestoides. Taxonomy (NCBI): domain Eukaryota; kingdom Metazoa; phylum Arthropoda; class Insecta; order Coleoptera; family Cucujidae; genus Pediacus; species Pediacus dermestoides. Next base: position 10,245,471 of record OZ012625.1, read on the forward strand.
TTTAATCCATATGTGTTTGTGACATTTTAATAATTTATTTTATGGTAAAACTAATTAACAAAAACATTTTCTGCTTTCAGCATATTATATTAACCGTGTTCGGCATTTTATCAGCACACTTTTGCGGAAGTTGCTTACATAATGCATAAAAAATTGCCGCATTAATAAAACAGCGTCATTTAGTAAATCAGTAAGGCGCTAGTGTTCTTTTTAAAAGGAAATAAATGCAATTGCAGCAGCAGGAATGCAAATCAAATCAGCCGTCAGCAGTGATTATTGATGAATTAAACGAATATTCGTGTTAATAATATAATTAGAAGTCTATTACTCCTAATAGACTGGAAGATGGTAAAAAGCGCTTTTTGTTGTAACAGGGGTAATAAAAATATTCTCTGAATGTACACCGGTGGACTCTTCAACAATATTGGTTGGTTTTTTTCATAATTAATCGTCTAGCGACATTCGCACCCCTTTTTTACTAAGTGGTGTAAGCCCTTCTGCCAACAGAAGCCCTAATGTTTACTTTTAGGAAAAATACACCAGCTATAAAATATTTTATGGTTTTAGCACATTTTGGCATTATACGAAAATTAGTTTTGAAAGTCCATTTGGTAATGACTACTTTTCCAGTTATACTCGCAGTTTTACTGTGTAAGTTTTTTAGTGTTTGAAAATTTGCATAAAATTTTCAGCAATAAACAAACTAAATATCGGATATCTATGTCATAGAGCCGTATAGATAATTCACCAGTTTATTACATCACGTTTGGCATTTTACCAAAGTAAGAAATGATTTTCGCCGTGATATGAGATATTTATTGAATAATAAAACCAGCTAATTTATTGGATCGTATATTTTCCTATGTACCTACATATTACGATAAATCGCTAAATTTGCTGGTAAAACCAATTCTATTTATTACGCTAAATAAAAGAAGTATAGGTACACAAAAATATTGGAAAATTTTATTGTGTTTGGAATGCTCGCATATAAATAAGTCGTAAAGCTAAACAAGAATGCCATCACTCTATCAATTATGTTTTCTGACCATAGACTGAGACGAAAGTTAATGATATGTCGGAAAAAGAGTCAATTTGCTAAATTTGAAAGTAAGGGAATAACAGGATTACAGGAATGGGGGAGAAACCAGAAACGCTGGTTTGTTAAGTGATATGAATACTGGAAATTGTGAGTTTGTCCTGACGGATTTAATAATTTGAAATAAAATTTATAATTAAAATTATAAGAAGGTATCAAAGCAAGTACGTTAATATAATAATGACAAAAAATATAACAAAAAACATCTAATCTTCTGGATATTTTTCTTAACATGCAAAAAATCTGATAAACATTCCAGTAAAAAAGATATAACGAATATAAAAAAATCATCCCTCATTTTTTATAACACGTTGCACTGTAACTTGTAAACAATTGCAATTAGCGAAAAAAGTGTAGTTTTGTACAGAATTCAATTTGCAAATTAATTTCAATGAAATACACTTTCAAAAATCGGAGGATAATTAGTAAATTCGTCTAGGAATTATTTCCCAGAACACCCTGTAATGAAATCTAAATGCCCCGTACTATTTTGAAAAATATCAAAATTTGAAATCGTACACAAAACTGTCTTAGCTCATGTAATAGTAGTTTATGCAACAAGGTAGGAATTGAGAGATTCTGACGAATGTGAAAATTGCGCCAGAGCGAAGCGAGGGCGCAAGAACACAAGGCAGAATCAATTCCTACCGCGTAGCATACTCTATTTTTTCTCATACCTTTAAGAAAATGGCCATTTCTTTTGCGTGAAACGCGCGAACAAATTAATACAACATAACACTGACATTTTGCTTGACACAAATAACTCCTGCATATCAGTAAAGGAATGGCTATCCAAGGGGGCAATGTTACCCCCACTCTACCCTAAAAAGACGACTTTGTACCTCCATTTCATTCAAATAAAGTAGCCATTTTCGTGTAGGTATGGGAAAAAAAATTGTATTTGTGTATAAGAAATTTTTCCTTTACAAAAAAGTTTTAACTAAAATCTAAATATTTTGTACACAACCTTGTTTCAAAACATCTACAAAAAAATTGTTAAATCCCGCCCACATTCCAACGCGAGCACAGAAAAACTTTTTTGTTACTGGCCAACTATATACAAAAAACTATAAAATATTTAAAGTGATGGGCAAATTCTATAAAAACCTAAAGAACCAAACGAAACATATTCTTGAGAATTATTTACAGGACACTTTTTGAAACCTTCACCGAATCCTACTTTATGTTTCCACAAATATTTCCATTATATTCCCACTGCATAACAACTACGCAGTGTGTTAGTGGTAAAATTAGATCGTAAATATTACTATGGTGGTATAGGGTTACAAACTTATACATTTGCAAATTTTATTGGGCAAACACAATGTCCGCAAACTCGTAAAATCTAATTAACATATCAGTCCTTTTACAATACATGCACAACGCATATTTTTCAAACGTTTAACTTTAGGAAGTTTGATTGAAAATTGAAACCTTCAGCTTCGCAATAAAAGCTACAAAAAGTTATTTTCTATACCTACGCATTCCCAAAAGAAATTAATTGAAAACCACTTTTGAACAAAGAAAGTTTGGCATTTATAATTATATTTCGCTATTGAATTGGAAAAACCTAACAACGTGAGAAGAAAATATTAAGTTTAGACATGAAACAGGATGTAAAACACATAAATAAACTTCATTCAATAAGACTTTATGTGAAACGTTCGATAGAGTCAGCCAATTTCAAATCAGAACCATAAATCAAGTTCATGTATTAAATACCCTCAACCAACATTCTTCAGGAAATATTGTAGACGCATAATTGATATTCAAAGCAAGTACAGTTTTGGATATGGTCCAATATATAAAATAATTTTTATTTAGTCATTTTTTATAAAATAGTACACATACAGTTTTTTTTACAAAATGTATAAAACCCCATAACTACGCAAGAACGATTTTATTTTATTAGTTCAAGGGCATTTTCATCTGTCAAAAAAAACTGTGAAATCGATTATTTAAAAAATCCTGAGGAAATAATTTTCTAGAATTAACCGAAAATTTCGATCGATTTTTAGTCTGTTTACATTGCCATAAACTTTAACTAACATCTACCAAGAAAGTAAAGATAAATTATTCATTGAAAATATTATGATGATGTATTTCCTTTCAGACTGTATATTTACAAGGGAAACTGAAACATTTAATTGAAACATCATGAATAGAAATATGCGAGTATTTATGTTAAGTCTTATAAATTAAACTGATCGGTCGATTATCGCCGTTTATATCTGCACCTGATATTACAGACACTGTTTCATAATTTTATTAGTCAACGCCAGATGGTCATTCTACCCAACAAAAATCAATGAATGAGTTCAGAAAAATAAACAAATTCCTTAAAAAAATAATAACACCAACAAAACGTGACTAAATTGTCAGCGGTTTGTGGATCAAGTAACGCTTTAAAAGGGTGTAGAATAACAACGCCTATAAATAATATTAAGAACTGTTGAATGTTAACTGAGCGAAATATTTATGCCTTAGCCTAAACAAAACGTATACATGAAAGTGTTTATTGTCACAGTGCGCATAATTTACGAGACGGTTTTCAGCTCCATTCTGAAAAAAGTAAATATCCGGATAAAACTACTCAAGTTATATGAGAATTTTACTTTATTTTCCTCAAGGTGATTCATACAGTCTTGTTTGTGTGAAAACCACTGACTAGCCCAGACATATCAGGATAAGCCATCAAATTAGACGACAAGGCAGAACTTGATCCTGTGGCTATAATTATCAGCGATCGCTAGGTCAGTTAGGAAACGAGATTAACAAGACAGGTATGGTGATTAACATCCCGGTAATTATTACGAAATTAACAGGATGGTCCATGATTCCAGATTCTAAGACCATTAACAATGAATTTACCCTGGCCAGATCTATTATTTCATGTTAGAATTCAACGTGAATGCATACATAATAGTTTACAAATTATGTAAAACTAAAATAGTTTCTATCTAATCATTTCTGAAATTGGATTTCGTTGTATTTGCATCCGCTAAGCTAGTTTATGGTGATGATGGAAAATTAACAATTTCTCCAGTCTATCTTTTCGTCTGAAATATTTCAGCTTCATATTTGAGCCATCACAATCATTTCATACATCCAATCGTAGTAATTGTAATACGTTATTAATAAATCGAATAAATCAAATTACCATAATAATTAAAGAGGACGAAGCATATCAGAAATAAAATCGCAGTTATGGAAATTTCGTGATTGGCAAGGATGAAATCCTATTATTCTGTTCATTAGTAAGCTAAGAGCATTACAAGTTATGCCGATTTTTTTTCGTTACAACTGGAGATATATTTTAATATTAAAATCCTGTACCTTGATAAAGTTTTTTGCGTCTGCTTTAGGGACTGACGTTGACAAACATGCATGATACCCACTAACATGCCCGTTTCATTAAGATAATTTAAGATAATTTCGTTTTGTATTGTTTACATTTCGTATTCTGGTATCGTGCATGGTAATCTTGTTACAAAGACAAGTCAGTTCATTTATAATGTAAATTAACTGATGAATTTTTCTTATTGTGTTCATTAGTTTAAGGTTTAAGGGTCAAAATTAAACATGGAAAAAAGAAAGCAAAATATTGTCGTAAGAAATTTATGAGGCATAGTTAAATTAGTGCACTGGAAAATTAGAAAGCACAGCACCCAAGTTTCAACTTCAAGATGGTTTGGTATGTTAACGTGATTATATTGTTGAGCTTATGTGCCAGGTAGGTTTTAGTGCTTAATTTCAGACGATTTGTATTTTTGGCACGTTTCCCAAATTTACGAAATCATTTAGAAGTTTGTTAAATATTTAAATGTCTCCTTTAAATGCGTATTAAAAAAATTACCGGTTTCCTCCTTTTTTCTCTCTACTGTTCCCGCTGTACTTAATTATAGAATTTTCTCTTTGCTAATGGTAGCGATAATGAAGTGGAATCGAGTGAACAAAAATGTTATTAAGATAGAACGGAGTTTATTTATAGTAATTAATCATTAACATTTGTCGAACTTTTGCATTAATTGAAAATTGAATCAATGTTTTTCTTCCATGCCAGAGACATAAGGTAAGGATTTTTTCAGTAGACATGTGCGTCATACTATTTCTGTCTCTACGTTTCGTTCGCTTTTCTTGAGAGCGAAAGGAGGGAGCGATGTGACACACAAGACTACTGAAAAAAATTGTAATACATATAAATTAAATTTACCTTACAATCACGCTATAGACGAATTTTTGGAGACGATATCAGATCTGGGCCGTCTCTGACTCTGAATTATTTTATACGGGGTGATTTGTAACATATGGGGGAGATTGAAAGGGCAATTAGTGGGGACTAATATAAACATTTTTGCATAATAAATTTTAACGTGTGATTCATTAAATTTCCATTCTGAGTTGGCGGTGGAAAAAAAAGCATGTCTTTGATTACACCTCATTTCTTTAAATATCAAAAAAGGTTAGGTTTTCTGGTTGTTGTTTGAAACTGACAGCAATACATGAATCAATTCGGCGCGTACGTTCAAATTCCAAGGCTTACCTAAAATGGAAATTTAAAGAATCACACGTTAGATGAAAACCCAATAAAACAAAAGTTACAGTGGTTTAATAGTAGTTTAATAAACAAGAGTGTTAATAAGAGCGATTAATAATCGAAACGATTTTAACGCGTGAGCGCAGCGAGCGCGTTAATGAGTCGAGATTATTAATCGCCGATTAACACTCATGTTGATTACAATATTTTTTTGTCGATCGCTCTTTATTAGAATGAAAATAATCTAATTTTGTTCCATGGCAAAATCCAAATTCTAACATAATATGCAATAAGTCAAAATACCACTGACATAATTAATTAATTTCGGCAGGTGTCAGTTCCAAATGCATGTTTCAATAATATAATATATTGTTGGTTACCTAGCAAATCTCAACAATGTTTTTAATGTGCATGTATGTATTAAACTGAGTTATTAATACACTCCTTTTATTACATTAACTAGATCTTTAATAAACGATCGACAAAAAAGTTTCTTTTTAATCTATTGAGTACCGCTGAAATTAAATTCAGAAAGCGTACGTCTATCTGAAAATCTTTCTATACACCTTGTAAGTATTCACTATGAGTGTAATTCACCATTTTAACTTAACTATTAATTTAATAACAATAAGTAATAAATGATGACATTAACTCAAAAAAAAACTGATATAATTTCAATTTACTGAAACTTACTTACATTTCACGGCAACTTACTATGTATTTTGCTTAATATTCAGCGGCTCTCAACAATGGAAAATTTAGGACATTGAAAGGAAAAATTGCGAAGGAGTAATTTTCATTTTACAACTTTCTTATAGTTTCTAAATAATAGTTCAGTAACTTCACATATCCCCAATATAAAATTTAAAACATAAATTACTCCTATAATTTTTTTGAAAAATGCTAGTAATTCATCTAACTTTGCATTGATGTAGGTATTTCATAATTATTGCGCTTTTGTGAAAAGTTTATTAATAAAATTAGTTTACTTTGAGCCAACTATCTTATCTTTTAATTTTCCTCCATATGTTACAAATCACCCTGTATTTCTACTTATTTATTTATTAATACATGTTTATTTTTACGACAAGTAAATATTGATTTTTTATTAATAGCTTATCTGCGACAAAAAATTGTTATGGCGTCAATATTATGTACCTAATTATCACAGATATTCTGCGCTATTATGTCAATAATTATAGTATAAAGCGAAAAGGTTCCAGAACTTTTTCCACTGTCAGTGGATGAGAATTATATATATGTTAAGCAATATTCTTAGACGGACCGCTCTGGCTTTGTTTATATTCACGGAGCGCCAAGGTTCTGCCCTGTCAGCAATATTTCGATGGGTGTTCGACTTCGCCGGTCAAGTTCAGATATAATTTGTTAATTGTTATGAGTAGTCTAGATTTTGCATTATATAAAGTAGCTTAGAGTTCAGTGCGGTGGTTGGGAGGCAATATTTTTGTAGTTATTGTTTTAATAAAGTGCATTTATGTTACATCAGAAGTGGGATTGTGCCCTAAAGCCCTAAATTGATACAAAAACGATAAACAAAAAGTTCAAGTTTTGGTGTTGTGCATCTACTACGGGTATTCAAGTTGGTATTTATTTGGCTTGATTTTTCGCATTATTTAATTTTGAGAAATTAATGCTTTGGAATCAGGTATGATCTTATTATTTTTCTTCTTGCCTAGAGAAAATAGATCGAAGGCCAATGTGATGGTGCGTGATGTTTTTATAAACATCCAGACCGTATTTTGCAGATTCGCTAGTTTTTTTTTTTGCACACTGTATCTTGTTTATCTTAGATAATCCAACAGTAAGTTAAAACGTTTGTACTTTCGTTGTTTCTTTTAAAACAAATTAATGATCACTTCAGAAGAATTTGCGTTCTGATTGAGTTGCGCTTGTGTGCCTTTATCATAAAGAATTAATTTGAGGTAATTTTCTGAAAATTTGATTTCATTACGTGTTGTGTTGTGTTGCATTTACTGTTACATCAGTTCAAATTAATAAAAATTTAGGGTCAGACATGGACGAGCAACAAAAGAATGTTCTAATCGCTAGGTTGACAAAATATAAAGGGCCGTTTGTTGTCCAAAAAGTTTTGGAACATGATCGCTATTGCCTAAGTCGTGGTGGTAAGCGAACCACGGTGGCAGCACGAGACCAACTCAGGCGTTGGCCTAGTCTTGGTAACTGAAGACTCACAACTACTGGTGAGTTTTGTTTGTTTTATTTGTTTTTGGTATGTTAGTATCAACATGGAGAGTCTCCATGTGATTTATTGAAAAAGTTTTCAATTATGTCAAATCATGTGAAAAGAGAAAACAGTGACTGTTGCTCACTGTTGGTTGAGGGTGCGCTGCCCGGATTGAGAGTCTCAATCCAAAACGAACGTTTGTGGGAGTCCCACAGAATTTTGTACTGTTAACACTGTAGTGTTGGAACTGAGAGTCTCAGTTTAATTCATGTCGACAAGGTGCGCTGCCTTGGTTGAGAGTCTCAACCAAAAAGTACTGAAAATGAAATTGTTCAAAAAAAAAAAAATGCATTCATCGGGTTTACTTTTGTATTATCTGTTTGATTAGGTGCGAGGACGCCCCAGTGTCAGAACTGGCCGTGTTAAGCAATATTCTTAGACGGACCGCTCTGGCTTTGTTTATATTCACGGAGCGCCAAGGTTCTGCCCTGTCAGCAATATTTCGATGGGTGTTCGACTTCGCCGGTCAAGTTCAGATATAATTTGTTAATTGTTATGAGTAGTCTAGATTTTGCATTATATAAAGTAGCTTAGAGTTCAGTGCGGTGGTTGGGAGGCAATATTTTTGTAGTTATTGTTTTAATAAAGTGCATTTATGTTACATATATTAGTTATATTAAAACGAAATTTTATTTATTTATTATACATTTCTTTCAGTACATAAAATTGGAACTAAAAATATTTGGCGGGAAATTTATTAAGTACCTTAATTCGCTCGGCTCTTTTCCTACTAAGTCTAAACAAATTAATGTATTTTAAATTTCCCAAAAAAATGTAGTCCATTACTCAAAGTGGAGTGAATTTTATTTATTTATTATTATTATAAGAATTATCAAATTTTCAAGAAAAATATGAGTATAAACTTGGCAAATTGTTGCAAAAATTTTTTTTTAATTGCTTGGCTTATGGGCTAATTCACATATTCAGAAGTTTTGTTATAGTTTTATGTTATTTCCGTTTTCATTTGAACAAAACATAAAAACTTGATCCTCGCAATAAAGTTTGGAAAATCCCAATTTAACCCTGTCTTTAGTTTAGCATATAAATTTGTCGTTGGTTTGATGATAAATGAATTCTATTTATTTGAGAACGCGCGCTCACATAAAACTATAGAGAGTAGTAAAATGCCCAGAGGAACAAACTTTTAATATTAAAGGAAAATCAGAAACTTGACTTCAAAAGCAGTTTTCTTCAGTTATCTACTTGGCACGTCAAGTTCACAGGTCATAAAACAATAAATTCAGCAGTTTATGTGACCGTTGTATTGAATAAGTTTTTTGTTAAAAGCACGTACCTAATGACTTTACCTGTACTCCGAGCTCCTTTTCTGGGTTATTTATTTTACAAATTACTACAACAAAACTTTAGTGCTTGGGTGGGGACGCTGGCTGCTTTCTTCTTAAGCCCAATCAAACCGTGCACCTTTACAATCATGACATAATTTGTTAAATCTGTTCAACCGCAAGTGCTTATAGTTTCGGTATTTTTCCATTTTTCAGGTCTAAAACGTGACCATTTGCCGAAATGGTCGATTATGTTGTTGGAAATAACACAATTTGACAGAAGTTGTGCCGCGCCACCTGTGAAAGGTCCAATTGTGAAGGGACAATGAACTGGCGTAAAATGTAAAACGATATGCTTTTAACTTTTAATTTAGCGTAAGGCTTGTTTTGTTCCATTGTTGTTCTAAAATAGAGTATGTTTTCTAGTTATCAGGAAAAAGGACAAAATAATTTCTGTTTTTAAGCGCCAAATTTTCACCCATTACCGTTACCTAATCCAAAATTATTTGCAGATAGGAAATTTTTTACATCAGGTATCCAAAAAGTTTAATATAAAAAAAAATCACGATTACAATACTTCCTTATACTTCGTATAAGAAAGTAAAAACTAAAAAAAAATTATGAATTAGAAATAAAAGTACACTTAAGTATAAGTAAGTATAACAATAAATTCTTATTATATTATACTTCTTGCATATTTCATGTAAATTTATTATATTAATACATAATAAAACCTACTAAATTATAATAATAGTGAAGAAGGTAATTGAAAATTAAGACTGTTGTACTCAAACAATGAATATAATAGATTGTATTTGCAATTCTGAGTTTTTCAATTATACTATACATATTTTCTCTCATTAAATAACAAAAACAATGTAAATTATTTCATACAGGGTAATGTGAAATTATAAAATAAAGACCATTATTTTTAAAACAGATGACACAACTATGAAAAATAGAAATACTAACAAAAAATCAGGGTAAAACTAGAATAAACTAGGTGGTTACAATAACCGTTTTCTTGTCAGAAAAAAAATTGGGTTAGTATAGTTCTTTTATATGACGATAAAAAAAATCCCAAACGAGACCGTGACCAATACGTCGTATTTTATTAGATTAAAATATACCTGAAATAGTATATTGTAATACAAGTGCGGAAAAGGCATCATGACAATACGAGCGATAGCGAGTGCTGCAATCACACGAGTAGGTATTCCAATTTTAGATATAGCTGCTCGGAATAATCGATAACTTCTATTTCTCGGACCTGTATCGCAAAATAAGGTTTTAGTTTTCAGAAAGTTTAATAATCTCCTTGCTATTTCTAAGTTCTAACCGGTGATTTCTTATGAGTTTTCACTTCTTTCAATGATTATCGTTCCTAATATGTATTTATATTCCTCACTAACCTTACATAGGAATCTATAAAATCTTCTAGATTGTTTACAAGAAGAACTGTAAGAAATTTTCTTCTGAATAAAAATTGAATGCAGCCCTTTCTGATTCCTCTCTTGATCTGAATCTTTTTGGATGTTCTATGGTCTATAAAAGTAGCACCGATTTTTTATTATGATGTAAACTAGTGATCATTTGATGCCTGTAAACTTGAGCTGAGGGTGCGAGATTTTGTCAAAGGTTTCCTTAACTATCGTGCCAAAAAGGCTCTTCCTTATAAACCTCAAATGTCATATCCCAGAAATCAGTTATAGTAAATAGGTAATTAAAAATGAGTTGTTATATTTTCGCAGGTAATTCATTCTTAATAGTGATACATGAAGGATTCTTTGTGAATTTAAAACAGGTGGGGAGCCATATTTGAGTCTTAATAGATGATCAGACTAACACAGTACATTTAAAACACGAACTATTATTGAAAGATAAAAATAGTGACCTTCCTGAGAAGATGATGTACTGGTATTCAATAATAATTAAAAACATTTTCATTTTTAATAAAAACAAACGAGGGAATTCTTCGAAAGTTAAAAATAGGTCACAATTATTACAGACGGACAATTACGAAATGCATATGTATTTAGTAAATTCTGCAAAAATAAAATTATAGCTTCTGAAATTGTGCCAAGACAATCTGCGATTTAAAAACAATTTAACAATATTCAACCTGACTATTCAAAAATTATTTCTGTTACGATTTCAAATTCCAGTTTCAAGTTACGACTACCTATACCTAAAAATAGCTTTGTGCAAAGCCACGCAAGTTGTTTCAATTACAATATAGCTAAATGAAATCATCATTCCTCATAATGCACTTTGTGTAAGTTGTACAATATACTAAATAAACTTCCTACATAATATAAAATCATCATGCGGTAATACCCTGGTACCGCTTCATAGTTAACTTGTACAATTACCAACCCAAATTTAAACAAAATGAAAACTAATCCCGGCGAAAATTTCACAACCAAACTACAATACTGCACATTTGCGGCCATTTCCACATTACTGAAATTGTAAACGAACATTTTCGGAGCGGGTGGTCTCTAACATCGTCTTTAAAGTTATTTGACCGAGTAAGCATACCCACGCACATGACCTGTAATAATTTTAAGGTTATTTTAACAGACCACTGAGTCCTGGTTAAATTTGACTTTCCCTACAGTATATATTTAAATACGAAAATAAACTTCTCTAGTATAGACTAAGACCAAAACGCCGTCAAGTTGTACAAGTTGAAATTTTAATCGGGAATTTAATATTTACATATACGGTTTGTGTCTGCACATATCCACTAAAACCCTCTGGTTTTACAACCAGAAAGTTTGCACACTAAACTTAACCAATATAAACCGTTTTATATAATTATTTAAAGTATTTAAACAGGGATTTAATGGAGTTTAGGGAAAAACTGGGAAGATTTATTTCAAGTTCATTTTGCATATTTCATAAAGTTTCAATTTAGGATTTGGATATTAAAGTGCACGTGAACACGTGGACTCGTCTGGGTAGTTGTAAATATGTACTGTTATTTTTTCCGCAATTTCGTACATTTTTTATTGTTTATGAATAAAGTAATAAACTGTACAGAAATACTTAAATTCGTTTTCAATTATAGTCATTATAACATTATGATCAAAGGAGTGCGGATTTGACGAAACAACTCAGTTAAAATTGGAATTATACAAAAAAATATTTCATTTTTTTTAAGTTTTTTAAGTCAGGTTAAAAAATAATCTAAACTGCTGGCCAATTGAAACGTAACAAGCGAATTTTTAGGTTGAATTTAAAGTCAAATATTTTGAAAAGGAGAAAAGATATCAACATGAGGTTTTCAGGATTCAAGAGATAATTTTATTGCGAAAGCAATAGTGTGACCCGATTTTTTTACTTTGAAGTACGTTACTATCTACAGGGTATGAAAGAAAGTTGTCTTTTTTTTCTCAAATTTTATACCTACCGGAATTCCACAAAAAATTTTTTATATTTTTTTGATGTCAATTTTTTTAGTCCCTGGTTAATGAGGAAAAAACCAATTTCTCAAAATTTTTATATCCCTCTTATTTTATAAGATACCGAATTTTTTATTAAATTTAATATTGGTGAACAGGTTTTTGCAATAATAATTATGCTGCCATTTTGAAAGCAAATGTGATATGTCGATAAAAAGGTAATTTTAAGTAGAATCTAATTATTACGGAAAAAATGTACAGGATTGTTTTAAAAAATTTTGAAAGTTAGTAGGTGGCTCTTCCGGTGAAACCGGAAGTGTCATCAGATTGTTTTAAACGTCAAAATGATTATTCCTTTCAACAATCAAACCATGCCAAATTTCAAATTAATACAGTTAAATGTAACAAAATGGTGGGGGTTGTAAAACGATTTCGTAGCCACCCGGTATACACGAATATGAGCAAATTTTTGAAAAAGTGAAAAACCCGTTTCGAGTATATAAGTCACTTAAACCAATGGTGAACATAAACTTACTAAATTTCATTCTATTCCTATAAGAAAATAGCCTTAAAAAAAGAATTAAAAAGTTTACCAATTAGCGAACGTGTACCCATTTTTGATAAGCCACTGGTTACCAATAAATTAATGAAAGTACAAAAAGTGTACTTTTTATAAGAAAGCCATTCATAAGGTATTATAATCAACTACAGAGATTGGTTCTTACAAAACACAATACGGCCGAACGACAAAAAACAAAGAAAAAATCAAATTTTCAACAAAAATTCGGTATCTTATAAAATAACAGGGATATCAAAATTTTAAGAAACAGGTTGTTTTCCCATTAAGTAAGGATTAAAAAAATCTACATCAAAAAAATATTTAAAAAATTTTGTGGAATCACGGTAGTTATAAAATTTTACAAAAAAAAGAAGACTTTCATTCATACCCTGTAGACAGTAATGTACTTCAAAGTAAAAAAATCGGGAAAAACTATCGTTTTCTCAATTAAATTATCTCTGAAATCCTGAAAACAGCATGTTGATATATTTTCTATTTTTCAAAATATTTGACTTTAAATTCAACCTAAAAATTCACTTGGTACGTTTCAGTTGGCCAGCAGTTTAGTTTCACTGATGATCTGACTTGGAAACTGATTCTTTATTGTCCATTATTTCGGCAGAGAGAATTAAAACTAAAAGTGTTTGGCATCAGGAAATTTAAAATTTCTGAATTTGATTGGACGCTTAGCGCCTCAAGTCGGAGAATACCCAGTCAAATTGGTGTATTTTAAATTCTTCGCCAAATACTTTTAGATCTAATTCGCTGTAGGTACTGAAAAATTGAAATAAGGCCCGGTTTTTCAGTTGCAGGTTAACTCTAACTAAAAGTTTATATCCATAGAAATGTTTGTTTCTATAGAAATTAACTAATAGCTAGAGTTAACTTGCGACTAAAAAACCGCGCCTAAGTACAGTCACTAGCTCAAAGGCCAAGATGCCGCTTCTAAATTTTGGAGAGGAAAATTTGTGAAAAATGTTAACCTACAGAAAGAAGCCCATCCATAAATGAATAAAAATAGGATTTAATCACAAGAACTCAAAATTTTAACGTTCGAAACCGAAAGAAATCAAAATTATCACGACATTTCTAGGACTTTCTTTAGATTATCTCCAAATTTCTTCCAGATTACTTCGGTTCTGTTAGATTACCTTCGAACTGTATGCCTATTCACCATTACTCCTTTTATTTCAAATACTGAAGTAATTTTAGAGTATCATGACATACACAATATAAAAAATTTCTTACGACCTTCGAAGCCGTCCTCGGTTGTATAGTGTGATAGAATTCCATCTTGAAAGTTCTAGATAGATTCGAGGGATAATAGAGCCTCAATAAGTTTTGTGCTTTATTGTAGTGGTTACCAAAAGAACCTTAGAAAAAGGCGCAAAATGTTTGTAATTATGAATTTCATCCCCCTATAAACTTTTTAAGTTTAGAATCAAACGTCACACATCCATGAAAATATTCTTGATCTTATCCAAATAACAATAAAAATAATTAGTGTTTAAACCTCATCCAAATTAAAAATTGCTAGAATAGAATACTTCCATTCCAGGGAGACATGAATATATCAAATTGTCCTCAACTTTACATTAGACTATCACGTTTGTTCTATAATATTTATATTTATCCTATTTCACTTTGTAGCTTTCTATCTTTTCGGATGATCTTTATGTACTTTATAGTCATGCTCTTTTATGTTTACTTTAGCATATAGCAAACATATTACAGATATTGCACCACGCAATATTCTATACAACATTCACATCAAAATAGCGTATATGAGTTACAAATTATGTTGTCAGAAGATCCTAATTATAGAAATTCATTTCATGCTCATGTCATATAAGAATTTTTCTTGTAATATCAATTTGTATGTGCTAAATTTAGCACTAAGCCTAAACATATAGGCACTGTAGCTAATATCAAATAACGATTGACAGATTTTTACATATTTTCTAAACTGTTTAATAAAATTGATGTTTTCTATATTGCGATCAATTAAAACCCCCAAATTATTCAAGTACTTATAATTACCTAACAAAATAAAATGCTACATTTTAATTAATAACTGACTAGTTTTCATTTATGATAAGTGCAGATTTCTAGCGCTGCATTTATAACAAAAAAGTTTAAATTGCACTGTTAATTCTAACGTGTTTTTCTAAACAAATTTCCTGACAGATGTAGTTTATTTTCAATTTATGCTTCATCTATTTTTTAAATTTAGTACTTACATGTAAAAGCGCGATGATAATTAATACGTCTACTCTACAACTAGGTCATTTTAATAAAATAGTCTAAATACTTTTTTCCTTCTACTTCCTCCATTAACGTCCAACATATAACTGAATAAATTTAATTATTATACATATTTCCATTCTCTTTACTCTAGATAGGAATATAATGAACAAGCATTCTCAAATTTCACCGTGTTGACACAAATATTTCTTTAGTTTTGGTTGATTTAATGCGACACTTGGGGTCTGGAATGCACCCTTAAATTTGTCATATGAAGGTCGACCTAATGTGCTTTAAATTGGTGCCATATGTAGACGGGAAGTTTACAAAACATTCACAAAAAATAACAAATGGGACTGTTACAGAACGAATCACTTGAAATAAGTATCTATTTATACTTACGTCAGGATGTTATAAGTTGTTTTGTCTTATGTGTTTTTTAATTTAACCACTGTATTTTATGATGTTGGAATTTTGGGATCCTACTGTTTATTTTCAGACATAAGTTTGAGGTCATTGCTTGATCTTCCTGTTTAATATCACCGCGCATCAATATATTATCCAACTGTAAATATTTATTAATGCAAACAAATAATTGCACGAATTTTCACATAAATATTTTCTTATACGAATGATTGAGGGCATGTTTGGTTTAATAAAATTTTATTGAGTTTGGTCGAGGGTATCCCAGACTGACCGAGGGTTATGAAGTGGTGAAAAAGCCCTTATGCTTGTACTGTATGCCAAGACTTGACTTTAATAAATGGGGTGGTCTTGATAACTTAATTTATTAAACAGACAAGAAAGGCTTTATTCTTCATTAAGGGGTCATTTCAAGCTATCAGGCACCAGTGTTAAAATTAATTAATTTGGACGCTTCTTTGTGTTACATGTACAGTTTTGATTGTCTTTCGGGGAAAATGTGTTTGGACAAAAGATATCAAAAAGTACAATGACATGGGACACGAGTTGTAACGGATAGAGGATATAACGACCTAATCTTTTGTAGTAAAGATGGTGCTTTTTTAACCAGTTAAAAAAATCGCATCATTATTTATCGATTTTTTAATCACTCCATTTGTAAACTTGAAGTATTTTATGTAGGCATGTGCATTACATGCTTTCTCTTTCTCTCTCCCCAGCTATCAACAAGTACATGAGAGAGGGAGTGTGTGTGACGCACATGTCTACCTAAAATAATAACATTGCCTTCAATTTTTATTGGAAGTATTTTGTTGTTACTAAAAGAACTAAAACTTCACTTTTTGACCTATAGTTTTCCAAAATTAGCATCAAAATTCATTGTAGCATGTTCACTGAGGTTTCGTCTACAATGTTTATTTAAAGATTAGGGGAATAGTTAACTCTGGGTTGGAAAAAATCAATTTTTAGCAAAAAGTAAAAAAAATCAATTGGTTTGGGTTTTGGCAGTTCTAACCTATTGCCATTTTTTAGAACTTTTTTAAATAATACAAAATACGTCAGTATAGTTTTAAATTTTTTTGGTAAAATGAAAATTTTTTTATTTTCAAATAGAAGAATAGAAATATTTAGAACATTTTAAATGTATGTCAAAATGAGTGTTTTCGACACTCTTACTCAAAATCTATTTGCAGCTTTATATCACTTATTATTAGGTGGTATTTATAAAAATGAAGCATTTACTTTAAAGTATAAGGTAGAAGTAAAAGGTAGCACTAAGAAGTAAAAGGTAGAAGTAAAAGCTTTTGCTTCAATTCGTATTCACAATCTTTACCTTTTCCTTGCAAAGAAATACTTCAGATAAATGAAGTAAAAGGTGCAGAAGTTTTGCGATTTCAGACACGTGTTGTAACAATCTTATAGTTTAGTATGTGAAATTGGGACAATTTTTTAAGCGAGTCTAGTAGGCTATAAAATCTGGAATTTTTAAAGGATTTTCATTCTGTTTGAATTTTTTAGTAAAACTAACTTGAGTCTTTGTAAAATTACAAACCTCAAAAAATCTGTCAATTTTTCAAAGTTTTATGACAGTTTTAAAGACAATAAACTGAAATATGGACATTTTTTTAAGCGAGTATATTGTAGGCTATAAAATCCGGAATTTTTCAGGGATTTTCATTCGGTTTAAATTTTCTAGTAAAACTAACTTGGTTCTTTATAAAAAAGCAACCCGTACGTAAATTTGTCAATTTTTCGAAATTTTATGTCAAACCTGAAAATTATACAATTTTTTTAAGCAAGTTTATAGTAGGCTATAAAATCCGGAATTTTTGAGGGATTTTCATTCGGTTTGATTTTTCTAGTAAAACTAACTTGGCTCTTTATAAAAAAGCATACCGCAATGCAGCCTGTGAATTTTCCGAAATTTTATGACAGTTTTAGAGACACAAACCTGAAATTTGGACAATTTTTTAAACGAGTTTATAGTAGGCTATAAAATCAGGAATTTTTGAGGGATTTTCATTCGGTTTGAATTTTCTGGTAAAACTAACTTAGTTATTTGGAAAAAACCAAACCTCACGAAAATCTGTCAATTTTCCGAAGTTTTATGACAGTTTTAAAGACACAAACCTGAAATTTGAACAATTTTTTAAGCGGGTCTATAGTAGGCTATAAAATCCGAAATTTTTGAGGGATTTTCATTCGGTTTGAAGTTTCTGGTAAAACTAACTTAGTTATTTGGAAAAAAGCAAACCTCACGGAAATCTGTCAATTTTCCGAAATTTTAAGACAGTTTTAAAGACACAAACCTGAAATTTGAACAATTTTTTAAGCGAGTTTATAGTAGGCTATAAAATCCGGAATTTTTGAGGGATTTTCATTCGGTTTGAATTTTCTGGTAAAACTAACTTAGTTATTTGGAAAAAACCAAACCTCACGAAAATCTGTCAATTTTCCGAAGTTTTATGACAGTTTTAAAGACACAAACCTGAAATTTGAACAATTTTTTAAGCGAGTCTATAGTAGGCTATAAAATCCGAAATTTTTGAGGGATTTTCATTCGGTTTGAAGTTTCTGGTAAAACTAACTTAGTTATTTGGAAAAAAGCAAACCTCACGGAAATCTGTCAATTTTCCGAAATTTTATGACAGTTTTAAAGACACAAACCTGAAATTTGAACAATTTTTTAAGCGAGTTTATAGTAGGCTATAAAATCCGGAATTTTTGAGGGATTTTCATTCGGTTTGAATTTTCTGGTAAAACTAACTTAGTTATTTGGAAAAAACCAAACCTCACGAAAATCTGTCAATTTTCCGAAGTTTTATGACAGTTTTAAAGACACAAACCTGAAATTTGAACAATTTTTTAAGCGAGTCTATAGTAGGCTATAAAATCCGAAATTTTTGAGGGATTTTCATTCGGTTTGAAGTTTCTGGTAAAACTAACTTAGTTATTTGGAAAAAAGCAAACCTCACGGAAATCTGTCAATTTTCCGAAATTTTATGACAGTTTTAAAGAAACAAACCTGAAATTTGAACAATTTTTTAAGCGAGTTTATAGTAGGCTATAAAATCCGGAATTTTTGAGGGATTTTCATTCGGTTTGAATTTTTTGGTAAAACTAACTTAGTTCTTTGTAAAAAAAGCAAACCTCACGGAAATCATACAGTCCACATCCAACACGTTATTAATATAAAATCGAATTTATATTATTTATAATTATATTATGTACTTGGTATCAGTATCATAGAAACCAGTAAAAAACAAAGAGTGATCATTCTGAGATTCGAACAACCTGGGACTTTGGGATCCAAGCCCTTATTATGCCAATACTCTATCTAGGCCGTCTAATTCAACTCGCACAATTTTTAGGAATATCTCGTTTTTTTTTGAAATTTTTTTGGCGGAATTTCAAAAAAAAGTTTAAACAAAATATGTTCAAAATTTAATTCTAAATCAGTGTTAAAGAATAAAAAATCTCGTAATTTGTTTATTTTTCAAGATAGTCATAAGAAATGTAAGATTTTCGCAAAAAAGTTGCTGCGAACTAAGTAGATGCATTTATTTAGAAGCAAATCCTTCAGTTTAGAAGCAAATACTTCTTTTTATAAATACGAAAAAAGTAATAGCTTTTATTTTGAAGCCAAACCTCTCGCCTCGAAGCAAAACCTTTTCCTTCGCTTTTTTTATGCATATAACCTGAAGCAATTGCTCCATTTTTTGCCAGCAAAAGGTAATGCTTCTTTTTATAAATACCGCCTATTATTTAACTGTTTTTCATGACACTTGGTTTTTCAGGATTTAAGCATCACTGAGTATCCTTTATTTATTCATGCTCTCTTCTACACTCTGACATCCCTTGATAGCTGTCAGTTAACCTTCTTGTTTTAATTATTTTTGTATTTACTTTTGTTCAAAACAGAACAGGAAATTTTAAGGTCTTTCATGTTCGTTTATTTTAATTTTTCAATACTACTCGTATTCCCTAGTTTTGGAAAGTCTTATAGAAAATAATGTTACATCTAAATAAATCTATTTGCATAAAAATTATACCAAACAGAACGACAAATAGAACTTTTACTGCAGGTAGGTACATCAAACTGTATTTATTCCCATTAAAAGACCTCAAACCCAAGATGCTTTAAAAAAATAATTTCATCTTTCAGTAGCCAATTTCTATGCATACCGTTTTGTACATTTCAGATATAACAAGTCCCTTTTTATATGTATTTTCTAATATCCCAGGGATAACTAGGGATTTTGTCTAAGGATTTCTGTAATTTTGTATATAGAGTAAACGTGCTGCTTTATACGTTTCCGGGATAAAGCCGACGGACAGATTAATAAAAGCTGTTCAAATATGTGGAAATGGCCACTCGCCTATTGCAAATAGTTTTTGAAACACACAATAATGCAGCCGGACGGCGTCCACTAAATTTGTTCAGATGATGATGAAAACAGGAAAATTATAGAGGAGAAACAAGTTGTTTAAAGGAAAATAATTGAAAAGTTTTGTCTCATTCATAATTAATAAAATTACGAGTAAAATTAGCAATAATTCATATTCCATTTATTCAATAACTGAAATATAATACAGTGAAGTCGCTACGTACTTTATTTCGACACAAGATTTTTTTTTTTGATAAAACCAAAAAAGTTATCTTGCAGCTAAAATTTATTATCGCAACAGTCTGTATCAACAACCACCTCATTGAAAATTGTACTTTTTAAATTAGAGAATTTATGTGAGAGATTTCTAAGAATTTCTGCTATAAAGGGTCGTAAGTCACAAGAGTATTGATTTACTTGATCCTATAAGTTTTATGTTCTTAGTTAATGTAGTGTGTACAATTTTTATCGTTTTGAAGAATTTTCGTGTCTGTCACTCTACAGTTATAATTAAACAGCTGCCAATGAGACTGGAAATATTGTGATTCATCTTCTTTATATTTATATTTTTCTGCTATTCTAACTAATTTATAATAGCTCATTTTTAAAATATGTAAATACATACATGGAAGTTCGCAGCTAAATTCGAAGGTTTATTCAGAATAATGCAAATAAATTTATGTTTTCTACATATTCTGAAGAAATGGCCTAAAATTTGTATTACTAGTAAATAATATATGTAGTTTTTTTCCATTCCCTGTTTAAAATCTTTAATTGATTGATACTAGTTTATATTTTAGTAAAAAGAACACCCAATTTAATATTATCAACAATATAATTTACTACGTCATAATAATTAATAATTACAAGAAATTCATAAACTGACACGTAAAAAGATTGAATGTAGATATTTTAAAATGCTAGATTGCCATGCACGAATTAAAGTAAACTACATTTTGTTATTGTTAATTTTGATGTCAATTTAATTTTAACTAAAAATAATACAATGTAGATAGTAACAAAAATCATTATGGACTGCTAATAAAAACATGAAAAATAATAATGTGCATGCACTAAATTAAAAAAATACCGACATATCTATTTATATTTATTTAAAAGCTTCATACATATTTTTTGAAAATAATCTAATAATATGTCCATTTTCAGTTACATATTTTTAATATCAAAATAAAACCTCTTTGATACCAATTATGTGCACCAAAATACTGTTTTGCTATTAAGTTCTCAAAAAGCTCATATAAAAGGTATGATTTTGTTAAAGATATATCGTGAAATCAATTGAAAATGTCATTTATAAATAAACAAAATGTAATATCGAGATATTTCCAGACAAAGCACACAAATTCTAGATCGGTGAATTTATTTTATAAATGAGATTATTTCCTGAAAGAACAAAATGAAAAGATACACAGCTTAGCTTATTAATAAATGAAATTGTCTGGGTACAAAATATATTATTATTCATTAAAAAATAAAAATGGAAAGGAGGAGTATAAATTTAAAAATAAATAAGTACCTACACAGTACACAGGTAATTATCTGTGGATTTCCTTGTAAAGTATTATAACGAATAACAAATTCAGCACCATCTATATCTTATATACAAAAGTGAATGTTTGTCCTCTATACAAATCTACCCCGTTGGAGATATCGACGCCAAATTTTTTGTGGATGTTCTTTCGGCTTCCACACGAGTTGTATAAGTAATGAGAGTTTTTTGCACAGTTTTTTCGATAATCAGTATTGAAAAAACGGCGCAATAGTTATTTGTGTATCAAGGTCGTAAAGGTGACCTTTTTTGGTTGAATCTGTTGTTTGCGTCTGAGCCGTTAGCCGAGGCTGCAATTCAGATGAGACCAAAAAAGCACTTTTGGCTGAGGTGCACACAACGTTTTTTAGGCGATCATCGCGAAAGAATTTAAAAATTTGGTCACAAAACACAAAATTAATTTTTTTTTTACATTTTGCAGAAAAACATAGTTACCTTAGACAACTAAAAAACTAAAAACCAAAGCATCTCCTCTCAAATTTAATATTAAGCGTCATTTTTTATTTCAGTTTCTGACAGTTCTGTTCCAAAAAAGTAACATCTGACCGATGTGTACAAAAAAGTAAAACTTTATGGCGGCAAAAGGCGCCATAAAATCAACGTTTTTGTAATGATCGCCTAAAAAATTAAAAACTGTCGTGGCCGTGAAGTCCGCGGGAGTAAATAAGTATTTTTGATGGAAATTCTATTAAATTACACGATGATTAACAATAAACAATTTATTATACATAAATACAAATTCAACTAGTGCCAGAAAAACTATGGTAAAAGTAAAGAATGGCGCGCAACAAAAGCCAACTGATCTGACAATTCAAAATCAATAAGGCTCACAACAAGGAGATCTCTTATTTTCATTCAAGATATCCAACAATTTTCCGGATTCGAGACTCTCTAAGACCGTTCAGTTATTTATGACTCTCTTAGTAAATTGTACTTAAATCTGCTATGGTTAGAGTAATATTGTAGCAGGGCAAAGAATAAAAGACCAAAATCTGGAAAATGGGTTTAAATCACCAAATCATCAAATTTATCTAACAGTAAAATAACTGGAGGCGACTGTAATGAACATCGGATTCTGTTGGCGTTTCAGGTTTCAGAATTTAAATCATTAACTATCTTAAATTTAACATAAGTAGGTATAATAGAAACAAAAATTATAAAATATTTTCAGAAGCATTTTGTCAAATAGTAAGTTTTTTAGTGGTCAGTTTTGTGAAATGCTCTAATTTGTATTCAATAGCTTATTTTGTCCTTGGATGATATAAATATTTTCTAATGTCTGGTCATTTACGAAGTATGAGATATTTTTAAATTAACAAATAGGAATAAGGTACCTGTTTGTTATGTATACCTATTCTAAATTACCAAGTAATTATTATTATCGAATACCTGTATGAGCTAAATAATTATTCTTAATATTCATGATTCATATTAAAATTAACAATAAATAAATAAAATAGTTATTAAGTACGTGCATTAAAGTCAAAAAATCAGTTTTTCTACTTAATGGCAGCTATTATTTATCTTTTGTGGTTATATTATCATTTTAATAAGTTCATATAGCAAATCAACATTGAATATATTTTTGTTAATGAAGGAAACAGAGTTGTGAATTAATGTCTATTAATAAGAATATCTAAAAATATATACTTAATTTCTTGTAGTCGAGGCTAGGGATAATAATGTAATATCTAACTAAAAGGAGTAAAAGGTAAAATAATAATAGGAAAATAAGTAAATGCGTAAATCTTTTAATTTGATAGTACTTCATCTTTCAAATTTCGAATTTTAAAAACAAAACACTCAATTATTTTATATTAGTTTAAACAGGGTGATCAGTAATTGCCGCACTCGGAGCATACTGTGATAAACTTTACGTTTTAAGAATGACGAATTTTTTTGCCGCGCTGCTGTAAGTCCTTTCTTTACAAAGATATGACCAGTTTTGTGAAAATAAAAGTGACAACACTGCATTGAACATGTGAATAGGTTCGACGAGAAAAAAAAGAGAAACGTTCAATATTTTATGATGCGAGAACTTGTCAAACTAATTTAGTACTGGCAATTTTATTAAAAAACAGAAACAACAATTGAAATTCATTATTAATATATTCATGGCAATAGAAGGTATTTTAGTTTATCCCAAGGGGAGCTTGAGAGGTTGCCAAACTTCAAATTTCTCTCAAATTTAGGTATTTTATTAAATTTTAACATTTTCAATTTTCTTGTATTAGAGGTTTGGTGAAAAAAAATGAACAAATCATATTGCATTTTATCCAGAGATTATAGTAGCATGAATTATTCACTCATTTTTGTCTTGGTTATGAAAATAATTAGCTTGTAACTTGGATAAGGGAAACTCTATAACTCGGAAACTAACCATCAGATTTAATTTTTCTTTGCAGATTATCTTTAGTTTTAATGTGCTCTATAACGCCCTGTATTCGGAGTGCGCCAATTACTGATCACCCTGTATAGATTACAAATTCCAAGAAAAAAATGTCTTAGAAAATTAAAACGATTTATAAATAAACAGCAACCTGACTTATTTATTACTAGCTGATTGAACAATTTATTTGCTTTGTCCAATTCCGACTATAGTAACATTGAACCAAAATTAATCGATTATTTCAAGGGCAAAAAATTTCATATCATTATATTTATTTATTATGCATGATGGTTTATATTAATTCTGAATTTTTTTCAGAGATAAGTATGAAAATACTTCAAAAAATACCAAATTCTTAGTAATATTGATTATTTTCTTTAATTAATTGGCAGCAGCCTATTTTCTTGTCTATTTATATTATACATTCAAAAGAAACAATTAAAATTGATTTAAAATTAATGAAATACATAAACCAAATTTATTAAAAATATTACATTTCGAGATATGTGTTAAATTACATAAGGATATAGGTATGTACTAAAATCCTTTTTTTAACAGTTTTTTTTTGAAAATTATTTTTTTGTGGATCTTTTAGCAATATTTTAAATTAAGAACAAGGTTGTGTATAGGTAATAAAGTATTAAAAATATCAATAAAAATGCCTCTAGGCAAAAAAATTTGATAATTTTCTTTACTTTAAGACTTCTTTATTAGTACTTACATACATAATTATACCTATTTTTTTTTGTTGCTTTAAATAAATACAAGAACAAGAAATTATATGATTTCAATTAATATTATCTGTCACCAACAAATTTACAAAGTTTTTGAATGCCAAAAAATAGTTTAAAAATAAATTGATAGTTTTTCTTCACTTTGGAATAATTTTAGTTCAACACAGTAACCCACTATTATGTACAACGAAACACAAAACAATTTTGATTGGGTAATTATTTCAGTAGGTAATTTAAGCTAAAAATATAACTGCCAGTTAATTTTAATAATTTCATAAATTGGCACTTTATCAAACAAATCATTTATTTATAGCTCCTTTACATAAACAAGAAATAAAAATTACAAATTTAGATTATTACATAAATGCACCTAAAAAAACACATAAACCAATAAATTTAACCGCCAAAAAACACCAAAAACCCGCCAAAAAACCAAACAAAAGAACAACAAATAAAAGTGAGGTTACCTGTAGAAGTCAAATACCTACATACGTTGTGTTACATTCAAGTTGTTTTGTAATCAATGGACTGACTCACCTGTTATTAAAATCGCGGACACAAAACACAGCACAGAAGCCCTCATGGTTGCGAAAGTCACTAAAACATCAACAGAAGTCCTCAGCTTCCACAAACACTAACCAAAATATGTTTATTTTCGGCCGCAAAAACTTTATAAAGTTGACGAAAACTTGAATGTAAACACAGTGAAGCGCAACTTCGTCTCACACCCAACAAACAACGCACGTCGACTGGAACGCGAACCGCTGGAGATACGACAAGCATGGAGAAATTCTAGTTTGAATTTCCCGAAACAACCTGCTCGTTGCTTATCGCGGCCGCTCGGACGAAAGGCGCAACACAAAGGATGTTTTTTTGAGTTTTGTTTCACACATTTTTGAATAGGACGATAAATTGCAAGATAAATTTATTGACCCAGAAATTATTGGTGTTTGTAATGTTACTAATGTATGAGAGCTAGCTAGGTGTCTAGCTGCTAGACTATATCTACTGAGATAGCGCGATAAGAACAGGTGTTACAAATTTATAGATAAAAATTATTATTATTAAATACCAAAGTGTTATTAATTCTAAAACAATTGTGTTCTGTTTTACTAGCATCTTAATATTCCATAATGTTTTTAATATCAGAAAGACTTTTTGTAAGGATGTGCGGTGCTAACCCGTTTCAGTTATTAGCTCGAATTCCAAAATCTTCTATTTTTTGTAATAATGTAAGTAGATAATTTTAAATTTATATTTAGAGTTAATTAGAACAATGAAAAAAACTTATATTTTAGAGAAACAAATTCTCTGTGCATCAAATTATCAAAATCAATTTTTTTATGTTTTTTAGGAAATGAAAGAGTTGTGAATAAATCAATTCGAAATCCAAAAATATATGTATATGTATGTAGGTACTTCATTGATCTATCCGAAGCTCTTGGCTTCGGGTTAGCATATGGTGATTTTGTATGGTATATTGTATTTTGTATTTTCCGCTGAAAACGAAATAGTACAGAAAATTGCTCTATATTAGATCAAGTCTGGTTCCGAAGATTTTCGGGATTGAAGTTGCGAAAAACGCGTTTTTTGGGTATTTCATGCTTTAACGAAAATTAAAGGCGGTTTGTCTAATAAAATATGGTCGAATTTTGCTTCCTTTTTGATGTACACTGTTTCCCAAATTGCTTGTAATTGCAGGGTATCTCTGTAATTTGTAAAGATAGAAGTTTGCGGTTTTCGCGAACCCCTGCCATTTTTTCATTAAACTTTTAATGCTGCTAACAGAACTAAGCTAACTTGTTTTGTTTGTGAGTTACAGGGTGAAAACGAAAATTTTCACTTTCTGGGGTGCTGTCATATCTCACACACCGTGTAAGCTAGAAAAAAAGTAAAAACTGTTCTAGATAGATATTTTTGCGTAGAATCCAGTGGCGTACTCGAAAAAAAATTGATTTGCACCGTTTAAGAAATATGACCCAAACTAAGTCTTTTTTAAATGGAACGACCTGTATTTTTTAGTCTCATTAAATTTGTTTATTTTTTCTCATTAAAATGATGTAAACAATAGACACTTTCAAATTTAATAAATGCCCTAAAACAGCCAAAAACCCAATTATAAGTCAAAAAAATTTAGTTCGCCTTGAAAATCGGGGATAAAGAAATGTTTACAAGCAACATATGCAATAAATGGCATTTTAAACATGGGAGTAGAAAAACCATTTTATACGCAACATTGACATAGTTTTAATCATAAATTCACAATCGAAATTATTAATAAATGAAAGGGTTAATATCATAATATCTCCTCATGGATATCACTCTGTATACAGGGTCCGTCAAAACCCTGGCATTCTTCTATAAATTCGTTAGGTTTGGAAATAGAAAAAAATTTTAAAGACAAAAGTTGTCAGAAATTTACTGCTTCATAACCTAAAATTATTTCCATTTATACAGGGTGTTTAATTATGGCTGGACAGCTACTTACTTCGTTATTTTAAATGGAACACCATGTATATTATTAGATTTTCAGATTCTACATGTAATTTTAGATGAAAAAGTGTGAAGGTTTTATATTTTTAAAATGAACGGTTTTCGAGATATTTACACTTTAAAAAGAAAATTCACAAAATTAGAGATTTCAAAAAACACGTTTATTTTGGTTATACTTTGTAGTTTTTTAAAAATTATTTCGGAGTTCTAAAAAGTAAGGTCTAGGGAATATTGTGATACAAAAATCTGAAATTTATAGTATACAGGGTGTTTGCAATTGACCGTCAGTTTCCATTGACATCAAACAACGAAAACTCTATTTTTTCAAATGGAACCCCCTGTATATTTCTGACGTAGGATGTAGAGATTTAAATTCTCTACCTTTTTTATAAAGTATTCCCTATACCTAAACTTAATATTTTAGGAGATATTTCAAATAATTTATATCGTATGGGAAATTCTATTCTATTTATTGAATTTAGATTGCGATGGAAATAAAAAATGTTTTATTCTGTCATTTTAAGGTTGTAGATAACTACTCGTATACTCCGTTTGCTGAACAAAATGCCAAAAATGTTTTTTTCAATACTGCTTTTCTATTTAATGGAGAGAGTAAAGAAGAGAAAATGTCGACATTTCTCAAGTCTGCTCAGGTAGTTTAAGTACTTAATTTATGCCAAAAGTAAATCTTAATCGCTGTAGTATACTTAGTTTAAAATTATAAAAAAGAGATAAATAATAAAAATTTGGATGGCTGCAATTAATCATCAATTTTCAGAAAAGAAAAGAAACCATTTCATAAAATCATAACAAAATTAAATTAATACAATAAAAAAATTTACAACTGAAAGTCAATTAAGCAAGTGTTCAAAGTGACGTGCGTTCTCCTGAAGACACATACCGATTCGACGTTTAAAAGAATCTTGAGTATTTAGGAGAACTTGTGGAGTTATCGTTCTGAGCTGAAGGCTGTAGTAATTCTTATTACCTATCTTCATATTATTTGTAGTCGTTGGAGGTTCCTGATACACTAGTTCTTTAATATAGCCCCATAAAAAACCAATAGATGTAAGGTAGGGGGATCTAGCCGGCTAACGAGTCCTCCTCTCCCTAAAAGCATTTTTTATTTCCATGGCAATCTAAATTCAATCAATAGAATAGAATTTCTCATACGATATAAATTATTTGAAATATCTCCTAAAATATTAAGTTTAGGTATAGGGAATACTTTATAAAAAAGGTAGAGAATTTAAATCTCTACAACATACGTCAGAAATATACAGGAGGTTCCATTTGAAAAAATA
Source organism: Pediacus dermestoides (assembly GCA_963942485.1). Classification (NCBI taxonomy): domain Eukaryota; kingdom Metazoa; phylum Arthropoda; class Insecta; order Coleoptera; family Cucujidae; genus Pediacus; species Pediacus dermestoides. The sequence continues at coordinate 10,274,167 of OZ012625.1, forward strand.
GAGTTTTCGTTGTTTGAAGTCAATGGAAACTGACGGTCAATTGCAAACACCCTGTATACTATAAATTTCAGATTTTTGTATCACAATATTCACTAGACCTTACTTTTTAGAACTCCGAAATAATTTTTAAAAAACTACAAAGTATAACTAAAATAAACGCGTTTTTTGAAATCTCTAATTTTGTGAATTCTTTTTTAAAAGTGTAAATATCTCGAAAACCGTTCATTTTAAAAATATGAAACCTTCACACTTTTTCATCTAAAATTACGTGTAGAATCTGAAAATCTATTAATATACAGGGTGTTCCATTTAAAATAACGAAGTAAGTAGCTGTCCAACCGTAATTAAACACCCTGTATAAATGGAAATAATTTTAGGTTATGGAGCAGTAAATTTCTAACAACTTTTGTCTTTAAAATTTTTTTCTATTTCCAAACCTAACGAATTTATAGAAGAATGCCAGTGTTTTGACGGACCCTGTATATTATAAGAGTATACATAAATCTAATCTTTTTTCTCATTTCTGTAGAAAAATACTATTATAAGATTTATTTATCTGAATATCAAACTAAACTTTTCGACAAGAAAATCATTTTCTAGATGAGTACTTCTATACTTTTTTCAACTGTTATTGTTCCATTTACAGTTACAAAAGACAATTTATCAAACATCACTATGAACAACACATTCTGAACACCACTTGCCAAATCCCAATACATCATCAACTTTACAATCCCACATGATACTATAGTTTAAAGCCTGTCTCTAAAGTTGTCGTCCTTACTCTTCACCCTCTGAACTTGAAGGACGGAGGATTTATAATAAAATGACATTTTGTTAAGTGTATTGACATTTGTACGTCGTTACTTGTGTAAACAAAGTACGTTCCTATTTTATAGCCAACGTCTAACATGGGGCGTAGGGGGTGGATGGGATTCTACAGATATGTAACAGTAACACTCTCTGGGGTGCGGAAGATCCTCAGGATTTGTGAGTATTGCAGTCTGGTGCATATAAAATGATATTTCTGCTATATCATTCCCCCCTGGTTCATAACATTTTTTATGTATTTTCCGAGGGATTAGAATATTTTTGTGGGTAGGCTGTCATGTAGGTACCTACACAGGAAATGCGTTGATGTTTTGCAAAGCGGAAAACAGGCGCTGGCTGGTGGGACTAGAATTTGGGAAGGGTTTTACAACGACTAATAGCTTAATGAAGTTTCTTGAGTCTAAAATTGGTACGGGGACTATTGTCTAATCATGATTTACTACACCATGACATTTTCAATTACCTTTACCCCAATCAGAATATCATTAATTTTGATTTAGCGCATCTGACCTATTTACATATTTGCTGGAGAACCATACATCATTTGGAGTTTAGCGATATAGTATGTACAGTCTTAGGCAAAATAAGTGTATTAATAACTAATATAAAATTAAACTGCATCTGAAAAAAATGTCTAAAATAATAAATTAGGGTATTTGGCTATTTATTTGGTTTTCATTAGTAAATTATAGTTATAGATGAAAATTCGAATAATAGTAGCAAACTTTTTAATGATTTTTCTGTAAGATAACGATAATTGTAGCGTAATCCGACCTGGAAGATTTTGTCTTAATCAGATATTCAATCGTAAGCTATCAGAGACTGTTTCTTTACACATAAATATTTACTCTGCATTTTTGAATGAATTAAAATTAAATATCCTCATAAAAATTATAATGTGATTTCTTTTGAACAACTAAAATCCAACAGTTAGTTTATAAGCAGACGTCGTTAATAAATAATATTTGAAGTTGGAGGCTTCTCCGGTGACCCAAATAATTTTGGCGTTTTATTATCTAATGTAACAATATAGCATGCAATGGCCAGCCAGGAGCCTTGATCTTAATCCTACTGAATATATCTCTAAAGACAAAGAGCTTATAGTCCGGAAGGCTACATATATATAACTAAACCATAAGGTATCAAATTTTTGATAATATAGACCAAGACAACAAAATAAAATAATCTTTTTTACAGCCGCCATTTATATAGAAGTTTCTTCTCTAATAACAGAGATAAGAAGGTCAATTAAAAGTGGGTATGTTAAAAACAGATGAGGTTATAAAGTGATTCTGTTTGCGATTTTATTTACTCTACAGGGCGTTATGAAAATGTTGGAGTAAACCGTCGTCTAAAATGATGTAAATTTTTGGTGTACCAAGAACTCAAATTCGTAGTTTCAAATTTGGAATTGTCTTCGAAAAGTTTTAGATATGGTTATTCTATAAAAGCAGTGGACATTGGATATTCAAATTTTATTTAAAAAAGCTAGAGCTTCACAAAGAATTCATTGTTTCTAATTATTATAAGATGACAAGATAATTATATGACACGTTAAAGTAAAAGTAAAAATACTTCTTTAGGAGAGGCATTACATTAATAATTAATTTTTTAATTATTAAAAGAATATAGTGCATGATTGTCTTTATTGTTGACTATTGTCCTTTCTTCATTTGCAAATTTATAATAATTTTTTGTATAATTATGTTAACCTGGATAATTCTTTGTTACATTGAATAAATGCATACAAAAATATATTACAATTAAAATCTCTCTTTTTAATTTCTATACAATAAAAGATGTCGGAGTTTAAGTATTCAATATTAGACATCATCACTTATCTAATTTTATATTAAAACACTTAACGACAATCCATCTTTCATCTCTAGTCTATTTTTCAACACTATATCATCACCTTCAATATTTGACGCAGTGTAGTTTCATCGTATTCTTTAAGAAAATTGTTGATCTTGATGTAAATAAAGGTATTCTCGCCTTTTTATATTTTATATTCAATCAAATTGTATTTTTTCATATTTTATAATTGGATATATTTACTTATTAATTATATTGTTAGATAATGAAAACCAATCACAAGTTCGCAAGATAAACGATTTTTTGACTTATAATAAAAATTCGTTTTCTATTTTAATTAATCGTCGTCGTACCTTTCCCCTAAAAATATAAAAATACCACTAAAAATTTGATTTCACGTTTAGTTGCATTAACAGCTGATGATTTTCGTTGTGGTTTGCTGAAACTGCAAGGAGCCGCTAAATTTATTGCATGGGGTGCTCCGTGTAACGATCCAGTATCATTTCTGTTCAATATTCTCCCTTTATTTCATTTTGTAAGAGTTTTAGTACGAAACACAAGACTGTAAATACCTGCTTGTGTCTGGGCATGAAAATTAATTGACTTGATGCAAGAGAGAATTTTATGATATTAATTAATTAAAGAATGGATATTGCTTTAGATGTAATAACGTTAAAATGCAGTAGTGCTATTTCTGGATGCAAACGTTTTGCGTGTTATTTACGTTGCAATAAATTGATGCCAGTGGAAAATATTTGAAATGCATAAAATTAACGATTCTAACTAAATACGTTATTGATTTGTGCAAGTTTAACAACAAACACATCGAAGCTGTACTTTGAAGGGAAGTCCGATATTTCCGGTTACAAACCATGTACTACCATGTGTAGGGTTAATTGCTTAATATTCCCTGACACGCAGTTAAGACATAAATATTCATTTTTCATTTTACTTATCTAAATTGTTATCAATGCCATTACTAATATCTTGTGCAGTGAACCGATACACATTAAATTTGAAATGATTCGACGTATTATCAAATCAGAATCAAAATAGATGGAAAACAGAAGGGTGGTATTATAAGGGGATGAAGAAATTAGGATGGTATGACTATAAGCTTACTGTAACGGGGCGAAAAGCTATTATAGAATTTGTACAAGGCGGCGCAGTTGTAAAATATGGCAAATAAAGGGATTGGATACATTAATTGAACGTTTTTTTATATGGCCTCGTTGGGAAGAACCCATTACGTTAATTATTATGTAGACAAATTTGTTTGGATCTGAGTCAAACCAGACAGGAAATATTTTTTTGTTGGGGTGTTTTTTGAAACTAACTTTATTATAGAAGTTTATCGAAATTCACTAAAACTGAAATTAAGAAATTCAAACACTCATATCTGCATAATTATAAGTTATAGTAGTTATAATTAGACCAAAACTAAGCAAAATGCTTCCCTTCGCCTGGAATGACTCCACCTTAGTGGAAATCATTTGAAAAGGGCTGATTTTTTATTGCTTCACTACTAATGGTGAAATAAAATTAATGACTTGGAATAATATCAAACACATTGATAAAGTAATGAATAATGTTGGAATTGAGACATATAAAGAATTGCAAGTGCACCATGTGTTTGATCGAATTTGTTAAATTAAATGTGTAAATTTTATCTTCCAGTAAATATACGCGTGTAGTAATTATTTTAATAATATTGTTTCGTACATATGTCATGTTATACCTGATTTATCATTTGATTTAATAAATGTGTAGTCAATTAATGAATTAATAATGATTTGAAATAGAGCTGGGTTTTATTTTAAAATTTTCCAGCACTTCATAAATCATTTTCGACAATATTTTATTAAATGTTGCGTAAAAGTTGAATAAATGCGGTTAAAAACATTAACACAATATAGTCGAAAAAAATAAATAGTACAAGAGGCGAATTTGGAAAAAGGTAGCTCATTTTCCGAGAAAGATAGAAGATCACCACTAATTTAAAGAACTGTCGCGATGCTATTAGGTGAAAGCGAGTAGTGGTATTACTTTTTGTTGGTTCATGTTTTCGCCTCTTTGACCGTAGCATTTAGCCAAATCAGATACTCTAAAATATTTTGAACTCGGTTTTGACCGTAGACTTGAAAAGCAGATTAAAGAACAGTTATATGTTATAGAGTTCCCCCTCCTTACGACACCGTTAAAAGTAGAAGGGGAGAATATCGAAGAAATTAACGCCATCATTCCAATAATTAATGTACAGGGTGGAGCATTTTCGATGGGATTACAGTGTATCTAGGATTTCCGTTGAAGTTAGAAAAAAACGGATAGCACATTTTTAGGACAACTTTTTAAGACAAATTGAATGGTGAAAACACGAAATGTCTAACTTCTTTTGTTTTTGAGTTACAAGCAAAAACTGATTATTTACCGAATTTCTCAAGTCAATGTATCTCGGTTAATTGAAAAGTTACAAAAAAATTGTTTATATGTTTTTTATAGAGATTTTAATTTGAAACAAAATGATATAATCAAATTTTAGCTACGTTCAATTGTTTTCGAGTTATGGCATAAAGTGGTGTTTTTTTAAATGGAAACCATAGTTGGCTAAATTTAAGTATGTAATTACTAGTTTAATAAAATGTTTTTATTATTGTAATTTTTAGTTTTCGTAACAAGTTAGCTGATACAGTCATAAACAGACCAATCATGGCACACCTATAATAGATTTATTCTTTTTTAAACTGAAAATATGCTATAACTTCGTTATTTAAAAAAATACGAAAAATACGATGTTATATATTTTTGGAAAGCTGAAAAAAAATCCTTTCTAATGAATCCATAGCCAACTATGGTTTCCATTAAAAAAACACAGCTTTATGTCATAACTCGAAAACAATTGAACTTAATTAAAATTTGATTATATCATCTTGTTTCAAATTAAAATCTCTATAAAAAACATATAAACTATTTTTTTGTAACTTTTCAATTAACCGAGATACATTGAGTGCTGGTTTATACAACATTACATTAACATTACATTTTATAATTAACATTACATTACAATCAGAAATCGGAGTCGGGTTTATACAACACTAAAACTTATAATGTAGCCAATCAGCGGTCAGTAATTTCTGACATTATGCGCATGTCATGAATAAGGGTTATTCTCCATGTGTACATATCTTTGTCATATTTTCGTATATTAAAATTAAAATCGACCAATGAAGACAGCCTGTGATTATTGTTTCTTTGTCGATTTTCAAATTAGTACACGAATGTTCATTAAAACTCAAATATAGATGCAGAACTCAAAGCTTGAAAAGTTGAATCTAACAATCTCATGCGGAACCACCTTAAACCCGAACGAAAAGTGACAGACAGTGACAGTCAGCTGTTAACTGTTGTTTTAGAACATGCGTAATAGGGTCACATTACGATAATTACATTATAAAGATAAAAGATAACAATCTTCGTAATGTGAAATGTAATGGTAATGTTGTATAAACGTCTACACTGAATAGCGTACATTTATCTTCTAATTCTAATGTAATTTTAATGTAAAGTATAATGTAATGTTGTATAAACCCGCACTGACTTGAGAAATTCGGTAAATAATCAGTTTTTGCTTGTAACTCAAAAACAAAAGAATTTGTCTTAAAAAGTTGACCTAAAAATGTGTTATCTGTTTTTTTCTAATTTCAACAGAAACCCTAGATACCCTGTAATCCCATCGAAAATGCTCCACCCTGTACTTTACAGGAAATTTCTAGTTAATTGTATTTTTGTTGTTAATTATAGAAAAACATTTTTTAATCTTTTAAATAATTTTATTCTATAATGAAAATTTGATAATCAATAATATTTTATTTATTTTATTTATTACACGTCTGTTCAATTTTTAGCACAAATTTTACGTAATCTGGATAAAAAAATATAATACCTCAAATTTATACTGACAAAAACAAACTAACACGAAAGCACATTTTTATTTCACATCAACATATACAAAATTGAATTGTCTTGTTGTGAAAACATATTCGATGATAGCATTATAGTCGATTTTACTGACACTTGGAGGCGGTTATATCTATTTGAATTTTACATTTTTCCTTAATCCCATTGAAAGTCAGCGGATTTCATAACTTCTCTCTGGTTTAGTGGTTTACTGTACAAACAAGTAAACTTGATATGTTCTTTTGTGGATTCCACAATACACTGGCTCCAACCACCACAGACTTTAAATACAAAATGCATATCTCTGCTTATAAATGATGTACATACGAGTAAGAAGAAGTTTATGGGTATTTTCATAGTAGATCAATCTCGAGTTCATACAAAAAATAGACAAGAAACTGTGAAATATTAATAAGTGAATATAAAATTTTATCATCGCCTAATTTGCTAGGAAATAAAATGTAATCTCGTCGATCTTTCCGAATAAACAGAATAATTTTAGTACGCCCAATTTTCCCCTAGTTTTTATAATCCTGCTGTGTTTCTATATTTTGTATTTCCTTATTTAGAATGTTATTTTCTTTTTCGCTTCGCTACATCTGAGGCTGTCAATATTAAATTTATTTGATTGAGTTCGGGAAGCAAAGCAAAAGTAATAGCAAAAATTCGTAAATGTAGCATAATGTTTGGACATGCAATTAATAGAGGGATGCAATCGGCATGTGTTAGGGGTTGGGGTGGGTCAGACGCAGACAATAAGGGTCGTGCGGCGTTTTGCACGCATTACGCAATAGACGGCCATCGTCTGTGGAAAGCACAACAATAGTCTTAAAATGTGTCACGGTTCTATTGTTATATTGCAATATACACAGTTGTCATACAGACGTTTAGTGTGTAATCAGATTTAGATTTCATTCAATTGGTATTTGTTGCTGACATATCTGGACAGTTATACCGGAATTATCTGTTAAAACCATTAAATTTATACAGAAGCTGTTTCCCTAATTTTATGCCTTTTGCTGCTCAATTTTATATGGTTGTCGGTATGTCGGTTTAGTAAAATAAAGGAATAAACTCATAAACTGGTAGGGAAGTAGCGTAAATTTATTGGCTACTATAACATTAAGACTAGATTTGAGTGTTATAGATTTCTTAATTGTATTTCGTAAAGAAGACTCATTGAAAGTGAAGTTTTTCTTTATAGCAACGTTTATTACTACAACTGTCGCTAGGTTGTTAGGATAAAAAAGCTTCGCTTGCTTAAATCTGACCTAAAATATCTGATGTGTCCAACACATGACTTTCTTATACGGATAATACCTCAATTACTTTTCCTAAAGAAATTAAGTTAAACTACACCTAATATTTCCCTGATTCCCTGTGTTACAATGCCTTTATTTGATTGACGTTTACTGTCAAATTGACAAATTTGCATCCGTCGCCAAAAATCAAAATGCCAAAACTTACTGAACGACTCATGATAAAAAATAACCTAATTTCTGTGAAATTAACTGACGAGAGGCTAATCACAGCAAAGTATTCCATCAAATGCAAGGTCACGTGTAAGGGCAATGGTTATTCCGGCATCATCTTATGGTACCGATTTATGCTATTATTTAAAGGAAAAAAAAACTATACAAAACAACCTAACCTGGTCCGTGACTTATAATCGCTCCGAATAAATAAAGCAATTAATTGAAATAAAAAAAAAAAAGAAGAGAAATCTATGGAATCGAACCAGCACCGTGTAGATTACTAGGCATATTCTCTACCCACTGCGCCACGGCGGCTTGTGCTAGAATTGTGGTATTTGTTCTGGATAAGAAGAGTACACTGAATACTTTGCTGCTATTAGCTACTCCTATTAACTGTACATATTACAATATGACACAAAAAACACAAATCAACGACCGCGTAACAACCGGTGGTAGTTTCGCCACCACAATGCTGCCGTAGCCGTCGATCTTTTCAAATAATAATATTGCTACAATCGATTTCCTCAACGGTATAGATTTCTGTAATTTATATAAAGTACTTTTGCAACTGAGTGATAGATGGCGCTATTATATGAAAAATAATAAAAAAAATTTGACGGAATTTCAAAAAAAAGTTCAAACAAAATTTGTTCAAAATTTAATTCTAAATCAATGTCTAAGAATAAAAAAATGTCGTAAATTGTTTATTTTTCAAGATATTCCTAAAAAACCTAAAAATGTCATCAGGTAAGTACCACTTGTGTTGGCGCTAGACGAAAAAGATTTAATGTGGCACCCACAATTTTGTTCAAAGTCTTAAATATGAAATTTGAATACACACACACACACAGACACACACACACACACACACACACAGACAGACAGACAGACATCGAAAATGGTCAAAATGGATTCAGGGGCCCTCAAAACGTGTAAATCCATCAAAATCTCGAAGTCGAAAAAAATCACGATTACTATACTTCCTTATACTACGTATAAGAAAGTAAAAATATTGTGCAAATCTCTATTACTAACAAAAAATTTTAAGAATAAATAGTCACAATTACTTAATTTACTTAAATTAATTGAATATTATGAATGAACTTAATATATATGCAATTTTTTCCCTCTCGTGGATCCTCCACTGGATACATGGGACATTTTTATAAACTTAGTTCCAGTCTTAGAAACTGAATAAAATTGAGAGAAAACAAAATTGTTAGATAGAATTATAGAAATGTCACTAAAAGAATGATGGAAAAAGTATTTCTTGCAAAGTTTCCTTCGAGGTTTGTGATTATTTGGAGAAAACCAGTACAACCAACAGCAATAAAACTTCAAATGATAATAAATTTCTGTTAATAGTTGCATTATAAATTATCATAGGTTCACTAAAATTATTAATAAAAATATAATTCGAGTATTGATTCAAGTTATAGAAATTTCTACATTTCAACATCGTATTATAAATTATTGGTTATACAAAAGCTAATTGAAAAAGTATTTTTACCGACTTATCACATGAAATTACTTTGAGAGCGCAAACACAGCTTCCCAAATATTGATTTTATCATAGAGAATACGGCTAATCTTAGCAATAAGTAGAATTATCTCACGAAACTCAAGCTTCATAACTACACCAATATAAATCGAAAACGTGTACGTTATTTGGCTACCAAACGACATAATTTTGTAGTGTTGAATTTTTAAAAAACGAAGAGAGTTTGTTTGTAAACATCGCCAATACGCCAATCATTTAAAAAAAAAAAACACCTCACACACACTCTCATAAGTACATTGGTAATGTTTTTCTTAATATATGAACTAAAATAGTGAATATGTTCATATAATATTCATTTTTCTACTCCCATACTTTAATTGATGCACTTATTAAACATTTACAACCTGTACTGTAATGAGATTCATTATGATACAGATTCTTCATTTTTATTATGATACAAGTTTATAACCAATAAAAATGCAACATTACAGCAATATTGCGTTTATTAATAGCGGTTGCAATTATTTTATTTAGAACACACAGGCGTGCGTACGGGTTTCTTAAAAAACATTTTATTGAACAAAACGTACACCACTGGTTTTTTTGCAGCACCAATATGCAGAGAGTATTTTCCATTCAATTTAGAAACTTTTTTGTATCTTACAATTTCTTGATAACTTAACTTTTTTTTTCTTATTTATTAAAGAGGTTCTTCCCTATTAGATTTCCGAAAAAAACATCAGTACAAAGTTGTAGAGAAAAATATTTCCTATAACTTTCCTTTTAATATTTTTTTGATATTGTCAATATTTAAAAAGTTATTCAACAAATAAGTTGCAAATTTTAGGGAAATTTTTCTCTAGTTACTACTACTACTTACTACTCTTTCCCCAAAATTTTCAACTTATTTGTTGAATGTTTTAAATATCGACAATATCAAAAAAAGTTTAAAAGATAAGTTGTAGGAAATATTTTTCTTTACAACTTTGTACTGACTCTTTTTTTCGAAAATTTAATAGGAAAAAAGTTATTCAATAAACAAAAAATCCAACCCTTACTTGAGGGCTGGTGAAGGAAGGGTGGGGTCTACGAATACACAAACTCAGTTTTAAACTTTCAGGGTGACCCTCTAGAAGATTCTACAAAAATTGGCTGTAGGGTAAAAAAAGTCTATTTGAAGCCTTTTTTCTCCCTTATTTACTGTATTATTAGGTTATTTTGCGTTAAGTTATCAAAAAATTATAAGATACGAAAAAGTTTCTAAATTTAATGGAAAATCCTTTCTACATATTGGCGCTGCAAAAAAACAGTGGCGTACGTTTTATTCAATAAAATGTTTTTGAAGAAACCCGTACGCACGCCTCTGTGTGCTAAATAAAATAATTGCAACCACTATTAATAAGAGAATACAGAAAAAAGATCTATGCAAAATTTCAGAAGGCTAACTTTTTTGTTATTGATTTATAGCAAATTATTTAAAATAATTTATTTTCTTTAATGGCCTGTACATCAAAAAGGAAGCAACATTCGACCATAGTTTATAAGAAAAACCACCTTTAATTTTCGCTAAACTATCGACTGGTGAAATCCTGACGATATAAACTGGGACACCCTGTATCATAAAAAATAAATAACAATAAAAAATCTGTACGCAAGACTGAATAAAGATGTAGCTACATCAGGTTCTCAAACAGTAAATCCTGCTCTATTTCATAAAAAAAATCCTAATAATCTTTGGTATTTTCAATGTGCCAATTATAATATATCCTAGTAATTATAATTGTGTTTACCCAAAATATCCTCCCAAATTCCACACACCAACAATATCCCCAATTAGGGCAGATGAAGGTCTATATGATAGTTGGTTAGCAATGTTATGGTAATAGGTAATCCGCCCTAATCTGGGTGTATATCTTTCACTTAGCTATTCATGAGTAATCCCTCTTTTTCAGGAAGCAACACAAAGAGACGCGTGCGGTTTTACACCATAGGTTTGCAGTGGCTTATGTTTTCTCATTTCATATACCCTTCTCCCCATTCCATTAGCATGTGAACCGCAAGGTGTACTCAAACTTTTTACTGTTTACTTTTATGTTTTCAATCAAGCTCGGGGTGTCATGTGCCGCTATACAATTGACAATATTAACTCATAAATGCTCTACAGATGGTAAATGTTAGTTTTAGCTTCCAGCTTCCATATGAAGTGAAAATAATTTTCTAAAAAGGGGTAACTCTTGTGTCATTGACATTTTAAACAAAGCTCTTGGATATTTTGCATACTTGGAAGTTTTCGTCCAATATGTTCTTTTTCCCTAGTATAACCCTTGCGGAAGTTAGTTTATAAGATAAGGTAATCGCCCTAAGTTTTGCAAGCCATACGAGGATTAATTTCATCACTCATTAAGCAAATTTTGATTACAGTCATAAAACTTTCTAAAAATACTACTCGTATAATGTTTAAGTTTCCTTTGTAAGCATTTCAGAAAAATTAAAACAGAATCTGTATTGATAAAGAAGTAAAAAATTTACATAAATTTGCTTGTATTGTAAACCTTTGGCCTCTAAAAATTCATTGTCGTAAAGAGACACTCATGGTCAATATTTGCGTCAATCCCAGCAATTTTCTAGTAACTTCAACAAGCGAAACTCAAACTGTGCACTTTTTCCACATGGGAAATTTTCGGCAACAAAACGCATATTCCGTGTTATCTTTACAAACCCTACGCTTTTTTTCATCCAATATGCGCCAGCTCTTCTTATCCTGTCGAAGAATTATGTGTCCAATTTTAAATATGGTATTACGATACTTTAAATCGTTGATGTATTTTATGCACGTAAACACATAAATTTTCAAGTCACATCTGTTGTATTTGTGTTGCATTATGGTAGTTTTCTTTCCCTTGATCAAATATAAGGGTACATTGTACCCATAAAATAGAGTAAACAAGCTAAAAGTACTACATATGTCATGGGTTTTTTCATCGAAAAAAAACACCACTTTATTTTGCGACTTCTAACTTTTTTCTGCTTGTTTATATAAAAGCATCGTAAAGGGAAATTGATACAATTTTGTAATACGAGTGTAAAACTTGGAACATCAAAATAGGGTTTAAATTCAATCAACGTAATGGGTCTATATGTATTTGAATTAATCTATTGTTATAAATTCATCTGCAAATTATGAAGGGGTGCAACTTACTAGAGCGTTACTTATATATTCATTACTACAAAAGACGATTAATAACTCGAATATAACAGTAATGTAGTTACTATAGCACTTTAAAAGTTATTGCCTCGATATGGATTATCCAAATTATATCTGTGTATTGAATCTTGGTAATTACTAACCTAGGCTAAAGTTTAGTGTTTGTTTTAAATTAAAACTTGTAGTGGTGGTTGTTTCAGAAAAGAAGCTTTTAAATGCAAATTACTAAAACACTTCTATTTTATCTACTAGGTATAATATGTAGGGTGCATAGTGCATCGAAAGTCTACTAAGAAAATTTGTGTTTGTTTTTGCGATTCTATGACTTATAATCCTCGGACAAAATATCCTTAAGACAAAATATCCTTGGACCAAAGATATTGAAGACAAAATATACTTGGACGAAATATCCTTAAGATAAAATATACTTGGATGAAATTATTAAAAAATTATTATTATCAGATTATACATTCAATACTGAACATATTAATTAGTAAATATAAAAAAAAAACAACAAAAAAAAAAGAAAGATCAAATAACATCAACTAACCACAATTCCAATAATTCAAATATTAATGCGGATTATTCAAATTTTAATATAAAGAATTAACTTTTTACGATTTAATTTAATAAAATATTTCAAAATTACACAATATATAAATACATCTTAATACACAACATCGAGGGAACGATGTAGAAATCTTTGGGTGCTTGATTTTGTCCAAGAATATTTTGTCTCAAAGATATTTTGTCCAAGAATATTTTGTCCCAAGGATATTTTATCCAAGGATATTTTAACAAGGATATTTTGTCGGGGATATTTTGTCCAAGGATCAAAACGCCGATTAACGTTTTTGCATGTATTTCTTTTTTTAAATGTATTTAGTTTTGTGCACTGATAAATTCTTTTTTATGTAAAAAGCATAATTACTTTCTTATACGAAGTAATAAGAAAGTACAGTAATCGTGATTTTTTTCGACTTCGAAATTTAGATGGATTTACACGTTTTGAGGGCCCCTGAATTTTTTTAGGAATATCTTGAAAAATAAACAATTTACGAGTAGATATAAATACAATACTTCAGGGGTCACGTCAAAAATTGCTTTGCATTTTATTGTAATATTTTGCTCAATTTTCACAAAAATTAGCTAAATATTATAATTTTAAAGCAACTTTTAGGCTAAATATGGTAGGGGAACTACGTAAAGGTTGGACAGTTTTGTTTTTTGCAAATAAAATTTTTTAGAATTCGAATTATGCGGTGCGTAACATTTTTTCGATTCCGATGAAACTTAAAATTTTATGATCAATCATATGAAGGCATCTTTTTTGGCCAAAAAAAAATTGCGTAAAGATTGGTCGCCCCCAAATTTTCTTCCAAAAAACCCTATAATGTAGGTAGTGAAAACAACGAATTTTGAATGTTTATTCAATCTTTATTTATTTAATGTATCAGCAGTACGGATTTTTGTTGTTTTATCTGCTTTTCGCTTATATCTTGACATGATGAAATTTGGCCTAAAATCATTAAAAACTCCATAGTGAATACAGTTTCAATGGCGAATTCTCATCACAAAGATGACATATGGACCGTTGCATTGAAAAAAGCGTGGTGTCCAACCTTTGCAAATTGGGTAATTTTTATCAATCGACGAAAAAAATTCTGTTCACTTTTGTATCGATATAAGCCCAATATTATCAAAAATGAGGGAATAATAAATCAAATAGGTAGGTAGGTACCTATATATTCCACGTATTTAATCATAAAGAAAGTTAGGCCCTACCACATCAGTATAGATGAAAAACACGTAGTATCCAACCTTTACGAATGATCAACTTTTACGTATTTTCCCTACCTATTTAAAAAATTGAAGTAGGGGACAATATCCCGTTAAACTGGAAGTTGTACTTAAAAACTTTAAAGTATTTAAAAAGTTTACTAGTAAATTACTTCTTCTATAAGGAATTTTTTTGGAAAAAAAAACAGAAAATTAGGAAAAAAATTCAGTAAAATTATACCTACATATTATAAAAATCTATCAATTATTTTTGTTTTCAATTTTAGGAATGTTTTAAAATATTTCCAGGAATATATTCATATTTTGCCTAATTTCTTTAAAAGAAATATTAAGTGAGCAAGACATATTCCGGCTTGGAGAACATCAACAGTATCTATTTTTTACACGTGCACATTTTACGAGTTTAGAACTTTTCTTTATACAATAAACCAAAGAATCATGCCCTTTACTCTTAAGGACCACTCTGTATAATGAATGTTTGGGTTTAACGAATTATGAATTGTCCCAAAATTGTATTATTGAGTTCATTCACAAATTATCATTGTGCCTCCCTTAAGTCCTAATAGATTATTTACTTTAATATTCTACATAAGATATAAGGACAATATTGAGTCGGTATAAGGTTAAAGGAACTATAAAGCATATAGTACAGTCAATAGGGAGTTCAAAATGACCAATCTGTGCATTTGTGTAGAGGACTCGAAATTCAAATTGCATACTGTGGGGTATATCGAGACTAAGTTAAAACTCGATTTGCGGGACTGAAAACTCAGTGGTTCGTCCGCCATCTTGGAAAAAGAGGGTGAAATGGTTTTTCCCCTATATCCCGAATTCTATTAACTTTCTGCAAAAACTATAAAAATAACTTTTGGTTGGAAAAAAAAAGATACACACTTTTTATAAGTATATAACTTTTTTCCGGGCCATGCGTATTGAAAAAGTTATTAACAAATACGTTGCAAAAATTAGTGCTAGTTTTTCTTTGACGGCCGATATTTCGCGTACGGTTGATTTCACGGAAAATATACATCAGTTACTTTTTGTAGAGCAGTTTTCGTCGAACAAGTTAGAGCATGATATTTAACCATGTGTATAATTAACAGCGCTCCAAACGCAGGTATGTCCAGATAAATAATGATAAATGCGTATATACAGGTTGTTCCTTAACGTTATGTTTAAATTTTGGGAGTATGTATAAAATAGACTTAATTCTAGCACTAAAAAATGCAAAAGTGGTAGGTAGATCTTCATTTGTCTTAAAGTTACAGGCTTTTGAAATTATTAACAACAAGTTCTCTTTTTTCAGTTATATCTCCGAACCCGTTCTTTTTACCGGAAAATTTGTTTAGAGCAATTTTGTAGCAAAAGAAAATCTGCACATTTTTTGTTTAAACAAAATTTTCTGCAATCAATTGTTTAAACAATAATGACGCGGGAAGTGAATAATGTGAAAAATGTGCGGGTTTTTTTTGCTACATAATTGCTCTTAACCACTTTTCCGATAAAAACAACGGTTTAGAAAATATCACCGAAAAAAGTAAACTTGTTAATAATTTCAAAGGTTTGTAACTTCAAAACAAATGAAGATTGACCTTACCACTTTTGAATTATTTACTGTTAGAATTAAGTCTATTTTATACCCCCAAAATTTTAACATACGGAACACCCTGTGTTATGGTAGATGTATTCCATTTATTTGTCACTTTTCTGTATTCTACATATTCAGAAACTCAAACAAATATTGCCGACAAAAGTGGCTTTTCTATATCGAAGTCAATACTCTAAGTCATAGAACAATATCTGCTGCTTTAGAGACGATTCTTTTCGTTTCTTCAGCGGGATCTTTTTTTTTGTCTTCATAAAACTGCTGCTTTTAAAACTTAAAACATCATAGCCAGTGTTACGAAAACAAAAAAAAAGTATATATAGATAAACTCCAGGGCTGTTTCTTTTTTCTTCGCAGAAAACTGTTTTTCTGCGCCATATTTTTGAGAATATAAATGTATAATATATCTAATATAATATAATATGTAATATGTATAAATGACGATGAGGACGACAGCGACTAATCTGCAGCTGTATTCCTAAAATCAGAGTAATATTTGCGAGAGGCTTCGTGGAGATACCTGCGTTTGGAGCGCTATCAGATCCAAACCAATTATACAAATGGTTAATACTATACACCTACTTCTTCGTCGAAAACTGCTCTACAAAAAGTAACTGATGTATATTTTCCGTGAAATCAACCGTACGCGAAACATCAACCGTCAAAGAAGAAGTACCCCTAATTTTTGCAACGTATTTGTGTATAATTTTTTAAATACGCATGGCCCGGAAAAAAGTTATATAAAAAGTGTGTATCTTTCACCTTACAACCAAAAGTTATTCTTATAGTTTGTGTATAAAGTTAATAGATTTCGGAATATAAGGGCAAAAACCATTTCACCTCCTTTTTCCAAGATTGCGGACGAACCACCGACTTTTCAGTCCCGCAAATCGAGTTTTAACTTAGTCTCGATATACCCCACAATATACAATTTGAATTTCGAGTCCTCTCCAAAAATGCACAGATTTTTCCCTATTGACGCTACTAATAAATTTAAACAAAATCTTGAATTAGTATTTACTTATAAGTCTATTTAGGTAAAGAAAAATAATAGGCTAATTTGTCTTCAAAGTTGTCGGATATAAAGAATTTTGATTGAATTTGCTTACAAGAAAAAGAATAGTTTTGTATGTTTATATTATCACATTTATTATTATACTATTATCTGTAAGCAAATAATTACTGGTCCTGATTTATTTAACATAAACGACCGATAATCATTGGAATTTTGTAACTAAATTAAGCTGCTTCATTAAAAATGATTTCTGTAAAAAATTGTAGCTATCAGTAAACTGGGAGCAGTTAATTGGAATTATAATAATTTGTAATGATTGGGGCAAATTTGTAGGTATGTACATAAAATTGTTCTAAAGAATATCTTAAATTATGTTAGGTATAATAAATAATTTAAAAAACACAAATCAGTGCGCAATTATTTTTGATTTATTCGGAAACTTACACATTCCGTTGACAATAGAAGTAATACCTATCACAAAATTTATCATTAAATAAATTAGTCTACCATCGTAGATAATCTTTAATGGACAACGTCCTAGGCAAATCCTAATCAACGTCCTCGGGCCTAACTGGATGCGTCAAAGGAATAACTGATTTCTGAACAACATCACGTGAACACGCTTTTCTCATATCTACAATAACAGATTTAAAATATAAAACATACAATTAAATAATGCTCTTGTTACCATAAGCATCCTCGTCAGGATCCCCAGAATAGTATTCCAAAACAGTCCTATAAACAATGTAACCTAGATTTTTATACATGTTTATAGCCACTTTGTTACTAACTCTCACGAATAAATCAACGAAATATGCTCGCTTTCTAAAACAAAAAGCTTAGTTTGTACAAAATTCGTACTTATGTTTGGTTTTTAGTACTTTTCAGATATGTCCTCTAAAAAGTTCATCAGCGTTGCTGCCAAACCCAATCGCCGAAAATCAGGAGAAACGGTAAGTGCCGTTACGTGCCCGTGCCAATTTTCCCCAATTCCCTCTGCCTTTCCCATAACTAGAACGGAAATATTTGATAAACTTTCATGTTAAGTTTGCAGTAAAATACTTACTATAACCCATAATTTCACCATTAGGAGATTCGGCAACTTGGAAATATTCCGGCCAATGGGCCAAATATTGCATGTAAAAAGATAATCCATAAGTTTCCGTGAGCGGATCTAAATTACTATAAAAACATGTTTAGTTGTCGTGTAATAAAATCTATGAACTTATGACTTACACATTATTAAATTTGTACATATCATCACAAGTAAATGGCCTTAAAGTCGTCATGTTGCTGTAAATTTAATTAAATGAAATCTTTAAATATTTCGTGATGGAAAGGAGCATTAAAAGTAGGGTTACGTTTGTGTCAAAAGTGTTACTCAATGGTTGCCAATAGCAAGCTACATTACTAAATTCCCCTAGGTAGTAATATTTATATCAATATTTCTTAATGTACTGTCAAACAATTTATTAGGTGTTGTAAATCATTAATTATAATACAGTTGTTGAAATGTATTTTTATAAGTAATTATAATAAAACTATATGAAATGACTGCAGGAACTTTTCAACTTCCACTCTGACATGGCAGCCTGATTCCAGTAATTTTATATGACGTAAATTGTAAATTGTCAGTTTAGCAAGCACGAAAATGCAATAATAATCACACATAAAACAGTATTACTATTAAATACTGTTTGAAAGAAACTTAAACTTTATGTGTTTAAAAACGAATCTCTAATACAATTATCTCAAATTTTTAAGATGACAGAATCTCAAACACCCAAAACTGATGATAAAGTAAATGGCTCAACTACCGAAGACGAATTAAATTTAAATGTTCTAAAAGATTTGTGTACAAACAACGCAGAATATTTTTCTAAAGACGGCAGCGAGAATGGTCAAAGGTTGTATATATCGTTTTTAGCAATCAAAGATGGGGTGGAGATATTGTGGCCTAAAGTACTAAACGTTCGGAAGCATGCACCAAATTTTGATTATGATGAACACACACCAGGTAATGGATATAGGAGCTTCTTAAGAGTTGTCGATAAGGCAATTAGTCATGGATTACAATTGAACCAGAAAGTACAGCAGAAGAGGGATAGTGTACTTTTTCGGAAAAGCCTTCTGACCAAGTATGGTTCTAAAATTTTTGTAAGAGAACCGAAAGATAATTGTAGTTTAATTCCAGGGAGGTTGAATCATGTTCTCATTTAATAGCCAGTTTAGACACTTGTTTCAAACTGCTGGAAACTCTTATTTCATGGAGTGTTAAAGGGAATTTGTTTCCTGAGGATGGGCATTCTCCAGAGGAATTGTTATCTCATTGTGAGGAAATTAATCAATACTGTTTTTATGGACGTTGCATGGGTTTTCAGGTATGTTTTACCAGAGTTTTGGTAACAATTTTGAACACTAATTGTATGTAAATGTTGTAGTTTTGTGACTCACTTAAAAATATTCTACAATTTATCGCTTTGTCCATGGCTATTTTCTCGGAGGCCTATTACAGTCGAGGTAATATATTCTAATTAGTAACAGTCTTTATCTTGGAAACGAATAGAAACATTACAAAAGCATTTTAACTAATTGCTAGAATTTTTACTTATTTCCTAATACTTTATTACTTATTGTGTTTTATGTATTATATAAATTTTGTGAAACTTCTATAGAAATACTGTTGCAAATAATCCATCGTCTAACTTCTGTTTGTTTGTCGAAGTTTATTTTTATTCCATTAACTATTTTTTTACATTCCCAACAAAGTTAAATAAGAAGGAAGGGGCAGTTTGTTAATATACAGGGTGTTCGCGCGAAGTGGCTCACTATTGCTAACTTCGTTATTATTGGAGCTACAAAGTCGGTTAAATTAGCAAACTAGTAGCATTTTTTACGCTGATTATAATGGTGAAAACAAAAAAACCATTGACCCTCTGGTTTTCAAGATATTCAAAAAAATAACATTTTTTTAAATGGAACACTATAAATTTTTGCAAAAATCGATGATAAATTAAATTCTATACAAAAAATGTCCTCATCTTTTTTTGATAATAATTTAAAATAAGCGAGTTATTTTGAAAAAAAGTTTGCAATTCTTTAAAATCAAGTAGCCATAAAACGGAATAGTAATTTATTAAAACCAAACAATCATAATTTTGAATTTAAGCAAGCTGAAAAATACTTGAAAGAATTACGGAAATATTGAAAATTTACAAACTTATAATTTCCATGGCTACTTGACATTAAAACTGAAAACTTTTTTTCAAAATAACTCGCTTATTTTAAATAATTGTCAAAAAATCATAAGAACATTCTTTATTCAGAATTTAATTTATCATCGATTTTTGAAAAAATATACAGGGTGTTCCATTTAAAAAATGTTATTTTTGTGAATATCTCGAAAACCAGATGACCAATGGTTTTTCTGTTTTCACCATTGTAATCAGCGGAAAAAATGCTACTAGTTTGCTAATTTAACCGACTTTGTAGCTCCAATAATAACAAAGTTAGTAATAGGGAAAGACTTTGCGCAAATACCTGTTTATTAAAAATATTAAATAAAATAGTAATATTTCCGTAATTCTTTCAAGTTTTTTTCAACTTGCTTAAATTCAAAATTATGATTGTTTCGTTTTAATAAATTACTATTCCATTTTATGGCAACTTGATTGTAAAGAATTGCAACCTTTTTTTCAAAATAACTTGTTTATTTTAAATTATTATGAAAAAAAATTAAGGACTTTTTTGTACAGAATTTAATTTGTCATCGATTTCTGCAAAAATATATAGGGTTTTCCATTTAAAAAAATGTTATTTTTGTGAATATCTCGAAAACCAGATGGTCAATTGTTTTTCTGTTTTCACCATTGTAATCAGCGGAAAAAAATGCTAATAGTTTGCTAATTTAACCGACTTTGTAGCTCCAATAATAACGAAGTTAGCAATAGTGAGCCATTTCGCGCGAACACCCTGTATAAATTTTGTGAAACTCTTATAGAAATACTGTTGCAAATAATCCATCGTCTAACTCGTGTTTGTTTGTCGAAGTTTATTTTTATTCCATCAACTATTTTTACTTTCTTATACGAAGTATAAGGAAGTATAGTAATCGTGATTTTTTTCGACTTCGAGATTTTGATGGATTTACACGTTTTGAGGGCCCCTGAATCCATTCTGACCATTTTCGCCATGATGTCTGTCTGTGTGTCTGTCTGTCTGTCTGTATCCACCATAACTCAAAAACGACTTATTGGATTTGATTCAAATTTCATATTTAAGAGTTTGAACAAAATTGTGGGTGCCACATTCAATGTTTTTCATCTAGCACCAAAACAAGTGACAGTTACCTGAAGACATTTTTAGGTTTTTTAGGAATATCTTGAAAAATAAACAATTTATGAGATTTTTTTATTCTTTAACATTGATTTAGAATTGAATTTTGAACAAATTTTGTTTGAACTTTTTTTTTGAAATTCCGTCAAAAAAATTTCTAAAAAACGAGATATTCTTAAAACACTTTATATTTCTCATAGCGCGCGTTGATAGTTGAATTCGATGGTCGAGGTAGACCATGTGTTTCATTATATGGCTGCCAAACGGAAGGTCCCGGGTTCGAATCCCAGAAGGAACGGACCATTAGTTTTTTTTTATTTTACTGGTTTCTATGCCACCGAAAACAATAATAATGAATAAATAAATGTAATTTCATACCGGGAGATTTTTTTAAGTGAGTAATAGGTCAAAAATCTAAAATAAAACACATTTTTGTCGTAAAATTCGGTTATAATGAGTGGGACAAGGACAGATTTATGCGTATTGCAATAAGTGCGACAGAGACTATTTGAAAATTGTTGGAAACCTTCAGAATTTTTACAAGAAATTTAACTTAATTTATTTAGGAAAAATAATTATTGTGATACTATCCGTAAGTATAAGAAAGTCATGTGTTGGGCACATCAGATATTTTTACATTCCCAACAAAGTTAAATAAGAAGGAATGGGCAGTTTGTTATTATATTGTTCAAGGGACTTTAACACTTTGTTTTATCTTGGAATAATTTTCAATATAGGATTTTCCCATAAATATAACCCACATTCCACATAAAGTATTAACTAACACATTAAAAATAAATCAAATTTTTATGGGTATTTAATATTTTCACAGTTTTTGTTGTCACGTCATTAAATCATTCTGTTAATAATCATTAATTTAAATACGTAGGCATAAAGAATGATTTTTTAGATAATTTGGCAACGCCCAGTTTACAATGAAATCATCTACAAGTAATTTCTCTATATTTTTCGAGTTTTTCACGAGTTAAGATTAATTAAAAAGAGAAATAGAAAAACGGAATTTTAATACATAACGCTTTTGGGGTTCCTTAATCTCAACTGACAAAATTTTTGTAACACGCTGTATATCTTCGCTAAAAAATCATTTGCTAATGCACAATTTTTAATTTTAAAATATCTACAATTGGGTGTTGGCTTTTATAGATTTTTACTGTTTAAAGTTTAATATTGTTTTTATATCAAGTAAAAGTGCATAAATCAACAACGAGTTTATCGTTATTGAAGTTTATATCCCACACAGTTAAACCATTTAAGTGAAAAATACATCAAATAATGAGTAACATATTTTTCAAAGTATTTCGATTATTTTCTATAAAATTGTTTTATCATTAGCATTTTTACAGTTTGTTAGCAAAAGCAAGGCTATAATATTTTAGAAATTCATATCATGGTTTGCTTTAGTTTACATTTTTTTAGATAAGGTACAATTAAATATTTAAACTTATTAAAAGAATAACTGTCATTAATTAATTTTAATTTAATTGATCATTTTAAATAGTGTATACCTATGTTCTACATTAATTTAAATTCATATAAATTGTATGACGCAGGCAGGTATTGTTTTTGTTACACAAAATTTTTTTAAATACATACATACTTAACTAGTGATTTATAACAGTTTCACCTGATTATATTATAATTGCAAAATGTTTTCCCCACAACAAACTTGTCTCTTCTATTAAAATTATTATCATTGCACACTTTTTTGAAATAGCACATTGTTCAAAAAAGATCTTTAAAAAAACTGAGCATTTTTTTAGTTGAAATTATACGTTCTGGAATAAACGTGTGATGTCACATCTTTGTAAACAAAAACACTTTTCACATTGAAATTTGAATTGACCTAGAAGTCGGCAAAATGAATAAAAAACGAACTTATAAATGGTTTTTTGTATCCAAATGAAAAATACCATGATAAAAACACCATCTAAACTTTTTCCCCGGTTCCGGTAAATAAATATTTGCGAAAAAAGTGGTTTCAAAGTAAGCCAGATTCAAGTAATTATTTTTGTCGCGAAGAGCATTTCAGCATTAAAGAAACCTGAAAATTTCACTGTTTTCTTCATACATTTTACAGAGAAGAAATGTGTATCTTTTTTTGACGCCAAACAAAATATTGACACTTGAAACATGCTTAAAGACTGCAAAATCAAAAATGATATTGGACTAAAATGTTAGTTTTTAAAGGTATGTATTCTCTGAGGCAAAAGTTGGTGATCTGTCACCTGAATTTATTTCGACCAGAAAAGTAGGTGAAAATAAGAGCGAACCCAAAATAAAGGAACTAGAGTGATTAATTTTTTGAGAAAGATCATACTGCGTTAATTGTCTGTGATTATTTTATAATTGAATCGCACGTTTCGACAGATTTTTCAGAATATGTTAGAGAAAACTTTTGGCACGAAAAATGTCACGATACCAACTAGTGAATGATATAAGTAATAGCGCTTATGACGATAGTAATTCGTGGATACTTGTGAAGAAATATGATTGAAATAAACACAAAAAATTATAGATATACCTAATGGATCTAGAAGACAATAGTTGATCGATTTATAATATTTTTAACGAGATTTGGACGGCTTTAAAAATGCGAAAATAAGCGGCAACATCGCAATCTGCATCACGTAACGCCTTTGCGTTGGCAATTATGAAACTGCATTTTCCATCTCTGTCTGAGTTTTTGCTTAGAGGAATAATCTTAGACCATAACCATACATTATGGTCTAAGGGAATAATACTCCAAATTTTAGTTAAGTTGCTTTGTTTTGGCACTTGTTGCACGAGTATGCAGTAAAATGCCGTTAATAAAAGTAAATATCGGTGGAAGGGAAAAATCTGAGTGAAATTGTTTATAAAACGAGGCTCGCTCAAAGTGTGTGCTGAAAATTACTGAGAAAGATTATTACCGTGAATTCTAAAATCGAAGAAAATGCATCGGGCCACGAGAGAAGTTGGAAAGGTATAAATAACTTTAACAGAGGCAAAATATTATTCCCATTAACTGCATCACCGATCGGAAAGGTACTTTTTAACTTTTTGGTGCAAAATTTTTGCGATGATGCCGCGTTAGCATAGTCACAGATTTTTTTGTGTATTTTATCAATTATCTCAAAAACTAGTAAGTGGAAATTGTTCAAACTTTGTAGGATGCTGTAAATAATTTGGAGCTACGTACATGCAAAATCACATCACTGGCACTATTTCTTCAATACCTTATTCGTATTTTCCATAAAGAGCAATATTAATTTATTTTACTATCGGACGAGTAAATCGACTTGAAAATTTCTTTGTGATTTCAGGAAGATAATTGAAGTCTATATGAATTTTCATAAAATTGGCACTATTTTGAAAATACGTGCAGTTCCTCCTTAAGATTTGTAGTATTTTTTGTTAGAAATTTCACTTTATAGGACTATGATTGTGGTAATAATTGGATTGTTTTACAATTTCTGGTAGGGGAAATAGTATTTTTGGATTTTGGTGATATAATTGAGAATTTGTTTTGTTAGTTATATTTTTAAATTATAATGTTGAAAATTTGTTATACATATTCTTCTTATATACTATTGCTAACTTCGTTATTATTGGAGCTACAAAGTCGGTTAAATTAGCAAACTATTAGCATTTTTTCCGCTGATTACAATGGTGAAAACAGAAAAACAATTGAACATCTGGTTTACAAGATATTCACAAAAATAACATTTTTTTAAATGGAACACCCTATATATTTTTGCAAAAATCGATGGTAAATTAAATTCTATACAAAAAATGTCCTCATCTTTTTTTGATAATAATATAAAATAAGCGAGTTATTTTGAAAAAAAGTTTGCAATTCTTTAAAATCAAGTAGCCATAAAACGGAATAGTAATTTATTAAAACCAAACAATCATAATTTTGAATTTAAGCAAGCTGAAAAATACTTGAAAGAATTACGGAAATATTACTATTTTATTTAATATTTTTAATATAGAGGTGTTTGCACAAAGTGGTTCACTATTGCTAACTTAGTTATTATTGGAGCTACAAAGTCGGTTAAATTAGCAAACTAGTAGCATTTTTTCCGCTGATTATAGTGGTGAAAACAGAAAAACAATTGGCCATCGGGTTTTCGAGATATTCACAAAAATAACATTTTTAAATGGAACACCCTGTATATTTTTGCAAAAATCGATGATAAATTAAATTCTGAACAAAGAATGTTCTTATGCTTTTTTGGCAATTATTTAAAATAAACGAGTTATTTTGAAAAAAAGTTTTCGAAGTTTTAATATCGAGTAGCCATGAAAATTATAATTTTGTAAATTTTCAATATTTCCGTAATTCGTTCAAGTTTTTTTCAACTTGCTTAAATTCAAAATTATGATTGTTTGGTTTTAATAAATTACTATTCCGTTTTATGTCTACTTGATTTTAAAGAATAGCAAATTTTTTTCAAAATAACTCGCTTATTTTAAATTATTATCAAAAAAAGATGAGGACATTTTTTGTATAGAATTTGATTTACCTTCGATTTTTGCAAAAATATATAGTGTTCCATTTAAAAAAATGTTATTTTTTTGAATATCTTGAAAACCAGAGGGTCAATTGTTTTTTTGTTTTCACCATTGTAATCAGCGGAAAAAGTGCTACTAGTTTTCTAATTTAACCGACTTTGTAGCTAGAATAACAACGAAGTTAGCAATAGTGAGCCACTTCGCGCGAACACCCTGTATATACTACCTAAATCTTGAGACTATGAAATTAAGTCGATTTGATTTCTATTTCATATTATACTCCGAGTATTTTTGTACGGTTCCTGATTCGTTTTCAAGATGTTTCGACTGCCACTCTTTCTTGTACAAGATTACAGCTAATTTTCTTCCAGGCTCCCTATTAACCAAAGCAACTAGCTCTTTTGTCTCAACAACAAAGTATTTAACAGATCCAGAGCAACGTGCACGAAGAATTGTCAACATCTCTCAAAATGCAGACGTTGAATTTTGCAAAGCCTTTTGGTTTCTGTCTGAAAGTGAACTTATGAATCATGTACCATCGGTGGTGTCTCCCAGTGTAGCAATTTCTAAAATCATTACTCTACCACCTGAGCCTTTCACCATAACCGTAAATTCTGAAGAAATCGACGTTCCAATTCCTAGTTCATATTTAGGTATCTAAGCGAAAAGTAAAGAAATGCAGGCTTTAATGTTAATTATTATAATTTTAGGTAGAAAAAACCTGCAGGTTCGTTTGATTAGCCACAAAATTCATGAGGGTATGGTGGGTGTAGCTACGTCAAAAAATTTGGAACCACCAGCTAGAGGATTGTTAATACACTGTCATGGGGGTGGTTTTGTGGCTCAATCCTCGAAATCTCACGAGGGATATCTACGAGATTGGGCCAAGCAGCTTGGTGTGCCCATATTGAGTATTGATTATAGTTTAGCACCGGAAGCACCTTTTCCTAGGGCACTAGAAGAAGTTACTTATGCTTATTGTTGGGCGTTGAAAAATCACGCTATATTGGGAAGCACCGGTAAGTTGAGGGAAATGTTTATGGACATGTAATTGTAGTTTCCTAATTGCATTTTTTAGTTTACATGTTGTGTAAGGTCGTTTTTTTTAAATGTTATTACATATTGACGTGGATACTTAAAAAAACTACTTAAAAAATGATGTATACATTTAACTATTTGAAAATTAAATAATCTAAATGATAGGTACTAACGGTACCATAAATCTAAATAATATTAAAAAAATTATGTAAATAATATGTTGGGCCTTGTAAATGAAATGGAACAAATTATTGTAATTACACTTAAGTATTCTCTATTTTAAGAATTTGTTGGAGAGCAAGCTGTTTTAATTTATGCTTCGCTTTTATTACCCAACTTCAAAATCAGTGAAACTAAACTGCTGGCCAATTGAAACGTACCAAGCGAATTTTTAGGTTGAATTTCAAGTCAAATATTTTGAAAAGGAGAAAAGATATCAACATGAGGTTTTCAGGATTCAAGAGATAATTTTATTGTGAAAGCAATAGTGTGACCCGATTTTTTTACTTTGAAGTACGTTACTATCTACAGGGTATGAAAGAAAGTCGTCTTTTTTTCTCAAATTTTATACCTACCGGAATTCCACAAAAAAAGTTTTATATTTTTTTGATGTCGATTTTTTTAGTCCCTGGTTAATGAGGAAAAAACCAATTTCTCAAAATTTTTATATCCCTCTTATTTTATAAAATACCGAATTTTTTATTAAATTAAATATTGTTGAACAGGTTTTTGCAATAATAATTATGCTGCCATTTTGAAAGCAAATGTCATCATGTGATATGTCGATAAAAAGGTAATTTTAAATAGAATCTAATTCTTACGGAAAAAAATATACAGGGTTGTTTTAAAAAATTTAGAAAGTTAGTAAGTGGCCCTTCCGGTAAAACCGGAATGTCATCAGATTGTTGTAAACATCAAAATGATTATTCCTTTCAACAATCAAACCATGCCAAATTTCAAATTAATCCAGTTAAATGTAACAAAATGGTGGGGGTTGTAAAACGATTTCGTAGCCACCCGGTATACACGAATATGGGCAAATTTTTGAAAAAGTGAAAAACCCTTTTCGAGGATATAAGTCACTTAAACCAATGGTGAACATAAACGAACTAAATTCCATTCTGTTCCATTAAGAAAATAGCCTCAAAAAATGAATTAAAAAATTTACCAATTAGCGAACGTGTACCGATTTTTGATAAGCCACTGGTTACCACTAAATTAATGAAAGTACAAAAAGTGTACTTTTTATAAGAAAGCCATTCATAAGGTATCATAATCAACTACAGAGATTGGTTCTTACAAAACACAATACGGCCGAACGACAAAAAACAAAGAGAAAATCAAATTTTCAGCAAAAATTCGGTATCTTATAAAATAACAGGGATATCAAAATTTTGAGAAACAGGTTGTTTTCCCATTAAGTAAGGACTAAAAAAATCTACATAAAAAAAATATAAAAAAGAATTTGTGGAATCACGGTAGTTATAAAATTTGACAAAAAAAGACTTTCTTTCATACCCTGTAGATAGTAATGTAATTCAAAGTTAAAAAATCGGGTAACACTATCGTTTTCTCAATTAAATTATCTCTGAAATCCTGAAAACCGCATGTTGATAACTTTTCTATTTTTCAAAATATTTGACTTTAAATTCAACCTAAAAATTCGCTTGGTACGTTTTAATTGGCCAGCAGTTTAGAATACAAAATTGCGATTTTAAATAATTTTCGCTAAAAGACTTTTTATCTATTTTTTTTTATTATATAAAAAATCACCTACTTCTAAAATTGTGGACTTATAGGTGAACGTATAGTGGCTGCTGGAGATTCAGCTGGCGCAAATCTACTACTAGCAGCTACGCTAAAATGCATAGATCTAAACATCCCACCCCCAATGGGTCTATTTGTGGCGTATGTGCCAACAGTGGTAAATTTCATTCCTTCACCCGCTCGACTCTTATGTATGATGGACCCTTTATTGCCTTTTGGCTTCATGATGCGGTGCCTAAAAGGTATAGTTTATATCCTAAATTTCAAGTTTATTACTTGCATCTTACAGCATATGCGTGTCCGGATCCAAAATTGAAAAAAGACATTTGCAATGGCGACAGCACTTCAGACACCGAAAGTTTCGAGGAAATTTCTGAGTCCGATTTATTGGAGTTGCAAGCGCATAAGTCACCAGTTTCCGACACCTCAGATACGTTAACGTTCGGTTCTCTAACGTCAAACGCTTTAGAAGATGTTGATAGAAATGGCAAGGATTTGAATGCGTCGGATGTTGAGGAAAGCGAAAAATACGTCGCAGATTTTCTTGAGAAATATGTACTAGGTAAAGTTTGCCAACTTAGCCTCGAGCTCTAGTTGAAGATTTAACTTGTAGATTCTGATACGGATACTGATGGAACCAAAGTGCCTGTTTTGACAAAAGAAAGTACTTCATCTTCCATAACATTTGATTACAGCCTACAGAAAAAAGTTTCGAGTATTGTTGCTGGTTTAAGAGGACGATTCAATCGATTCCTAGGACAAAAACCACAAACTGATGCTGAAATGTACTTAGATGTGGATCGGCAGACTAGCTTACTAGAAGAGTTTCAGTTTACTGTACCCAAAGATCCGTACTTGAGTCCTTATTGTGCGACTGATGCCGCGTTGAAGAAGTTTCCACCGACGAGAGTTTTGGTACGTTTATTTAAATTATTTCAGTACTTCTGATTTTGTAATGTTGAAAACGTAGACGGTGCAATTGGATCCTTGCTTGGACGATTGTGTAATGTTTGCCAAGAAACTGAAGATGTTGGATAAAGATGTAAAGTTGGATATTCTGGAAGGGTTGCCACATGGATTTTTGAATTTTTCTTTGGTAAGATTACCTTCTTCACTAAGAAGTTATCACTGAAAATTAGTACTAAGTTGGGGGAAATTTTAATATAATTTTATTTGGTCACAATCTATTGAAACTACATTAACATTTTTCAGATAGTTTGAAGTTATGTTTTGTTTTCAGTAGGTACTCCAATTTAGTGAATGTACAGGGTGTACAACTAAAAGTGGTCGCCGGCTGTATCTCAGAAACTATTTATTGTACAGCCTTCGGAAAAAAATATTTATTGTAAAAGTGGCCAAAATAAATCGCTGGAAATTATTTTCAAGTTTCTAGCTTCGCCGCTAGGCCATGGCAAATGATAAAATCATGATTTTCTCCAAATTATAGGCACTTAATTTATTTATTGGAAAGCTGAAACCATTATACACAATTTTGGTCTAACACTTTTTGCTCTAGCTCATCAAATAAGGGTGGGAGGAGAGGGTGAATTCTTCTGTACGAAAATGCTTATAACTTCTGTTTAACTTTATAGAATTTGGCAAACTTAGTATCGTTTGAAAGAACTTTTCTTGCTTCAAATGATGTTCGATAAGGGAACTTGTTTTGATTCATATATTAGTGAAAACCGCAGATCCATATCTCTTTTCGTTCAGGAAATATGGACAAAATGGTTTTTACACGATTCACAACACGTATTATTGTTATCACAAGTCGTTTTGCGAATTTAGGGCTAATTGCATTTTTTTGTTCCAAAGCCTACCACTTTAATTCGCAAAACGACTTGTGATAACAATAAATAATACGTGTTGTGAAACGTGTAAAAACTATTTTGTCGATATTTCCTGAACGAAAAAAGATATGGATCTGCTGTTTTCACTAATATTTTCGATATTTTATACTAATTTTAATAATGTTAAAAATATATATGAGTCCATTTAAATTTTTCAAGATAAATCGATAAAATTAATAAGTTTTCAAAAAGCGCCACCTAGCAACAAATATATGAATCAAAACAACTTCTCTTATCGAACATCGTTTGAAGCAAGAAAAGTTCTTTCAAACGATACTAAGTTTGCCAAATTCCATAAAATTAAACAGAAGTTATAAGCATTTTCGTACAGAAGAATTCACCCTCTCCTCCCACCCTTATTTGATGAGCTAGAGCAAAAAGTGTTAGACCAAAATTGTGTATAATCGTTTCAGCTTTCCAATAAAGTTATTTTTGAGTTACCTTAATTGCCTATAATTTGGAGAAAATCATGATTTTATCATTTGCCATGGCAGATACGCCCCCTAGCGGCGAAGCTAGAAACTTGAAAATAATTTCCAGCGATTTCTTTTGGCCACTTTTACTATAAATATTTGTTTCCAAAGGCTGTACGATAAATAGTTTCTGAGATACAGCCGGCGACCATTCTTAGTTGTACACCCTGTACAGGGTGGTCCAGGTACGGTGTCCTCGTTATTATCTCAGAAACAATTAAGCATAGGAAAAAAAGTTGTACAGGGTGTCTCAATTTCGATGGGAATGGGGGGTTTCACCCATTTTTAGGCGAGATAGAAAAAAAATGGTTTTCACAATACTGTGCTCGATTTTTAAGAAAAATTGATTGGTAAAAACCACATCTTGATATCTCTAACCGTTATTAAGATATCTTTAAAAAGTGAGATTAGGCCGATTTTTAAAAAGTGTCATAACTTTTTTGTATATTAAAATATTTTAAATCTGTAAAGTGTTTGTTGTAGAAGTTTTTCACGTAGAATAATGTGCACTAGAAATTTTTGTTCTAGGTTCAATACATTTCGAGTTATTACACCTAACTTTCTTATTTTAAATGCAAACCATAGTTGGCTATGCCATTAAAAAAGTGCTTATTTTTTTATATTTTCAAAAATATATATGCTGGTATACTTATTTTTATATCTCACTGAATTATACGTTTTTATATTTTTAAATTCGTAAATTAAATGTTTTGAATATTATTAGTAGAGATATCAAGATGTGGTTTTTACCAATCGATTTTTCTTAAAAATCGAGCACAATATTGCGAAAACCATTTTTTTCTATCTCGCCTAGAAATGGGTGAAACCCCCTATTCCCATCGAAATTGAGACACTCTGTATATAGAAGTTGTACAGTCTATAGCATGCTACATTTTTCAAATAAGTTTATTTATACAGGGTGCGTCATTTTCATGTGGCGATATAAAGTTTCATTTTTTTAAGTGGAACACCTTGTATTTTAACCAAAATTATGATTTCTCGTCTAATTTACGATAAAAAATATATAAGGCTTAATATGCCTATTATTGTGATAGTTTCCAAGATATTCGAGAAAATATCTAGAAATACTATAATATCTGCCTGTTTATATGAGCAATGTTAGTTCTATTTTTTAGCTAGAAAATTTTATATCTGGTCTTAAAAATCAAGTAAACTTTAAATTGATATCATTATGTAAGAAAAAGTCGTAGTATTTGACAAAGAACTATTATTTTATAGAGTAGACCTAGAAGTTAATAATAATGCTCTGTCAAGTAGGCATTGGAAAATAGTTAAAT
Source organism: Pediacus dermestoides (assembly GCA_963942485.1). Taxonomy (NCBI): domain Eukaryota; kingdom Metazoa; phylum Arthropoda; class Insecta; order Coleoptera; family Cucujidae; genus Pediacus; species Pediacus dermestoides. Next base: position 10,306,648 of record OZ012625.1, read on the forward strand.
TTTTTTAAATATTTAGTTTTTTATTATAAACTAACTAAATAAAGAATATGTTTTGGTTGAATATTTTTGAAATTGAAACAAATACAAGCTACAGCCACATAATACAATATTATTTTTCAAAATATTTTCTCGAATATCTTGGAAACTATCAATAATAGGCATATTAAGCTTTATAAATTTTTTATCGTAAATTGGATGAGAAATCGTAATTTGAGGTAACACAGGGTGTTTCATTTAAAAAAATGCAACTTTATATCGCCACATGAAAATGACTCACCCTGTATAAGTAATATTTTTTCAAAAATGTAGAATGCTGTAGACTGTTCAACTTCTATATAAAACTTTTTTTCCTGGGTCCAATAGTTTCTGAGATAATAACGAGGACACCGTAACTGGACCACCCTGTACAACAAAACATGCCAAATCTCTGATAATTGTGATTATGTTTTGATGGACTAAATTAATAGTAAAATAATGACGATTTTTTCAGATATCCAAAGAAGCTTATGAAGGCTCCAAATTATGCATAACAAGAATAAAGGAATTGTTGAATTTAGACAATGTATCTCCGCCCAATGAACAACAATAATTACTTTAGAAAAATGTAAATCAATTTAATTTCGCTAGTACTAACATTTGTACATATTATATTAAAATTATGTCATGCAGAAATAGTGTCTTGTGGCGTCCAGAAAAATATTTATGTATATTTTTATACATGTCTGAGTTAACTAACACTAAAACAAAGTAAATTAATTTGGGTATTGGTGAGGATATTATATGTAACTTATGTGTAATAATTTCTTTATATCTATGTGTGTAAAATGTTGAGAATATACACGTAATCGATTATTGTTGATTCTGTGATTTATGTCGATTATTGTTTCTGTGATTATTTATCTCTGTTACAAGTTTACACTTATTAATTTTAAATGATTAAAATCCATGAATAGTTTTTGTATTATTGATAGATCTGGGCCTATATTGTTAAATATAACATCAAGAAATAGTCAATAGCAGTATTAAATAATCGTAAGATTCTATTACCCCTAATATAACCTAATCAGTGAGACTTTTTTACCATAATATACTTATTTGAACATCAAGTGGATATTTTAGTCTTTAGATTGTTTGTTGATATTTATACAAAGTATTTATTGGAAATATACAATTATGCAGCAATTTCTTGAGTATTATTTTGGCATCAAATCTCGAATAGATAAACAAAGTAAACGAGTATTTTAAGAAATGCTTTCAGTTGTATCAATAATTGTGGTTACATAATGGTTTGTGGCTTGTGTCCAAAAGTATAGTACTATAATAAATCTGAGTCTAATAATTATTTTCAGAGTCGTGTGTGAAAAAAAACGCAATATAAGCGAACAAAATTGTTTACTGATAATATATACAACAAAAAAAAAACAAGACCAATACTATTCCATTAAATAAGTAAAAAAATCTTGTAAAAATTACTCAACGATTCCGTTAGTTTGGCCCTTTTTCCTAAGTGATTTTTGTAAGACGTGAGCATCAGCTGGCTCAATTCGTTTGTAATAGCGTTTTTTCGTTTCGACTATTTCAAATCCAAATTTCTTGTAGAAGTCTATTGCTCCCTCGTTATTCACTTGGACATGCCTACAGACAACAATTTTAGTTTAACATACACAAGAGGTTCCCTCGAACTTACAGAAATATACTGTCAAAATTTCCGTCTTGTTCTACAAATTTTAGGACATGCTGAACCATCAAGCTGCCAATTCCCAAACGACGATAGGGGTACAAACATCCCAAAGTCATAATATACAATCTTCTACTTTGTTCTGATGTATCAATTCGGCAACATACAGCCCCCGCCACAATATCATTGTAGTAAGCAAGTTTCGCTAATTCGCCGGCTTCGAGTACATCTTTATAAAATTTATCGTTATAAGAAACTGGGAAAACCACACTGTTTAGCCGTTTTAATTGCTTTATATTGTGAGGGGTAACATTTCCGAGTTCTATGTTTGCTCTGCAAAATAAAATGCATGTGCATGAATTATGAATGAAAATTCGTCTAAAAATAAGTGGATTTGACTATTGATTTCAGTATGAGAAAAGGGGCTCTTACCTCGTCATCTTGAGTGGTATATTTGTTAAAATATTTTTTATAAATAATTAACCAAAAACACAAATATTGTAAAACATGCAGCGAATTTGTAAGTTGTCAAAATCTGGATGTGCCAGGAGTAACTTAAACGGAATGACTTTGATATTGTCAAATAAAACCAACAGGTTTTCAGTAGTTTAATTTTAAAACTGTAACCTAGGACAATATAAAGAAATTGTGATATTAAATTTTGGAACACGTTTTAAAATAATCGAAAAAATACAAATTTTATTAGCCTAACTTACGGAGCTTTAACCACAGTTTCACCTTGAGTTGGTAGCTCTTGTTATCTAATTTCATTTGAAAGATCTTGCGCGAAAATCACATGAATACCAACATAAAATTTGTAGAAATCCCCTAGAAACCTCTTCTCAAACAAATTTTCGCAAATTTTGCATTAGAAAACAGAATGTTTTTTATATAAACGCAATTTATCGCGTTTAAACTCGTGAAATTTGTTAATAAGTTATAAAATATTTGTTCAAATTGTTGACAGAGAATCGATGTTTACACTAGGGATTTTATTGTTATTATTGGAGCCCTTTCCATGCATTCCCCCAGTCCAGTTAAAGGCGTCCGCAAAAGCTAAAAAAATTTGTCAACATAGTAGTGCACATTCGAAAAATAATTAATTAAAATGTACAAATTAGTTCTACCACGAGCACTTACTGGTGTCCTCAAAAACTCCTTAATAGACCACTAATTACTATGTGCTACTTTTAAAGTGAAACGAGAGTGAAAATCGGTAGTTCGTGCCCTTCACCGATCCAAGAAAAATATACTTGAACCATGGCAGAATCCGAGTTGTCTTTGGACGAGATTCACGACTCCAATTTTATACCATTAATGGAAACGGAGGAGAATATTACTGATCAGGACGAGGTAGAGTTCAACACGACTGAAGATAATGATAATTTGCCTCAGGAAATGATGATCGATCAAATTCTTTCGGATGCAACTGAAGAGCTACCAAAGGATGGTGTTAAAGAGACTACAGAAGCTAGTAATTCAAGTGAAGAAAGACTTGTTGAAAGCCCTACAACACGAGAGGGTTACACATTTAAGTGTGTTTTTTGTGATCAAATACTGAGTGCTAATGATGATCCTAAGTTGTTGGAGTGTCTGCACAATTCCTGTGCTGCCTGTATAAATAGTAAATTTTATGATCAAAATGAGGGAACTGCGAACAAGAGTAAGTTTAGAATTTAAAGTAGTTTAGTTTTAGCTTTGACCAATGGATAGTTTTAGTTTTAGCAGAGTTGTCAAACATTTAAAGACATCTTGCAAACTCATCAGTTTTATTCTAATGTAAATTACAACAAGTCAGGTTTGGGTTTTACAATATTGTAAACAACAAATGCATAAATTTTCTTCAGTGTCCTGTCACTAATTACTTAAGTACCTAAAGCAAAAATTTCGTGAAACTTCAGTTCGCACAACTTTTAAACTAAAAATCTGAAAAAATTTAGTAAAATTCGGTTTCTTTGGTTCGAATAACATCATTAAGAGAAACTTTGTTTATAAACAAGTTTTGGCTCATATCTCGTAGATCAAGATAAAGTTTTTGATGTTTGCCTTGTATCTCGATAAAAAAGCGGATTCGATAAAAGTTGTGTATTCTAATCACCCAAAACTGGAGGAGATACGAAGATGAACTAAAATAAAAAAAAAACTTTTAACCGTTTTTACTGTTTCATAAAGTTTTTCAACAATTTTTACTTTCTTATACGAAGTATAAGGAAGTACTTATAGTAATTGTGATTTTTTTCGACTTCGAGATTTTGATGGATTTACACGTTTTGAGGGCCCCTGAATCCATTCTGACCATTTTCGCCATGATGTCTGTCTGTGTGTGTGTGCCTGTGTGTCTGTCTGTCTGTATCCACATAACTCAAAAACGACTTATCGGATTTGATTCAAATTTCATATTTAAGAGTTTGAACAAATTTGTGGGTGCCACATTCAATGTTTTTCATCTAGCACAAAAACAAGTGACAGTTACCTGAAGGCATTTTTAGGTTTTTTAGGAATATCTTGAAAAATAAACAATTTATGAGATTTTTTTATTCTTTAACATTGATTTAGAATTGAATTTTGAACAAATTTTGTTTGAACTTTTTTTTGAAATTCTGTCAAAAATTTCAAAAAAAATAAAACATTGGTTTTTGTCGTAAAATTCTGTTATAATGAGTGGGACAAGGACAGATTTATGCGTATTGCAATAAGTGCGAAAGAGACTTCCGAAATTTATTTGAATATTGCTGGAAACGCTCAAAATTGAAACACGATTTTTACAAGAAATTTAACTTAATTTCTTTTAGTCCTTCAGCTAGGGGTCAAAAGGTAGGAAGTAAAAGCGGGATGAGACGACGCAGTGTTTTCTGAAGGTTTTTTGGTCGCTGAATCCGAATCCGTGCGTCGTTTTTCAATAAAGTGGTGCAAACAAAAGTTATTAACAATTTATTGTTTAAAATGCAATAACTCAAAAAGTATAGATTTTACCGAGCATTTTACCAAAAAAAGTTCCAAACAAAACTTGTTCAAAATAAAAAGACTCTCCGAAAAGTTCATATGATATTTTGTCATAAAGTCACACGGACAAAAGTTATTAACAATTTATTGTTTAAATGTTTAAAACGCAATAACTCGAAAAGTATACATTTTACCAAAAAAAGTTTCAAACAAAAGTTGTGCAAAATAAATAGACTCTCCGAAAAGGTCATATAGTATTTTGTCATAAAGTCGCTCGAACAAATGTTATTAACAATTTATTGTTTAAAACGGAACAAACCAAAAAGCATACATTTTAGGAGAGTCTTTTTATTTTGCACAACTTTTGTTTGAAACTTTTTTTGGTAAAATGTACACTTCTCGAGTTATTGCATTTTAAACAATAAATTGTTAATAACTTTTGTCCGAGCAACTTTATGACAAAATACCATATGACCTTTTCGGAGAGTCTTTTTATTTTGAACAACTTTCGTTTGAAATTTTTTTTGGTAAAATGTATACTTTTCATTTTCGAGTTAATTTAAACATTTAAACAATAAATTGTTAATAACTTTTGTCCGTGCGACTTTATGACAAAATATCATATGAACTTTTCGGAGAGTCTTCTTACTTTGAACAACTTTTGTTTGAAACTTTTTTTGGTAAAATGCTCGGTAAAATCTATACTTTTGGAGTTATTGAATTTTAAACAATAAATTGTTAATAACTTTTGTTTGCACCACTTTATTAAAAAACGACGCACGGATTCGGATTCAGCGACCAAAAAACATTCAGAAAACACTGCGTCGTCTCATCCCGCTTTTACTTCCTACCTTTTGACCCCTAGCTGAAGGACTATTTAGGAAAAGTAATTGTGGTACTATCCGTATAAGAAAGTCATGTGTTGGGCACATCAGATATTTTCAGAAGTTTAGATCTTAAATTTATTCGTGATAAATCAAAATGTTTGTCTAAAATTCCTAGTCCTTAGAAAGTTAAAAACTCATAAAATTATTTGAAATTATTTTATTGAAGCTCAAATACGGCGTTCAAAAGGGGCTAGGGTCAAGTGCCTCAGTAGTAAAAAAAAATGCAGGTAAAGATTTTTTATAGAGCCTCGAATGACTGGAAAAAGTGTAAATTGCCCCCAATTTCCCAGCATATGCATCTTTTTATTATAAATACTCAGAAATTTATCGTAAACTTTACTTTTGTATTCAGTTCATAATCACTGAAACTAAAATTGAGTTAATAACAATAAGCGTAATAATAACCCAAAGAAGTACAGTAGTTTTTGTATTGGATAAATGCAGATTTATAATTACGAGCATGTTTGAAATCTTAATCTATCATAACCTGGATAATTTTTATTTAGACGAGTAGTTTTGTCATTCGCTATTATTGGCTAAAATGCCGAAGATATATTTACATACATGAAGAGATTATATTTGACTTTGAGTCTTATCGCTCGAGGCGGAAAAAACCACTTCCATAATTCTCACACTTGGTTAATTGACTATCAACTTCCTGTTAAAATCAGATCCTTAGATAAATTTTCTTTAAATATTTTTGGTTGTTAGTAGTTGATAATGATCTTATTGGTTCAGTTTGCCCTCACTCCAGATTACCTGATTAATTATTGTAGCTACTTTTTTGAGAAAGCTGCCGCATTGTTAAGAAAATACCGGTATCTTGAACTGTGAGGAAACGGATGTGGTTTTTGGATGATAACACACCACTATTCTTAAGCTTCGTACAGACCTGAACATTGAGCAATACATCGAACGGAACACCAGTTTGGGGACGGGGCCACGAACGCGTTTGCAAACAGATTTGATTCCCATCAGTTGTCGATTTTTTGGTATACATCAAAGGGAATGGTCGCAAATGTGTTTGCAGGTTTGGACGGAACCACGAGCAAAACGGCGAATGTGCCTAGAACGCAGTGAGGTTTGAATATGAATATATGCCACTGCATTGTTTGCAAAAAACTCTGGGAACAGCACAAACCCATTCCGATCGTTGTTTAGTTCTTGTCCATTCTCAACTTTGTTTTGTATGGCGTTCTGCTCGTTGTATTGCTCGCCGTACTGCGAAATGTTCAGGTAGTATTATCGGACTATTACTGAATATCTTGGGAGTTCACTTGAACGAAGAAGTAACCATCTCAATCTCCAGACTTAATATTCTTAAGATCTTAGGTGTTTATGCATGAGAGGCAATAATAATTTTGTGCAGAACTGAAATGTAGAAAAAACTACGTAGAAGCACTTTAGATTAGAACTGCATATTTCAAACAGAATCGAGGCAAAAGAAGAAACTGTTTATTAAGACATGTAGCCGAGTTAATCATGACCTGTTCGAGTTCAGAATTCGAAATGGCAGATTCCCGATTAATGACCAATAACAATAACCGTCTACATTGAAATGTGGCTTTTTGGGACAAAAATCGAGAATGCCAATATGATAATTACTTTCTTATTCGAAGTAATAAAGAAGTATAGGAATCGTGATTTTTTTCGACTTCGAGGTTTAGATGGATTTACCTACACGTTTTGAGGGCTCCTGAATCCATTTTGACTATTTTCGCCATGATGTCTGTCTGTCTGTATCCACGAAAACTCAAAAACGACTTATCGGAATTGATCCAAATTTCATGTTTAAGAGTTTGAACAAAATTGTAGGTCACACATTCAATTTTTTTTATTAAGTACCATCGCTACTATCCGAAGACATTTTTAGGTTTTTTTTTGGAATATCTTGAAAAAGAAACAATTAACCAGATTTTTCTGTCTTTAATATTGGTCTCCCTCAGTGCCATAACATACTAGATCGTGAACCGCGAACCGGTCGCCGCAGAATAGAGCGGTTTGTGACTTTGTCTCTCTGGGTGGATAACCGCTAAATTCATAATATGGCTTTGACAACTAAATTGCATAGGGTGTGGTTGTCTATTTTGCGGCCTAGTATGACACTCACTCGTTGAAACGTTAAAACGAATACTGCCTTGTGCAACAATCTTTTGACCTAAAATCCCTGACATAATCACCATTGCTAAACTCGCCCTCAAATATAATATAGGGATGGTATTCGCTCTTAATTTGTATTATGAGTCCGAGGGGTAAACCACTAGTGGATATCCTTGTACACATGTCGTGGATATGCATGGATATCCGTGGCTGTTCGTGGAAGTCCTTGGATATCCGTGGAAGTCCATGGATATTTTTGGAAATATGTGGATGTCTTTGGAAATATAATGCATTTTAAAAGAGAGTGCGCATGCGTTAATGTTTAACGCATGTGCACTATAGTTTAACCGTTAAAACAATAATCTACAAATTTAATATTTTTATCGCGCCGTTTACTTAACACTCTTAATATTGATTACTAGAGTAACATTGCTTCTATTCAATTGATGTGATTTAAATTACGGTATGTACTCGGGTATGTACTATGAAAAATTCAAATAATGTATGTAAAAAAAATAGACAACGAGTTTGCAGAAATGTACTGCACTTACAATATACCAAATGTTCATAAAGTTAGCAAAGCAATTTTTGAAAATCACCTGACAAATGCATTAGCCGCTTTTTAGTCGCTAATTAGTTATAAAAAGTTTAATTTTGTCGCTTTTGTTTTTAAAAAATTATCAGTTTTTGCTAACTTCATATGAACTTAGCAAAGCATAGGTAAGTGTAAAAATGTATCAAAATCGAAAGTTAGGTAGTGCTAAATTTGTCATTTTTTAGTCGTTAATTAGTTGTGGAAAAATTAATTTTGTTTTTTTTTTTGTTTTTTTATAGTGATGTATAATAGCTCACTGAATACGAATATAAACTTATTCTTCTGCGGACGAAGCTACTTTTCAGATAGAAAATTAAATAAAAAAGTTGATTATTTGAATTTGGCGGGCGATGTTAGCCAATCAGAATAGTGGGAAACTTTAAATTTGTTTATAATTAATTAATATCATAGACGTTAGGTAAGAAGGTTTAAGCACAGTATAGTTACGGGATAAGATAAACAGTTCAAACAATTTAAGGACTTTTAGGGACAATTTTATGTCGTACCATCTTCCGTGGATATTCGTGGAAGTCCGTGGATATCCGTGGAAGTCCATGGAAATTCTTGGAGATCCTTGGATATTCATGGATATCCCTGGAAATCCGTGGATATCCGTAGAAGTTTTGGATATTCGTGGAAGTTTTAAGAAATTTGGGTTCGGATATCCACGATTTGGATATCTCGTACGCTTAAATAGGTAGTGGTTTACCCCTCGTATGAGTCATTATCGTTAATTGGCGCAACAAGTGGGACATATGCGTTATTATCACACGAATATTAGAAACTTGTAGAACGAGCTTTAGGCGTAGTGCGACATTAATGCCGTGTCCTGTGCGCGTGCGATAAAGTAATGCCAAAGCTTCGTGCAGACCGGAACATTGCGCCGAACGACAAACAACAAACAGAAAGAATGAACAATGGTTTGTGTAGATTTTTTATAGTTTGTACTGTTCATAAACCATTGGCCATTCTCAACTTTGTATGATGTTCTGTTCGTCGTTCTGTTTGTCGTTCGGGGCAAGGTTCAAGTTTGTACGAAGCTTTAGACATTTAGGTAATGGCAGTACTTAATTGATCTATATTTTTAGAGTCCATTTCACTAAGAAAAAATAGGGTTCGTAGTTTCGTACTGCTTGAAAATAAATACCAGAAAATCAGATATTATAACTATTATTTCATGGTAATTATTCTAATAATATAACTTATCCAAACTTTATTCCTGTATTATGCACACATTTACGTATATATACATATTTATTAAGGAAAGAAAAACGAAAAAGTCCAGTTAGGTGTTAGTTTATTGTTTCCATATAACTCTATCAGGACGTAAATTATTATCCATGATCAACCTAATTGGTTCTTATGTTTTTATGTTACCTTGGAGGAATTTTTTGAGAATTTGCACTTAAATAAATTTAGATGCGGTAAATACGATGGTGTGCGATATAGGCGTGTGATATAATTTTATCGCACGGGTCACATACACTGTTCAATATATCATTTCGATATTCGATATGAAAACTATTATTACTAATAGTTGATTTTCTTGAATACTATCATTAAGTTAATGGTTTTTACGAGGGTTCTTATGAAAATTAACCAAAGATAATATTTAACTATCGATGGAAACACTCCTTTAATTTTAATATAAATATCGTCATTTATAAAATGTAGAAAGTAAATTAATAGCTATTTGTTCATAGTTCAGGTATTTTAATTGCAATTTAATCACCATCCCTCAGCCGCTAATGTCCAGTGATAAAGACTGCTAATTCCTTCCAAGGAATTTTTGTTCTACTGGTGAGATATTGGGTGCGTACAGCTGACACAGCTGCTGGGCTGCTGACTTAACAGCGGTACGCTGTACGCGTATGCTGAGTTGCGCTGTTTTCCAGCAGCTGCTGAATTCTCTCAGCGAAAATAAATTCTGCTGTTTTGATACAGCGCATTGTTTAGCGTGGAGGGAGTTATTTTTGAGTTTTTGCTTAAACCTCCAAACGTCAAAACCGTAACCACTGCCAATTATCAAATATTATTCTGTACGTTATTCATACTAAAATGAATAATAATAATTTATAGCTGATTTTAAACAGTTCAGAGAACGCTGAGTTCCAGCAGCTGTGTCAGCTGGGACATATAAATCAGATCCATATATATCAGATCTGTCAGAAACTGAAATGAAAATGACGCTTAATATAAAATTTGACAGGAGACGCTTTGGTTTTTAGTTGTTTAAAGGGTCTATTCTCTAAGTAAAATGTTAAATTTTAACGTCGGCTAAACGGGAAAACAAAGAGAGTTTATTATAGAATTTAATAAGTTAAAAAGAGACAAAAAAATAAACAGGCGTTAAAATTTAACATTTTTCTTACAGAATAGCCCCTTAAGGTTTTTCAGCAAAATGTTCAAAAAAAATTAATTTTCTGACCAAATTTTTGAATTCTTTCGTGATAATCGCCTAAAAACGGTCTCATCTGAAAAACAACTGATTCGACCAAAAGAGATCACTTTTACGGCCTTGATACACAAATAACTAATTTCTGATTCTTAAAATATACCCGAAAATAATAAACCAAACTTTAAAAGTACATAAATCAAAATATTTAACAAAATCTGCTATTTGGGGACATCCTGCATACGGTACGGTCTAAGGGCATCAAGACGCATGCATGTAATAGTTAATAATAATAAATAGTTTAGATCATATCGAATTTTTATACGACAGGAAGACAGGATATATTTTTTGATACAGTCGAACCTCTAAACTCGAATCTCAAGGGACCGCGAAATTGGTTCGAGTTATAGAAATTTCGAGTTAGAGAGGTCAAAAATACATTGTAAATATAGAAAATGTAGCTACAGGGAACTAAAACAAACTTCTACTTATAGAGAACTTCGAGTTGTGAAGGTTCGAGTTATAGAGGTTCTACTGTATTTTCATTTTTAATTTTTGAATAAAATTTCTTTTGAAATTATTTTTTGTTTCAGTGTTTCACTAGTTTAGGAATATAGACCATTCACAAAAATATAAAAAATAATCAAATTAAAAATATGTAATCTTATAAATAGTTAACGAAGCGTCTCTGATTTAAATTTATTGTGTATTATAAATGTTACAAGGAACTTTCTACTTTAGTTAATTTATTAGTTCTCAAATGGAAAATCGTGTGTAATTTGTGCGAGGAAAAATAGAGTTCGGAAGTACTGGCTTTCACGAAAGCTTTCATTCTATACTTAAAAATGCTGTAAACCATTAATTTGGATTTTAAGATCTCATAAAAAAGCTAATTCTTAAATATTATACCGGGATATTTTTTTAACTCTGAACATATTCCCTATGTTCAATTTTAAAAAGCACAGATCAATGCATTGCGAGTATTTGCTATGCAACCAATTATACCACACACCTGATTTATATTTATTTAATTAAATTTTTAATAATGGGGATAAATAACTGAAAATATCTGATGTGTCCAACACATGCCTTTCTTATACGTGGCTCGGCGAGCCACAAGTCAGACTCGCCGAGTCACGCGAGTTAATAGGTATTGGAACACCGGCCGATACTCGAGTTACATCATACATCTGTGGTCTGGACAGTGTTAGTTGTGTTGTGAAATAAATAACCAAAAAGCCAGTGACAGTTTTAGTGTTTTTCAGTTTTAATTTTAGGATTATATGTAAAACCATAAATAACAAACCCAAATATCTTTTAGTTTGTTATTCATTTCCCATATCAATTCTGTGCTTATATGTTAGTTAAGTTATTTCACCCTCTTTCACTTTTTAGTTTAGAATAAGTTTTAGTCTGACTATATCATTCATTGTAGCAACACTTAAATAATAAATATATAACATTGTATTTTTAAATAATAAAATATGAAACTTAATATTAAATCCCAGAGTATTTAATTCGCGTTGTGGGAATGGGTATACTCGTCATTTGTGGCTTTATTGGCTTGGCAAGGCTTATGCTTTCCCGCTTCTTGTCGGTAAATTTGACGCAAGCCAAAGGAAGGCGAGCATCTTTGAGCTCGGCTAGTATTCTTTCCACAAACTCACACTCGTCGTGGGAATACATATCCACTTGCCAAGTCTTGTTGAAGCTTCGACAAACCCAAGCCACACTCCACGCGTCGTGGGATGCCGTCTTAAGAAAGTAAAATATCTGATGTGCCCAACACATGACTTTCTTATACGGATGATACCACAATTACTTTTTCTAAAGAAATTAAGTTAAATTGCTTGTAAAAATCGTGTTGCAATTTTGAGCGTTTCCAGCAATTTTCAAATAATTTTCGGAAGTCTCCCTCGCACTTATTGCAATACGCATAAATCTGTCCTGCTGGAAATTAAATCACGATTTTTACAAGAAATGTAACTTAATTTCTTTAGGAAAAGTAATGGTAGTATCCGTATAAGAAAGTAATGTGTTGGACACATCAGATATTTTTTAAAGTTATCTAGAGAATTATGCAACAAATGTCTTGAAAAATAAAGGTAAAATATTCAGATGTTTTTGAGGGTGTTCTATAAAAACGATTTAGAATTTTGGATGGTACTATTATTAATATTTAATAAATCAATAGCGTGAAACCTGTTTTCCAAAATGCTCGAACTGTATTCTCCGTAGAGTGTACTTCCATGACGTCAGACCGTTCTTAGAATAATTACACTATAGAGGGTCTCTAGCTATCGAGAGTTACATTATTTATTAAAAGCAATCTCGAAATTTGTTATGTAGTAGAATAGAATGAAGATGAAAGGATTTCTTTAGCAGGTATAAAAAATTACCACTTATTTGTTTTGAAAGTAAAAAACCTAGCCAGCTAAATTTCTGAATATATGTTTTTATTGTATAATGAAACTACCATACCTGAAATATCATTCTTTTCCATACTCTGTTATAGTACCGGAAATCGGAATCTACAAGAACCGGCACTTTAGTCATGGTTTGAAATATAAGTTTATTGCGATATTTTTTTTGGGTGGTGGTAACAATAAAGTTATAGCATAAAAAACTAATTTAGGTACCCCAGTTGTAAAATTTACAAGGTGCAAGCAATAAACAAACTTTTGTGTTTTTATAGATGTAAGTTAGAGGGAGAATTGCTCTTTTATATTAAACAAGCGAATTGAGCGGTTTGAGCATTTGTGTGGAATACAAAAGAGCGACTTGGACATTAAGGTCTGTTCAGAGTGGCAGTGTCGGATTGAGCGCGCCGCAGGAGACGGCATCTACAAAGAAAGCGGCAAGGATCTTACTTGAGTCACTATACATATTAAACTTTCAAGAAGTTAAAAATAGAAATGCAGTTTTTAATAGTATATTATGCAATGAGCATTTAATGATAGTTATTAAGACACGAGTATGAGAATTAGACACGAGCTGTGCCCTTATGTTGCAGGGTAGAAAAAACTTTATTAGGAAAAATTGTTGGTACTTAAAAGTTATCCTCGAATTTTACTAAATTTGGGCTCTGTAGACAAAAAAAGACGTATTTCTTTTTTTCGGCGCGCCCTCATATAGCGAATCGCTAGAAGCTATGCAGCAAATAATTTCAGTTTCTTAACAGTTCTTGGGCAATTAATACATAATTTACTTAAATTGGTTAAATACGCGAAAACAGGGCTTTTAATAAAATAATTCCAAAAATATTGTTATTCTTTTGGTGCACACCCTAATTTTGTTTTTGTCTACAGATCCCAAATTTGGTATTCGAGGATAACTTTTAAGTACAAACAACTTTTCCTAATAAAGTTTTTTCTACGGTGCAAAATAAGGGTACTTTATTCTTGAGTGAATTTTAAGTATACGAAGCAATTTTTACTGGTTTTGTTTGTACTCCTTTTTGTTTAAGGACATGCAGAACCTTTCCATAGTAAAATAAACTTGGTAATTCTAAAAATAAAAAAATGCTATTTGGTACACACTTTCTGCCGGTCACTGTATATTTAAGGGACACTGTGTAATAATTATTTGATTTCACTTACCTTTTTTAAAATTTTATATTTTGAAGTAATTTTTCATTATTGTTTTTTTGTTACAGGTCAACTAGAATGTCCTCTATGTACCATGGCATCTGATCGAGGCCGCATCATTGAAAATCAGTTTCTGTTGGAGTTATCAACCAACGATGACAGTAGCGGATCATCCAAAGAAGCTAATTTTAAATGCAGCAGTTGTAGTGATGATGCCCCTGCTACAAGTTACTGCTCCGATTGTTCAGAATTCATATGTGATAATTGCGTACAAGCACATCAGAGGTAAATATGCCATAATATCGTAAAATAAAATTTTTATTAAAAAGAGAATTTCTACAGATTAAAAATAACAAAAGATCATACTATTAAATCTAAAGAGGAGGGCTTAAACGAGCTGAACGCTGTTTCGAATGGAGGCCCAACGAATTTATTCTGTACCAACCATCCACACGAGAAGTTATCGTTGTTTTGTGAAACTTGCGATAAGTTAACCTGTCGAGATTGTCAGTTGATTGAGCACAGAGAACACAGATACAAGTTCACAAATGAGATTGCGTCGGATGCTCGAAAATATATTGCGGAAATGCTGAAGGATGTAGGGTAGGTTTCCAATTTCAAATGAAATATGGAGAAAAAGTTTGTGGATTTGTATTTTAGGTATAAAAGGGCGCTGCTGACTAGTGCAATGAAAGTGATAGACGATAGACAGAATCTGATTACTGAGAAGAAGCAGGCGCTTGTGAAGGAGATCACCCAGCTGGTTGTGAAGTAGGTATTAAGTTTGTGATTGTGTGAAACAAGTTTGAGCTAATTTAAAAATATTATTTCCACGGAAAATTGACTGCCATTGCTTATTTCCTTTATACTTCAAACTTGAATATTTTAGTAAAACAAATTGTCAGTTTATTTATATAATTAAGTAAGAGCTCCACTATATTCGACTCAAATCTATGGAGCCGTAACTTTACCTCTAAAACGAGGGATGAAAAAACTGAAAAAATATTTTTTAAATTATGTTATACAACATTTTTGGCTATTGTTTTCAGAAACTGATATATTTTCATATTAGGCGGTATTTATAAAAAGAAGCATTACCTTTTGCTTGCAAAAAATGGAGCAATTGCTTCAGGTTATATGCATAAAAAAAGCGAAGGAAAAGGTTTTGCTTCGAGGCGAGAGGTTTGGCTTCAAAATAAAAGCTATTACTTTTTTCGTATTTATAAAAAGAAGTATTTGCTTCTAAACTGAAGAATTTGCTTCTAAATAAATGCATCTAGTTCGCAGCAACTTTTTTTGCGAGAATCTCACATTTTTTATGACTATCTTGAAAAATAAACAAATTACGAGATTTTTTATTCCTTAACACTGATTTAGAATTAAATTTTGAACATATTTTGTGAACTTTTTTTTGAAATTTCGCCAAAAAAATTTCAAAAAAAACGATATATTCCTAAAAATTGTGCGAGTTGAATCAGACGGCCTAGATCAAGAAGGTATAAAAATAGAGGAGAGAAAGCTCCCGGATGGGTGTAGGCGTAAATCCGTTGCCAGTTGCTATGACAGTGACAAACCAAAACAAACACTTGACCAATAACACGCCTTATTGACTGCGGGCGCATGCGTAGAAACTATCAAGTACGCTTGAGTCCATTTGAACGTGCAACACTTTTTGACCCACGAATTCAACCCCCACCCCGGGGATCTTTCTGTCCTCTATTTTATACGTCCTTGGCCTAGATAGACTATTGGCATAATAAGGGCTTGGATCCCAAAGTCCCGCCGGGTTCGAATTTCAGAAGGATCACTCTTTGTTTTTTACTGGTTTCTATGATACTGATACCAAGTACATAATATAATTATAAATAATATAAATTCGATTTTATATTAATAACGTGTTGGATGTGGACTGTATGATTTCCGTGAGGTTTGCTTTTTTACAAAGAACTAAGTTAGTTTTACCAGAAAATTCAAACCGAATGAAAATCCCTCAAAAATTCCGGATTTTATAGCCTCTACTATAGACTCGCTTAAAAAATTGTCCAAATTTCAGGTTTGTGTCTTTAAAACTGTCATAAAACTTCGGAAAATTGACAGATTTCCGTGAGGTTTGCTTTTTTCCAAATAACTAAGTTAGTTTTACCAGAAAATTCAAACCGAATGAAAATCCCTCAAAAATTCCGTATTTTACAGCCTACTATAGACTCTCTTAAAAAATTGTCCAAATTTCAGGTTTGTGTCTTTAAAACTGTCATAAAACTTCGGAAAATTGACAGGTTTCCGTGAGGTTTGCTTTTTTCCAAAGGACTAAGTTAGTTTTACTAGAAAATTCAAACAGAATGAAAATCCCTTAAAAATTCCGGATTTAATAGCCTACTATAAACTCGTTTAAAAAATTGTCCAAATTTCTCTGAAACTGTCATAAAATTTCGGAAAATTCACAGATTGCATTGCAGTATGCTTTTTTATAAAGATCCAAGTTAGTTTTACTAGAAAAATCAAACCGAATGAAAATCCCTCAAAAATTCCGGATTTTATAGCCTACTATAAACTTGCTAAAAAAAATTGTATAATTTTCAGGTTTGTGTGCTTAAAACTGACATAAAATTTCGAAAAATTGACAAATTTACGTACAGGTTGCTTTTTTATAAAGAACCAAGTTAGTTTTACTAGAAAATTTAAACCGAATGAAAATCCCTGAAAAAATCCGGATTTTATAGCCTACAATATACTCGCTTAAAAAAATGTCCATATTTCAGTTTAGTGTCTTTAAAACTGTCATAAAACTTCGAAAAATTGACAGATTTTTTGCGGTTTGTAATTTTACAAAGACTCAAGTTAGTTTTACTAAAAAATTCAAACAGAATGAAAATCCTTTAAAAATTCCGGATTTTATAGCCTACTAAAGACTCGCTTAAAAAATTGTCCAAATTTCACATACTAAACTATAAGATTGTTACAACACATGTCTGAAATCGCGAAACTTCTGCACCTTTTACTTCATTTATCTGAAGTATTTCCTTGCAAGGAAAAGGTAAAGATTGTGAACACGAATTGAAGCAAAAGCTTTTACCTCTTAGTGCTACCTTTTACTTCTACCTTATACTTTTAAGTAAATGCTTCATTTTTATAAATACCACCTATTGCCTCCTGTTTCGAAACTATAGCTCCAAGTATTTTTTTTATTTTTAAACTGGCTATAAAATTCATGTAAAGAAATCTTTTCCCCGCAAAACCAAATGACAGTTTTGCAATTGGAATCCTGAAAAGCTCATTATCCATCAGACAGCGTCTCCTATTTAGATTCCAATAAAATATAAACGAGGCGCCTTAAATAAAATACGCTAAATAAGTTGTAAAAACACATATACTTTTTATGGAAGTTATAAATGTTTAGTTAAAAGTATATCGCATTATCTACCCACTCAAAATTACCTTGAATCACAATATCATAAACCATAGAGTCGCCTACTCATAATAATGTAAGACATTTTGGTTTTATTCGTAGTAATTATTGGTAATATAACGCGTAATCAAAGGCACTTTAGTAATATAATAAATAAATAAATATCCGGAAAGATGACGTACTAAAAATTTTAGTGGCTTTATTAACCATCTATTTAAGTAGTCTAATATTTCCAAGTCATATAATCGAATTTAATTAAAAGGAAAGCAGTGGAAATGTGTTTTGTCCTTAATTTAAACAATTTTTTTGTATTTTTCTTTAAACAGTAGTTGCTTCACAGGAAAAAAAAATGCCTTTTCGAGTATACTATTCTTGTTTTAAGATTGACAAATACAATAAACGTGAGGGGTAAGCAACTGGTGGCGAAGCTAACAGAAGTTTGTGACTCAAAGCAGACGACGCTCCAAGAAAAAAAGCAAGCATTAGAGCAACTGTCTAAGATGACAGACCATTGCATTGCTTTCACGCAACATGCACTGGATAATGGCAGTGATATGGCATTGTTGTACAGCAAGAAGCAGGTAACGGAGCATTTGAAAAGGATCAAATGTAAGCGAGCTGATATCCCCAATCCTGAAATACCGGTGCGAATACATTTGGCGCTAGATAAGGTTCCAGATCTCATTAAGGGTAAGTAAGGATTTCACTGGAAAGATTTTTGAAATTGTGTATAACGAGTTACTATATTTTTGTTTTTGTGCTCTCATAGGGCTTTCTTCAGGTAAAATTTCTTTTAGTATTTTTCACCGCGAGTTTTGTTAATTAAACAGCCATAACAACTTATTTTTTTTTACTTTTAGTTATGTCAACTATTGGACAGATTGTTGTCGATGGGCGTATTTATCTGTCAGCACCCTCGAATTCTCCCTCCAATGTACCACCACATGGTTCACCCAGTCCGGGACAAATGCAAAATAGACCACCACAACAACCGTCACCTATTAGTCCTTTACTACAGCCATCCTCTCTAGGGTCTCCGTCAGGATTTCAATCTCGAGCTCCACCGCCGTATAGTCAGTTTCAGAATAATGTACAGCAATATCAGCAGCAGCAACAACAACAGCAAACGCAGCAACAGTCGTCTATGGTGCAAAATATGGGACATGGAGTTGCTCCTGGGTTCAATAATAGCTCTATGTTACCGCAGACAATGGGTCAAAATCTTGGTAAGTTAACGAGTTGAGTAAAAGTGAGGGAATTCTTAAACTTTGTTTCAGGTAGCGTTCTAAACCGCATGACAAATGCCGGCATGGGTCCCCCACTACAAGGCAGTAACGCACAAGGCAACTTTGCTCAACAATTGCGATTTAACATGACACGTCCTCAACTACAACGTTCAATCATGCCAAGAATGCTACAAAATTCCATGGGTTTCAACCACCAACAACAACAGCAAGTATCATCGTCTACACACCCCCAAGGAATGCTGCAAGATCGTAGTAATCTTCGTCATTTACTACAACCAAATTCGAGTATGACCCAAAGTTCCCCTGTTTATGTACAAACTGGACCTTCCCAGTACCAAGCGGTTCAGCCACAATTTGCGCAGCAGTTTCAATCTCCGCGATTTCCAAGTGGGCAACAACAACAACCACAACAGCAGCCACAGCAACAACAACAACAGCAGCAGCAGCAGCAACAACAACAGCATTTGCAGTATCGGCCTCAACAGGCTAGAATGTTTGGGCCTAATCAACAAACTAGGTTGCAACTCATGCAAAGGCCTGCTTTTCCTGGGAATATGCAGGGGGCGGCGGGGGCTAGATGGCATACTCCTCAACAAGCGAATAATGGTGAGGTTAATCAAATTTATCTTATGAGGCACCCTAAGGATCGATCGAAGAGGATATACAGGGTGTTTCAACTCAAAGTGGACAACGTAATAGAGGTTGTAGATCTCATCGAGACTAACACTTTTTTCAAATTATTATTTTTTATTTGGGCTTTTGTTTTCGAGTTATCGACCTTCTTTGGTTTTTACACAAACCTCTTTATCTTCATTATTTATGGTCGGATTTTAAAAAATTAAAGTTTTTTGAAATTGTCAGTTTGATTCAACAACTTTTGAGTTAAAATGTAAAAAAATATATCAACAAACAAAATGGCGACCAATTTTCTTTGGAGCAGACTTAGAGCTATCCAAGTTTAAAAAAGAAAACTGGTCGCCATGTTGTTTGTTGATATTTTTTGAAAAAATGTTTAACGCAATAACTGTAGATATCAAACGAACAATTTCAAAAAACTTTAATTTTTTAAAATCCGGCCATAAATAATGAAGATAACGAGGTTTATGTAAAAACAAAAGAAGGTCGATAACTCGAAAACAAAAGCTCAAATGAAAAATATTAATTTGAAAAAAGTGTTAGTCTCGATGAGATCTACAACCTCTATTACGTTGTCTACTTTAGGTTGAAACACCCTGTATGTCCGCCTACAGAGGAATGTTGACATTAATTAAAGCAACTTTCAGTTTTACAAAATGGATCGCGAATCTAAGTGAATGCTCGGAAGTCCAATGTAGAATTATACGATTTTTTAAAGTGAACCATGTGGAAGATTAGTGACAAATGTTAGTGTTTTTCCAACGGTTTTAAAAATTTCTAAAATTTAATCCACTTGGTTTTATATCACAATCGACTAGTTTAAAAAGCTGTCTTAAGTATTTTATATAATTTAAAGTCCAGAAAGTCTGCCAAATGTTCTGGAAAAATTTTAATTTTTATAATTATTTTAATATTTGTCAAAATTGTATAGTTAAAGATTCCATTCGAAAATAAGACTGTTTTACGTCTGTATGTTTTTTTGTCTCTTTTTATTAATCCAGCAAAAAAGACAAAAAACTTAGACTATAAAATTTTTCATTTTCGTTATCTGAGTCAAAATTGGAATGTTAGTAGAACTAAGCAGACAAAAGGAAAGTAATAGACGAAATAAATAATAACTCAACACAAACCGTCCTATTTATAAACAATTGTCTCCCCCAGAGATGTATAGTATTTTAACAGTTAAATTTTGTGTGTTGTCTTTTATGGTTCATAAGAAAATGTACGATCTAATTTTGTGGTAAGCTCAGTAGAAATTTTTGTTAAAATTCGAGATATTAGAATACGTTATAAGTGTTTGAAAGGAGTTTTAGGATTAAATTTTTTTTTATTTGCTTTTTAGCACCAGAGCACCACGCATCTTTAGATAATAAGAAATAGAAAATTATTGTAGTACAAACTGCACATTTTTTCGGAATGAAATACGAGTACTATAAAAGACTTACAAATTAAAAAATATAGTTCCTCGGATTGGTCTCAAACTTTTCAGAACCAGGTTCTGTCCAGCAACACTTTCACTTTAATTTACCACATTATTTTTTCTGTCCAGGTTTGCACATGGGTGGACCCAACAGAAACATGACTCTGCCCTCCATAAGCGACAATTTCAAAATCACCCTGCGCCAGCAAACTCAAGCTGATCCAAAAAACTTACCGGCGGCCGTTACCTCAACAATTCCAAAAACACCGAGTCCTAACCACGTCCATGGAAAATCCGACACTGAACGCAGTCTGGATAAATTCTGCGAAGAATCCGTTAAAGATCTGATGGCCACCATTGCAAAACTGGATTCGAATGGAGTACAAGTCCTAGCTGAAGGCAGACAAAAAGGTGGTTCCCCGCATGTTGACAGTTCGACTGGTGATGCTGGGCCCTCCAATAAAATCAAATCAGAATTGGGCGAAGCAGGCAAAGATGATCCCAATGAAGATTGGTGTGCTGTCTGTATGGATGGAGGGGAATTGGTATGTTGTGACAAGTGTCCTAAAGTGTTCCATCAGTATTGCCATATTCCGAATTTGTCTGTAGAGTAAGTTCATTTTGGAATTACATAATTTGGTTTCAATTTAATCACTTTTGTACTCTTCCAGGGAAAATGATACTTGGCAGTGTTTATTATGTATGAATTTTGCTGATATACCGGAAACTATGATGGGTGAAAAACGTGATGGTGAGCTGAGTTTAAAGGAAAAGAAAATTATTGAGAGAATTGTGCTGGAAATGTACTGCCAATATGATCCAAGTTTACCATTTAGAGAAGTTATTGGACCAGAGGTAAATCGCCTAGAAATAACTCTTGTTGTTTAATTTTTAATATATTTTTTTGTAGAATGAAGATTATCATTCTGTTATCAAGCATCCCATTGCGCTAGATACAATTCGCCAAAAATTAAATTGGAGTTCTGAGAATCGGTACAAGAATGTAGAAGATCTTGTGCGGGATATTCGGCTTATGTTTAGAAATGCGTATACTTATAATCCAGTAAGTTTTCTAGTTATTTTATCGTTCACAGCACAGTAAACGCAAATTAAGTCGTAAATCAATCAAAATAAAAGGAACGTGGTCAAAATAATTGACCTCTCTAAACTACAAAACGTCCTATTTATCTTAAAAACCTACATAAACTATCTGTATTTGCGGCAAAACTGAGACTCTGTCTGCTTATCGTTTAAATCTGTTTTATTAAAATTTCTTAACAAGTTATGCTTAACTTATACAGGGTGTCTCACGCTTGTGGCCTATTAGAAGTATTAAGAGAACCAAATGAGATAAAGAGCTGAAATTTTGCATGCAGGCCTACCTTCATATAATCTATCAACTGAAAATATTTGCAAGATGGCGGCACATCCGGTTATACCGGAAGTTGATACCAACTTCGTTATTTTAAATGGGATACCCTGTATTTATATTTTTTTCTAATTCCCCAAGAAATTCTGAGTCTTTTGACATAAAAAATCATATACCTAAATTTTACCGTTTTCGAGAAAAAAAATATTATCTAAACTTTTTACAAAAAATCAAGTCACATTTAAATTGTAATATCTTCGTTAAAAGTGAAGATAAAAAACTGAAATTTTCACAGTAGCGTTATGGGACTTTGTGGCTTCTGCCCATGGCAAATTATTTCAAAATTATTATGTACAGGGCGATATTTAATTCATAACATTTCGTTCTTATAAAATGTCAAAAAACTCTTTTTTCTTAAATGGGACACTATGTATTATTCTACATCATTCGATAGAACGTGAAAATCTCTATCTATTCATAGCAGGTGTTTCTATACCTAACTTTAACTGTTTTCCAGTTATTTGCTATTTTATAAATTAGTTACAAACCTATCATTAAGAAATTATTTATACCTAAACTATTAAAAAAATATCGAAGTTGATACAAAGTATCATCTGATATGATTCTTAAGATATGAAAAAGTAGCATGCATGGCCCCCCCATGTTATGTTGACAACCAATCTGTCTGTTCTCTAAATCGTGGCTTACGATTTCTTAATGATAAATATGTAACTAATTTATAAAATCGCAAATAACTGGAAAACAGTTAAAGTTAGGTATAGAAACACCTGATATGAATAGATAGAGATTTTCACGTTCTATCGAATGATGTAGAATAATACATAGTGTCCCATTTAAGAAAAATGAGTTTTTTGACATTTTATGAGAACGAAATGTTATGAATTGAACATCGCCCTGTACATAATAATTTTGAAATAATTTGCCATGGACAGAAGCCACAAAGTCCCATAACGCTACTGTCAAAAATTTCAGTTTTTTATCTTTACTTTAAACGAAGATATTACAATTTAAATGTGACTTGATTTTTTGTAAAAAGTTTAGATAATATTTTTTTTCTCGAAAACGGTAAAATTTAGGTATAGGAATTTTTATGTCAAAGGACTCAGCATTTTTTGGGGAATTAGAAAAAAAATATAAATACAGGGTATCCCATTTAAAATAACGAAGTTGGTATCAACTTCCGGTATAACCGGATGTACCCCCATCTTGAAAACATTTTCAGTTGATGGATTATATGAAGCTAGGCCTGCATGCAAAATTTCAGCTCTCTATCTCATTTGGTTCTCCTAATACTTCTAATAGGCCACAAGCGTGTATTGATAAAGTTGAACTGACAACATTAAATCTGTTGTCTACTCAAGCAGTAGCAGTTTTCTTACATATTTTTCTTTGAATCTTTTTATATTTAAACTAAGTATGCCAATTCAGACAAGTTCTTATTTTTTTAAGGTTGATTCGCTGGTGTACAACGATGCAAAAACCCTAGAAAAGTTCTTTGATGAACAACTGGAAAAGTTTCTTCCTGAATACACATATGAGACATATGATGATGATGAAATTCAACCACCAAACCGCAAATATCGGAGAATTATAAGTGACTGACAGATTGTACATGGGGCGAATAATACTGTCTATTTCTCCCTGTAGGTACAAAATGACAAAATTACTGAAGGATAATATTCATGATATGCAATTTGTTCTTTCTCATTATTTATTATACTTTTGTTAAATAGTTTGTTAGTGTTGATGTTAGCAGTTTTTATATTTTTAATTTTAATAGGGAGCCTGTGTATTTCTTTAAGATAACAGTGTTATTTGACATGTTTATGATTAGATTATAATAATTTTTTAATATATTAATTATTTAATATCTCATGAGCATGTATTTTTTGTATAAAAATAAAATATTTTAAACAAATGTGAATCAAAGTAGAGACTTTGTAATTCAAAGTGATTCCTATTAAATACTTTTAGACTGTAAATGTATGTACTGGACAAATCGTAGATACATTAAAAGTATACCCAGTTGGACACGTATAATGAATTAATTAATGAATGGATAATATTAAGTTACGCACATAATTTCCAATTCATACGTAAATAATAATTAGAATAATTGTACCTACGAAAATATATAAAATATAAATATATTTTGTTATTTGCATATTTCAAGTTGATTTATTAAATGAAAAATGTAAGCTGTACGAAATAAATAAGTTAAGCAAACTGTTCTTTTGATTTCTAGAATTTTAAATACCTATTGAAAAAAACATCGAGATAATACATTGACCCAGAAAATAAAAGCAAAGAAAGTACAGGGTGTCCCATTTTCGACACTTTTAGGGGGTATTGGTGTTATTATCAAAGATAGAGTGTTGCGGTTTTCACCTTCCTATCCTACTTTTTTACGAAACGAAAGATTCCGGGGTCAAATTTGTCATGGCTCTCTTAGTTTTTAATCTACAGAGTGATTCTGAATATCTTTGTTTTTTAGACACCCCTCGTATTTTCGTTATGCGTCTACTTATCAAAAAGGTGAAAACTGATCTTGATAGAGTTTTTTACGTAGAATTCAGTGGCGTAGGCAGTTTTTGTGTAAAAGGTTTAGTTTTGAGATATTGCCCAAACTTATGTTTTTTTTAATGGGACACCCTATATATTCTTTTTATATTGATTAAGCAAAATTTGAGCTTTCCAAAAATATATAATACTTAATATTTATTTTGAAAAACAAGCTCAAAATTCGATATTTTTAATAATTTACTTTATAACAATAGGCCATGGCTAGTTTATTAGAAACAAATGCAAAATTTGACAGATTTCCATTATTGATGAAATATTTTTGTTACGTAGGAGTTTTTATTTTACTTTTAATTTTTTATTACAATGGCCATTTACGATAATTATGAGAAGTATTATATTGTTGGTATGTTTTATACAATGCATTAAAATTATCTTTTGAAGTGTTTAGCGTTAAAATAATTACGCATTGTGAAAATTTTGAATTTGTTTTTAAAAAATTAGCCATGGCCTACTGTTATAAATGAAGAAAATTAGTAAAAATATCGAATTTTGAGCTTGTTTTCAAAATAAATATTAAGTATTATATATTTTTGGAAAGCCCAAATTTTGCTTAATCAATATAAAAGATAATATATAGGGTGTCCCATTTAAAAAAACATAAGTTTGGGCAATATCTCAAAAACTAAACCTTTTACACAAAAACTGCCTACGCCACTGAATTCTACGTAAAAAACTCTATCAAGATCAGTTTTCACCTTTTTGATAAGTAGACGCATAACGGAAATACGAGGGCTGTCTAAAAAACAAAGATTTTCAGAATCACTCTGTAGATTAAAAATTAAGAGAGCCATGACAAATTTGATCCCGGAATCTTTCGTTTCGTAAAAAAGTAGGACAGGAAGGTGAAAACCGCAACACTCTATCTTTGATAATAACGCCAATACCCCCTAAAAGTGTCGAAAATGGGACACCCTGTACGAATTTACCTACCTAATTTAGGCTATAACTTTAATTCATTTAAGTCATTATACAGTATGATCTAAATTAAAACGGCACTTTTTTTTTAATATAAATTTTTGCTGCAGTCGATGAACTTAATTCCATATAAAACCTTTTTTTGATAATTAAATTATTTTGAAATCTTTTAAAATTAAAGTCAAACCTTGGCGTGTTAAACATATATCTACAATGTTTCCTAATTTCACTGGACTTTTAATTTAAAACCCAATACAAATCTAAGAAGCTTATATTTAATTTTGTAGCAAATAGGTATAAAACAAAGCTATTTTTTGTCCTCTTCCGACTCCTCAGAACTCTCGTCAGATTCGTCCTCATCGTCGTCGTCGGATTCCTCATCCGAATATTCGTAACTTTCGCCGTAATCCCCACCGGCATATCCGGAAGCACTTCCATATTCGTCGTCATCATCATCATCATACGAAGCTTGACCTTGTCTACCGAATTTATGACTCCGAGCTACAAATAAACCAAAATTAAAACTGAATTTTTGTGAACCGCGTTAAATTATACTTGACATGCTGAGGTCCTTTGTTTGCGACGTGTCGTATCCACATTTCGGGCACGGTATCGCTTTGTTCTTGTCGTATTTGAAGCCTTTTCGCCGTACATGATCCTCGCAGTAGCACGTCTTACATCTCAAGCATGAATACTGCCCAAGTTTGTTGCATGATTGGCCTGTAATAAAATTATATAACAAAGACGCTTGTCTACTATGGAATGTTTACATTTGTAGTTTTCCGATTCCAATACTTGGCACGAGGCTTGGTGTTCAAATTGGTCGTCCTCGCAGAGATAACTATTACAAAACGAGCATTTGAACAATCTACCTCCATGGTCCCAAACGGCTCGTTCGCATTCTATGCAAATTGCCTCTTGCAGAGGGCAAGTACAAGCATGGGATTGTAGACATTTTCGACCATGACATACCCACGCCTCGCAAAAATCGCATATGGCACCCTTAGAAATAATGAAAAAGTACAGAAAATGCACAACAGAACCAGCTAGCCGAGTACTTACCACCATTCCCATACCGGTTGTGTAAACTCCTGGATGTCTAATGACACAATCACCGGTTTTCAACATGCATTTCATTTTCCCACATTGAGCACAAATTGGTAAACGCTGAACGCTTTGGCAAAAGTAGCAGAAGGCACGACTTTTCTGTTTGCTAAATAAAATAAATCCCTTCATTAGTTTTGATAATTGTTAATGGATCAAAATTGAATTACCGATGGCACTTTTCACATTCCATTGGTAAGTTACATGGATGATTAGCCAGCTGAACATTATCTTTTGCTGTTCTTATCTCCTTTTGCCGTAACTTCTGTTTCTCCGCTTTTTTGCGTTGGCCCGTCTTTTTCTTTGGCATGTTTAGGTCGTATTGGTAAAAATTTTGTAACAATTACACAAATCCACGTTAACAAATTATTAGAGAAAGAGAGGTTATGAAATTTTGGAAGCTTTAAATCATAGAATATCTAGCTTTAAATTATGTAGTTGAACTACTACAGTCAAGTGATACAAATGATCTAAAAGAATAATGTTGAAATTTGTACAAAAAATTACAGTAAGGATAAACTTGATAATCGGTTTAAGTATGACCATAGTATGAGTATATAATTAGAAAACACAACTTTTGAATAAAATCCTGAAGCCGTAAAATAAAGATAATTTATGTGAAAATTTGTGGAATGGTAGTTCAAATAATTCAATATTGAGCGTCGGTAGATCAAATGCACTAGATTAAGTGAAAGAGGACGGAATTTTATGTAGGGGTAGTTCAAAAGTCACCAGATTAAATGAAGAGGACGATAAGTAGATTGGTAGTTCAAAATTATATTTTAGTTAGAAAATAGAAGAGGAAGCAACTTTCAGCATTAGTTCAAAAGAATGCAAATTTACTGCCAATAGTTCATTCAGCATTTTCAAGAAGGTATAAAAATAGAGGAGAGAAAACTCCCGGATGGGTGTAGGCACAAATCCGTTGCCAGTTGCTATGACAGTGGCAAACCAAAACAAACACTTGACCAATAACGCGCCTTATTGACTGCTGGTGCATGCGTAGAAACTATCAAGTACGTTTGAGTCCATTTGAACGTGCAACACTTTTTGACCCACGAATTCAACCCCCACCCCGGGGATCTTTCTGTCCTCTATTTTATACGTCCTTGAGCATTTTAAAAAATATAAATAAGTGAGCGGAACAGGACAGAATAAGCGAATAATCCACAAGATTATCATTATTGAATTTTTTTGTATTAACACTTTCAAGTGGCATTTTTTACTACTTTTTACCTTTAATAAGTCTCTCTTCATATAAACTTGCTAGGTTGAAAATAAACCAAACTGCGACAATGTTATTATTATTTTATTAATAGAATGATTCTAATAACAGTAAAAAATATACTCCTCTTACTTTCTAAAAAAACCTATAAAAAATGGTAAAATAACACGTTCTTAATCAAAACCACTTACAAAAATACGACACATTATAAAAATTATAAATATTAAATAACTACAGAAGGAAAGAGAGAATATGTCAGTACAATTAAATAAAACAAGGATGGCGAAATAGTTTTAGATCGTTACTACACAAAATCTACAAGGCAACTAACATTATAATGATTACTCAATTAGAGAGTTAATACCAATAATTGTGTGATTAATAAATTAAGGTATATACAGAACTGTTCAAACATGTGCAAAACTAAAACTTATTACTTATTTTGCACATATCTAACAAAACACAATTAGTCTAAAACTAGTACTACTACTTATAATTTTTATTCCGCTGGAGTCCTGTTGCTTTCCGTCAAATCCGACCATGTTTTATTCCACATGTTCAGTCTTTCTTTCCAATATTCAGCATTTATTCCACTTTCACCATTATTAGTAATAGTGATATTCATGTCTGACGAACATGTATCTCCAACTTTTTCTTAAGTAAATAAATCACTGTTATAATTTATTTAAAAAAAATAAAACGGTATTTACCAATTATAGTTGGTTTAGAAGGTCTACGTGAGTTCTCGATGTCTTTCAAACCGTCTTTTATATAATCCTGAAAGAATTGACTTGATTTCTTTAAGAAAGGCTCTATGTCGGCCTCGGGATGTTGCTGCATGAAGTCGTAGAGCAACGTCAATCCTTCTTTAGTCTCACTTTTTACTCCGATTTTCTGGAAAATATCTGTCAACATGTTGTGGTTGGCTCTAGACAAAGAGCGTCTTTGCACATCGGATTTCAGGGGAACCTGCTTCACTGCCTCGATTTTTTGACTCTATAAACAGACGGTACGATAGAATATTTTATAGAACTACTAAACTGCTGGCCAATTGAAACGTACCAAGCCAATTTTTAGATTGAATTTAAAGTCAAATATTTAAAAAAATAGAAAAGTTATCAACATGCGGTTTTCAGGATTTCAGAGATAATTTAATTGAGAAAACGATACAGTTACCCGATTTTTTTACTTTGAAGTACATTACTATCTGCAGGGTATGAAAGAAAGTCTTCTTTTGTATGTCAAATTTTATAACTACCGTGATTCCACAAATTTTTTTTTATATTTTTTTGATGTAGATTTTTTTAGTCCTTACTTAATGGGAAAACAACCTGTTTCTCAAAATTTTGATATCCCTGTTATTTTATAAGATACCGAATTTTTGCTGAAAATTTGATTTTTTCTTTGTTTTTTGTCGTTCGGCCGTATTGTGTTTTGTAAGAACCAATCTCTGTAGTTGATTATAATACCTTATGAATGGTTTTCTCATAAAACGTACACTTTTTGTACTTTCATTAATTTATTGGTAACCAGTGGCTTATCAAAAATCGGTACACGATCGCTAATTGGTAAATTTTTTAATTCATTTTTTGAGGCTATTTTCTTAATGGAATATAATGGAATTTAGTTAGTTTATGTTCACCATTGGTTTAAGTGACTTATATCCTCGAAACGGGTTTTTCACTTTTTCAAAAATTTGCTCATATTCGTGTATACCGGGTGGCTACGAAATCGTTTTACAACCCCCACCATTTTGTTACATTTAACTGTATTAATTTGAAATTTGGCATGGTTTGATTGTTGAAAGGAATAATCATTTTGACGTTTAAAACGATCTGATGACACTTCCGGTTTCACCGGAAGGGCCACCTACTAACTTAAAATTTTTTTTAAAACAACCCTGTATATTTTTTTCCGTAAAAATCAGATTCTACTTAAAATTACCTTTTTATCGACATATCACATGATGACATTTGCTTTCAAAGTGGCAGCATAATTATTATTGCAAAAACCTGTTCAACAATATTAAATTTAATAAAAAATTCGGTATCTTATAAAATAAGAGGGATATAAAAATTTTGAGAAATTGGTTTTTTCCTCATTAACCAGGGACTAAAAAAATCGACATCAAAAAAATATAAAAAAATTTTTGTGGAATTCCGGTAGGTAGAAAGTTTGAGAAAAAAAAAGACGACTTTCTTTCATACCCTGTAGATAGTAACATACTTCAAAGTAAAAAAATCGGGTCACACTATTGCTTTCGCAATAAAATTATCTCTTGAATCCTGAAAACCTCATGTTGATATCTTTTCTGCTTTTCAAAATATTTAACTTTAAATTCAACCTAAAAATTCGCTTGGTACGTTTCAATTGGCCAGCAGTTTATATTCACTACAAATACATTTTAATGACTTTAAATTGCTTACCTTTAGTAACCTTAGGATATAATGCTCTACTTCAGACTCAGCGGTATTAGGAATTTTGCCTAAATAAAGCATCAGAGTACTGCCTTTAATCTTAACACCTGTGTGTAAAATAGTCTTAATAGTGCGCAGTGGCGTATCCACCGGTTTATTTTTCCACCCACTCGATGGATACTTTTTAAGGAAATTATGAACCTCCAACAGAACTATTTCATAATTTATTTCCTCATCCCAAGACGGCATAAGTTTGATAACTCTCCACAGACACTTCATAGTTAAATCTATATGCCGTGCACTCTTGTCCAGATTAATACCTTCTTCAATCAGTTGAATTAAAGCACTAGAAAACAAGGTTTGTTTAGATCAGTTGTTAACCTAGTTGTTGAATTTTAATACCAGATGATATTAGTATGATCAGATCTTTCAATAATTTTGACACAATGCAAATTAACAACTTTTACATAGGCATCACCACTATTACAATTCTCAAGTTTTTCCTCCACCAGCAAAGAAATCAACTCGTTTATTACGGATTTTAAAACAGGGATAGTTAGATGGCGCCCCAATATTTTATTATAATAGAACTAAAACAAATAAACAAAATTCAGAGAGCACTTAAAATGAGCCTTCAATGCTGAACCTACAGCATCAATAACTGTAAGTAGCGTCCGGTAGATCTTAGAAGTATCCTGATCTGTCCTTGGGTCGTTATTACTTAAATGTTTCAATTGTGTTGTAACCGCACTCATAAACTCATCCTCATAATCAATCATCAAACTGCCTTTTGGCGAATGCAGTATCTCTTGTATATGCACAATAGACTAAAATCAAACGGTGGGTTTTAGGATTGAGTCATTTATTTTTATCGGGGTACAATACCTGTAAAGCAATGGCGCTATCTGTCGCTCCCATTTGATTGATGGTTTTCTCCAACAAGGGCTCGCTTCGTTTAGAACCATGCAGCTTATGCATGTTCAAACTCATCCTGTTTGTTGGTTCGTTAGGCACTACGGGCTTAGGGGGCGACAAAGGCATCACTCTGAAGCAAAAACGTGCGATAAAATTTAGAACAATGTAATTTGCTCAAGATATTTGCATCGAAGTTAAATTATTACAAATGTCAGGTACTAGAATAAGAGTAAGAAAAACGATACTTACTTAGCACGAGCATCAGTCGCAGACGGCACCTTAATATCCTCTTTCAAAAAATCCAAATCGAATTCTTGCAGTTTGGATTTATTATTTGGACGAACTTGAATCAGCTGATCTAGCTCCTGCATAAATTCCGGATCAAGTTTAAACGGCCCTGAAACCTCTTTCGGTGGTTCTTGTATAACCTGTGGTGGCAATCTACCATACAAAACCATGAGTAAAAAACTCAAATTATTTATGGTGTTCAAAATAAACTTACTGCATTAATTCATCATCATATTGGGGGCCATCGTCGTCCATTTCGTCATCATCCAAAGGTTGATTCTGTTCGATTTTTTGTTTCAGTGGCGATGAATTCTGTTTTTGTGGTAAAATTGGCACAACCATTGGTTCTGGTTTGGGTTTAGGCGCTTTCTTACTCGATCTTTTGATGCGTTCTTCTAGTAAGGACATGTCTTTGTCCGATATCTACAATTAAATCAAAAGTTAAATTTGTTCTGATGGTAAAGTAGTAGAAAACCTACACTTCCAACCATTTTATAAACCTTCTCCCCAACGAGGTAGTAAGCTTGGACAATACAGTTTAAAGCAGCGCTTCTTACAGAATTGTCCCGATCGGATATCTGTTTAGCAACCTCTTTTAGACAAGCAGCTGGAGTTGGAGTACAAACAGTTATCCCTAAAACACAGTTTTAATAGCAAATATGTTGAAGTTAACGCGTTTGCCATTTACCATAAGCTTCGATGGTACAACTCATACACTCGAGACATTCAGCTCTTTGCCTCGCATTTTTAGACTTAAGTCCTTCCATTAAATACGAAAACACTCGTCCAAATGGATGAATAAGACAAATTTGTTTTAGCAGTGACCGCACACCATTCCGAACTGAATCTTTTGGATCTCCAATCTAAATTAGAAAATTAAACAGGCATAACTGGAAATAATCGAAACAAACCTTCAAAACCAAATAGGGGATAAAAGACTGTGCCTCATTTTCCGACATCTGATAGTTTGTGGTAATTAACATGTTAAAAACATTGTGGAGGTATTCCAGACCCTTCATAAGTACCGATGGATTAGTATCAAAGAATCGGAGCGTTAACCACTTCAGTATCAGATCCAAATTTGCGATTAATGCTCTCTCGTTGTCAAGCATATCATCCATGAGTGCTTCCAATGCTTTGATGTGATACCTAATAGTCAGAACAGTCAGCATACGAGCACTTAGAGAAATTTTCAAAACCTACCTGAAATCTGCATGAAACATATTAGACATAAGAGTTTTATTAACATTAGCCGACGCCATCTGATCCTTCAATAAATCCACGAATTCCTCTCTGGGTTGAGTGAAATTCCATTTGAGTACTTTCAGTTTATTCTCATCTATTGTTCGTTGCGTTTTGTTGTTATTGGCGACTAAAAGAGGCGACGTGTCTACGTCTTCCTCTTTTTTCCGGTTACTAACGGGCGCTGACTTTGAAACACCAACACCCTAGCAAACACGAGAAAATAATGTAAGTGAACTAACGAAATCGTATTCGGACTTACACAAGTCACAACGGTCTAGGGATATTTTTAGTTATTAGACAAATAAATAAGATATTAATTTTTTGTGAAAAATTTGTAAACTTAAATCTAATGAGTGCCATTTTCCATCATCCTTTCGGCCATTGGTATTCAATCTCTAGATAAAATCTCTTTCACCAGGATTTCTAACTCTAAACTAAACAAGTCATTTTGTCTTGTACTTAATTTATATACTATACTTCGATAATAAGTTGACGTTATTACTTGTGTTAAAATTTTAATTACAAACTTATACATGCATTTATTAAAATATCCCTAGACTACATCACTTAGCATACCTTTCCTTTCACCGCATTTTTCGAATTGGCCACTGGTTTAGTACCTCTAACAGCTTTGTCCTCTTTATCCGAAGAAGTGGATTTCTTTGGCAAAGGTTTGGCTGGCAAGTTCGGTCGTACTTTTTCCAATGCGGCCAAAACGACAGTCTTAGAGCCAGGTTTCAATTTCTCTGTGTGTTTCACCATGGCATCGTAGCCCAAATGTATCATAATACCCAGAATGGCTTCGTTGGCATTTTTACGCACATCCGCATTACGATCTTCTAAATTGTTATACAAATGCGGCACGCAGATAAGAAGCTCTTCTTTTGGAATGGACTTTACTGAAACTGCAGTAAAAAATGTCAGCAATAGAGGATATTCGTATTGTTAACAGAAAATGAAAAACCTTGCTTAATAACATAAATGTTAATAATGTTAATAAAACTCTATTCAAAATAAATCTTATAAAAATAAATGAAACTAACATCCAAATAAATAAACTGCTGGCCAATTGAAACGTACCAAGCGAATTTTTAGGTTGAATTTAAAGTCAAATATTTTGAAAAGGAGAAAAGATATCAACATGAGGTTTTCAGGATTCAAGAGATAATTTAATTGCGAAAACAATAGTGAACCCGATTTTTTTACATTGAAGTACGTTACTATCTACAGGGTATGAAAGAAAGTCGTCTTTTTTTTCTCAAACTTTATACCTACCGGAATTCCACAAAAAATTTTTATATTTTTTTGATGTCGATTTTTTTAGTCCCTGGTTAATGAGGAAAAAACCAATTTCTCAAAATTTTTATATCCCTCTTATTTTATAAGATACCGAATTTTTTATTAAATTTAATATTGTTGAACAGGTTTTTGCAATAATAATTATGCTGCCATTTTTAAAGCAAATGTCATCATGTGATATGTCGATAAAAAGGTAATTTTAAGTAGGATCTAATTTTTACAGAAAAAAATATACAGGGTTGTTTTAAAAATTTTTGAAAGTTAGTAGGTGGCCCTTCCGGTGAAACCGGAAGTATTATCAGATTGTTTGAAACGTCAAAATGATTATTCCTTTCAACAATCAAACCATGCCAAATTTCAAATTAATACGGTTAAATGTAACAAAATGGTGGGGGTTATAAAACGACTTCGTAGCCACCCGGTATACACTAATATGAGCAAATTTTTGAAAAAGTGAAAAACCCGTTTCGAGGATATAAGTCACTTAAACCAATGGTGAACATATAAACTAACTAAATTCCATTCTATTCCATTAAGAAAATAGCCTCAAAAAATGAATTAAAAAATTTACCAATTAGCGAATGTGTATCGATTTTTGATAAATCACTGGTTACCAATAAATTACTGAAAGTACAAAAAGTATACTTTTTATAAGAAAGTCATTCATAAGGTATTATAATCAACTACAGAGATTGGTTCTTACAAAACAAAATACGGCCTAACGATAAAAAACAAAGAAAAAATCAAATTTTCAGCAAAAATTCGGTATCTTATAAAATAACAGGGATATCAAAATTTTGAGAAACAGGGTGTTTTCCCATTAAGTAAGGACTAAATAAATCTAAATCATAAAAAAATTTAAAAAAAATTGTGGAATCACGGTAGTTATAAAATTTGACAAAAAAAAGAAGACTTTCTTTCACACCCTGTAGATAGTAATGTACTTCAAAGTAAAAAAATCGGGTAACGCTATCGTTTTATCAATTAAATTATATCTGAAATTCTGAAAACCGCATGTTGATATCTTTTCTATTTTTCAAAATATTTGATTTTAAATTGAACCTAAAAATTCGCTTGGTACGTTTCAATTGGCCAGCAGTTTAGTAAACAAAATAGTTTTTGTGCTATACAGGGTGTATCAGTTTTAATCGAGCAAACTTTGATGGTACATTCTCCTGGTCGTCCTGAAACGGAAAACTATATTATATACCTCTATCACGATTCCTAAGATAGATACAGGGTGTTGAAGTTTACAAGAAAAAAAATTTTTTTTTGCAATAACTTCCATAAAAAAGCTTGGATTCAAACAAAATTTTGCATGCCTGTCCTCCTCCCCAAGGACAATTTTATGAAGATATTTTCGATTTTGGAGGGGCACCAGTGGCGTGCAATTCGGTCACATCTCAATTATTTCAAAGAAAAAAGTATGCCACTGTAATTTAAAAAAAAACATTCTTTATCTATCGAATTTCTTGTTCAATTTGGAGTGAAATTTGCTTTTACAGAACAAAAATTGAAGTTTTAGTTCCAGAGATAATTATTTTTTTCCAAAGACGTGCTAACTTGAAATTAATAAAAAATCCGGGAATGATGACAGCTGTTGTTAATTCATTAGTTCATCGTTGTCAGAAATGCATCGAGGATGGCGGGTTGCATTTTGAACAGTTGCTGTAATTTTATAATTATTTTTTGTTACTTTTTGTTTTTTAATAAATTTCCTATTTGATTTGTGACTAATTTCAAGTTGGCACATCTTTCGAAAAAACTAATTATTTCTGGAACTAAAACTTTAATTTTTGTTCTGTAAAAGCAAAGTTTACTCCAAATTGAACAAGAAATTCAATAAATAAAAAAATATTTCTTAAAAATTACAGTAGCATGCTTTTTGCTTTGAAATAACTGAGATGTGGCCGAATTGCACGCCACTGGTGCCCCCCAAAATCGAAAATATCTTCATAAAATTGTCCTTAGGCAGGAGGGCAGGCATGCAAACTTTTGTTTGAATCCAAGCTTTTTTATAGAAGTTATTATTGCAAAAAAATTATTTTTTCTTGTAAACTTCAACACCCTGTATCTTTCTTAGGAATCGAGATAGATGTATACTATAAAAATTTTTCCGAATCAGGACGACTAGGAGAATGTACCATTAAAGTTTGCTCGATTAAAACTGATCAAGACCAATTTGTACACTCTCATATAAAAATTACATTCTACGATGTAGAACAGTTTTTTAAAACTAACCACACCCAACAAAGTACACACATACGACTAAGAAACAACTTTCCGCTTACTTTTTGGTACCTTCTCCGCTAGCCACAGCCACAATTCAATTCTCAATGTCGGAGAACCAGACTTAAACGCATCGGCAATCATCTCACCATCGAAGAACTCCTTGTAGCCACACTGCTCTGCATACGCATTGATCGTAGTCAAAGAAGCTGTTCGCATCCAACTTTTACTATCGCCCAAACCTTAACAAAACCCCAAATTAGCTTTGAAATATTTAAAATAAACAGTGGGTAGGTACCTTGCAAAAATCCTGGAAAGAATGTCCGGATATATTGTTTGCAAGGTGGTCCCATCGCTTTAGCAATGGCTTCGCAAATATTGAGAGCAGCATTAGCGATTTTAACATTACTGTCAGTGAGACGTTGCGATAACGCTTGCGGTAAATCCCCAATGTTTGGTTTAATGAATTTGTTTTCCTGCAGTATCGCACTGATTTTCGTCAGTGCCTCATTTCGTACTTTCCAATTTTTATCCATCAGTTCGCTTATGAGTGCCTCGGTTATTTGACCACTAATATCGACTCGTGGTAACAAATCCTGGACGTTGATTGTCTCTGTTTCGCCTTCATCACCTTCAACTGCATCTAAACTATTTGAACTAGCGGATTTTTTCACTCCTAAAAATCAGATTTTAGTGGACGAAATTACTATTTGATTTTTGTAATCACCTCGAGTTGCAGGTGGTGGTTTTTCTCCTTCATATTTATCGAATTCTGCATTAATTTGATCACGTAAAGCAGCTTTTTCATTTTCAAAAAACACGTTCAACTGAGAGCCCATATAAAGGTACAAAGTTCCCAAGAAACCGATAGTTGCTTGACGAACTGCTGGGTTTATCGAACTCAATCCCTTTTTAGAATTTTCAATCAGCAATTTGGCATTTAAATTACTACAAAAATTTAAAAGAGTGACAAAAATTTTTACACTTTTTACACTTACTTAAACCCAAACTCTTTTATAGCACTAGCCAACCATATCAAAACTTCCTGCATAACTTTTGGACTTTTTTGACTGAAAGCGAATTCCATTACGGCAGCCGACACGAAACCTAGAGACGTAGCCTCCGCCGTAGCTGTCATGGTCTCAGCTACTGTTGTACCATTTTTGGGATCACCAAACTTTTCTGCTATGTCTTGAATACAACAATTTGCGGTGGTTGTAGAGAAATTGCTGTTTTCTGCCAGGTACTTCACTACATCCAATTTAGCTTTCAGTACTTGGAAATTAGTGTCTCTTAGGCCGGGTTTCTTAGAGAGAGTTTTGACGAGAGCTTGCGATGGAATCGATTTGGAATCCATGGTTTGGATTTCGGACATGATTTGTTCCACAGCGGCCAGTCTGAAATAAGTTTGAATCTTTAGAAACAAAAGTAAATTATAAGAATTATTTGTTTCCTAAATTCTATCGCTTAGTCTAACCTAACCCGGCTTGGCTTGTATACATTGCCTAAATTTCTCTTACCGACTTTTCCAGTTAGCGCTAACCAACTCCGTCAAAACTTCACTTTTGACAACACCAAGCGCAATTTCCTCAACCTCCTCGTCACCCAGTTCCCTTTCGATTGGTTTTGAAGGAGTTTTACCCCCCACTTTACCAGGTTTAGATCTAACCACAGTTGCGGAACCTGACGATATTTCAGAAATTGGCTTCTTTTTACCGGCAGCACTACCTAAAATTTACAAAATTTGAACATAAAAGTTTGATGGATGTAGAAGACAAATTACCTGTAGGTCTCTTCGCTGCTCTGGGTGGAGGTTTAGGATTTTCTGACGCAGATTTATTTGAGGGTACTTTAGCTGGGGCCGTTGTGGGGCGCTCCTTTTTCACACCAGTTACTTTAACTGTTATTACCGCTTTGTCGCAACATTCTTTTATTTTTGACATTTTCAGATTGTCCTTTTCCACTTCTACTAAAAAGGGGCCTACGGCTTTTTCACCTACAAGTGCCATGAGTGTTCCCAGAGCTTCTGCAGATGATTCTCTGACAGTCGGATCTAAGAACCAAAGTTTATGTATTATAATAATTTGCATTTCATTGTAAATTTACCAGGTTCGTTGATGTTTTTTGTTAGAGCGCCAGTTAAAGCTTTCAACAATTTCTTGTTTAAAGCAGCTGGTTGAGTTTTTGTAAACGCTCTGGCAAGAAAAAGCGCAGTTTCGATTTTTACAGACGGATTCTTATTGTTCAATGCTTCTAAGACGTCATCTAAGACTGTTTCGACTGTCGTCTAAAAAAAAGGAAAATAAAACATCAAAGTGATTGAAATTACATTATTTTGTTAATACGATGTGTCGTTTCAATTTAATAGAAATAGGGATGTTGCATTTTTTTTAAATCCCGTTTTTTTCTGTTAGAAATGTAAAACGACTATATTAATAATACTCTACAGCAAAAATATTTTTTTTTGCCCAATATTTGTTTATAAAAAAACGATTATAAATTGACCGTAATTCAAATATATTATTGCCGCCCGAAAACGCTTTGAGATCGGAGAGTCCTGTATGACGTCACGAATCTAGTTGACATTGCCATGTCTAAATATTTTTTAAGCGTTTGACATTTTTCGAAATAAGTCAAATTGCGGCGTGCTGCACTGTGGAACTAGATTCGTGACGTCAGCAGTCTTTTGGGCCGATTCGGGCGTTTCCGGGCAATGCGTGGAAATTTCAAATTTTACAGTACTTTTTATTTATTTACTCGGAAAGTACGGACCAAAAAATTTTTTAAAAAATATTGGTAGTGATAATTTGGTATCAGCTTTTCAAAAAAAATTATTTTGAAAATCATGCAGTCCCTATTAAGCGACATGATCAAATCTCAAAATTATAAAAATAGTTCGTAATTATGTCTGATCAAGTTAACACTTTTTTTAAATAAAAATAACTTACCGTTAAATAAACGGCATCAACGGCCTCTCGTAGAGATACAACCACATTTTGTTTTTTTTCCTTAAACTTTTCTAATAACGCAGGAACGCATGCACCAGCATAAGATTGGAACTTTTTCTTTAAACCTGAAGCCAGAGACGCTAAACATCTACCAGCGCATGCCACCACTACAACGTTAGAATCTTTCTGGACCATCTAAAAATATTTAAAATACCAGATATGGAACTATTATTATTGTGTAAGGTACGTACTTTTTTTAAAGCTCTAACTAAGTCTCCATAGTCCCCATTTTCTAGTTTAGGTGTTTTAAGTAATTTTTCTAGTGTTTCAAGTGCCTCCTTTCGCTCCTGCCATTTTTTAGCTTCGAGTTTTTCGTAAAAGTCTTTAGGTAATTTGGACAGGATGTCGACTGGGTCTGCCATTTCGAAAGGGTCCATTTCTGGGGCGTCTTCGTATTCCTCGTCTTCCTCATCGTCACCTGATTTAATAATATATACATTGTTTTAGAAATTACTACAATACATAAAAATACTGTATAAACTTGAAGAAAATTATTTAAAGAATAAAGTCTTGTATTTTTGAAATGTATACAAAATTAATTTAATATAGTTCTATTTTATTATATTTAAGGAACAAGAAGTGAGGTCAATTTAATTATGATAGAAAAAGCAACCGGCAGTCGAAGAAAACCCTGTAATTTTATAGAAAATATACAGGATACGACTATTTTATGCCTAGGTAAAAAAAAAATAAAAAATTTAACAATTTTCCGTGATTTTGAATATTTCAGTCCCTACACTTTATTATTGCTACTATTATACCTATTATACTCAAATATTTGATGGCTATTTTCTACTTCATTCATAAAAATCCTACAGTTTTGTTTTGTGTTGAATGTAGGTAGATATTTTTCATAATTTTTGTACATATTTAGAAAATCGTGGAAATATTATAGATTCTTTTGGATTCTAAAAAAACTATTGAAGAAATGTCGAAATTCTAGTAAGATTAAGATAGGAAAAATTTCAACTCAAAGCATCCATTTCTGAACAAAACCCTACATTTCATATAAACACTTAAATTTTTTTTATCAGTCTAAAAATAAATTTGAGATAAAATAGAATTTTGTAAGGAACAATACAAATCATGAACAATATACAGGGTGTATCAGTTTTAATCGAGCAAACTTTAATGGTACATTCTACTAGTCGTCCTGATTCGGAAAAATGTATATTATATACATCTATCTCGATTCCTAAGAAAGATACAGGGTGTTGAAGTTTACAAGAAAAAATCATTTTTTTGCAATAAGTTCTATAAAAAAGCTTGGATTCAAACAAAAATTTGCATGCCTGCCCACCTCCCAAAGGACAATTTTATGAAGATATTTTGAATTTTGTGGGGGCACCAGTGGCGTGCAATTCGGCACATCTCAATTATTTCAAAGAAAAAAGCATGCCACTGTAATTTTTAAGAAATATTTTTTTATCTATTGAATTCCTTGTTCAATTTGGAGTAAACTTTGCTTTTACAGAACAAAAATTGAAGTTTTAGTTCCAGAGATAATTAGTTTTTTCGAAAGACGAAAAACTTGAAATTAGTCACAAATCAAATAGGAAATTTATTAAAAAACAAAAAGTAACAAAAAATAATTATAAAATTACAGCAACTGTTCAAAATGCAACCCGCCAGCCTCAATGCATTTCTGACAACGACGAACTAATAAATTAACAGCATCTGTCATCATTCCCGGATTTTTCAGTAATTTCAAGTTAGCACTTATTTGGAAAAAAATAATTATCTCTGGAATTAAAACTTCAATTTTTGTTCTGTAAAAGCAAATTTCACTCCAAATTGAACAAGGCATTCGATAGATAAAAAATATTTTTTTTAAATTACAGTGGCATACTTTTTTCTTTGAAATAATTGAGATATGATCGAATTGCACGCCACTGGTGCCCCCCCAAAATCGAAAATATCTTCATAAAATTGTCCTTAGGGAGGAGGGCAGGCATGCAAAATTTTGTTTGAATCCAAGCTTTTTTATGGAAGTTATTGCAAAAAAATATTTTTTTCTTGTAAACTTCAACACCCTGTATCTTTCTTAGGAATCGAGATAGAGGTATATAATATACATTTTTCCGATTCAGGACGACCAGGAGAATGTAGCATTAAAGTTTTCTCGATTAAAACTAATTGTAGTAGGTACTTCGTATAATTATTGTCAACAGTTTCTAATTGTTTTAAGTTTTAAGAAATCTAACATGAAAATTTGGTCATAATCCGATGTCAGTCAAAAATGTGAACAAGCACTAGTTGTTCTCCTTAAATAAAAAATAACATAAATAAAATAAATTGTATGTATTAAGAGTTAAGACAAAGCTTACATTATCTTTAGGGGATATAAAAGTTGAGCAATTCAATGAATAAATCGAAAACAAGATTACAGATTAATAACATTTTAATAATCATTAATGTCTTAACATTCGAGCGATGGATCGGAGACGAGTGCTTTTAACGATAAATTGATTAAGAATTTCTATATATATTTTTTTTGTTGCCAAACAACGCTAATTTTTGGGCATCGTTAAACAAATTTTAAACGGCACATTACCACCTCACATTCTTATTGAATTTGAGTATTTTATCTGAATTATATACTTTTTCTATTAATATTATTGTAGGTACACTTTAGAAATTAGTCCTACTACTTTTTATTACGTATCTTATATAAATATCATGTTTTTATCAAATCTAATAAACCAGAATGATAATTTTGTCA
Source organism: Pediacus dermestoides (assembly GCA_963942485.1). NCBI lineage: Eukaryota > Metazoa > Arthropoda > Insecta > Coleoptera > Cucujidae > Pediacus > Pediacus dermestoides. The sequence continues at coordinate 10,348,882 of OZ012625.1, forward strand.
ATAATTTTGAAGAATACCAGACAGGTTACTAATTATTTATAATATATTTATAAAAAAATTCCATCACCAAGCAAACTAAATTATCGATTTGTATTTACTAGGTCATCTTACGGTAATCTGTGATCCTGAATTTACTTATACATTGTAAAAATGATAATAACAATAATTTGGCTTTGGCATTGAATCTACTAGAGATTTGCAAAACTCGGGAATAATTATGGAATTATGGGTTATACAGGGTGTCCTGGAAAAAGTGGGAAATCTCTCGGATTCAGATAGGGCATGAAAAAATAAGATGACAAGTTCCTATAATAATTTTTCGTACAGGCGTTTTTTAAATTTTGATTTTTTTTCGGAATGAGTCTTTTTTTTAATTACTTAATAAAACATGAATTCGTTTATTATTCTTTTTCTTGAAAACGATCCACTTTATCGACAATAAACAAGAGTAGGTTTTCTTTGGTTTAATGTTCAAGCTACCTGATTTTGTTGTTTTAAGTTTTTTCACACAGAGGGTGTTAAAAGTTTAAGCATTAAGTTGTAAAGCTTAGTCTGCCCCTGGTAAACTAAACAAGCTAGATATGTGTCAAGGACATTATTTCAAGAGGTCCTTAGTAGTGTCCATCATATTAACTTTTTATAAAATTATATTAAGTACTTTAAAAGTTATTTAAAAAAAAAACGATTTCCAGTGACGCTCTTCAGGGCTACATATCTTCGTAGGGAGGGCCTGTAGGAAAAATTTTTATAGGAACTTGTCATCTTATTTTTTCATGCCTTATCTGAATCCGACAGATTTTCCATTTTTTCCGGGACACCCGGTATATCCCATAATTCCATAATTACTCCCGAGTTTTGCAAATCTCTAGTAGATTCAATGCCAAAGCGAAATCAGGCAGTTATTATGGCCAAGAGTGATGTTACATTCTACTAACGTAAAAAAAAATTTAAAAATTCAAGTTCGTCCGAATATTTATTTGTCAGCAAATTTGTGAGTTTTTTTATTAATGAATTACAATATGTAGTTTAGACAAATTAAAAATAAAATATGTTCTGATAACATTTTGTATTCTATAATAAGTATTTCTAACCAATTTATAAATTATTATAAATTAATAAGATTAATTTTTAATCAAGTAATAATGTTTTAAATTATTAAGTACCGAACATAAAGTTATTAGGGCTCGTATTCGAATCTACTATTCGACGAAATTTTGGACAAGAGCAATATGAATTATTTTTTAAACTTACCATCTACTTCCTCAGCTTTAGCCGTGAAAACAGCCTGTTTCTGTTGTTGAGATCGAATATACCTAGTAGGAGTAGCTTTCTGTCCATCTACTTTACTGAACTCAGTCTCCAATTCCGTTACTTGTACTGGTTGTAAATTAGCTAATTGCGGCCTAAAATAGCCCGACATCAATACACAAAATTCCTCAACAAATCTACAATTATATCCCTACCTTAAGGCTGCACCCATCCATCGATACATTTCTATAACCATTTGTTTCGCCTCATCTCTCACCGCTTTGTCTCTATCCGCAAACAATACACCAATTTTCTTCACCAGTGGTTTCAGCGTAATTATCTTCGAGCCAAACTCCCTTAGGGCTGTGGTACAAGCATTGATGCAAGCAGCTACTATTTTTGGATTCTTTTGTTCCATGCCCTTGATAAGTTCATCTTGTACAGCCTCGTATTTCTCAATTTCTACATACATGAGAGTTAGCTGTAGGGCGAGTTCACGGGTTTTGGTTTTGGGGGCTGCTATGCATTTTGTCACGACACCGGACATTACATCGGATGTTGTCTTGCCTGCCAGGGCATAGTTCTCTACGTACGCCAATGCGGCTTCCAAGCCCTTCTCTTGACTCACGGCATTGCTGTCTGTTACGAATTTCGACACTAGTCCTAAGTATTTACTGAATTCCGGCGACTTTTCGTCGTCGATTTGTCGAAACAGCTTGGTAACCTCTTCATAGCCGCTAACTCGAGCTTTCCACAATTTGTGAACACATTTTTCTTCAACAGGTAATTTTTTGTATTCCTCGTCGTCCATTGTTGGTGTAAATTTGGGATTTATTGGTGGTTTTATATCGTATTTAATCCGGGCACTGTTCAGGTGTTAATTGGTGGAAACGGGTATATGAATCATTACCCAAAAAAGGAATAAACGGGGTTAATGTAGTTTAACAACTGACCAGCATGTGTTGGCAACCCACTTAATTTTTCTGCTTTCTGTTTAAACTGGCACTATTTACTCTGTGGGGACATAAAAGTTGTAAGTTGAAAAAAGAATACAAAAACAGGGAAATGACGTTTCCAACGTACTCACTTCTCAAAATGTCCAATTTCAAATTGTCTCCCCTCCACTTTATTTTCAACGATTCCAATAAAATCTAACACTTTGTGAAAAAACTAATATATTTAAAACATTAACAAATAATTCTAAACAACAATCAACCGCCACAATATCTAATAATTACGTTAAATAGCACACATTTGTCACTCAAGTTAATAAAATTGATTTTAACTTGCTCCAATAATAACCGGTGTTCGTTACAGAAGCGCGGCGATTGGCTGGAAATGCGCCATTCGACCAAGCGGCACACGCACGAAATTATGAATTAAGGCTGTCTTACACCAACTGCGACTAACTTGCAGCAGTAGCACATACAGGGTGTTCGCGCGAAGTGGCTCACTATTGCTAACTTCGTTGTTATTGGAGCTACGAAGTCGATTAAATTAGCAAAATAATAGCATTTTTTCCGCTGATTACAATGGTGAAAACAGAAAAACAATTGACCATCTGGTTTTCAAGATATTCAAAAAAATAACATTTTTTTAAATGGAACATCCTATATATTTTTGCAAAAATCGATGGTAAATTAAATTCTATACAAAAAATGTCCTCATCTTTTTTTGATAATAATTTAAAATAAGCGAGTTATTTTGAAAAAAAGTTTGCAATTCTTTAAAATCAAGTAGCCATAAAACGGAATAGTAATTTATTAAAACCAAACAATCACAATTTTGAATTTAAGCAAGTTGAAAAATACTTGAAAGAATTACGGAAATATTGAACATTTACAAAATTATATTTTTCATGGCTACTTGATATTAAAACTTTGAAAACTTTTTTTCAAAATAACTTGCTTATTTTAAATAATTGTCAAAAAAGCATAAGAACATTCTTTGTTCAGAATTTAATTTATCATCGATTTTTGCAAAAATATACAGGGTGTTCCATTTAAAAAATGTTATTTTTGTGAATATCTCGAGAACCAGATGGGCAATTGTTTTTCTGTTTTCACCATTATAATCAGCGGAAAAAATGTTACTAGTTTGCTTTTTTAACCGACTTTGTAGCTCCAATAATAACAAAGTTAGCAATAGTGAGCCACTTGGCGCGAACACCCTGTATATCGCACTATTCTGGATTCTGATAAATTTAAAAAGTCCATAAGTAGGTAGGTTAATTATTATTCCGTTATAAATTCGACTAAACTCCTAAATATATTTTTTTAATCGATCAATAAATACATATTCTTTCAAATTCACGACAAAGTTGAGTACTATAGTGTCTCTAATAATTTTGACTAGAAAAATAATTTTACATCAAAATTTTAGGACACTCGGCACTCGGTATTTAATTCAAAGCGTATTTAACGCATATGACCAGCATTGTGAATGCGCCTTAACTCATTTCCCAACCAAATATTTTATTGTTGCCAACTTAAAATAACATAAACAAATTTTATATTCATTGAAATAAGCCAATCCACTTTCCTGTACCAAGCAAATTTAGAAATATTACAACAAGAAATGAGTGAAAACAGATGTAATTACAAAAATAACTTATATAAAAAAAATCTATGCAACGCTGCGCCACTGACCTAGAACTTCGGTCGCATTTTGACGTAATGGCGCTGCTATCGGGCGGCCACGTAAGATTGACAATGACAATTCCGAAATCTTGAGTAAATTAATAAATTAGTAAAATGTGCATTTTTTTAAGTTTTTAACAGTATTTGGTAAGTGTATCACATATGTTTCACTTTGCTTAATTTACGGATGTTGGCTTGTTTATCGGTATATTGGCAAAAACAATATGATTTTCTGCAATTCAAGTTCAAAGGTTGTTTAAAAAAAAGTACGAATCATTTTCGCGATAATTCATGAGTTTATCGAATAAATAATTAAGGTATTATTAAGACTATTGCTGGTGGGTGTAATTTTAGTATATTTTTTAACCAACTAAATATGTGAAATTCGGGGTGAAACCTTGACACCCTTCAGGCTGGTTAACATATTAATTATTGAAAGTATTCGCCAGTTTTGGTCCACAAAGCTCATAAATAATACACAAGTTAAAACATAGTAATATAGTTTTAATATAGGTTATTGGGTGAACGTTATTATTACTTTAGAAACTCCTTTTAAATCGCTTCTTATTGTCTGCTTTTGCACTCTGTTAAACTCTAGGAATTGTTGATTTAGCATTATAATTATCTTATTTGTGTCCTTGAGCAAGTTAGCTTTAATAATTTGGTACACAAGTGATAATAATTATTTATTCTTTGTGTGTGCATAATTGAAACTAATAACTTTTTTTTGTAGCTTTGACACAACAAAATGTCTCAACAGAACATGGCGGAACAAAACCTACCGAACGGTATTCTACCCCAAATAGCTAACCTAAAACGGAATGCATTACCTCAAGACCTGCCCCAACACCAATTCAATGGTGTCCAACATTCGTCTCATTCATCAAGAGATTCATCTCCATCGGCTCGGCAAATACCCAGCTCTCAATTGCCACCAGTTAGACCAATCCCAACGTCACAATTACCGCCATCCAGATCACCGATCACTACAGTTACACAGAAAATGGGCCAGTTAAGTGTTAGCAATCAGATAACTCCTTCAAGTCCTAAAATATTTAATACATCAACACCGAATGAATTGAATGTTCAAAGTAATTTGGGACAGAGTAATCTGTATTCCCCAATAACCTCACAAGTGCCAAAGACAATCCCTTCGCAACTTACTTCAGTGCCGTTAGTAAACAATAACCTGATTGGTAATGGTCAGAGAGAGCAAGTGGAAGGCATCAATAAACTTCAACAAGAAGCAAAGCCATTAAATCCGGTGCCTCAGCAGTTTGGGCGAAATATGGGACAGCCGGGAGTAAACAGTGGGTTTCCGCAAGGTCCTATTCAGAATCCATCACAAAATTACAATGGAATGCCGATGCAAAATCCAAATTTGCGTAACTTGCCTCCGCAACAGCCTGCTAACCCTCCAATAAATCAGGGGCCTCCATTGCCGATGCAAAATCAATTTAAACCGCACAATTCTGCACCTAACTTGCAAATTTATAACACTGCTCCAGTGCAACAAAGTAACCAAGCCATTCCACCCAATAATCAGTATAAGAGTAATTTACATAGTCACAGGTACCCTAATCCTCAACAGCCGACGAATTTTCCACCACAACAACCAAATTATTCACCACAACAACCAGTTGTTCAAAATCAACAGATTAATTTTCAGAATAATCCACAACCTACTTATCCAAATCAGCAGTTAAATTTTCAAAATCAACAGAGTCAGTCGCAACCACAACCACAGTACCAGTTTCAGCAAAATGCATCCAATACCAACCAACAGCAAGCAGTTTATCCCCAACAGCAACCCTATCAGCAGAAGCAGCAACAACAGCAGCAAATCTACCAAAACCAGCAACAGTATCCAAGTGTAGCTCAGACAGGCTTCAGCAAGTTCTGGGGTAGCGAAAAATACGACCTTCTGCAAAACCCCAACATCCTCCCACCAACTAAAATTGAGCCGCCTCGCATCCAATTAGGGCAACAACAATTAAACGAAGCAAATTGCAGTCCCGAGATTATGTGTTGTACTATGACGAAGATCCCAGAAAGCAGTTCGTTGTTGCAGAAGTCGCGATTACCGTTAGGTGTGCTGATTCATCCTTTTAAGGACCTCGGCAACTTGCCGGTAATACAGTGTAATGTTATTGTACGATGTCGATCCTGTAGGACCTACATAAATCCCTTCGTTTATTTCGTAGACACGAAAAGGTGGAAATGTAATCTATGTTATAGGATCAACGAACTACCGGAGGAGTTTCAGTATGATCCAGTTAGTAAAACTTACGGTGACCCATCCAGGAGGCCGGAGATTAAAGCTAGTACCATAGAATATATTGCACCTGCTGAGTATATGTTGAGGCCCCCCCAACCGGCTGTCTATTTATTTTTGTTGGATATTTCGCGCCTAGCTATAGAAAGTGGGTACTTGGAGGCGGTTTGTAGTATTTTATTGGAATCGTTGCCAAACTTGCCTGGAGATGCCCGAACCCAAATCGGTTTTTTAGCATACGATTCCGCGCTGCACTTCTTTTCATTAGCAGAGGGTTTGAGCCAACCCCACGAGATGACTGTGTTAGATATTGAGGATATCTTCCTACCAACTCCTGATAACCTGTTGGTTAATTTAAAGGATCGCATGGAATTAATAGCTGATCTACTAACGCAGCTTCCTGAACGATACGTTAATAGTTTCGATAGCAATTCAGCCTTGGGCGCAGCTTTACAAGCGGCTTACAAGATGATGGGAGCAACTGGTGGCCGAGTGACCGTTTTCCAAGCGGCTTTGCCTAATGTTGGACCGGGTGCTTTGACGTCACGAGAGGATCCTAGTCAAAGAGCTGCTGCTGAAGTAGCGCACTTGAATCCTGCTAACGATTTTTACAAACGTCTTGCCTTGGAATGCAGTGGACAACAAATAGCTGTTGACTTGTTTATTGTTAATTCACAGTATGTTGACATTGCGACCATTTCGGGAATCAGTCGATTTAGTGGCGGATCCATCCATCATTTCCCATTGTTCAAGGTGTCTAGGAAACTGCAATGCAAGAATTTCAAGCGCTGTTTCCAACGATATCTTATGCGAAAAATTGGATTTGAGGCTGTAATGAGGATTCGCTGCACTCGAGGATTGTCCGTTCACACTTTCCATGGGAATTTCTTTGTACGTTCTACCGACTTGCTGTCATTGCCCAACATTAATCCTGATGCGGGCTTCGGCATGCAAGTGGCAATTGATGAAAGTTTGTCGGATGTACAAACAGTGTGTTTCCAAGCTGCTCTGTTGTACACATCGAGTAAGGGAGAAAGACGAATTCGCGTACACACCATGTGCTTACCTATCGCCTCCACTTTACACGATATCATCAATTCGGCAGACCAGCAATGTATCGTTGGATTGTTGTCAAAGATGGCTGTGGATCGCTCAATGCAGTCTAGTCTGGCAGATGCAAGAGAAGCATTTATTAACGTAGCAATAGATATTCTGTCAAGCTATAAATTATCGCTAAATTTAGGAAGTGGCGTCTCTGGTTTGTTAGCACCAAACTGCTTACGTGTGTTGCCTTTGTATATATCAGCTTTGCTCAAACATGCCGCCTTCAGAACTGGCACCTCCACCCGATTAGATGACCGGCTCAAAGCGATGATCGACATGAAAACTAAGCCGCTTTATCAATTGATACAACTAATCTACCCGGACTTGTACCCAATTCACAACTTGGAGAACCAGGAGGTTATTTTGAATACAGAGGAAGAGCCGATTCCCATGCCACCGCGGTTGCAGCTTACCGCACGGTGTTTGGATTCGAAAGGTGCATTTTTGCTGGATATGGGAGATAGTATGGCGATGTTGGTGTGTCCGAGTGTGTCCCAAAACTTTTTAAATGATGTTTTGGGTGTGGGTAGTTACGCAGCAATCAGTGATGATATGTACAAGTTGCCAGTTTTAAACAATCCAGCCAATCAGAGACTACATGTTTTTATTAACTATTTGAATGCGGATAAACCGTACGCTGCTACATTGCAGATAATTAGGGACAATAGTCCTAATAAGGTAGTGGTGTATGAGAAGTTTATTGAAGATAGATATGAAAATGCACTTTCCTATCATGAATTTTTGCAACATCTTAAAACTCAAGTGAAATAATTAAGTGTATGGTTATTTGCTGGTTTGTGTTTTTTTGGAATTAATGCAAAATTATTGCTATGATAACGTTTGAAAGCAGAGATTACAAATTGTAAACACTTGTTTTTGATCATATGAACAATGGAATGTTTTCGGAGTATTCAGTATGATTCTATTTAAAACGAATTATAATATCTCTACTTTCAAATGTGCTCTTAACAACTTTTTAAATTTTACATATTGATTTTATATTAATGATATTTACAATACCTAATTGTGATAAATTGTAGAAGCAATATTTTTGCATTATTAGCTTATGTTTATTTTTTCATCAATTATAATTTTGATGTAAACTGATTGTTATAGACTATATCCCAATATGAATATGTTATGTAAAATATATTATAGGTGATTATTTTAAATAGCATAATTTCTAAATTCTTCAGATTTTTTTTTATTTAATATTTATCAAATTGTCTGTTAATAGCTATAAAATAAATATGTATATATTCTAATTTTTAAAATCATTTTTGCAGCCTTGAAAAGTGAAATTTCGAAACGTGAAAGATTTATTGATTATTGTTTTCCATGGATGCAACAAAAAATTGCTAACTTTTTACTGGCACAAAAATTGAACTTTGAAATATTAAATTTATCAATATGTACTTAGCTGAAATTACGGACATTATTCCTGAGCCAATTAATTTCACATTTCGTGCCAAAAATCCTAATTTTTTGCCTATAACATGTTTAAGGAATATTTTCATTTCAATGCCCTACCATATCTTGAGGTAGAAGCCCCCACATTTTTTATACGTAGCAGAAAATTTCCACCTTTGTTTTTCAAAATATTCAAATATTTATTTACAAAACTTGGGATGATCTTAAATTGCCTAACAGACTTAATTTGGAGTATTATAAAGGTTGTTTCGTGTGACTGTCTCTACTTAAGGTAGTTTTTATTTAGGTACCTTAAATGTACTAAAAAATGCATAAATTATTATTTATTTTTAAAAACATTCTAGATTTCGCTAACGAAGTTCTAGCTCTACCAAGGAGGAATTTGACCATTTTTGATGAAATTATCTGATGTTTTTCTTAAAAATAAGGGTAGAGGTTAATTTTCTGCATTTTTTAATATAATATGTAGTTATTTGGGATTTATTTTTTACTGTTAGTACCTACTTGTCCCTAAAGTTTTTATTATTCTAATCTTGTAAAAAACCGCCAAAATTTATGTTAAGGATAAAACTATCCTTCTTTGAGATTTAAGTAATAAAAATATTCTTTTTTGAACAAAATCCCTGAAAACACGTAAGTTATTAAAAAATCTCCAATTTAGACCAGCTTTTATTAAAAATGGTCAAATTATTACCAGTGAAATTTGAAAATTGTTTTCCAAAAAATATAAATTTTATAATCTAGAATAAAGCATTAATACCGGGTGTTATACAGGGTGTTCGCGCGAACTCGCTCACTATTACTAACTTCGTTATTATTGGAGCTCCAAAGTCGGTTAAATTAGCAAACTAGTAGTATTTTTTCCGCTGATTACAATGGTGAAAACAAAAAAACAATTGACCATCTGGTCTTCAAGATATTCAAAAAAATAACATTTTTTTAAATGGAACATCCTATATATTTTTGCAAAAATCGCTGGTAAATTAAATTCTATACAAAAAATGTCCTCATTTTTTATTGATAATAATTTAAAATAAGCGAGTTATTTTGAAAAAAAGTTTGCAATTCTTTAAAATCAAGTAGCCATAAAATGGAAAAGTAATTTATTAAAACCAAACAATCATAATTTTGAATTTAAGCAAGTTGAAAAATACTTGAAAGAATTACGGAAATATTGAAAATTTACAAAATTATAATTTTCATGGCTACTTGATATTAAAATTTTGAAAACTTTTTTTCAATATAACTCGCTTATTTTAAATAATTGTCAAAAAAGCATAAGAACATTCTTTGTTCAGAATTTAATTTATCATCGATTTTTGCAAAAATATACAGGGTGTTCCATTTAAAAAATGTTATTTTTGTGAATATCTCGAAAACCAGATGGCCAATTGTTTTTCTGTTTTCACCATTACAATCAGCGGAAAAAATGCTACTAGTTTGCTAATTTAACCGACTTTGTAGCTCCAATAATAACAAAGTTAGCAATAGTGAACCACTTTGCGCAAACACCTGTATATTAAAAATATTAAATAAAATAGTAATATTTCCGTAATTCTTTCAAGTATTTTTCAACTTGCTTAAATTCAAAATTATGATTGTTTGGTTTTAATAAATTACTATTCCGTTTTATGGCTACTTGATTTTAAAGAATTGCAATTTTTTTTTAAAAATAACTCGCTTATTTTAAATTATTATCAAAAAAAGATGAGGACATTTTTTGTATAGAATTTAATTTACCATCGATTTTTGCAAAAATATATAGGGTGTTCCATTTAAAAAAATGTTATTTTTTTAAATATCTCGAAAACTAGATGGTCAATTGTTTTTCTGTTTTCACCATTGTAATCAGCGGAAAAAATGCTACTAGTTTGCTAATTTAACCGACTTTGTAGCTCCAATAATAACGAAGTTAGCAATAGTGAGCCACTTCGCGTATATTAAGAAATTCATAAATAAAAAATGTTTTTGAGTATTTTCTAAATCAGGCCCACTTTAAATATCTCTTAAATTCTATTATAATCATCACCCTGTATACTACTATATGTACATGTACATCAAACCATCCTAATCTTATTATAAATATATTACCTTGTGGTTTGTTTTAGCAAAAAGAAGTAACTACATGAATTTTGAAATAAATATGCCTTCCCGCCCTATTTCAAATTACATGCAGCTTTGTGCATCATGTCGCGTCCTACGTTACCGACAATTCTAAAAAGTTGTCGTAGGTGGAAAAGTAAAATGGGGTTATGTGAAAGATAAAACTATTTTCATTTTTAACATTTCTTTTGTGTTTCGTAATATCTATTTACTGTTATTTATCGTCTTTTCGTTACTATACATGACGATTCTTTGGTGACAGTGACAAATTTAACCAAAACTGTATGTCAAGGTTATAGGAACTCGAAGCATAAAAACTATTTTTTTATTATGAACGGTTATTATTTATTGTGTTGTGTGTGATGTGTATAACGTATTTCAGACGGTCTAGTCGATATGAACAACTGGCTTCTAATACCGGTAAGTAATATTTATTTTCGGTAAACCATAAGGTAGCAATAATTTAACATTGTATCACTATCAAAACTAGATAAAAGATTAAAACCGGTTACAGTTCAATTGCAAATTGCAATGTAATAATATATTTTGCAGTGAAATCCTGAAATCATTTCGGCGTTTCGAAGTTTTAAAAGTAAAACTTTTAAATTTCCTGCGTTTGCGCAAGGGTTGCCTTCACTAGTCCGTTAGGGGTAGTAAAAATTGATTTAAACAACAAGAGGTAAAGCTGCACGTGTAGAAGAATATAAATAAATCAATATAATATATAAGTTGTATTGAGTGTCTTTTATGAATGCAACGAAGTTATTTGTGGATACTATCTGTGGACATGCATTATTTATTTGATCTAATACAGTTTTCAGTTTAACTTTACTATTCTGTGGAAAAATCCTCTAGGTCTGTGTGTATTATTAGCGCCAATTTTCGGCTAATGCCAACTGGCAAATTAGGCTACTATAAACATCAGGTAACATTTAAAAAAATACTCGCAAGATTTCAAACTTTTATAGGTTTTAAGTGCCAGCAACGCATCTACCAAGTCGCACCATAAAAACTAAAATTTATCAAGTGGCGAAAACACTAAAACCAAAATAAGTATTTATTTATTTTTCTTTATTACACTGCTATAAATAATGCATCAATATTAATTAAAGTTGTGTGGGTAATTTGTAGTAATAAACACTGATATTTGAAAAATGAAGGGTTTGAAAAATCTTTGCTAAAGAAAGTCCTAATATTATCGAAAATATTACTGACCTAATTTTTCTATAAAATAATTCGGCAGAGTTGCAGGAGTTTTAAAAATATCTTAAGCTGGTATGTATGTACAGGGTGTCCCATTTTCGACACTTTTAGGGGGTACATATTGGCGTTATTATTAAAGATAGAGTGTTGCGGTTTTCACATTTCTTTCTTACTTTTTTACGAAACGAAAGATTCCGGGGTCAAATTTGTCATGGCTCTCTTAGTTTTTAATCTACAGAGTGATTCTGAAAATCTTTGTTTTTTAGACACCACTCGTATTTCTGTTATGCGTCTACTTATCAAAAAGGAGAAAACTGATCTTGATAGAGTTTTTTACATAGAATTCAGTGGCGCAGCAGTTTTTGTGTAGAAGGTTTAGTTTTAGTGATATTCCCCAAACTTATGTTTTTTTAAGGGACACCCTGTATATTATTTTTTATATTGATTAAGCAAAATTTGGGCTTTCCAAAAATATATAATACTTAATATTTATTTTGAAAAACAAGCTCAAAATTCGATATTTTTAATAATTTTCTTTATTTATAACAGTAGGCCATGGCTAATTTTTTGGAAACAAATTCAAAATTTTCACAATGCGTAAATATTCGAAAGCTAAACACTTCAAAAGATAATTTTAATGCATTGTTATAAAACATACCAACAATATAATACTTCTCATAATTATCATAAACGGCCATGTAATAAAAAATTAAAAGTAAAATAAAAACACCTTCGTAACAAAAATATTTCATCAATAATTGAAATCGGTCAAATTTTGCATTTGTTTCTAATAAACTAGCCATGGCCTACTGTTATAAATAAAGTAAATTATTAAAAATATCGAAGTTTGAGCTTGTTTTTCAAAATAAATATTAAGTAGATATTATATATTTTTGGAAAGCCCAAATTTTACTTAATCAATATAAAAAATAATATACAGGGTGTCCCTTAAAAAAAACATAAGTTTGGGGAATATCTCAAAAACTAAACAGTTTACACAAAAACTGCCTATGCCACTGAATTCTACGTAAAAAACTCTAATCAAGATCAGTTTTCACCTTTTTGATAAGTAGACGCATAACGGAAATACGAGGGGTGTCTAAAAAACAAAGATTTTGAGAATCACTCAGATTAAAAACTAAAAGAGCCATGACAAATTTGACCCCGGAATCTTTCGTTTCGTAAAAAAGTAGGATAGGAAGGTGAAAACCACAACACTCTATCTTTGATAATAACGCCAATACCCCCTAAAAGTGTCGAAAATGGGACACCCTGTACAACGAAAATAGCACACAAAGGTACAAAAGGTATACTAAAATCGGGCCTATTTAGTGCTAATTTTTCGCGGTTTAGAAAAATTTATAACTTTTTTTTTAATTACTTGGCTGTGTGCTAGCTTAAGATTTAAATTAACACACTTTTGAAAAATGACTCTTTCAAGTAAAAGGTAAAACTTCCTCATCGCGGCATTTCCGAAAAATGGCCTATAAACGAAATTTGGTTTTTTGCAAAAATGACTTATTTTGGCAAGAGAAGTGGTTTAAAGTCGTGAAACATTTTTTTGGGCAATTTGGATGTTTTTGTCATGAAAGGCAAAAAAACCTCAATTAACAATCTAACGAGTAAATTTACACACATGAAAAATTTTACAAAATTACCTACTATTTCATTTATTTGAAGAGCACACGTAGGTATTAATAATTTTCGAAAAAAGTAATTTTCCAAAAGTATATTAATTTAAATCTTAAGCTAGCAAACATAAACTTTTGGCTGTGCCAACTTAAGGTACCTAAAAAAATCTGATGCTTTTGTTTCCTGTTAGTTTTTTCATAGTTACACTTTTCAATACTGTTAACTTGAAGAGATACCAATAAAATCATAGGCTCTTCAGGAAATGAACGATTCTAATGGTGTAAGTGCAAAGTCCAAGTTAAAAGTAGCTAAATAAATATTAACTAATAGTTATTACATTTTCAGGATATCTTTCTAGAACAGTATTAGTTAAGTTAAGTTGCCACTTATATATACTCGCAAATATCAGAGAACAAGAATTAAATTACCTACTTAACTATCAAATATTTTTCTATTTCTTCTCTCAAAAAAGTTACATTAACATGTGACAGTTTTCCCGACTAAGTATTTTGCGTATTTTTCTTTTGTCGCTAAGATAGAAGTGACTGTTGTAAACAATGACCAAGATTTTTTATAAAATTCAGAAATTACTTAAGTACTAAACATTATTTTTTTGTGTCTCAGGTTGGCATTAGTCATTTTGCATTCGTATAAATCGGCTGGAAACTCATGTTTTGCCGGGCTAGACCGGCAAAAACTAGGAATTTTTAGTTTATCGATTGGCATCATTGAAATCATAAAGAAAATTTGTATTTTCCATAGAAACGGATTATTATTTCTGTCATTCGACTACTACTGTCAGTGTCAATTTTAAGTATCGCGTGTTACCAATATAAAAAAAATCCCTAATACCAAATATTTAAACAAATATTTTGTAAATTTTATTTATTTAAATTAACTTCGACACAAAAAATAGTGTGTATTACACGCCTAGAAACTGTTTTGCGAGTACTCGTAGTTGCAGGCCTCGGCCTACGGCCTCTGCTCGCAAACCCTACTTGCACTCGCAAAACTCTAGTTTCAAGGCTAGTAATACAAATTACTATTATATTAACTGCACCTCATTAATATCTAAAAAAAAATAGGACTAATAGGAAAAACAAAGTATATTATTTCTAGTGTTATTGTCATAAAATTTGCATATTAATATTTTGATATTAATTATAAGAATTTATTAATAGAATTTGTTTATGGGATTTATGAATAATTAAATATAATTGCAAATAAAAATGTTACAATATAATTTGAGAATAGAATTTTTTTTTCAGTTTCGTGTTTATTTTATAACTTTTTCTGTGAATTATGTAATATTCATATCTCGATTCACATTCAGTGGCATATTTTAGAAAATTACCAATACCAATACATTTTTACCATTTCTCATATTTTTTACAATAGCGGAATCTAAATAAAATGAAATTTTAATAGAGGTTCTTTTTTAGTTTTTTTTTTAATTTTATTTAAGTAAATAAATTTCCTTTTTTCGAAACAAAACAGATACCTACAGTAGGTATAATTTGTTACAAAAATTTTGGTTCGCTAAACTACTCGTGTTATAAGTTATAATTTACTACAAAACATGAAATTTTTTTGTTATGATAACTATCTGAAATTGATTGATTAATTCTTATATCCTGGTTTCTAGTTATAAGTATGATGATGCTATAGACTTAAGTCTGGTCCAAACTCATAAAACTTATTGAAGATAATCTAAAAATAAATACTGTGTCATACTGTGTGATACATTATTTGGGTCCATAATATTTCAACTGTTTTCTGAAAAATATAAATCACAGTGTAATTCTATTGATAGATTACGATTGTGTACTTAAATGTGAATAGTTATTAAATCAAGATTGTCGATATTTCCTTTGAAAAATATTATTCCATATACCACTATTGAAACCATAGAATGAATATCTTTTCCCTGTTTAATTAATTGGAATCTACACAGGGTGTCTTATTTAGAAACGAAAACTTCTACCCTTTATCGAGTGCATAATTTACATTTAAGTGGGTTATAGAAAATATCCTAGATCTAATGCCCCTTCCGAATTTTCCTAAGTAAACTAGCGCCTTATTTGTTGATCATGTATGGATATTATACAACACACTGTATGTCCTAATGTTATAGGCTAAAAATATTTTCAAAATCTGGTATTTTTGCAACATTTATAATAAGTATTGTTTCTACCGATCCAAGAGCCATTTGGTGGCCTGCGGTATTACCAGATCTCACGACCATTGATGGTTTTATCTTAGATTCTGAAAGAGGTAGAAAGTGGAGAGGGAATAGGTATAAATTGTTCTAATAAAGTTTAATTTTGATGAGAAACTATCTCTTCATGAAATTTAATAATGGATTAATGCTACCTAGGTGCAGCAACGAATTTTTAAATGCGTAACAAATAAAAAATCACTAATGTATGTTATGTTTACTAGAAACTATATTTATATTGTAAATCAATATTACAAATACATAATGTATTTACACTAAAGTCTGAATCAATATATTAAATAAAAGAATGAAAAATATTCTGGTTTATTACTAAGGAAATTGCCAATATTCAAATTAAATTATCAATTCTTTGAGATTTATAAATAATAAACTTTTTCCATGTCTCATTTTTTCTATTTTTAGATTTTAGTATGAATAAATGTCCAAAGATTCCTGCTTAAATTAAAATCCAAAACCAATTATTATAATTTTTTTAATTTTTTGTCGTTGTATCGCGTGCTGGAATGGCTTTAGTTATATGGTGCCACCAAACCCATTTTGTAATGAAATTAGTGGCAGCATGAAACAAAAATTAGATTTGATTTAAAGAAATGACATTTTCTGAGGTGTGCCGCGCTTCCTATCGCGGTTGGTCAAAGGATATCCACACGGAAAGGTGTGTCGTAACGAACATGATAATATTTTCCAACTAACTGTCCTATGCATTTTTCATATACCCATCACCACTCATTCAATAACTGGAAAAACGCCGTTCTGGTAGATTGTTTAAATTATTGTACTTTCGTCGTAGTTGAATCATTTCCTTTATTATATTTACGTCGGCAGGATGTTTTGGATTCGGGGAAGTTCATTGAGAGTCTCGTGTGGCTGTACAGTTAAATTAGAGGAAAGTTGCGTAGGTATTTCGATGTTATCTTCCACTAAGTAGATTTGTTACCTTTTAGGTTTCCGTTATCTGAAAAGAAATAAGAAGGTTATTTTTGTTTTGGTATCCATACATTTAAAGTGGTGGAAAACTAAATTATATCGAAGAGCGCAACAATAAAATTGTGACCATCATTTCAATTAAAAACAAAACCAATTATAATTTTGGTCAAAATATAGTAAAGATTAAAATTTGCAGTTATATGTCTTCAATATCAATAGTAGAGGAATTTAGACACTTTCCTCTAAATTTTAAGTATCTCTTGAATCTCATTAACTCACAACTCACATAATAAACAGTAGTGGTCCGTGCGGTATACCATATTAATCTCGCAACTGCGATTTCAACCTGGTACCGAATAATTGTCTAAAAGACATAGCAACTTATTTAATGCTAATATTTTCAGAGTATGAACGAAACTCCAAAATGCAACTCAAAATCACACTCTGTCTTCTACCCCTAGGTCTCGATGTAACACTACCTTAGGAAGATGGAAGATTATTTAAGGTAAGAGAGATCAGGGGGGCAGATTAGACGGCAATAAAGTTTCGTTTGTAAAATTAATATTTGTGTTGGGTTTTTACAATATAATTATTATGGAAATGGTGCTACTGAATTGACCAACGAATCAGAAGTTTTTTTTACAAAGTTTCTGAGATTTACTTCCATGCAGGTACGAATATGATTTACAAAGTATGATGCAAGTTCTTTAAAATATTTTCAAAACTAGAAGTAAGTCACTCGTTTTTTTGTCGTTTTTTGTACGGTACTCAGACATTTTTGGAATCCTTTTTACATACATACTTTTTGTATTACGTACCTCTGTATAGGTGTCCAGATTTCGTTGTAATTGCGGGGTATCTCGCTTACTAGCATAGATAGAGAGATGCGGTTTTCGCGACACGTTGCTACTTTTTTGTGAAACAAAAGATGCCGTCAACGGTTTTTTCATAGCCCCCTTCGTTTTTGAGATATAGGGCAAAATTGAAAATTTGCACTTTTAGGACATACCACGTATTTCGGGAACGGCTGAAGATATTGGAAAGGTAAAAACTGCATCTTATACGCATCCAATGGCGTACTCAGTTTTTTCTTAAAAGCGATAACTTTCAAGATATTTACTAAACTTATGTTATTTTAAATGGAACACACTGTATGTTTTTCACTAGTTGGATCCAGCTTGTCATAAGCTTTACAAAAATATAAAACTCTCTGTAATTATTTTTTATATTAAGCTAGAAAATGACAATTTTCAAAAATTTAGCCAAAAATTGTATAAGTAGGCTATGAAAAATAATAAACAAATGTCATTATTCATACAATAGAAAATTTACGTGCTGCCACAGAAAGAGAATTTAGAGATTTACAAGCACAACCTCTCATAATTCTGAATGCTTTACGCATGATAAAAAAAATGTGCAAAATGTGTCTGAGACATAACGGAAATCAATTTGAACAATTTCCATAAAGTGTATTCAAACTTTTATTTGTTCTTGTAAAAAGTTGACTGTATTCCTTCTTTGTTTGTTGTTTTTCATGGCATACTTAAAAAAATTGTGGCTGAATTTTTGAAAATTGTCATTTTTTAGCTTAATATAGAAAATAATTACAGGGTGTTTTATATTTTTCTAAAACTTATGACAAGCTGGATCCAACTAGTGAAAAACATACAGTGTGTTCCATTTAAAATAACATAAGTTTAGTAAATATCTTGAAATTTATTGCTTCTAAGAAAAACTGTGTACGCCACTGGATTCTACGTAAAAATCTGTATAAGATGCAGTTTTTACCTTTCCAATATTTTCAGCCGCTCCCGAGATACGAGGTATGCCCTAAAAGTGAAAATTTTCAATTTCGCCCTGTATCTCAAAAACGAAGGGAGCTATGAAAAAACCGTTGACGGCATCTTTCGTTTCACAAAAAAGTAGCAACGTGCCGCGAAAACCGCATCTCTCTATCTCTGCTAGTAAGCGAGATACCCCGCATTTACAACTAAATCTGGACACCCTGTACATTGTAAGCAAATTAATGGCGCGTAACTGGCGCCAATGTTTGATATAACAAGTAATCTCCTTAGTTATAAACGATTATAAAACAATGTTATTTACCTGTTATGCTACATATTTATCTCTTGAAACAAAATCATCTTCACTGTGTTTTTTATCATCAAGATAACAGAGTGATAACATTTATTATCAATGGAATCTTTAAAAGTAAGGTCATTTTTTATACCTACTTTTATGTTTTATGAATGACAAAATTTAGGTACGTGTATTATTCTTAGAACCGTTTGCCACCAGGCTAATCTTAGTACTAAATTTCATACAAGTGATGCGCGCGCAGATTTAGTAAACTTGTTACAACAAATTAGAGCATGTTCTATTTTCTTGTATACAATTTGACTAAATGTGCGTAAATTCGGTGCAGTAGTATACAGTGCAGTACAGAAGGGATTTAATTTAAACCTATTGTTTATTATTAATTTTTCAACCAAATCTGCGCGCGCATAAATAGTATGAAATTTAGTACTAAAATTAGCCTCGTGGTAAACGGCTCTTAGCCAATGAGCTTGTCTTATATCACGGACTTCTCTGTTTCACATTTTCGCATATTAGTGTTCTTAGGACCGTTTTATTTACCTCAGGTTAACTTTATTTGGTACTTAACATCCTAGCTTACAAATCAGCAAAGGGATCTGGCATATAAAATTACTGGGAAGATAAATGCCGGTTCTTAAGTAAAGCATTTTTAAAGTGTGTTTGATTTTTTGACATACAAATTTCCTGGGACTTTTTCTGACTGCTTTTAGTTCACAACCCAACGACCACAATTTTAGGCGGTTCTTCTCGTTCGTTTACAATGCGCTTGAGTTACTCTCTATTTTTCTAAAGACAAGTTGAATTAAAGCAAACTTCAGAGTGTAATATACTGAATGATAACATAATTATAAAGTGTTTGTATTATATTTTATCATAATTATGTTTAGATAACTTTACATGTGTGGGTACACATCACCACATCAGTTATACTTTTGTAAGAATTATGTTGATTTCGGATTTTTTTACTAATTATATTAAGTGTCGATTACTTAGTCGGCTCTGTGGTAAGTAAATTTCAAAATAGATTTTATATTATTTTAACATTTCTATAGTTCTATTATAAAGATAAGTACTTGCCAATATTGCAGTCCAACTTTTATAAAAATAAGTCAATTATAAAACCCAAAACTTGTTTTAAAAATTATACAGAGTGTACGATGTAGATCGTCAAGTCTTCCTCATGTCGTTCTATGAATGGTCGATTTAGATCAGGACAAATACAAGTCCAATATATCATTATTACATGTAAGTATTTAAAACTACCTAATGTTTATATCATAGATAATATATAACTAGTGTATATCATATCTATACATAAGTATAATAGATATTTATTTTATTAGGAGTATAAGCGAAACTTTTATGTGACGAAGTATGGAGGTGTAAGCGCCGAGCGGAGCGAGGAGAATTAACTCCATACGGAGTCACATGAAAGTGCTTATACTCCGAATAAAATAAAATACAATATTTTATTTTCAAATGGAATCATTCTAATCGTAATATGACAATCAATTTAATAAGTAATTTTGCAACTGTCATACATTTTTGCAGATAATGATATAACTTATACTCCGCCGGAGTATAAATCCTACTTATACGCCGCTCAAGAGTGGTGTCATAGAAATGAAACTTATACCTTGCCTACTCAGTCTTATAACACCATGTTATATGCCGTTTGAAAATAAAGTAATTAATGCTGTAGATATTTTCCAGGCACTAAACGAAAAGGTCGATTTAACTTTAAATAATATAACCCACTTTTCTGTTGCATGGAACTTTTAGTAAATACACATGTTGTAGACAAGATAAGATATCTTTTAATTATGTTGTTAATAGTTTGTTGATTCATACAACGCTAATTATTTGATTAATATTTATCATAACAAACCACAAAAATTATAGAAATATAATTTTTGTGCCTCCGGTCGGCATTAGTCATTTTGCATGCATGTAGATCGGCTGGAAACACATGCTTTGCCGACCTGGGGATTGTAGGTTATCACTTACCAGTTGGCATCATTGACTGTCCCTGTCATAAAGAGAATACAAATTTTCTTTATTTTATTTTTTTGGACCACTCAATAAATAATTCGTATTCTTTCCAATATCTATTAGAGGATTTTTGAGCCAATAATTTATTAATAACATTTTAAGTTGCTTCGCACTCGTAAAACTGCAGTTTCTGGCCAGGAAATACAAATAACTATTTTTTTATAATTTTATAGGTAATTATCTGCCAAGTCATATAATGTAAAGAGTTCTCTTAGTTTTTCTAATCTCAACTTAATCTTAACGTAAATGGGCTACTCAGAAAAATGATCCCCAACTTTGTTATTAAAATTTCTCAGAAAGTCGATCCCTAGCTATATAAATGAACAATTTACAATAAATACCTATAAAAATGTTTCTCACATACAATCAGTTATATTTTCCAATACCAGTTTCTGAATCAGGTGCGTAAACTTAAAATTTAACTTTTACTTGAAAACTGTTTGTTTATTAGTTATTTTGATTAAATTGTAAATTTGGATTGTTATCGTTTTTGAAGTCTTATTTGCATGCAATTAACATACATATATGTAGTAGGGTGGCAGTTATTTTGGCGATGTCGGATTTTTTTTTCATCCCCTCCCCCTAAAAACAATCAAGGTATTATACAAAAAATTTGGGTAAAATTTGGAAGGACTTGGTGACTTGGATAATACTAACCCGTGCCCCAGAGCGGTTGAAATTTTAAATGGAAAAATACATGTATTTTTTGAATGTTTTACTTGAATATTTCTAACTTTTATAAAAATAGATGGAAACATCTGAAACTTGGCAGAGTTTTAGTACATGATGGAAGGTACAATACCTAATTTTTTCAAATTTTTTCATGTTTTTTTTTATCACTATGACAGGATAGCTGATAAAACAGGAACAAGGTGTATTTTGCAAGAGCCCGGGACATAGTGATAATGATAATGAAATAATTTGAAAAAATAGAGTCATCCGGAAATTTTTGATATACCTTTTTTTATTCTTAATTGCAAAGATTAGGCTAAAAAAATAATAAAAGCATTGAAAAAAGTGTTTTTTTATTGCTAAATTTAAAATTATTCAATATTAAAAGTCGTAAAAATTAGTTCCCATTTAAAACACGACGTGATCGCTTTAAGAGTTTGTGGCGTCATTAGCCATGTTCTGTTCAGCTGTCAATGTCGTTTGTGTATCTATTTTACCTTTGACTGAGATTTCGACACTGGCTTATGACATCACACATCATGGCGCGCTTTTCGGGGTGTTTGAAAAGTACATTTTTTTCAATTTAAAAATTTGGATACACTTTTGGAGTAAAAAAAATATTTCTACATTGTTTTTTTACCTCTAGATTCCATTAAGCAAGTTTTTAAGTGTTTTCATTTTTGACCGGATGACTCTATTAGGTGTTGTACCTTCCATCATGTACTAAAACTCTGCCAAGTTTCAGATGTTTCCGACCATTTTTATAAAAGTTAGGAATATTCAAGTAAAACATGCAAAAATACATAAATTTTCCCATTTAAAATTTCAACCACTCTGGGGCACGGGTTAATATTATCCAAATCCTTCCAAATGTTACCCAAAAAAATCCGACATCGCCAAAATAACTGCCACCCTAAATGTAGGTACGTAAAGTAAGACAAAAAATTAAATTTGACCAATAATGACCACAATGTGTCAATGAGAAATGCTTAAACTTTTCTATTGGTCATCAGTATCGTGTGTAAACTGGATGTAAAATAGCTTATTTCAACTGGACATGAATGAACCTTAAAATGAACTTTAAGAGAGTTAGTTAGCTAGTCCACATCAAATACATCTCGGAAATTATTTTGCTTAAAAGAAGGCGAAATATTTTTTACTTGAAGTTGGTAAAACTGATTTATTGTTTCTGTTACATCCCGGTGGCAGTGCAGTGTTTACATCTGTGTTACTGTAATGTATTCTAACGTATTTTTTTATAATTAGGCAATAACTATAATTATACATTTTTAATATTATACCTAATAAACGTCATTATATTAAATTTTATCCAGAAAGTTAAATAAGTGTTGTTTAATTTGGAAAAACAAGTTGTTATTTTAATTAATATTTAATAACTTAACACTGTACGTTTGTACTTAAAATTTAGTTTTGGTGATAATTTGTTCAGGCGAGTATTTAGTTTCTACTTTTACCTTAAGTATACAACATACGGGTACATACCTATACATATTGTAAATAACGAATTTTCGAAAAATGATTGTGAAGACTTCTCTTCTACAGCTTTTTAATTAACATCGAAATATTGACTTATTAGTGTTAAATTATTACATATACCAATCTAAATTTAAAAAAATTCTAGCTAGTTCTATTCTTACTCTTATTCGTCCGAAATATTCTAGTCAGATTTCGCATATCTGGTATTGTCCACTGGACATTAAATAAGTCAGTCCTACGTTGTGATTTATGAAAGCATCATATAAATTACTACATAATGGATGATTATCTTTTGGAAAATATTTATTTTGTTAGCGGCGATTAAAGTTAAAAAGAAATATAAGAAAGTAAAAAGTGTTGGGTTAATGATATTTTAGCAAAACGAAAAGAATTCGCAGAATTCATCATGTTTTTAGTGATTTAAGGGAGGACCGGCCTTAAGAAATGCAAAAAGTTAATTTATATTTTCGATAATTTCTAAACCGATAAAGAATGCCAAGTCTAGACGTGAAATGGATGCAACAACAATTACTTGAACCTTTTATTATAACTAACACATTTTCCAAATTTCTTATTATTATATCTTTGCGATTAAATGCGAGCAACTAAATTTTATGTGGGCTTTTATAAGCAGGTACATAAACTTTTATTGACTTTTGTATCTTTATTAGGTATTCTGATAAGAATTAAAGACTTACAAATTAAAATATATATAATACAGTAAAAGTATAAGGAATTTCTCAACAGATAACAAAAGATAGCTCTATCTACCTTCACATAAGTCAAATGATATTAATTGTTAATTGTTCAAACATGATTTTTAACCATTTCTTTGTGTTCTTTTTTCTAAACTGGTATAGATAAATTAAATTTTCGAGGTAAGTTTAATCGTACTTTTGATTGATATTGTGTTTTATAAAATATTATAAAAAAAAACAAAAACAAAAATGTTAGTCGAAAATTCATGAAATTTTTATAACTTTGCATTAATAATTTGAATTAAATAAAAAATGATTTGCAACACTTTACATCGTTCATAAATGAAAAGAAAACTTATACTTTTTCGTGAAAATTACCGCTTTCCCGAATTTGAAATTATGGTACATAATTTATGAAAAATAGAAGAAAAAACAATAAATGCGGAGATTCGTACCCAAACCTCCTAATTTCATAGCCAGCCACTGCTCCAACAGCTGAATAGAATCGCTAAATTATGATATTTAGAGGTACAATCGGTAGGCACCGCAGACTGGTGTCTAAGTCACCGAACAGTCGGTACAGCAGACACTCCCATTTGAAAATATAAGTAAAGTTGTATTAGTGATATTTAATGCGACAAATTAGTGTTGCCTCATGGATATTCTTGACTATATCGACTTGAGGAACTCCTGATTGATTACATGAAGTTTGTGAAATATATAGAAAGCAAGCAGATATAAGGAAATAAATGATATAGTCAAAAATAGTAGTTATAAAGATAATCAACTTTCGTTTATTGGAACTCGAGTGCAGATTGGGCGTACCCAAACTTTCTGAGGTGTTTTTTTTCAAGGTGGTAAAAATAAACATAAATCGGAAACTAGGATAGACGTTGAACCTGGTAAAGAATGTTATATTCAATATGAAGGGCCGCAAACTCAAGAATAGTTCAGTCACGTTCATGTTTACTATTTATAGAAATAATTGTATCAATTAATTATCATGCAGGATTTGATGGAGTTTCGTGAGTTCAGGATAAGCTTGAGTTGAAAGACAGTCCTCAAAGGTTCTTTTAATAAAATGTCACAAAATCCAAGCTAAATCCAGTATCCACTAAAACGAAATTCCTAGAAGCAGTTTATTTATAACTACTAAAGACCTTCAGATCCAAACGCCTCTTTTAACAAATTCAAGTTTAAATTTAAAACACAAGGAACCATCCCGGCTTTGTAATCTAAAACTGACACAATAAGGTTTCTTTTTCCATTTTTTTTTGTTTATCGATCATCACCTTTCCTAGTGAAAATGTCATAAAAGATATGGATCGTTAAAATCACCACCGAAAGGTCGAATTCACGGGGGTTGATTGTGTTATGTCCGCCCTTAGCCACTCAGTTAGTCGACGGTGTCGGAGTTGGTGTGTTTCTGTGACTGATCCTGGCATAAAGTGGCTGCAGGTCCTAGAAATTAGTTTATTGAATTATTTCATTTAGTTAATTTTGTTAATTTAAGTTTTTAGGTAGTTTGTTGTTTGGTTTTAGCTTTGTGCTTTAGTTGTTTGAATTTGAATTTGAAAAATGTAAGGGATACCAACATGAGGCTAGGAAAATTAGACTAGGTGAAATTTAAAATTGTGATTGCTGTTTTATGCAACAGGATATGATGTGTTAAAATAGCAAACACAATTTTAATTAAATTTGCGTGGGGATTTTTGTGCAAAGTTGTGTGGTTTTTACCAATATTTGCTTAAGAGGTAACGAGTTTCTACACTTATATTCTATACGCGTAAGCTAATCAACTTATCCATAAAACTTTACTTATGTCCAAGTCCAAGTTATTTTTATTGTGATAAAAATATAAGGTAATTTACTACGAATAATCCACCTAATAACTAATGTATCTTAAATCCAATAGAAGTGCGCTCTATCGATTGAACGCAAGGTTGTTTAATTTATTTCACGATATATCATTCGATATTCCACGAGTCAAGTTTGAAATAATTATAGTCTCGAGGTGCGGTTGTTTTTATTTGCTACACTTTTCATTTTTATTTGTTTTCTTTTTTAAATGGTCCTGTCAATAATTTTATGATTACACAGGGTATCCACTGAGGGGAGCCCACGAGACGGATGCCCGATCAGAATATAGAGCTCGGCCAACTCTCTCCCACAAGAGCCGTCAACGGCCCATCACCAGATCATCATGCCCCAGGTATCCTCTAGAATCTATCCTTATTTCCGATTTCCTACTTTAACTGCCTTCTTTTTGCCAGTAACTTTACCTTTGAGTGAGTTTGAGTTTTGCTATAACTGCCTCGTTTTTATGTTATGTTCATTTTGCTTTTGAAAATTAGACTTTTATTGTTCTGGTGGTGGAATAAAGCACAGTTTTAATGATCCAGAAAAATGGATTGTTAAACTGAGTTAGTGGGGCTGAAAGTAATTAAATATTGATATTTTTGCTTAGGATTTACTGCTGGAAATGTGTTTAATTTTATTTTAAAAACCATGCCACATATTAATAGATTAATATTCGAAATTTATTATTAATATTATAGACTAAAATGTAAATAACTTGTTTTATTTAATGAAAACTAACACATAAAATAAATAGACCATAGAAAACCCGAAGTTTTAAAATGGTTATATACTTTTATTATATCAGATTTTGTTCAAATTTTTATTATTAATTACAAAAATCTGATAACAGTGTTTCAATTTTACAAATAACGTTTGAGTAAAAATTGTGCCCGAAATTTTTTTGAGTTTATCTATTGCTTTTTAATACAAAAATGTTACTTGAAAATAATGATACAGTTTATTAAATGAAAACATTCTGTTTAATTTTGCAGAAAAAAAATAGTGTGGTTGAAAACCAAATTTGAGAACCGAATGTTATGATTTCATTTCTAAAATTATTTTGATGGATGATAAACGACAATTTAGAAAAACTTATTTCGGAATATTTACAAATACATAATTGTTATTGTCTGTCTCAACAGAAAAGTACTTTTTCATACAATGCAAGAAAATGGTTATTATTATTATAAAAAGATGTATTTTTTGGTCAAGGTTATATTGATACTGTAAATATTTTCCTCCATTTTTTTTGTCATAGGAGCAGTTGGTACACCAACTAATTGGGTAAGACGAGTTTTTTTCAGTGGATTTGAAAAACCTTATAAATAAACAGCACGGTTTTGATCCGGAAGACCCTAATTAACTACTGCAAATATTAAATAATAGTCTCAGATTATCAAATTTCCTGGATAGATTTTTTTAATTATTTCCAGCAGTTTTTTATCCCGAACAATATTTCATTTAGGTAATGCAGATAAACTAAAGAGATAATATATTTTATTTAAATATTATACTTTTCTATTATATTCACACTATTGCATTTTGACACTCATTTCAAAATTATTCACTCATCCTCATCAATTACTTAATTAACATAAAAGAATTACATAATTATCCATGAAAACGAATAATATTCTTATTTTCAAGCTACAGTAGGCAATTAAGTGTTCAATTTTATGTCATAGTCCAGTCAAAATCTGTCGGAAAAAAGGGACGTTTTTGGAAAAAATTACCCGGTAAACTTTCTCTTCATAAATCATTAGGGGGTCATGTGGAAAGCTTAAATTCAAAAATTCGGGAAAATCCTGGGACCCATTTTTTGGGAATTCCAAGAAGTGTTTGGATTTCATTTTATGCGAGAACGGTGAGTTGGAGAAGAAAATTTTGTTAATAAATATTGTAGAGAACAATATTTTCTACAATTTATCTCAAAGGATCGATGCGCTACGACGAAAAATGCCAAAAGTAGAGGGCGCCAAAATACCCAAAAATGAGTTTTTTCACTTTTTTACATCGAAAAAAATTTTTTACGCACAACTGTTAATATAAATGTTGACAAGCGCAGAAAAACACAATTTTTATATAAACGTTTTTTCTCTACGATCCACCGTTTCGTAGATACAGCATGCAGAGTGAAAATGTTAATCGTGTTTGCCTACTATTTTTACGATAAAAATAAAATGTTCTAAATTTACATCTAATCTTTTTTGCGTTGTTTTCAAATAAGTATAATAAAAAATATCGTTCATTACACGTCCAGAAATGGATTTTCAGTTCTTGGATGACTTCGTGTTCGCCTTCGCCTCCCACAAGAATTTGTCACGCGCGCACGGAAATATCCTTATTTCCAGACTCCTAATGAAATATACTATTGTCTAACGACAGCAACAAATATCATTTAATCAATTTTCTTCAAACAGACCTTCAGGCTCCAGGCTTTGAGGCTCAGCAGGCGTTTGAGGATGCGGATCGTCTAATAGTCTAGACAGCTCTCCAAAGGTCTGCTGAGTATGACTCTACTACAATAATTGACGAAGACATTTACCTTTTAGTATTGCTTGCCATTTTGGGGAGTGCAGAACGTACAACGTACTTGAAAAAACCGAACCATGGAAACACTCCCGAGCGAATCTACTACTTTCCACAATCTTTAAAGAAAGACACTTTGAAATTTCACGTGCTTTTCCTTCATACCTTTAATGGTGTGTGTATCGAAATACACTACTCGAAACTCTGAATGCTGTATCTCCGAAACGGTGGATCGTAGAGAAAAAACGTTCATATAAAAATTGTGTGTTTTTCTTCGCTTTTTAACATTTATATTTACAGTTGTGCGTAAATAAATTTTTTTAGATGTAAAAAA
Source organism: Pediacus dermestoides (assembly GCA_963942485.1). Taxonomy (NCBI): domain Eukaryota; kingdom Metazoa; phylum Arthropoda; class Insecta; order Coleoptera; family Cucujidae; genus Pediacus; species Pediacus dermestoides. The sequence continues at coordinate 10,377,422 of OZ012625.1, forward strand.
GTGAAAAAACTCATGTTTGGGTATTTTAGCGCCCTCTACTTTTGGCATTTTTCATTGTAGCGCATCGATCCTTTGAGATAAATTGTGGAAAATGTTGCCCTCTACAATATTTATTAACAAAATTTTCTTCTAAAACTCACCGTTCTCGCGTAAAATCAAATCCAAACACTTCTTGGATTTCCCAAAAAATGTCTCCAAGGATTTTCCCGACTTTTTGAATTTAAGCTTTCCACATGACCCCCTAACCATTTATTAAGAGAAAGTTTACCGGGTAATTTTTTCCAGAAATTTCGACAGATTGACTGGACTATCAATCAATCCAAAAAAATTTCAATTCTCTATACAGGGTGGTTTGTAACATATGGAGGAGATTGAAAAGGGTGGGGGAGCAATTAGTGGGGACTAATACAGGGTATCCCTGAAAGGTCTGTATAAAAAGCTACCACAAGTTTTTGGGTTCAAAATAAGTTCTTTGAACCAAACATACCTCAGTCCAATAGTTGTTCCTTACTGAGTTGCAGGGGCTTAAGAAATATCTTTCCAGATCATTTTTTAAATATATCTACAGAATAGTTTAAAGCAGAGATCTGAAATTTGGTGGGTTAATATAGGAAGCTATATTGTGTTGGTATTACAACCAGGGTTGGCATGATTAAATCATTTTGATTAAAATCACGATTTATTCACTGATTTAAATCAAGTGATTTTTTTATTTTAATCATTGATTTAAATCAATGTTTAATAAAACACTACTGAGAAAATTAATTTTGAAAATATAACATTTTGTTAAAGTCTTCTAGAGTCAGTAGAGGTCCTTTTTGCTAAATTGTTGGTTTTGAAGAAAATTCTAACATAATATTAGGTTCAAAGCTGAGGCCAGTCTGTATAACGAAACAGAATATTTATTAAAAGTTTAAAACGGACAAAGATTTATGTAATTATATTGTCAAAAAAGTCACTGAGGTAATTAAATAATAATTAAATTCTCTTTATCTGGATTCTGGGAATTAAAATATTCACTGTAAGCATTACCTTTAAAAAAAATCAAAAAAATCATTAAAATCAAATAAATCATGATTTAATAAAAAAAATCGTGATTTTTTCCAACCCTGATTACAACCAAAATAATATTGTTCAGTGGCGTATTTATAGGGGAGGGTTTTTTAAAATATTTTTGTAGGGGTTTGAATTTTTTTACAAAATAACAAGAATTATGATAGACATGTAAAAAAGGTATATTTGTTTGATTTGCGTTAACTCAACTGTTTGCAAGATATTTAATTTTGAAAAATTTTTTGTTATTAAAACAATTTGTGAAACGACTTATTTGGAGCCCAAAAACTTATGGTAGCTTTTTGTACACACCTTTCAGGGACACCCTGTATAAACTTAAATTAAGCAAAAGTAAACAATGTTGGTAGTTTTCCGAGGTATTTTCTGTATTAGTTTTGTGGAACTATTTCATCATCATGACACGACCTTATTATTGCTTATCTTGTAAAGAAGACGCAAGCTTACTTAAGACACTTTAAAAAAAAATTTATGTCTATAGTAAATATTTTATAAAAGAATAATCAAGAAATAATTCATTATTTTTTATAGAATTGAAAACTTCACAATTTGTTAAATCGTTATATTTATCGCTGAGTTTACTATATTAAAAAAACAAGTAAAGACTGAAATATGTATTGAAAAAAATGAAAAAAACTTCGTTTCGTATTTCCGAAAGTTTTTTTAAACTTTTGTCTATAATATTTAAAAAAATACTGAATGGTGAAAATGCAACAAATTGAACAAATACAACAAATACAATATCTAGTAATTTAACCAAACATATGTTTATTTTATTATAAATATTTTCCTAATTCTAATTTTATTTCATCTAGACTACCATATTACCCCATTTTTCTGATACTTTTTGTAATAAATGTAAGTGTAATACATATTTTAATTTCAAACGTATTTGTGGGGTATAAAATTATAAATATCTAAAACTTGAAAATTTATTATTGTTATTCTTTTGATGTCAATGATATTGACTTGATATATTGAAGAGTAATTAGTGCTGTAGATATATTTATTTACTGATGTATCGGCAACAAGTACATATACATAAATAGTACTTAGTAGACGTAATTAATGCTTTAAAGATTTATGGTTTTATACGACTCTAACGGATTAAAACAATAAAAGAGCAGATATATTGATGATTTTATTTGTTGTGTAGGTATTTTAAATTTACCTGTAACAATTAGACTTAATAAATGAACCTTATAAAAAGACAAGGTATGATCATCTTTGAACGAGTTTCGGTTCGTTCTGCGCAGTTTCTCTTATTGCCTCCCCCATTCAATACGATGTGACTACCTGAGACATTTAAATATCGCGGTCAATATGGCCGCCATAAGGGAATGGTTCTGATTGGCTCTCCACCACTGAACGTGCGCGAGATCATACCTTGTCTTTTTATACCATGACCTATATCTTAATATGAATATAAATATTGAAAAATGTCATTGTTATCTCTACTAACTAACTAACCTACATAGAAATAAGTTTTTATCAGTTAATATATTTTGCTAGTTCAAATTCGCAATTATTGGCCTCATTGTTGTTATTACTTTGTTGTTTCCATTGCTGTAGAAATTGCATTTATGAGTTCATTACGTGATAAGATATGAACGCCTCCTCACCCTCTATTGTACTTACTTATTCAGCTGCTGATAATATAATAAGAGTCATCATCATTAAAAGGAGAAACTTCATAATTGATTAACACGATGGTGACAAAATATTCTTGTATGTAAATATTTGTAACCATTGCAGGCCCTAAATTTAAATTTCACACCATAACCACTTTTATATTGTGTCCTTTAGCAAACGAAATGGTTTCAGATTACAATTAAATTTAATATTCATCAGTTTTTTCTTGAAGGATACCGCGTCCATCCTGTTAACCCGATTACGTGCTTATTGAATTGATAGCACTATTACCTAATCTGAAGGTTATGTTTACGCACTGGAAACGTTATTTAATTGCTACGCTTGAACATGGAAATTTTGATACATACAATGATATTTTGAGACATTCTGAAGTATTTTATCATGGTTAAGAAATTAGCTGATATGCCTGTATTATTTTTAGTATATAAGTGCGTCACACTATCTCTGTCTCTACCTCACGTTCGCCTGCCGTAAGAATGAGAGAGACGTAAAGTATCACGTGCATGGCAATTGCAATTAATTTTGCCATATTCAGGGTGTCCTAGTTTATATCGTCAGGATTTCACCAGTCGATAGTGTAGCGAAAATTAAAGGTGGTTTGTCTAATAAACTATGGTCGAATGTTGCTTCCTTTTTGATGTACAGGGCATTAAAGAATAAAAGTATTTTAAATAATTTGCTATAAATCAATAACAAAAAAAGTTAGCCTTCTGAAATTTTGCATAGATCTATTTTTGTATCCTCTTATTAATAGTGGTTGCAATTATTTTACTTAGAACACAGGGACGTGCGTACGGGTTTCTTCAAAAACATTTTATTGAATAAAACGTACGCCACTGGTTTTTTTGCAGCACCAATATGCAGACAGTATTTTCCATTCAATTTTTCGTATCTTATAATTTTTTGATAACTTAACTCAAAATAACCTAATAGTACAGTAAATAAGGAAGAAAAAAAGGCTTCAAATAGACTTTTTTTATCCTACAGCCAATTTATGTAGAATCTTCAAGAGTGTCACCCTGAAAGTTTAAAACTGAGTTTGTGTATTCGTAGACCCCGCCCTTCCTTCACCAGCCCTCAATTAAGGGTTCGATTTTTTGTTTATTGAATAACTTTTTTCCTATTAAATTTTCGAAAAAAAGAGTCAGTACAAAGTTGTAAAGAAAAACATTTCTTACAACTTTTTTTGATATTGTCGATATTTAAAAAGTTATTCAACAAATAAGTTGAAAATTTTGGGGAAAGAGTAGTAAGTAGTAGTAGTAAGTAGTGCCTAACTAGAGAAAAAATTCCCTAAAATTTGCAACTTATTTGTTGAATATCTTTTTAAATATTGACAATATCAAACAAATATTAAAAGGAAAGTTGTAGGAAATATTTTTCTCTACAACTTTGTACTGATGCTTTTTCCTTAAATCTAATAGGGAAGAATCTCTTTAATAAATACGAAAAAAAGTTAAGTTATCAAGAAATTGTAAGATACAAAAAAGTTTCTAAATTGAATGGAAAATACTCTCTGCATATGGGTGCTGCCAAAAAAACCAGTGGTGTACGTTATATTCAATAAAATGTTTTTAAAGAAACCCGTACGCACGCCTCTATGTTCTAAATAAAATAATTGCAACCACTATTAATAAGAGAATACAAAAAAAAGATCTATGTAAAATTTCAGAAGACTAACTTTTTTTGTTATTGATTTGCAGCAAATTATTTAAAATAATTTATTTTCTTTAATGCCCTGTACATCAAAAAGGAAGCAACATTCGACCATAGTTTATTAGACAAACCACCTTTAATTTTCGCTAAACTATCGACTGGTGAAATCCTGACGATATAAACTGGGATAGGCAATAATATAAAAAGATATGTTTAGATTTTTCCGTAAAACATTAAACAACTTCAAAATGTGGTATTGTAAATCAACAGAGGAGTTTAAATAAATTTCAATTTAAAAAAGAAAGTGCGATTTTGATTATGGATTGTCGAAATATGGAAGTTGGAGCGTGGAATTTTATCTAAATATTTCTGAAGAAATGTGGAAAAATTAAAATTTAAACTAGAAATTTAGCATTTTTACCCATAGGCTTATTTTTTGAGAGTTATGTAAATCCTATAAGAAGAATGAAGAACAGTAAAGCTTATGGTTAATTTTTTTACAAAAAAATTGTGTCACTGCCAAAATGGGATTTCGCGCAATATTTTAGATAATAGATTGCCAATATTTTTTTAATATCTTTTACCAGGTTTATATCACTAAGGGCCGGTTGTATAAAACTTTAATCGCGGTGTTAAATTTTTATCCTCCAAAATATCTATAGTGACAATTGTAATCAACAATCGTTTCTATGACAGTTTCTCCTTTTTGGAGGATTATCTCACGATTAAATTTTTATCCTCCAAAATATTCATAGTGACAATTGTAATCAACAATCGTTTCTATGGCAGTTTATCCTTTTTGGAGGATTATCTTGCGATTAAATTAAACGTTTAGTAAGCTTTTCAAAATTTTTTTACGTACGTTTTCCATTTAATTAGATTTTGATTCGATTAAAATGACTCGCCAAATCTCGTATATTTACTGACATCCACTGAATTCGTTTATGAGTTTTTGTTACGACACACTTTTATACCTTCAATGAAAACTAGTTATGATATTTTTCCCTCCACATCTTTTTATTTGTTGTGGTTTAATAGTGGATATAATTCCTGCTCTTATATTGAGCATTAATTACTGTATAAATATGAAGTACCCTCTTGTTTTCCAGTAAACTAATTATATGATTGCTAAAACAATGTAGGCGATTTCTGAAATACTTTGAACACAGTTTTATGGACAATAAGAGTGAAAACAAAAAAATTTTGCATTTCCTTCATATCTAAGCAGAAACTCTTCTGGAACGACTATACTTCATCGTCAACTAATTATGGAGTCCTTAACCGTAAATTGGAAGGTGTAGTGTGCTAATGGGGCAAAGTTGGAATCGAAGTTGCTTTCCAGAATCTTCAGAAAAAATCTTTCCAAAAATTGCAGCCAAGTGAATAAAAATTTTCTAATTTGATGTTTTGGGCATAGTTTTGGAAAAGTGTAAAATTTCAAATCAGTATTAAGATGTCCACTAGTGTCCTGCTGCTGATTTTCATTTCGGAACGCATACCTACTTGTCCTTAATATTAAAAATTCTCTATCACTACTCAGTCATTAATGACGCGTTTGCTTACAATTTTTAATGAACTTTACTAATTATCTACAATTTAATTTTGTTATTATGTTACCATTTGCCTAGTTTTCTATTTGTCACAAACTATTAACTTTTCAGTACCACATCATATGTATAATTAATTTTAATTGCGGAGAATGATGATCAAGGCCGAATTTGTTGTTTAACAAACGGTTACATCATTTTTGTCTGTTGCAAATTACATAAACTGCGCTGTAAAATTAGTTTACCGTATACCTGCAAAATTAATTGACACGTGTACGTGTTTGTGTGTTGTGTTGTGTTTATGTGAAGGTTTTTTTTTCCTTGATTAATAAACCGAGATTTATTGATGTTATTGGGCGGATACACCAGGCTATTAAATGTTTAGAAATTACAATATAATCGTCACCTTTCATATAGCAATAATCAAATCAACTTGCACTGTAATATTTATGAATATATGCTAATGGTTTCATTTCTAGGTGCAAGAAGTGAGAACCAACACTAATAATCGTGATGTATATTTAAATTGTTGACTCATTCATAACCTATATAACTCAATTAACATTAACTAGTTATTCCATTAAGCTAATAGAATGACTAATTACACTTTATAATTGTTAATTATTGTATCGAGCGATCAAATAAATTTGTAATCGAGTCATCCATGGATTTGAATCCGTATGTCTTTACTTGAATCATTTTAGCTTTCAACTGACATTTTATTGTAATGCAGTTCAAGTAACTACATACGATTTCGGGTTCATGGATGACTCGATTACAAATTTATTTGATCGCTCTTTATAAAGGTGTTTGCTATACGAATGCTTCATTATTTCCAGTAGACATGTGCGTTACTCTACCTTTCTCTCTCGCTCTTAAGAGAAGCGTACGAGGGGAGGAGACAGAGATGAAGTGTGGCACGCTGAAAATAATTTAAAAAATAGTAGAGTAAATGATTGGGGTTTTACGACCTGCTATAAAGATTAATTATTTATCTGAAGTTCCTGGGCTTGATTTAGATGAAATTTTAAAATTTAATTACCTATTGAATAACAAAAAAAAACAATGCAGATAAAGTAGAGTTAAATTCAACAAATAAGGTAATTTTTCAAGATAATACGAATTATGCAATTAATTCATTGAAAAACAAACTAAGTCCGCTTTAGGGCATATTTACACTATTGGACAAAAGTAAAGCAACAACTATTAATTTTGAAATATGTGAACAGAAAATGAAACTTACATTTAAAAATATGAAAAATATGATTTAATTAGTTTTCTATAGTCAAAAACATTTGATCTGGAGATTCATACTTTTATAATATTTCTTATTAAGTCTCGATTAAAACCAATTGTAGGAAAAAGGAGTCGGACAAAAGTAAAGCAACATTTCAATTTTATTGAACTAACTGAACAAGTAAACAATAAATATAATATTTTGTAATTTATTGCATATCCATTACTTGCAATAATTTGCACGCATCTTCTTAGCATCGACGAGATTAATTTTTGTATAACACTTTCCGGAGTATTCCTCCAAATATCGTTGATTTTGTCGATAAACGCCTGCTTGTTTCTAAATAATTCCGGAGAATTAGCAACTACAATGAAAGAGGACATCTAGAGACTGCACCAAAATCCGGACGACCACGGAAAACCACAATCCACACGGATAGATTAATTAAAAGAATTAGTCAGAATGACACTTTCAAATCAGTTCCAAGTATTAAAGCAGAAATTGCGAGCCTAAATATTAGTTGCAGGACTATTCAAAGGAGACTGGTTGCTGTAAAGCTCTTCAGTAGAAGACCTTCAAGAAAACCTCTAATTTCAGCAAGAAACAGGGCCGCCCGACTTGCCTTTGCACTTGCTCACTTGAATTGGACCGTGGACGACTGGAAAAAAATATTTTTTAGCGATGAAACCCGGTACACGATTTTTAATTCCGATGGAATGCGTCCTGTAAGACGACCAGTAGGTCAGAGGTTTAATCCAAAGTTTGTTACACCAACCGTAAAGCATGGCCATGGAAGCGTGTTCTTATGGGGTTTTTTCTCATGGAATAGCGTCGGCCCCGTCCATTTCAATGATGGCATCATGGATGGGCTTGCTTATAGGGACATTCTCCAAAACACAATGCTGCCTTATGCAGAATGGAAATGCCCTTACACTTCATTTTCCAACATGAGAACGACCCAAAACGCAAATCACGCATAGTAACAGATTAGCTAATAAGAGAACGTGTTCGAATTTTGGACTGGCCAGCCCAGTCACCTGACCTCAACCCAATAGAGAATCTGTGGGAAGAGGTCGAGAGACGAATTAGAACGGAATTATTTAGAAACAAGCGTTGATCGACAAAATCAGCGATGTTTGGAGGAATATTCCGAAAGGTGTTATACAAAAATTAATCTCCTCGATGCCAAGAAGATGCGTTAAAATTATTGCAAATAATGGGTATGCAATAAATTACTAAATATTATATTTATTGTTTACTTGTTTCATATTGTGTCAGTGTTCAGTTAGTTCAATAAAACTGAAATGTTGCTTTACTTTTGTCCGACTCCTTTTTCCCACAATTTGGTTTTCATTTTTTATCGAGCTTAATAAGAAATATTATAAAAGTATGAATCTCCAGATCAAATGTTTTTGACTATAGAAAACTAATTACATCATATTTTTCATGTTTTTAAATGTAAGTTTCACTTTCTGTTCACATATTTCAAAATTAATAGTTGTTGCTTTACTTTTGCCCAATAGTGTATATTGGCTTTTATGATTTTTTTCTATTTCTTCCATAATTAATTTTGAAGCTTATAGGAATTCAAATCTAGAAATATGAAATAATTACCAATTAAAAGTTAACCAGTTTTTCTGAAATAACTTGTATCAAAATTATACTTCCTGAAGAAGTTCCAATGTACCAAAACGTCAGCTGAAGGAAATGTAAATTTTCTCTTGTCCTAAACCGGTTAATCTTCAATCAGAAATCATAATCGAACTGATAGAAAAAAAATTTGTACACAATAAGTTCAAAGCATTCTTTTTCAATTGGAAAAAGTAGGAACTTTTAGGGCTCATCTTGATAAATATGCTCCTTTATATTTTTTTGTAAATTTGCAAATTTGTCGGAAACTATTGAGTTTGTGGAAATGGGAGTAGAGTTATTAATGTCAATATAAGTATCAATATTATTCAATTATGACCAAAATAGTGTCAACACATTTTTTTAAGTACCGGATTAATTTTATAATTTTCAAAAAATCTGTGAAAATATGGCTCTTTTATGGTTTTTTGCGAATTTGATGGAAACTATTGAATTTATGGAACCGGGATGCAATTTTGACCAAAATGGGCTCTTCCCACACATTTTTTAAATTATTTTAATGGATATTTGTGAAACAAACCACAAATTTTTTTTCGGATTTTTTTGACAATCGCTAAGGTTTAAAAAAAAATTATAAAGGTTAAGATAATAGTCGTATGACGTCATAGGACTATGTTTAGGTGGCGAATTAACATCCAATAGTAGAGCACGATACGGGAATTGAAATACAGTGTTGTCGCTGGTTGCTCGCTGTAAATATAATCATGTTTCATATTCATGTTAAGTATCAATGACCGCGTCAAGACTTGACAACGTTGTCTTAGTCTGATTGGTCCGTTAAATGGAGGCAGTTATAAATTATTAGAAACATAAATATATTTTTTTTAAGTGATAAAATTTTTTAAATTAAAACTAATTGTATATATTAATTATATGCATAAGGTACTATCATACCCAATTTTAGAAAACACAACTTTCCATATAGTGGGACATCTCCATTGTCAGCACGATTTTTTTAAGTACCGGATAAATGATGCAATAATTTTCGAGAAATTCGTTGCACATTTTTGAAATTTTCCTTTGAGCCCTGAAACCTGGAAGTTTTTATTTTTACCAAGCGAAAGAGATTTAGACTTAAAACTATCTAAGTACTGAACTGCAGTGTTCCTAGATGGGTAGTGTTATCATCAGGGTTTAAACCAGTGGTCAAAACCAGTAGGAATTTTTATTTTGTCGTTTCCGCAAAAACGACTAAGTTCAAATACATTTACATAGATGTTTCAACCACTTTTATTTATAGTAGTTTAATACTAGTGTACGCTAAAATTGTTTTAGAATCCTTGACCAGTGATTCGTGTAATTTTTTACGAAATTGTGTAAATGCTTAATTTAAAAAGTAGGTTAGTACTATTAATTGTTACTCGTTCTATTGACAAAATTTTAAATAAGTGCAAAAGTTTGTATCATTTAACACCTTAGAAATAACCATAGTTTGAGGTTTGTTGAACTTTTACGGTAAATTATTGGCTTTTAACAGTTTTCAAACGAAATATTTTTAGTTACGTGGTATTTACATTAAAAGCACCTGCATTCATTGCTAATTATGCCAAATCAAAATACGTGTAATCATCATAATTTATAGTTTAACATTTTTGCCCATAGAGAGTAATTGTAGGTGAATTATAAACATTAAAACCCGTCTAATTATTTCTGAATAATTGACGCATTTTTTGAATTTGGCGTTATGTGAGCGTTGCTAAGTGACAAATTGCGCGCGCCGGAAAATTGGAAAATCAATATAAACACGAAATAGATACGTGGGGAAAAATTTTATGTTTTCATTAAAAATATGGGTCCGTTTTGGATGTTTTGTATATCAACATGGTAATATCCTGTGATGAATACAAAACAAGGATATTTAAATGGCGTTTTTAACGGACCAATTGATTCATGTCTTGAGACTGAGATTCTGTGGTCGTAAGTATTTTTTTTTCATATCAAATAGCTACTAACAATACCAGGCTGTTGCTTCCAAAATATGTTTGTTTGTCATAAATATTTATTACTGTTTAACCAAGCAGCACGGTATTTTAATTTTGCGTGTCGGACGTCCCTTTAGGAGAACTCGACCTTCTGAGGATTTTATTTTATTTATAACAGTGCGGATTATCAGGATATAACTTGTATGATTAATGTAGCTTGTATAATTTTTATGTCATACGCAAAAAATTAAATGCAATGCACAGTCAAGTTTAATTACATTTTTACGGGTTTCTCATCGAACGTAGATATAAATAGCGTGCACTAAACAAATTGATTTTTTACTGCCCTTCCGATAACACTGACATAAATTCAAATGAAATATATTTTTTTAACTTTATCTAAATGCGTTTTTTTATATTTATTTATGGAATGTAAAATTATTGCATGAATGTGATAATAAAAATATATCTTATTGTTTAAGGTGAGGACGATGATTTGGACCTAGATGCCGGAGATGCACATGCAAACACCGAACAACGTGTGATATTTATAAATAGGGCGCAACCCCCTGTTCCCAAGTTCGTTAACAATAGGATATCAACCGCCAAATATAGGTAAAAAATTGTGTTTTTACAAAATGAAAAACCAAATAAGTACCGATTTTCAACGCATTTTGAGAGCTTCGTTTTATGACTATTAAAGGAGTGTTACGTACTTATATAACTCTAAGCTGATCTACTACGGAATCGAAATTTGACGGTTAGTCAATAAAACAGTTAAATAATTGATTGAACGTTTTTCAGTCTACCTACTTTTGAAATATAATCTCTAGATAATTTTATCTTTTATCGTCATGTTCTGTTAGTAAAAACTCTAAAAATAAATATAATCACAGCATTGAATATTATGAGAGAGTTTTGTTTATTATCACATTGAAAAGTTTCAGGTTGCTCCCTAATGTCAAACTATTTTAAGGGATGATTCCTTGACTGTTTTTAAGAACAAAAGTTTGTATAAACAAGAATACCTAATGTATTACATTTTTTCACTGTGATGTAATTTTTCAAATATTGCTCATTTTCAATTAGATACATGATACGTGATACATAATAGAGATTTTAAAGAGGCCCATAGAAAAAAGTCAGTAGGTTTAGGTGGTCAGAATACATTGTATTCAATTTCTGATGCACTATCACGCTATAAATAGTACGATTATTTTTAAAGAGTGTCACGTATCCCCTGTTGGTTTTTTTTCAAATCAAAAATGCTTAAATATTGTGAAAAAATAGTTATTTGTGTATCAAGGCCGTAAAGGTGATCTTTTTTGGTCGAATCTGTTGTTTGCGTTAGCCGAGGCTGCAATTCAGATGAGACCCAAAAAACACTTTTGGCCGAGGTGCACACAACGTTTTTTAGGCGATCATCACGAAAGAATTTAAAATTTTGGTCACAAAACACAAAATTAATTTTTTTTGGACATGTTGCTGAAAAACATAGTTACCTTAGCCAACTAAAAACCTAAGCACCTCCTGTCAAATTTAATATTAAGCGTCACTTTTTATTTCAGTTTCCGACAGTTCTGTCCCAAAAAAGTAACATCTGACAGATGTGTACAAAAAAGTAAAACTTTATGGCGGCAAAAGGCGTCATAAAATCAACGTTTTTGTAGAGATCGCCTAAAATAGTTATTTGTGTATCAAGGCCGTAAAGGTGATCTTTTTTCGTCGATTCTGTTGTTTGCGTCCGAGGTGTTAGCTGAGGCTGCAATTCAGATGAGACCCAAAAAGCGCTTTTGGTCGAGGTGCACACAACGTTTTTTAGGCGATTATCACGAAAAAATTCGAAAATTTGGGCACAAAACTCAAAATTAATTTTTTTAGGACATGTTGCTGAAAAATATAGTTACCTTAGCCAAATAAAAACCTAAGCATCTCCTGTCAAATTTAATATTAAGCGTCACTTTTTATTTCAGTTTCTGACACTTCTCTCCCAAAAAAGTAACTTCTGACAGTTCTGTCCCAAAAAAGTAACATTTGACAGATGTGTACAAAAAAGTAAAACTTCACGGCCACAAATGGAGCCGTGAATTGCTTGATTTTGTAACAGTCATCTAAAAAGGATATTTTTCATGTTTTTTCTCCAATAAGAGTTCATAACTAAAATGAAAGTTTAAGCGTAAATCTGTCAGTTTCTAGGATTATGGTAGTTTTAAGGGGACAAAATCTACAATTGGACAAATTTTAAAGTGATAGTGTGAGGCTATAAAATCCGGAAATTTCCAACTGATTTTCATCCTGTTTGAATTTTGTATAGTAGAACTAACTTGGCTCTTTGTGAAAAAGCAAACGGCAAGGCATTTTCCTATTTTTTTGAGTTTTTATGACAGGTTTCAGAACAGTCTATATTGGTCAACTTTTGAAATAGATTATAGCAGAAAATAACGTTCTGAATTTTGATGGATTTTTGTTTTGTTTTAAATTTCTGGAAGAACTAACATATGTCTTTATAATAAAGAAAACCACAAGGAAATCGGTTAATTTTTTAAAATTTTGTGGTAGTTTTAAGGAGACAAAAACTAAAACTGGACAAATTTTGAAATAAGGCTGTAGTTGGTTACAAAATCAGAATTTCCAACTGATTTTCATCCTGGTTGAATTTTGTAGTAGAACTAACTTAGTTCTTTGTAAAAAACAAGCGACTAGGCAGTATAAATATTTCTGAAGTTTTCATGATAGTTTTCAGGGCGTAGTCTAAAATTACACAAATTTTAAAGTAAGTTTATATTTAGTTGATTATAAAATTCGAAATTTTCATCGGATTTTTATTCTTTATAATTAAGTGGTAAAACTAACTTGGCTGTTTGTTACGAAGTAAACAGCAAGAAAATCTGTCCATTTTTGGAGTTTTCATGACAGAATTTTAAAGGTACAAAATCTAAAATAGGATAATTTTTGAAGTAGGTATAGTAAAATAAAAAAGTTTTAACGGATCTTATTTTTTAAATTTTGTAGTAAAACTAACTTTTCACGAACAAACCTGTCCTCTTTTTGTATAGAAAATGTGCAATGGGCCATTTCAGCATAAGTAAAATCAGACTTGTTTCACTTTTGAGAAAATTTATAAAAATCATACACAAAAATCGACGACTTGATCGAAAATGCGCTCGCTACTTGCAGCGTCATCTACTGATTACCAGTGGCCATTTTTCGAACTAACAAACGACGCTCGTGCAGCCTGTGCTTCTACCGCATCGGTGGGCGCAGAACTGGCCAATCTATCCTACATCTATCTTACGAAGTAAACCGCAAGAAAATCTGTCCATTTTTGGTGTTTTCATGACAGAGTTTTAAAGGTACAAAATCTAAAATAGACTAATTGTTGAAGTAGGTATAGTAAAATAAAAAAGTTTTAACGGACCTTATTTTTTAAATTTTGTAGTAAAACTAACTTTTCACGAACAAACCTGTCCTCTTTTTGTATAGAAAATGTGCAATGGGCCATTTCAGCATAAGTAAAATCAGACTTGTTTCACTTTTGAGAAAATTTATAAAAATCATACACAAAAATCGACGACTTGATCGAAAATGCGCTCGCTACTTGCAGCGTCATCTACTGATTACCAGTGGCCATTTTTCGAACTAACAAACGACGCTCGTGCAGCCTGTGCTTCTACGGCATCGGTGGGCGCAGAACTGGCCAATCTATCCTATATATAGTTTTCAGGGCGTAGTCTAAAATTGCACAAATTTTAAAGTGCGTTTATATTTAGTTGATTATAAAATTCGAAATTTTCATCGGATTTTTATTCATTTTTAATTATGTGGTAAAACTAACTTGGCTGTTTGTTACGAAGTAAACCGCAAGAAAATCTGTCCATTTTTGGTGTTTTCATGACAGAGTTTTAAAGGTACAAAATCTAAAATAGGATAATTTTTGAAGTAGGTACAGTAAAATAAAAAAGTTTTAACGGATCTTATTTTTTAAATTTTGTAGTAAAACTAACTTTTCACGAACAAACCTGTCCTCTTTTTGTATAGAAAATGTGCAATGGGCCATTTCAGCATAAGTAAAATCAGACTTGTTTCACTTTTGAGAAAATTTATAAAAATCATACACAAAAATCGACGACTTGATCGAAAATGCGCTCGCTACTTGCAGCGTCATCTACTGATTACCAGTGGCCATTTTTCGAACTAACAAACGACGCTCGTGCAGCCTGTGCTTCTACCGCATCGGTGGGCGCAGAACTGGCCAATCTATCCTACATCTATCTTACGAAGTAAACCGCAAGAAAATCTGTCCATTTTTGGTGTTTTCATGACAGAGTTTTAAAGGTACAAAATCTAAAATAGACTAATTGTTGAAGTAGGTATAGTAAAATAAAAAAGTTTTAACGGACCTTATTTTTTAAATTTTGTAGTAAAACTAACTTTTCACGAACAAACCTGTCCTCTTTTTGTATAGAAAATGTGCAATGGGCCATTTCAGCATAAGTAAAATCAGACTTGTTTCACTTTTGAGAAAATTTATAAAAATCATACACAAAAATCGACGACTTGATCGAAAATGCGCTCGCTACTTGCAGCGTCATCTACTGATTACCAGTGGCCATTTTTCGAACTAACAAACGACGCTCGTGCAGCCTGTGCTTCTACGGCATCGGTGTATTTTGCAACAATGGTTAAATAGTCAAACTTTATAAGCAATAGTTATTTAAAAACTTCTATAGTTTAAAAAATTATACAGGGTCTTTCAATTTTTTGTAGCAGGACTTTCGATAAAACTTTTAAAATTAATACAAAAAGTTTATATCAACATAGGTCTCGAAAACGCTTAGTTTTCCAGATACAGAGTGTTCAAATTAAATTTTAAAATAGATTTTTTTTAAATATCGTAAACGCTTTTTAACGTATTTCATTAAAAGTTGGTATATGGGGGTTTTTTGGTATGAGGAAGCCTATTATGGACACCGTTTTACTGTAGCCGCTAGAGGGCGCACTGTATTGTAATCTTTACTGATTAAAATGACCATAACTTTTTCTCATTTTACTTTATGGATTTTTTAGTAAAAAATCTTATTTCCTGTACTTTTCTAAACAAAAAAGGTACCCTTATCAAAATCCGCTAAAGTTAGTCGTTAAAAGTTCTATCGAGTCTTGCTACAAAAAACTGAAACACCCTGTATATGAAAAAAAAACTCATCATACTACAGCTTACAAAATTATTATAATTTTTGTGTATATCAATTTTTATATAATTTTTGTTCCAGTGTAATACGTTTCATACCATTATTTCTCTACGAACAATTTCGAAGATGGGCGAATATCTTCTTTCTCTTAATAGCGGTACTGCAACAAATCCCAGATGTGTCACCAACTGGACGATACACCACTCTAGTGCCTCTTATTTTCATTCTTTCTGTGTCTGCTATCAAGGAGATCATAGAAGATATAGTAAGTATAGACTTTAGCTTAATCCACGAACTCTTAATAATGAATTCATTGTTAGAAACGACATAGAGCAGACGATGAAACTAACCACAGAAAAGTAGAAGTACTTAGAGGCGATTCTTGGATTAACATTCGGTGGAAAGACGTGATTGTAGGTGATATCGTCAAAGTTCTTAACAATACCTTTTTTCCGGCAGATCTAGTCATGTTGTCCTCAAGGTAGATACATCAGATACAAGTTTAGTTGCGGGAAAAATATTTTGCTTTGCAGTGAACCTCAAGGCATGAGCTTCATTGAGACAGCGAATTTGGACGGAGAAACTAACTTAAAAATCCGTCAAGCTTTACAGAGCACGGCAGTGTTGACAACTACCAGTGATTTGCGGCAGTTGACCGGCACTTTGGAATGCGAACCCCCTAACAATCATTTGTATCAGTTCTTAGGAGTTTTAAAAGAAACCAACAAGGCGTATGTTGAGTTTACTATGGAAATTTGTATGAGTTCTTACTGTTTGTTGTTTTAGTCCTGAAGCTTTGGGTCCTGATCAGATTCTTTTGAGAGGAGCAATGTTGAGAAACACTGCTTGGATTTTTGGTATTGTTATTTACACTGGTCATGAAACTAAGTTGATGACGAATTCGACGATGGCCCCCTTGAAACGTTCTAGTGTTGATAAGCTTACTAACATACAAACTTTGCTTTTGTTTGGGGTTTTATTTGTTATGTGTTTGGTTTGTGCTATTTTTAATGTGATATGGAATGAAAGTCGAGGCACAGGGGATTGGTACATAGGATTAGAGGGTAAGCGCATTTATAAGAATTACTAAACAGTAAGAGTGAGTATATTTTTTAATTTCAGCCACTTCTACACAAAACTTCTTATACAACTTATTAACTTTCCTAATTTTGTTCAATAATTTAATTCCGATATCTCTACAAGTAACATTGGAAATGGTTAGATTTATACAGGTATTACTAAATTTTGTAAAATGTTCCCAAAATATATTTTATGATTTTTAAGGCTATTTTTATTAATATGGATGGTGAGATGTACGATGTAGAATCAGATACGCCAGCAATGGCTAGAACCTCTAACCTAAATGAAGAACTAGGTCAAGTAAAGTATATTTTTTCTGACAAAACTGGCACCTTAACGAGAAACGTGATGGAATTTAAACGATGTGCCATCGGAGATGAAGTATACCAAACAGCGGATAATATAGAAACTTCCACATTAGTTGAGGTAATTTTTATTGAGAAGAGTTCTCCTTCCTCTGGATTCATAAATTCGTAAATCTTGTTTTTAGCATTTGAAAAGCGGTCATAAAAACGCAGATCTAATCCGCGACCTCCTAGTACTGCTTTCAGTATGCCACACGGTGATACCAGAAAAAATGGCCGATGGAAGCTTTATATACCACGCAGCATCACCCGATGAAAGAGCCTTAGTTTACGGAGCAAGTAAATACGGTTATACTTTCCAAAGTCGCACTCCAGACGTTGTGGAAATTGATGCGTTAGGTGTTAAGGAACGCTATGAGATATTAACGGTGCTCGAATTCACCTCAGCTCGAAAAAGAATGTCTGTTATAGTGAGAGATGAGAAGGGGAAAATCAGGTTGTTTTGTAAGGGTGCGGATACAGTGATATACGATCGATTGGATAGTTCCGGTAGAGAGCACAGCGAGAAATTGACTCAACACTTGGAGAATTTTGCTACTGAAGGGTTGAGGACGCTTTGTTGTGCTGTAACGGAGTTGAAGAAGAGTGATTATGAGGAGTGGAAAAAGTTACATACGAAAGCTAGTATTTCGTTGCAGCACAGGGAAGGTAAGATTGAGGTTTGTTTATTAGGGTCGAGGAGGTAAGCGCTGCGATCGGGGAATCTTTTGTAGAAGTTGCAGGTGAACAAATTTTGGATAATGTGGTTAAAATTGCGAGTTGATTTTGTGAAATTAGTTCCTAAACCGTATTAGATATTAAACTATCATTTACATATTGAAATTTAGCGTATACAAATTTTGGATTTAGTGTAAAATAGTCTGGAAATTATATAACTTTGGACGAATTTTGAAGTCCTTCTGTAGTAGGCAATAAAATTAGGAATTTTCAACGAATCTTCATTCTGTTTGAATTTTGTAATTTCCAACTAATTTGGTTCTCTTTAACAAAACAAACCGCAAAGAAATTTTTCAATTTTTTGGAGATTTTAAGACTAAAGTTGGAGAAAGTATCGAGTGACTTTTAGTAAAAAATAAAATCTGGAATTTTCGATAAATTCTGTTTGAATTTTCTTGAAGATCAAACTTATTTATTTACAATAAAGGATATCTGTTAATTTTTAGAATTTTTATGAAAGTTTTACGGACACAAAGTCTAAAATGCAACTCGTAATAACATCCGAAATTTTTGACGGTATTTCATTCTATTTGAAATTTCTAGTAGAATTCACTTATTTCATTGTAACGAAGAAAACTGTGAGCAAATGAGCATCTTTTTTGAAATTTCTAAGAACAAGAGGTTTAAAATTAGAAAAATTTTCGAATGAGAATAGTTGGTTATAAAATTCAAAATTTTCAACGGATTTTTATTTTGTTGAGTTTATAGTATAAAATAAAATGCATTTTTTATATGGATTTTTGTTTTTTGTGATTTTTTTAGAAGAACCAACGTATTTCTTTGTAATACAGTAAACCACAAGGAAATCTATCAATTTTTAGAATTTTTATGATAGTTTTAGGGAGACAAAATCTAAAATTAGACAAATTTTAAAGTGAGTCTGTAGTTGGCTATAAAGTCCGAAATTCTCAACTGGTTTTCATATTGTTTGAATTTTGTAGTAGAACTAACTTGGATCTTTGTAAAAAAAAACAAATGACAACGCAATATGAGTTTTTATGATAGTTTTCAGGACACAGTCTAAAATTAGAGAAATTTTGAAGTGAGTTGGTTATACATATAATTTGAAATTTTCAAGGGATATTAATTTTTTTTTAATTTAATAGTAAAATTAATGTGGGTCTTTGTTACAAAGTAAATTGCAAGAAAATCTGTCCATTTTGAGAGTTTTTATGACAGTTTTAAGGACCCAAAATCTAAAATTTTCAACTGATTTTCTTTTTTTTTGTGTTAGAACTAACTTGGTTTTTTTGTGACAAAGAAATCTGT
The DNA here is from genome assembly GCA_963942485.1 of Pediacus dermestoides. Lineage (NCBI taxonomy): Eukaryota > Metazoa > Arthropoda > Insecta > Coleoptera > Cucujidae > Pediacus > Pediacus dermestoides. The sequence goes on from OZ012625.1 coordinate 10,396,778, forward strand.
CCACTTTTTCAGTTTTTATTACAGTTTTAAGGACAAAATTTAAGGTTAGCCAACTTTTTAAGAGAGTTCAGAGTAGGTGTACTAAAATCATGAATTTAGTGGGATATTTATTCACAGAAACTCAGGGGAACTCAATCTTAAAGAACTCTTTGTACATACAAATTGCGTCAGCGGTTATCCACTCGACTAAACTTCGTTTTTTCAGTAAAGTATTGGCTCTTACCTACGGCCAATTAAAGTGAAGTATTTTAAATTAGTGCCACCCATTTCTCTGTACTGAAAAAACGGGTATTTCAGATTCTTAATAATATTTGTTTTTTTCGTAAACTTTTATAAAGACTATTATATTTTATATACAGAGTGTCCCAGTTTATATCGTCAGGATTTCACCAGTCGATAGTTTAGCGAAAATTAAAGGTGGTTTGTCTAATAAACTATGGTCGAATGTTGCTTCCTTTTTGATGTACAGGGCATTAAAGAAAAAAATGATTTTAAATAATTTGCTATAAATCAATAACAAAAAAAGTTAGTCTTCTGAAATTTTGCATAGATCTTTTTTTTTGTATTCTCTTATTAATAGTGGTTGCAATTATTTATTTAGAACACAGTGGCGTGCGTACGGGTTTCTTCAAAAACATTTTATTGAATAAAACGTACACCACTGGTGTTTTTTTGCAGCACCAATATGCAGAGAGTATTTTCCAGTCAATTTAGAAACTTTTTGTATCTTACAATTTCTTGATAACTTAACTTTTTTTTTCTTATTTATTAAAGAGGTTCTTCGCTATTAGATTTCCGAAAAAAGCATCAGTACAAAGTTGTAGAGAAAAATATTTCCTACAACTTTCCTTTTAATATTTTTTTGATATTGTCAATATTTAAAAAAGTATTCAACAAATAAGTTGCAAATTTTAGGGAAATTTTTCTCTAGTTAGGCACTACTTACTACTACTACTTACTACTCTTTCCCCAAAATTTTCAACTTATTTGTTGAATAACTTTTTAAATATCGACAATATCAAAAAAAGTTGTAAGAAATGTTTTTCTTTACAACTTTGTACTGACTCTTTTTTTCGAAAATTTAATAGAAAAAAAGTTATTCAATAAAAAACAAAATCCAACCCTTAATTGAGGGCTGGTGAAGGAAGGGTGGGGTCTACGAATACACAAACTCAGTTTTAGACTTTCAGGGTAACCTTCTAGAAGATTCTACAAAAATTGGCTGTATGGTAAAAAAGTCAATTTGAAGCCTTTTTTTCTTATTTTCTTATTTACTGTACTATTAGGTTATTTTGAGTTAAGTTATCAAAAAATTGTAAGATACGAAAAAGTTTCTAAATTGAATGGAAAATATTCTCTGCATATTGGTGCTGCAAAAAAAACAGTGGCGTACGTTTTATTTAATAAAATGGTTTTGAAGAAACCCGTACGCACGCCTTTGTGTTCTAAATAAAATAATTGCAACCACTATTAATAAGAGAATACAAAAAAAAAGATCTATGCAAAATTTCAGAAGGCTAACTTTTTTTGTTATTGATTTATAGCAAATTATTTAAAATAATTTATTTTCTTTAATGCCCTGTACGTCAAAAAGGAAGCAACATTCGACCATAGTTTATTAGACAAACCACCTTTAATTTTCGCTAAACTATCGACTGGTGAAATCCTGACGATATAAACTAGGACACCCTGTGTAATTTAATTTGTGGCTTATGTAAGTTCTTGATTTCTTGACTCTAACGTTTTTGATTGTTGATTGATTTATAATAATGTTTACCTTTTCAGAGAAAATTGAGGAGGCAGCTAATTTAATTGAGCGAAAACTGAAATTAATCGGCGCCACTGCCATAGAAGACAAATTGCAAGAAGGTGTACCTGAAACTATTGCAGCCTTACTTCAAGCCGGTATTAATTTATGGGTTCTAACGGGTGATAAACAAGAAACCGCTATTAATATCGGATACTCATGTCGACTGTTATCCCGCGACATGCAATTACTCATCTTAAACGAAGATGGACTTGACGTAACAACATTATAAGCAAAATTATTTATACTTTATTAACGATTCTTGATTTTAGCAAACTAGAGACTCTATCCTGAGACATTATGACAATTTAGTCGGCTCCTCAGGTGCAATCCACGATATAGCTCTAGTAATCGATGGCAAAACCCTAACACACGCTCTAACATGCGAACTAAGAAACGATTTTCTGCAGCTGGGCATCTGCTGTAAAGTGGTGATATGCTGCCGGGTGTCTCCACTGCAAAAAGCTGAAGTGGTTGAGTATATGACGAAACTCACTAAGAGTGTCACTTTAGCCATAGGTGATGGTGCCAACGATGTGGCTATGATACAAAAAGCTCACGTGGGCGTTGGAATCTCAGGAGCTGAGGGTTTGCAAGCCTCTTGTGCATCGGATTACAGCATAGCACAATTCAGATTCCTCCAGAGGTTAATCCTAGTCCACGGTGCGTGGAATTATTCAAGAATGTGCAAATTAATTCTGTATAGTTTTTATAAAAATATTTGCTTGATTGTGATCGAGTTGTGGTTTGCCATTTACTCGGGGTGGTCAGGGCAAGTGCTGTTTGAAAGATGGTCTATTGGTTTGTACAATGTGCTCTTTACGGCTTTACCACCGCTGGCGATAGGATTGTTCGATAAGGCTTGTAGTGCGGAAAAAATGATGATGTACCCGCAACTGTACGAACCATCACAAAGTGGAGAGCTGTTTAATATTAAGGTGTTTTGGATCTGGGTGTTGAATGGGATGATACATTCGACGTTGCTGTTTTGGCTGCCGATGATTGCTTGTCAACATGATGTGCTGTGGATGGGCGGCGGTGAAGGTGGATATTTAGTAATGGGAAATTGCGTGTATACGGTAAGTAAAATTTATAATAAGAAGTCTTGTGTTTACCATATATCTTTTTACTTTCTTATACGAAGTATAAGGAAGTATTGTAATCGTGATTTTTTTCGACTTTTCGACTTTTTTTCGACCCTGAATCCATTTTGACCATTTTCGATATGATGTCTGTGTGTCTGTCTGTATCCACCATAACTCAAAAACGAGTTATCGGATTTGATTCAAATTTCATATTTAAGAGTTTGAACAAAATTGTGGGTGCTACATTCAATGTTTTTCATCTAGCACCAAAACAAGTGACAGTTACCTGATGACATTTTTAGGTTTTTTAAGAATATCTTGAAAAATAAACAATTTATGAGATTTTTTTATTCTTTAACATTGATTTAGAATTGAATTTTGAACAAATTTTGTTTGAACTTTTATTTGAAATTCCGTCAAAAAAATTTCAAAAAAACGAGATATTCCTAAAACACTTTATATTTCTCATAGCGCGCTTTGATAGTTGAATCCGAGGGTCGAAAAGTAATTATTGTGATACTATCCGTATAAGAAAGTCATGTGTTGGGCTCATCAGATATTTTTACTAAAGTAAATTATATCCTTCGACGTTACAATTTAAAATTACCACATTTTTCTTCAATTTCAGTACGTGGTCGTAACAGTGTGTTTAAAGGCAGCTCTTTCAACCAATTCATGGACTTGGTTAACGCATTGTGCAATTTGGGGTTCAATAGTGTTGTGGTTTATATTCATAATTATTTACAGGTAAGTAATAATCCAAATTTGCTTAAACCTACACTTAGATATATTCGTTTACAGCAACTTTTGGCCGACTATACCATTTGGAAGTGTTATGGCTGGAATGTATATAATGATTTTTACAACTGCCGTTTTTTGGCTTGGGTTGGTTCTAATCCCCATCATCACTATTTTACCTGACTTAATCGTTAAAGTGTAAGCATTTAGATATAATTATGTTAGCAACTTAAGTGCTTAATTCGATGTATACTAAACTGCTTTTATCACTAACAAAAATGTTTATTTTTAGGATTTACACCACTATCTTCAAATCGCTAATAGATACGGTACGTGAAAGTGAAATTCAAAAGCTCGAACCGGATTTGAGAGCCGAACAAAAGAGCTCGTAAGTGTAATTTTTTATTTCTATATTTTTGTAGCAGAGATTTTTTTGTAATGTTTGTGAATTGTTCTGTGTGTGTACTTGAGGCATGTTTGTGGATTTGTTGCTTTTTCTATTGGTGTCTGTTTTAAATCAAAGTTCTGGCAAATATAGAAAAATTAATATTAAAACGAAGCGGTAAAATAAATTAGGTCAGTTACTCAGTTTTTACAAGGAAGGTGAAAAGATATATTAATTTAGCTGACAAAGTACATTTTTCATTAAAACAGTGAACATTTTTTTTTTTCATGTTGTAGGAAACTTTTTGATATAATAATTTAATATGTTTAAGTACACCAGTTATGCTATTCATACGACTTCAACTTACATTATTTTAATTGGAACAGCCTCTATATTTTAGCAGTTTTAGATTCTACAGTAAAACTTTTCTACGACACGAAAAAAGTACGTAGTTTTAAGGAGATTAGTGTATACTCAGTGACAGAAATTGCAACACCAAGAACGGGTAGGAATTTTTTGACCAAACTTGACAGAAACGTTTAACTATTCGAAGGTAATAATTGATTAAAAAAAGAATAACACGATTTTTATTAACTTTGGCTTGCCCCCCCTATTGACTTCACACTCCCTTACTCTTCGTGGCATCGATTCCAGCAGGTGGTCGATTTCCTCTTGAGACATTGTGTCCCAAGCAACCTGTAATTCATGCCGGAGAGCTTCCAGCGCCTTCGGAGGATTTGCTAAGGTTCTCAGTCTTCTCCCCATAATTTCCCACACATGTTCAATTGGCGAAAGGTCCGAAGATCTAGGTGGGCATGGCGAGATATTTTGGCATCTTCAAAACGGTTCAAAGAAAGTCTTGCCATGTTGAAACGGGTATTATCCTGCTGGAAAAGTGGGTCTTCCAACTGCTAAAGATATGGAAGGATATGGGGTTCTACCACCTCATCAACATATCGTTGGGCGTTCATATTGCCTGGGATGAATACCAAATGAGACCTACTCCCACAGGCTATAAAACCCCATACCATAACCCCCACAGTTCGGTACACATGCGCCACAACAGAAAATTTAACACTGCGACGTTTCCCACGTCTTCGTCTAACCCTCATGCGGCCATCATGCATCCCCAAACAGTATCGGGATTCATCATTGAACACCACCCTATGCCACTCCAGGTTCCAGTGCAGTCACAACCTACACCACTCCAAACGTTGCTGTCGGTGTTGAGCCGTAAGTGGTAACACAAGATGTGGTCGATAGGATTGAAAGCCGAAAGTTCTGATTCGACGGTAAACCGTTCGAAGGGTTACAGGACAACCTTCATTACCTAAGCATTAATCGGAAATTGATCTGGTACTGGAGAATCGGTCTCTTATTGACATAAGTCGAAGATGGCGATCCTGCACCTCATTTGTTTGTCTCCGCCCCCGGTTCCTCTTCTATGAAGTTCCTGGCCCTCCTTAGTCCATGTCTGATAACATCGCATGATAGTGGATTGGTTTCGGTTAAGACAATTTGCAATTGCCCTGAACGAAAAACCACCTTCGCGCAAGCCAAAAATTCGACCTCTGTCGAATTTGCTTAATTGGCGGTAATTTACACGTTGTCGCGGTCTAGGCATAATCACACCCTCAAAACACGTTAAACAAAAGAATCACAAGAGAAAACAATAAAAAAATCAACAAAAACTCACAAAAAATACAACGATAATAACGTTGGTAAAAACTACAAGAAACGTCAGATATGCCATTACCACTTGTTCTATTTGAATGAAAATTTAATCAATTATTACCTTTGAGTAGTTAAACGTTTCTGCCAAGTTTGGTCAAAAAATTCCTACCCGTTCTTGGTGTTTCAATTTCTATGTCACTGAGTATATAAACCCGAAAAATGCAAAAAAAACATCTTGGGGAACTGCTTAACTTCAGGTCCACTAACAACCCCTAAATTTTGACTCCGTTCCCGACGATTTCAATCTCAAAAGATAATTTTACTGGACTATTAATTTTTACGTGAAAAGAATCAATACAAATAAAAAATGCGGTATAAAAAAACTACTGGGTTTGTTGCAGATTTTAGTTCGTGTTTTATGTTTTTTGGGTTGGGAAAAAACCGCATGTTTTTAGTAAAATCCTAGAATACCAAAACAATTTTTCTTAAAACTTAAATAATTAAGTTACCTTTTCTAAGGTCATTGTCATTTAAAAAGTAAAATAATAAGATAAAATGAAAATAATCTACCTACTCAACTTTTCGACGAATTATTTGGGAGAAAAATTATTGAATTATAAACAATATTTTATACTGCCATGTATAATCATTGGGGTGCATAATTACAAATGTTTAATCTGCTTTTTAAATTGCTTTATATTCGACACACTTTTGGTGGTTTAATTATAAACTTTATATGTATTTTGAATATTTTAAGACGACACAAGTTAATGTAAAATATCTGCCATTTAATGTAAATACTGTAAATTCCCAAATTTTGCGATTGTTTTAATTCTAGAGTTAATATGGGGCGCATACTTATATTTTATTTAGGTGGATTTGAACTAGCTTAGATTAGGATATATCAAGTGGTCCTAAAGTAGGTACAAAATTTCTCGGAAGAAATTTGTTAAATTATTTGATACAAAATTTTGTGTAGTTATCATGAAAGCTAATCAAAAAGCCTTGATGATCATTGATTCCAAAATAATTTTTCATCAAAGTTTTTACGTATTATTACTGCTATTGGTCTTAACAACTAATCTACATAAATCTTCCAAATTTTGATTATTTTTGTGATAAAAGTTGTCACAAATTATAAACCTATCTGAAAGGAACTTGAAAAAACTAATTAAAACTACATTTTAATTTAAATCTTAATATACAATTTCAGTTATTTTTTAATATTTTTTACGTAGGTATTAGAAAACCTTTGATACAGTACAGCTTCGGTTATCTGGACAATCGCCAACTCGGACACCTCTATAACCCGGACACATTTAAAAATCGTTAAAGCTTCGTGATCAAATCATAAACAAACTTAGGGAATTCCCATAATTTTCTAGTTACGCTTGTGTTTTTTTTTGTATGCCTACTCAAGTAACGTGAAAAAGTTTTTAAAACAGAAAAATTTATCACAAAAAGCGCTTCTATTAATAGACAACGCTCCCTCACATCCAACAGAGGATGCATTAAATTTTTATCCAAACTTGAAATTGTACAGCAATACAGCTAATCGGCCAAAACTTAATCCAAAATATTAAAGTAGGTTATAGAAAGAAATTGTTATTTCATATTTCACCTAATTTCTATCGACAACGATTTACCAGTTGCTCTGAAAAGCTACAATTTAAAGGAAGGTGTCATTAACTTACAGTAATCATGGAATAACATAACGGAAAAAAATAACAAAAAAAGTTGGACAACACTTTTTTTTAAATATTCCAATAATCCGTAAAATTCTACAATCCGGACAGGACAGGGAGCAAATTTTATCTGTCCGGAATAGCGAAGCTGTACAGGGTGTCCCATTTTCGACACTTTTAGGGGGTATTGGCGTTATTATCAAAGATAGAGTGTTGCGGTTTTCACCTTCCTTTCCTACTTTTTCACGAAACGAAAGATTCCGGGGTCAAATTTGTCATAGCTCTCTTAGTTTTTAATCTACAGAGTGATTCTGAAAATCTTTGTTTTTTAGACACCCCTCGTATTTCCGTTATGCGTCTACTTATCAAAAAAGTGAAAACTGATCTTGATAGAGTTTTTTACGTAGAAATCAGTGGCGTAGGCAGTTTTTGTGTAAAAGGTTTAGTTTTTGAGATATTGCCCAAACTTATGTTTTTTTAAATGGGACACCCTATATATTATTTTTTATATTGATTAAGCAAAATTTGAGCTTTCCAAAAATATATAATACTTAATATTTATATTGAAAAACAAGCTCAAAATTCGATATTTTGAATAATTTATTTTATTTATAACAGTAGGCCATGGCTAGTTTATTAGAAACAAATGCAAAATTTTACAGATTTGTCAGATTTCCATTATTGATGAAATATTTTTGTTACGTAGGAGATTTTATTTTACTTTTAATTTTTTATTACAATGGCCATTTACGATAATTATGAGAAGTATTATATTGTTGGTATGTTTTATACAATGCATTAAAATTATCTTTTGAAGTGTTAAGCTTTAAAATAAATACGCATTGTAAAAATTTTGGATTTGTTTTTAAAAAATTAGCCATGGCATACTGTTATAAATAAAGAAAATTAGTAAAAATATCGAATTTTGAGCTTGTTTTCAAAATAAATATTAAGTATTATATATTTTTGGAAAGCCCAAATTTTCCTCAATCAATATAAAAGATAACATATAGGGTGTCCCATTTAAAAAAACATAAGTTACTGCAATATCTCTAAAACTAAACCTTTTATACAAAAACTGCCTACGCCACTGAATTCTACGTAAAAAACTCTATCAAGATCAGTTTTCACCTTTTTGATAAGTAGACGCATAACGGAAATACGAGGGGTGTCTAAAAAACAAAGATTTTCAGAATCACTCTGTAGATTAAAAACTAAGAGAGCCATGACAAATTTGACCCCGGAATCTTTCGTTTCGTAAAAAAGTAGGAAAGGAAGGTGAAAACCGCAACACTCTATCTTTGATAATAACGCCAATACCCCCTAAAAGTGTCGAAAATGGGACACCCTGTACTGTATTTATTACATCAGGTTGTAAATTGTAAAGAACGATTTATTATTCTAGATTTCCAAAATTGTTTTATATTTATTTCTGAACGAGGTTTATTTTTTAACTTATGCATTTTTCAGTGAATCTATATCAAGTTACGAATCGCACTTAGGACCTGTATATGTGCGAAAGTCACGCACCTATTTGTGGAGTGAACATTACGTAAAACGTAAATCTAAGAATAACTTTTTATTAACTAACATTTAATAAATTGTATTTTAAGCATAAATAAAGTAAAGTAACCAGTAATAGCAATTATTTGTTGTGAATGTCTTCATAATAATAAATTGGTAATTTAAAACATTTTTAGGTACACAAAACGGAAACCTAAATATTTTTACAAACTAAACTGCTGGCCAATTGAAACGTACCAAGCGAATTTTTAGGTTGATTTTAAAGTCAAATATTTTGAAAAGGAGAAAAGATATCAACATGAGGTTTTCAGGATTCAAGAGATAATTGAATTGCGAAAACAATAGTGTGACCTGATTTATTTACTTTGAAGTACGTTACTATCTACAGGGTATGAAAGAAAGTCGTCTTTTTTTTTCTCAAACTTTATACCTACCGGAATTCCACAAAAATTTTTTTATATTTTTTTGATGTCGATTTTGTTAGTCCCTGATTAATGAGGAAAAAACCAATTTCTCAAAATTTTTATATCCCTCTTATTTTATAAGATACCGAATTTTTTATTAACTTTAATATTGTTGAACAGGTTTTTGCAATAATAATTATGCTGCCATTTTGAAAGCAAATGTCATCATGTGATATGTCGATAAAAAGGTAATTTTAAGTAGAATCTAATTCTTATGGAAAAAATATACAGGGTTGTTTTAAAAAATTTTGAAAGTTAGTAGGTGGCCCTTCCGGTGAAACCGGAAGTGTCATCAGATTGTTTTAAACGTCAAAATGATTATTCCTTTCAACAATCAAACCATGCCAAATTTCAAATTAATACAGTTAAATGTAACAAAATGGTGGGGGTTGTAAAACGATTTCGTAGCCACCCGGTATACACGAATATGAGCAAATTTTTGAAAAAGTGAAAATCCTGTTTCGAGGATATAAGTCACTTAAACCAATGGTGAACATAAACCTACTAAATTCCATTCTATTCCATTAAGAAAATAAATTAAAAAATTTACCAATTAGCGAACGTGTACCGATTTTTGATAAGCCACTGGTTACCAATAAATTAATGAAAGTACAAAAAGTGTACTTTTTATAAGAAAACCATTCATAAGGTATTATAATCAACTACAGAGATTGGTTCTTACAAAACACAATACGGCCGAACGACAAAAACCAAAAAAAAATCAAATTTTCAGCAAAAATTCGGTATCTTATAAAATAACAGGGATATCAAAATTTTGAGAAACAGGTTGTTTTCCCATTAAGTAAGGACTAAAAAAATCTACATAAAAAAAATATAAATTTTTTTTTGTGGAATCGCGGTAGTTATAAAATTAGACAAAAAAAGAAGACTTTCTTTCATACCCTGTAGATAGTAATGTACTTCAAAGTAAAAAATCGGGTAACATTATCGTTTTCTCAATTAAATTATCTCTGAAATCCTGAAAACCGCATGTTGATATCTTTTTTATTTTGCAAAATATTTGACTTTAAATTCAACCTAAAAATTCGCTTGGTACGTTTCAATTGGCCAGCAGTTTATATTAATAATCTCGTAAAACGTAATTTTCTGTTCGCAGCATTTATGCTACCATGAAACAAAACACCCTGTGAGTAACTTTGTAAATTCAGTTTATTTCCCGAACATATTTGCCAGTAGTTTGAGCAGTTTTTCTAATTTTTCCTCATTATATTGCACGCATCCCGCACTGATAGTTCATTAGGATTTAGTCAAAAATTTTTTGGGAGTGGCAACAAAGCAGCCCCGTAAAGTAAAATTTAATTTTGTGTGGCAGTGGTTAGTTTTCCATCTTTACTCTGCTTGTGAATAACCTTGTTGCAGAAGAAAAATTGTAGCGACATTTATCTTTTGTGGCAGCTTTTTTACTGGGTTTAAGCGGCGAAAACTAAAGGACGTTAACACGGTCAAACCAGCTCCTCATCCAGCTTAAAAACATTAGACTAATTGTTGTTCTAATAAAATATGGTGGATCCAGGCGACATTCCTTCCTATGATTATCAAACCGCATTTCCCAATGTCCAATATTTATTAGACAGTTTTTGAGATAGTTTAGCTTGAAAACAACTTTTTGTTCCGTTGTTGATTTATATTTTTTTATTATTTATTAGAATCAGTATTATTAGATTAATTTACTTCCAACAAGTATACCAAGAAGTTGTTTTAAAAATAATTCTTATGTAAGTTTTTTGCTCACTGTGACCACGAACAATGTGATAATAGATTAGGATTTGATTCTCGTGATAAATACAAAAAAACGCACAAGTTTGCACTAAAAAGAAACAATATTGTACTTTTAAATTCTGATGGTTTATAACGCACAATTATCCAACAAACCTCCTTTGATTGGTAAGTCCAACTCCAAACTGTTGGAATTTATTAGTACAAAAAAAAAAACATTTATTTGCATGTGTATATTTTTGATAAATTTATATAAATGATTTTATTTTTTTATTCTTATTAAGTTCTGTATAAGAATGTAAACGTTACAACCTAGAATAAATAAACAAATTAATTTTTGTAGCCGTCTTTTTGTAAATAATAATTTTGTGTTTAAAACTGTGTTTATAAACCAGCGTACGTAAATGATTGTTATTGTAAAATAGAATGGTATGTTATTTGTTGATGTTTATAGTAATATTGTTGTCTATTTTGCAAGACCAATGCATGCACTGGAACAGATCGCAATATGTAAGTATCCTTTGAAAAACTGCATGTAAGTTAGCACACAAACCAAACAGAGTTGCATGGTGTTTCTTGCACGCCCGTAAACGCTTGTTAACACTTTGCACTAATCAAGCTTACTAAACCCAATACACCGGTAAATTGAATAATAACTGTGATAGTTTTGCCAATAAGCTGTACGTATATGCCAGAAAAGCGTTAGTTAAAAAACCGTTACAGACTATCGGAGACTGCACGGTTGCTGAAGAACGTTTTCTCTAGAAGAACACCGCGAATCGATATGGAAGTGGAACTTTCACGTGAGTATTTCTAACACAACACGAGCTAGCTGTTTGGTTGCCAAAATCACAACTAATTTTATTAATTTACTAATACTCATTTAATTATGGTGGAGTCGATGATATACAGGGTGTCCCAAAATTAGCCTGCCAAAATGTACCAGCTGATTCTATGTTCAAAAATAATACAAAAAGTTCCAATAAACATAGGTTGAAAAATGCTTCCTAAGGAGGCTACAGCCCCCCGAAAGGGGGACCCCAACGAGGAGTTTTCTGTAATATCTTTGCAACTGTTTGAGGTAGATTCATGAAATTTGGTGAGTTTGAAGCTGTTATAATTTGCCACATATTTCATTTTCCAATTTTCAAAAATTTTGCCAGGGGCGTCACATACAGGGTGGGTGCTGGGTATATTATGCCCCATATTTTTTGTGTGGATAATTTTTAAATTTTTTATATCAAATTTTGAAACTTGGTTTATTTGTACACAAAAAAGGTAGTCTCAGTCGATCTTTGTATCTTGAACAGTTTTCAACTAAAATCGTTTTGAAAAAATCACGTCCATGAAAACTACACTAATAAAAATAATCACAAAACCTAAAATTTATCAAATTTAGACAATGGATTAAAATTTATAGGTATTTATTACTTCCTTTAGCATTTCTTCGTCAAATATTAATAATGAAAACAAAATTCCAAACTCAACTTTTTTTTTCAATTTTGTGATTATTTTTATTAGTGTAGTTTTTATGGACGCGACTTCTTCAAAACGTTTTTACTCGAAAACGGTTCAATATTCAAAAACCGACTGAGACGACCTTTTTTGTCTAAAAATAAACTAAGTTTCATAATTTGATATAAAAAATTTAAAAATTATCCACACAAAAAATATGGGGCATAATTTACCCAGCACCCACCCCTGGCAAAATTTCTGAAAATTGGAAAAAGAAATATGTGGCAAATTATGAAAGTTTCAAATTCACCAAATTTCATGAATCTACCTCAAATAGTTGCAGAGATATTACCGAAAACTCCTCTTTGGGACCACCCTTTCGGGGGGCTGTAGCTTCCTTAGCAAGCATTTTTCATCCTATATTTATTAAAACTTTTTGCATTATTTTTGAACATAGAATCAGCTGGTACATTTTTGGTAGGCTAATTTTGGGACACCCTGTATATTGAAGTGATGAGAATTTTGTTTTGTTATTATTTAGAGTATGAAATTTGATACAGGGACTTATAAATATATTCTGGGAATTTAAGTACCTACATACAGCATAAACTGCAATGAGATTTGTCGATAATTTATTTTGAAATTTTGAAAAATGTTTTTCATAGTTTTGATCACATAAGATAATTTTTTGGAAATATTCAATGATTATGCGAAAAAAATTGATAGGCATTAAACGTAAATGATTTACGGTCTTTTTTAAAAACAGTTTTTTTAAGTTTAGATTTTCCGCCATTTTAGAAGGAAATTCATATTCTAATGGCAATAATACAGGCTGTTTCAAATTCGCTTCTCACTACAGGGATCTCAGAAACGGTAATAGATACAGCTTTGGTTAAATTGGGGCAAAGTTGCGTAATAATGTCGCCAATAATAAGCCGTTAAGAAATCGAAAATATCTTTTGTAGTTCTGGAGATTTTAGGAAAAAACCAAATTTTTGCATTTTCGTTTTTATTTTTTTCTGCTCTTATTATTCAAGATATCGAAAAATCAAAATCACTTTGCCATGGACACTTTTTGTGCTTTATAAAATGACGTTAAAATTTTCCTCGTGCGACGTTTCGTTTTTCCGCTGACGTCATCAACTCAATTTTTTTTCATTGTTTTAAGTAGCATTTTTCATGTTCTATAAAATGGCGTTTAAATTTTTTCCATACGACGTTTCGTTCTTGTGTAATCATCGGGTCATTTTTTGATTACCTACGGCACTGGATTTTTTTACACATTCATCAGTAGTTTTTTCCAATGTACAGCCTTGATGACGTCAGCGCAAAAACGAAACGTCGCATGAGGAAAATTTTAACGTCATTTTATACAGCACAAAACGTATCCACGACAAAGCACTTTTAGTTTTTCGATATCTTGAAAAATAAAAGCGAAAAGGCAAAAATTTGGTTTTTTTCCAAAAGTCTCCAGAATTACAAAAGATATTTTCGATTTCTTAGTGGTTTATTATTGGCCACAGTATTACGCAACTTTGCCCCAATTTAACCAAAGCTGTATCTGTTACCGTTTCTGAGATCCCTGTAGTGAGAAGCGAATTTGAAACAGCCTGTATATAATGGAAAAATAGTTTTTTTTGAAAAAAGTTTGACTTAAATTTCTCCTACAAATAAATAAATTCTATTTTCGATTGATTTGGTCCAGAAGAAGATTTATATACAAAATACGTTTTTTGTTTTTTAAATATTGACGTTTTTAGAATTTTTCATTATCAGTTTGAAACTGAGGAGGCTAAATGCAATTTTACAAGAAAATGTATTACTGGTTTTTATTATTTTTCTTCCTAAATTCAATAAAGTTTTTTTCATCACGGAAAAGGATTATAAAATAGTGATGTTTTCTAAATTTGACGAAAATCTATTTAAGATTTAATACAGAAAATTTTTAAATAAATAAATAAAAAAATTTTCTATCGTATTTTTCATATTTCAATATACACATTTTTAGAATATTTTACAATTATAAAAAAAAAAGAGGTTTGATGCAATTTTTCTAGAAAATTTATTAGTTTTTTATTGTTTTTGCCTCTAAACTCAATGAAGTTTTTTCATAATGTGAAACGATTATAAAACAATCACGATTTCTAAATTTCAGGAAAATATATTCAAAATTTAATACAAAAAAAACAATTCTTATGTATTTATCGATTTTTTATGTATTTGTACTTCTTATGTAGCATCTATGCTAAATAAATACATTATTATTATTATTATTATTATTATTAAGAATTTTTTTCATAATATACATTTTTTTAATTCATATTTTTTATATTTCTGTATTTTTAAAATTCAGCCAAAGTTACCAATTAAGATAATAGTAAAAGAGATGCAGAATGTTAAAGTCAATATTTTAATTTTGTCGTAATTTAAACCGTTTTGAATATCTTGATCTGAAAAATGATAAACGAGGGTTATTCGAGGAGGGAAATTTAAAAAATAAAAAGAACAAAGCGACAAAAAGCCTTAATTAAAGCTTCGAAAAATCGTAGGCTAAGAAATTCATGTGAATATTTCTAAAATAATTATAATATTCAACGTTCTCTCATCATTTCAATTCTACTTCACTAATTTTGTACATATCAGAAACTAGAGCTTTGCACGTACAACAAATTTAGACTAAACTCGCATTTACTACAAACCATAATTTTGGCACTGAGTACTAATCAATCAAACAACAGAAGAAACTTGGCAATAACTTTAAAGTGCTTTTCATTATTAGATGGTTTTGCCTTTTCCCAAGAAGAAGGCGGAGCAGTGTCACAAACCGATGTAATAAGAGCTTATAACACCAACATTCCAAAACCGGAGGGCAATTAAATAAACCTTGTTTTATTGAGATTATGTAGAAGAATCTTCGACATCTATAATTCCAAAAGATTTGTGCTTTTTTACCGTGAAGCGATGTTTTTTTTATTAATTACACATTTTGGTCTGCTATGCTATTGGAACTTGGTGATATGATGCAATCTACTGTTAAAGATTGTGCCAAAATTCCTAATATTCTGAAACAGAAAAGTTGGCTATATTTATATAATTCATTACTACCACTAATACTAAATTTTGTTAGATATTTAACAAATGTGTCAAATAAAACTACAATCACCAATTAGAACAAACAACAAAAATAATAATGTACTTTACTTATTCATGTTCATGTGCCTTCTCTGTATTTAGTTATAGTTTTGAGAATATTATTTTCTGATGATGATATAAAATATTTAAACTAGGTAAGTCATATTTATAATACATATGTATATCTATAACTATTTAACTAATTGATGATCTGGTTGATTTTACCAACGCAAATTAAAGAATTAATGGTGATATGAGATATAACTAATTAAAAGCTATTTTTAATGTATGCAAATAGGTAGAAGTAATTTATATAAGTTGGTAAAATCACGCCAAATAAAATATTTCTAAGAGATGCATCACGAATTTTCTCGTTCTGGACCTTTAGATCAGTATTAAATATTGCAATGCAAGTTTTTTTTTTATGCTAACTGCATCATTTATTCCAATGAATATGGATTTTTAAGTTGATGAAAATGTACGCTGATTTTGGCTTATTTTAGGAATTCTTTGAATTATCTCGAATGATTTATAAAAGCGAATCATACTTTTATCGAATAAATAAAGTGATTTAAATTATGAACTATAGATTGGGTAAGAGATGGAGAATTGTCGATGGCATTGTAGATAAGATTTATGTATATTTGGTAAGTGAATGAAAAGTATGGAAAATGTATTTGGGAACGAAAAAAGAACAAAAATATCATGTCGTTATTAAAAAATATTTTTTACATTAACCATTCTTTTTATTTGCTCTATTTTATTATTATAACTCTGCTACTTTTCTAGCTTTTTAACCTATTACCAAAAAACACATTGTATAATCGGTATGTATAAATTAAAATTACGCTATTATAAAATTTGATTAAAATTCGAATAAATTGCTAGTCTTAAAAATTTTATTCTCAAATCCCATGAGGCGTTTTATAGTTAAAAAATAAATGTACCTAATTATTGTAAAGTCTCTAAAAGAATTGGTTCAGTTAACTGTGATGAAGTCTTAAACGTCGTCGAAATTAAAACAATGCCTTGAAAAAATTTGCAACTATTATCCTTACGAAAATAAATTAACTTTTCCACAGCTTTTCGAGACTTCATTCATTGAGCGCGGGGCAGCTACTACAAAATATGTTTTGGGCATAAAATTTTATTCCTTGTTATACAATAACTTACTGCAAGATTTTACGAATGATAAGTTGGTGAGATTATTTAATATTTTAACTGCCTGTTTTAGCATGTGCAAAAAGATGTATCTCAACTATTGTTAATATAATTTGAAGGATTATTGTTGAGCGAATTTTTAAATGTTTAATAAATGTGGTAAGTTGTTTCGTAGTTCAAGTTATTATTGTTCCTTACCCTTTTCTATCAGTGATAGACTATCACAAAAATTTGTATTTGTAATTAAAATATCTGAATATCTGATGTGTCCATCACATGACTTTCTTATACGATTCTGAGCTGATTTGATCGCGGATTAATTTACTACATACAATTACTTAATCATGTTACTTATACCATTGATTAACGAAATTTCTACTGACGGAATTTTCCAATTTGAAATGATTTAACGGGAAAAAGTAAAAATGTTCTGACCTTGTATGTTGTCTTCTACGATGTAGACCTCATTTAAGTATTTGTAGCAAAAATTGTAGGCATTTTCGTACTTTTTTCGTGAAGCCCCTTTTCTTTTATTCCCATCCAAGGAATCACTAATTACACAACACAAGCACCGCACAAAGACAAAAAGACATTGAAAAAAAATTTGAGAAGTAACTAAAAAATAAATAATAGCGTGCAAGTTACGATTAGGTACAACTGTTCATTAACTTCTGAAGAAATTGTGGTAGACAGCTTTTGCGAAAAGATGTATTAAAAATGTATGAGCAGTATCCAAAAAGGAGGGGGATGTTAAAAAACTTAGAAAAATGTCGGGGAAAGCAGTTTTTGCCACAAAAAATTTTGCTAAACAATAAAAATGGGCAAAAAAGTAAAAAGTTGTAATTGAGGTTTTTTTTCATAAAAATTGAAGAAACCTCAATTAACAATCTAATCAGTGAAAAGTGAGAGTATAGTGTACACTGTGTCCCAAATTGCTTGTGATTGCAGGGTATCTCTGTAATTTGTAAAGATAGAACTTTGCGGTTTTCGCGAACCTGTGCCACTTTTTTGTTAAACTTTTAATGCCGCAAACAGAACTAAGCTAACTTGTTTTGTTTCTGAGATAGAGGGTGAAAACGAAAATTTTCATTTTCTGATGTGCTGTCATATCTCACACACCGTGTAAGCTAGAAAAAAAGTAAAAACTGTTCTAGATAGATATTTTTGCGTAGAATCCAGTGGCATACTCGAAAAAAAATTGATTTGCATCGTTTAAGAGATATGACCCAAACTAGGTCTTTTTAAATGGAACACCCTGTATTTTTTAGTCTCATTAAATTTGTCTATTTTTTCTCATTAAAATGATGTAAACAGTAGGCAGTTTCAAATTTAATAAATGTCCTTAAACAGCAAAAAACCCAATTATAAGTCAAAAAAATTTAGTTGGCCTTGAAAATCGGGGATAAAGAAATGTTTACAAGCAACATGAGACACTATATTAAATTAAAAACTCTTAACATTAACATTATTTTTATTTTATCTTAGTAAAAAAGAAACAAAAAGCGAAATACATTTTTTTAACGGTCATATAAATAAACATTCAAACTTAACAAAATATTTTACGTTCTTGTTTTTTTTTATGTAAAATAGTGTTTCATGTTGCTTGTAAACATTTCTTTATCCCCGATTTTCAAGGCCAACTAAATTTTTTTGACTTATAATTGGGTTTTTTGGTGTTTTAGGGCATTTATTAAATTTTAAAGTGCCTACTGTTTACATCATTTTAATGAGAAAAAATAGACAAATTTGATGAGTGTTCCACTTAAAAAAGACCTAGTTTGGGTCATATCTCTTAAACGATGCAAATCAATTTTTTTTCAAGTACGCCACTGGATTCTACGCAAAAATATCTATCTAGAACAGTTTTTACTTTTATTCTAGCTTACACGGTGTGTGAGATATGACAGCACCCCAGAAAGTGAAAATTTTCGTTTTCACCCTGTATCTCAGAAACAAAACAAGTTAGCTTAGTTCTCTTTGGGGCATTAAAAGTTTAACGAAAAAATGGTACAGGTTCGCGAAAACCGCAAAGTTCTATATTTACAAGTTACAGAGATACCCTGCAATTACAAGCAATTTGGGACACAGTGTACATTTACTCGTTAGGTTGTTAATTGAAATTTTTTTTTCTCATGAAAAGTGACAGTCTTTTTTGCCAACTTTTATTGTTTTGCAAAAAAATGCTGGTGTAACCTGCTTGTTTTTTACCACTCCCTTTTGAAAAATTTCCAAAATCCGCTCTTCTACAGCATTACCGAAATTATAATAAAACGTGCTATGCGAAATTATGAATTAATAACTAAACGTAAGTAACGAACAAAACTTTATTTCACGCCTTTACCGTTCCAGATTCTCAACAACACTAAAATACATACAGTGTGTTTTACGGGAAATGGTAACACCTCAATAACTTTTTCATTCTTCGGTAAAATAAGAATTTTTTTTTCTGTTTGTAAAACTCGCAATTCTCTTTTAAACAAGTAAAAAAAATTTACTAATCTGACCGACGTCTCAGCGACTGGTAGTCAGTTGTTGAGGTCGAAACGTCATCTTGAAGACCCTTATATTGACCAAAATGGGCAATAAAAATTTTAGTCGTGAGACGGCGCAAGACCCGACGATCAGTATAGAAATCCAACTACTTTCACCCTCTTTGCGACTTGTGAATGAATGCTCCTCTCAGTCGAAATTAGTAAATATATTTGGATAGTATATTTACTAACTTTCTGCCGAAGACTTAAAATGACCAAAAATTGTACTAAATGAAGAGAATACTATACGTCGTCCTCTTTTTTTATTACAATAATGTCCATTGCTATGTTATTTGATATTTAGTTAATATAGGTATTTTTATAAATGTTGTGTTGTCATATTTACCGCTCATATTCTAAAACGAAAAAAAAATTCTGAAGAATATTTAGTCGATAGTTAGAAAATTCACTACCTATGCCCTAACGTCCTAACGACGTCTGTGTGAGACCACTCTACGACTACGACGATGAACCATTTTACAAAGTCTTAAGAACGACTTCCCAACGTCGCAGACAAGACTAACTAATAGAAGTTGTACTGCGACTAGATTTTGGAATAAAATAGACTATCAAGACTGATTTAGACTAAATCTGGATAAAAAATGACTCGCTTTAGTCAGGTATTGGTCGATATATGTGTTGCTTGGGTAATACTCTAAAAATATATATTTTGAATTTGTGATTCAAGATCTAAGCTTATATCTTGCTTTTTATGACTCGTGCAGCTTAAACATTTTTACTACTTTGAGTTTTTTTTTATTTATACCTATTTAGTTCCAGTTTCCGGGCACGGACAAACATTTGGATGCATTACGGAACTTTCCCGGGACTATACCCAATTTGAATGAAAAATTCGACAAAAACTAGGCAATTTTCAGAAATTGGACGTTTTTACTTTCTTATACGTGCAATAATAAGAAAGTATAGTAATCGTGATTTTTACTTTCTTATACGAAGTAATAAGAAAGTATAGTAATCGTAATTTTTTAAATTCATCAATCGAAAATTGCGATAATTGATATAGCCAAAACAATGCATGAATTTTCCAGGGACATTGTACAAAAGTTTGTAAATACAAGGTTTGAATTGAAATTGTATTTTTTACGAATATTCCGACAAAAAAATAGCATTGTGAACATTTTAATGCTATGCAGAGAAAAATGTGTTTAGGCTCCAGGACATCAGACAGGAATCGGCCTCCAACTGGAAACATTATTAAGGCTAGCATACTCGTTTTTATAAATTTCCCGGCAGATTTTTTCCAGCAAATATACTTTTTTCCTTGGGCTAAATATGAATTATTTGGAAAACTGGGAAAAAGTTTAGATAAGAAAGAATGCTTTTTTTATTACGAATTTTATAAATTCTTACATAACAATTTATACAAATAAAAATATATTTTATTTTATAAATAAATTATTTATATTGTTATTTTATTATTTATTACCTTAAGTTCATAGTTGAAACAACTCATAAGCAGAAAATAATATTTAATATACAGGGTTGGCCAAAACCCTGACATTCTTCCATAGATTGGTTAGTTTTATAAATAGAAAAATTCTGCAAAGACAAAAGTTGTCAGAAATTGACTGCTCCATAACTTAAAATTATTACCATTTATACAGGGTGTTTAATTACGCCTGTACAGCTACTTACTTCGTTATTTTAAATGAAACACCCTGTATATTAATAGATTTTCAGATTCTACACGTAATTTTATATGAAAAAGTGTGAAGGTTTCATATTTTTAAAATGAACGGTTTTCGAGATATTTACACTTTTAAAAAAGAATTCACAAAATTAGAGATTTCAAAAAACGCGTTTATTTTAGTTATACTTTGTAGTTTTTTAAAAATTATTTCGGAGTTCTGAAAAGTAAAGTCTAGGGAATATTGTGATACAAAAATCTAAAATTTATAGTATACACGGTGTTTGCAATTGACCGTCAGTTTCCATTGACTTCAAACAACGAAAACTCTATTTTTTCAAATGGAACCCCCTGTATATTTCTGACGTAGGTTGTAGAGATTTAAATTGTCTACCTTTTTTATAAAGTATTCCCTATACCTAAACTTAATATTTTAGGAGATATTTCAAATAATTTATATTGAATGAGAAATTCTATTCTATTTATTGAATTTAGATTGCCATGGAAATAAAAAATGCTTTTATGGAAAGGAGGACCCACACGTTAGCCGGCTATATCCCCCTACCTTACATCTATAGATTTTTTTATGGGGCTATATTAAAGAACTAGTGTATTAGGAACCTCCAACGATTGCAAATAATATGAAAATAATATGAATTACTACAGCTCCTAAATACTCGAGATTCTTTTAAACGTCGAATTGGTATGTATGTGTGTTCAGGAGAACGGACGTCACTTTGAACACTTGCTTAATTGACTTTCAGTTGTTTTTTTTTTATTGTTTTTATTTAATTTTGTTATGATTTTATGAAATGGTTTCTTTTCTTGTTTCTGAAAATTGATGATTAATTGCAGACATCCAAATTTTTATTATTTATCTTTTTTTTATAATTTTAAACTAAGTATACTACAGCGATTACGATTTACTTTTAGCATAAATTAAGTACTTAAACTACCTTCCCAAGTCTGCTGACTTGAGAAATGTCGACATTTTCTCTTCTCTACTCTCTCCATTAAATAGAAAAGCAGTATTGAAAAAAACATTTTTGGCATTTTGTTCAACAAACGGAGTATAAGAGTAGTTTTCTACAACCTTAAAATGACAGAATAAAACATTTTTTATTTCCATGGCAATCTAAATTCAATAAATAGAATAGAATTTCTCATACGATATAAATTATTTAAAATATCTCCTAAAATATTAAGTTTAGGTATAAGGAATACTTTATAAAAAAGGTAGAGAATTTAAATCTCTACAACCTACGTCAGAAATATACAGGGGGTTCCATTTGAAAAAATAGAGTTTTCGTTGTTTGAAGTCAATAGAAACTGACGGTCAATTGCAAACACCCTGTATACTATAAATTTCAGATTTTTGTATCACAATATTCCCTAGACCTTACTTTTTAGAACTCCGAAATAATTTTTAAAAAACTACAAAGTATAACTAAAATAAACGCGTTTTTTGAAATCTCTAATTTTGTGAATTCTTTTTTAAAAGTGTAAATATCTCGAAAACCGTTCATTTTAAAAATATGAAACCTTCACACTTTTTCATCTAAAATTACGTGTAGAATCTGAAAATCTATTAATATACTGGGTGTTCCATTTAAAATAACGAAGTAAGTAGCTGTCCAGCCGTAATTAAACACCCTGTATAAATGAAAATAATTTTAGGTTATGGAGCAGTAAATTTCTGACAACTTTTGTCTTTGCAGAATTTTTCTATTTATAAAACTAACCAATCTATGGAAGAATGTCAGGGTTTTGGCCAACCCTGTATAGCAAAAAAATTTTGTACTGACATATTTAATTTTTCGAAAATCATGGGTTATAAACTCATTTTTGGTACTCACATTGTGTATCGCCCGTTAAATTGAGTAACAAATAGATTACTTTTAGTAATAAGGCCTTGTATTAACATCTGGAATATTTGCGAGCGGAAAAACGCAGTTACTTGAATCATCACTTTCAATTTTTATCTTTTTATGTGATTCTTCCCGTTCATTTATTAATCTTTTATTTCCTTTGAACAGTTCGCAGTTTAAGTTGTCATCACCTTCCTCGGGATTGCCATAATCTACAATATCTAGTTTACTTTCATTTATTTCTTCTTCCTGATACTCTTCATCCTTAACTTCACTTTTTATAGTTCTTTCCAAGTTTTCTGCACTTTGTTCTAGAGTACCCTCTGGATAATCTTTATTTCTTCTGCTTTGCAAGACATCTTCCAAATCTTCTTCGCTTTGTAAGTTCCCCAAAATATTTGGTAAGTCTGCGTCACCTAAACCGTTTATTTGTCTAGTTCCAAACATGGCTTCGTGAGGGCTTTTTCGGAGTTCTTCATGAAAAGATCTATTTTTTCTTGATTGTATAAACCTCAATCCCTCGGACCATTTTGTGGTATTATTTTCTTCAAGCCAGGTAGATAATAGCTCACGAATATTCTCGATGGCTCCTTTAATGAAGCTTTGCCGTGGTTGTCCATGTACAAGTTTAAGACCGGGCCAAAGAAGAGCAAGTTCCGAAGTGATTGAACTGGCAAATTCGCGACCATTACTGCTGCTCTCTAGTATAAAAGGCGCACCTAGCATGCAGAAGATGTCGAGTAAATTATTTGCTACTTCTTGAACAGTGTTGGTTATGAGTGGTCGTAATAATAAAAATTTTGTTAAGTAGTCTTGATAAATTAAAATGAATTTGTATGGCTCGTCTGGCTCCGTTTGCATGTCTATAAAGTTGATCTAAAATACGTCAGTTAAGAAGAAATGTCTGGAATTATTTTACTGCTTAAAATTACCTGACATCTGGAGTTTAGATATTTTGGAGTAATGGGTACGGTTTTATTAGGCTTCACAAATATACCTTTTTTCGGTGCCCCTTTCTTCATCTTGCACACTTTGCATTTTCGAAGATATAAGTTTATAACTTCCCGAGTGATGTTGACGTATTTTTTCTTCAGTTCATGTTCCATAACTAGAAAAAATCTAACGTTATTCGTCACTGGGTCTACATTTTTTATTCCTACCTTTTTCTCTTTTGTGACCAGTATTTATGTGTACTGCATGAACAATATCGAACAACTGCTCATTATAAACATAGAATTTAATATCATCATTATCATCCCGTCTTTTGGCTATTAATTTTTCATCTTGTCCAATATTCAACAAATCGTATCTCTTTAATCTGCGGTACTGTTTGGACGAAAGTGATTCTCCCGATTTTCGCAACCTTTGCGCTTCTTTGACCTCACATATTATTAACTGATAATCACTTTCCAAAAGGAGTGTGGAACGATTGCTTTTTGATTCTACATAAAGCTTTAATAAACCGGTTTCAAAGTCTTGTTTAATGTCGTCGATATTTTCCCCCATTATTGACTATATAAAAATATGTTTATATGAAAGGCGTGGCATCACGATCCGCTCAATGCCCGAAACAATACTAGCAAGTTTAACCACAACGCGATCCGAGCTGCAAGTCCACAGCCACAAGGCCATTGACCCAAATCGTACAATGTACAGGGTCCGCTAAAAATCATGACGATATCCATATATGCCGTTGGAAGGAGAAACTTTTTTTCGTGTGTAAAAATATATCTTTGTAGGTAGGTGTTTACTTTTTAATTTTTTTTTAATTAAGGTAACTTTAAGCTTTGCAAAATTGTATTCTTATTGAAAATCCGTTAATCCGGTGTAGAGCTACGAATTTTCAAAGTGGGCCATGTAGAAGATTCGTCAGAAATTTGTTTTTCTTTCATTCTTGCAAAAATTGTCTAAACTAACTGCCATAATGTTGGTGACTTTTTTAACAAAAAAAAAAGACGTTGAGGTTTACGAACCATATTCTAAGTGAAAATCTGAAAATCCGGTCTAGAGCCACAAATTTTCAAACTTGATTATGTTTATTATTATGATTAATGAAACATATCATTTTTCTTACCATAAACTCTAAAATATTCAGCATTATATTTCATAATATTGATGATTTTTTTCTTAATTAAGGCAACATTAAGCTTTGCAAAACTGTATTACGAGAGAAAATCCGTTAATCCGGTGTAGAGCTGCGAATTTTCAAAGTGGACCATTAGAAGATTTGTCAGAAATTTGAGTCTTTCTTTCGTTCTTGCAAAAATTGTCTAAACTAACTGCCATAATGTTGGTGACCTTTTTAACAAAAAAAAAAGACGTTGAGGTTTACGAACCATATGCTAAGTGAAAATCTGAAAATCCATTCTAGAGCCACAAATTTTCAAACTTGATTATGTAGAAGATTAATGAAAAATATTATTTTTCTTACTATAAGCTCTAAAATATTCAGCATTATATTTCATAATATTGATGACTTTTTTCTTAATTAAGGCAACATTAAGATTTGCAAAACTGTATTACGAGAGAAAATCCGTTAATCCGGTGTAGAGTTGCGAATTTTCAAAGTGGGCCATATAGAAGATTTGTCAGAAATTTGAGTTTTTCTTTCATTCTTGCAAAAATTGTCTAAACTAACTGCCATAATGTTGGTGACTTTTTTAACAAAAAAAAGACGTTGAGGTTTACGAAACCATAGTCTAAGTGAAAATCTGAAAATCCGGTCTAGAGCCACAAATTTTCAAACTTGATTATGTAGAAGATTAATGAAAAATATTATTTTTCTTACTATAAGCTCTAAAATATTCAGCATTATATTTCATAATATTGAGGATTTTTTTCTTAATTAAGGCAACATTAAGCTTTGCAAAACTGTATTACGAGAGAAAATCCGTTAATCCAGTGTAGAGCTGCGAATTTTCAAAGTGGGCCATATAGAAGATTTGTCAGAAATTTGAGTTTTCCTTTTATTCTTGCAAAAATTGTCTAAATTAACTGCCATAATGTTGGTGACTTTTTTAATAAAAAAAAAGACGTTGAGGTTTACGAAACCATATTCTAAGTGAAAATCTGAAAATCCGGTCTAGAGCCACAACATTTCAAACTTGATTATGTAGAAGATTAATGAAAAATATTATTTTTCTTACCATAAGCTCTAAAATATTCAATATTATATTTCATAATATTTGATGATTTTTTTCTTAATTAAGGCAACATTAAGCTTTGCAAAACTGTATTACGAGAGAAAATCCGTTAATCCAGTGTAGAGCTGCGAATTTTCAAAGTGGGCCATATAGAAGATTGTCAGAAATTTGAGTTTTTCTTTCATTCTTGAAAAAAGTGTCTAAACTAACTGCCATAATGTTGGTGACTTTTTTAACAAAAAAAAAAGACGTTGAGGTTTACGAAACCATATTCTAAGTGAAAATCTGAAAATCCGGTCTAGAGCCACAAGTTTTCAAACTTGGTTATGTAGAAGATTAATGAAAAATATTTTTCTTACCATAAGCTCTAAAATATTCAGTATTATATTTCAGTGGGCCATATAGAAGATTTGTCAGAAATTTGAGTTTTTCTTTCATTCTTGCAAAAATTGTCTAAACTAACTGCCATAATGTTGGTGACTTTTTTAATAAAAAAAAGACGTTGTGGTTTACGAACCATATTCTAAGTGAAAATCTGAAAATCCGGTCTAGAGCCACAAATTTTCAAACTTGATTATGTAGAAGATTAATGAAAAATATTATTTTTCTTACCGTAGGTTCTAAAATATTCAGCATTATATTTCATAATATTGATGATTTTTTTCTTAATTAAGGCAACATTAAGCTTTGCAAAACTGTGTTACAAGAGAAAATCCGTTAATCCGGTGTAGAGCTGCGAATTTTCAAAGTGGGCCATATAGAAGATTTGTCAGAAATTTGAGTTTTTCTTTCATTCTTGCAAAAATTGTCTAAACTAACTGCCATAATGTTGGTGACTTTTTTAACAAAAAAAAAAGACGTTGAGGTTTACGAACCATATGCTAAGTGAAAATCTGAAAATCCATTCTAGAGCCACAAATTTTCAAACTTGATTATGTAGAAGATTAATGAAAAATATTATTTTTCTTACTATAAGCTCTAAAATATTCAGCATTATATTTCATAATATTGATGACTTTTTTCTTAATTAAGGCAACATTAAGATTTGCAAAACTGTATTACGAGAGAAAATCCGTTAATCCGGTGTAGAGTTGCGAATTTTCAAAGTGGGCCATATAGAAGATTTGTCAGAAATTTGAGTTTTTCTTTCATTCTTGCAAAAATTGTCTAAACTAACTGCCATAATGTTGGTGACTTTTTTAACAAAAAAAAGACGTTGAGGTTTACGAAACCATAGTCTAAGTGAAAATCTGAAAATCCGGTCTAGAGCCACAAATTTTCAAACTTGATTATGTAGAAGATTAATGAAAAATATTATTTTTCTTAACATAAGCTCTAAAATATTCAGCATTATATTTCATAATATTGAGGATTTTTTTCTTAATTAAGGCAACATTAAGCTTTGCAAAACTGTATTACGAGAGAAAATCCGTTAATCCAGTGTAGAGCTGCGAATTTTCAAAGTGGGCCATATAGAAGATTTGTCAGAAATTTGAGTTTTCCTTTTATTCTTGCAAAAATTGTCTAAATTAACTGCCATAATGTTGGTGACTTTTTTAATAAAAAAAAAGACGTTGAGGTTTACGAAACCATATTCTAAGTGAAAATCTGAAAATCCGGTCTAGAGCCACAACATTTCAAACTTGATTATGTAGAAGATTAATGAAAAATATTATTTTTCTTACCATAAGCTCTAAAATATTCAATATTATATTTCATAATATTTGATGATTTTTTTCTTAATTAAGGCAACATTAAGCTTTGCAAAACTGTATTACGAGAGAAAATCCGTTAATCCGGTGTAGAGCTGCGAATTTTCAAAGTGGACCATGGTTTATGGTAAGTTTTGATTTTAACCATTCCCGCAAAAATTGTTTTAATTCCTTTCATAATGTTAATGATTTTCAAACTTGGCTATACAAAAAGGCAAATTTCCTCAAAATCCGAAGCTACAAATTTACATTAGGTACATCATCTCACGATTTTTTAAGTAATTTCGCTTGAAAATTTCCGACTCTCTAATCTAACTTAAAAAGTATAATTATGGTTTTTATTATTTTTTCTTTAATAATGCCAATATTACGCTATGAAAAACTGCAATTTTTTTCAAAAACCGACCAGTAGTTTTGCGACAACATTTTAAAACATTCACTACATAAATTTGTCTGGGAATGTTTTGCAAAAGTGAGACTAAGGCGAGTGTAATTTTTTTCCTAATAAAACTTATGAATAATTTATAAAAATGCAAATTCCGTCATAATTCGCTCACCGGTTTTAAAATAGTGACACTTAAACTGGGAAAATGATAGAAAATCATACTAACCAAAAATTGTTTATAAAGTTTTTAAAATGTTATATTTTGGTGAAATTTTCTTTATTTCGAAGTTGGATGTTCGTTTTATTGACCAAAAAATCGGGATGATTTTATCTGGAACTTAACTTCAAATATTTTTTGGCTTTACAGTTGAATATGCCAGAACTCTCGAAATGCCTTTTAAAAATGGTAATTTTAGAATCATTGTTTTTTTTTTAAATTAACTCTTTAGAAAAAAGTGAATAATGGTTTTATTTAAAAAAAATCATAAACTGTTTATATGAACTTTGTCTGCGTTTTTATGAAGCCCCTTTGTTGTGGCTTCAAAATTGAAAACATGAAAAATAATTTTTTTTTGACCACAGAAGATGTATACTAAAATTTGATAGTTGCTGCTTTAATCAATAGTCGGAATCTAGAAGATGTCTTAAAGCACTTCATAAATGAAATAATTAATATGTATACAAAAAAATATATTCACTTAAATTAACACAATAGATTAATGGCCGGTTGCACCAACTTCAATTAACTTTAATCACGTATCAAATATTTAGCAGCGGCATGTAATTGGCTATTGCTTAGCAACCAAGGCAAAACCACCAATCACATGCCGCTGCTAAATATTTGATACGTGATTAAAGTTAATTGAGGTTGGTGCAACCGGGCATAAATAATACAAAATCTCATACAATATAATTATAAAAAATGTAATTTAATTACTTATTCTTATTTATAAAAATGTTGAAACAATTTAGGGACTTTTAAAACATTTTTTGGAATTGCTCTCGCTACACTTTTTTTGTACTTCAAAACGGATTTAATAAAATGGTTTAAAAATTCCAAGTTGCTCTCTGTATTCTGTGCGAAACTCTTAATTATTTTTTCATCAGGTGCCGGTCCATATTTACACTTCTCTACCGAAACAGAATCTTCAGTCAAAACAAAATTGTGTACAGGCATTTGCACCATTATTTTCCACTTCAGCGTACAATCCAAATCTAATATTGTAAACTGAACACTGAAAATAATAAAACCAATAATTTAATTATTATTTTTTCGTAGCTCTCAGCTACGTACCTAAAATCGGAGTTCATCGTTAGACCCAAATGCTTATGAACGATCACTAATTGATCCCAATTATTATTGATTTGCGCCATTTCCTCCATTTTAAAGCAGACGTAATCCAGAACTGTTAGTATATCATATTGTGCCCCTAAAAACGACGACAAAGTAGTGGGATTTAACCGGGACACAAGGACGCTTGTAAAATATTTCGCAACTGGACTGATGTCTTCTAGAAAAAGAAACATGTAATTAAAATTTGGCTAGCAGTTCTTTCAGTTAAAAACCGAAATCTTACTAATTTAAAGAAAATATGTGCAAGGTTTCAGACTGAAATCTACTGCTTTTTTACAGCCTTACCTCGCATTTTAGTCTCCACATTAAACTTCTTAACAAGACCTCTATCAGGACAAATGTCCACATGAAACTCGACTGAGTCGAAGAAAGTTTGAAATGTATACGAATTTTCCTCCCATTTTAACAAACTCCAGTGCGTTTTGAACCTGCAATCCAAAAAATGTGTTATTTATTGCAAAATCGAACAAACCTATCAATTTACTGTTTCTCTGCAAGCTCCAAAATTTTTTCGTGGTAACTTTTGAGTCTCATCGGTGGATTTTGAGGCATTTGTATTGCAGCAATTTTTTCATTTACACGTCTTTTGTCTTCTTCTAGTTTTCTTCGAGCGATTGTAAATTGCTCTATCTTATGGTCCACTATTGCCTGTAATTTATCAGTTATTTGCTCTGTAGCTATTTCCAACTCCTTTTCACGTTTAATGCCCTTTTCTTTATTCTGCTGTATATCTTTTAGTAATTGGGAAGTGTCTAATGTAATAGGTGAAGGCAGAGGTAAAGTAATCCCAAAAGACGCCAGTGCATCAACAGGACTGATATTGTTTGTTTCTATTTCAATTGGACCTAGTTCCAGGTTATCTAATGCCTCTTTAACCGATGGAACAGAAGACAATACTCGATTTTTCTTTAAATTTCGCCTCAACTCTATGCTGCTTAAACTGATAGGCGTACGACTTTCTTTTTGTTGGGGTAGTTCTTCAACTATGCCACATTGGCGTTCAGATAACTCACTCAGAAATCCACCCATTGGCACTTTACTAGTGGTCAACATACAGAACTCTATGTTATCATCGGAAACATCTACTAGATCGACAACGGACTCATCTTCAATGCAAAGATCTTGAGGGCCTGTGGGATTCACAATTTGCTCGGTAACAATATCGTAGGAAATGCCATCTGTCACCATCACACATTCTTTTGTTGGTGTGAAATGAATTCTGTTTAAATTATCGCTTGTATAAGTTTTGTTAAGAATTTTATTAGATTTGATTTCAGTCTTGGAATGAATATGTGAGGATGCTTCATGTTGAATCAAGTAGGTTTCTTCATTACGACATTTTGCAGAATCTTCTTTGGCAAATTTATTACGATCGTCGTCCTTCATTGTCGATTCATTTAGTGGCAGTGGAATTTGTGATTGGTTTGAATTGGATTTATTTATAAACACTGAATCATCACAGATTTCCATGGTGTTGGAATGATTTATACTTCTGCTTCTAAACAGTGACTGAGTATCAAGCTGCTCACAAGATGGAGGAACGACATCGATAACTAATGAGTGAGTATTAGAAATATCTTCTGTAACTCGACTTCCACTAGTTGTTACAGTTTCATTACTACGAACGGTTATTGGAGTTTTCTTCTGTATTTCTATATGCTCATCAGAAAACACGAAAAAACTCTTTTGCTTCGTTGTAATTGGTAAACCAGATAAGGTTTTATCGGTGACAAATGTTGAAGTCATCATATCAGAACATTCTGCCACTTTATGGCTAGAAATATCCGCGACTCGTACTTCTGAAGGTTCGCAAGTTACGATGTCATGATTGAACATATTTTCTTTGTTAGCTGCAGTGGATTCGAAAATATTTACTGCAGGAGGAGTGTGAGTTTGAAGTTCTGATGGTTTGCAAGTTACGATGTCATGATTGAACATATTTTCTTTGTTAGCTGCAGTGGATTCGAAAATATTTACTGCAGGAGGATTGTGAGTTTGAAGCTCTGTAGATTTGCAAGTTACGATGTCATGATTGAACATATCTTCTTTATTAGCTGCAGTGGATTCGAAAATATTTACTGCAGGAGGATTGTGAGTTTGAAGTTCTGATGGTTTACAAGTTATGATGCCATGATTGAACATATTTTCTTTATTAGCTGCAAGGGATTCGAAAATATTTACTGCAGGAGGAGTGTGAGTTTGAAGTTCTGTAGGTTTGCAAGTTACGATGTCATGATTGAACATATCTTCTTTATTAGCTGCAGTGGATTCGAAAATATTTACTGCAGGAGGATTGTGAGTTTGAAGTTCTGTAGATTTGCAAGTTACGATGTCATGATTGAACATATCTTCTTTATTAGCTGCAGTGGATTCGAAAATATTTACTGCAGGAGGATTGTGAGTTTGAAGTTCTGATGGTTTACAAGTTATGATGCCATGATTGAACATATTTTCTTTATTAGCTGCAAGGGATTCGAAAATATTTACTGCAGGAGGAGTGTGAGTTTGAAGTTCTGTAGGTTTGCAAGTTACGATGTCATGATTGAACATATTTTCTTTATTAGCTCCAGTGAACTCTAAAACATTTACTACCGGAGGATCGTCAGTTTTTGAAAGTTCCTGAGGGAAAAAAGTTAACTCCATATCGACAACAGTTGGTGGAATAGAATCCTCTTTCCGAGATTCCCCAGTAGGATAAGAAAATCCTCCTTTTGATACACAAGTTAGTGACATATCCATGTTGGAAGTTTCTGAACTTTGTGTAATTGCGTGTCCAAAAGAACACCACTTTTGATATTCTGACGGTCCACATGTAATTTCCATGTCAATTGGAGATCTTTCCACTTCCAAATCAGATGACATTATTGAATTATTTGAGAGATCTATATTGTGGACAGTGCGATTGGATTCCGCAATTTGTATTGAATCGCACGTTGTACTTTTCTTAATTGGTGCGGTAAAATAAGGCTGGAACAAAAAATTAAAATAATATTAGGTTTAATAGAATAACTAATACATTTTTTTTTAATATACAGGGTCCGTCAGAACCCTGGCATTCTTCTATAAATTCGTTAGGTGTGGAAATAGAAAAAAATTTTAAAGACAAAAGTTGTCAGAAATTTACTGCTCCATAACCTAAAATTATTTCCATTTATACAGGGTGTTTAATTACGGCTGGACAGCTACTTACTTCGTTATTTTAAATGGAACACCCTGTATATTAATATATTTTCAGTTTCTACACGTAATTTTAGATGAAAAAGTGTGAAGGTTTTATATTTTTAAAATGAACGGTTTTCGAGATATTTACACTTTTAAAAAAAAAATCACAAAATTAGAGATTTAAAAAAACGCGTTTATTTTAGTTATACTTTGTAGTTTTTTAAAAGTTATTTCGGAGTTCTAAAAAGTAAGGTCTAGGGAATATTGTGATACAAAAATCTGAAATTTATAGTATACAGGGTGTTTGCAATTGACCGTCAGTTTCCATTGATTTGAAACAACGAAAACTCTATTTTTTCAAATGGAACCCCCTGTATATTTCTGGCGTAGGTTGTAGAGATTTAAATTCTCTATCTTTTTTATAAAGTATTCCCTATACCTAAACTTAATATTTTAGGACATATTTCAAATAATTTATATCGAATGAAAAATTCTATTCTATTTATTGAATTTAGATTGCCATGGAAATAAAAAATGCTAAATCTAAATTCAATAAATAGAATAGAATTTCCCATACGATATAAATTATTTGAAATATCTCCTAAAATATTAAGTTTAGGTATAGGGAATACTTTATAAAAAAGGTAGAGAATTTAAATCTCTACAACCTACGTCAGAAATATACAGCAGGTTCCATTTGAAAAAATAGAATTTTCGTTGTTTCAAATCAATGGAAACTGACGGTCAATTGCAAACACCCTGTATACTATAAATTTCAGATTTTTGTATCACAATATTCCCTAGACCTTACTTTTTAGAACACTGAAATAATTTTTAAAAAACTACAAAGTATAACTAAAATAAACGCGTTTTTTTAAATCTCTAATTTTGTGATTTTTTTTTTAAAAGTGTAAATATCTCGAAAACCGTTCATTTTAAAAATATGAAACCTTCACACTTTTTCATCTAAAATTACGTGTAGAAACTGAAAATCTATTAATATACATGGTGTTCCATTTAAAATAACGAAGTAAGTAGCTGTCCAGCCGTAATTAAACACCCTGTATAAATGGAAATAATTTTAGGTTATGGAGCAGTAAATTTCTGACAACTTTTGCCTTTAAAATTTTTTTCTATTTCCAAACCTAACGAATTTATAGAAGAATGTCAGTGTTTTGACGGACCCTGTATATCAGTACAAGTGTCCCACATAATGTTTTTGAATTTCGATTTAATATTAAGAGTAAAAGTCTGCTTTGGTTAAATGCATTTTAGACATAAAATTATTCGCTTCCTGGATTAATGGACGACTTCTTTCCAGAGTTTCTAATAATAACGAACTGACTTTACCTCTGATGGCACCTTAAAAATCCCTGCCCCGTTTAACTGACAAGTAAACTCCATGTCATCTGAACTCGGCTGCCCAACTTGTGTTAAATCCATATTGCTATTATCAATCACTGTTGTATTTCCAATTATCTGGTGGTTCTTTTTGATATACGACAAAAGTGACCATCCCTTCGACAAACCAGTTGAATCTACATCGGTGTTCATTTCACATGTCATTTCCATGCTCTGGGTAGCATTCACACAGGTGTCAGATGCAATTAATTCGTTTGAATCTTTCCCATTTGAATCAGTGTGTTTAATATTCTCTTCGTACGTCGTGTCCCATATCGTTACGTTTTCTGTATCAGTGGCAAAAGGTCTTAAAATAAAAAAAAACCGTTACGAAAGCCTGGAGTTTCAATATTGGGTACTTACTTTATGTAATTAGTGCTTGAGAAACTAACTCGCCGTTTTGAGATAGTTTCTGTTGCAACATCGGTAAGAACATTGCGGGCTTTGTCAGTTTTTAGTATCTGGAAAACAAAATTAAATGTTACATATGTACATACATCGGTTTATTGTAATTTAGTTAAGATAAACAACTTACAGATGATCTACGACGTTTTCTTTCGGCAGCATAAACATCCGCAATTCTAAAAATTTGTATTTGGTTGTTATAATAAATTAATTATATTGTTATAAATGTGACTTACTCCTCTTTTTCGTCTGCCATTATTCTCAAAATCACAAATTCCTGGGTTTGGGCCTATGCTCGTTTTTGTGCAGAGATGCCAAGGTTTTTGTGCTGTTTAAAGAGGTTAAGTAAAAATTTGACGGTTGAAATTTAAACCGTCTTTTGAATCAGTTGTGAAAAGTATCCTTCAGAGGGCAGCACATTAATTTTCTAAAGAATTTATCATAATTACAGAAATAGTTAATTAAATACGTCTAGTGTGTTAATAATATAATAGATAATTTATATACTTAATGCTTTTTTAACATAAATATTAGTATCATAAAATATAAACAATTTCCAGTAAGGGATAATGTTGGCTATACTGTCAAGTCATAAGCGCGAAACTACAAAATATTCAAACAGTTAAAACTATAACGTATTTACTTTCTTATACGAAGTAAGTCTGTATCCGCCGTAACTCAAAAACGAGTTATCGGATTTGATTCAAATTTCAGATTTAAGAGTTTGAACAAAATTGTGGGTGCCGCATTAAATCTTTTTCATCTAGCACCAACACAAGTGGTACTTACCTGAAGACATTTTTAGGTTTTTTAGGAATATCTTGAAAAATAAACAATTTACGAGATTTTTCTATTCTTTAACATTGACTTAGAATTAAATTTTGAACAAATTTTGTTTGAACTTTTTTTTGAAATTCCCTCAAAAAAATTTCAAAAAAACGCGATATTCTTAAAACAATAATATTTCTCCTAGTGGGCGTTGAATCCGACAACCGATATAGACTAGTTACTAAAGAGACTTGGCGGCCAAACAGATGGTCGCGGGTTCGAATCCCAGAAGGACCATGGCAATGTATAAGAAAGATATTTTATTCTTTAATATTTGTTTAGAATTAAATTTTACACGTATTTTGTTTGAACCTTTTTTTTGAAATTCCGACAAAAAAATTTCAAAAAAAACTAGATTTGTCTTAAAATTCGGTTATAATGAGTGGGACAAGGACAGATTTATGCGTATTGCAATTAGTGCGAGAGAGACTTCCGAAAAGTATTTGAAAATTGCTGGAAACGCTCAAAATTTAAACACGATTTTTACGGAAAGTTTAACTTAATTTCTTTAGGAAAATTAATTGTATGTAGTACTATATTGCTGTAATATACAGGGTCCGTGAAAACCCTGGCATTCTTCTATAAATTCGTTAGGTTTGGAAATAGAAAAAAATTTTAAAGACAAAAGTTGTTAGAAATTTACTGCTCCATAACCTAAAATTATTTCCATTTATACAGGGTGTTTAATTACGGCTGGACAGCTACTTACTTCGTTATTTTAAATGGAACACCCTGTATATTAATAGATTTTCAGATTCTACACGTAATATTAGATGAAAAAGTGTGAAGGTTTCATATTTTTAAAATGAACGGTTTTCGAGATATTTACACTTTTAAAAAAGAATTCACAAAATTAGAGATTTCAAAAAACGCGTTTATTTTAGTTATACTTTGTAGTTTTTTAAAAATTATTTCGGAGTTCTAAAAAGTAAGGTCTAGTGAATATTGTGATACAAAAATCTGAAATTTATAGTATATAGGGTGTTTGCAATTGACCGTCAGTTTCCATTGACTTCAAACAACGAAAACTCTATTTTTTCAAATGGAACCCCCTGTATATTTCTGACGTAGGTTGTAGAGATTTAAATTCTCTACTTTTTTTATAAAGTATTCCTTATACCTAAACTTAATATTTTAGGAGATATTTCAAATAATTTATATCGTATGAGAAATTCTATTCTATTTATTGAATTTAGATTGCCATGGAAATAAAAAATGCTTTTAGGGAGAGGAGGACTTACACGTTAGCCGGCTAGATCCCCCTACCTTACATCTATTGATTTTTTTATGAGGCTATATTAAAGTGTATCAGGAACCTCCAACGACTACAAATAATATGAAATTAATAAGAATTACTACAGCCTTCAGCTCAGAACGATAACTCCACAAGTTCTCCTAAATACTCAAGATTCTTTTAAACGTCGAATCGGTATGTGTCTTCAGGAGAACGCACGTCACTTTGAACACTTGCTTAATTGACTTTCAGTTGTAAATTTTTTTATTGTATTTACTTAATTTTGTTATGATTTTATGAAATGGTTTCTTTTCTTTTCTGAAAATTGATGATTAATTGCAGCCATCCAAATTTTTATTATTTATCTCATTTTTATAATTTTAAACTAAGTATACTACAGCGATTAAGATTTACTTTTGGCATAAATTAAGTACTTAAACTACCTGAGCAGACTTGAGAAATGTCGAAATTTTCTCTTCTCTACTCTCTCCATTAAATAGAAAAGCAGTATTGAAAAAAACATTTTTGGCATTTTGTTCAGCAAACGGAGTATCGAGTAGTTATCTACAACCTTAAAATGACAGAATAAAACATTTTTTATTTCCATCGCAATCTAAATTCAATAAATAGAATAGAATTTTTCATACGATATAAATTATTTGAAATATCTCCTAAAATATTAAGTTTAGGTATAGGGAATACTTTATAAAAATGGTAGAGAATTTAAATCTCTACAACCTACGTCAGAAATATACAGGGGGTTGCATTTGAAAAAATAGAGTTTTCGTTGTTTGATGTCAATGGAATCTGACGGTCAATTGCAAACACCCTGTATACTATAAATTTCAGATTTTTGTATCACAATATTCCCTAGACCTTACTTTTTAGAACTCCGAAATAATTTTTAAAAAACTACTAAGTATAACCAAAATAAACGTGTTTTTTGAAATCTCTAATTTTGTGAATTTTCTTTTTAAAGTGTAAATATCTCGAAAACCGTTCATTTTAAAAATATAAAATCTTCACACTTTTTCATCTAAAATTACATGTAGAATCTGAAAATCTAATAATATACAGGGTGTTCCACTTAAAATAACGAAGTAAGTAGCTGTCCAGCCGTAATTAAACACCCTGTATATATGGAAATAATTTTAGGTTATGAAGCAGTAAATTTCTGACAACTTTTGTCTTTAAAATTTTTTTCTATTTCCAAACCTAACGAATTTATAGAAGAATGCCAGGGTTTTGACGGACCCTGCATATGTCTAATAAAATATAGTAAAATACCTAATACGTTTAGGTATATTTTGAAGACGACATATTAATAATTCTTTTTTCATATCCTATTTGAAGGATTTTGCTACAATTTTCCCAAAACTGAATAACAAGAAGTTATGGAGAAGCGTTTAAAGAAACACTCCTAAATTAATCGCCTTCAACTTACACCAGTAAAATAGGTTGAAAATAAAAGTAATAAACGGCTATTAGACGATTTACTTATCAAACAACATAACACTAATTACACATACACTCAGTATTACTTCCACTTATGACCTCTATTATGATTGGCATCCGATTCACTACCATTCATTAACTCTTCATCAATCAACAGCTCAAAATCGCCAAGAGCCTCTGGACTAGGTACTTTATTCCACCTTACACTACAAAAAATAAACTATAATCTCATCTGAAGTGACATGGAATGAAAAATGTACTCTGGCACCCCGGAAGGTGGCACAACAATGGAAAAAATATTGTCCAAAAGTTTGTGTTTTAAAATTCGGTCATTAGCTGTAGTTGATGTGAGTGATGGTGAAGCATTAACTTCAATTAGCCATGGTTTAAGCTTATTATCAATAATAATATCGTATCCATAACATTCAAAGCAGTGGCGATCGGTGGCAATAACAGGCGCAATGGCTTTTAGTGAATGAATTATCAACCAACTGATTTGGTCGAATAAGCGTTCCGTGACTTTTTTACCACGAGTACTTTCCAGGAACAGCCTCAGATTCTCGACGCTCAACTTACCACCGTGTAAGGAATTGTATTCGCCCTGTAAAATTTTCGAAAAATGTTAACAGAGACCCAAAATTGCCTGCGGTTTGTACCCACCCCATGTTTTTGAACGGAAACGTTTGTTAGATGAACGTACATATTGTCCAGTTCAGCCACACTGGAATCGTACTTAACAGTGCAAAATCTGCAGAAGCCTTTTCGAAATTGGTACGCTTTAAGTGGTCGAAATGATGTTACCAAAACATACAATCTAAGATCGAATTTTTTACCGCCTATTAATAGTGGATTATCAATATACCTGAAACATTAAGTGTTCTAGAAATCTATAAATTTCCTCAGGTATACTCACTTTGATATAACATAACTTTCCTTCGACAGTTGTTGCTGAAAAGGTACTTTGGATTCTCGTGACCATCGTTTCAATTTGGATAGTTTGTTTATTAGGAAAATACCAGAACCTTGTGACCGACCACACGGTTTCATTATCCATGTGCTCTGTGGGGCTTTTCTGTATTCCTCAACGAACATATTGTAATCTGCTGGTAGTACAAATGTAACCGGAATAAAATCGAGGTGAAGAAACTTTGAGTCGCTTCGTTCGGCCAAAATGTTGCCCTCTTTTTCCAAGTCTCTGCGGTATCGTTTTATATTTTTTACTAGTAGGTCTTTTCTTGATATTTCGTAATGGTTGGGAAAATGATTAATTGTCCTGTAAGAAAAAGATGCTAGATGGAAGAACATAATCACAGATTATTATCGTGTCTATCCTGGTACACCCTGTGTACAGGGTGTCCCATTTTCGACACTTTTAGGGGGTATTGGCGTTATTATCAAAGATAGAGTGTTGCGGTTTTCACATTCCTGTCATACTTTTTTACGAAATGAAAGATTCTGGGGTCAAATTTGTCATGGCTCTCTTAGTTTTTAATCTACAGAGTGATTCTGAAAATCTTTGCTTTTTAGACACCCCTTGTATTTCCGTTATGCGTCCACTTATCAAAAAGGTGAAAACTGATCTTGATAGAGTTTTTTACGTAGAATTCAGTGGCGTAGGCAGTTTTTGTGTAAAAGGTTTAGTTTTTGAGATGTTGCCCAAAATTTGGGCTTTCCAAAAATATATAATACTTAATATTTATTTTGAAAAACAAGCTCAAAATTCGATATTTTTAATAATTTTCTTTATTTATAACAGTAGACCATGGCTAATTTTTTAGAAACAAATGCAAAATTTTCTCAATGCGTAATTATTCTAAAGCTAAACACTACAAAAGATAATTTTAATGCATTGTATAAAACATACCAACAATACAGGGTGTCTCACGCTTGTGGCCTATTAGAAGTATTAAGAGAACCAAATGAGATAGAGAGCTGAAATTTTGCATGCAGGCCTAGCTTCATATAATCTATCAACTGAAAATATTTGCAAGATGGCGGCACATCCTGTTATACCGGAAGTTGATACCAACTTCGTTATTTTAAATGGGATACCCTGTATTTATATATTTTTTCTAATTCCCCAAGAAATTCTGAGTCTTTTGACATAAAACATCCTATACCTAAATTTTACCGTTTTCGAGGAAAAAAATATTATCTAAACTTTTTACAAAAAATCAAGTCACATTTAAATTGTAATATCTTCGTTAAAAGTGAAGATAAAAAACTGAAATTTTCACAGTAGCGTTATGGGACTTTGTGGCTTCTGTCCATAGCAAATTATTTCAAAATTATTATGTACAGGGCGATATTTAATTCATAACATTTCGTTCTCATAAAATGTCAAACAACTCATTTTTCTTAAATGGGACACTATGTATTATTCTACATCATTCGATAGATCGTGAAAATATCTATCTATTCATATCAGGTATTTCTATACCTAACTTTAACTGTTTTCCAGTTATTTGCTATTTTATAAATTAGTTACTAACCTATCATTAAGAAATTATTTATAACTAAACTATTAAAAAAATATCGAAGTTGATACAAAGCATCATCTGATATGATTCTTAAGATATGAAAAAGTAGCATGCATGGCCCCCCATGTTATGTTGACAATCAATCTGTCTACTGTTCTCTAAATCGTGGCTTACTATTCCATTTCTTAATGATAAATATGTAACTAATTTATAAAATCGCAAATAACTGGAAAACAGTTAAAGTTAGGTATAGAAACACCTGATATGAATAGATAGAGATTTTCACGTTCTATCGAATGATGTAGAATAATACATAGTGTCCCATTTAGGAAAAATGAGTTTTTTGACATTTTATGAGAACGAAATGTTATGAATTAAACATCGCCCTGTACATAATAATTTTGAAATAATTTGCCATGGACAGAAGCCACAAAGTCCCATAACGCTATTGTGAAAATTTCAGTTTTTTATCTTTACTTTTAACGAAGATATTACAATTTAAATGTGACTTGATTTTTTGTAAAAAGTTTAGATAATATTTTTTTTCTCGAAAACGGTTAAATTTAGGTATAGGAATTTTT
Source organism: Pediacus dermestoides (assembly GCA_963942485.1). NCBI lineage: Eukaryota > Metazoa > Arthropoda > Insecta > Coleoptera > Cucujidae > Pediacus > Pediacus dermestoides. The sequence continues at coordinate 10,437,812 of OZ012625.1, forward strand.
ATGTCAAAAGACTCAGAATTTTTCGGGGAATTAGAAAAAAAATAGAAGTACAGGGTATCCTATTTAAAATAACGAAGTTGGTATCAACTTCCGGTATAACCTGATGTACCGCCATCTTGAAAACATTTTCAGTTGATGGATTATATGAAGCTAGGCCTGCATGCAAAATTTCAGCTCTCTATCTCATTTGGTTCTCCTAATACTTCTAATAGGCCACAAGCGTGAGACACCCTGTATAATACTTCTCATAATTATCATAAACGGCCATTGTAATAAAAAATTAAAAGTAAAATAAAAACACCTACGTAACAAAAATATTTCTTCAATAATGGAAATCTGACAAATCTGTCAAATTTTGCATTTGTTTCTAATAAACTAGCCATGGCCTACTGTTATAAATAAAGAAAATTATTAAAAATATCGAATTTTGAGGTTGTTTTTCAAAATAAATATTAAGTATTGTATATTTTTGGAAAGCCCAAATTTTGCTTAATCAATATAAAAAATATTATATAGGGTGTCCCATTAAAAAAAACATAAGTTTATGTAATATCTCAAAAACTAAATCTTTTACACAAAAACTGTCTACGCCACTGAATTCTACGTAAAAAACTCTTTCAAGATCAGTTTTCACCTTTTTGATAAGTAGACGCATAACGTAAATACGAGGGGTGTCTAAAAAACAAAGATTTTCAGAATCACTCTGTAGATTAAAAACTAAGAGAGCCATGACAAATTTAACCCCGGAATATTTCGATTCGCAAAAAAGTAGGTACAGGAATGTGAAAACTGCAACACTCTATCTTGGATAATAACGCCAATACCCCCTAAAAGTGTCGAAAATGGGACACCCTGTACACTGACTAGCAAAAAATTGAGGTCACATTGAAATTTTCTGTTTCAAGCAAGCAGAGCCTTTGTGGTGTACAAAAGCTGTTTCAGTTCTATCATGAGACAGGCCGGATAACCAGAAGACCAGGATCAGGACGTAAAAGAGACCACCCAAAGAGATAACCGTTTTGCAAAACTTATTTTATACAAGGTGCTTTTGGTTGACCGTTAATTTTTAAAAATCTTGGAAATTGGAAAAACGTAATTAATTATAATACCGTTAATTTTAAGACCTTACAACCTTAATAGTTTTATGTCTCGAATTAAGTGTAGAATTCGAAAATCTAGAAATATATAGGGTGTTCCATTTAAAAAAATTAAGTTATCATTGATCAAAGCTTTTAAAAATGAACGGACAACCACCAAAAAAATTAAAAAGTGTAAATAATTATAATACCGTTAGTGTTAGGACCATGCAACCTTAATACTTTTATGTCTAAAATGAAGTGTAGAATCTAAAAATTCAAAAATATACAGGGTGTTCCATTTAAAATAACAAAGTTTGTGTCTACTTCGGTATAACCGGAAATACCAGAAAGGTGGCAATATTTTCATTAAATAGAGCACATTGTATAATGGGTGTGTAGCAATTTTTAGAACCAAATTGTGTTTAGTAATAGAGTTATATCTACTGTCAACTCGTTGTGACACACTCTGTATATGCCATTATTTTTACTCCTACTAGCTACAGGAACAAAAAATCAATGGTAATCCACTATAACACCATTAATTCTTAGTTTCTAGAAATATTTTTGAAGACTCACTGATTGTCGTTCATTCGGTAACCGCTGTCGACACTGAATAAACTGCGGCAAGTAAGAGTACCTGCCCAGTAAATATTCCAGTCATCTTCGGGGCCCACTTGCAACCATCCGCGCTTTTCACAATTGGCTACAACTACACTCTTGTCAAGATCCGTACAAAATGTAACACGCATTGTTGAACAAAAAATTTTGAGATAAAGGATCCTCCTCAGATATTGACAAAACTGGTTTCTATGGTAATTTATATAACACAAGTAGTGTCAAACTGAAAGACGTTTAGTACGTTCGGAACTAATTGTACATATTTATTTAGATCCTGTATGTACATAAAAAAGACTAATACACTTTAATTATAATTTAATTTTATATCGAAAACCATCCAGGTAGATTGGGTCTGTTTTTGTTTTGGTCTAAAAATTCTTTGTATCCCTCCTTGGACTGTTTTAGAGCATTCTCTCGGTCCTTGTTTTCAGTCTCTTTGACCTCGTCGGGAAAAAGATTCGGAAATTCAAATTTCTCTCCTTTAGGCTACAAAAATCGTCATAGATTCCAAACTAATTTAATTAAATCTGTAACTCTCTCACCAACACCACATAAGCATATTTTGTATCGTCTTCCTTAACAATGTAACCTTTACCAGGATCTTTCCTAGTTTTCCCCATGCCAATTCTGGCTCTTATTTCTACAGCTTTGATATTGTATATTTTTTCTAAGTAGTTCTTGATGTCGTGTCGAGTCATTTCCATTGAACAAGCAAACTGTACTACATTTGGGGGTTGCTCATCTACAGGTCGAACGAGTTTTAACCAAAAATTTGGTAGATACACCCTCAACTGTGGACCCCCTTTTTGGTAAATGGGATACCTAAAAGAACACGTGCTATTTAAGGGTTATTTAATGTAAATTTGCTTACCAGCGAGTAGACATGTTCTAATACTCTGTATAGGTTTTTGTTGTTTGATTAGTTTGATATTTCTACATACAAAAACGCTCCCGAACAGAAAATATAAAAGTAAGGTTAAGTTTTCTTCTTCTTCTTATTTTTGTTTATTAAGCTAAAAATAATTTTAGGAATTGGCACAGTTTCATATATAAGTTTCATATTTTTAATTGTACAATGTTATGAAAAGGAAGGTGATATAAAATCTATATTATAAAATGAGTTTTTAATATTGTATCAGACGAAGAAGACGAACAAAGTGTTATGGAAAATAACCAAATAACCGCAAAAAACTTCCTTATTGCATAATTTTGAATTTTATTGAAAATGTCCCAAACACTAAAGCTTAATAACGGTCGAAATATTCCAATTTTGGGATTGGGCACATTTAAGGTAAATAATAAAAGTTATTTTCCATTTGTAGTAAAATAACTATAACATCTTAAGTTACCTACTTATTTTTTAGTCGCAAGCCGGCGAAGTTGTACAAGCAGTTAAAGATGCTATCGATGCCGGTTATCGTCATTTTGACTGTGCCTGGTTCTATGGGAATGAAGAACAAGTTGGGGAGGGCATTCGCTCCAAAATCGCCCAAGGAGTTGTGAAACGAGAGGATTTATTCATCACCAGCAAAGTATTTTGTATAAGTAAATAGTCAGATTATAAAATCGCTTCATATTCTGTTTATTGCAGTTATGGAACAATTTCCACGCCAAGGAAAAAGTTGTTCCAATGCTGAAAGAATCCCTGCATAATTTCAAGATAGATTACGTTGATTTGTACTTGATACATTGGCCATTCGGTTTCAAGGTAACCAAACGAGAAAACTAACTACTATTATTTAGTCCAGGAAAAATAGACGAAAAAAAGGCAGAGCTGGAAAAAAATTGTAACAGGCTGAATTTTTGCATGCATCTTAGTATTATAGCCCTCAATAATGTGTGAAAGTTCCCCATCGATTTGATGGCTGCTAACTGAGTTACTCGAGGTCAAAGGTCGCGATAAACAATTTTTTGCAAAATTCTCGAGAACGGCGACATTTATTGAAAAATATATAGAGAGCTAATTTGTAGCTGAGGCGATTTGCTATAAAAACTTATTAAGAAGTTTTTTTGTAGGGGCAATCGTTCACGAGATATAGCGTTTCAAAAACCAAGAACGTAGAGGACTTACTTCACTACGAAGAATAACGACTGATCTTAGGATATAATGTTGAATAATGAATTATTATTCAATATGTACAGGGTGTCTCAATTTCGATGAGAATGGGGGTTTCACCCATTTCTAGGCGAGATAGAAAAAAATGGTTTTCGCAACACTGTGCTCGATTTTTAAGAAAAATCGATTGGTAAAAACCACATCTTGATATCTCTAACCGTTATCAAGATATCTTTAAAAAGTGACATTTGGCCGATTTTTAAAAAGTGTCATAGCTTTTTTGTTTATTAAAATATTTTAAATCTGTAAAGTGTTTGTTGTTGTAGTTTTTCACGTAGAATAATGTGCACTAGACATTTTTGTTCTAGGTTCAATACATTTCGAGTTATTACACCTAACTTTCTTATTTTAAATGCAAACCATAGTTGACTATGCCATTAAAAAATTAATTGCTTATTTTTTTATATTTTCAAAAATATATATCTTGGTATACTTATTTTTATATCTCACTAAATTATACGTTTTTATATTTTTAAATTCGTAAATTAAATGTTTTGAATATTATTAGTAGGCATTGTTAAAGAAAAATATATCAATGAACCAACGTCGAATGGTAACAACACAGCCACGTTAATATTAATCAACATAAACTTAAGATTTTACATTTTTTTATAGAAATCATTTTAGTAAATTATAAACTTGTTAAACAAATAATTGTTTAATTTAAATATTCAAATTGCTGCCGATAATGTTGTATTGCAGCATGAATCACGTTAAAAATCTGATTTGGTTTTATATTTCTAATTATTTGCAATCTGCCTCACTTTATGCTCAATTTCTTCTTTTATGTTCGATTTATTTAAAAAAAAATATTGTCCTTGCCAAAAGTTTATGTGTTCAACAGAACGGACAACAACTTGAACATTTAATTCAACAAATTCGTACTATAATGTGTTGCAATTGTTTATTTATTAGTTCTCTTTCAGTTATATATTTTGTATTTCTGTTTATTTATTGTTGATTTTTTACCTGTTAAATTTGATATATTATTGTTGATAAATGGATTTTACTATTTGACGCTGGTTCATTGATATAACATTTTCTTTAACAACGCCTACTAATAATATTCAAAACATTTAATTTACGAACTTAAAAATATAAAAACGTATAATTCAGTGAGATATAAAAATAAGTATACCAAGATATATATTTTTGAAAATCTAAAAAAATAAGCAATTTTTAATGGCATAGCCAACTATGGTTTGCATTTAAAATAAGAAAGTTAGGTGTAATAACTCGAAATGTTTTGAACCTAAAACAAAAATTTCTAGTGCACATTATTCTACGTGAAAAACTACTATAACAAACACTTTACAGATTTAAAATATTTTAATAAACAAAAAAGTTATGACCCTTTTTAAAAATCGGCCAAATCTCACTTTTTAAAGATATCTTAATAACAGTTAGAGATATCAAGATGTGGTTTTTACCAATCGATTTTTCTTAAAAATCGAGCACAGTATTGCGAAAACCATTTTTTTCTATCTCGCCTAGAAATGGGTGAAAACCCCCATTCCCATCGAAATTGAGACACCCTGTATATTTATGGCGTTTTTTATTTATTTGGGCATTTATGATACAGTAATTAACTTTCTTCAGTTTCGGAGAGCGATTGTTCCGTCACCAAAGTTTGGACGAGGAAAGACGATAGATCGGAGTCGTTATCGATCTCCTCGTTATCAATATTAAAATTTTCCATGTTTATACATGTTTGGCCATTACATTGGCTACAAACTACAGAACAGTTCAATCCTGCTTTCCGACATCCACAATTGGAACCACAGCCTTTCTTGCACTTACAAAATACTGTATTCAGTAATGCATCAGGGGCGTCTTGGAGCAGAGTTGTAACTGGCTCTAAAATGTTATTTTGTAGTACCCATCCCCAGTCCTGAGGATCAATTTCTCCATTTCAATTGTGGGTGTCGGCGAAAAGCAGAATTGAACTGTTCTGTAGTTTGTAGCCAATGTAATGGCCAAACATGTATGAACATGGAAAATTTTAATATTGATAACGAGGAGATCGATAACGACATCGATTCATCGTCTTTCCTCGTCGAAACTTTGGTGACGGAACAATCGCTCTCCGAAACTAAAGAAAGTTAATTACTGTATCATAAATGCCCAAATAAATACAATAAATGCACAAATAAATAAAAAACGCCATAAATATACATATTGAATAATAATTGATTATCCAACTTTCATATTCTAAGATCGGTCGTTATTCTTCGTAGTGAAGTAAGTCGTCTACGTTCTCAGTTTTTGAAACGCTATATCTCGTGAACGATTGCCCCTACAAAAAAACTTCTGAATAAGTTTTTATAGCAAATTGCCTCAGCTAAAAATTACCTCTCTATATTTTTTTCAATAAAGGTCGCCGTTCTCGAAATATTTGCAAAAAACTGTTTATCGCGACCTTTGACCTCGAGTAACTCAGTTAGCAGCCATCAAATCGATGGGGAACTTTCACACATTATTGAGGGCTATAATACTAAGGTGTTGCAAAAATTCAGGCTGTAACAATTTTTTTCCATGTTAAAGTCTATTTTTCCTGGACTATATTATCTAAATAACGATATTAAATTTCCTAGGAATCTGCTGCGTTATATCCGGTAGATTCAGGAGAGAATGCGTGGAGTGACACCGATTTTTTGGACACATGGAAGGGCATGGAAGAATGCGTGGATCTTGGCTTAACGAAAAGTATCGGTATATCCAACTTTAACAGCCAACAAATCGATCGCCTGTTGAGCAACTGCAAAATAAAACCAGCTGTGAATCAAATTGAAGTGAATCCAAATTTGAATCAGAAGAAACTCATCGAGTTCTGCAAGCAACGGGATATTGTTATTACCGGATATTGTCCTTTGGGTCGTATTGGTTCCGCTACGGAGCCGGGAGTTCCACAACCTACCATTTTGGATAAGAAAGTTGCGGAGATTGGGAAGAAATACAACAAATCGCCGGCACAAGTTATTTTGAATTATCTGGTAAGGGTGTTAATTCTTATGTTGTAAAGACAACTTTGGCTATAAGCCAAGTTAAACAAATTGAAATAATTCATGAGCTCAATTTTTTCGATTACCGAAGATCATTATGTCCTAGCTGGCGATTTTCGCTACAACACGGTTAAGGTCTGTCACCACTCGCGCGGGCGGAAACCCTTCAAGGGTCTAGGGTTCTCTACTATATTTATTACTACTACTATTGCTACTTTACTACTACTTACTAGGTACACACTCTACCTCCGTGATGGCGTAGAAAAGAGTTTTATAAAAAGAAAGAAATGGAAATTGGAACAAATAAGATCGTGTTTTTATTTTGTTTGTATACTCTAGCTCAAAAAGTAACTATAATTTATTTTAAATGACAACAATATGAGATCTATTGGAGATACAGGTTGATAAAATGGAAAAATTCATCTGTATAAAAAAATATGTAATAAGTTTGTCGTTTTACCTGAAACTTACCGTTAAGGAAATATTTAATGAAAAAACACAATTTCCCCAAAATTTTCAACTTATTTGTTGAATAACTTTTTAAATGTTGACAATATAAAAAAAAAATTAAAATAGAAATTGTAGAAAATATTTTTCTCTATAACTTTGTATTAACGCTTTTTATTCAAAAATGTAATAGGAACGAAGTTATTCAATAAATAAAATTAAGCTCATAAATACTTCAATTTGTTTAACTTCCGGCTAAATGGCTAAATGCGGCGCGACTAACCGAACTTTTTGTACACTTTTACTAGTAATATTTAATAATATACATATACATGTCATACTGCTTAAGGGTTTGCGTCGCGGGCTCTTCGCTCTTAGACTATGATTTAAATTATATTTATTAACAGAGATATACCTACTTTTTCTTTTCTTAAGATAACTTCTAAACCACTCGATCGATTTCCAATAAATGTAGTTCATTTCTCGGTAATGATGGGGTTCATTTATAAAAAAAAATCTCCAGTGGCGTAGATACTAAGGGACCATTCCACTATTTCCCTCCAATTTTCGACGCCACTGGATATATTGCGAATAAAATTAAATTTTTATATTGTTTGTTTAATTTAAAGAAAATAGTTACACTTGAAAATTTTTGTTTTAGTGTTTCCTTTTTGAGATATTTGAGTTTGACGGTTTGGAAACACAACCTCAAATGCTGTGCTGAATTAAAGAAAATTTCGGGTAGGCCTGGAAAATCCGAAAAATTGCCATCAAGTCTTGGCAGCGATTAATTCCGTGGCTAAAAGAGCTCGAAAATGTATCGAAGCCTATTTTGAGAACTTGCTCGAATTTTTTTTTAGTTCAGAGCAGCATTTGGGTTGTGTTTCCAAACCGTCAAACTCAAATATCTAAAAAGCGAAGCCTTAACTTAAATTTTTTCAAGAGTAACTATTTTCTCTACTATGAACAGACAATCCAAAAATTGAATTTTCTTTGCGATATATCCAGTGGCGCCAAAGAATGGAGGGGAAAAGTGGAACAGTCTGCCAGTATCTACGCTACTGGAGAAGTTTTTTATAAATGAACCCCATCATTATCTAGAAATGTAGTACATTACTCTGTGTGTGAAATTTAATGGAAATCGATCTAATGATTTAGGAATTATGTTAAGAAAACGAGTTTTTGTTTTAAACTTTGACACCCTGTATCTTTGGCATAAAACATTTTTGAGCAAAGTTTTTTAATAAAAGTCTATTTTTTTCTTGATGCTCTATCACCTCCCAAAATTAATGACGTTCACCCTGTATGTGGAAAGTTCGGCCTGTTAAAATAATGTATGCCTCCTTTTTTTAACTCTTTTGCTATTATTTTAATTTGCTTTAATTATATTTTAACACGGAGAGGGAAACTTTATGTCCAATTTAAATTTAAGAGGATATCGCTAAAACCTTGTAGTTATCGATTTTGTAGGTAATTTCCACGTGAACACAAAGGAATTTGCCATTTATCTTTTAATGGAAATTTATATATATTTATTATGTATTTTAAGTTGAACATAGCATAATAGACATGTAATAGAATCATTTTTACTAATTGCTGTTTTAGATATCTTTGGGAATTACTGTCGTTCCAAAATCGGTCACCAAATCCAGAATTACCGAAAATCTCCAAGTTTTCGATTTTAGATTGGATGCTCAAGATGTGGCTTATTTAGACTCATGCAACAAAAATCAAAGAATTTGTGGATTGGCCGCATTTAAAAATCACAAGGACTATCCATTTAACATCGAATTTTGAAGAATAAAAATGTTTATCTTGTTTATTTATTCTAAATGTCTAACTTGTGTTGGTTGTTTGTTTTGTACTCAGCTTATTAATCTCATAATTTAATTGATATTTATTTTTATGGCAAATAAAAACTATAAAATCACGAAGTTTGTATAATTACTATTTAGTGTTCTATTTGACGCCTGAAACTGATAATCATTTTATTTACTCGCAATCTGCGAGGCGAGATAACAAAATTATCTTGCTAAAACGAACTTACAGTAAATATCAGCATTTGTAGCAATGTCTAAAACACTAAAATTAAATAATGGCTACGAAATCCCTTCAATTGGATTAGGAACATACAAAGTAAGTTTCATCTACTCGATAATTTTTATTGTGATAATTTTTTCAAGTCACGTCCTGGTGAATTAGAACAAGCCATAAAGGATGCAATAGACGCAGGATATCGTCACTTTGACTGTGCTTGGATTTACGGTAACGAAGCTGAGGTTGGTGCTGGTATAAAAGCCAAAATTGACGAGGGAGTGATTAAAAGAGAGGAATTATTCATATCAAGCAAAGTAAGCTATATGCATTTTAATATTTTAGGTAGGTGCCCCCTTTATACGCATGTTTATTGTAGCTCTGGAACAATTTTCATGATAAGAAGAACGTCGTACCAAAACTCAAAGAATCGTTAAGCAGTTTTGGGCTTAACTATCTCGATTTGTTTTTGATGCATTGGCCCTACGGTTTCAAAGTAATATTTGCATAACAATAAAATGTTAATTTAATTTATTTGTACTTGAAGGAAACCGCCGATGTATTCCCAGCAAATGGCTGTAAGTCCTACAGCGATGTGGACTATTTAGAAACATGGCAAGGAATGGAAGAATGCGTAGATCTCGGCCTAGCAAAAACTATAGGAGTATCAAATTTCAACGAGGAACAACTACAGCGCTTAATGATGAATTGTAAAATTAAACCTGCCGTTAATCAAATCGAGGTGAATCCGAATTTGAATCAAAAAGATTTGAGGTGCTTCTGCCGTCAGAACGACATCGTGGTGGTGGGATATTGTCCACTAGGTCGAAGCAATCTAAGCGGCACTCCCGGTTATCCGGAGTCCAGTATTTTGGACCCCAAAGTGATTGAAATCGGGAAGAAGCACAACAAGTCTCCAGCTCAAGTGGTTTTAAATTACTTGGTAGAAACATGACGCGAAAAAGGAATTAAAGCTTAAATTGTTTTAATTTTAGATATCTTTGGGTATTGGTGTTATTCCAAAATCTACCACGAAATCAAGGATAATGGAAAATATAGATGTGTATAATTTTGAACTGGACCCTGAGGACGTAGAGTATTTAAATAGTTGCAATAAAAATGTGCGGCTGTGTCCCTCTACAAATTATAAAGACCATAAATATTTTCCTTTTGAATTGTAATTTTATAAAGTGTTGATGGAAATATAAAACTGTATTAATATTACTGGTATAACGTTTGCTTTTTGTAGAAAATAATTCAAACAGAATGCAAAAGAAATTTACGATTTCCTAACAAAAATATGTGCCCAACACATGACTTTCTTATACGGATAGTATCACAATAATTACTTTTCCTAAAGAAATTAAGTTAAATTTCTTGTAAAAATCGTGTTTCAATTTTGAGCGTTTCCAGCAATATATTCAAATAAATTTCGGAAGTCTCTCTCGCACTTATTGCAATACGCATAAATCTGTCCTGGTCCCACTCATTATAATAACCGAATTTTACGACAAAAATATGTTTTATTTTTTTGAAATTTTTTTGACAGAATTTCAAAAAAAAGTTCAAACAAAATTTGTTCAAAATTCAATTCTAACTCTATGTTAAAGAATAAAAAAATCTCATAAATCGTTTACTTTTCAAGATATTCCTAAAAAACCTAAAAATGTCTTCAGGTAAGTGTCACTCGTGTTGGTGCTAGATGAAAAACATTTAATGTGGCACCCAGAAATTTGTTCAAACTCTTAAATATGAAATTTGATTCAAATCCGGTAAGTCGTTTTTGAGTTATGGTGGATACAGACAGACACACAGACAGACATCATGGCGAAAATGGTCAAAATGGATTCAGGGGCCCTCAAAACGTGTAAATCCATCAAAATCCCGATGTCGAAAAAATCACGATTACTATACTTTCTTATTACTTCGTATAAGAAAGTAACAATTAAATCGAGATATTTTAATATATTTTTAAATTTCGCGCCTAAGTTTAGCGCCATCTATCGTGATTTCGTCGAATGAAACAAAGAAGAAGAGTTTAACCTTCATTGATTTTGACAGTTGTCAGCGTTGTCAGTTTTGGTCCCCTAAATTTTAGTTAATAGTCCAAATTATCTTTAAACGCAGAAAAACCCAAAAGGTAAACCCATTTAATACTTCCAACTATAAACAGTGCATGAAATAAACTACAAATTATTGCTTTTTCGTATAAGCTGCGTTATGTTATGTTATGTAATTGACTTAACCTATAATTTCTTTTCAGATTCAAAATGGGACACGGTTTTGGAGAACTATACAAGCTTCGTGGGATTATCACCTACAGAGTATCGCCATTTGAGCTAAAAGCCTTTGCAGGGATGATTAGTCATGGAGTTCCCAACACAGTTCGAAGATTTGCCGAAAATGTTATGTATATTGCTCCACGTAAGTTTTAGCTCATGATTACGTGAACTTATTGAGTTTAAATACAATTTATGTTTCAGCTACTATCGCTGCGTATGTTGTATACGACCAAGTGGAAAAGGAACACGACCGATTGGACCACAAAAATCCCGCAGATTTCGTTAATGATAAATAAATTTATTTCCAGTAGGTGTGATGTGTTAGTATATTTAAAATAAAGTTCGAGTATTTAGCGATTTATCAATTTTTCAATTACGAGTAGTTAAGCGGACCACCTGATTGGGAAATTATTCAGTAAATTCTACTATTAATTTAAGAAAATATATGCATCTTATCAGAACCTGACCACCAGTAATATTTCTGTGAATGTTACTGTAGAATTATTTTACTAAATAAACAGAGAAATACATTTTTAGGGGTTTCAAACTTTGCATTTTTAAGTCCAGTGTTTAAATTAGGCAACCAACTTTACATAGGTGATACGTATGTTCGTTAGTTCCGCGTTAATGAACAACTCTTGTATAATTTGACGGAAGTAGAAGAAGAAGAACATTTATTTTAGGTTATATTTATAACCTGTCATGTGTTCAAGTATTCTTTATTTTTTAATATTCTAATTGTTTAATGCATAATGGCTATGTATGGATGTCGGATTTGGCGTCGAATTCTATCCAATAAAATAGAAAACGGCATCAACTACTCTACAGCTGCTGCACAACCAAAAATCACCGATACAAAAAAAGGACACTGTCTTATAAGTTCTCACCGTCCGAAATTAAACCACTATGTCTCAGTAAGTTACAACAAATTAGACGAGGTCCCCTTAGTTTCAAAAGGATGGAATCATTCGAAATCCAAGGGCGATTCCTTTAGAATAGTTCCATATCCGGAAACCTTGGAAGAACCATCGTACAAGTTCGAAGATTACAACATACATCCTGACATTATCGAGGCGCTTAGACAAGATTACATTTACAAAGCCACCGAGTTACAGGCCTCAGCTATAGAGCACATTCGTTCCAATAAACATATACTCTTAGCAGCTGAGACAGGTTGTGGTAAAACATTAGCGTATTTATTACCAATTATCCAGAGTTTGATTGGCAGGCAGACAGAAGAGTTGAACTCACCGAAAGCTGTGGTGTTAGTCCCCAATAGAGAACTCGCATACCAAATAGGCGAAGTTGCAACTCGAATATGTGAACCAGTTGGAGTAGGTGTTAAAATTATAGTTGGAGGTCGCACAAAGAAAATTATGCTGAATCCAGTTTTCGATAAAGTTGATCTGTTAGTGGCTACGCCTGGCGTGTTAGGTAAACTCGCAACAGTTGGTATCTACAAATTAAACGACGTGGATCACACTGTATTAGACGAAGCGGACACGCTGTTGGATGACAGTTTTGTCGAACGCATTTCAGGTCTATCCAAGCGATTATCGCAGTCGCAGTTCATTCTAGTCTCGGCAACATTACCAAGGAAATTACCGGATGTTCTGCTACCGATTCAACAAAACATGCATGAAATTATATCACCGAAAATACACAGGCCCTTGCTTCATGTTAACCAGAAATTCCTGCGTTTAACCAAATCAGCCAAACCAAGCCAATTGCTACAACTGGCGAAGGCAAACAACGCCCCCATGCTGGTGTTTACAAATCGCAACGAAACGTGCAATTGGGTTGCTTTGTTTCTCAGAGAGAATGGTGTGCCCTGCTCTAATATTAACGGGGACATGAACCACGCTTTAAGAATCGATCAGTGGAATCAGTTTGTACGAAAGGAAACTAAAATCCTGTCGGCTACAGATGTAGCTTCCAGAGGTTTAAACACCATTCAAGTGAAGCATGTTTTGAATTACGATTTTCCATTTTATGCTGCTGATTATCTACATCGCGTTGGGAGAGTAGGACGGTTAGGAAGTTCTGAAGGCTGTAAAATAACGAACTTTATTTCGGGTAGTCGGGAAATTCAATTGGTTCAACAAATAGAAGTAAGTTTAAGTTAATGAGAGGCTTTCCTCCTACAACAGTTTAATTACCATTGTTTATAACACCCCACAATTTGTTTCAGCTGGCGATAAGAACAGATCAACCCCTGCCTAACGTAGATGGAAATATTACAAACATTGTTCAAAGAAATATACTACGACAAATGAAAGATATTAGCTGAAAATAAAACGTGTATTTCTGACATTATTTTATAATAAAATCTTAAACATTTCTTGTTGTTCTGTATTAAAGTCCCACAGAATCAGAGTATAAAAACTACTTAATATAATCACTACGCTTCACAGTCATCGCTATCACTATCATCTTGTATTGAATCACCCTCACAGCTTACGGATTCATCTGAACTAGAATCATCATCAGAACTGAGTTCATGGCACACAGTTGGTCTATTATTATTCACAAAAGAGTACACATCTTCTTCCTCTTGAATGGTTTCAGTCTCTTTGTCATCATCAAATTCCTTAGGCCACACTTTGTCCTCTTTATAATACCGAATGTGATCTTCGGTTATAACACGCACAATTTCACCTTTCACTTTTAAACCCTCCTCAATTGGCTCTATGAGAACGTAATTGCCACGTTTGATCCAAATAAATTTGCGAAATTTGACGGGCATTGACACGAGGAAGGTGGAACCGTCCGGAGTGGTCACTTCATGTAAATTGTTTCCTTTTATATTTAGAACACGGACTATCTGCTGGTTTTCTTTTGGAGGGGCGAAGTCATTGTCGAGCTCCTCTTTTAAGATGTGCTTTCTTCTAACTGCTCTTGACATTTCTGCAAAAGAGAATTTTGTTTAGTATAGGAAGCATATTGATGGATAAAAGAATAAACTATGAAAATATTAGAGACTTTCTAGTAATAATAGGAATATAAACTGCTGGCCAATTGAAACGTACCAAGCGAATTTTTAGGTTAAATTTAAAGTCAAATATTTTGAAAAATAAAAAAGATATCAACATGCGGTTTTCAGGATTTCAGAGATAATTTAATTGAGAAAACGATAGTGTTACCCGATTTTTTAACTTTGAAGTACATTACTATCTACAGGGTATGAAAGAAAGTCTTCCTTTTTTTGTCAAATTTTATAACTACCGTGATTCCACAAAATTTTTTTTATATTTTTTTGATGTAGATTTTTTTAGTCCTTACTTAATGGGAAAACAACCTGTTTCTCAAAATTTTGATATCCCTGTTATTTTATAAGATACCGAATATTTGCTGAAAATTTGATTTTTTCTTTGTTTTTTGTCGTTAGGCCGTATTGTGTTTTGTAAGAACCAATCTCTGTAGTTGATTATGATACCTTATGAATGGCTTTCTTATAAAAGGTACACTTTTTGTACTTTTATTAATTTATTGGTAAACAGTGGCTTATCAAAAATCGGTACACGTTCGCTAATTGGTAAATTTTTTTTATTCATTTTTTGAGGCTATTTTCTTAATGGAATAGAATGGAATTTAGTTAGTTTATGTTCACCATTGGTTTAAGTGACTTATATCCTCGAAACGGGTTTTTCACTTTTTCAAAAATTTGCTCATATCCGTGTAAACCGGGTGGCTACGAAATCGTTTTACAACCCCCACCATTTTGTTACATTTAACTGTATTAATTTGAAATTTGGCATGGTTTGATTGTTGAAAGGAATAATTATTTTGATGTTTAAAACAACCTGATGACACTTCCTGTTTCACCGGAAGGGCCACCTACTAGCTTGCAAAATTTTTTAAAACAACCCTGTATATTTTTTTTCCATAAGAATTAGATTCTACTTAAAATTACCTTTTTATCGACATATCACATGATGACATTTGCTTTCAAAATGGCAGCATAATTATTATTGCAAAAACCTGTTCAATAATATTAAATTTAATAAAAAATTCGGTATATTATAAAATAAGAGGGATATAAAAATTTTGAGAAATTGGTTTTTTCCTCATTAACCAGGGACTAAAAAAATGGACACCAAAAAAATATTAAATTTTTTTTGTAGAATTCCGGTAGGTATAAAGTTTGAAAAAAAAAGACGACTTTTTTTCATACCCTGTAGATAGTAACGTACTTCAAAGTAAAAATATCTGATGTGCCCAACACATGACTTTCTTATACTTACGGATAGTATCACAATAATTACTTTTCCTAAAGAAATTAAGTTAAATTTATTGTAAACATTTTGAAGGTTTCCAGTAATTTTCAAATAGTCTCTGTCGCACTTATTGCAATACGCATAAATCTGTCCTTGTCCCACTCATTATAACCGAATTTGACGACAAAAATGTGTTTTATTTTAGATTTTTGACCTATTACTCACTTAAAAAAATCTCCCGGTATGAAATTACATTTATTTATTCATTATTATTGTTTTCGGTACCATAGAAACCAGTAAAATAAAAAAAACTAATGGACCGGTCCTTCTGGGATTCGAACCCGGGACCTTCCGTTTGGGAGCCATATAATGAAACACATGGTCTACCTCGACCATCGGATTCAACTATCAACGCGCGCTATGAGAAATATAAAGTGTTTTAAGAATATCTAGTTTTTTTGAAATTTTTTTGACGGAATTTCAAAAAAAAGTTTAAACAAAATTTGTTCAAAATTTAATTCTAAATCAATGTTAAAGAAAAAAAAAATCTCATAAATTGTTTATTTTCCAAGATATTCCTGAAAAACCTAAAAATGTCTTCAGGTAACTGTCACTTGTTTTGGTGCTAGATGAAAAACATTTAATGTGGCACCCACAATTTTGTTCAAACTCTTAAATATGAAATTTGAATCAAATCTGATAACTCGTTTTTGAGTTATGGATACAGAAAGACACAAAAAATTATTTTTTTCTAAAAAGAGATAATCTCACCCCTGTGGTTACGCCACTGCTTGAAGTAGGAAAACAAATTATAATGATTAAATATGGCACTTATTAAGAAAATAATATCCACCAATTTTCAATAAAATATTTCCTTTATAGTCCTTCAGCTAGGGGTCAAAAGGTAGGAAGTAAAAGCGGGATGAGACGACGCAGTGTTTTCTGAAGGTTTTTTGGTCGCTGAATCCGAATCCGTGCGTCGTTTTTCAATAAAGTGGTGCAAACAAAAGTTATTAACAATTTATTGTTTAAAACGCAATAACTCGAAAAGTATAGATTTTACCGAGCATTTTACCATAAAAAGTTTCAAACAAAAGTTGTTCAAAATAAAAAGACTCTCCGAAAAGTTCATATGGTATTTTGTCATAAAGTCGCACGGACAAAAGTTATTAACAATTTATTGTTTAAATGTTTAAATTAACAGAATTTCAAAAAAAAGTTCAAACAGAATTTGTTCAAAATTCAATTCTAAATCAATGTTAAAGAATAAAAAAATTTCATAAATTGTTTATTTTTCAAGATATTCCTAAAAAACCTAAAAATGTCATCAGGTAACTGTCACTTGTTTTGGTGCTAGATGAAAAACATTGAATGTGGCACCCACAAATTTGTTCAAACTCTTAAATATGAAATTTGAATCAAATCCGAGAAGTCGTTTTTGAGTTATGGTGGATACAGACAGACAGACAGACACACAGACACACATCATGGGGAAATGGTCAAAATGGATTCAGGGGCCCTCAAAACGTGTAAATCCATCAAAATCTTGAAGTCGAAAAAAATCACGATTACTATACTTCCTTATACTACGTATAAGAAAGTAAAAATCGGGTCACACTATTGTTTTCGCAATTAAATTATTTCTCGAATCCTGAGAACCTCATGTTGATATCTTTTCTCCTTTTCAAAATATTTGACTTTAAATTCAACCTAAAAATTCGCTTGGTACGTTTCAATTGGCCAGCAGTTTATTTATTGACAAATACTAATAATTTTACGTTTTTTTGCGCGAAACGCATGTAAACATTAAAAACCGTCAGTAGGAAAATATCACACCGGATTCAAAACATCGAGAAATAAGCTACTTTTCCTGACTCACTTTTAGGCAAAATATCTTAAATACTTACAAGATTTTTCCATACTAAGTTCGGCAGTTTATACTAAAATTTACTTTACGGTTTTCTCTAAACTTCCCTACTCACACACCCAAAACGTCACTACCTACTCACAATCAACCATCAAAAATCATCCGTCATTTCCACATACCAAACAAAAAATGAGTGTTAAAGCTTTTACAGAGATTTACTCGGGTGCCTTCACACGATATTTAACCATTTCCAGAAGTTTAGGCGGCGACATTTACCAACAAAGTGAATTAGTGAACAATGTATTCCAAACAGAAATGAGCTTCTTGGAGGCAATGTGCAAATTTAAACAGCCAGTTCACACCCACGACCAAGACTTTCTTATAGAAACTCTCCAAAGACAAATTCAATTCGTCCAAAACTTTCGAAATGAGAACGGATCGTCACCATGCATATCTTATTTAATACTAGTAAGCGAGAGCGTGAAAATCCTAGAATGGGTGGTGAAACCAGACCCGATAAACTTCATCAATGACGTCAAGCGATCTGTAAACATCTACGAAGAGGAAATATTGGACAACAACGAAAACCAAACCGATGAAAACTTGAACTGGGTGAACACTTGGACGGAAACGTTGGAGCGAATTTCGCACTATGTTATGAAGTACCACAGCAAGGGCTTAGCGTGGATTGGCCTCATGTTGCCATCGCCAGTGTTACTTGGTGATATTCCCTTCGTCAACAGAAGATTCGACCACTTGGCGCTGTTTCAAGAAATTAATAAAGGCGAAAACATAATGCGAATACTCAGACAGACTAATCTAGAGGATTCTGGTGCAAGTAACAGTACCAAACTTTCGAAATACTCAACCTCTGTGAGGAAAACCACGGAAATCTTCGAGCAAAGCGGGAATCGGTGGCGGATAGAACACAAAAAGGGCGACCACAATAATCTCATCATACAAACAGCTGAAATAGACAACGTTATTTACGTGTATAACTGCGTGGACTGTACGATTTTAATTGAAAACACAGTGAATATTATAAGGATTGATAACTGTAGGAAAATATGTATTATTTTTAAAACCGTTTTATCCGAAATCGAACTAGTTGACTGTAAGGACGTGAAAATCCATATATTTGCCACGATACCAAGCGTGAAAATCAACAGTTGTCAGGATGTGAAATTGTTTATAACTCATCGGGCCCTAAACGTGGTTATTTACACAAACTTAAGCAGCAATGTTAGTGTTCTTTTCCCCTTTAACGATGGAGTTCACAGGGCTTTTGCCGTACCACAACTCTTAGCTACTACAATAGATCCTAACCGAGGGCTTCAAACCACTGTAATAAAGTAAAACACTCAAAAAAGTAAAATAAAATCATCTTTCATAAAATAATTGTTTACTTCTAAACTGAACAAATTTAGAATTCAAAATTGACTTTTTATTTTAAACTGTGATGCTTATAACTTTCAGATTTAATATACAGGGTGTTCGCGCGAAGTGGCTCACTATTGCTACTTCGTTATTATTGGAGCTACAAAGTCGGTTAAATTAGCAAACTAGTAGCATTTTTTCCGCTGATTACAATGGTGAAAACAGAAAAACAATTGACCATCTGGTTTTCGAGATATTCACAAAAATAACATTTTTTTAAATGGAACACCCTATATATTTTTGCAGAAATCGATGACAAATTAAATTCTGTACAAAAAATGTCCTTAATTTTTTTTTATTATAATTTAAAATAAGCGAGTTATTTTGAAAAAAAGTCTGCAATTCTTTAAAATCAAGTAGCCATAAAACGGAATAGTAATTTATTAAAACCAAACAATCATAATTTTGTATTTAAGCAAGTTGAAAAAAACTTGAAAGAATTACGGAAATATTACTATTTTATTTAATATTTTTAATGTACAGGTGTTTGCGCAAAGTGGTTCACTATTGCTAACTTTGTTATTATTGGAGCTACAAAGTCGGTTAAATTAGCAAACTAGTAGCATTTTTTCCGCTGATTATAATGGTGAAAACAAAAAAACAATTGACCATCTGGTTTTCGGGATATTCACTAAAAAACCATTTTTTAAATGGAACACCCTGTATATTTTTGCAAAAATCGATGATAAATTAAATTCTGAACAAAGAATGTTCTTATGCTTTTTTGACAATTATTTAAAATAAGCGAGTTATTTTGAAAAAAAGTTTTCAAAGCTTTAATATCAAGTAGCCATGAAAATCATAATTTTGTAAATTTTCAATATCTTCGTAATTCTTTCAAGTATTTTTTAACTTGTTTAAATTCAAAATTATGATTGTTTGGTTTTAATAAATTACTATTCCGTTTTACGGCTACTTGATTTTAAAGAATTGCAAACTTTTTTTCAAAATAACTCGCTTATTTTAAATTATTATCAAAAAAAGATGAGGACATTTTTTGTACAGAATTTAATTTGTCATCGTGATGATTGTTTGGTTTTAATAAATTACTATTCCGTTTTACGGCTACTTGATTTTAAAGAATTGCAAACTTTTTTTCAAAATAACTCGCTTATTTTAAATTATTATCAAAAAAAGATGAGGACATTTTTTGTATAGAATTTAATTTACCATCGATTTTTGCAAAAATATAGAGGGTGTTCCATTTAAAAAAATGTTGTTTTTTTGAATATCTTGAAAACGAGATAGTCAATTGTTTTTCTGTTTTCACCATTGTAATCAGCGGAAAAAATGCTACTAGTTTGCTAATTTAACCGACTTTGTAGCTCCAATAATAACGAAGTTAGCAATAGTGAGACACTTCGCGCGAACACCCTGTATAAGCCACGGACCAGGTTAGGTGGTTTTGGAAGGTTTTCTTCCTTTAAATAACAGCCTTTATTAATTAAACTTGAAGTGATTTTTTTTTGTTTTATCGGAACCCCAAGTTGCTATTTTCAAAAATCGCATTTAACGAGCAAGATTTTTAAAAAAACACTGTTTTGAAACCGCTGCCCAAATTTATGTAAAATTAATTTTGTTGCAAAGTAGAATGGTTCCATTTTGTCTATGTTCATTTCTGCGTTTTCAGGGACTTTAATTGCACATTTCAGAAATCGCGTTTTTTTTTAATTACAGTTTTGTAACCGCTGTTCGGATTTTTGTCCAAAATTCTTTATTTCAATTCAAAGTTGATAGCCCAGTAAGTAAATCTAGATTTGAAATTGGACCGAAGAATCCGATTAATTCAGGACAACATTTTTTTTATCAGTTTTGTGTCCCCCCTTGGAGAAGTGGAAGGTACAGTTTTACAACTAATAAAGTAGTTACTTTCTCCGCCATCATGAATTTAATTTTTTATTCTTTTTGGCGATTATCTTATTAGTTATTTTGCATTTCTTCATGAAAAATGTTATTACCACAGTTGTAGAGCATTACATTTTTTACAAATGTATGTTAATGGAAAATACAAACAAAATTATTAAATTATCTATTGTCCACTGCTTTTATCGACATCAATCGCCCGAAGTCTATACGACCCAAGGTAAACACGTCCATTTCCTCGCGCGTTTGACGCGTATTATTTACATTAAAAAATATTTTTTGATATCTTCATTAGCATACATTTGTAGAAAATTTAATACTCTATAACTTTGGTAATAGCCTTTTTCATCGAGAAATGCAAAATAACCGAGATAATAGGCAATAAAAATAAATAAATTCAAGATGGCGGAAATAGCAATTACTTTATTAGTTGTAAAACTGTACCTTCCACATCTCCAGGGTGGGGGACACAAAACTGTAATAAAAAATTTTTGTCCTAAATTAATCGGATTCCTCGGTCCAATTTCACGTAGATTCACTGGGCTATTAACGACGATTTTATTTTGTAAAATTCAAGCTGTTTATACAGGGTGTCCCAAAATTAGCATGCCAAAATGTACCAGCCGATTCTACGTTCAAAAATAAAGGGGGGCCCCAAAGAGGAGTTTTCTATAATATCTCTGCAACTATTTGAGGTTGATTCACGAAATTTGGTGTTTTTTTTTGCCACATACATACCTATTTCTTTTTCCAATTTTCAGAAATTTTGCCAGGGGCGTCACATACAGGGTGAGTGCTGGGTAAATTATGTCCCATATTTTTTGTGTGGATAATTTTTAGATTTTTTATATCAAATTATGAAACTTGGTCTATTTTTACACAGAAAAGGTCGTCTCTTTGAATCTTGAACCGTTTTCGACTAAAATCGTTTTGAAGTCAGGTCCATAAAAACTACACTAATAAAAATAATCACAAAATAAAAAAAAAATTATTTTGATATTTTGTTTTTATTATTAATATTTGACGAAAAAATGCTAAACGAAGTAATAAATTTTTTATAATTATACCCACAAAAAATATGGGGCATAATATACCCAGCACCAACCCTGTATGTGACGCCCCTGGCAAAATTTCTGAAAATTGGAAAAAGAAATATGTGGCAAATTATGAACGCTTCAAACTCACTAAATTTCGTGAATGTGCCTCAAACAGTTGCAAAGATATTACAGAAAACTCCTCTTTAGGGTCCCCCATTCGGGGGGCTGTAGCCTCCTTAGGAAGCATTTTACAACCTATATTTATTGAAACTTTTTGCATTATTTTTGAACGTAGAATCAGCTGGTAGATTTTGCAGACTAATTTTGGGAATTTTACCTTTTTTGTAGTTCAAAGTTAAAATGCGTCTTTCGAGGATTATTGTATTGTTATAAAATAGTATATTATTATAATCGCGATTGTAATACTATGCTTTTTCCACTCACATATTAAAGAAATAAATTAGACTCAAATTTTATAATTTTTTTGACACTTATTTAATTACTGACAAGCTAGTCCATTGTCAAGTGCAGAAAAACTTGATGGGGGGCGATTTAAAATATCATTGGTTCAGCAACATTGAATTATGAATTTGTGTATTTGTGATTGGTCGGATACACAGTGAATAATGAAAATAATTATGGGCTCGATTTTCCACGAAAAAAATACGAATAATTGACATAATTAAACAGGTGTGAAAAAAATTACAAATATGATTTTTGGCTACGACATCAGTAATTTCTAAAGATCAGAATTAAATGTGTATCGTATAAGAAAGTAACTTGTTAGATACATCAGATATTTTAGGAATATCTTGAAGAAAAACAATTCAGGAGATTTCTTTATTCTTTAAGATTTGTTTAGAATTATATTTTGAACATATCGGAATTGTACGTACTCTCTGAGGCAAAAGTTAATGAAGATAATAGTTTACCAATTTATAATATTTTTAACGAGATTTGGACGGCTTAAAATATGCGAAAATAAGCGACAATATCATAATCTGCATCACGTAAAGCCAGGAACAGACTGAGCAAACATTGTTGAACAACAGTTGGGCAACACAGGAGTTCGCTCAATGTATACGTGTTTGTCAACAGTTGGGCCGCTGTTGACGATCTGTTGCGCGATGTTCGCTCACGAGGCGGTACTTCAAAGAATGTGACTCAACAGTGCGCCAACAGTATCCCCAGTGTGTACGCGTATACCTACCGCAGAAATTTGGTATTTGGCACCTACTGAGCGAACACCTAAGCAACAAGGCAGGTCGATGTTGCCGAACAGTTTGTCAACTGCTAGTACGTTTTGTTCGCCAACAGCTGACCAACTGTTGTTCAACTGTTGTTCCACAATGTTTGCTCAGTCTGTTCCCACCTTTACGAATTTGTGTTGGCAATTGTCAAACTGTATTTTCCATCTCTTTCACTCTTGCGGTTTTCCACCTGTTGCTCTGTCTGACTTATTGCTTAGTAGAGGGAATAATTTTAATTATTCAAATTGAGGTTATGTTGTTTTGTTCTGACACGTGTTACACGAGTATGCACTAAAATGCCGTTATTAAAAATAAAAAGGAAATTTCGGTGGAGTGGAAAGTACTAAAATCGAAAATACGCGATTTTTACCTTTAAAAAAAGATG
Source organism: Pediacus dermestoides (assembly GCA_963942485.1). Lineage (NCBI taxonomy): Eukaryota > Metazoa > Arthropoda > Insecta > Coleoptera > Cucujidae > Pediacus > Pediacus dermestoides. The sequence continues at coordinate 10,461,446 of OZ012625.1, forward strand.
TCGGCTTTTCACCACCGGGTAGAATTGTGCAAAATGAGTTTTCCGGCTCGTATACTTATACAATTTCGAAAATCGGAAGCCAAATTCGTCTCGGAATTATTTCCCAGCAAAGTCTAAACGCTCTGTACTACTGCCAAGTGACGATACGCGCAACTTCAAGGCGCTACAGTAACTAAACAATTGCTAGCATGTAAAAATTTGTCATATCAAAGTTGTAGGTAATTGTGTGTTTAACAAATTTTAAATGAACATTTATGCGATAGCGCTGAAGGAAAAAAGATATTAGACCAAAACAATTTTCAACCCCCTTTTTTTCAATTAATCCGTTACTACTCGTTAAATACGCAAAATATGAAAAAATATCAAGTATACAAATTTGTAGAACTCGTTTGTCTTGTTAAAAATGGTATCGGGTGTTTTTTCGATAAAATAAAAAATACGGCTGTTTCTGTCGAGATAAGAATTCACCACTTAATTCAAGATGGCGGAAAAGCTACAAGAGGTTGAGGGTCGAAAACTCGGATTTAAGTTTTCCATATGGTACCCTAACGATGGAAAAAAAATTTATCTTACCCAACGAATTGCAATAATACCCATAGGAATCTATACTGGACTAAACAGCGTGATAAATATTTAGCAGCGGCAGATTATTGGCTGAATGATTGTTATTTGCTTCGTTGCTTAGCAACACATTTAAAAGACCCAATAAGCTGCCGCTGCTAAATTTTAAACACGCAATTAGTTAATTGAGCATCTAGCATAACTTGGTGTAACCGGGCATTAGAATACATGAACAAAATGAGTCTACAACTTTCCCACAAATGAGTTGGTTTAGATAAAATAAATAAACGTGAACTTAAGAAAAAAACATAAAAGTAAACTAACCTGGTAAAATAGTTTTTCACAATAAACTAAAAAAAAAACTGTTTTGTATGCAATGAATTTTTTTAACAAAAATGGCTGTTTGTCTGTAACCACACTGCTTCAGCGTTCTTGTTCGAATAGTTCGAATTCGAATTGCTTCCTCCTTTTACTTCCCGAACCCCCTCCAAACGCCATACCCTTCCTGTTTTCTTTCCAGTCCTACCAACTTCAAACCGTAAATACCAACCAATATAATAGGCAGCCAATATTACAGTCGAATAAAAATTGTGTGGGAATTTCACATCGGACATTTTTGAAATAATATGTATTATATGCAAAACAATTAATAATTAGTCCGGCAGATCTATTGTTTATTATTAATTTTTCAACCAAATCTGCGCGCGCATAATTATTAAATTTTGTACTAAAATTAGCCTCGTGGCAAACGGTTCTTAGACTTTGTGAAAATTTGAGCAACTTTTTACTAAATTACAATTACTGCGCATCGTTCAATAAATCATACATAGACAATAAGAGCGTAAGCTTAAAAAATCCTACAGAACTTGGGTTTGATGGCGTTAATAAAAACCAAAATTTCCCTCTCCCGAATGATTTAGACAAAAAACCTCGAAAATCGTTTTCTTTTGTAAAAATTTAGTTTCCTATATTCCTATTAGTTCTACCACAAATACACAATAATAGCGAAAGTTTAAAAAATCCTACAAAAATTTTGGGTTTAATGGCGTTAAGAAAACCATAAAATTTTCCCCCTTGTTAAGTTTTAGACAAAAACCTCCAAAATCGTTTTTTTTTTGTAAAAACTGTGTTTCCTTAAATTAGTCCCACAAATAGATAAATAATAGCGAAAGTTTAAAAACCCTACAAAAATTTTGGGTTTGATGGCGTAATAAAAACATAAAATTTTCCTATTCCCAAGTTTTGGACAAAAAACCTCGAAAATCGTTTTCTTTCGTAAAAATTGGGTTTCCTCAAATTAGTCCTACCCCAAATACGCAATAATAGCAAAAGTTAAAAAAAAACGCAATAAAAAAAAATTCCCCCTTCCGAAGTTTTGGACAGAAAAATTCGAAAATTGTTTTCATTTGTAAAAATTGGGTCTCCTACTAGTCTTACCGCAAATACACAATAATAGCAAAAGTTTTTAAAAAATCCTACAATAATTTTGGGTTTCATGGCGTTAATAAAAACATAAATATCCCTCTCCTGAAAGATTTGGACAAAAAACCTCGAAAATCGTTTGGTTTTGTAAAAATTGAATTGGCTATTGTCCTACCGCAAATACAAAATAATACCGATAATGTAAAAAATTCTACAAAAATTTTGGGTTTAATGGCGTAATAAAAACATAAAACTTTCCGCCTTCCAAAGTTTCGGGCAAAAAACCTCAAAAATTGTTTTCTTTTGTAAATATTGGATTTTCTATTAGTCCCACCGCAAAAAACTACCCTACAAAATTTGTCATATAGTCCTTCAGCTATGGGTCAAAAGGTAGGAAGTAAAAGTGTTTTCTGAAGGTTTTTTGGTCGCTGAATCCGAATCCGTGCGTCGTTTTTCAATAAAGTGGTGCAAACAAAAGTTATTAACAATTTATTGTTTAAAACGCAATAACTCGAGAAGTATAGATTTTACCGAGCATTTTATTAAAAAAAGTTTCAAACAAAAATTGTTCAAAATAAAAAGACTCTCCGAAAAGGTCATATGATATTTTGTCATAAAGTCGCACGGACAAAAGTTATTAAGAATTTATTGTTTAAATGTTTAAATTAACTCGAAAACGAAAAGTATACATTTTACCAAAAAAAATTTCAAACGAAAGTTGTTCAAAATAAAGAGACTCTCCGAAAAGGTCATATGGTATTTTGTCATAAAGTTGCTCGGACAAAAGTTATTAACAATTTATTGTTTAAAATGTAATAACTCGAAAAGTGTACATTTTACCAAAAAAAGTTTCAAACAAAAGTTGTGCAAAATAAAAAGACTCCTAAAATGTATGCTTTTTGGTTTGTTCCGTTTTAAACAATAAAATGTTAATAACATTTGTTCGAGCGACTTTATGACAAAATAAATACCATATGACCTTTTCTTTTTATTTTGCAAAACTTTTGTTTGAAACTTTTTTTGGTAAAATGTATACTTTTCGAGTTATTGCGTTTTAAACATTTAAACAATAAATTGTTAATAACTTTTGTCCGTGCGACTTTATGACAAAATATCATATGACCTTTTCGGAGTCTTTTTATTTTGAACAACTTTTGTTTGAAACTTTTTTTGGTAAAATGCTCGGTAAAATCTATACTTTTCGAGTTATTGCGTTTTAAACAATAAATTGAAAATAACTTTTGTTTGCACCACTTTATTGAAAAACGACGCACGGAGTCGGATTCAGCGACCAAAAAGCCTTCAGAAAACACTGCATCGTCTCATCCCACTTTTACATTCTACCTTTTGACCCCTAGCTGAAGGACTAATACCTATTTCTTGTAAAATTCAAAAATAAAAAAAAGTAACTACATAAGAGCCCTGACGCCTAATAATACCACAAAACCAGTAGATGTAAAAACGTAAAACAGAAAATAAAAAAAATTCAGTATTTATACTAAACATCCGAGAATTTTGATCCTACAATGTTTAGTTGCTTGGAATGGAGGGTGTAAATATCACCTGAAGTATTCCCTCCTGCGAAGCCCAGAAGTGGCCGCCATTTTAGGAAAATTTTCCAAAACCAAATATTTCTTTCTATCAGTAATACCTCAAGAACTCTTATTAAAAAATTAAAACGATAAAATTCACTACAAAACCGTCCTTATAACTTTTTCTTGTAAAAATAGCTAGTTAAAGTTGATTACTTTTTGCACTCATCAAATTCCAATTTTGGAGCAGAATTTAACTTCAAAACACTTTAACTTTTGTAATATTAATTTTAGAAGAGAAAAATGCATGGGACTCTTTTTGTAGAAAATTATACAAACTATTGTTCCAGTAGAACTAATAGAAAATGAGATATATACAAAAAAAAATTTTTTTCGTAGGACATGGTGGAAAACTGCATGTGCTATTTACTCGTGCAACACCACTAAACCCAAGCATAAAAACATTTGCATGACTTTTAGGTTTTTGATAAAAATAACTGTAATAAAATTAATTTTCAACCAAAGTTCACCTTTTTCTTGTTGATCTTCCTCATATCGTACCAACAACTATACTCTCCACAAGCCTTCTCCACAGCCTCATAAATATTTAAAGATTCACCAGGAGGAATTCCGTAGCCCTTTTCAAGCCCATGCGGATTTGACGGAGTCGCACAATCCTGTTTCGACTCTTTTCTTAGCACCGTGTCAATTTCCACAGATGAAAAAAACGCTACCGACTGAGGTAAATCATGTAAACCCAATTTATAAGAACAAAAAGATCTAGTTAGGAGATTCGTAACATGCATAGCAAGCGCTGCTTGATATTTATGTTCCTCAGGCACCATGTACCGGACTTCATCGTGAAAACTTAGGCAAAATCTAACTCTACTGCCCATAATCCACTTCATGCAGACTAGCATTAAGTGTAAAAAATCCACAGCACCACTTTGTACCACCCAGTTGATTCTTGTAGGTAAATATTTGTCGTCTGAATCCGATTTTGGTTCCAATGTGCGACTTAAACGCCCTTCAAGAAACGGTGTACGAGGCGTTGGGTCATTAGCGATTTTTTCCAGGCGATTGAACATGGCGGATTCGGTACCGCCCACCCATTTGGCTTTAATGAACATTGTGTCGACAGTTTTCCCACAAGATTTCGCTATTTCAAACGCCTGCCATTTGGAATACGGTTGGTCTGGAAAATCCAAGCTGTGTTCCTTTTTTAGGAAGTAGATGCGTTTGCCCTTAGTTAAAGCAAACATTTTCAAAGCCTTGCTTCGGGCTTCCGCCTCAGACATCGATGGGTTAAACTGTTTTAAAAGACGCTCAGCAAAATTTTGTCCTGCTCCGTATATTCGCGCATAGTTGATGACTTTGGCGTGGTCTCTGGATATTCCTACGGCTTTCGCTGTTACACTGTGCATATCAGAACCATCAGCTTTAGTACCGCTTAGAGTCATCCAGCCCAACGGTGTCCCTCCATGCATTTTAGCATAATCCGCATCGCCTAGCACCGAAGCTATCCATAGTTCTTGCGAGTCAACATCTGCGCCTACTATTCTATAACCCGGAGGGGCTTGAACCATCGGTCGTAGTTCAGACCCAATCCTCTCAGGATGTGCATTGGAAGCAGTCATCCAAGTCGGTTCAACAGCTCTTCGTGTTAATGTACCACAAACTACAACTTGTGGAAGTATCACACCGTAAGCAAAGCCCATTTTTTCCAAATGTTTTGGCAGGTCTTTCGGGTTTAACCAGACAACCATTTGCTCTAAAATCCGGTTGCGCGTGTTGCGCCAGTAGGATAATTTCCTGGCAATACTCAAAACATGTTCCGCGCTTTCAGTGTCACCTGCTAGGACGTTTTCGGAAAATTTGTTTAGAAAGTCTTTGGCAAGAGGATTCCCTACGTTATACGCACCGCCGTCTTTGTGAGGTAGTTTGAAAAACCAACAACAATCTTCTACTTCTATGTTGCACCAAACGCCACTTCCCTTGTATAAACCGTTGGTTTTATCAGTTTTTAATCGAGCGTAGTACTCTTTTTTCATTAGGTGATCCTGAACATTTTTTGAAATTTCTCCTATGCTATCATAACCGTTAACCTTGTTGGGTTTACCAGTTAAAAGTGGACACTTCGCGAGAAGTTGTTGGAGTGGAAGTTTCCTTTGTGGCTCCAAATCATCAGTGAAAGGCACAACAAACCCCCAGCCTTTTCCTCGTATATAATGAAGCGGATACCCCTCCCAAGTAAGCGATAGGAGTTTAGGGGTTATCTGCATTGATGTACTTATTAAATGCGGTCCTGGAATCCAATCAGGCGAATCCGGCTTTGTACACAATTTTCTATACCAATTTGGATAACCCGGTAAAAGCGTTTTAACAGAAGACAGCTGCTCTTTAGTTTCCCATAAATAACGGAATTTTTCCTCTAACGGTTCAACTTCCTTATCCAAATCCTGAGTTTCAACAGTTGGTTCTTCGACTACAGTTTTTTTAGCTTTTACTTGTTTTGTTTTAATGTTTTTGACTGTCCAGTCTTGGTCCCATAGCCAAAGGTCTTGAGCAAATTTTTTATCATGTAGAAGCTGACAAGCTTGGTCTGCTCTACGTCCTAACAACACACGCCCTTCGGTTTGGAAATCCTCAAACGCTTGCTCTGAATCGCTTATATATCGATTCCAATTGGTATTTACAGGTAAGTAAGCTGTGCCTAGTTCTAGCATACCAGCTAGAGTTACGGGATGTGGGAAGCGTTCCAAGAACATGGGGAACACTTTTTGTGTTACCTCGTACGTAGCGAGGACATCGGAAGCACAATAATTCATAACTTCTTGAAAGTTGTCGTATACATCCGACATTGTGCCTTCAACAAATATATCCCTAGTGCCTTTAGAAATGGTTCCGTTACAATAAAGCTTGTAAACATCCACTAGGTTGTTAAGAGACGCTTGGTTTTTCCATGAATCGTCTTCTTCGATAGATTTCGTCGATTTTAAAACAGCTCGTTGGTAACTTGTTAAACCACTAACGCACACATGTAAACTCATGGTGTCGATGAATCGTGTTCCGGTTTTATCTAACCAATACTGCTCTTTAATTTTAGCACGATCAAAAGCCACGTTGTGCCCAATGATAACTTTAGGTTTCAAAGCATGTTCACTTAGTTTTATTGACGAGTCTTTCAAGGAACTTTCCATGGGGATGAGCACATCTATAGCGTACTGGTGAGTGGTTACAGGTTTACTAGTTCGTTCAAGTACCGATTCGCTAACCCAGCCATACCAAGCCTTGCTGCTAACTGCTGTGGCCAACGTGGGGGCTTTACCCGCCATCATACAAACCTCCACATCGAACACTAGACCTTCCTCCAGAGGATAATCAACAGGCTCTGGCGCACAATTCGGGGCGTAACGCGTCCAGCCGACGTCCATCAGCCATTTATCAGGAACACGTGGTATATTTTTCAACAGTTCTAGCGTTATATCCCGGTAGGGTTTTGCTTGTTCTTCTGCGATTATCCTAAAGTGTTCTTCGATGTTCTTACCGAGGAGCGGTGGAATTTTAAAGTTGACATCTGGTTGGATATCGTCGTCTTTAACTTTTCCCATCTCATGCTTCTCTAAGTTACTCCTACACTGTTCCACAAGGTGCGCTGGGCAAGTTTCAGTATAACCCTCTAAAAACACTTGGTCGTACATTGCTTTTGATAACATTTGTATTCCTATTTTGTTGCGGCGGTCGCCAACTGTCTTGGTGGCGGTGGGTGGTACAGGTGGTGGTTTTTTTACTACGATTCGTGGTTTGTTGGGATTTGGCTTAAATATTTTGGCCTTCACGCTTGGGAGAACGTCATGATAAAATCGACGGTTGTACCATGGTACTTTGTATTGAAATAATATGCCCCTTGTTGGTAGTTTTCTAAACTTGAGCATGGTTTTGGTTCGGTAATCTTCAACCTATCGAAGATTTTACCATGATACAAAACTGATAATTTTCGCGGGTGTTGTTGACTTAATTCTAATTTAATATAATAATAAAGTGAAATGTTTATGGATATTTACCTTTGCTTTAGTTGATGATCAATCTTAGACACGTGTTTTCACCACAAATGCAAATGTGCTTGTAGAAGTTTTCTATACGTTGTGTTATAGCAATTGTTGTAGAAATGCAATAACGTAATGAATGGAAATGATGAAAATGCAGCAGCTTTTTATTCAAACTCTCAACAGGAAATTATGCTGATTGCTGTCAAAATAATATTAATGTCATCCATATGTAAACGTAGTCACGTAGTGTTGCCAACTTAAATGACATATTATATAAAAAACCGTTTTATAGGCAAAGAATTTAGGGTGTGTTTAGGTACATATCATGTAATGATAATATGTTTGCTGTTTATGCATTTTTTTACTTTTTCTATTTGGAAATTACAATAAACTGGAATTATTTACATGCCTAACTTCAAGTAGAATCATGGGCGTCTAGCGTTGACTAATCTGTTGACTGTTTATATTTATTAATACATCAGAATTTGTGGATTATGGACCAAGTAATAAGTTGATGCGTTAGATTAGTATTTGCTAATTTTTGAATTTTCCATAAACAGCCAACAGGTGACTATAAAGTTTATTATCTTACAACTATGCCCCTACTTGAAAACTTGGATACCGACGCCCATGTATTAAATAATAAGAGAAGAGAAAGACGAATAACTTGAACATATGTATGTGTGGTTGCCTATATTAAGTTTAGGTTTTAATTTTATTTGCATATAGGATTATTACTTTAATAAATATGGAAGTTAATTTTTGTGTATTATAAATCCGTATTATATATTTAAATAAAGAATTTGTTGCAATAATAATAATTCATGTTTATTTATTTGTAAAAGAAATCCAGTGACGAAATTAATGGAAAAGTACACTTCGACGCATGCGCAGTATCATTGTCAAAAGTTGCTGTCGCGTCACATGACCCTATTTGTCCCCGTGACCAAAATTGAAGGAAAATTCAAAAATATTGAAAGAAATTAATCACATTGTTCCACAATGGACATATTGGATCCACTAGATTGCAGGTAACACAAATTTGATTTGATTTCACACGGAAATGGTACCACATTATTATGTAATCCATTTGAATGGGACAAGGTCATTTTCGGTTTGTGATTAATAGCTAGATAAGTGCTTCTAATACGATAATTAGATAAATATTTACGTAGTGAAACAGTAAACAAACTGTTCCAGTGGTGACAATGAAGGAACCGAATCTGAGGATATGCTACCAACTGAGATCAAGCTCCATTGTAAAACTGTCATTGAAAGCGATGACGAACAGAATGTCGATCATCTTTCGCCCCAAACGCTCCTGGAAACCCCAGGAGACAACGAAGTACAATATTCCTTAAGATCATCGGATGGTAGTAGCAACGCACTGTAACGCGATTACAAGCGCCCTGTAAACTTTTACGTTGTTTTAGGTATGATAACCTACAGAGTGTTGCAAGTGGATGAGGGCGATGTTAACGCAGTACCACAAATTGTGTCACCAGGATCAAATTTCTCAACCGCCACAACGGTTCCCCAAGTCCTAACCAGCAATTTAAACGGGCAATTATACGTTATAGGAAATCCCAATGATATGTTTGCGGCTCAAGGTGGCACTAGAGCAATCGCCCCACGATCATCCATCGTGGAAAGCACAAACAACACGTTTATGAAAGATATTAAAAAGGTAAAGGTAAATATCGTATGGCTTACTGCTCCACACAAAACCCTTAGTTGTGACGTATACGGTTTATGTGGATCAGTTTTGCTGCTGTGGTTTTCTTTAAACGTTAATTTACAGAGGGACGAACGGCGGCGGGCTACACACAATGAAGTAGAGCGAAGAAGACGTGATAAAATCAATAATTGGATAACGAGATTATCGAAAATTATACCTGAAACCAGTCCGAGCGACATGAAGGGCAATGGACACTACGATGGGCAATCCAAAGGGGGCATTCTAGCGAAAGCTTGTGAATACATACTGGAGTTACGGGATAATGACCAAAAATTGGAGGAATGTATGAAAGAAAATAAACAGTTAGCGCAAACTATTGAAGTGTTGAACAAAAAAAATTTTCTTTTAGAACGGGAAAACAAAGAATTTAGGGAAATTTTGAAAACCAGCGGTATAGAAGTACCTAACAGTAATAACGTATCGTAGTTTATCATTTTTTTCTTCTTTAGATTTTTGTAATAAGCACATGAAAATAATATAATATATTATAATTATATGTATATTATAATCGTTATGGTTTCTCATTATTTTTAACAACATAACTTTTGTTCTACTATTATTATATTATATGATTACGTTGATTTAAAATTGTTATAAAGTGTACATACAGGAGAAATGGTATGCCATTACCCATTACCTACTAATTAATTACTTTAGTTATTTTTTATTACTTTAAGTTTAAAGGATTTTGTATGTTTATGTTACATTTTACTTAATAAACACTTTGTTGTAAATATAGTTAAAGCATTTGAATTTATAATAATTATAGATTATACTCGAGTCATCCGTGCTAACATTAAATGTACAGAGTGTCCCATTTTCGACACTTTTAGGGGTTATTGGCGTTATTATCAAAGATAGAGTGTTGCGGTTTTCACATTCCTACTTTTTTACTAAACGAAAGATTCCGGGGTCAATTTTGTCATGGCTCTCTTAGTTTTTAATCTACAAAGTGATTCTGAAAATCTTTGTTTTTTAGACACCCCTCGTATTTACGTTATGCGTCTGCTTATCAAAAAGGTGAAAACTGATCTTGATAGAGTTTTTTACGTAAAATTCAGTGGCGTAGGCAGTTTTTGTGTAAAAGGTTTAGTTTTAGAGATATTGCCCAAACTTATGTTTTTTTAAATGGAACACCCTATATATTATCTTTTATATTGAAAAAGCAAAATTTGGGTTTTCCAAAAATATAGAATACTTAATATTTATTTTGAAAAACAAGCTCAAAATTCGATATTTTTAATAATTTTCTTTATTTATAACAGTAGGCCATGCCTAATATTTTAGAAACAAATGCAAAATTTTCACAATGAGTCATTATTCTAAAGCTAAACACTTCAAAGGATAATTTTAATGCATTGTATAAAACATACCAACAATATAATACTTCTCATAATTATCATAAGGGGCCATTGTAATAAAAAATTAAAAGTAAAATAAAAACACCTACGTAACAAAAATATTTCATCAATAATGGAAATCTGACAAATTTTGCATTTGTTTCTAATAAACTAGCCATGGCCTACTGTTATAAATAAAGAAAATTATTAAAAATATCGAATTTTGAGCTTGTTTTTCAAAATAAATATTAAGTATTATATATTTTTGGAAAGCCCAAATTTTGCTTAATCAATATAAAAAATAATATATAGGGTGTCCCGTTTAAAAAAACATAAGTTTGGGCAATATCTCAAAAACTAAACCTTTTACACAAAAACTGTCTACGCCACTGAATTCTACGTAAGAAACTCTATCAAGATCAGTTTTCACCTCTTTTTGATAAGCAGTCGGATAACGGAAATACGAGGAGTGTCTAAAAAACAAAGATTTTGAGAATCACTCTGTAGATTAAAAACTAAGAGAGCCATGACAAATTTGACCCCGGAATCTTTCGTTTCGTAAAAAAGTAGGATAGGAATGTAAAAACCGCAACACTCTATCTCTGATAATAATGGCAATACACATACACCCTAAAAGTGTCGAAAATGGGACACCCTGTACATAGTACAGTAAATTTTGAAGAAGATCTCATGAGATCTTCTGATTAATAAATGATTAATAAGGTAATTTCAAAATTTTCCAAAAATAGATAAATTTTACTCCTACAAAATACAGATTTATATCAATTTATATAAATTTACTTCAACTAATAAAATTCAAATTCGGCGCCACCACTAGTGAACCTGAAAATCTCGCCACCGGTGGCGCTGCCAATCAAGGTTAAACAAATTCCCCCAGCGTTAACGTCAAAAAACAAACATAAACAAACTAACCTAACATATCTACAACTAGATTGTGCGGTAAAATGTACTGCTGATACCGAAAATCTCCAGCGAAATGCCGCCAATCAAACTATCCTCGAATAATTCAGGTACGGGTGATGTGTCCGACAACGACGTTTCTGGCGCCGAATCGGAACATTCCAACACAAGTAGGGAGAACGATGGGGCCCACGACACCAGCGAGGATGAGCCCGACTCCGATGAAAGTTCCGATATGGACGAGGGGGAATGCGAAAATCGCCGTACGGAACTCCTGCGGCACGTACAAGATTTAGAAAGCCAGTTTGGGCAGTTACGAGAACAATTGTACAGAGAGCGTTTGACGCAGGTTGAACTACAACTGGAAGAAGTGAAAGTGGAGAAGTCACCTGATTATTTAGGACCCTTGCAGGAGCTCCAAGAGAATATGCGAATACGCACAGAAGTGGCTGGGATATTAAAGAAGTTGAAAATGGAAAATATTAGTAATCAATATGACGCAGAGGAACAGGCTGCCATGCAAAATTTCGAAAGCGAGAAGAATTTAGCGTACGATTTTTATTACAGCGAACTAATGGATACTATCAGGCGACTGGAGGAAGATCGGCATAACAGTGAAATCAGTTGGGGCGAGGGAGGTGAATGGGGTTCACGGTCTCGGTCGCGGTCTAGAAGAAAAGCTGTTACAGTGTCTGGACCTTATATTGTATATATGTTAAAGCCTCAGGATATAATGGAAGACTGGACCATTATACGGAAAGCTTTAAAGAGAACGTCGTAGATTTAAGTTTTTTGGTCGAAATCGAATTAATTTGAATAGGTAAATTATTATTATTGTATATTTATCAAAGAATTTTTTCAATTCAATAAGTACAGAACATCTTTAAGCAAATGTTAAAAAGTCAGATTTCCTATTTTAAATAAACAAACTAATCGCCAGATTCGAATTATTATTTTCCAAACGAATAATTTCATTCTTTTAAAAAAAATAACATTTTTTTAAATGGAACACCATATATATTTTTGCAAAAATCGATGGTAAATTAAATTCTATATAAAAAATGTCATCTTTTTTTGATAATAATTTAAAATAAGCGAGTTATTTTAAAAAAATTTTTGCAATTTTTTAAAATCGAGTAGCTATAAAACGGAATAGTAATTTATTAAAACCAAACAATCATAATTTTGAATTTAAGCAAGTTGAAAAATACTTGAAAGAATTACAGAAATATTGAAAATTTACAAAATTATAATTTTCATGGCTACTTGATATTGAAACTTTGAAAACTTTGTCAAAAAAGCATAAGAACATTCTTTGTTCACAATTTAATATATCATCGATTTTTGCAAAAATATACAGAGTGTTCCATTTAAAAAATGTTATTTTTGTGAATATCTCGAAAACCAGACTTTGTAGCTCCAATAATAACAAAGTTAGCATTAGTGAACCACTTTGCGCAAACACCTGTGCATTAAAAATATTAAATAAAATAGTAATATTTCCGTAATTCTTTCAATTTTTTTTTAACTTGCTTAAATTCAAAATTATGATTGTTTGGTTTTAATAAATTACTATTCCGTTTTATGGCTACTTGATTTTAAAGAATTGCAAACTTTTTTTCAAAATAACTCGCTTATTTTAAATTATAATAAAAAAAAATTAAGGACATTTTTTGTACAGAATTTAATTTGTCATCGATTTCTGCAAAAACATATAGGGTGTTCCATTTAAAAAAAATGTTATTTTTGTGAATATCTCGAAAACCAGATGGTCAATTGTTTTTCTGTTTTCACCAATGTAATCAGCGGAAAAAATGCTACTAGTTTGCTAATTTAACCGACTTTGCAACTCCAATAATAAGGAAGTTAGCAATAGTGAGCCACTTCGCGCGAACACCCTGTATACCTATTTAAATTCGAAAATATTTTTTTTTATAAATTTTAATAAAAAAAAATCACGATTGCAATACTTAGTTATACTTCGTATAAGAAAGTAATAAAATATTGTGTTATGTTGGTTGCCTACCCGCCAAAATTATTTATAAATAAAATTTAATAATTTCATTCAATTAATTAATTGGAATTAGAAAAATGTAGTTATAAATTTGAAGTATTTTTATCACTAAAGCTATTTTTAAAAATGCATATTAAAATTTCGAAAAAGTTATACATTTCTTCAGAGGAAGAAGAAGAAGAACATAACCTTTAAATATTTAAGAATTTATAACTTCGTGTTCAAGTAACATCACGAAGCTTTTGCACATAATTTCTTAAATTAAACACTGATTTCCTACTAAAATAAAATGGTAAGACACAATACTACAAATGCGAGATTATTATTCAGTGATAACATTTCTGGTTTTTAGGGAAAAACGAAGAAAACTCGCAAAATCGTGGAAAAGCGTTTCGCAAAAATGAAACGAATGATCAGTCCTAGTGATCCCCGCATCAAGGCAGCCCTACGAGCCAAGCCAAGAAAGACGAAACCAGAAGATCCACAAGTAATAAAAGTGCGTGAAGCCCCTCAAGCTAGTTCAGCTCTGTTTTTCCAATATAACACCCAATTGGGGCCACCATATCACATTTTAATCGATACAAATTTCATTAATTTCTCGATTAAGAACAAACTGGATATTATTCAAAATATGATGGACTGTTTGTACGCCAAGTGTATTCCATATATTACAGACTGTGTGCTGGGTGAATTGGAAAAATTGGGACAAAAATACCGCGTTGCTTTAAGGATTATCAAGGATCCTAGATTTGAGAGAATTCAGTGTATGCACAAGGGAACTTACGCTGATGATTGTCTTGTGCAAAGGGTTACACAACACAAATGTTATATAGTCGCAACGAATGACAGAGATTTGAAACGAAGAATAAGGAAGATTCCCGGTGTGCCTATTATGTATGTTTCACAACACAGGTACACTATTGAGAGAATGCCAGATGCTTACGGAGCGCCTAAAACGTAATCTTTTTATAAAACCATTGAATGTAAAATAATAAATATTTTTAAAATTATTTTTTTCTAGTAAATATTTTTTGCGAAGCAGTAGTCCAGGAAAAATAGACTTTAACCTGGAAAAAAATTGTTACAGGCTGAATTTTTGCATGCACCTTAGTATTATAGCCCTCTATAATGTGTGAAAGTTCCCTATCGATTTGATGGCTGCTAACTGAGTTACTCGAGGTCAAAGGTCGCGACAAACAGTTTTTTGCAAATATCTGGAGAACGGCGACCTTTATTGAAAAAAATATAGAGAGCTAATTTGTAGCTGAGACGAGAGAGTTTTTTTGTAGGGGCAATCGTTCACGAGATACAGCGTTTCAAAAACTAAGAACGTAGAGGACTTACTTCACTACGAAGAATAACGACTGATCTTAGAATATGGAAGTTGGATAATGAATTATTATTCAATATGTATATTTATGGCGTTTTTTATTTATTTGTGCATTTATTGCATTTATTTGGGCATTTATGATACAGTAATTAACTTTCTTCAGTTTCGGTGAGGGATTGTTCCGTCACCAAAGTTTGGACGAGGAAATGCGATGGATCGATGTCGTTATCGATCTCCTCGTTATCAATATAAAAATTTTCCATGTTCATACCATGTTTGGCCAGTACATTGGCTACAAACTGCAGAACAGTACAATCCTGCTTTCCGACATCCACAATTGGAACCACAGTCTTTCTTGCACTTACAAAATACTGTATTGAGTAATCCATCAGGAGCGGTTTGGAGCAGAGTTGTAACTGGCTCTAAAATATTATTTTGTAGTACCCATCCCCAGTCCTGAGGATCAATTTCTCCATTCCAATTGTGGATGTCGGCGAAAAGCAGAATTGAACTGTTCTGTAGTTTGTAGCCAATGTAATGGCCAAACATGTATGAACATGGAAAATTTTAATATTGATAACGAGGAGATCGATAACGACATCGATCCATCGCATTTCCTCGTCCAAACTTTGGTGACGGAACAATCGCTCTCCGAAACTGAAGAACTGTAGGTATCATAAATGCCCAAATAAATGCAATAAATGCACAAATAAATAAAAAACGCCATAAATATACATATTGAATAATAATTCATTATCCAACTTCCATATCCTAAGATCAGTCGTTATTCTTCGTAGTGAAGTAAGTCCTCTACGTTCTTAGTTTTTGAAACGCTATATATCGTGAACGATTGCCCCTACAAAAAAACTTCTGAATAAGTTTTTATAGCAAATTGCCTCAGCTAAAAATTACCTTTCTATATTTTTTTCAATACAGGTCGCCGTTCTCGAGATATTTGCAAAAAACTGTTTGTCGCGACCTTTGACCTCGAGTAACTCAGTTAGCAGCCATCAAATCGATGGGGAACTTTCACACATTATAGAGGTGCATGCAAAAATTCAGCCTGTAACAATTTTTTTCCAGGTCAGCCTTTTTTTTCGTCTATTTTTCCTGGACTACAGTAGATGGAGATTGATTTGTATTAGAGTTAGAGAGTATTTTTTAATTAAGAAAATCCTGGTAAATTCTGAATTATGACCAGCGAGATCAGCTGGTGCAGAGTATTATTATTAGAAAAAAATTAATCAATCATTTTTCTGTATTTACATGGTAAAGCAGTGCGAAATCAAACTGTGCATATTTTAATGTACGAAGTGCAACTAACAAATTCTTCTACTTTACTTAAAAATATTGTTGTGGGTCAGTTAGACTTTCGTTGAGTATGATTTTCAGCAGGTACTGGCTCTTCAATATTTTCTACGTGCTCATGTGGATGGTGAATAACTTCATCTCTGATTTGGTGTGCTTTTCTGATTTTCTCTAAAGCCGTTAAATTATCAAATTCCTTATTTTTCGAGTCACGATTCTTTGAACCTCTTTTATCGGAAGCATCTTTATCTTTCATATGGTGTTTACTTTTATCGTTGTCTTCACGTCGCAAGTTACATTCACAGCCAACATCCTGTTTTAACTCAGGATTTATCTTAGGACATATGATGGGATACTGACAACTGTCGTAGGGCTTTTCGTGGCAGCAAAACGTGTCCCCACACATTTGTTTTTGCTGACAGCATCGTTTGGGTCTGCAGACTCGAGGTGGACAACATTTTGGTGTGCGTGGCCTACAACATGGTGAAGGCCCACAACATTCTCTAGGCGGGCATAAATAGTCCCTCAAAGCCGTCATGCAACAACAGTTGTTGGAAACTTCCTGACAAGCCTTACTGCAAGGTGGACAGTTTGCCCAGTTGGCTAGCTGATCCATTCTGCAATCGAGATTAGAGGGGGTGTCTTCGAATTCTACTTGCCATCCACAGGGCTGGCAGCAGGGGTTTTTAGGAGTTTGGTATAAATAAGCTAAACCAAATCGACCTTTACACATTTTCTTTTCACAGGTGCAGCAGCAACAAGCGTCATCGAAACAGGTGTCTTTTATTATTTCTGGTCCACAAGCTGCAATGCATGACCATTTATCGCGTAAACAATCAAATTGATCCTGACCTAATAGGGCTTTTTCGTAGCAGCATTTGTTACAATTGCAAAACATGTTTTTGTATTTAAGTTGGAGGAGACATATAAATTTTGATTAACGTTATTACTAGTCAGTAATGAAAATGACAATGTCATCCACAATAAATTTGATGCTATTTTTTTTTTAAATATTTTCAAAAAAGTAAATATACAGTGTGACCACTTATGAGTGTGACCGTTTTTGAGCTATTCACAACTAAAATTCGGAATCCCCGCCATCTAGAAAAATTTTTGGAATCGATTTTTGGATTTGCCTTATGTTCTGTTGGTCGGAGGAAAAAAGTGTAAAGACAAAAATTGTATAGCTCAAAATTTACAACATTTTTTGTCTTACGCTGAACTCTCTGTAGTTAGTTCTCAAAAAGATAGAGGGCGCCAAAATTTCCAAAAATGCGCTGTATGTACCTATGTGCCTGTTATTTGTCAATGTTTTTCTGGTATTTGAGTACCTAAAAGTGTTCTATTAAAAAAAAAAACGTGAAAAAATGTTGTTTGAAGTTTCCAATTTGAAAAGAAAAAGACCGAACGAGTTAACGTGTTTGTTTTGTGATACAACAGGAGACTTAGTTAAAAAACCAAAATCTCAATCGTGGATGACTATTATAAGAGCAGCAGAATCAAATTTCTTCGCAATATATCCAGTGGTGTCGAAGATTGGAGGGGAAAAGTGGAACAGTCCCCCAGTATCTACGCCACTGGACATTTTTTTATAAATAAACCCCATCATTACTTAGAAATGTACTATATTACTCTGTGTACGAAATTTAATGAAAATCGATCGAGTGGTTTAGAAGTTATGGTAACAAAACGAGTTTTTATCCTATACTTTGACACCCTGTATCTTTGTTATAAAACATTTTTGAGCAAAGTTTTTTCATTAAAGTCTACTTATTTTTTGATGCTCTATCACCTCCCAAAGTTAATGAAGTTTAACTTTTACCACCCTGTATATAAAAATATAAAAGGGGTGCGAAAAAAAATTGGACCATATGATGGAGCGGCAACATCCAATATATTAATCTTTGAGCTGTTATGAGCTTATATCAATTGATAAAATGCGGTCCTCATATTATGCATACTCAATTCCATTCAGCTCCCGGTCTAATATAATTTTTTATCCCCAATCCGGTTTTTTTTTAATTTTTATTTTCCATGTAAAGTCATTGCAGATGGCAACTTACGGAAATCTTTTTACAAATTTAATAATTACTCCGAGTAGGCATCGTTTATGTTCAAAATGGAATTTAACTTTTCGATTCAAAATAATCCAATCTTTCATCGTGTATCAAATTTTTAACTATTTTCAATACTAGTTTTCAAAATAAATTAACTGAAACGTCAACATAATGATTTATTTTTTCAAATTCCAAATTTAAACACTAATAATTCTTTAAAGGTTAACACTATCAAAAAAATTACAAGATACTTTCGATCGTAAATCATCTCAGCTACAAATTTCTTGTATAACTTTTTTTCGATAATCAAATAGTTTAGCAGACTGGCTTCTTTTTATTCAACAGTGTTACTTTTTCAATCTACAATTTTCAACATTCAAGAGATGATTGCTCGAAATCTAACCCGGATTGGGGAAAAAAAATTATACAGGACAAAGCAGAATTTATTCAAGAATCACACCTAAAATATTTCGTGTCTGTCCTGGAACACCCTGTATAGATCAATGAAAATGCTTTGTGCCATCCCTTCGCAACTCGAGACGTAATTTTCAAACAAGCTTATCAATCGACTAATTATACTATCAAATTTAGGTATAGATAATAAAAGTGATAATCTGATTCTCTATAACGTAGTAAATAAAAAAATATACAGGGGGTTCCATTAGAAAAAATTAAGTTATCATCACTGCTTGAAATGTGAAATATTTACGAATAAATTACAAACACTCTGTATAAGCTAATTTCACCAAAAACAGTTCAAAATGTTCCCTGGAGTTTGCTTTTATCATTTAACATGGTTTTAAATTAGTAGCATTTTTTCCGCTGATTACAATCGTGAAAACAAAAAAACAATTGACCATCTGGTTTTCAAGATATTCAAAAAAAATCACATTTTTTTAAATGGAACACCCTATATATTTTTTTGCAGAAATCGATGACAAATTAAATTGTGTACAAAAAATGTCCTTAATTTTTTTTATTATAATTTAAAATAAGCGAGTTATTTTGAAAAAAGTTTGCAATTCTTTAAAATCAAGTAGCCATAAAACGGAATAGTAATTTATTAAAACCAAACAATCATAATTTTGAATTTAAGCAAGTTGAAAAAAACTTGAAAGAATTACGGAAATATTACTATTTTATTTAATATTTTTAATATACAGGTGTTTGCGCAAAGTGGTTTACTATTGCTAACTTTGTTAATATTTGAGCTACAAAGTCGTTTAAATTAGCAAACTCGTAGCATTTTTTCCGCTGATTATAATGGAGAAAACAGAAAAACAATTGGCCATCTGGTTTTAAAAATATTTAGTAAAATAACATTTTTTAAATGGAACACCCTGTATATTTTTGCAAAAATCGATGATAAATTAAATTCTGAACAAAGAATGTTCTTATGCTTTTTTGACAATTATTTAAAATAAGCGAGTTATTTTGAAAAAAAGTTTTCAAAGTTTTAATATCAAGCGTGGCCATGAAAATTATAATTTTGTAAATTTTCAATATTTCCGTAATTCATTCAAGTATTTTTCAACTTGCTTAAATTCAAAATTATGATTGTTTGGTTCGAATAAATTACTATTCCGTTTTATGGCTACTTGATTTTAAAGAATTGCAAACTTTTTTTCAAAATAACTCGCTTATTTTAAATCATAATAAAAAAATATATAGGGTGTTCCATTTAAAAAAATGTTATTTTTGTGAATATCTCTAAAACCAGATGGTCAATTGTTTTTCTGTTTTCACCATTGTAATCACCGGAAAAAATGCTACTAGTTTGATAATTTAACCGACTTTGTACCTCCAATAATAACGAAGTTAGCAATAGTGAGCCACTTCGCGCGAACACCCTGTATAGGGTGTTCCATTTAAAATAAGAAAGTTGGTGTGCGGCCAGCAAAAACCGAACCCTCTGTATAGTGGAAAATATTTTTAAGTTATGCACATTCAGTAATGAAGCATATTTGATCTTGAAATTTTTTTGCTAACATTAATAATAAAGGAGATATGGAAGACCCCCGCGCTGGGTGAACACCCGGTATAACAAAAAACGCCGGAAAATTAGAACTACCAACATTATGTACGATATATCCTTCTGAATTATATGGGTGTAAGTTTCTTAAATTTTGCTGGATATTTTGTTTGATCTACCATAAATTTTTTTTATTTTTAGAATTTCCATATTAAAAAATTAAATTTAAATATCCCGCGCAATTCCAAACTAATTAAAAGTCCAACAGATGACGCCACTACTGAAAAAGTACACAAAATTCTTTTCATGGGCATACAGAATAACTAAAGAATAACACATTATTCTGTCGTCTAGATCTAGAAGATATAATAATGGTATGGTAATTATAAATATATATGTATTATTCTGGGTTATTATTGTCATAAATTAAAAATATTGTTTTTCGTGTAGACGTCGCTTAACAGTTTTTTTTTGTCAAGTTTGCACTACTGCTTTTACATTGATAATATTCTAACCTAAAACCTGATTTACGAATTTTCGATTACGATATTACGAAGTTTGTTGGGCTATAAATAATGTAGCAAAGGTGAAAATAAGATCAATTGTGGTTATTTCTACTTGGCATAAACGTAAGTAATCGTTCAAACTAACTGATTATCATATTTTTCACTTCTAAAATATAGTCTCGTTAAAAATGTGTATATTTTGTGGGTAGCTAATAGCCTAACAAAGTTCAGTCTTCAACTCTTCATAGATAAATTTATTGAAATAATTATACAGTGAGTGTAATAAGTGAAAACTGGAGAGCAGTTTAAAGTAAAAGGGCTTGGGTTTATCAAAATACATATTGAACACATTGCAACTTTCAACGCAGTTTTTATGATGGATCCATTTTGTAAATGTAATTTGCAATTTAAAGCTAGTTTTATATTTTTGTGAGCAACAAAATTGAACTTATTAAATGACAAACATTACCTAAAGTATAATTTCGTAATTTTACCTGAATTACTGTACATAATTATTTATTTCAGATAAATTACTGGCTTTAAAACAGCCTTCATACAAGAAGTGAAGTCATAACGGACAGTTCTTTTAGAACAAAATGGTTGTGTGTCCTATAGATCATGGTCTACAAGCAGACGTTTTGTTCGTTATTGAAGGAACCGCAGTTAGTGGTGCATATATAAACGATTTAAAGAGCAACTATGTTATTCCATCATTAGAGTAAGTCATAATGTTTATCCATTAAGTTAATTGATATTTTTGCTTGTCGTTGCACAACTAAAAAATGTCCAACTTAATTTGTTTTTATCCTGTACGAACAAAATACTTCCTGTGATGAATTTGAACGGATATTAGAGTAATGGTTTGAGGTACTGTTCCTACAGTGTAACCTTGCTATACCTTGATAAAGATTTCTAGTCTGATTTTTATTTATCGTCTAAAATTCTAAACACCCCAAAAAGGAAACATCTAAATGAAGGCTCATTTTCAGGTACTTCAGCCAGGGAAATATCGACGATAGCAGCTACGTATCCGAAAATGCCAATGCAATCTATGGTATCGTTACTTATCATGCATCAGATTGTTTACCACACTTAAGTAGTGATACTTACGGACCATTTTCAAGCCCAGCAAAATTGCTGAGTGCAATCGATAGATTAGAGTAAAATACTTGTTATTATGTACTGTTTTCTCGTATTATTTACACATTGGTTTTTGCAGGTTAATCGGTGGAAAAGGCGAATCCCATGCGAATGTAGCTGAAGGCCTTGCTACGGCTTTGCAGTGCTTCGAGGAATTGCAACAAAGACGCGATCCAAATGCTAATGCTCAGAAACATTGTATTCTAGTGTGTAACTCTCCGCCGTATTTGATGCCAGTTTTGGAGTCGCAGACGTATTCTGGTCAAACTGCTGAACAGTTAGCTGGAATTCTGCAAGAGGTGCTACACTAAATAAACCACAATTAATATTTTGCTTTATAATTTTATTTTCTTATAGAAAAATATTAATTTATCTATAATATCTCCCAGAAAAATACCGCCTTTGTATAAGTTGTTTGAGAAAGCTGGTGGTGATTTGTCGACGTCCCAAACGAAGAATTATGCTAAAGATCCCAGGCATTTGGTGTTGCTGAAAGGATTTAGGTACGAAATAGTATAAATAGTACTAATAATTTAAGTTATCGATCAGTCAATTTCTGCAAGTATTTTTTTATTGTCTGCAAAATTTTCCTCATCTTTTATTTATTTATTCATTCTTAACCTAATCAAGTTATAAATGCTGAGGTTTTGAAGACCCCTGTATATAATTAAATATCGCTTAGCTTAGGAATGTTTTTTTAATGATGTTTTTGTAAATACCTGTAGAAGATAAAAATGTTAAATTTTTTCTACTGACTTAACTCTGTTATCAAATTTAGTAATGTCTCATTACCTATCTACTTATATATTTTTTCAATGCATAGTTTTAGAAGAAAAATTTTATTTTAAATAGTGATTTAAATTTAAAATGTAACCAGTGTAATAATATTTTCTCGAGTATTATTGAGATTTCTGCGGAAGCTCACCTTGCAAATCTTTGTTTATCCGAAAAAATCATCCACCTATCCAGATTTATTTTGTCTGCGGGCGCATTTAGTACAGTAAAATTATTCGAAAATCATACGTGAAAGGTCGGAATCGTCCGGAACAGGATCAAGTTTTAGGGGTTGTTAGGAGACCTGAAGTTAAGTAATTTCCCAAGTTTGCGACCTCCAACTCCTTGCGGATTTCCCGCCATCTTGATTTTTAGGGTTGATTTGGTTTTTAGTATTTTTCGGGCTTATATTTGGTATTAGCAAAAAAAGTGTCGATACCTTTTTTGTAGAGAATAAAAATCCCCACAAAATGTTGTAATATAATCGTATACAAATTATCATCAGTAAACACATTATGGTAGTTTAAACATCCAACAACTGGGATTTAAAAGTTTTTTATTTTTTTATTTCGGTAATCGTCTATATTAAATAAAAATAGTTCAAACAAAAGTTGTAAAGCGTAAAACTCCCTATTATTTTTGTTTAAACAATTTTCGTCCCGTGTCAATACTTTTTGCGCTACAATGAGTGAAAGGTTCACGGGAACTGAAACGAGGCGTTCATGCTTGTCGCATCGCGCTAAAATCTAACTCCGTTTTATGCGTTTATTTTCAAATATTTGTTCCTAAATAAATTTGGAATTTATTATGTACAATATTTATCGAATATATTGTATACTGGGTGTTCGCGCGTAGTGGCTCACAATTGCTAACTTTGTTATTATTGGAGCTACAAAGTCAGTTAAATTAGCAAACTAGTAGCATTTTTTCCACTGATTACAATGGTAAAAACAGGAAAACAATTGACCATCTGGGTTTTCGTTTTTCGAGATACATATTCACAAAAATAACATTTTTCAAATGGAACACCCTGCATATTTTTGCAAAAATCGATGATAAATCACATTCTGTACAAAAAATGTCATTATCTTTTTTTGATAATTATTTAAAATAAGCTAGTTATTTTCAAAAAAATTGCAATTCTTTAAAATCATCAAGTAGCTAAGAAACGGAATAATTGTAATTTATTAAAACCAAACAATCATAATTTTAAATTTAAGCAAGTTGAAAAAAACTTTTACGGAAATATTGAAATTTTTCAAAATTATATTTTATGACTACCTATAGGTACTTGATATTAAAACTTTGTAAATTTTTTTCAAAACAACTCGCTTATTTTAAATAATTATCAAAAAAAGATAAGGACATTTTTTGTACAGAATTTAATTTATCGTCGAATTTTGAAAAAAAAATACAGGGTGTTCCATTTAAAAAAATGTTATTTTTGTAAATATCTCGAATACCAGATGGTCAATTGTTTCTCTGTTTTCAACATTGTAATCAGTGGAAAAAATGCTACTATTTGGTAATTTAACCGACTTCGTAGCTCCAATAATAACAAAGTTAGCAATAGTGAGCCACCTCGCGCGAACATCCTGTATACAATATATTCGATAAATATTGTACATAACAAATTAAAAATGTATTTAGGAACAAATATTTGAAAATAAACTCCTAAAAAGCGTTAGATTTTAGCGCGATACGGCATGCGCGAACGCCTCGTTTCAGTTCCCGTGAACCTTTCACTCAGTGTAGCGCAAAAAGTATTGACACAATAAGAAAATTGTTTAAACAAAAACTATAGAGAGTTTAACGCTTTACAACTTTTGTTTGAACTATTTTTATTTAATATGGACGATGACCGAAATATAAAAATAAAAACTTTTAAATCCCACTTGTTGGATTTTTAAACTACCATAATTTGTTTACTGATGAGAATTTGTATACGATTATATTACATCATTTTGTGGGGATTTTTATTCTCTACAAAAAAGGTATTGACACTATTTTTGCTAATATCAAATATAAGCCCGAAAAATACAAAAAGCCAAATCAACTCTAAAAATCAAGATGGCGGAAAATCCGCAAGGAGTTGGAGGTCGCAAACTTGGGAAATTACTTAACTTCAGGTCGCCTAACAACCCCTAAAATTTGATCCTGTTCCGGACGATTCCGATCTCAAAAGATAATTTTACTGTACAGGGTGGGCAAAATTCGATGTTTTTATAGGGTAACTTTTAAATCATAACAGATATTGAAAATCTGACCGCGCATCGTCGAGCTCTTTTTTTGAGAAACCCTTGACGGTGAAGTCAAATTTTAGCGATCGTCGTTTGTTTTCGAGTTATGACCGAAAATTCGATTTTTTGAGATTTCGATTTGAGTCTATATTTCGGTTGTTTGTGAATTTAGAGAAATGGCGTTTGCACGTTCTTAAGGCACTTTTTTGATGCGAATACAATGGCGTTAACAGATTTTGAAAATGTCTTTTTATTTTTAGGTTATGTCCTACATTTTTATTTTTTTATATGGAAGTCATAGTGGGCTGTCACTTTATTGAAAAGAGCATTTTTTTCTCTTTTCAAATATATAATATGTAGGGGCTATTCCTTCAATTTCTTCTTGAAAAATAAAAAATCTAAATTTTTGAAATTAAATTAAAAAAAATCTTATAATAAAAATGAAAATACAACAAACGACATACATATAAACACGACACTATCTAAAATTAATATCTATATAAAACTACTCAAAGAAAATGTTCAAAATTACGTCTATTAACTGCAATACACTTTTCATAACACTTCTGTGCGCATTCGAAATGTGAATATTTGACACGGAGTTAAGGCATTACGTAAATTTGGCTTTGAGTTCTTCTGTATTTATACTTTTAGTTTTATATGAATTATCTTTAATATGTCCCCAAAGGTGTCAAATCAGGCGACTTTGGTGGTCATCTAACTGGCCCATTGGTAACAAACCAATTATATCTGAATTTTGAGTTAAGCAATTCTCTAGCTGATCTCGTATTATGAAGTGGTGCACCATCGTGTTGTAAGAAGAACTGACTTCTATCGCTGAACGATAAATTGTCCAAATATTCATCTACAATTTTCACATTTAAATATTGGTAGTACCGTTCACCAGTTAGATTTCCATCATAAATCTTATATGCCAAAACTTGATTTTTTATTAAGGCACACCAAACACTAAAACCAAACCAACCCTGATTTTGGATCTCAATGGCGCGCCGAGCGTTCTCATCATGACATTCGTCTACAGCGATAAATATGCGAAATACATATTATTAATTCCAAAAATTTAGATTTTTTGATTTTTTAAGAAGAAATTGAAGGAATAGACTCTACATATTAATATATTTGAAAAAAGAAAAAAATGCTCTTTTCAATAAAGTGACAGCCCACTATGACTTCTATATAAAAAAATAAAAATGTATGTCATAACCTAAAAATAAAAAAACGTTTTCAAAATCTGTTAACGCCATTGCATTCTCCTCAAAAAAGTGCCTTAAGAACGTGCAAACGCCATTTCTCTAAATTCACAAACAACCGAAATATAGACATAAATCGAAATCTCAAGAAATCGAATTTTCGTCCATAACTCGAAAACACACGACCATCGCTAAATTTTGACTTCGCCATCAAGGGTTTGTCAAAAAAAGAGCTCGACGATGCGCGGTCAGATTTTCAATATCTCTTATGGTTTAAAAGTACTAAGTACTGTACTAATTTAAATGATTGATTTCCTTGGTGATAGAACCACCAACCTCTAATAATTAATTTCCCCAAAATCGAGTCATTCAAATGTGCATGAAACTATTACTACCTCTTTTTCTATTATTCATGTGAGTTTCATTCTTTTGTAGTCTTAAAGAGCGCCCAATTAGTCCACCCCCCGGAAGTGTGAACACAAACCAAATTCCAAATCCAACTTTACCAATAACATCATTACCAAGTCCCTTAGCTGGAAGTGATAGTCCAATATCTGGAAATGCCCAAGCGAACACCAACATACTTGGAACAACTGGTGGAGTAGCTGGTGTTCCTCCTGGCATTGGCCAAGGTCAAGTCTACAGACCAACCAACCCACAAAGTAACATTTTCATTAATAAATATCATATAATGTCTAACTTTTTTTTAAATCTAGTTATAAGACAAGTTGGAGGCAATCAAGTGCCAATTCAACAGATTCCAGCACCGCCTGGTTATCATACAGCTACTGGACATGTGAATCGGGCTTGGCCCATGCCTCCGCCCTCACAGCAGCCACGGCCCTACTTGCCTCCGAATCAACAAATTAATACGACGCAAAGTGGTAGTGCTTTGATAGCTCAGTTGACGACGCCGTCGATTTCGGGAACTGGTGTGAACCAGTTTGGTCAAAGTAAGTTTTAGTTGGTGGTAGTTGAGGAGTGTGAGTTATTTTTGTTTAATTTTAGTGGGTGCAAATCCTCCTATCAACAAAATGATTCCCCAACAGCCTTCGATGCAGAACATGCCTCAGAATCCTGCCAATATTCAAACTTCAATGGCGCAGGTTTCACAAGCTAATCAAGTTGTTACTTCTGTGGCTCAGGTAAGTTATAAATGTAGAATCCAAGTATTACTATTTTTTTTAACAAGTAAAGGTAAATCGAAGTCCTTTCGCAATTTTCAATGATTTTGATGTGATTTTTTGTAAAACCAATTTGTGGGGTATTATTTCAATTTTGTACCATCTATTTTTGGTCTTTTTTAACTGACACAATTAAAAAAGTGTTTCTCTTCGATATTTTACTCAACTATAGGAAATTTAAATGATTAGTAAGGTTTGATTGGTTTTTCGACAAAAAAAATACAGGGTGTTCGCGCGAAGTGGCTGGGTTTTTGTTTTTCGAGATACATATTCACCAAAATAACATTTTTAAATGGAACACCCTCCATATTTTTACAAAAATCGATGATAATTTAAATTCTGAACAAAGAATGTTCGTATGCTTTTTTGACAATTATTTAAAATAAGCGAGTTCTTTTGAAAAAAATTTAAAAATTTTAATATCAAGTAGCCATGAAAATTATAATTTTGTAAATGTTCAATACTTATTTCCGTAATTCTTTCAAGTATTTTTCAACTTGCTTAAATTCAAAATTATGATCGTTTGGTTTTAATAAATTACTATTCCGTTTTATGGCTACTTGATTTTAAAGAAACTTTTTTTCAAAATAACTCGCTAATTTTAAATTATTATCAAAAAAAGATGAGGTCATTTTTTGTATAGAATTTAATTTACCATCGATATTTGCAAAAATATATAGGGTGTTCCATTTAAAAAAATGTTATTTTTTTGAATATCTTGAAAACCATTGTAATCAGCGGAAAAAATGCTACTAGTTTGCTAATTTGACCGACTTTGTAGCTCCAATAATAATGAAGTTAGCAATAGTGAGCCACTTCGCGCGAACACCCTGTATAGTTACAACCATCAAAGATTAGACTTTTTTTAGAAAATAGTTTTAATCTGTTTTTTACAAAACTATAGGAGATATAAACCAAGTGGTGAAGACAAAAATAGAAACAACGCCACAGTTTCAAACTATAGGCAATAGAAGCGAATTTTTGCGGTTAAAACGATTTTAAAATCCAAGTTTTATAGTTGTATCAATTTTTTGGCTAATATTAAAGGTGGCACAATGATTTTAAAGTGATAAGAAATATAAATCGAACTATAAGGTTAATTCTACTAATCTATGTTTTAAGGCGCAACGTTTTTTAACTACAACATAAATTTATACATGAAAATAAGAACAGCTTTTCTGGTGATAATTTTTGGTTTTGTTTTGCCATACTATAGAAAAGAGAAGCGAATTTGTGAGGTTAGATCGTCGAATCTTAGATAGGGACAAATAATAAAACACAATCTGAAAAAATAATTTACTGGTGTGTATAAACATAAACTTCAGGCGTAAAAAAGATGGCGTCCGAAGATGAGTTATCATTCCTTTCAATTCAACTAAAACATTTTAATAGAGACGAATTAATTAGTATAATTATCAACAAGTCAATTCCAGTGGTTCCTAATATTGAGGAGACTATTATCGATAAGTTGAAGAAGGTGATTGCAGAGCATTTCCAGAGTAAAAGTGAAAATTTGGAATCTGGTTCTGACTTTAACAAAACGGTAAACATTTTGTGCAGGATTAAAGCTTAAAGCTTGTAGGGATTTAGGTGAAACTGCTTAATATGGAAGAATGTATTTAAGATCAAGAGTTGCCGTTCAGTTGGATAAAATCAATAGGTACTAATTTTGTTAAAGAACCAATTGTTAACCACACCCTGGCGGCATTCTTACCAGAGACAAGACATACTATAACAACACAAATATTTTAAAACAAGATATTAAACAGTGGCGGCTCGTGACTTGCATACTAGGGAGGGCTCCAATTTTTTTTTTGTTTTTTTTACATTTTCGTTGCACTTGTACAATATTTAATATAGGCGTTGGACGTCCATTATTTCTTAACTCAAGCTTTTCATTTAAGCTCAGACAACTAAACGCAATTTTTGAATTTCTCTGACCTTCATCGTTTATTTTCAAGTCTTACCAGCCACTAAAACTAAATTAACTTAGCTGTACATAAAGGAGCGGTCAAAATTTTGGGCGGAAAAGATAGAGCCCAGAGAATAACACTACAACACGCACTTCACTTATACATATTGTCACGGTTACCATGACAACCGACGTAAACTTATCGGGAATCATAGCATTCGTATGTGCGATCCGTTGGGAGCCCATTCATATTATTTACTGCATAAGCACGTTCACTAAATATTTTCAGATAATTGTTAAATTTACCGTGCGCTGCGAATTTTACTTTTTATTTTTAAGTTTGTAAATGTATTTTGGACCAATTTATTTAACTATTTGATATCGTAAATTGCGTAAAAATTTCAATTATGACAAGATGTAGTAGTTATGTATTATTGGCATTTTGATATTTTTTAATTCTGTTTACTCTAAAAATTTGCCAGGGAGGGCGGCGCCCCAGAGCCCTCCCTCACCAGCCGCCACTGATATTAAAACAAATGAAAATGAAGTAAGAGGGTCTTGTATAAGCCAGTTCAGTGCAGTCATGTCGTTTTTAGATTACACAACTTCCGTGAAGCTATTTATTCGTATATTCTTGAGTTGAGTTGAGAAAAATCCAAAATTTGCACCTTAAGGACGCTGACATTTCGGCACTGGTTACAATTAAGTCTCCTTTTCATAAATAACAGTATTGAAAGTTGTAGATAATCAAATTTCCTACAACTTTCATCGAAAAGATTGTTTTCTGTAGTAAATAAATTACAACAAATTGTATCGAATATTAAAGAAGTGTTAGATCTTTATAAAGATGTGGGAAAAAATACTTTGGAAACATTTACACCCTGAAAAAATTACACAAATCTCAGGTTCAGATGCTCATAACTTAGGGGATTTGCCGCCATAGGCAGTTCATTTTTTGGCGCTCACAAAACTTTGGCGCCCTAGGCTACAGACTTGTGATAAATCCGGCCCTGTTCATAACTTTTATCAGTACCACAAAAATCTCGTAAAGAGATTCCAGTCTTTTTGATAAGATAAAGCCAACATACTCAACTTTGGCGCGCTCTGGAGGAAAAACTATAAGTACGATTTGGAAAAAGTTTAGATGAAACTGATGGTAGAGAATTATAAGCTCTACAGATTTTATAATAACCATTTTTTGATTTGGATCAGTTTAAATTGACTAAAGGTGGAAAAATTATTATCAACCTTTTTCTGTCTTTTTTTGACTATAGTAGATAATTTCATTCTCTACAATTTTTGTAATGAAGTTTACAGCAGCCGAGATAAATGACAAAAATTAAACTTATTTCAGTACCCCAGACTGCTATACAAAAAACCAGATATCCCAGAAGTTTTGCCTCATATTTTGCTAGTAAATTTTGAAGTTAATTCAGAAAAGAAAATGTCGTGGGGATTAAAGTGAGGTTACTTGAGAAGGCAATTAACAAACTTCTTGTATTGGTTCTAAAATAGCTTACCATTTCAATTATTTATTATAAAATTGCACATGAGTTGGACTTCAATTTTTCTTTTTATTTGCTTGATATTTTAAACAAAATTTAGCATGAATTAGATGAAAATCTGCAATTAAAATAATTATTGTTCTTTTCAGAATACGCAACAATCTGCTAAACATACTGGACCTGTAAGAGAGCGTCATACGATTTGGCAAGGACTGCTGGAATGGATTGATAAACCTAAAAATGCAACAGACCAACAGCAGAAAATTACGAAACATGTACCATGTCAAGTTTCCGCAAATTCTAAAGACGGTGAACCAGAATTGTAAGATATTAACATGTTTCTTAGCGCTAGTTAAAACTGATCCCATTATATATAATTTGTTGTTACAGAAGGGCGGAGAACTGGCCATCGAAACTAATAATGCAACTAATGCCCAAGCAACTCATCGGCAACATTGGTGGGGCTTATTTAAAAAATTCCAAATCTGTGTTATTCCATCCGCAGCCATGTGAAGCTCTAGAATCTCTAACAAGGGTCATGAGTTCTGGTTTTGTAAGTCGTTTTATAACAATTTGCCTGTTGTAATCTAATAAATATTTACTTTTTCACAGGCTGGGTGTGTACACTTTACCAGTATTCCAAACCCAGCAGCTTGTGATATTAAAGTACTGATTTTGCTGTACACTTCCGATAAACAGGCGTATCTTGGATTCATTCCAAACGACCAAGCTGCATTTGTCGACAGGCTGAGGAAAGTTATACAACAGCAAAAATCCACACAACAACTACGGACATGCCAAACGCAGGTTAGATTATGTTTTTTCTAGAAATTCAGCTCTTATTACCTACCAAACTTTCGCAATGGAATTCTTGAGCTTGTGGTGGAAAAAGCAAATAGAGAATCTTGAATTTTCTTTAAAGAATTAAGTAGCTATTTAGAGCAAATTAGATCAAATTTATTTTTATTGTGAACACTTTACACACAAGTCAAGAGAAATTTATGTTGTTTCTTTCTATATTATCTTATAGCACATCTAGGAAAGTAAAACACTCTTTTAATGTTAATTAATATATTATTCTTAGGGTGGAGGTGCTGGAGGCGCAAACATTAATCCACAAGGTGCCGGCATCACAATGGGTTGCCCTTCACCACAAATGTCTGGTGTCAATCCAGTTACCTCGCAGAGCACCCAGCAGGGTCTAATGATATCCCAAACAAATACTCTGTCGATGGGCGGAGGACAAATAACACAAAATGTAAATCCCAACACCCAACAACCGGGTCAAGGAATTGGAGGAATAATGGGACAAAGTGGCGGTATGCGCCCAAATATCAGAATGGGCTTACAACAAGGTAACAATCAGCCTAATATGCAGCCAGGCATGATGAATGCTCCAGTACAAAGAGCTCCATTTGAAAATCAGTTGCAAGCTGAACGGCAACAGAATTTGGAGAAGATTAATCAGTTGAAGCAGACTTTGGAAGCGGCACAACAGCAGGAGCAACAGTATAAGAGTCAGCTGGAGAGGATTAGTCATATGAAAACATCGCAACTGCAGGAGGCGTTGCAGTTAGCACAGCAACAAGAAATGCAATATAAAATGATGGATGTAAGTGGAATAAACTACTTAAAGGACTAGAATTATTTTAACAATTATTATAATAGACAATAGTAAAGTTACGATTAAACAAATTCAGGTACGTGTAGCTTAATATCGCGTTGATCTTTGTGTAAAAAACGCTCGTAGTTCGGAGTGGTTAGATGTAGAAATCTGTAAGTTCAATATTTTGCCATAATTTAACAAATCTTCTTGGATATAAATACCTAAAGCAGTGACATTTTATTAAATTCTTTCTTAATGATTTACAGAGTTCAGTTCATTGGAAGTTGAAATAATTCGTTTTTGGTAAAAAATGTTCAAAACAGGCATAACAACTTGTTACACCTTCGTCCTAATAACATTTTCAGTGAACGTAACTCGTACCTTAACTATAATTTTCGAAATAATTTGATTTTCATGGTTTCATTATAGAATTTGTGCACTTGATATAACATATTAAAATGTCGTTATTATTTCGGTTTAGTGTGAATAATAGTGAATAAAACTTTTATATTTTTTAGCAACAACGAATGGCCAATCAAGGTAATCCCCAGCCAGGTAATTCGCAGCAAAGAATGATCCGACCGATAATATCGAACAATCCCGGCTTGAGACATTTGCTGCAACAGGTTTGTAAAGTTTATTTATTTATGTAAAACTATATAAATATCTCTAGTAGGAGTATCAGTTCAAATTATTCGCACAGAAGCCTCATGTAGATATCTGACGAAAGTGGAACCTGGTGTATTTTGGAGGTCGTTTTTTTTTTAATACATGTTTGGAAAGTATGGTAAATAAATTTTTTATCCATATTATGTAACTACATTTTTTTTATTTTGAACTTTGAATGACGCTTATTGCAAATACCAGATCTCAAAAAAATTTTGGAAGGCGCAGAATTCTTAATTACCTGGTAAATTGAATGTTCAACAAGTAATACTTCATTGCAGTTTTTTTTCTTAAAATTTCTCCCCTGATGCGACATGATGGCGAGTCAAATCTAGAACTAACAAATTACGTACAGGGTGTACAACTAAGAATGGTCGCCGGCTGTATCTCAGAAACTATTTATCGTACAGCCTTCGGAAAAAAATATTTATAGTAAAAGTGGCCAAAAGAAATCGCTGGAAATTATTTTCAAGTTTATGCTTCGCCGCTAGGGGGCGTACCTGCCATGACAAATGATAAAATCATGATTTTCTCCAAATTATAGGTAATTAAAGTAACTCAAAAATAACTTTATTGGAAATCTGAAACGATTATACACAATTTTATTCTAACACTTTTTGCTCTAGCTCATCAAATAAGGGTGGGAGGAGAGGGTGAATTCTTCTGTACGAAAATGCTTATAACTTCTGTTTAACTTTATAGAATTTGGCAAACTTAGTATCGTTTGAAAGAACTTTTCTTGCTTCAAATGATGTTCGATAAGAGAAGTTGTTTTGATTCATATATTTGTTGCTAGGTGGCGCTTTTTGAAAACTTATTAATTTTATCGATTTTTCTTGAAAAATTTAAATATATATATATTTTTTAACATTATTAAAATTAGTATAAAATATCGAAAATATTAGTGAAAACCGCAAATCCATATCTTTTTTCAACCAGGAAATATGGACAAAATAGTTTTTACATGATTCACAACACGTATTATTGTTATCACAAGTCGTTTTGAGAATTTAAGTGGTAGGCTTTGGAATAAAAAAAATGCAATTAGCCCTATATGGATCTGCGGTTCTCACTAATATTTTCGATATTTTATACTAATTTTAATAATGTTAAAAAATATTTATGAGTCCATTTAAATTTTTCAAGAAAAATCGATAAAATTAATAAGTTTTCAAAAAACGCCACCTAGCAACAAATATATGAATCAAAACAACTTCTCATATCGAACATCATTTGAAGCAAGAAAAGTTCTTTCAACGATACTAAATTTGCCAAATTCTATAAAGTTAAACAGAAGTTATAAGCATTTTAGTACAGAAGAATTCACCCTCTCCGCCCACCCTTATTTGATGAGCTAGAGCAAGAAATGTTAGACCAAAATTGTGTATATTTTTTTCAGCTTTCCAATAAAGTTATTTTTGTTACAAAGTCTACCACTTAAATTCGCAAAACGACTTATGATAACAATAATACGTGTTGTGTATCGTGTAAAAACTATTTTGTCCATATTTCCTGAACGAAAAAAGATATGGATCTGCGGTTTTCACTAATATTTTCGATATTTTATACTAATTTTAATAATGTTATAAAATATATATGAGTCCATTTAAATTTTTCAAGAAAAATCGATAAAATTAATAAGTTTTCAAAAACGCCACCTAGCAACAAATATATGAATCAAAACAACTTCTCTTATCGAACATCATTTGAAGCAAGAAAAGTTCTTTCAAACGATACTAAATTTGCCAAATTCTATAAAGTTAAACAGAAGTTATAAGCATTTTCGTATAGAAGAATTCACCCTCTCCTCCCACCCTTATTTGATGAGCTAGAGCAAAAAGTGTTCAACCAAAATTGTGTATAATTGTTTCAGCTTTCCAATAAAGTTATTTTTGAGTTACCTTAATTGCCTATAATTTGGAGAAAATCATGATTTTATCATTTTCCGTGGCAGGTATGCCCCCTAGCGGCGAAGCTAGAAACTTGAAAATAATTTCCAGCGATTTCTTTTGGCCACTTTTACTATAAATTTTTTTTTCGAAGGCTGTACGATATATAGTTTCTGAGATACAGCCGGCGACCATTCTTAGTTGTACACCCTGTACATATACTATATCGTGAGGAAACCATTGGCAGCGGAGGGCGCAGAACCGGCTAATAGAAATTTCCTGTAGATCTCTCCAATTATTACTCCTATTACAATTGAAACAAATTAATTATTAATAAATAAGCATGCTTACCAGGGTCTGATATTATTGGCCACGTCTTTATATGACAAAAAATTAAATATAGTGCTAGTGATATGCATTGACGAAGGCAGCGACAGAAGGGCCATATCAAATACTAATATACGGCGTTTATGCACTGAATGACTGCTATACTTCTTTCAGGTGCAAGTCGAGAATATTTTTGGATTATTACGTTTTTTTTAATGTTCCCTTTAAATAATGTAACAGCTTTTTCGTTTGATTAATTAAAGAATTGAGTCGTTTTTGAAGAATAGAAAGCTGGAGTTTCACGAATAAGAAAAAACAATAGAGTAGTTGAAATACCTGCAAAATGTTAATAATTTGTTTTTTTTTGTATACTTTTAGACTTTTAGCAAATTTTTGGCAACATCAGAACATAGCTGTAGTAGTGCATAATAGTCGGTTTTGCACCACATTTAATGTCTTAATTCTGCAATAATTAGTAAAAAACTATATTGTTTCCTAAGGTAGAAACAATTTTTTAATTTACTCAGTTCTTAAAACTGTTTTATGTATAATACGAGAAATAAACCACAATCTGCCGAATATTATCGTCATCAAATTACCAGCTATGTCCTGATGTATCCAACAATTTTCTAAAAGTATATAAAAAAAACAATTATTAATATTACACAAGTATTTTAACTATCAGCGCACCACTGTTGTTTTCTTGTTCGCGAAACTCCAACTTTCTATTCTTTAGAAGCGTCTCTATTAAAGGTTTGAGTATTGGCTGTTGGTTTTTACTATGTGTACCTTTGCCGGTAATGATTACAAGTGGTACATTTTTTTGTCGCTCAATGTGCTCTTTGATAAAATCATTAAACGCGTCTTCTGCTTCATTGTCTTTCTTGCGTAAGCCATGTAAGTCGAGAATATTTGGGTTATTATTATGTTTTTCCGCATTATTTCTTTTAATTATCTTAACTGCTTTTTTGTTTGCTTTACGAGCACTTATGTGATCTCCAATTTTGTCATAGTTTTTTGCTATTTGACGATAATGTTCGGCAGATAGTGATCCCGACATATTATGTACACTATATTTTTTTTTTTTTTTTATTAATTCCCATGCTATTTTACAATCTGTCCATAAGGACAATAAATAAAAGTATTGTAAATATAAAAAGACACAGTCGAGGCTGACCCATTGGCAAGCCTCTTTAAAAGTTCTTAACACTTCACGTTATTGTTATGGCTACATGGATTTAAACTACACTACACTACACTTAAATGCGCTGGGGCCAGTCTAGCGGGTCGAACCGCTTCAGTCTTTTGACACTTGGGAAGGGGAAGGGGGGGGGGAAAGGGGATCTCGGGCGCCAGATTTATTCGAGTGGTTTACTCCACGTGACACCTCAGGTAGCTGCAGTGAAGACACGGTACTCCAGGGGTCAGATCTTCAAGACTGGGGAGGTGGCGATTTGTTGGTGGAACGGTTATTCGGAAAAATAAGAACACTAGTGTTGTAATTTGTAGGCGGCCTGGTTGACTTCCACTGGACTCGGACTCGACACACCACACACGACTCTCGACGACCTGACGACCGACGACCTGGTCCGTGGTTTTGGGTTCCTTAAAAGGGATTTTGTTTGACTTGTAGCGGTGAGATATGGCTTAATACAAAGGGTAGCCACCTCTCGGGAAATCGGGGAGTTAGGACGGGGACTTGGATATTTTTAGAATTCTGCATTATTTAAATAATTAGGTAGCTAAAAAATGACTTCGTTACACACCCCTCTTACTTCGCGAAAAAAATAACACCTTATTTTTTTCTAGCTCCGCGGATATCAAAAATTATTAACTACACTAATATGCAAAACTTACTAATAAAAACAATATCACTAATACTAATACTAACACTAAAACTAGCACTGGCACTAACACTAACTTATTGAAGTTCATCATGATGGGGCGGAAACAGGAACTGATGGGGCCACACGTTGCACGTTCCATTCCATGGATGCAGGTTTGCTTCTGCGATGTCTTCTTCTGGCCTTCCAAAACGGGTGAGATCTTCATGGCATGCCTGGCTGGCTGCTTGTGGGTCGCACGTACTCGTTTTGAAAGACGGCTTTGGAAGACCATCGGACAGCTGTTGCCTTCATTGGAGCGGGACGATGAGACAATTAAATCGGCGCTGATGGTTTTTGAAGCTTCTCTGGCGGTTCCTAGTTGGGGTCTAGGACGTTGGCATTGCAAACGGCTTCGCTCGTACTTGGCTATGTTTCTGAACATTCGTGGCCAGTAGTACTATTGTGCGATAGCGGATATCGTTTTGGCAATGTGATAACGGGCTCCTGAATTTCTGTTTCGGATACATGTGGACGGACATCTTTACAGCTTGCACGGCTTGGCACGGTTATAAAACGACAAGTTTATTATGGGCTACGGAAATTTCCAGTTTTCTCACAGCGCCAGCAACTTGTGTCCGGGACTACATGTTGTTGTTGGGAACGATGAGTTCAAGGATCGATAGGATTCACTTATAATGGGTACAGGGGGGAGTAGCAAGGGTGTATGGTACTTCGTTTGACATCGGAAGTTCGGAAATTGATAGGACAAACTAAAGGTACGGGTGGGAGGGGTATACGGGGCTTTGTATCACTTCGGAAGTATTCGGGTGGGTTCGTGGAAGTTCGGAAATTGATGAGCCTAGGTTACTATGACTCAAGGTACGGTTGGGAGGGGTGTACGGGGCTTCGTTTGATTTTTGAAGCGAAGTCCCTGCTCGGGCGCCATTTTGTGACGCACTTTGTCGGGGAAGGGGGGGGGGGGGAAAGGGGATCTCGGGCGCCAGATTTATTCGAGTGGTTTACTCCACGTGACACCTCAGGTAGCTGCAGTGAAGACACGGTACTCCAGGGGTCAGATCTTCAAGACTGGGGAGGTGGCGATTTGTTGGTGGAACGGTTATTCGGAAAAATAAGAACACTAGTGTTGTAATTTGTAGGCGGCCTGGTTGACTTCCACTGGACTCGGACTCGACACACCACACACGACTCTCGACGACCTGACGACCGACGACCTGGTCCGTGGTTTTGGGTTCCTTAAAAGGGATTTTGTTTGACTTGTAGCGGTGAGATATGGCTTAATACAAAGGGTAGCCACCTCTCGGGAAATCGGGGAGTTAGGACGGGGACTTGGATATTTTTAGAATTCTGCATTATTTAAATAATTAGGTAGCTAAAAAATGACTTCGTTACAATGTTTAAGTTGTTTCTACCTTAGTAAATAATACCATTTTTTCACTAATTATTGCATTGAATGTGACGCAAAACCGGCTATTATGCACTACTATTGATTCATGAGCGCGTTTTCGATCTCCATTTTTGTAATAGGATTTTGCTAATTGACGATAATATTCGGCAGATTGTGCTTTCGACATATTGTTTATTTCTCTTACTATACATAAAACAGTTTTTAGAATTGAATAAATTAAAAAGCTGTTTCTACCTTATGAGTAAATAATATTATTTTACACTAATTATTGCAGACAGTGAATGTGGCGCAGAACCGGCTATTACGCACTACTATGCTATTATACAGAGTGATTCACTTCTTATCGAAAAAAAATTAACCGAGATCTACAACGCATCCACACAAGTAACATAGCGCAAATAGAAATTAAAAAACACCTTCAAAATTTAAACCACTGGCTATCTACGCCTATGGAAAATTAGTCGTCTGTACTTATACGTGCTGCTGCTACAACAAAGATTCAAGTTTTGTCCGCTGTCCTCTAAGCAGTCTAAGCAACTCTGAGCACGGCGAACCCAATTTTGTCGCAAAAGTTTCTTCTTGTTGTTCTTGGAGGTGTAAATTGTCATGGGGTCATTTGGGTATTCTGTATACTGTATAGTATACGTCATACTGTGGTTTGGCACTTGTTGGGCGAGCTGCCTCGTACATATTCGAAGATTGTATTCTACAAAGTCTAAAATTTGGTCATGGGTTTTGCAAGGATTCACCATAAATTAATACCATATCCAACAACTTTTTATTGCTATACATGCCATCTTCACAGTGCAGCTTTATAATAAGTGATAAACTACATGCAGTCAAGTTCATTGTGTGTGGTCAGAAACCAAGTCAGATGTTTTCAGGTTCAGCGTTGATTTTTTTGTGAAGAAACAACAATTTTATGCACAATCCTGCACTGTAATATGTATTAATTTATTGAATTCTATAACGTAAAAATTAAAAGGTATAAAGTTTCCGTTATCTTGTAATACATTGAGTTCAGTCAGCATATTACTAATAATTTTTTTTACGGCCGATCTATTAGTATTTTATTAGAATTTTTTTTTGATATCCACTCAAAATATCACTAATCTTTAATTTTTTCTCGTTAAGTAGTGAATCACCCTGTGTATTTTTTGGTCTCAGCATGAGTGGGGGATGTCTACTGATCGCAAATCGTAACAACAATAATGCATAAAACCTATACATACAGGGTGTTCGCGCGAAGTGCTGACTTCGTTATTATTGGAGCTACAAAGTCGGTTAAATTAGCAAACTACTAGCATTTTTTACGCTGATTATAATGGTGAAAACAGAAAAACAATTGGCAATCTGGTTTTCGAGATATTCACAAAAATTAAAAAATTTAAATGGAACACCCTGTATATTGTTGCAAATATCGATGATAATTTATATTCTGAACAAAGATTTAAAATAAGCGAGTTATTTTGAAAAAAAGTTTTAATAATCAAGTAGCCATGAAAATTATAATTTTCTAAATTTTCAATATTTCCGTAATTCTTTCAAGTATTTTTCAACTTGCTTAAATTCAAAATTATGATTGTTTGGTTTTAATAAATTACTATTCCGTTTTATGGCTACTTGATTTTAAAGAATTGCAAACTTTTTTTCAAAATAACTCGCTTATTTTAAATAATTATCACAAAAATTTAAGGACATTTTTTGTACAGAATTTAATTTGTCATCGATTTCTGCAAAAATATATAGGGTGTTCCATTTAAAAAAATGTGATTTTTTTGAATATCTTGAAAACCAGATGGTCAATTGTTTTTTTGTTTTCACGATTGTAATCAGCGGAAAAAAAGCTACTAGTTTGCTAATTTAACCGACTTTGTAGCTCCAATAATAACGAAGTTATTCGCACTTCGCGCGAGCACCTTGTATATCTAAAATTTATTATTTAAAATTTACTATTAATGCGCATCTAAAATTGTCAAACAAAAGGGTCAATATATTGCATAATCTTCGAACTTCCAGTTTACTAACCCACTTTTGAAGGTGAATAATTAATCAATTATATGTTTTTGTAATTAGTATCCGTAACTTCATTCCTTTGAATCAAATTCTCTGTTTGTACTAAAATAAGTTTCAATAATAGTTATTTTTGTAACAAGTACCTAAATCAAGTTTTTTGGGACGAATCGTTGCTGTTTATAGTATAGTAGATGAGTCCCAAAAAACTGATATGAATCCGTAAAATAGCTATTTTAGGAAGCGTGTACAAAAAATAATTTGCTGGATTTTTGTAAAACTTTTAAATGATTTATATTGTTTCTTTTTCAGCAACCTCAATCTCGACAGCAGTTGTTGGGCCAAATATGTGCCAATGGTCCTCTTTACCAAATTCAACTACCCAATCCTGGAAGTAATCAACAGAACAACTTTGAGGATGTTTCTAATTTTGATTTTAATATTATATAAATGTTTTTTATTTAACATAATATGTGTAGTACATAAACAATTAACATAGGTATTTATGATTTTAAATTTTTACATAGGTTATTTTTAAAATATATATTTCGGATATTATTCGTATATTTATAATAAATTAGTACCTAACAGAAAAATATTTGTTTTTAAAAATTATTACTATTCCACGTGTTGTCCACTGAATTATTTAAATCGATCGCCTCTTATATTGTATACTAGGTAATCGTCGTATAAGTCGAAATAAATAATGTAGCAAGCAAGAATACTTCCTTTGCCAATTATTTGGATTTTACTGTAATACCGTCCTGATATTACATTAGTAGCTGACACTAATCCCAGTTTTGGTAAAATTCTGTAACTTCCCTGCAATTACAAAATATGATTTTCTGGATGCTCCAGATATTTTATAATGATATGAGTAGGAATTCCATAAATAATCAGAATAAATGACGAATACCTACCTTAGAAATAGGGCACCGACAGGGTACATTATTTTCAATAAATAAACTTGAGCATGAT
Source organism: Pediacus dermestoides (assembly GCA_963942485.1). Taxonomy (NCBI): domain Eukaryota; kingdom Metazoa; phylum Arthropoda; class Insecta; order Coleoptera; family Cucujidae; genus Pediacus; species Pediacus dermestoides. The sequence goes on from OZ012625.1 coordinate 10,502,893, forward strand.
TCATTTTTTGACTTGCCAAAAATACATAAATCTGGGTAAATACAAGAACCAATATTGCGCACACAGGGGATTTTAATCCAACCAAATACCGTTTTTCGTTCTACTTCCACCACGGCCTAACAAATAAACTCCAATTACATAATTTATATTCACTAAAATATCCTTTGATTTAGGTACCTTGATTGGTGCTTCCAAATCTAAAGTTGTATTAAGGCTTCCAGTCACTGAAACTTTGGAATTTATTAGTTGTATAGTGACATTGTCCACGGTTATTGGATATTGTTTTTCTACAACACATTTGTTAATACTTCGCAACTGTATTTGTTCGGAAGTCTGTAAAAAATAATTAAAGTAGCTAACTCGACAAATTTGAGTGCATGATGTACACTTACAATTAGAGTTATTGTGTGGGTGTAAATAAAGGGTAAAGTAATTAACAAAATAATTACTGAATAGTGCATTGTGCTGGTTATCTTAAGTTGAACTCGCTACGCATCAGCTGCTTAACAACTAAGTATGTATAAACTAAATTACTAAATTGATAATGAAATGATAAACATGAGTAGTATGGTAAGATTTATTAATTCTATTTCAAATTTCAGTATATTAAAGTGAGTTTTCATTTTTTTCTTTAGTTAATTAAATATGTTTCGCACCAAATATTTCCTAATTTACATACATTATATGTATAATATTTTTAAACCTCATTTTCTCATTAGGGAACATTATTATTTTGTTAGTTCAAATGTAATAAAACTCGATGAGTTCTCTAATATTGAATTGTGCACTTATTAGAAAAGATTCTTTATAAAATAGAAACTATACAGGATGTTCGCGCGAAGTGGTTTACTATTGCTAACTTCGTTATTATTGGAGCTACAAAGTCGGTTAAATTAGCAAACTAGTAGCATTTTTTCCGCTGATTACAATGGTGAAAACAGAAATACAATTGACCATCTGGTTTTCGAGATATTCACAAAAATAACATTTTTTTAAATGGAACACCCTATATATTTTTGCAGAAATCGATGATAAATTAAATTCTGTACAAAAAATGTCCTTAATTTTTTGTGATTATAATTTAAAATAAGCGAGTTATTTTGAAAAAAATTTGCAATTCTTTAAAATCAAGTGGCCACAAAACGGAATAGTAATTTATTAAAACCAAACAATTATAATTTTGAATTTAAGCAAGTTGAAAAATACTTGAAAGAATTACCGAAATATTACTATTTTATTTAATATTTTTAATATACAGGTGTTTGCGCAAAGTGGTTCACTATTGCTAACTTTGTTATTATTGGAGCTACAAAGTCGGTTAGCAAACTAGTAGCATTTTTTCAGTTGATTATAATGGTGAAAACAGAAAAACAATTGGCCATCTGGTTTTTGAGTTATTCACAACAATAACATTTTTTAAACGGCACACCCTGTATATTTTTGCAAAAATCGATGATAAATTAAATTCTGAACAAAGAATGTTCTTATGTTTTTTTGAGAATTATTTAAAATAAGCGAGTTATTTTGAAAAAAAATGTTCAAAGTTTTAATATCAAGTAGGCATGAAAATTATAATTTTGTAAATTTTCAATATTTCCGTAATTCTTTCAAGGATTTTTCAACTTGCTTAAATTCAAAATTATGATTGTTTGGTTTTAATAAATTACTATTCCGTTTTATGGCTACTTGATTTTAAAGAATTGCAAACTTTTTTCAAAATAACTCGCTTATTTTAAATTATTATCAAAAAAAGATGAGGACATTTTTTGTATAGAATTTAATTTACCATCGATTTTTACAAAAATATATAGGGTGATCCATTTAAAAAATTGTTATTTTTTGAATATCTTGAAAACCAGATGGTCAATTGTTTTTTTGTTTTCACCATTGTAATCAGCGGAAAAAGTTCTACTAGTTTGCTAATTTAACCGACTTTGTAGCTCCAATAATAACGAAGTTAGCAATAGTGAGCCACTTCGCGCGAACACCCTGTATATCTGTAATGATTCAATGATTTTTAGGTTTGGACAGCTTTGTACAATGCAAGAATAAATTATTCTCCAGCGCAGCGGTTGCAATTTGTTCTTAGGTCGACAGTGGATTGTTGAAGGTGTAGTATGGTTTCCAAATTGGTAAAAAAAAATTTTTAATAAATAATAATGTATTTATTTAGCATAGATGCTACATAAGAATTACAAATACATAAAAAATCGATAAATACATAAGAATTGGTTACAATTGCATAGAACAAGAAAATTCAAACAATATAACAAATAGAAAATCATTACCTGAGAACAAATTCTTTCAAAAGCATTCTGAACTGGTTCAGTTTATCACAGTTTTTTATATTAACAGGCAGTTTATTAAACTCAATCAAGCCTTTATACAAAACAGAGTTCAGCATTTGACTGGTGTTACATTTATATAACAAGATAAAGTCTGCACAATTTCTGGTATCATAATTATGGACATCGCCAAAAACTTTCAATTTATCACATATATATTCAGGTAAAAGATTTTTTTTTAGTTTAAATATAAACAAATTTACATTAAACATAATTCTTTGTTTGACAGAAAACATATCTAAGACACTCAACATGGATTGGACAGGTGTATAACGGTTACATTTCAAAATCAGTCTCATAGCTCTGTTTTGAATTTTTTCCAACTGGTTTATTCTATATTGCGGCAAATTAAACAACAATGTCGAACAGAACAGAACAGAAAAGGCAAATTTCTTTCCAAAAATTGAAATAAAAAAATTTATCCAGTCAAATTAGATCAAAAAGTACCTAATATCTACAAAGTTGACATTATGGCCAAGCAAGAGCAAGTCGAGGGTCATTGATAAAGCCCCGAACCACAAAAATCCAACAAAATTACCTTGTGCGTGAAAAGCGTGATTTTTGTATCTCGGTTTCTACTGGTTGGATTTTAATGTAGTCTTTTATAATTTATTCGGCAAACTATTTCAAACAACTTTTGTTTGAAACTCTTTTGACAGCTCTTTATAAAAAGTTATAAGCAAAATATATACTGCTCTTTTTTAGGGCGTAAGTCATATGGGTAAGTTTCTTCATTAAAATATGTATACAGAGTGTTTAGTATAATTGGTGCACTCCGAATACAGGGCGTTGTAGAGCATATTAAAACTAAGGATAATCTGCAAAGAAAAAATATCTGATGTATCCAACACATGACTTTCTTATACGGATAGTACCACAATTACTTTTCCTAAATAAATTAAGTTAAATTTCTTGTAAAAATCGTGTTTAAATTTTGAGCGTTTCCAGAAATTTTCAAATAGTTTTCGGAAGTCTAGCTCTCTCGCACTTGCAATAGTATAAATCTGTCCTTGTCCCACTCATTATAACCGAGACTTTTTGAAAATTGCTGGAAACCCTAAACATTTTTACAAGAAATTTAACTTTTAATTTCTTTAGGTTAAGTAATTATTGTGATACTATCCGTATAAGAAAGTCATGTGTTGGACACATCAGATATTTTAAACTGAAAATATGCAATGACTTCGTTACTTAAAAAAATAAATATATGATGTTATACAGGGTGTTCGCGCGAAGTGGCTCACTATTGCTAACTTCGTTATTATTGAAGCTACAAAGTCGGTTAAATTAGCAAACTAGTAGCATTTTTTCCGCTGATTATAATGGTGAAAACAGAAAAACAATTGATCATCTGGTTTTCGAGATATTCACTAAAATAACATTTTTTAAATGGAACACCCTGTATATTTTTGCAAAAATCGATGGTAAATTAAATTCTGAACAAGAAATGTTGTTATGCTTTTTTGATAATTATTTAAAATAAGCGAGTTATTTTGAAAAAAATTTGTAAAGTTTTAATATCAAGTAGCCATGAAAAATATAATTTTGTAAATGTTCAATATTTTCGTAATTCTTTCAAGTTTTTTTCAACTTGCTTAAATTCAAAATTATGATTGTTTGGTTTTAATAAATTACTATTCTTTTTTTCAAAATAACTCGCTTATTTTAAATTATTATCAAAAAAAAATGAAGACATTTTTTGTATAGAATTTAATTTACCATCGATTTTTATAGGGTGTTCCATAAAAAAAAAATGTTATTTTTGTGAATATCTTGAAAACCAGATCGTCAATTGTTTTTCTGCGGAAAAAATGCTACTAGTTTGTTAATTTAACCGACTTTGTAGCTCCAGTAATAACGAAATTAGCAATAGTGAGCCACTTCGCGCGAACACCCTGTATATTTTTGGAAAGCTGAGAAAGAATCCTTTCTATAATGAATCCATAGCCAACTATGGTTTCCATTTAAGAAAATACGACTTTATGTCATAACTCAAAAACAATTGAACGTAATTAAAATTTGATTGTATTATCTTGTTTCAAATTAAAATCTCTATAAAAAACATGTAAACTATTTTTTTGTAACTTTTCAATTAACCGAGATACATTGATGAGAAATTCGGTAAATAATCAGTTTTTGCTTGTAACTCAAAAACAAAAGATGTTTGAGATTTCGTGTTTTCACCATTCAATTTGTCTTAAAAAGTTGACCTAAAAATGTGCTAACCGTTTTTTTCTAACTTCCACAGAAACCCTAGATCCCATCGAAAATGCTCCACCCTGTATAAAAAAAGTTTGTGTGAATAGTTCGTGAAGAAAATTTGGTAAAAATATCTCTAAAAACCAAACCCAGATATAAATGTATGGGTCAAGAAATTCAAGAATATAGCAAAAGATAAATATATTACCTACACCAAAATATGAAACTGGAAATGCTTTCGTTAGAATAAGGTGATGAGTATTAAGATAGGAAGGACATAAAAGGAAAAGAGGTAATTTTCTGGTATGTATAGGTAAAGGTACTTAATAGTGTTTTCGATTGGTAAAATGAGTGCGCACTGAGTGCAATTTCGTGCAATGCTATTGGTCAAATTCAATTTGTCAAATATTTTTCACCAATCACGCTTTCAGAAATTGCACTCAGTGTGCACTCATTTTACCAATCGAAAACGCTATAACACGTTGGCCAATGGTTCACAAGATAATCAGTAATCAGCCACCTATTTATGTTACCTATACTACAAAACAAAGGTTAGCTACTGCATTATTATTAAATTTAAAAGTAATTAAGGTCTCTTATCAGTCTTATCTTATAATAAAAATTTGGTCATCTTTACTCAATTATTATTTTGTTCAATATCAGTTTTTATTATACGAAATTTGATAAGAAATACATGCATAAATATGTGATTCACGATTGTTTAAAATTGTGCAACGTACAATAAATTGTAAGATTTGTAAGCACAATTTTACATTTACTTTCACTAAATATTTATATAGTGGTTAAGTCAGTGCGTCCGACATTTAAATGTAAGGTTATAATTTGTTGTAAATATTTAACAAAACTTTATACATTTCATAATTAACATTATAATTACAAATCGGACTCTAAGTTTTTAACAACAATTATTTTCCAGATGGAAATGCATTTAAAAACTCCAGTCTCCATTCTGATGGAACTTATGGCACAACAAAAGCAGCCAGCCCCAGTTTTTTTTACAGAACATGCACCAACATCTAATCTCTGCAATCTCACGTTTAAATGTACTGTGAAAGCTGGAGGATACATAACCGAAGCTTATGCCATGAACAAAAAGGACGCAAAACAGGAAAGTGCCAAAAAACTGTTGCAAATACTCGGATATGGGACAATAAAAAGTACCACCATTACTTCGGTAATAAGTACTTCTAGAGGTCATAGCCCCTCGACTAATTTGAGAAATTATGTGGGACAACTGAATGAATATGCATCCCAAGGTAACCACATGTATCCCTCTTATACTGAAAATCTGGATCTAAGAACTGGTCTGTTCGTGTCAAAATGTGAATTTCTGAACAGTACTGCGGAAGGTTTTGGACCTAACAAGAAAGTAGCCAAGCAGAGTGCTGCCGAAACTATGTTGAAAATGTTGGTAAATTATTTTTATATTTTGATACATATAATACATACATATAATAGGTACTCCCATAGAATATCAAGGGTACTCCCTTGGTCACATTAAGTGACCAAGTAAAAAAATTTTTCGGGGGGGAGGATGTATTGTGATAAAACAGAAGTCGATTGTAGCACAGAATAAACTTCTTTGGATTCCAATTAATGATGCATCGTAAACTGCGAAACATAAATATGAATCAAATTTAGGTAGAACTTTTAAACTAATCAGTATTAGTGCAGGCGCCAAAGGTACTTGAGTATGCATAATATGAGGACCGGCAACTATGCTCGGATTCTTATATCTGAGACCCTAAATAATGAAGAAAATCATGTTGCCGGCAAATCGGATGGTCCATTTCAATTCGCTCGCCCTCTTATTATGTTATCACTATTATTACAGTCAATCAGATATTTGAGATTCAAAAACTTGCGGGTAGGCTGAATTTTTAATATGTTGTTCCTGATGGTCCGAAAGGTAAAATCATAAGTTGGCGTATCCCCACCTATTTCGGAATCCCCGTCATCTAGAAAAATTTTGGAATCGATTTTTGGATTTGCCTTATGTTCTGTTGGTCGGACGAAAAAAGTGTAAAGACAAAAATTGAATAGCTCAAAATTTGCAACATTTTTTGTCCTACGCTGAACTCTCTGTAGTTAGTTCCCAAAAAGATAGAGGGAGCCAAAATTTCCAAAAATGCGCTGTACCTATGTGCCTGTTATATGTCAATGTTTTTCTGGTATTTGAGTACCTAAAAGTGTTTTATTCAAAAAAACGTGATAAAATGTCGTTTCAAGTGTCCAATTTGAAAAGAAGAAGACCGAACGAGTTATCGTGTTTGTTTTGTGAAACAACAGGAGACTTAGTTAAAAAACTAAAATCTCAATCGTGGATGACTATTATAAGAGCAGCAGATTCAAATTTATTCGCAAGTGGTGTCGAAGATTGGAGGGGAAAAGTGGAGCAGTCCCCCAGTATCTACGCCACTGGACATTTTTTTTATAAATAAACCCCATCATTACTTAGAAATGTACTACATTACTCTGTGTACGAAATTTAACGAAAATCGATCGAGTGGTTTAGAAGTTATGGTAACAAAACGAGTTCTTATCCTATACTTTGACACCCTGTATCTTTGTTATAAAACATTTTTGAGCAAAGTGTTTTCATTAAAGTCTACTTATTTTTTGATGCTCTATCACCTCCCAAAGTTAATGAAGTTTAACTTTTACCACCCTGTATATAAAAATATAAAAGGGGTGCGAAAAAAAATTGGACCATATGATGGAGCGGCAACATCCAAAATATTAATCTTTGAGCTGTTATGAGCTTATATCAATTGATAAAATGCGGTCCTCATATTATGCATACTCAATTCCATTCAGCTCCCGATCTATATTTAAAAAAGAAAAATGTGCGCTCTGTTTTCAATATTTATTTCTGCAAATGAAATCATACTTAAAATTAGTGCTTTTCGATTATTCATATCGTTATTTAAATATTTATATTTACGTAAACGACCACACAATTTAACAAAAATAATTCCTTTTGCAGCATTGATAAATCTCAATTAAAACAATAAAAAAATTTCTGTTAATATATATAGAATTTTCGAAGAGGCATTTAAATTTTTTTTCTTGTTTAAGATCATAGAATCTCTAGTTGTCGTTATGTTTTTAATGAAGTTGTGTAGGTATGGATTAGGTACTTAATTTGAAATTATTTTATTTTCAGGTTGCAAACGAACCGAATTAAAGTTCTTCCAAAAAAAATGAACACTCCGAGGAATATTGATATCAAACTTGATCCCAATTTTGAAAAGGTGGTTGAGCAGTTTGAAAAATTATCCACCACCACCACCACCACAACAACTGTTGTTACTAGTGGTCCAGAGAGACTTATGCCACAAATAAAAGTAGGTAATTTAGGTTGTTCGTCTAGTGTATTTTATTTATATAATTTTTGTATTTTGGATCTGTAGCGATAAAAACAATTTCGAAATTTACAGAATGACTAATGGTAGGTATAAACGGTCCACTTATTTTTAGTTTCACTTGATTTCGTAGTAAATAGCTTTAGTACAAGTAAATAGGGAGAAAAAAACGCCTCAAATAGACTTTTTTTACCCTACAGCCAATTTTTGCAGAATCTTCTAGACTTCTAGAGGGTAACCCTGTAAGTTTAAAACTGAGTTTTTGTATTCGTAGACCCCGCCGTTTCTTCACCAGCCCTTAATTGAAGTTGATTTTTTTATTTATTAAATAACTTCTTTATTAGATTTCCGAAAAAAAACATTAGCACAAAGTAGTAGAGAAAAATATTTCCTACAACTTTTCTTTTAAATTTTTATCGATATTGTCGATATTTAAAAAGTTATTCAACAAATAAGTTGACAATTTTGAAGTTATAATAATTTTTTTCTATAACCTACTTTAATATTTTGGATTACGTTTTGGTCCATTCGCTGTATTATTGCTGTACGATTCGGGGGTAAAAACATAACTTTAAAATTTGAATCAAAATTTAAAGCATATTCTAGCATTATCTATTAATAGAAGCGCTTTTTGTGGTAATTTTTTCTGTTTTAAAAACTTTTTCACGTTGACTGAACGGGCATACAAAGAAAACACGAGCCTAACTAGAAAATTAAGTTTGAATTATGGTTTGATCATGAAGTTTTAAACGATTTTTGAATGTGTCCGGGTTGTAGAGGTAAAAGACAAATTTGTCCGAATTGGCGAATGTCCGGATAATCGAAACTGTGTTCATTTAAATTTCACCTCTAGTTGGCGTTGACGTGTCGTTTAAGAATGAAATATCATTCGTAAATAAATTTCATTCATAAATGACACTTCAAGGCCAACTAGAGGTGAAATTTAAATGAACACCCTATACAATATTATTTTTTAGCATACGATATGTAAAAAATTCATATGCTTTTTTAATATGTTGGCGATAAATTTCTCATATTCTTCATATCTAAAAACATCAAATTTCATAGCATTTGTACTTTTGCAGGCTGATACAACGACAGCAAGCTTGCTAAAAGATCTCAATGACATGGGCGTAAAATATGAAATTCTCGTACATCAAAAACGTCCTTTAGTGCTTAAATTTACAGTGCATGGCAGTGATTTGATGCTAATGGGCACTGGATTGTCCTACGAGGAAGCACTAAAGAACCTTCTAAGTCAAGCTGTGTTAATTTTTAAGGAGTAAAGTAGTTGGCATGGCAAAAATGAAAGTGATATTTATACTTTTAATAATTTTTTTAATCTTTATTAAATTTTAGACAATATTGTTGATATTAAAGAGTTTATTTTGTGGGGAAGTGAGAGGTTGCTATAGTCTACACTGTAATGTTTGCGCCTCCTTTTTCTTATTGCTAACAATAAGTATTATTATTGAATTAGTATTACTTATATGAGTTTCAGTACAATAGTGTTCAAGTACTTTTGGTTGAACTGAGCTGCTACCTATGCCCCCTCTACAGGTGTAGCTGTATTATAAGTTAATAATCTAACTTCAAATAGTTTTAAGTTGACCAATTGCCATATTTGTTTGTTAAATATTTTTTTATTTAATTTTAATGCTCTCTATTTTAGTAAAGAAGTATTCTTTTATGTCAGTTTATGGAAAATACAAAATTCAGATGTCTTTTTTTGGATGTAACAAATGGGGTATCATGAGAACCCTTTTGTTACATCCAAAAAAAGACATCTGAATTTTGTATATTGTATATGAAATATGTGCTAATGATCAATGAAATATTAATCTTAATTACTTGAGGAAGTACTTAAGATTAAGATTTCATTGATCATTAGCACAGATTTCGTGTAAAATTAGTCTTGTAATTTTGCCTTCAATGTTCAAAATGTTCCCAAAATTATGTAGTAAGAGGCAGTAGTTAAAATAGTCTAGACTATATCTTTAAAATATTTATTTGTAAGAAAAATGGGTAAACAAGTTTAAAGCCTGAACAAACTAAACTAAATATAGAGAACAAACAAACAAACTGTAATATAACAACGATTAATACTTATAGTTAAACTTGAGGTTCAAAAGGTACTTCACATTAACCTGGGCGACGTCGTAAACGATATATCTGTGGGAAAAATATTAAGGAAATTATTTGTAAAAGCATTGTACATTAAATTTATAATACTTTCAGGCTCGATATGTAATCTACTATTTTTTAGTTTGTAATAAATTGTTAAAGTGATAAAATTGGCTTTATATCCCTTTTATTAAGTCCAACGTTAACTGGCGCCGAAAGCAGACTGATGACCTGCAATTTGTTCAAAAGTTTGAATTCAATACGCGCCACCAACAAGTAATCTTGACGCTAATTACAAATGTGTTCGCGCGAAGTGGCTCACTATTGCATTTTTTCCGCTGATTACAATGGTGAAAACAAAAAAACAATTGACCATCTGGTTTTCAAGATATTCAAAAAAATAACATTTTTTTAAATGGAACATCCTATATATTTTTGCAAAAATCGATGGTAAATTAAATTCTATACAAAAAATGTCCTCATCCTTTTTTGATAATAATTTAAAATAAGTGAGTTATTTTGAAAAAAAGTTTGCAATTCTTTAAAATCAAGTAGCCATAAAACGGAATAGTAATTTATTAAAACCAAACAATCATAATTTTGAATTTAAGCAAGTTGAAAAATACTTGAAAGAATTACGGAAATATTGAAAATTTACAAAGTTATAATTTTCATGGCTACTTGATATTAAAACTTTGAAAACTTGTTTTCAAAATAACTCGCTTATTTTAAATAATTGTCAAAAAAGCATAAGAACATTCTTTGTTCAGAATTTAATTTATCATCGATTTTTGCAAAAATATACATTTAAAAAATGTTATTTTTGTGAATATCTCGAAAACCAGATGGCCAGTTGTTTTTCTGTTTTCACCATTATAATCAGCGGAAAAAATGCTACTAGTTTGCTAATTTAACCGATTTTGTAGCTCCAATAATAACAAAGTTAGCAATAGTGAACCACTTTGCGCATCCACCTGTATATTAAAAATATTAAATAAAATAGTCATATTTCCGTAATTCTTTCAAGTTTTTTTCAACTTGCTTAAATTCAAAATTATGATTGTTTGGTTTTAATAAATTACTATTCCGTTTTATGGCTACTTGATTTTAAAGAATTGTAAACTTTTTTTCAAAATAACTCGCTTATTTTAAATTATAATCAAAAAAAATTAAGAACATTTTTTGTACAGAATTTAATTTGTCATCGATTTTTGCAAAAATATATAGGGTGTTCCATTTAAAAAAATGTTATTTTTGTGAATATCTCGAAAACCAGATGGTCAATTGTTTTTTTGTTTTCACCATTGTAATCAGCGGAAAAAATGCTACTAATTTAACCGAGTTTGTAGCTCCAATAATAACGAAGTTAGCAATAGTGAGCCACTTCGCGCGAACACCCTGTATATCTACAGCGAATATAATATATTTAATCATAATTCCTGATTCTATCGATGATTCATGTAAAGGATACTCATTATACAAAAGCGATGAATACGTTCCACGAGACACGCCTTTGCCAACCGGCACTTGAATACCATTCAATTCCTTATATGCTTTGGGATCAGGTTCAGTCGTACCCACACCTTTAGTACTGTGCTTTCCTTTAGGCAACTTCTCCACGTACTCGGCATTCTCTCTTTCATACATCTAACAAAACAAAATATTAATATGCACAAGAATGGTCGTTTTCAATAACATACATCACCAAGAGCAACATCGCACAACAACAACAACCCATTTGGATTCCCAACTGAAGTGCAACAATAGTTGGCAGACTTGGAAACCATGTCAGCAAAATATATACCTTTACCGAACATGTAACCAGTAACTGGAGCTTCAGGTGGTGCAATTCTTAAACCTTGTGACAAGATACCAGCGAAATTGGTGACACGGGAACCGTGCCATAACAATCGTCTGTTGTGTAACTTTTTAAACGGCTTAAAACGCTTCTCCTCGCCGTTACGTTTGACTGAGTACACCTCAACGATTTCCAACGAGTAACTGGAGTGAGTAGCTGCGTGGGTATTTTGCACATACTCTTCAATGATTGCGAATTCCTCAGATTTACGGTCGAGCACCTCAATTTCAGTGTCGAGCTTTTCGTAGTATTTGTCTACAGTGTGGTTGGAGCCCGATGATTTCATGAGATTGTACGCTATTTCTAGCTCCATTAAACTGTCCAGCATATCAATTTTTTGCTGAATACAAACAAGACAAATTAGAATATTATTTTTTTAAATGCGACATGGTTTTCGAATAAACAACATAAAAAAACACTAAAAATATGAGAACATTTCAGGTACACTTCCTTGGTCACATTGCTAATCTTTCAATCAATTTAACTGTTTCAGTATTCTCCAATAATTTAACATGTTAGTGTTCTCATAAAATCTAGAGAAAAACTAGTTTACCAGCCCAAATTAACTTTTAGAAATAATTTTTCGACTCTTTCATATTCTTAATCCAGCAATTAATGTTACAATTTACAGTAGTTATATAGCACATACCTTAACAACTTCTGCACTGTTGATAATAGGTGCGTTATCAACACCAAAAGAATGAGGGACGAATGTATAAAACCTGTTGCAAGCATCAATAAACTTGGAACGACTGCCACCAGTATCAATCAGAGTTTGCAGCTCGGACAAAACTTTGTAAGCATTTTGAATTTGAGACTTGCTCAATTTGCCTAATGGCATTTTTTCTGCGTCTAACTCAAATTCCAACATCAGTTGTTTCATCGAGTTTACATCAAATATCATCTTCACCAACGTTTGCACAGATGGATGTAGTTTAGATTCCGACTCGACAATATCCATCTTGTCTGGTTCCTCTCCGTAATCGACATCAATGGGATACATTTTACCAGGTATTTTTTTAAAGCGATGTCGCATATTCCAATCGTTGGCGGTTTTATCTGAATATATTCCAGCGAAGGCACTTTCTGCATCATGAACACTGGAATACTTTTCTATTTTTTTATCACCAATTGTTGTTCCAATACGTCCCCACGATCTAAATAGCCAATAACACCGATTATGACCTGATATATCCGATTCTAACAATTGGAGTTTGTAGTAGCTGTTCTTTTGTTTTTGAATGTCTGTTAAACCCAAAACAACTGAAAATTTGTTGTCACCATTTTGGTAGACGTGAGCTACATCCTGCAATTCTGAATCGGGGTCCACGGCGCTGCCTCCTTTCAATTGTAGTGTTACTTTAGATGGAACCGATTTTGTGTAGTGGCTGCCACGTGATTTGGATTTGGAGCTGGTGGATGGTTCCGGCGGCAATCTTGTACTGGGCTAAAGAAAAAAATATGAGAGTTTTAGCTTTGCCTTATTAATTTTGAAAATTAAAAAAGATATCAATATGCGGTTTTCACGATCCAAGAGATAAAACAATAGTGCGACCCAATTTTTTTACTTTGAAGTACGTTACTCTGTACAGGGTATGAAAAAAAGTCGTCTTTTTTTATTTTTCTCAAACTTTAGTTCAGGAGTTTCGACATAATTTTTTTGGGAAAAATTCAACCACAGATTCCAAAACCAGATAAAAACGTCCCGAATTTTTTGATCAATAAAACGAATATCGTGCTTTGAAATAAAGTAAATCTCACCAAAATCCAACCAGCAAAAACTAAGACACAATTTTTCGTTTATACATTTTCTACCATTTTCCTAATTTGAAGTGTCACAAATTTGAAACAGCTGAGCGGTTTGGACGAAATTTACGTATTGATATAACCAAAAGTTAACATTATTACGAAAAAACTCACACTCGCTAGAACCTCATCTTAGCAAAGTTTTTGAAACAGTCAAACATTTCTAGACAAATTTATACAGTGAATGTTTTAAAATGTTATCGTTATAGAACCACTGATCGTCTTTTGAAAAAATTGAGGTTTTACATAAAGTAATGTTGGCTTTATTAAAGAAAAAGTAATAGAAACTAGAACCTCACTTTTAAGTTAGATTATACAGGGAGTTCGCGAGAAGTGGCTCACTATTGCTAACTTCGTTATTATTGGAGCTACAAAGTCGGTTAAATTAGCAAACTAGTAACATTTTTTCCGCTGATTATAATGGTGAAAACAGAAAAACAACTGACCAACTGGTTTTCGAGATATTCACAAAAATTACATTGTTTAAATGGAACACTACATTTTTGCAAAAATCGATGATAAATTAAATTCTATACAAAACGTGTCTTTATCTTTTTTGATAATTATTTAAAACAAGCGAGCTATTTTGAAAAAATTTGCAAAGTTTTAATATCAAATAACCACGAAATACAATTTTGGCAATTTTCAATATTTTCATATTTCTTTCAAGTTTTTTTCAACTTGCTTAAATTCAAAATTATGATTGTTTGGTTTTAATAAATTACTATTCCTTTTATGGCTACTAGTCCTTCAGCTAGGGGTCAAAAGGTAGGAAGTAAAAGCGAGATGTGACGACGCAGTGTTTTCTGAAGGTTTTTTGGTCGCTGAATCCGAATCCGTGCGTCGTTTTTCAATAAAGTGGTGCAAACAAAAGTTATTAACAATTTATTGTTTAAAACGCAATAACTCGAAAAGTATAGATTTTACCGAGCATTTTACCAAAAAAAGTTTCAAACAAAAGTTGTTCAAAATAAAAAGACTCTCCGAAAAGGTCATGTGATATTTTGTCATAAAGTCGCACGGACAAAAGTTATTAACAATTTTTTGTTTAAATGTTTAAAACGCAATAACTCGAAAAGTATACATTTTACCAAAAAAAGTTTCAAACAAAAGTTGTGCAAAATAAAAAGACTCTCCGAAAAGGTCATATGGTATTTTGTCAGAAAGTCGCTCGAACAAATGTTATTAACAATGTATTGTTTAAAACGGAACAAACCAAAAAGCATACATTTTAGGAGAGTCTTTTTATTTTGCACAACTTTTGTTTGAAACTTTTTTTGGTAAAATGTACACTTTTCCAGTTATTGCATTTTAAACAATAAATTGTTAATAACTTTTGTCTGAGCAACTTTATGACAAAATACCATATGACCTTTTCAGAGAGTCTTTTTATTTTAAACAACTTTCGTTTGAAATTTTTTTTGGTAAAATGTATACTTTTTGTTTTCGAGTTAATTTAAACATTTAAACGATAAATTGTTAATAACTTTTGTCCGTGCGACTTTATGACAAAATACCATATGAACTTTTCGGAGAGTCTTTTTATTTTGAATAACTTTTGTTTGAAACTTTTTTTGGTAAAATGCTCGGTAAAATCTATACTTTTCGAGTTAATGCGTTTTAAACATTAAATTGTTAATAACTTTTGTTTGCACCACTTTATTGAAAAACGACGCACGGATTCGGCTTCAGCGACCAAAATACCTTCAGAAAACACTGCGTCGTATCATCCCGCTTTTACTTCCTACCTTTTGACCCCTAGCTGAAGGACTATACTTGATTTTAAAGAATTGCAACCTGCTTTTCAAAATAACTCGCTTATTTTAAATTATTATCAAAAAAAGATAAGCACATTTCTTGTACAGAATTTAATTTATTATCGATTTTTGCAAAAATATACAAGGTGAGCCACTTCGCGCAAACGTGTATAGTTTGATATTTTCAAGCCTGAAAAAATCGTAATGCCGGATTTAAAAAAATGTAAATTTGGAATCTCTTAGCGGATTTTGAGAAAATTTGCCTTTTTAGACAGCCAAGTGTTGACATTATTGAAAAAAGTATTATGAAAGATAATTTATATACTTTTTGTGGGAATGGAACAATCTAAAACTTAATTAATCACAGTCCACTTTGAAAATTCGTAGCTCTACGTCACATTTTCGAGTTTTCACTTAGAATACAGTTTTGTAAACCTCAACTTTCATTAAGAAATAAGTCAATATTATAGCAGTTACCTAGTTTAGATAATTTTTGCGAGACTGCAAGAAAAATTAAAATTTCCGATCATTTTTCTGCATGGTCCACTTTGAAAGTTCGAACCTCTCCATCGGATTAAAGAATTTTCACTAAGAATACAGTTTTGCAAAGCTTACTTAATTGAAAAAAACATCAATATTATGGAAAATAATTTAGAATATTTTTACACTTAAGATAAAAAAAAATTCAGTTCTTACATCAGATCCCCAATTGCAAATACTCTTCTTAACAACTAATTCTGGAATTTTTCCCGTATAATCTTTAGCTTCATCCACAAAGTCCTCTGACACAACATGCACTTGATGAACTTCTGCCTCACTTATTCTAGCACCCATTTTTTCTACAAGATCCGCACTAGCAAATACAGCCATCACATTAGGTCCTATTCTAGTGGTGACTTTACCACCCATACTGACAATTTCTCTCTTAAGTTCTTCTTTTCCTCTTGTCGGTCTGCTCAAGATAACAAACTCCATGTCGTATAGTGGCGGTAATTTTCTGGTAACTTTTGGTCTAAGACGAAACGACGAATTATAAAAACGCTTAATTGAGATTTTTCGATAATACTCACTTTCCATCCGGTTCATCCTCCATTTTAACGTCGTTGGTTTTGGTTGGATTCACATCTTTGAAAATGCGTGTTCGTGGTATGTACACGTATTTTTTTAAAAAGGCATAGTCTTTAACAAAGTTCTTTGGTAATTTAAAAGGAACACGTGTCGGCTCCTTTGTGGTGAAATTACATTTTGTCCACTCAGTTAGGTCACCTGTGCAAACATATCCTACCTTAGAATGCACGAACTGAGTTGATTTGCATTCCTTGCAAGGTGCAAAGGCACCAAATGTCATCATATCCGACAATTGATCCAACTGAAAAAATTACGACTAAAATTATTCCAGCTCAAAGGTTCCAGTGTTACAATTACTAACCGCCTGTTCACCTGGAAGGGGTCTTTGATTATTATATCGTATTAATTCGTGCCAGTCGGATTTCTTAAGTGAAGCTTTCAAACCGTCTCTGTACTTATACATGATCTTTATTTGTTCTTGGTACTCTTTATTTTTAGCATGTTCAGCAGGATCTACTTCCTCTTTTTTTATTTTTTTTTCTGCTGGGATATCTTCTTGTTTAATGGCTCTGAAAACAATATTCATTCAGGGTTGGCAAGTAACAACTATTAACTAAAGTGGACGAATTTAGAAAGAGTTCAACTGTAAAGTCAGATAGTTGACAATAACGAACTTATTGGCTTACTTTTTGGGGACTATTTAATACATTTCTATACAGGGTGTCCCAGGATAGACACGAAATATTTTAGGTGTGATTCTTGAAGAAATTCTGCATTGTCCTGTATAATTTTTTTAACTCCAATCCGGGTTAGTTTTTGAGCAATCATCTCTTGAAAGTTGAAAATTGCAGATTGAAAAAATAATCACTGTTGAATAAAAGGAAGCCAGCCTGCTAAACTATTTGATTATCAAAAAAAAGTTATACACGAAATTTGTGGCTGAGATGATTTGCGATCGAAATTTTTTGATAGTGTTAATCGTTAAAGAATTATTATTGTTCAAATTTGGAATTTCAAAAAATAAATCATTATGTTCACGTTTCATTTAATTTATTTTGAAAAATAGTATTTGTTACAAACATTTGTGTTTATGTTCAAAATGGTGCATCTTACCGACTTGTGACAAGAGGGTCTTTTTAAACAAAATTGAATGCTCTTTCATATGCTTGAAGAAAAAATTAAAATTTTCAGTTGGGGAATATTTTTTTCAATAAAAGTACTAATATGTACCCCTCTATCTACGCCACTGGAAATATTAAACGATAGATATTTATGTTAAACTATTTGCACTTAAGTACTTAGTCTTTTGCGGCAATATCATAATTTTTTTGAACAGGTATTTTTATATTAACGAAAATGTAAAATAAAAAACGTATTTCAACACCTTGTATCTCACAAACGAAGCTTTCTACGACCCATGTTTATAGGAAATTTTCTTCCTAAAAAAAGGTCCTCTATCAACTGTTAAAGTCCTGCTACAAAAAACTGCCTCACCCTATGCAGGGTGTCTCAATTTCGATGGGAATGGGGGGTTTCACCCATTTCTACGCGAGATAGAAAAAAATGGTTTTCGCAATACTTTGCTCGATTTTTCTTGAAAAATCGATTGGTAAAAACCACATCTTGATATCTCTAACCGTTATTAAGATATCTTTAAAAAGTGACATTTGACCGATATTTAAAAAGTGTCATAACTTTTTTGTTTATTAAAATATTTTAAATCTGTAAAGTGTTTGTTGTAGTAGTTTTTCACGTAGAATAATGTGCACTAGAAATTTTTGTTCTAGGTTCAATACATTTCGAGTTATTACACCTAACTTTCTTATTTTAAATGCAAACCATAGTTGGCTATGCCATTAAAAAATTGCTTATTTTTTTATATTTTCAAAAATATACATCTTGGTATACTTATTTTCATATCTCACTGAATTATATGTTTTTATATTTTTAAATTCGTAAATTAAATGTTTTGAATATTATTAGTAGGCGTTGTTAAAGAAAATGTTATATCAATGAACCATCGTCAGATAGTAAAATCCATTTATCAACAATAATATATCAAATTTAACAGGTAAAAAATCAACAATAAATAAACAGAAACACAAAATATATAACTGAAAGAGAACTAATAAATAAACAGTTGAAACACATTATAGTACGAATTTGTTAAATTAAATGTTCAAGTTGTCCGTTCTGTTGAACACATAAACTTTTGGCAAGGACAATATATTTTTTTTTAAATAAATCGAACATAAAAAAAGAAATTGAGCATAGAGTGAGGCAGATTGCAAATAATTAGAAATATAAAACCAAATCAGATTTTTAACGTGATTCATGCTGCAATACAACAGTATCGGCAGCAATTTGAATATATAAATTAAACAATTATTTGTTTAACATGATTATAATTTACTAAAATGATTTCTATAAAAAAATGTAAAATCTTAAGTTTATGATTAACGTAGCTGTGTTGTTACCATTCGACGTTGGTTCATTGATATATTTTTCTTTAACAACGCCTACTAATAATATTCAAAACATTTAATTTAGGAATTTAAAAATATAAAAACGTATAATTCAGTGAGATATAAAAATAAGTATACCAAGATATATATTTTTGAAAATATAAAAAATAAGCAATTTTTTAATGGCATAACCAACTATGGTTTGCATTTAAAATAAGAAAGTTAGGTGTAATAACTCGAAATGTATTGAACCTAGAAAAATTTCTAATGTACATTATTCTACGTGAAAAACTACTACAACAAACACTTTACAGATTTAAAATATTTTAATAAACAAAAAAGTTATGATACTTTTTAAAAATCGGCCAAATGTCACTTTTTAAAGATATCTTAATAACGGTTAGAGATATCAAGATGTGGTTTTTACCAATCGATTTTTCTTAAAAATCGAGCACAGTATTGCGAAAACCATTTTTTTCTATTTCGCCTAGAAATGGGTGAAAGCCCCCATTCCCATCGAAATTGAGACACCCTGTATAATGAAAATTGGTTTATTTTGAACCGAAAATTAAATTCCATTTTGAACATAAACGATGTCTACTTTTTGTAATAATTATTAAATTTGTTAAAAATATTTCCGTAAGTGCCTGCAATGACTTTATATGGAAAAAAAACCGGATTGCAGATAAAAAACTAAAAAATTTATACAGGACAACGCAAAATGTATTCAAGAATCATAACTAAAAATATTTCGTGTCTATCCTGGGACATCCTGTATTGTTTCTGTTTCCAAATATAATTCTGAAACCCCAGGTCCAAATTTAGTGATATTCACGTTTAAAAAATGTAAATTTTCGATTTGCTGGCTGAATTGGAGTTTAAAGCATTACCAAAAAAATCAAAACCCAACTGCAGTTAATCGGATTCATAGCTTAATCAGGGGCATACTGAACGTAGGCAAAAATACCAATATTTTTTGAGAGATCTCTAAGAACTACTTAAAACCATGTATATTTCCAGCCAATTTTGGGTTGTATTACTTACGGTAATTGCGCGTTAACTTCTTGCTGGTCTGTTGTTTTCAACTTTTTAAAACCAGGGAGTTTATCAGCTGATTCAAAATACCCTATCTCGGCTCTTAATTGTGCAAAGCACGTCACATGGTGCCACATATCTTGTCCACCGTATTTTCGGCCAACTTCTGACTCAAAATCTTTTTTGGATATACGAATCTGGAAAGTATTTGATAATTTATAAAATGCTGCAATCTAAATGT
This sequence comes from Pediacus dermestoides, assembly GCA_963942485.1. Lineage (NCBI taxonomy): Eukaryota > Metazoa > Arthropoda > Insecta > Coleoptera > Cucujidae > Pediacus > Pediacus dermestoides. The sequence goes on from OZ012625.1 coordinate 10,523,177, forward strand.
GTTACAGTCTACCTCATCTTTCAGTATTTTTTGTTCACATCCCCGGCACATGGCTCGGCCTGATTTAGCGTATTCAATAATAAAATCTTTAAGTGCTGACTTTTTCGCGGCAGCTTCTGATGGGGCGGCACGCTTCTTCCCCTTTTTGTCTGGCACTATTATATCAGCAGTAACGCCTAAAAAACAGTAGTAGTTATAAGAAAGATCACGAACTTTATTATTCGAAGTTATGAGTGTTTCTGAATCCTCACCCGATATAAAATATTAATTAAATTAATTTACTTTAATATTAATAAAATAATTCAATCGGTGTCGTATAAGAAAGTTATGTGTTGGACACATCAGATATTTGGATTTCTTATTGAATAATAATGTATATAACTTTCTAACGTATTTTGGTCATTTTTATTTAAAGTTCAGTTCACTCCTGTGCGCCACTAAACAATATTATGTGGTAGTTCTGTTCTAAATATTTTGTTACGAATTTCTAATGGTGACAACTCAGATATACAAACGAACTATAACCACAGCATATACAGGGTGGTTGAAATTCCGTTTCCAGCATGGGGATCTCGCTTATTATAATAGATAGACCATAGGTTTAAATTTGGCAAAGTTGCTAAATTTAGTGCTCAGTAATAATCCTAAGACAAATTTGAATTATCTTGAACGGTCTTCTGAAAAAGTGAAAAAAACTGAAAATTACAATTTTTGAAAATCGCCCATAACTTTTTTATTTCTGGACATTTTTCTAATCTGTAAAAACATTCTCAAAGCAACTTTTTATGCTCTATCGATCAGTGATCGTCGTTTCTTTAAACATCGATTCGTTTTTGTTTTTTGAACGCCTACTTCAGTTTTTCTTATGGGGGCACTTTCTACTTTTCACATCATCGGATAGTACATTTTTTTCCAAATTCATCGATGTGCTACACATGGTATTCAGATTTAATTTTAATTGTAAAAATTTAAAAAATGTATCCAATACAGCAATCATCTCAAATCAAGCAGCCCAAACTCGCTTAGTTTGTATTGTTACCATGGTAATTTATAAACAATTTCAAAATTTAAGAAATTTGAGGTCTGGCACAAGTGACAAATTGCAATAATTATTATTAATCATAATCTGTGAACTAAAATTATGTTTTCGAATAATGAAAAGACTGATATTATGCGTGTATTTTTTATTCATAACATAAAAACTCTCTCCTAAAAACACAGTGTTACGCCGAAACTTATTCTGAATGAAGACAAAAATCTTTGAGATTATTTTCTACACTGGACAACAATTTAATGGAATTTGGAGCCATTAAGAAATCTAAACAAATATGAAAGCCGAATAACATATGACAATAATAAGCAATATGCTATATCAAATTAAATTTAAAGTAGATGTTCAAATAAATGCCCGTCTTCTCTAATACACAACCGCAAACGTTTCCGTACTCCACTGTCTAAACTTCGCGCTATCGTTCTACGTGGAATATTACGCATCACTCCCAAAACGGCATTCCTCAGCTCTTCGACATTGTTATAAGTGTTTGTAAAAATTTTATTTTTGGCGTATCCCCAAAGAAAAAAATCTAAGGGGTTCAGGTCAGGTGATCTAGCTGGCCAATAGACGTGCCCATGGATTCCGATCCATTGTTCAGGGAAAAGTTCATTAAAGCATTCTCTAATAATCTGCGCATTATGCGCTGGAGCCCCATGCTGATGCCACCATATTTGATTTAGTGGGACATTCTCCAAATATTCCATCAAATCTTGGTTTATAAAGTCAATGTAACGTTGAGCGGTTAGAGTCCCTTCGAAAATATGAGGACCAATAACCCTTTCCCCCCATAAACCAACATTGATATAAATCGGTGCTGTGGTCTTGCTTCTCTATAGGTACGGGGATTTTCTTTGGCTCAATAATGTTCATTATGACGATTGAACATGCCCAAGTTGGTGAATGAACATTCATCCGTACAAATAATATTTTTCAGAAAATCCTCGTTACGTTGGTATTTATCAAGAAGCCACTCGCAAAACTGGAGTCTGTGAACTTCGTCTCCGGGTCTCAATGTCTGTGTCACATGGATTTTAAATGGTTTAAATCCTTCCTCCTTTAGAACTGTTTGAATCTAATATCGAGGTAATTCCAAATTATTACTCAGTTCTCTTGTCGAGATACCAGGATTCTCGTTCACCTAAATGGTTGAAATTGCATAATTCTATCAAAGCCAGTGTTTAGATATTTACCGCGGCTAAAATATTTTCTTTGTTTTCTTCTGTAATTCGGCTTCCATATTTTGTTTTGGGTTTTTCAAAGGCCCCAAATTTCATTAAATTGTTGTCCAGTGTAGAAAATAATCTAGAAGATGGTTGTTTTCTTTCAGGATATGTTTCTGCCAAGAAGATATAAAAATAGAGGAGAGAAAGCTGACGGATGGGTGTAGGCACAAATCCGTTGCCAGTTGCTATGACAGTGACAAACCAAAACAAACACTTGACCAATAGCGCGCCTTATTGACTGCTGGCGCATGCGCAGAAACTATCAAGTACGCTTGAGTCCATTTGAACGTGCAACACTTTTTGACCCACGAATTCAACCCCCACCCCGGGGATCTTTCTGTCCTCTATTTTATACGTCCTTGGTTTCTGCGTATCGTTGTGTCGTTAGGATAGAATTTCTATGTGATGAATAATAAATACGCATCATATCACGCTTTTTATTATTCAAAAACATAATTTAATTTAATTCGCGGGGAATAACTATAATTATTATTGTAAATCGTCGCTTGTGACTTCTATGCTTGTGAGAAACCTCATATTTTAAAATTTTAAATTGTTTATAAATTACCATGGTAACAAAACAAACCAAGCGAGTTTTTTTTTTGATTTGAGATGATTGCTGCATTGGACACATTTTTTAAATTTTAACAATTAAAATGTGTAGCACATCGATGAATTTGGAAAAAAATATACTATCCAATGATGTATAAAGTAGAAAGTACGTCCATAAGAAAAACGGAAGTTGGCGTTTAAAAAACAAAAACGAATCGATGTTTAAAGAACAACGATCACTGATTGATAGAGCATAAAAACTTGCGGTAAATGTTGACTTTAGCGACTTATCGAATATTCGCGTTTTTTTTTGACAGACGCCTAGTAGACGTTCTTTTACGTCGATTTGTATCAATAAAAGCTTGTGCAAATGCCCCAAACCCCCTCAACTAACGAGAATAATAATTTCGCTGTAATGAGTGGAACAAAGACAGACATAGTTATTTCTATAAGTGCAAGAGAGATCAATTTTTAAGGGCAAGGAAAATGAATTGGATAAAATAAATTTGAATATTTTCACATAAACTAAGAGAAAAGAAAGCTAAATTGTCCATAAAATATGTCTTAAATTTTTTACTCTTAGCAAGTTTGAAATAATTTTCGGATGTTTCTCTCGCACTTATTGAAATAGCTCTGTCTGTCCTTGTTCCACTCATTACAGAGAAATGTTTAATTAATGATTTTATCGTTGTTAGAGCCATTTGCACAAACTTTCGTGGTGTGCAATGGAATCAGGAGACAAAATACAACAAGGTAGGCAATGTCGCAATCCTGTAGTCGACCAGTCGCTAAAGTCAACAATGACCAAACTTGCTTTGAGAATGTTTTTACAGATTTGAAAAATATTTAGAAATAAAAAACTTATGGGCGATTTTCAAAAATTGTAATTTTCAGTTTTTTTTTCACTTTTTCAGAAGACCGTTCAAGATAATTCAAATCTGTCTTAGGATTATTACTGAGCACTAAATTTAGCAACTTTGCCAAATTTAAACCTATGGTCTATCTATTATAATAAGCGAGATCCCCATGCTGGAAACGGAATTTCAGCCACCCTGTATATATGCTGTGCTATAACTGTGCTTAAAAAGTTTCTTTCTTACCGACTTTAAATTTTATCTGTTCCTGATCCGAAACCCGAAGCTTTTCAAAATCCTGAATATCATCTACAGTTTTCGGACGTTGCTTATCAAAGAAACATTTAAAGTGGTACCATTGTGCCATTTTGCTGTCGAATTTAGGAGACTGCAAGGATGTAAACGTTAGTAGATTATTTATTTTTTCCGTTACAACATACCTGAATCATTATCGCAAGCCGTAAAGAATCCTGGCTGATCGATTTTTTGCACCCTCGACATGACGATCGGCTGGATTTCGCATATTCTGCTTTATATGGTAGATCCAGATCCATGATTTGTTTATATGAATTTCTATTTAACACGTTGGAACAAGTCTGCACTTCGCCAAATAAACAGAAGGAAGGACGCGAAAAGCAGGAAGCACAATTCGTCCAAGGCGGGAAACATAACTGACACAGTGCAGCCAACCGTCATATATCATCAAACTAAAAACAGCAAACATAATTTAACTTTGCTTGTAAACAAATCATCGGTGTTACTATTATTTATTTATTACAATTATAATTAGAAGAACCAAAAAGGAAAAACAATAATTAAAGAGGTTTCTTTATTCTTTAGTGAAGTTAGGTAGTAAAATGATACATAGTTTCAGTAGACATGCGCGTCACACTTTCTCTCTTTCGTTCTCTTAATCGTAGCGAACCAGATGTGGAGTAAGAGACAGTGTGACACGGATGTCTAGTCATAAAACAGAGTAGACCCAACCTTATCATTTTGCTAACCTTGAGCCTTGAGGTATGCCAACTTCACACGCATGTGTCATTTATCCTTGAAATTGACATTCTAATTATAAAAACCTATCATCTGTTTACATGTATAAATTTCTTCCAGGAAATAGAATAATGGCAACGGCTATATCTGATAAAGTCCATGAAAAGCGCAGTCGTGTAAGTAGAACCAAAAACATAATTATACGCTTACTGCAAACATTTTTTTAGGTGCTTTTGGGCATTTTACCAGATGATTTTCTACGAATAAGTATGTCTGTACAGCAACAACAAGAGGCCGCTGACAGAGAAACGGCGATTGCACTCCACCAACAGTTTAATTTAACTAATCAAGTCGTTGCACCCAATCATGCTGGTCGTTTAAGTATCACTATTGTTCAGGCTAAACTGGCCAAAAATTACGGTATGACTAGAATGGATCCCTACGTTCGATTTCGCGTAGGCCACTACGTGTATGAAACTAACACCGATCCAAACGGCGGAAAGAATCCACGCTGGAATAAAGTTATGAATGTGTAAGGATGTTGTACAAATTACATAAATTCGCCGTTACCGATGAGATTTTAGATTAATGCCGCATGGTATTGACTCGATAACAATGGAAATTTTCGATGAGAGATCGTTTACTATGGACGAACTTATCGCTTGGACCCAAATCACAATACCTAAGCAAGTCCTTGCTGGTGAAACTCAGGACGAATGGCATCCATTAGATGGGAAACAAGGTGAAGGTTTAGAGGGAATGATCAATTTGGTTCTTAGTTACACGGTAAATATCCATACTATAAACTTGTATGAATGTTATAACGTTTTTTTAACAGCCTACAGCGCCATATATTGTTAGTGCACCAAGATATAGCGCTGTACCACCAGCTCTTAAACATATAGAAACTTATGTGGCACCACCATGTCCTCCTGTTGTTCTTAGTGAGTCCGAATTAAAGCAGGTAAGTAACTTATTAACAAAATATTTTCGACAGTAAAATGTTCTCTTTCTCCAGATTGAAGAAATGTTTCCTAATATTGACAAGGAAGTCATTAAAACAGTGTACGAAGTAAATAGAGGCAATAAGGAAGGAACCATTAACTCCTTGCTGCAAATGGCTGAATAATTCTATTCCAAATATTTTAAGTAATTATATTCGTTCTGGTTCAAACTGGGCGGTGAATCATCAAGTTGTTATGTGTATTGTGGTTATAGGGGCCCAAATTTAATTTCTTAAGATATTCAGATGATTAACCATCTAATTTGATCTGTAATTTAAATGATATGATAGAAACGATATAATAGTCATTTTTGTTAAGTAATTAATATATTGTAAGCCATATTATTAGTTTATGAATGCATTTATGTAAAACTAAATTATCTAGTCGTGTCATGTGTTTTAAATCGGTGCAATGTGCCAAAAGTTATTTTGTTGGTATGTTTTGCTAAAATGAGAAATTTACGTAAATGCATGTATTATTTTTCTTGTTGCTGTTATTATGCATATGCCATAACGCTATTTTATACAATCGTTTTTATGTTATCCATGGGCTTATTGTAATAAAATTAATTTTAGCAAATAGTGTGTATTTAATAAACTAGTGAAGCTTCCCAGGAATTGGGGTTGTAAATTATCAAGAAATAACTCCACTTGCTTTCTAATATAATTTTTGATTGGTTTTTGTATAGGTACAGGGTGGTCCAGTTACGGTGTCCTCGTTATTATCTCAGAAACTATTGGGCCCAGGAAAAAAAGTTTTATATAGAAGTTGTACAATCTATAGCATTCTACATTTTTGAAAAAATATTATTTATACAGGGTGAGTCATTTTCATGTGGCGATATAAAGTTGCATTTTTTTAAATGGAACACCCTGTGTTTTACCCCAAATTATGATTTCTCATGCAATTTATGATAAAAAATATATAAGGCTTAATATGCCTATTATTGATAGTTTCCAAGATATTCGAGAAAATATTTTTAAAAATAATATTTTATTATGTGGGTGTAGCTTCCACCAGGTGTGTTAGAGCAAGCTATTTTATTTGTTTCAATTTCAAAAATACTCAACCAAAACATATTCTTTATTTAGTTAGTTTATAATAAAAAACAAAATATTTAAAAATATTTAACTATTTTCCAATGCCTACCTGACATAGCATTATTATTAGCTTCTAGGTCTACTCTATAAAATAATAGTTCTTTGTCAAATACTACGACTTTTTCTTACATATGATATCAATTTAAAGTTTACTTGATTCTTGAGACCAGAAATAAAATTTTCTAGCTAAAAAATAGAACTAACATTGCTCATATAAACAGGCAGATATCATAGTATTTCTAGATATTTTCTCGAATATCTTGGAAACTAGCAATAATAGGCATATTAAACCTTATATATTTTTTATCGTAAATTGGACGAGAAATCATAATTTTGGGTAAAATACAGGGTGTTCCATTTAAAAAAATTAAACTTTATATCGCCACATGAAAATGACGCACCCTGTATAAGTAATATATTTTCAAAAATGTAGAATGCTATAGACTGTACAACTTCTATATAAAACTTTTTTTTCTGAGCCTAATAGTTTCTGAGATAGTAACGAGGACACCGTAACTGGACCACCCTGTACACTTTCTTTTAGCATTTCCTGCGAACGCTCACATTATAATAATTAAATTAAAATTCGTTTTCACAGCTTATATTTTATATAGAAATATACATTTTACAAAATCATGAAAACTTAAAGAACTAGTATAATAATAAGGCGTTCATAGACAAAAAATAAAACAAAACATTAAAATTAAGTTACGGTTTTTAAAAACACTTCTCTATAATAACAGTTTTAAGCCTGTTTCGGTTAACTTGTATATTTTAACAACATTTAATACTCTATATCACTCTCGGCGCAAATTATCCAACCTCGCTTGCAAATCAGCATCTGCGTCTGACACACCTCCTCCAGTTCCACCATTTCCACCGGCTGCAGCTGCGGCGGCAGCCGCAGGTTGTTTCTGCCCAGTGGCCGGCAATGAGCCAGCAGTTTGAGGTAAACCGGATAAAGTATCGGTTAATTGGAGTCCCAATTCATCTAGCACTTGACTAACCACTGCATCACTGGAAAATAAAGAAAAAATTATGGTCTAGCGGTTTCAGTGGAAAAAAAAATTCTAACAATATCATAACTTTTTAGATATATATCTTCAATCTTGCACCGAAGACAGTGTATCAGAAACGATTTGTTTTTAAGGATAAAGTGAAATATTCCTCTCACTAGCATATTTGGTATTTTTTTAATTCTGAGCAAATTTTATAAAAAAATTCGATGTTTGGCACAAAAGCTAGTTTACCTTAAGCCTTATGTTAGTCTATTATAACCGGATTCTTTTAGAACTAACTATCGTCTCATCTTGTAACATTCTGCTTTTTGTTTCATTTTGATATCTTTATTATTAGAGGAGATGGTACATGTAATAGACTCCACTGAGTGTTATCAATTTTCGGAAAAAATCAATTATTGTTAAACTCGTTCCTGGTACTCATACAAAATCTAATTTTTACTAAAACTCGGTAGCACTGAAATATTCCTGAAAAATGAACTTGCAATGCAAAAAAAAATCGGACGAATAATTAAGAAAAAATTTAAAATCAAATTGTGCCTAGAAATTACTTTTCCTAAAGTCGATGTATTTAGATTCTTTCGTTTATTTTTTATTAAATCACATGGAAATTATTTCCTGTAAAATTCGTGTTTAAATTTTGAGTTTTTCCAGCAATTTTCAAAGTTTTGGGAAGTCTCTCTCGCACGTATTGCAGTACGCATAAATCTGTCCTTGTCCCACTCATTATAATCGAATTTTAGGACAAAAATATAAAGTGTTTTTATAAATCTCGTTTTAGGGAAATTTTTTGACGGAATTTCAAAAAAAAGTTCAAACAAAATATATTCCAAATTTAATTTAAAATCAATGTTAAAGAATAAAAAATTTCGTAAATTGTTTCCTTTTCAAGATATTCCTAAAAAACCTAAAAATGTGAAATTTGGAACAATCCCGAAAACATCTACGATTGCTATACTATTTATTATTATATATTATTAATATATTATATACAGGGTGTTCGCGCGAAGTGGCTCACTATTGCTAACTTCGTTATTATTGGAGCTACAAAGTCGGTTAAATTAGCAAACTAGTAGCATTTTTTCCGCTGATTACAATGGTGAAAACAGAAAAACAATTGAACATCTGGTTTTCGAGATATTCGCAAAAATAACATTTTTTTAAATGGAACACCCTATATGTTTTAGCAAAAATCGATGTCAAATTAAACTCTGTACAAAAAATGTCCTCATCTTTTTTTGATAATAATTTAAAATAAGCGAGTTATTTTGAAAAAAAGTTTGCAATTCTTTAAAATCAAGTAGCCATAAAACGGAATAGTAATTTATTAAAACCAAACAATCATAATTTTGAATCTAAGCAAGTTGAAAAATACTTGAAAGAATTACGGAAATATTGAAAATTTACAAAATTATAATTTTCATGGCTACTTGATATTAAAACTTTGAAAACTTTTTTTCAAAATAACTCGCTTATTTTAAATAATTGTCAAAAAAGCATAAGAACATTCTTTGTTCAGAATTTAATTTATCATCGATTTTTGCAAAAATATACAGGGTGTTCCATTTAAAAAATGTTATTTTTGTGAATATCTCGAAAACCAGATGGCCAATTGTTTTTCTGTTTTCACCATTATAATCACCGGAAAAAATGCTACTAGTTTGTTAAATTAACCGACTTCGTAGCTCCAATAATAATAAAGTTAGCAGTAGTGAACCACTTTGCGCAAACACCTGTATATTAAAAATATTAAATAAAATAGTAATATTTCCGTAATTCTTTAAAGTTTTTTTCAACTTGCTTAAATTCAAAATTATGATTGTTTGGTTTTAATTAGTTACTATTCCGTTTTATGGCTACTTGATTTTAAAGAATTGCAAATTTTTTTTCAAAATAACTCGCTTATTTTAAATTATAATAAAAAAAAATTAAGGACATTTTATGTACAGAATTTAATTTGTCATCGATTTCTGCTAAAATATATAGGGTGTTCCACTTAAAAAAAATGTTATTTTTGTGAATATCTCGAAAACCAGATGTTCAATTGTTTTTCTGTTTTCACCATTGTAATCAGCGGAAAAAATGCTACTAGTTTGCTAATTTAACCGACTTTGTAGCTCCAATAATAACGAAGTTAGCAATAGTGAGCCACTTCGCGCGAACACCCTGTATATTATATATTCTTATTGCACACTTCGTATAAGAATTTAAAAACAAGTTAGGATAGTCACTAATCTGGCTCAATAACTATAGTGACCTTACACCCTCTCACAGTACTATATCTGGTCTAAGACTATAACACAAACAGACGTTACAAAAACTGTCAAATTGTTCAGTGTCCCAGTGCGTCATGCTGTGTCACTGCTTAAAAACTTGCCAAAATTGTACGCAAACTGCACCGCACACCAGCAATTAAAATGGGTAATATTGTGACTGGTGCGCCGCGAACAAGTACAAGTACTGCGACCACTTCACAGTCACAAGCAACTGCAGCTACGTCAACAACTTCTGCAGGTGTTAGAAAGCTTAAACCTAAAGAAGTAGCAGCTATGGCGAAGGCTCAACAACATGCTACTGAACACTCTATATCAATGGGTAATTCACCCTCAACAAGTATCCTAACTAAAGAAAAACATTCGAAGCATGCTGGAAAAGTCACCATATCTGAGTCTGCTTCAAAGAACGTAACCAGTGCACAGACAAATACTACATCGGGTCCACGACTTTCAGCCCATGAACATGCACATGCCGAACTGGAAAAAGCCGCACTGGAAAAACCTAGTACACATACCAAAGCTACACAGTCTCAAGTATCTGCAGCTTCTTCGAAAAGTGTAGTATCTGCGGCACATGAACACACTGCACATGCTGCTGCGGTGCATGCCACTGCAAGTCAGCCAATTGCTACTGCTAAAGTAAGCACTGCAAAGAGTCAACATGTCACTTCAGATCGTAAGTTTGCAAAGTTGTAAGGTAAAGTTCTACAGAATTTGGAAGTGATATTTCAGTTTATTTTGCTTGTTACGTTGTAAAGATTCTGATAGAAACAATTAATTAAAAAATAATTACGTACCTACTTATAACTTGTTTTTAAAGGAAATATAAACTGCATGAAAATTGATTCCCAAAAAGTATGATTCAAATTTATTGAGCCCTGACTTTAACCGTAGAATGAGCCGTATTAGAGTGACCCAATATTTTTGACTTTACAGGGTGTCACAAATTGTCGTTTTAATAGCCAAAAAAATTTTCAAAGCGCAATATCTCACAAACAGTTGAGTTAATGCAAATCAAACAAGTATCCTTTTTTACGTGTCTTGAGCGTATCTATCATTATTATTATGATTTTGTAAAAAAATTTAATCCCCTATAAAAATTATTCAAAAAAACCCTGAGACCTCTTCGATAAGTACGCCACTGAACAATACTATTTTGGTTCTAATACCAACAAATTGTAGCTTCCTTATAGATTTATTAACCCACCAAATTTAAAATCTCTACTTCAAACCGTTCTGTAGATATACTTAAAAAATTGTTTGGAAAAATATTTTTTAGCGCCCTGTAACGCAGTAAGGAAGAACTTTTGGACTAAGGTATGTTTGGTTTAAACGAATTACTTTGAGTCCAAAAACTTGTGGTAGGATTTTGTAAAGACCTTTTAGAGACACCCTGTGAAGTCATTGCAGGTGGCAACTTACGGAAACCTTTTTAACAAATTTAATAATTACTCCGAGTAGACATCGTTTATGTTTAAAATGGAATTTAACTTTTCTATTCAAAATAAACCAATCCCTCATCACGTATCAAATTTTTAATTATTTCAATACTAGTTTTCAAAATAAATTAACTGAAACGTGAACATTATGATTTATTTTTTGAAATTCTAAATTGGAACACTATAATTCTTTAAGGGTTAACACTATCAAAAAAATTACTAGATACTTTCGATAGCAAATCATCACAGCTACAAATTTCATGTATAACTTTTTTTCGATAAACAAATAGTATAACAGACTGGCTTCTTTTTATTCAACAGTGTTTTACTTTATCAATCTACAATTTTCAACATTCAAGAGACGATTGCTCGAAAATTAACCCTTGTTGGGGATAAAAAAATTATACAGGGTGTTCGCGCGAAGTGGCTCACTATTGCTAACTTCGTTATTATTGGAGCTACAAAGTCGGTTAAATTAGCAAACTAGTAGCATTTTTCCGCTGATTACAATGGTGAAAATAGAAAAACAATTGACCATCTGGTTTTCGAGATATTCACAAAAATAACATTTTTTTAAATAGAACACCCTATACATTTTAGCAGAAATCGATGACAAATTAAATTCTGTACAAAAAATGTCCTCATCTTTTTTTGAAAATAATTTAAAATAAGCGAGTTATTTTGGAAAAAACTTTTCAATTCTTTAAAATCAAGTAGCCATAAAACGGAATAGTAATTTATTAAAACCAAACAATCATAATTTTGAATTTAAGCAAGTTGAAAAATACTTGAAAGAATTACGGAAATATTGAAAATTTACAAAATTATAATTTTCATGGCTACTTGATATTAAAACTTTGAAAACTTTTTTTCAAAATAACTCGCTTATTTTAAATAATTGTCAAAAAAGCATAAGAACATTCTTTGTTCAGAATTTAGTTTATCATCGATTTTTGCAAAAATATACAGGGTGTTCCATTTAAAAAATGTTATTTTTGTGAATATCTCGAAAACCAGATGGCCAATTGTTTTTCTGTTTTTAACCATTATAATCACCGGAAAATATGCTACTAGTTTGCTAAATTAACCGACTTTGTAGCTCCAATAATAATAAAGTTAGCAATAGTGAACCACTTTGCGCAAACACCTGTATATTAAAAATATTAAATAAAATAGTAATATTTCCGTAATTCTATCAAGTTTTTTTCAACTTGCTTAAATTCAAAATTATGATTGATTGGTTTTAATAAATTACTATTCCGTTTTAAGGCTACTTGATTTTAAAGAATTGCAAACTTTTTTTCAAAATAACTCGCTTATTTTAAATTATAATAAAAAAATTAAGGATATTTTTTGTATAGAATTTAATTTGTCATCGATTTCTGCTAAAATATATAGGGTGTTCCATTAAAAAAAATGTTATTTTTGTGAATATCTTAAAAACCAGATGGTCAATTGTTTTCTGTTTTCACCATTGTAATCAGCGGAAAAAATGCTACTAGTTTGATAATTTAACCGACTTTGTAGCTCCAATAATAACGAAGTTAGCGCGAACACCCTGTATAGAGCGATGCAGAATTTTTTAAGAATCACACTTAAAAATGTTTCGTGTCTATCCTGGGACACCCTGTATATTTTGATTGATCCCATAAAATTAGGGCAAAATTACCTTTCTTCCTCATCATCGTCTCCTTCCATCGCATCATCAATAGCATCGTTCATTACCTCTTCCTTCATGTCCATAATTTCAGACTGCTTTTCGAATTCTTGTAATATTCTTTGTATTTGAGGTAAATTCAACTGGCGATTCATGCTGGCCATAGCTTTGGTAACGCCCTTCATAGCTTGGGCCATGGCATTTTGAGACCGAAGAGTTTGTATTTTTAGGGACACAGCCTGAATGTTTGCTTTCATCAACATGAACTTCTTTCCGTACCGTCTTGTTCTAACCAAATCCCTAGCCATAATCTTAACGGCATCCTGGAAAATACATCAAGTATAAATGTTGATTGTGCTACGAGTTAACTAATTTCAAACCATTTGTCCTTCTTTTGCTAGTTTTTTAATATCGTTTATAATTTTCTTCTCCTGCTGTTCCATCTTCTGTTTTTCTCTGTCCAAATCACGCATTGCTTTATTTAACGCCCTTTGGTTTTTACGTAGAAGTTCCTCGGGGCTTAAACGCTTTCCAAATAACCACTCCATATTTATTTATTTGAAAGTTATTAACAATTAAAGCTTACTTTACAAGAAAATTGTGTGATAAATAAAAAAGTGACTCACATTGACAACTGTCAAATTTTAACTGTCAACATTCTGACAACTGTCAAAAATTTAAGGAGTTTCATATTGATTTTGGTAGTTTGGTATAAACTATTTACTTTTTATAACTATTCAATTAACATATTTAATGATTTTCTCATGTTAATCATTGTATTATTACGTAAATATTTAGGAAATGAATGGATTCTTATTCAATTTATATTAATTACATGGTGCTTTAATTCAACCTGAGCAACCAACTGAAATCTTCTAAGAGTCAGTTGAGCGTCCTATTTTTTTACACAGATTTCCAGCTAATCTCAGAATAATATTCTTTTTGCAAAAATTAATTTGAGGGTTTTTATTGAATTTTTATCGTGATTTTCCTGTATCTTATCGAATTTGTGAACTTGTTCAGTCGTTTTCGGCTTGATAGTAAATTGTCAGTTGTCAAGTCAGCTGACTGTCTTGTGATATTTCTGATTTTAGTGGATTATTTTGTCGCCTTGTGAGTTTAGTGGGTGAGGTTTTGGAAGCAACATGTAAGTAATTTCAGTGGATATTTTCCATAAATTTATAATAGTAAGCAAAGTTATTGTGTTAATGCAATATCCAAAGATTTTTGAACTAAAATTTCCTTGACGTCCCAATAATTTGGCTTTTGATATTGATTTTAATCTTCTCTTTTTGACATACTTTGGATATGACCAAGGAAAACTAACAACTAGCCGCAAGTGGTTAACATTATTTCAGTTCGTTTCTTTAAACTTCTTTGCATGCTTATTACAAAATTGGATTTTCAAAAAAAACCATAATTTTCTATTTCAAGTAGGCGTAGGCTAGTGCATATGAATAGTTCGGCTCACAATTTCTAGTGTGCAATTGAGATTATCAGTGAAGTTGTGATGTAACTTTAACGAGCGCTTGATAAAAATGACGGTTTCGACTAGATTATTTAGATTATTCACGTGATTTGATTCTATTCAATTAATTTCCACTTGTAATATTTTTCTTTAATTGTTTTAGATATATTTGAAGCCGCAATGTCTCAATTACCGAAGATTGGTGATGAGGAATATGAGGGGAATTATGGATACGTCCACGCTGTTTCTGGTCCAGGTAAAATATTAACATTAAGTTCAAAATGTAGGAAAATGTTTCAACATTTATTTTTCAGTCGTTACTGCTGAGAAAATGAGCGGTTCAGCTATGTACGAGCTGGTACGAGTCGGCTACAATGAACTGGTAGGAGAAATTATTAGGCTGGAAGGTGATATGGCCACAATTCAGGTAAAACACGAAATTTTCGTACAAAGCCAAATTTTACTCATGGGATTTTTGTTAGGTTTACGAGGAAACATCTGGTGTTACGGTGGGTGATCCCGTCCTTCGTACAGGCAAACCATTGTCCGTTGAATTGGGTCCAGGTATTATGGGTTCAATTTTTGATGGTATTCAGCGTCCATTGAAAGACATTAACGATTTAACCCAAAGTATCTACATTCCAAAGGGTGTAAACGTTCCTTCACTATCCAGAACTGCCAAATGGGACTTTAACCCAGTTAATATTAAAGTAAGTCCGCAGTTAGTTCAGTCAATACAGATTTATTGTCCGGTATCGAAGGGAACTTTTAGTTCGGAATTTTAAGTGATATTGCTGTACAGGAACATTAGACGAAGAAGTGATCAACCTTCATTGTAATATACCACTTTTGGAGAAGCCGCCCACGTCTCATTTTCCGCCATGTTGAAAATAAGGGTGAATTTGACTTTTTGAGAATATCTCGGAAGTTGTCACTTTTTTCGAAAAGGTGATGGAGAGCAATTTTGTAGAGAATTAAATTCCGTACATTTTTTGTTTATAACTTTTTTTCATATCTCTTATTGTTTAAATAATATCGCAGCGTATAGTGGAAAAAGGGGGTAAATCGAATATTTACATAGTTTTATGAATGAAGCGATTACTCTTTGTCCACAGTACAGTATTATTTACCATATATTTACTTAATGAAATAAAGTAAATTTGGAATTTTAATAATAAAAACCAAAAAGATCTTAAAATACTTAAAATTTTTTTCCATATTTTGGGGTTTATGAAAGAAAGATTCAACAACAAAATTCAATATTGGGACAGAATTTGTCAAAACTATAGGCAGTAAAAGCGTTTTAGTGCAAAAAAAACGATGAAAAACTGCTAAAACACGAATTTTTTCATCACCCTGTATATTTCACACACACCCGTCATTTCTTTTTGAGAGAATAGTTAAAATTACAACTTTTTTGTCTCTTAGAAATTTGTCATAAAATCAGTAGTTCCAAAGTTATTTCCGGAAAAGGCCCAAGATTAATTTTCTTCAAGTCTACTGTCTTTTCCTTAAATAACTTTCTTAATATCAGAATAATAGAAAAATTTTATTATTAAAAATTGTTTAATGAAGCATGGTTTATTGTAAAATTCAGTTCTGGGACAAAATTTGTCAAAGTCAAAACTATAGGCAGTAAAAGCGTTTTAGAGCGAAAAAACGATGAAAAACTGCTAAAACACGAATTTTTTCATCACTCTGTGTATTTCACGCACACCCGTCATTTTTATTTGAGAGAACAGTATAAATTACAACTTTTTTGTCTCTTAGAAATTTGTCATAAAACCAGTGGTTCCAAAGTTATTTCCGGAAAAGGCCCAAGGCTAATTTTCTTCAAGTCTACTGTCTTTTCCTTAAATAACTTTCTTAATATCAGAGTAATGGAAAATTTTTCTAAATAAAATTTGTTTAATGAAGCATTGTTTATTGTAAAATTCAGTTCTGGGACAAAATTTGTCAAAACTATAGGCAGTAAAAGCGTTTTAGAGCGAAAAAACGATGAAAAACTGCTAAAACACGAATTTTTTCATCACCCTGTGTATTTCACACACACCCATCATTTTTATTTGAGAGAACAGTATAAATTACAACTTTTTTGTTTCTTAGAAATTTGTCATAAAACCAGTGGTTCCAAAGTTATTTCCGGAAAAGCCCCAAGGCTAATTTTCTTCAAGTCTACTGTCTTTTCCTTAAATAACTTTCTTACTATCAGAATAATGGAAAAATTTTCTTATTAAAAATTGTTTAATGAAGCATTGTTTATTGTAAAATTCAGTTCTGGGACAAAATTTGTCAAAACTATAGGCAGTAAAAGCGTTTTAGTGCAAAAAAACGATGAAAAACTGCTAAAACACGAATTTTTTCATCACCATGTATATTTCACACACACCCGTCATTTCTATTTGAGAGAATAGTTAAAATTACAACTTTTTTGTCTCTTAGAAATTTGTCATAAAACCAGTAGTTCCAAAGTTATTTCCGGAAAAGGCCCAAGATTAATTTTCTTCAAGTCTACTGTCTTTTCCTTAAATAACTTTCTTAATATCAGAGTAATGGAAAATTTTTCTAATTAAAATTTGTTTAATGAAGCATTGTTTATTGTAAAATTCAGTTCTGGGACAAAATTTGTCAAAACTATAGGCAGTAAAAACTGCTAAAACACGAATTTTTTCATCACCCTGTGTATTTCACACACACCCGTCATTTTTATTTGAGAGAACAGTATAAATTGCAACTTTTTTGTTTCTTAGAAATTTGTCATAAAACCAGTGGTTCCAAAGTTATTTCCGGAAAAGCCCCAAGGCTAATTTTCTTCAAGTCTACTGTCTTTTCCTTAAATAACTTTCTTAATATCAGAGTAATGGAAAATTTTTCTAATTAAAAATTGTTTAATGAAGCATTGTTTATTGTAAAATTCAGTTCTGGGACAAAATTTGTCAAAACTATAGGCAGTAAAAGCGTTTTAGAGCGAAAAAACGATTAAAAATAAAAACTGCTAAAACACGAATTCTTTCATCACCCTGTATATTTCACGCGCACCCGTCATTTTTATTTGAGAGAACAGTATAAATTACAACTTTTTTGTCTCTTAGAAATTTGTCATAAAACCAGTGGTTCCAAAGTTATTTCCGGAAAAGGCCCAAGGCTAATTTATTTCTTCAAATCTACTGTCTACTTTATAAAATATATTAATTTTGGTCCAATTTGGACTTTATTAATCAATTTTTTGTATTCATTACATCATGGATTTCTCCCACTTGTTTTCAGATTACTAAGCCATTGCTACCATCGCCACAATATCAGGATTGTACTGCAAAATGTAATCTAAATTTTGTTTTGATTTTTGCAGATGGGTGCTCATTTAACCGGTGGAGACATTTACGGTATGGTGCATGAGAACACTCTGGTAAAACACAAGATTATTTTGCCACCTCGCGCTAAGGGTACAGTGACTTACGTTGCGGAGCCTGGAAATTACACCGTAGATGTAAGATTGTATTTTCGCTTGTGTTTCATCATTTTAAATTAATTCCACTTTTATAGGAAGTTATTCTGGAAACGGAATTTGATGGTGAACGCACCAAATTTACCATGTTGCAAGTTTGGCCTGTACGTCAACCACGCCCTGTAAGTGAGAAATTGCCAGCTAATCATCCACTTTTAACTGGACAACGAGTTCTTGATTCCTTGTTCCCGTACGTATTTTTTTTAAATTATTGTGCGAGCATTTGTATTTAATGTGTTGGTTTGTTTAGGTGTGTTCAAGGAGGAACCACTGCTATTCCTGGTGCTTTCGGTTGCGGAAAAACTGTAATTTCGCAATCACTTTCCAAGTATTCAAATTCCGATGTCATTGTTTACGTAGGGTGTGGAGAAAGAGGTAAATTTTTTGAGATTGAATATTTAGACATCACAGATTGTTTCTATCCTAAACATTAGAAAATTGGAAAATATCCAATAAACACAGTGCTTTAGATTGACTGATAAAATAAATAACAAATAACAATAAAATAGTAAAAATAGTCATCATAATCAGTTTAACAGTAATTTATCTATAAACAAAGTTGTGTTCCATTGTTTCATAAAATTTCCAAACAGACCATTCTGATAATTTTTAACTTCCAGGTAACGAAATGTCTGAAGTATTGCGGGATTTCCCCGAACTAACCGTCGAAATTGACGGCCAAACTGAATCCATCATGAAACGTACTGCTCTTGTGGCCAACACATCCAACATGCCTGTGGCCGCTCGTGAAGCCTCCATTTACACCGGTATCACCCTCTCCGAGTATTTCCGTGATATGGGCTACAATGTTTCCATGATGGCTGATTCCACGTCCCGTTGGGCCGAGGCCTTGAGAGAAATCTCTGGTCGTTTGGCTGAAATGCCTGCCGATTCCGGTTACCCAGCCTATCTGGGAGCTCGTTTGGCTTCGTTCTACGAGCGTGCTGGTCGCGTTAAGTGTCTGGGTAATCCAGACAGAGAGGGCTCTGTGTCTATTGTCGGGGCTGTGTCGCCACCTGGTGGTGATTTCTCTGATCCCGTGACTTCAGCCACTCTTGGTAAGTCCGATGAATTTATTCGCGTTGTTTTTTCTAAGGTTTGTTACTTCTTCAGGTATTGTGCAAGTGTTCTGGGGGTTGGATAAGAAGCTTGCTCAGCGTAAGCATTTCCCTTCAATCAATTGGTTGATTTCTTATTCTAAATATACTCGTGCTTTGGATGATTTCTATGACAAAAACTTCCCAGAGTTTGTAGCTCTTAGAACCAAGGTTAAGGAAATCCTTCAGGTAAGTTCATGTTTCTGGTTTTTATCCCTTTACTAAGTTGACTTCCCATAGGAAGAAGAAGATTTGTCTGAAATTGTGCAACTAGTAGGCAAGGCCTCCCTCGCTGAAACCGATAAAATCACTTTAGAAGTAGCCAAGCTGCTGAAGGAAGATTTCCTGCAACAAAACTCATATTCATCCTACGACAGATTCTGTCCATTCTATAAAACAGTGGGCATGTTGAAGAACATGATTGGTTTGTATGACATGTCCAGACACGCAGTGGAAAGCACCGCCCAATCAGAAAACAAAATAACTTGGACTGTTATTCGAGATTCCATGAGCAATATTTTGTACCAATTGAGTAGTATGAAATTCAAAGATCCTGTTAAAGATGGCGAAGCAAAAATCAAGGCAGATTTTGACCAATTGTATGAAGATATCCAGCAGGCTTTTAGAAATCTAGAAGATTAGATTGAGTGATAAATTAACAATAAATTATCTAGGGCCTTTTATTATCCTCACTATGTATATTGTAATTTTAATTGTTGGCCGCGCATAAAAAATTTAAAAGGGTTTCCCTGTCGATATTATGTACAATACAATGTTTATAAATTATTAGTTAATAGTTCGTATGGTCGTACTAGTTGTTTAGAGGTGAGGGTATAAAATTTATTTGTATATTCCCTTCATTCCAATATTTTTAGGGATTCTATTCATGGTTTGTTTATCATACGGTGCTTATTAAGTTTTCCAGTATTATTTAAAATCATTACAGATTATTTTAATTTCTTTTTTCCTGAAAACATTTTACGGTTGTACATTATATTTTATTTTACCATGTTTTAATGTTGTATCATGTAATCTAATTGTACAGTTTACATTATATCAAATATTGTAGTTTTAATTAGGTCATGTGTAGTGCAATTAATTATTGTTCTATTGTCAACATAATAAATGCATTGTTGTTTGAAAATAGTTCTATTTTTATAGTTTCAATTCCAATCAATTATATTTATAAGACTATAATGGTATTTGCATACTAAACAAATTCAGATGTAATATCTTGAAAAATTAATAATCCATGAATTATAGGAAAAAGGAAAATAATCAGAATTTAGAATATAGGTAAACTTACTTAGTAGTCTGTTCTTGAATATAGTTTTTTACGTTTATCTCGTAACACGTTTTTGGAACAAAAATTTTTGGGGATGTAATTGCTACAAAGGTTCTTATTAATTTTGTCAGCAGTCAGTCTATTTTTTACTCAAAATGTAGCAGATATAATTAAGGAAATTGTAACTTTGTAGGAAGATACATTAGTAAAAGTGTTTGCGTTTTTATACTTCACAGGGCCGGACTAAGGTGCCCTATGAGAGATAAAAATTTTGAAATTTGGTTAACATTGTTTGCAAAGTTAGGTGAGGTTTGTTTTAGTAATTAATTTAACTATTTTGTAGTGTTACAGAGGCAAGAGTCTTCACAAAAAACACTAAGAAAAAAAATCGGCACTTTTGGCCACTGTAACTTGTAAACTAGTAATCTTACGGAATCACTGTTTAAACGAAACTTGTCGGTAATTTTATTCTCTACAACTACTAATTTTGATCTATTTTTAGCGTAAGGAGACATTTCCAGAATAACGTGATTTTTTGGAAATATTTTCGCTGCAACTCGTAGACTACCAAAACCTACGAAAAAATTGTTCAAACAAATTGGTAATTCTATTTCCAACAAGATTAATACTACCTATTTTTATCGCATGACTTATCAGAACGAAAATATTTGGGAAAAATGTAAAATACAAATTTGGCTATTTTCGACTCTTAAACTACTGAACCTACGAAAAAATTTTTCAAATAAAAGTCGTTGGTAGTTCAATTCCCTACAAGCCTGATACTACCTATTTTAAATGCAGGACTGACTGGAAAAGAAATTTAAAAAATATGCTACAAAATTTTAAAACCTTTCTAATGCTGGTATAACTATTATAATATGAAAAAAATACAGAAACGTCTATCTTTATTCTTAAGAAAAGGTATCAGATATATTATTCAAAAATGGTCACATTACTCCTTAATAGACTAGAACTTCGTTAGCGAAATCCAGAATGTTTTCCAAAATGAATAATAAATAATAATGAAAAAATTAGGATTTTTGGTACCAAAAGTGAAATTAACTGGCTTAGGAATAATGTCCGTTATTTCAGCTACATATTGATAAATTCAATAGGTATTTTAAAAGTTCAATTTTCGTGCCACTAAAAGTTTTTTGTCTATGTATAATTAAAGAAGGAATTTTTTGTTACATAGGCATTCAATATAGTTTAATAAGTACACGTTTCAAAATTTTACTATTCAAGGTTGCTAAAATGATTTTAAAAATTAGAATATACAGAGCTTCTTATAATAGATAGACCATAGGTTTAAATTTGGCAAAGTTGCTAAATTTAGTGCTCAGTAATAATCCTAAAACCAATTTGAATTATCTTGAACGGTCTGCTGAAAAAGTGAAAAAAAACTGAGAATTACAATTTTAGAAAATTGCCCATATTTTTTTTTCTGAACTTTTTTATAATCTGTAAAACATTCTCAAAGTAACTTTTTATGCTCCATCGATCTGTGATCGTCGTTTTTTTAAACATCGATCCGTTTTTATTTTTTGAACGCTAATTTCTGTTTTTTATGGGCGAACTTTCATCGGATTTGTTCAAAATTTCAAAAATGTGTCCAATAAAACAATAATTATTTTTTATCGAAACGTACTCTCTTTTGTTACAAAAATCTCTCGCTCAGCATTATACTCACTGTACCAGGACAGGACTCGCTCTCATTCTTACTTTAATTATAAATTATTTACACCTACTTACTGGTATACAGGCTGTTTCAAATTCGCTTCTCACTACAGGGATCTCAGAAACGGTAAGACATACAGCTTTGGTTAAATTGGGGCAAAGTTGCGTAAAATGTGGCCAATAATAAGACGTTAAGAAATCGAAAATATTTTTTGTAGTTCTGGAGATTTTTTGAAAAAACCAAATTTTTGCTTTACGTTTTTATTTTTTTTCTGCTGTTATTTCTCAAAAATTAAAAGCACTTTGTCGTGGACACTTTTTGTGCTTTATAAAATGACGTTAAAATTTTCCTCATGCGACGTTTCGTTTTTGCGCTGACGTCATCAAGTCAGTTTTTTTAAATACGGTCCTGGATTTTTTTTCATCGTTTTAAGTAGCATTGTTTATGTTCTAGAAAATGGCGCTTACATTTTTTCCATACGATGTTTCGTTCTTGGGCAATCATCATCAGATCATTTTTTAAATACGGCCCTGGATTTTTTTACATTTTCATCAGTATTTTTCCTCACTTCCTCATATCTACACATTTTGGCAAACTTTAATAAAAATAATTTTCCTTTTATTATTTATTGTTAGTAGTAATAATAAGAACAATGGAATTAATTTTTATAAATAATTTTATAAAATAAACACTTATGAAATCGTCAATACTGATGGGCTGTACAGGGTGGCCCATTTTCGAGCCTCATCATAGGGATCTCGGAAACCGTAAGAGATACAGGGTCGGTTAAATTATGGCAAAGTTGCGCAATTTGATGCTTATCAAAATGCTGTGTTGCAACTTGGAAAATTCCGAATACTTTCTGAAATATCCTGAAAAAAACGAAATTTCATAAAATCTTTTTAATTTTTTTGTCACGTTATTTGAAAACAAATTTTGAAACAAACAACACTTCGTCATTGCCACTTTTTATCCTCTATAATATGGCGCTGTCAAATTTTAAATCCGACGTTTAGTCTTCCAGGAACCATCATCAACTTATTTTTTTTTAAATACACCTGGTTTTTTTATTTTTTTAATAAAAACTGACATTTTCTGTATTTTTAAAAATATTTAATAGGTGCGACACTATTTTTAAAACAAATTATTTTTTCAAAAAATAAATATCTAAATTTATGATACTGATGAAAAGCTGTTATTAACATTATTTAGTCAGAAGTAATAATTTGTTTTAAAAACAGTGTCGTATTACATATTTTTAAAAATACGGTTAATGTCAGTTTTTGTCATCGAAACGTTTGAAAATCAAAATTTGTGATAGGTCATAGCTTTAAGGTAGTCCAAAGCTAACAAAAAATAAAATAAAAAATCCAGGTCCGTATTTGAAAAAAAAAATTTAATGATGCTTCCTGGAAGACGAAATGTCGGATTAAAAATTTGACAGCACCATATTCTCTATTATTTCTGTTGTAGAGGATAAAAAGTAGCAATGACGAAGTGTTGTTTGTTTTAAAATTTGTTTTCAAATAACGTCGAAATAAAAAGATTTTATGAAATTTCGTTTTTTCAGGATATTTCAGTAAGTATTCGGAATTTTCCAAATTGCAACACAGCATTTTGATAAGCATCCAAAATGCGCAACTTTGCCATAATTTAACCGACCCTGTATCTCTTACGGTTTCCGAGATCCCTATGATGAGGCACGAAAATGGGCCACCCTGTACAATGGAAAAAAATACTGATGAAAGTAAAAAAAAATCCAGTGACGTAGGTATTCAAAAATGACCCGATGATTATACAAGAACGAAATGTAGTGTGTATAAATATAGTGCTATAGGAAAAACGAAACATCGCACGAGGAAAATTTTAACGTCAATTCATAAAGCATAAAAAGTGTCCATGGCAAAGTGATTTTGGTTTTCGATATCTTGAAAAATAAGAGCAGAAAAAAATAAAAACGAAAAGGCAAAAATTTGTTTTTTTCCAATCTCCTACAACTACAAAAGTACTTAATAATTTGAGCAGGTTATTTTTAATTTTTATACTTATAACATTTTTAGTCAATAATTTTTGAACAAAATATTCACAAAAAACTGAATACCTACTACAAAATGACTTCAATTTTATGTGTTGTTATAATCAATAAGAGATTAACGTCAAATTAGAAACAAAAAATTAAAGCAGACATTTAATGTTATTAGCAGTTAATGATGAATACAGAGAAGGTAATAGATGAGAGAAATTTTAGTGAAGGTAAGTACCTAATTATTATAATTAGTAGCTTTAGTATTTTAGAGAAATTAAAAAACCAAATTTAGGTAGGTATATTTTATCGTGTAAAATATTATGAAACTTAAATAAAACTAAAATAGACAAATATACATAATAAAGGGCCGACAGAACAATTTACTACATTCAAGAAAATAATGTTCAGCTAGATTGTTTGTCCTTCTGTGACAAATTGCTTCGAAGTAAATATCGATAAAAATATATCATCCAAATAACATCAAATAACCGAGTCACGGAAAGTGAAAATTTTTAACGCACGCAACGATCAGGATATTACAAAGCGGAAATTCGGCTTTCATTTCGTCTAAGTCTCATAGATTGAAACCAAGTAGGTAACACTGCACAAGTTCACAAACTTTTAACTATGCCAACCTCCGAAAACGACTTTAAAGGTAAGAAGTTAAATACGACTAGTTATAATTAATTTAAAAGTTTAAAGTAGGTAGATATACAGGGTGTTTCAACTCAAAGTGGACAACGTAATAGAGGTTGTAGATCTCATCGAGACTAACACTTTTTTCAAATTAATATTTTTCATTTGAGCTTTTGTTTTCGAGTTATCGACCTTCTTTTGTTTTTACATAAACCTCGTTATCTTCATTATTTAAGGCCGGATTTTAAAAAATTAAAGTTTTTTGAAATTGTCAGTTTGATATCTACAATTATTGCGTTAAACATTTTTTCAAAAAATATCAACAAACAACATGGCGACCAGTTTTCTTTTTTAAACTTGGATAGCTCTAAGTCTGCTCCAAAGAAAATTGGTCGCCATTTTGTTTGTTGATATATTTTTTTTAATTTTAACTCAAAAATTGTTGATATCAAACTGACAATTTCAAAAAACTTTAATTTTTTAAAATCCGGGCATAAATAATGAAGATAAAGAGGTTTGTGTAAAAACAAAAGAAGGTCGATAACTCGAAAACAAAAGCTCAAATAAAAAATAATAATTTGAAAAAAGTGTTAGTCTCGATGAGATCTACAACCTCTATTACGTTGTCCACTTTGAGTTGAAACACCCTGTATATGATAATAAATATTATATAATTAATTTTTATTTAATTTAAATGGTTTCTTTACTCTTTCATTGTTTAATAAAAAACCCTAATTTTTGTCCTCAAAGGTTTCGAATACGTCCTCGAAACAGTCGTATCAGCTCCAATATGTTTTGGATCAAAAGTTCCAAGAAATACAAATCCAATTGGTAAAGGCTTGTCACCATTCCAAAAACGAATTGCAATAGAATTGTTCCCAAAAACTGGTCCCGGTCGATATAATGCAGAAAATTATACATCTGCGTTATATCATCAGCTGAACAAGGTACCTACATAATTTGTTCCCTGGTTTTACTTCGTATTATTCGTCTATGCATTTTAGGTAAGAAGTACTAAAGGAATTGGATATCTGGCGGGTAAGGACGAGAGATTTAAGGAACACATATCGAAAACTCCGTCGCCTTGTGATTATGATATAAGAAGCAAGTGGGGCGTGCGAAGAAAAAGCTTCGCACCGTTTGATTGTAAAGCTGTTGTAAAATATAGCATTAATTCGCATCCTGGGTGAGTTACAAAGTTGGCAGGGTTGTGAAAGAGTTTTAAAGAAAATTCATTTTGGTTCTATTATAATAATGAAACCGATTTTGAATGAGGTTTGCTCTAGATATTTTTCGATTTTTAAATAAATATTTCTTCCTACTCTACATTACATTTTTAATTTGTAAAATATTTGTTGTAATAATAATTATTAAAAATGAATTTTTGTTTCGCTGTAGAATGTATTAAAAATATAACACAATTTTAGTCCTGGTACCTATGATTTATTTGCCAAGAAATGCCGAAAAACCAGGATGATGCACAATCTTGGTAAACCCAGCATGATACATGCGGTGGAAACTTTCTGTGTATCCATACCTTCAGATGAGTGCCACAAATGTAATGTGTTATGCGAAGGTGACTATTGGCACAAGCATCATACATTATTTTTATGTCACTTGTGCTGGCTGGAAGAAAAGTACACGAACGAAATTTATACTGAAAAACAGTTAAAGGAATTTGTGGTAAGAATAAATTAGATTTGTAATGTTTCCAAAAAGTTTTTTCCAATTTTATGTTTAATTTCCTTGTGGTTTTTTTTACTAGAAAACTGATAATAAAAATAATTTTAAAATAGCCTGAGTAGTAAAAAAAACCTCAAACTTTTTAATTCTTAACAAAAATCTCTTTTGAAACCTAAATTTTCATATAAAATATTTTTCATTCCTCATAGTTTTTGGTGAACTTGTGATTTTAACTTATATTACAAAAAAAATATAAAATAGAAACAGGGTTTGAAAATTCGCTCCTCATTGCCATGTGGTGGATTGTACAAAATTTTAAAATGCCAATAGTTAAAAAAATAATACGTTAAAAATTTTTTCACCAGGTATTTATAAGATTTTACTTCTTCAGGAGGCTTTTTCGAAATTTTTATACAGGGTGTTCGCGCGAAGTGGCTCATTACTATTGCTAATTTCGTTATTATTGGAGCTACAAAGTCGGTTAAATTAGCAAACTAGTAGCATTTTTTCCGCTGATTACAATGGTGAAAACATAAAAACAATTGACCATCTGGTTTTCGAGATATTCACAAAAATAACATTTTTTTAAATGGAACACCCTATATATTTTTGCAGAAATCGATGACAAATTAAATTCTGTACAAAAAATGTCCTTAATTTTTTTTAGTATAATTTAAAATAAGCGAGTTATTTTGAAAAAAAGTTTGCAATTCTTTAAAATCAAGTAGCCATAAAACGGTATAGTAATTTATTAAAACCAAACAATCATAATTTTGAATTTAAGCAAGTTGAAAAAAACTTGAAAGAATTACGGAAATATTACTATTTTATTTAATATTTTTAATATACAGGTGTTTGCGCAAAGTGGTTCACTATTGCTAATGTTGTTATTATTGGAGCTACAAAGTCGGTTAAACTAGCAAAACTAGTAGCATTTTTTACGCTGATTATAATGGTGAAAACAGAAAAACAATTGGCCTTCTGGTTTTCGAGATATTCACAAAAATAACATTTTTTAAATGGAACACCCTGTATATTTTTGCAAAAATCGATGATAAATTAAATTCTGAACAAAGAAAGTTTTCAAAGTTTTAATATCAAGTAGCCATGAAAATTATAATTTTGTAAATTTTCAATATTTCCGTAATTCTTTCAAGTATTTTTCAACTTGCTTAAATTCAAAATTATGATTGTTTGGTTTTAATAAATTACTATTCCGTTTTATGGCTACTTGATTTTAAAGAATTGCAAACTTTTTTTCAACATAACTCGCTTATTTTTTATTATTATAAAAAAAACATGAGGACATTTTTTGTATAGAATTTAATTTACCATCGATTTTTGCAAAAATATAGAGTGTTCCATTTAAAAAAATGTTATTTTTTTGAATATTTAGAAAACCAGATGGTCAATTGTTTTTTTGTTTTCGCCATTGTAATCAGCGGAAAAAATGCTACTAGTTTGCTAATTTAACCGACTTTGTAGCTCCAATAATAACGAAGTAGTTAGCAATAGTGCGCCACTTCGTGCGAACATATTTATTGACTTTAGATTAATTTATTGAAGCTAATTTTCGAGCACCTTGTATATTAGTTTAAAACAAAATTAATACATGATTTTCTATTTTAGAAAATTCGAAACTGTTCTTATATGCATGAACATGGTGAGACTAAAGCTGCCGTCAGACTTCTTCCATCCAATGTACTAAGGAAAAAAATGCGACTGGAAAACTATTTGGATTTATATATTAAGTGTTGAATTATTAAAAGCCGACAATATTGTACAAAAAAATTAAATAACACTTACACTTAAACACTGATAAAATTACTGCATTCTAAAACCTTCAATTATAGTTTAGACTTATTCACTTAATAAAAAATTAACATCTAATCATCTTTACTTCCAGTACTCGCTACCTTATCATCGGAGGTATTCCCTTGTCCATCTGGCGCCAGTCTACAATCCGAGAAACTAGTAATAACGCTTGTGCCGCTAGACGAAGCGAGCGTCGGTTGAGATTTCGAGTGTTCTGTCGAACTTGAATACACGGAACCGCCGTAGAGCTGCTGGAACATAAGCGGATCAAAACTGGCGCTTGATTGAATGTTGGGACGAGACGAATGGTCCAAGTCCTTTAAAATTGCTTCTGTATCAATGTCTAGATTGTCATTGGAAATCGAACAACCGGAAACGTAGCGACTCGTAAACGGTATCTGGGCATCCGTTGAAAGTAGACTGAGTTTTTCTAGGAGGGTATCGATTTTTTGTCTACCTTCCAGCAAATGCTTGTCTAGAGTTGTAGCGGAATTTGTTTCAGGTTTATTCTGAAATTAATTGGTAAGACTATGTAACTTTAACTTAATACAAAACGTACCGAAATTATTCTAGAATCAGATTCCAGAAGCATCCCAGTAGATTTTCGATTTTCCTCAACTTCCATCAACGAAACGCAACTACTTGTATTATCAGGGTCGCTTCCTGAGCCTGACGCCAATGATAATACATAACTATCATCAGTTTTCGTGTTTTTACTCCTGGTGTCCTCTTTGTGCGGATTGATTTTCTTTGACTCTTCTGCAAAGTTGATCAAATTGAAATCTTCCTCTATACACAATGTATTGATGTCACGTTCGAATTCATTAGCAACTTCGTCATTTGAACAATCCGAGTCATCATTATTAGTTACTTTTGATAGTCGTAAGCGTAATCGTTGCGTTATTTCATCCAATTCTGTGAATTTTCGTTTCATAGCCCTGCTTAACAACTCGCCTGGTTCCTCTGAAACCTCATTTTGAACAGGAGGATTTTGTACGGTAAACGGACGAGATGTGGAGGAGGATGATGGACTAGTTGGTTCGTTGTGATATCTGCTGAGATCCTCAAGAGGAGTAACATGAATCTAGGATAAAATAATAATAATGCCCATACTACGTAGAAAAATTTAGGAAAACTTACATTGATTTGTCCGTTGCAGTTTCCAGCAAAATCAATAATGTTGAACCACCCTTGAACGTTCGGCAAACCAGCCAGTAGAACTGTGAGATCTAAAGCTGCAAAACCAAGCACCATGTCTGATTGGAAGTCTGGTTTCAAAGTTGCGTCACTGGATTTCCTCCAAACTTTAAAAATTAATCTGTTGTTATTCTGCAAAGAAAAATAAGATAACAAGCTATTCGAAAATCGTAGCTATACAGGGTGTTCGCGCGAACTGGCTCACTATTGCTAACTTTGTTATTATTGGAGCTACAAAGTCGGTTAAATTAGCAAACTAGTAGCATTTTTTCCGCTGATTACAATGGTGAAAACAAAAAAACAATTGACAATCTGGTTTTCAAGATATTCAAAAAATAACATTTTTTTAAATGGAACACCCTATATATTTTTGCAAAAATCGATGGTAAATTAAATTCTATACAAAAAATGTACTCATCTTTTTTTGATAATAATTTAAAATAAGCGAGTTATTTTGAAAAAAAGTTTGCAATTCTTTAAAATCAAGTAGCCATAATACGGAATAATAATTTATTAAAACTAAACAATCATAATTTTGAATTTAAGCAAGTTGAAAAATTCTTGAAAGAATTAACGGAAATATTGAAAATTTACAAAATTATAATTTTCATGGCCACTTGATATTAAAACTTTGAAAACTTTCTTTCAAAATAACTCGCTTATTGTAAGTAATTGTCAAAAAAACATAAGAACATTCTTTGTTCAGAATTTAATTTGTCATCGATTTCTGCAAAAATATATAGGGTGTTCCATTTAAAAAAATGTTATTTTTGTGAATATCTCGAAAACCAGATGCTCAATTGCTTTTCTGTTTTCACTATTGTAATCAGCGAAAAAAAATGCCACTAGTTTGCTAATTTAACCGACTTTGTAGCTCCAATAATAACGAAGTTAGTAATAGTGAGCCACTTCGTGCCAACACCCTGTATAAGAATACTTGAGGTTTGACAAATAATCATCATAACTGAACACTTACATTCGTTAGCAAATCCAAAGGCAGTGGAACATCGCATCGAAAATTCCACTTCGGTTTACTGCTATTTTGGACAATTCTCGTGGCTTTAATTTCCCCTTGATTGGCAGTTTCAAAAGTCACATAAGTGTTTGGTAAAATACTTTCCTCTTTTTTCCCTGTTCGACTTTTTGTTTTCTTTGACTTAGATTTTCTTCTAGTGGGTAAGTGTAAAGCATTGTCAATTATTACATGAGCTTTAAAACTTGCATTTTCTTGTAGACTAGGCTGTTTTAAGTCAATTTTCAAAGCTTTCTCCAATGTATCAAGCAGATCAGACGTTTTCTTTGTTGGTGAGTTCGAGGTTATTTCTAGCATTTTTTGTGTGGTTTTCGTAGGATCATTTGAGCGTGATGTCGACGGTTCAGACGTTTTTTTAGCAGTGATGTTTGTAGATGACTCTTCTATTGGCTGAAATGCTTTACTTGAACTTTCAGTCGTATTGCCATTAGCGTTATTTTGTAGAGGTGTAGTATTTGTACTATTTTCCTTATAAATAGGTGGTACATCATTGTAATTTCGTGTCACAATGTTGTACAAAATCGAGTCAATAGCTTCTTGGGTTTTCTTTACGTCCATCTTCAAATCAATTTGCGTTCCCACGTCAATTTTCTCGAGAATTGGTTTATTTTTAATTTTAACAGATGCGTTTACGAGTTTTCGATTGCTAGTCAACGGAACGGAAGCAAAACGTGTCAGTCTCTCATTTTCAGGTTTATTTATAGGAGGTTTGGGAGGGGACCAAAATTTAGCTCTAACTGAATTGTTTTTAAAACCCCGATCTTGCTCTAAATTTTTTATCTGTTCTTCTGTACCAAGAGCCACTAAAACTTGCACTTGCCCTAGAATATCGTCACCTTGGGAAGAGTATATAGGCTCCCACCAGTCTGTTCCAACAATTGGTAACTAAATTTTCTTCAAATTATTATTTATTTTTTTGGAAAATTAGATAACTCACCTTATTTTTTTCTAAATATCTTGTAATATCCGAGTTCCTGTACGCCAAATAAAACTGGTGGAGCGACACTTTAGTTATCCCAATATCCACATCAGTGCTGTTGATTTTCTCCCAAAATTCAATCAGCATGTAATTTTCCCTCAACTGCAGCAGTAAATCGTCTTCGAAAACCAAAGGTACCACCTGGAAAATGTTCAATAACAAAAGAAAACTGTGATTACTGGTTACGAACCTGACAAAAATTGAACGTGGGATTGGAACTGTTGGGAATTAGTCTACTATAACAAGTGTTATCTTGACAAAAGGGCCGACAGGTTATGTAAGAATTCACCGGACGACTCAAATACTGTGCCTCGGAAATGTAAAGAAATCCAAATAAAATTGGTTTCTAAAAATAAATACTTAGTACATTTTTTTACAAATTGAATTTGTTATCTTATCTACCTCTGCAACAATTTTTTTCGATTTTCGTACACGATCGCTTTCTGGTTTTATTTCCGAAAAATATGCCGAGTTTTCTATGCTCCTTTTGTTTGTGGCAGTTTCCAAATTAATATTTTTTACTTTGTCAAGTTGTGAAGAATTTTCATGTGTAATCGAATGGCTCTTCTTAGTTTCCTGGTTGTTTCTCGTAGTTTCCTTAGTTTTCTTTTCAACCTGTTGAACATCGTTCTGGGGTAATTCTATATTTAGCTGCGATTGACAAGCACTATCATCGCTATTTAGCACAACTGACGACCGTTTATTTGAATTAATAGCATCTAAATAATAAAAATAAAAAGTAAATAAAAAAACTAAGTACATAAATTTTTAATTCTACTGCACAACATGATGTTCTAGTTAACGTTGTATTAGAGAAGGTTCAAGAGGGATATCTATAAAAAAAAAACAATTGAATTGAATTTTAGAAAATTAATGAAAAAGCCCCCAAATTAGAAGCACAATATGCAATTTCTTCAATCTAGAATACGTAGAAATTTGAATAAAAAATCTTGGAGATAATTAATCATTCTTATGATCAGTTTTAATTTGGAAAAATCAGATGTTTAACTAGCCTATCGATCGGTAAGTAGAACACCATGTGTAGTAGGTGCTTAGGTTTTCAATCAAACTTTTGGCCTTCAGTAACAATTTACCTTCAACCCAAAATTTGGCAAACCGCACTACGGTGACGCCACGTCCATCATTCTGAATAATAAAACAACTCTTGTCGAAAATACATACTGGAAACCAGTTGAAATTTAAAAAAATATTTTGAACATTTACAGTTTTTGATACAGATAATTATTTATTTACATACTTGTAAATGCATCTTTTAATTTATGC
Source organism: Pediacus dermestoides (assembly GCA_963942485.1). Lineage (NCBI taxonomy): Eukaryota > Metazoa > Arthropoda > Insecta > Coleoptera > Cucujidae > Pediacus > Pediacus dermestoides. The sequence continues at coordinate 10,556,034 of OZ012625.1, forward strand.
AAACTAGAGAAAATATGGAGAATTTTTTATCCACTGTGTTTCGTGAAATAATTCCATAAAGTGGACTGAAATATTTTTCTTTACTTTGGAGCTTTGCTCACATTTTATAAAATTTGTACGAAATGTTCCGTTGTAGAATTGAGTTCCCCCTAATTTCCTGCAACTTGCAACTTGTACAAAAGATTTTCCAAATGGCTCTCCCTCGCTTTAAAATATCGAAATTTTTACTAAACTTTCCTTGCCACAAGAACTCACAGCAATTATACTTAATAAAAACAAAATATTTTATATGTCCAACACATGACTTTCTTATACGATGCGATATAGTCCTACAATAACCTTTATTAAAGAAATTAGTTAAACTTCCTGTAAAAATTGTCTTTAAATTTTGTGCGATTTCCAGTGTTTTTGAGTTTATACAGACAGACATTCAAATTAGACGAAAAATGGGCTATTAAGGGAAATAAATCCAAAAAACTTGTCCTTTTGGGATCCGACGCGGAAAGTGGTAGGTTTCAATATTCTGTGGTGTCCCCCTGGCACCTCTAAAAGCCACCCTCAAGGTATGTTCGTGGTTTTCCGCATTTTACCGCAATACAGTCACGATTTCGCAATTTTAGCCTCTATACAAACATACTCCTTATAAAATTCTGCACAAAAATGTATTTACCATTTCTTTTTATATACAGTGGTTCTCAAACTATGTACAAGAATAGAGTGGATATAGTCCAAGCAATCTATCAAAGTTCCAATGCTTTAGTTCGCAATCGGAGAGGGCAGGATGAAACTTTGTGGGCAGTTGGGGTCCACAACAGTAAGTTTAAATCCAAGTTTTAGACTTCATCCCTCGGGAGGTTTTTTCGCCATCTTGGATTTAAGGGTGCATTTGTTATTTGCGATTTGCGGCTTAACTACGCACGTTGTCGAAAAGTACGTCTCTTTCTTTGTTGTAGATCATAAAATTTCATATCGAACTATGTATATTGAGTAACTAATTTATCCAATTTTAGTGAAAAATTTGGAGGTTGAAATAGTGTTTTTACTTTTTTAAATTAAATTATATTAGTAAAAATAATAGCTTTTAGGGGTGCCGGGCTCTAATAAAATTGAGGGACGCCGAATATTGAAACCCACCACTTTCCGCGGCGGATCCCAAAAGGGCAAGTTTTTTGGATTTATTTCCCTTACTTTTACTAATGTAATTTAATTTTAATAAAAAAGTAATAACACTATTTCAACCTCCAAATTTTTCACTAAAATACTCGTAATTGGATAAATTAGTTACTCACAAAGTTCGATAGGAAATTTCATGAACTACAACAAAGAAAGAGACATATTTTTCGACAAAGTGCGTAGTTAAGCCGCAAATCGCAAAAAACAAATGCACTCTTAAATTCAAGATGACGGATAAACCTCCCGAGGGATGAAAACTAAAACTTGGATTTAAACTTACTGTTGTGGGCCCCAACTGCCCACAAAGTTTCATCCTGCCCTCTCCGATTGCGAACTAAACTAAAACATTGGAACTTGGATAGCTTGACTGGACTATATCCAGTCTATTCTTGTAGTTTGAGAACCACTGTATGTAAGAGAAAATGGTAGATACATTTCTTGTGCAGAATTTTATAAGGATTATTTTTGTATAGAGGTTAAAATTACGAAATCGTGACCGTTTTGCGCTAAAATGCGGAAAATCATGAACATATACCTTGAGGGTGGCTTTTAGGGGTGACATGCTTTAATAAAATTGGGGGACACCACAGAATATTGAAATCCACCACTTTCCGCGTCGGATCCCAAAAGGGCAAGTTTTTTGGATTTATTTCCCTTATTTTTGCTAATTTGAATGTACTACATGGCGAAAATGGATTCAGTAAAAATATTACTGTGCTTTCACACAGAACGATAAACGTGTTGTCACCCTACTTAGCTATCCTATAAACATACCCAAAAATTCCTTTCCAAAATATAATTTCCCACATCCCAGCTGCAAGGAAACTTTAAGTGTTCCCAAATCAATTGGCACATTTTCGTTGAATTGTACCGTAAGGCCACGATGGCAAGTTAAATTTTTCGACACTTCAAACGAACTAAAATTAAACTGAGCACATCCTAGAACAACGCTAGATTTTTGTTTGGGATTCCTGTAATTTATTTGGAACTTAATATTAATTTTGCTGAGGTCCAGTTTAGGTAAATTTGATACGTCGTGCGTTGCGGTATGTTTGAAAGTTACGGCTAAAATACAACTTTGCTATAGTAAGAATATTTTCATAAAAAAATATATTTAATATAAACAGACCTTGTCCATATCGATGTCGAGAGCAAATTCGATTAATGTTCAAGTCTAAACCAGTATCAACTCTGGGTTTACCATAACTAGCTTTGGGTTTATTAGTTAAAAATTCAGGTACATGGTATTCCAAGAAAAACGTATTACTTTGAGGTACTTGCGTTTTTTGGTCCTTTAAATTAACATTAACTTTCCTCTCGCCAGCTTCGTTTAATACCAAACTATGGATAGATACTCTCAAAGAATCAACATATTTTAACACCTCACAATTTTCATTACGGTATTGGTCCTGAATTTGCTGCGTTATTGCATTTATACCACCATCACAGTTAAAATAAGTGCTTTTCGGTTCGCTTGAAGTTTTCAAGCGTTTCAAATCACAACTCAAGTCATTTTCATTGTATGCTCTGCAAGTTACACAGTTGCACATGTTACTTGGTGCAGACGACGAATAACTTCTGCTGGTTACTTTACACAAGTCTACAGCGGACATGGACCTTAACGTCTCCAAAGCCAAAAGTTCCTCAGGTTTGGACATAAAGTCGCCTCGTAGAAATGCCTCTAGTTTATCACCTTCCATTTTCGGCATGTTGACGTTACACAAATTCACCTCGGTGCAGCTTTTCGAGGAGTTGTAATGTTTGTCATAAATAAAATCGGAGGAAAGTGGATCGTTTTTTAAAATTGACTCCACCATGGCGTTGCGAAGCCGTTGACCTTGCGCTAAAATCTTCTCCACCAAGTCACTGTTCACCGGTTTTGATGTTATTTTTTTATCCATTTCGTTCAAACTTTGCCAGTTAATTCATAATAATAAAGTTTCTATTTATCAACAAAAATTTCTAAGGCACAGATTTGAGTTGTAACTGTCAAAACGCAGAGCGGCCAACACAAAATACAGGATTGCAATTTGTTTATGACAAGGACTACATAACACTAGGTTATTTATTACATTTTAACCATTAACGACAGCTTTATTATAAACGCCACTTACCGAAAAAAGGGGTAGATATGCTTTGGATCCCAAAAACAACACACACCTTTCGTTTAATCACTTTATTAACGTGTTAAACGTGAGATAAAATGGATAAACTGAACTTTATTTATATACCTCCTCTTCTCTTCTCTGTACATTTAGGAACTTTTATTTCCGACAAGTACCGGTTGGCATTACAGCATTATACAAATCACGGTCTTTTGTATATCTAACATGGTTACTTCATTCCGTAACTAACCAATAACAATACGTTTGACTTATGACGTATGTGATACAGTATATTCATTTCTCTCACGCAAACGTGGAATATTATTCGATCTCTTTTCCGCGTACGCTGGAGGAGGATATTAAGAATTCTAATTTTTAATAAAAATAATAAAAATTTCTATATTTCTATAGTTGTGGCTAGATTAAAGTTTAATTTAAAATTAAAGAGAATTAAAACTAAAAATATTTAGCGGGAAATTTAAAAAGTGATCGTTTACATACTTCTGCCTTAAAAGAATTAATCAAATTAATGTATTTTTAATTTCCCGTCGAATATTTCTCAACTAAAAAAATGAACTTTAGTAATTATTATTCATGTGAAAAACCGGAAATGCATTTATTAATAATCACGTCTGCTGGCGTAAAACGACCACACCCACTCCAGTCCTACCACTCTTTATATGAGCCAACCGTGTAATGTAAAGACAGTGACTCGAACACTTAATAACGCGGCAAAATTCAAAAAATCATAAACTTTGGAATTATTGATTTATTAACTTCATACACAAAAATTTCATAGGGAAGTTTCTAATATGAATTAAATATTCCGAATAAATTATTTTGTTAACAAAATTTTGGTGCAATATTCGCAATATAATTCTTCTTCCAACTTTCCAAATATATTTGTGCTCAAAATCAATTCTATACCTGCTGCAGGATGCATTTTGGTGCATCTGGGTTTGTTTCTAACGGTTAAAAATATGAATAGCACCAGGGTAGGACTGGCTCTTCAAGTTTGTCACAACAACAATTGCTATTTTTCATTATTTACTATTCGTTTAATCTCAAACATGAAAGCGAAGCAAACCAGTAACTTTATTTTACGCTAATAAATATACCGAACCAGCAGAAATAGTTATAAATTTATTTTTCCCACTTTTTAAATCAATCCGGCCCTGGTAGAGTTCTGCCCAAGTAGGCGTGTGAAGGGTGCGAAGGGTGCAGGGATCTACATCTGGTTGTCGACCGTAGTTATATATTATCTATGGTCGACCGGCATCGCTTACTGGATTTGGTTTGGTTTGTTTATACCACATGCGTTTTTCATCGTTGTTATTTTGTTTTGAGTGAAAATTTGTGCACAAAAAAATCAGAAGAATTTACAATTTTTGTTAGTGAGAATTTATAATAGCAGCAGCAAAAACGTAAGTATTTGAAGGGAGAGGGATGCGGGAACTTTTCATTGTTGGCTTGTGATAAATTCAGCGTATAGATGGCTCTTGGCGGGCACAATAGAATAATTTTCCTGAAGGAAATCAATAAAACGGCATTCGTTTTTTTAGCCGGCTTTTTGACCGAATTGATACAAACATCAAATTTCAGTCTGTAAACCAGCTACTTCTAGTCAATAAGGTGATAATATATTCTATAAACGGCTTAAGTGGATGAAATTGAATTACTATTGTATTATATTATACATAACATACTTTTGTGGTTTCACTTTTGTGTATTAATTAATTCCAGATGAGCGAGCGGGTGGACGAAAATAATAAAGTTGAAGAGGAGAAAAGCAAGGACAAAGAGGACATACAGATGGAGGAACGAGAGAAAATGCTGAACGCTGAAAACAAGGCACAAGAAGTGCCGAGTGTGGACGAAGGCACGGACAAAAAAAATAAAGATGCGAAGGAGGGCATGGAGGTTAAGCCGAAAAAGATTCCCATCGGTGGTATTCAAATGCCTGGGTTTTTCACACGAAGCAAGTCCAAGGAACGCTGCAAGGTACAGAATAAAACTATCCAAAGAAAATTTTATAATAAAAAATTTTTTTTCTTTGTAGGAGGATGGTGACAAAACTGATGTTGAAAAAGGCGAATTAATTGAAGCTAAGGATGATCAACCGACCGTTCAATCGCGGATCAAATTACCCAATCCATTTAGGAAGTCAAAGAACAGCGAAGAGGACGGAGGTATGAACTGATTATATGCAGAGTGTCCCGGAAAAAGTGGAAAATCTCTCGGATTCAGAATGAAAAAATAAGAGAAGATAAGTTCCTATACAATTTTTTTCCTACAGTCGTTTTTTAAATTTTCATTTATTTTCGGAATGAAACTTTTTTTTGGAACGATTTTACAATACCGGACGTATTAGCGATTAAATTGAAATTTTTTAAAATGATGAATAAAAGCTCTACGAATACGAATATAAAATTATTTTTGCGCGCACGAAGCTACTTTTCAGAAAAAAAAATAATTAAAAAAGTTGATTATTTGAACTTACCGGGCGATGTTGGCCAATCAAAAGCTTGTTATGACGACCGCGCATGCCAACATTCCATCATTGATGGACCACACAAACGAACAATGAAGCACTGTTGCCACTTTTCTGCACTCCTAACCAAAACTATGATTTTGTACTATTATTTACATAAAACTAACCTCAAAAAACAACCTAACAGCCTCCGGCCTTCACTTTTAATATTATCTAAGTGAAACGAACCTCAAATAACAACCTAACCGCCTCCGGCCTTAATATTTTAATAAGGAGAATCCTCTTCCCAACTCAAATGACACAGATCAATGTGAACTAAAAATATATATAAAATGGCAACGATGGAATATTATAAATGTGCTTGTCTTGACTGCAAGTTTCTGATTGGCTAACATCGCCCGCTAAATTCAAATAATCAACTTTTTTAATTATTTTTTTTTCTGAAAAGTAGCTTCGTGCGCGCAAAAATAATTTTATATTCGTATTCGTAGAGCTTTTATTCATCATTTTAAAAAATTTCAATTTAATCGCTAATACGTCCGGTATTGTAAAATCGTACCTTTTTTTTAATGACTTAATAAAACATGAATTCGTTTTCTCGAAATCGGTCCACTTTAATAAAAGTTTTTGTTAAAAGTTTAAGCATTAAGTTGTAAAGCTTAGTCTGCCCATGGTAAACTAAATATGTGTCAAGGACATTATTTCAAGAGCTCCTTAGTAGTGTCCATCATGTTAACTTTTTATAAAATTCTATTAAGTACTTTAAAAGTTATTAAAAAAAAACGATTTCCAGCGACGCTCTTCAGGGCTACATATCTTCGTAGGGAGGGTCTGTAGGAAAAATTTTTATAGGAACTTGTCATCTTATTTTTTCATGTCCTATCTGAATCCGAGACATAACTTTATTACTGAATAGAATTTAAATATGAAAATTGGCGCACGTCTATTATAGAAAGTTGGAGACTTTCTAGTACTTCCTAACTAGCACTAGCTTCTAGCTTTGTTATTTTAAATGGAACACCCTATACAGTGTGTCCCAAATTGGTGACTCCACTATGGGTAACTTCTTTATTATTGGAGATACAAAGACGGTTAAATTAGGAAAGTTTTTAGGAATTTCATGGCCATTTCAGATTAGTCAACAGATTTTGAATGTCTCTTAGTTTTTGAGATATTCGGGAAAAACCAAAATGTTGCATTTTCTTTAATGCTCAATATTGTCTTTATTATCGATTTTGTGCTGTTGAGACTTTGACATTCTACATGCACTTTTTTAAGATACTTCTAATGGTGTTGTCAGATTTTTCCCAGCTCTTTTGTTTTTTGAAATACGATTACCAACTTTTGTTTTTCTTATGGACGTCAATTGTTTTTTTTGCACTATCCAGTAGCACTTTTTATTACCTTTCCAACGATGTATCACAACATCACGAAAAATTCCAATTTTCACAAAAAAGAAGTATTTTTAATAAACAACAAAAGAAAGCTCTACGAATAAACATAAATAAATAAAAATTATCATAAAAATGAAGTAAATTATTTCTCGATATGAGCCCCATTTTTTTCTAAGCACTTTCCACAGCACTGTAAAACGGAATTTGTCACTTTTTTGTAGAGTGTTTCTATTGATGGCGTTCAATGTATCTATCACTCTGGCTTTTAGAACCTGCCTATTTTCTGGTGTATCGAATTTGTAGATTTCATTTTTGACGTATCCCCAGAGGTAGAAATCGCACGGCGTCAAGTCCGGCGACCTAGCAGGCCACAGACTTGGTCCTTTGTTTGCAATTATTCTATCTTGATTTCGCTATACCAGTTACTCTTGAAATCTGTCTCACTGAAAAGCTCGGTGCATCGGTTACTGTCTCAAGAATGTTGTTAACATTTTCTTCATATCATAACGATTCTCCCTCTTTTGTTCAAATGCTCCAAAATTGATCAAATTCGTCGCAAGTTTTCTGAAATAATCACGAGCATGTTAAATTTTTCTCCATTAGAAAAATTGCGTGCCATTCTCGATTTCTTTTTAGCAATTCTACTTCTGAACATGTTTAACTCTTTGACAACTGTACTCAGTAATTGTTTCCACGACCACCTTATTGTATTTTTTTGGCGTCCAGATTCCACATACGTGTTCCTTTGGATTTTCGAGTTTTATCGTTAGCTGTTATTTAACGCGACATTTTTTGCATTGCAGCAAAAGAGATATCTCATACATTTATCATGCAGCGATAGAGTGATTGATTTTTATTTATGGCTAGGATGTCTTTAGTTTTTTTTATTGAAAAATACAAATTTCTGATTTTTCTTGTGAAACTTAAAACTTTTATTCATGTTGTGATACATCGTTGGAAAGGTAATAAAAAATGCTATTTGACAGTGCCAAAAAAACAATTGACGTCCATAAGAAAAACAAAAGTTGGTAATCGTATTTCAAAAAACAAAGGAGTTGGGAAAAATCTGACAACACCAAAATCTTAAAAAAGTGCATGTAGAATGTCAAAGTCTCAACACCCCAAAATCGATAATAAAGAAAATATTGAGCATTAAAGAAAATGCAACATTTTGGTTTTTCCCGAATATCTCGAAAACTAAAAGAGACATTCAAAATCTGTTGACTAATCTGAAATGGCCATGAAATTCTTAAAAACTTTCCTAATTTAACCGTCTTTGTATCTCCAATAATAAAGAAGTTACCCATAGTGGAGTCACCAATTTGGGACACACTGTATATTATTACATTTTTGGATTCTATATGTATACATACATATCTATTTTATTCCCACATCTTATTTAATCAGAGTTATAGTTTACCTTTCGCCCACTAAACATAAACACAAGTTTGTAGATATTTTTACATATTATTATCTTTACAGAAGAGAAAACAAATGAAGTAAAGGAACGTAAAAAGCTACTGGACACGATTCGCTTACCTCTTGTTTCGGTTTTCCCTCGCAAGAAAAAAACTGGCGAACAGACGTTAGAAAATCAAACTGCTCAGGCGGGTTTGGCTTCAATGGAAACTTTAGACGAGAAAAGTACAGATGACAAAAGTAACGCCGATTTAAAAAACGTAGCTTTAGATGAGAAGAAAGACGTGGAAAAGCAGGATTTGCAGATGCAGTTGCATGACGTATTTATGTGGAGGCAGAAGTTCGTCACGTACTGTATAGGGTTAAGTAAGTATCAAAGTTAAAATTTTCTCCTTTTCAAAATATTTGACTTTAAATTCAACTTAAAAATTCGCTTGGTACGTTTCAATTGGCCAGCAGTTTAGTTTGATTTTTTAAATTTTTTTGTGTATTTATAGGTGCGGTCATTGTCTTCACACTACTGCTTATCATAATAATATGCCTTGCCATTCCCAGGCGGGAATATCTAAAAACCCCGCCAATAAAGGACGGCAAGTTCATCGAAACGGTAACAAGTTGTGGAAAAGTGGAAGGGTAAGTCGCATTTACTAAAACCAAGACTGCTAAATCACTTTATATTTTTCGTTAATTAGAATGATGGAAGATAGTGCGTTTGCTTTCCGCGGCATTCCGTACGCCTTGCCCCCCATCGGCGATCGCCGATTTAAATACGCTAAGCCACTGAATAAAATCGACTACTGCTGGAATGGCACATTTTTAGCTCACAATGCTACAGATGTGTGCCTCCAAATTTTAAGCAATGGCACAGTGACCGGTACAGAGGATTGTTTAACACTGGACGTGGTAACACCATATGTTCGCTACGAGAATCCTCTGCCTGTGATAGTTCTAATTGGAGCCGACAGTTTAATGGGCGGATCACCAGGGAAAATGCGTCCATCTGCGAGGTACGCACGCTCCAGGGACGTGATTTTTGTCAGACCCAACTTCCGACTAGGTGCTTTAGGCTTCCTATCTTTAGACATTTTAACTAAAGATGAGTATCCACAAACTTCCGGTAATTATGGGTTATCTGATATTCTGGAAGCACTGAAATGGGTACAGTTAAACATCGTACATTTTGGAGGCGATCCCACCTCTGTTATTTTGTTTGGTCATAGAGCAGGCGCCACTCTTGTCACTGCATTGGCAACTATCCCTCATGCTAACAAATATTTTGCTAGAGCTTGGGCGTCATCCGGAAGCGCAATTTATCCGTTTAAAGAGCGAGTTGAATCGGAAATTGAAAATAAGAGTTTCCTGGACGCCGTGCAGTGTGCAGATGTAAAATGTTTACGCAATTTAGATGCCGAGGTGCTGGTCAATGCTGTTGAAGATACTTGGAGGAAACCCCAACCTGCTTTGCCATTAAGAGGCGAGGACCCAAGCAAGCAGCATCAGTGGCTGGTGTTGGATGGCCAAATTTTACAAGAACATCCAGCGACTATCTGGGCTAAAGAAGAGGAACTTCCAGTTAAGTTAATATTGGGTACCACAGCCCAAGTGAGCAGTACTGAGAAATTACTTCTAAAACACACCAATTGGACTGATGGGATTGTCCAACAATATATTAAAGACTCTTTCTTAACGGAGAAAAACCTTACGAATGAAGTATTGAAACTGTACCCTCACACTTACGGTGACCTCAGCGCTATGATTTCTGATATTCGCACAGTATGCCCTCTGTTGGCAATTTCCTTACAAATGCATTTTGTTACATTTTACGTTGTGACTCAAACGCGAGGTACTCCGGATATAGCCGATGTTGATTCGGATATTGACGCTATTTTGGGACGCTATGAGCCGAAAACTCCCGAACAACGTCGGTATGTATCGGCAATGCAGGGTTTATTTTATCATTACGTTTGGACTGGTAAAGTTGAGCAGAATATGATTGGTCAGACAGTTTTAATTGTGGGACAGGATGTGTTGCCTAATGCAACTTATTCGCATTGCTCTTTTTGGATTAACAAGAATGTTGTGCTACCTTATGCTGCTTTGGATTAATTTGTAGAATGGAAAACAAAATTGGCGTTATTATTAATTGAGCAGCATAAAGTTTGTAATTTTGTACTATATTTTTTGATACAATGAAGTGTTTTATATTTATACTTTTTTACCAATTTTGGGAGTGTTAGCTAAGTAATATTTTTTAATGAGGTCTCATAATTTTAAGGATTTATTTTTGTGGAAATACTCGAAAATAATGTGCGATAAAAACCACTAATAGATTATGTCGATATTATAATTTATTAATTAATTTTAAGACTGCTAGGCTGTAAATTTTATTTTATTAATTGATGCATATCATTAGCTTTTATATTATTTTTACAGAATATTTTATTCGAAAAAATCATACAGGATCTTTCAGTGCGATGTTGATATGCAGCCAAAATTTTTGAATTTGTCAGCAACGTATTGTTTCATCCTGTATTATAATGTATTCCTAAATTAATATGAGTTTTTTTCTCCATATTGATGTTTAAACTTAATAAAATAATAGACTGACTTGCTCACTTTTTTTAGACTATATACTAAGGCCTAAGTGTCAAATAAATTTTTTGGCAATTATTTTTGATCTCTTTTTGCATGTTAGATATTATAAGCCAAATGTAAGTATACCCGAGATGCAACGTACTAACTAGTTTTTATGTTATACCTAACTTAACTCAGTGTAACAGAAACGGTCCATTTCAAAGGTTTGTTACAAGAAGTTTTTAAATACACGATTTTATAGGTTTTTTCGAATTTAGATTTTAGAAAATATTTTATAATAATTGACAAATATTATTTCGGAAAATGCAATGGTCGAGTCAGAACTTTAGATGATCATCCAGACCAGCTGTAATAATGATAAAAATAAATGGCGCTTAAGAATTTCTTGTAATAAAACCTCATTTATACCTTATTGTATAATGTAATCCTTAATTTATATAAACTTTCTAAAACATAATATTTGTTTTTCTTTCCCAATCAGTAAATAGACCAGATTATCTAATTTCCCAGAATAGGTATAAGATATACATTAATATTGCGAAAAAATTCAGGGTTGAATTCGTTGGATGAAATTTAGATTAAAAGTTCCTATAAACGTTTTTCCAAAAACGCTTCGATTCCGAGATATTTGATTGAAATTTAGGGAAAAAATCAGTTTTTCAGTAATATATTGAACATCTTTTTCCCGATTTAATTCCAATTTCAGATATTTGTTAGTAATAATAATGGACATCTTTTCATGCAATTAGATGCCATTTATTTATTCCAGTGGCGTCTTGGGGGCACCTCATCTAATACTATTGAGAAAAAATATGGGATGCCAATGGTGTTTATTAGGTTTGATAATTTTTTCAAATGAGGTAGTTAAAAATACAGCTTTTATGTCTCATTGCTTTGTTCGAGAAAAAAATAACCGTTTTCTACACGCAAGTGGAAAAACATTGAAAAAGCTCAAATTATTTTAATTAAAATGATATCTACGCACCTAGGCACATTTTAAGACGCCATTGGTTCTTATTAGAGAAAGTAAATAAAAAATAAAAAAAATTATTTCAAAAATAGGCTCACTATAACTGTTATTTATTTTAACACCCTGTATTTCGGAATCGAACCGTTTTTGCAAAAAAGTTTATAAGAACTTTTTTTTTCGTATTTTCATCAAATGAATTCAACCCTGAATTTTTTCGCAATATTAATGATACACCCTGTATACAGGGGGGTCCGAATTGAACCTTCGATAATTCTTGAATTAAGGCGTTAAAATAAAATAATTTTTCTTAATAAACTTGTATCGAAAACTTCGGAAATATAAAAATTGAACTTGCATATTTCTGTTTAAATAAATTTAATATCTGCTGAAATAAACGAAATATTTTATTGAAAATTGGTGGATATTATTTTCTTAATAAGTGCCATATATTTAATCATTATAATTTGTTTTCCTACTTTAAGCAGTGGCGTAACCACAGGGGTGAGATTATCTCTTTAGAAAAAAATAATTTTTCTACATTTCTGAAATCAGCAGTCGATTTACAAATAAAAAGTGCTTTTGTAGTTTTTTCCACCAAATTCCAATGCGTATCTTGTTTATTATTAGAGATAATATGCAATAAAATGTGGTTTTGAAACGCTACATTTATCACCCTTATGTCAAAAACAAAGCATGTTCAGACCCATGTTTATATGAATTTTTTTCTTATTTTGTGACGTAGAATATCCTGTTAAAGTTTGTGCAGTAAAACCTGAAGATTGAGAGAATATTTCCCATTTTTACTTTCTTATATGAAGTATAAGGAAGTATTGTAATCGTGATTTTTTTCGACTTCGAGATTTTGATGGATTTACACGTTTTGTAGGCCCCTGAATCCATTTTCGCCATGATGTCTGTCTGTGTGTCTGTCTGTCTGTCTGTATCCACCATAACTCAAAAACGACTTATCGGATTTGATTCAAATTTCATATTTAAGAGTTTGAACAAAATTGTGGGTGCCACATTCAATGTTTTTTATCTAGCACCAAAACAAGTGACAGTTACCTGATGACATTTTTAGGTTTTTTAAGAATATCTTGAAAAATAAACAATTTATGAGATTTTTTTATTCTTTAACATTGATTTAGAATTGAATTTTGAACAAATTTTGTTTGAACTTTTTTTTGAAATTCCGTCAAAAAAATTTCAAAAAAACTAGATATTCTTACACTTTATATTTCTCATAGCGCGCGTTGATAGTTGAATCCGATGGTCGAGGTAGACCATGTGTTTCATTATATGGCTGCCAAACAGAGGGTCCCGGGTTCGAATCCCAGAAGGACCGGTCCATTAGTTTTTTTTTTATTTTACTGGTTTCTATGGTACCGAAAACAATAATAATGAATAAATAAATGTAATTTCATAACGGGAGATTTTTTTAAGTGAGTAATAGGTCAAAAATCTAAAATAAAACACATTTTTGTCGTAAAATTCGGTTATAATGAGTGGGACAAGGACAGATTTATGCGTAATGCAATAAGTGCGACAGAGAACTATTTGAAAATTGCTGGAAACCTTCAAAATTTTTACAAGAAATTTAACTTAATTTCTTTAGGAAAAGTAATTATTGTGATACTATCCGTAAGTATAAGAAAGTCATGTGTTGGGCACATCAGATATTTGTGAAGGAAATACTGGAATAAGCTTAGGTAAAAATTCATAACCCTTTCATGTTTTTAGTGAATTGGAGTAATTTTTTCTCATATTAAAACCGGATAAATTATACAATTCAATTTGTTAAAGAATAACTGAAAATACTGATGAATACAGAAAAAATCGGATATTTTATTAGGTATGTTATTATATTACCAAACGACTTATACACTTTTTCTGTAAGCTTCGCATGGATTTTACAACAAACATTTTGATTTATCCTTATCACTTCGTACTATATCCTTTTTCCAAAAAGCTAGTCGATAATAAAATATTAATAATTTTTTTACTCAAATACCTACTTTAATTGATTTTTCCTACAAAAATGCGGAATGACGTTTTTTCTGACAAGATAATCGAACTTGAAAGTAGGCTTTTGAAAAACTAGTACGGAAAATTAGTGTGGAAATTTTTTCCGCACACATTTTTTAAACTTTCCGCACGCAAACAAAACCATAAAGAAGTACTTACATTTAGTTATAATTATAACATTTATTTAATATCTAACAACCGGAGGAGTGCACTTTAGTTCATCGCTTTCGCTTTAGTTTTGAAACTCCATGTTTATATTCACGTAATTTGATCTCAAAATCAAAATTATTTCGATGACAGGACACAATTTATAAACTGTCAACAGCTATGAGCTTTCAGTTCTATGACAACAAACACACTTGATGTTTTTTTTAATTAGAAAAAGATTTACAAATAATTTTATTTTTTACGAATTCCACGTTTTCGTAGAAAAAATCGTATGTAACACGCTTGCGGAAATGGCCCATGAGAAAACTCGTGTGATTGCAGCACTCGCTATCGCTCGCGTTGCAAATTTCACACTCGTATTGTCATGATGCGTTTTCCGCACTTGTATTACAATATACTATATTAGACATTTACTATCTGTACCAGTACCAATAGAAATAATTGCATTTCAGGACCAAAAATTGCCACTTTTATTACGGAAAAAATTAAACCAACATCAGCAATTTTACTTTACATTTCATTCCATTATGTAAAAATATGTTAATTTGAAATAATCTAGTCTAAATTACTTGGGGTTTATGGTTTAAAGAACGTAGAAAAAATTTCCTATTAATTTTTAAGTGAAAGACTTTTTAAAGTAACAAAATTCGTACTTTTTGGGTTGATTTCAATTTTTACTTTCTTAGACGAAGTAATAAACTTTTAATGACGCAAAAATGGTATAAAGGAAGTCTCTAAAAAGTTCATGATCTTTTATATCACAAGTTTTAGCTTGCAAAAAATTCCCAAAGGGTAAAATCTTCTATGATCGATTAATATTAATGTATGTACTATTATGGAGTTTTAGTTGCAATATTTCCCTTTTATGTAATACAACCAACTCATTTCCTCACCACCACTGAGGTAGAGTTTAGGCGCGTTTTTTTTAACGTGGTGTCCCCAGGAGGCCTAATCCACGGTCAATATTAAAGAGCAAATATGTAATTATTTTCAACTTGATAAGTTTCATATTAATAATTTTTGTATAAAAATAGATTTCATCGCAAATTTGGGTCGATAAATTTTATAATATTATAATGGCACTTTTTGCAGTGTCAGTGGGAAAGGTATGATATAAGGGAGAAATATAAATAATAAAACATAGGTACATATATTCGATTTTTGGATTTTCTCCAAAAAATGGTAATGTTATCAGAAAAATAAGTTGTTAATAAAAGAGAAAGAGGGAAGGCCTATGTGGATTATATTAATAATCTCACAGTAAAATTATCTAAAACATTTAATATATATCACGTGGCATTCATTACATTTGTCTGTTTATCGAAAAATTGTAGGTACTGGTGATACAATTATTTGTAAATTGTACCTAATTCCGTATGAATTTGTGAATTGGGGGCCCCCAAACTCTTTTCACAAATTTTACGATCGAAGTACATAAATTAAATTATGTATAGATACTGAAAATAAACATTATAAGGTACATGCCTGAAAGAAATGTTTTTAGACATTTTAGGATTATAATAACTGTTTAAGGGTTGGTTGTATAAAAATTTAATCGCAAGATATTCCTAAAAAATGGATAAACTGCCATAGAAACGATTGTTGATTACAATTGTCACTATAGATATTTTGGAGGATAAAAATTTAACACCGCGATTAAAGTTTTATACAACCGGCCCTAAGTATATAAAATATCGTATTTGGCTTTGTTACAAAGCTAATTTTATTTAAAAAAAGTACTGTTTATATAAATTAATAACGATTTTTTTTAAATGAGAACCCCATGTAGAAAGGGTTAATTACTCCCTTTACCACATTTAATGGGTTACTTTCGAGGCCGCTTGCGCGAACCCCTACCACACATTACTGCTTAGGCCATTACATACATATACATTATATCGTATAACGTAAGAATCTAAGCATTACTCACTATCCGCAGCATCCATTGCTCACAACGGTACTTTGCATGAATTAGGGCAGCATACGAATAGGTTAAAGGGTAAACGCCGTGTGGTCTGACATGTGACTCATCTCGGATACTAGTCGTAGCAGTTCAAAATACGACCGACACCTCTAACGATGGCACTAGCTGGAGCGCAAGTTTGCTCCAGCTTCGTTTACCCTCCCGAATTTTAATAATTTACTTGTTTTCAAAATTACAGTACTTAAATTTTTGTTTAATTGGCTTTGTTACAAGACGTGTGACGGTTTGGCCGCTAATCCCCAACATATGCCTGCATTTAATTTGCTTTCACAGACCGTACATAACATATATCGAACATTAGCGTTGTCCGGCAGTTACCTAGGGGAGGTACGTCACAAACGCAACTATAACCGTTCTAATCCCAGAGGAAGACCAGGCCCCCAGCATTAGAACAATCAAAGCTTCCGGGAAGACCGCGGGTAGTGACTCTTTGTGTTGAGAGACAAGCAACAGCTCTAGGCAATGCCTAGGTGTCAACCCGCACAACTCTTCCACATCTCTGCCACCCCACGCGAATCTACCATGCGCCAAGAGTGTCATAGTTACTCCTGCCGTTTACCCGAGCTTGTTTGAATTTCTTCACATTGATATTCAAAGCACCGGGCAGATAATTTATGAAGTTAAATTATTTCTAGGTTTTCAGGGCCTTATTTGCTAAATGCGGCTCTGTCAGTTACCATTGCATATAAGGCGACATTTTTTTTAAAACATAAACTTTTTGATCAAATTAACGATTACTCCAAAAATTTGTTAATTAATTACAACCTTTAGCACAAGTAAAAAAAAAATAAGAAATTTCAATTTTTTTGGCGCTTCCTAGTTAAAGTCAAGGCTCAATTTTAATCGTGTAGTAGTTGCATGTTTTATGTGTTAGAAATTTTGGGTACTTATACCTACATACATATTTATGTTACATACGATAAAGTTTTATCTTGCAAGAAATCCCCAAAGGGTAAAATATTCTATAATCGATTACTAAATTATGGAGTTTTAGTTGCAATATAATAAGGAATATTTCCCTCTCATGTAATGCAACCAACTCTTTTCCTCACCACCACTGAGGTAGAGTTTAGGCGCGTTTTTTTTTAACGTGGTGTCCCCAGGAGGCCTAATCCACGGTCAATATTATAAAGCATATATGTAATTATTTACAACTTGATAAGTTTCATATTCATAGTTTTTGTATAAAAATAGATTTCACCCCAAATTTGGGTCGATAAATTTTATAATATTAACATGGCACTTTTTGCAGTGTCAATGGGAAAGGTATGATATAAAGGAGAAATATAAATAATAAACATAGGTACATATATTCGATTTTTGGATTTTCTCCAAAAAATGGTAATGTTATCAGAAAAATAAGTTGTTAATAAAAGAGAAAGAGGGAAGGCCTATGTGGATTATATTAATAATCTCGCAGTAAAATTATCTAAAACATTTAATATATATCACGTGGTATTTATGACATTTGTCTGTTTATCGAAAAATTGTAGGTACTGGTGATACAATTATTTTTAAATTGTACCTAATTCCATATGAATTTGTGAATTGGGGGCCCCCAAACTTTTCTCACAAATTTTACCTTCGAAGTACATACATTAAATTATGTATAGATACTGAAAATAAACATTATAAGGTACATGCCTGAAAGAAATGTTTTTAGACATTTTAAGTAACGGGTGTCCAATAAGTCTTTCAGTCAGGGCGGCTATGGAGTATTTTTCTTTTCATTAATAAATACAAAACGTAAAATATAACTTTCATGTAACCATCATAAAACATTAATTGTGTCGTCTTAAATGACTTTTTGTTTGAGGTGAGGTTGTAACGGTTTAAGTTTTGTGTTTATTAATGAAAAGCAAAACACTCCATAGCCGCCCTGACTGAAAGACTTATTGGACACCCGTTACATAAATTACAATTTTAAAATATCGTATTTGGCTTTGTTACAAAGCTAATTTTATTTTAAAAAAAGTACTGTTTATGTAAATTAATAACGATTTTTTTTAAAATGAGAACCCCATGTAGAAAGGGTTAATTACTCCCTTTACCACATTTAATGGGCTACTTTCGAGGCCGCTTGCGTGAACCCCTCCCACACATTACTGCTTAGACCATTACATACATATACATTATATCGTATAACGTAAGAATCTAAGCATTACTCACTATCCGCAGCATCCATTGCTCACAACGGTACTTTGCATGAATTAGGGCAGCATACGAATAGGTTAAAGGGTAAACGCCGTGTGGTCTGACATGTGACTCATCTCGGATACTAGTCGTAGCAGTTCAAAATACGACCGACACCTCTAACGATGGCACTAGCTGGAGCGCAAGTTTGCTCCAGCTTCGTTTACCCTCCCGAATTTTAATAATTTACTTGTTTTCAAAATTACAGTACTTAAATTTTTGTTTAATTGGCTTTGTTACAAGACGTGTGACGGTTTGGCCGCTAATCCCCAACATATGCCTGCATTTAATTTGCTTTCACAGACCGTACATAACATATATCGAACATTAGCGTTGTCCGGCAGTTACCTAGGGGAGGTACGTCACAAACGCAACTATAACCGTTCTAATCCCAGAGGAAGGCCAGGCCCCCAGCATTAGAACAATCAAAGCTTCCGGGAAGACCGCGGGTAGTGACTCTTTGTGTTGAGAGACAAGCAACAGCTCTAGGCAATGCCTAGGTGTCAACCCGTACAACTCTTCCACATCTCTGCCACCCCACGCGAATCTACCATCCTCCAAGAGTGTCATAGTTACTCCTGCCGTTTACCCGAGCTTGTTTGAATTTCTTCACATTAATATTCAAAGCACCGGGCAGGAAATGTATGAAGTTAAATTATTTCTAGGTTTTCAGGGCCTTGTTTGCTAAATGCGGCTCTGTCAGTTACCATTGCATATAAGGCGAAATTTTTTTTAAAACACAAACTTGTAATCAAATTAACGATTACTCCAAAAATTTGTTAATTAATTACAAAATTTAGAACAAGTAAAAAAAAAGAAATTTCAATTTTTTTCGGCCCTTCCTAGTTAAAGTCAGGGCTCAATTTTAATCGTGTAGTAGTTGCATGTTTAATGTGTTAGAAATTTTGGGTACTTTTACCTATACCTATATACATATTTATGTTACATACCACAAAGTTTTATCTTGCAAGAAATCCCCAAAGGGTAAAAACTTCTATAATCGATTACTATTAGTACTATTCTCGAGTTTTAGTTGCAATATAATAAGGAATATTTCCCTCTCATGTAATGCAACCAACTCATTTCCTCACCACCACTGAGGTAGAGTTTAGGCGCGTTTTTTTTTAACGTGGTGTCCCCAGGAGGCCTAATCCACGGTCAATATTATAGAGCAAATATGTAATTATTTTCAACTTGATAAGTTTCATATTAATAATTTTTGTATAAAAATAGATTTCACCCCAAATTTGGGTCGATAAATTTTATAATATTATAATGGCACTTTTTGCAGTGTCAATGGGAAAGGTATGATATAAGGGAGAAATATAAATAATAAAATATAGGTAC
Organism: Pediacus dermestoides; assembly: GCA_963942485.1. Classification (NCBI taxonomy): domain Eukaryota; kingdom Metazoa; phylum Arthropoda; class Insecta; order Coleoptera; family Cucujidae; genus Pediacus; species Pediacus dermestoides. Next base: position 10,575,898 of record OZ012625.1, read on the forward strand.
ATATATTCGATTTTTGGATTTTTTCCAAAAAATGGTAATGTTATCAGAAAAATAAGTTGTTAATAAAAGAGAAAGAGGGAAGGCCTATGTGGATTATATTAATAATCTCACAGTAAAATTATCTAAAACATTTAATATATATCCAGTGGTATTTATTGCATTTGTCTGTTTATCGAAAAATTGTAGGTACTGGTGATACAATTATTTTTAAATTGTACCTAATTCCGTATGAATTTGTGAATTGGGGGCCCCCAAACTCTTTTCACAAATTTTACGTTCGAAGTACATAAATTAAATTATGTATAGATACTGAAAATAAACATTATAAGGTACATGCCTGAAAGAAATGTTTTTAGACATTTTAGGATTATAATAACTGTTTAAGGGTTGGTTGTATAAAAATTTAATCGCAAGATAATCCTAAAAAATGGATAAACTGCCATAGAAACGATTGTTGATTACAATTGTCACTATAGATATTTTGGAGGATAAAAATTTAACACCGCGATTAAAGTTTTATACAACCGGCCCTAAGTATATAAAATATCGTATTTGGCTTTGTTACAAAGCTAATTTTATTTAAAAAAAGTACTGTTTATATAAATTAATAACGATTTTTTTTAAATGAGAACCCCATGTAGAAAGGGTTAATTACTCCCTTTACCACATTTAATGGGCTACTTTCGAGGCCGCTTGCGCGAACCTCTACCACACATTATTCCTTAGACCATACATACATATACATTATATCGTATAACGTAAGAATCTAAGCAATACTCGCTATCCGCAGCATCCATTGCTCACAACGGTTCTTTGCATGAATTAGGGCAGCATACGAATAGGTTAAAGGGTAAACGCCGTGTGGTCTGACATGTGACTCATCTCGGATACTAGTCGTAGCAGTTCAAAATACGACCGACACCTCTAACGATGGCACTAGCTGGAGCGCAAGTTTGCTCCAGCTTCGTTTACCCTCCCGAATTTTAATAATTTACTTGTTTTCAAAATTACAGTACTTAAATTTTTGTTTAATTGGCTTTGTTACAAGACGTGTGACGGTTTGGCCGCTAATCCCCAACATATGCCTGCATTTAATTTGCTTTCACAGACCGTACATAACATATATCGAACATTAGCGTTGTCCGGCAGTTACCTAGGGGAGGTACGTCACAAACGCAACTATAACCATTCTAATCCCAGAGGAAGGCCAGGCCCCCAGCATTAGAACAATCAAAGCTTCCGGGAAGACCGCGGGTAGTGACTCTTTGTGTTGAGAGACAAGCAACAGCTCTAGGCAATGCCTAGGTGTCAACCCGTACAATTCTTCCACGTCTCTGCCACCCCACGCGAATCTACCATCCGCCAAGAGTGTTATAGTGACTCCTGCCGTTTACCCGAGCTTGTTTGAATTTCTTCACATTGATATTCAAAGCACCGGGCAGAAAATTTATGAAGTTAAATTATTTCTAGGTTTTCAGGGCCTTATTTGCTAAATGCGGCTCTGTCAGTTACCATTGCATATAAGGCGACATTTTTTTTAAAACATAAACTTGTAATCAAATTAACGATTACTCCAAAAATTTGTTAATTAATTACAACCTTTAGAACAAGTAAAAAAAAGAAATTTCAATTTTTTTCGACCCTTCCTAGTTAGGTACAGTCAATAGGCTCAATTTTAATCATGTATAGTAGTTGCATGTTTTATGTGTTAGAAATTTTGGGTACTCTTACCTATACCTATATACATATTTATGTTACATGCCACAAAGTTTTATCTTGCAAGAAATCCCCAAAGGGTAAAAACTTCTATAATCGATTACTATTAGTACTATTATCGAGTTTTAGTTGCAATATAATAAGGAATATTTTCCTCTCATACAATGCAACCAACTCATTTCCTCACCACCACTGAGGTAGAGTTTAGGCGCGTTTTTTTTTAACGTGGTGTCCCCAGGAGGCCTAATCCACGAACAATATTATCAAGTTGTAAATAATTATATACATACTCTATAAGTTTCACATTAATAATTTTTGTATATAAATAAATTTCACCCCAAATTTGGGTTGATAAATTTTATAATATTATAATGGCACTTTTTGCAGTGTCAATGGTTTGGTATGATATAAGGGAGAAATATAAATAATAAAACATAGGTACATATATTCGATTTTTGGATTTTCTCCAAAAAATGGTAATGTTATCAGAAAAATAAGTTGTTAATAAAAGAGAAAGAGGGAAGGCCTATATGTGGATTATATTAGTAATAATCTCACAGTAAAATTATCTAAAACATTTTATATGTATATTATATTATATATCCAGTGGTAATTATTATCTACATTTGTCTTTTTATCGAAAAATTGTAGGTACTGGTGATACAATTATTTTTAAATTGTATACCTAATTCCGAATGAATTTGTGAATTGGGGGCCCCCAAACATTTTTCACAAATTTTTCCTTCGAAGTACATAAATTAAATTATGTATAGCTACTGAAAATAAACATTATAAGGTACATGCCTGAAAGAAATGTTTTTAGATATTTTAGAATTAGAAACTGTTTAAGTACACAAATTATTTCCGGATTTTTAGGGCCCTAAATTACACTTTTAAAAGATCGCATTCGGCTTTCTTACAAAGCTTATTCCGAATTTTATTAAAAAAAAGTACTGTTTATATAAAATATTTACGAGTTTTTTTTTATGAGAACCCCAATAATTTACTTGTTTCCAAAATTACAGTACTTAAATTTGTGTTAAATTGGCTTTGTTACAAAGTTTCAAGACGTGTGACGGTTTAGCCGCTAATCCCCAACATATGCCTGCATTTAATCTTGTTCCACAGACCGTACATAACATATATCGGACATTAGCGTTGTCCGGCAGTTACCTAGGGGAGGTACGTCACAAACGCAACTATAACCGTTCTAATCCCAGAGGTACCTGGTGGAAAGCCAGGCCCCCAGCATTAGAACAATCAAGGTTTCCGGGAAGACCGCGGGTAGTGACTCTTTATGTTGAGAGACAGGCAACAGCTCTAAGCAATGCCCAGGTGTCAACCCGTACAACTCTTCCACATCTCTGTCACCCCACGCGAATCCACCATCCGCCAAGAGTGTCATAGTTACTCCCGCCCTTGCTTGAATTTCTTCACGTTGACATTTCGAGTACTGAGCAAAAAAATTATAAAGTGTTTATAGGTATAAATTATTTCTAAGTCTTAGGGCCCGGTCCACTTTACCCATTTACATGCGTTGCATCTTTCGACACCCACGTATGTTTTGCTCTAGCCCTAATCCTAATCCAGAGTAATTCTGATATACATAATCGTAATCTAGGAATGGCGCGACCTAAATCTTAAAGAATATTTAAAAGACAAAGCCTGGGCTTTACGCGCGAATATGTCTCGGCGCAATTACTCATCAAGGTTCCGATACCGAACCACACAACAACGCTCTAATAATGCAAATTAATTCATGGTTCAAAATTAACCCGGATTGATTTGCTATGAGAACCATTTAACAATGTTATTTTTACGAAAATTCAACTGATGGAATTTTCCTTTTCCACACAGTAAAAATGTTCTGACCTGGTATGCAGTCTTCTACGATGTAGTCCTCCTTTAATCGTCATGGGACCTACCTTTCAAAGATAATCACTGAAAAAAATATACGCGAAACAACCCTAAACAATAAATAATTACACGCGAGTTAAGGTTAAATTAAGTTAAGAACTGTTATACGAAATAATTACCTAATTAATAATTAAACGTAAATAAGAAACAAAACTTTAGCACACGTCTTTACCGGTTCACATTCGGAACAAAAGTAAAAAATGTCTAATATCAACATAAATATTATAAATGAGAATAATAACTCATAAAAATTAGTCATCTCTTATGCAACAAATACCTACAAATTATAGGAGTAGTCAGCGCTAAAATTCTCGAAAAATCCTGTGCTGTTTGGAAAAACGACAATTTTTATTAAATGTATATATCTAGAACTTCAGAAGAAACTGACGGTTTCTGAATTAGAAAACGAATCAACTGTGATGTGGTGAAAACATGCAGTGCTTCACCTTATATGTCCTGAAATTTCTATGAAAGTTGTCTTAAGGTAACAAAACAAATTTCGTGTTTTTATCACGAAAAATAAATAAATTATAAGCTTTTTTAATTTTATTGAGTGCCCCATTGTAGATTGTTGGGCCCTATTAGCTCGTTTTTACGCATTCTAGGTAATTTGTCCCTAAATAATTGTTTCCAAACAAAAAAAAACAAGAATTTTCTCAAAATGATATTTAAAAAAATAATTATTGAAACTGTTAATCATGGCAGAGTTGAAGTCAAATTTACAGTTTCAGAATATGAATGATGCATTTCTTAAACAACAAATCGTTTTAAACTAAAATGTGTCCATTTAGACTTTTTCAACGGATGGAATTTTCCACCAAAATGTTGAAATATTTTAACAGAAAACTAAAAATGTTCTGACCTGGTATGTTGTCTTCTACGATGTGGTTCTCATTTAATCATCATGGGACCTAACCTGCAACAAGAACAGAACAATTAAAAGCAGAATTCAAAAAATTATCTTAAATTTTCTACCGTGGGCCCCCCATCTACAATTTTACATATCAGATGCGACAGAAGGCGCAAGATAATTTGAATTGTATTTGCATTTTTTTTTATTCTGAAAATTTTTCTACCTATCAAACAGCCAAATGGTTTTTATTAACTCTATCCAACGTGAGCCCCCCTTTAACCCGGTAGTAGCAGTGTAATAGTAGTAGCAAATTAAATTAAAACTATTTCGAAAATTTGTCAATTTACCAAGACAGGCAAAAGTTGTTTTGTTTTTAATTCCTTCCAACGCGGGCTCCCCTATACCCCGGGCCCCATGGCCAGTACCATGCGAAGGCCATGCTAGTATAACAATGCACAAGTGGAAGCGTAAGAAATTAAAATTATTTCGAAAGTTTTTCAATCTACCAAGGCAGGCAAAAGATATTTTGTTTTTCATTCCTTCCAACGCGGTCCCCCCTATACCCCGGGCCCCATGGCCAGTACCATGCGAAGGCCATGCTAGTATAGTACTAGTAGAAGCGTAAGAAACTAAAATTATTTCGAAAGTTTTTCAATCTAACAAGGCAGGCAAAAGCTGTTTTGTTTTTAATTCCTTCCAACGCGGTCCCCCCTATACCCCGGGCTAGTACTAGTAGTAGCAAAAAAAAATTTAAGCTATTTCGTACCTTTTCTCTTGAAGCCCTTTTGCTTTATTCCCGTCTGATGGTAATCCAATGGTAATCCAAGGAAATCACTAATCAATCGACAACACTATAGCACTGCATACTTGTAAAAAAAGTCCATCATTGAAAGAAAATTTGAAAAGTAACCGTAAGAAATAATTAATTAAGCGAAGCTACGATTAAGTACTAAAGTAATTATAATAGCACGTGTTATATTTCATTATTAATTAATAATTAAACGTAAGCACCAGACACACGTCTGCTCCGTTTGGCATTCGAAATAAAACTGAAAACTGATTCATAAATATATTTACAAAATAAATCCATAGATAACAAAGTCGTAAAAATTACTAATCATTTTTTGCCAACAAATACAATTTAAAGGCTTAGGCTGAGTTCACTTTTCCACAAAAATCAATACAAGAAAACTTTTTCAATAAGATTTTGTAAGAAACGTGAACGCAGCCTAAGCCTTTAAAATTGTAAATTTTGGTTGTGTAAAGGGTGAGTAATTTATATATTTTATTCTATTATTTCTATTAGTCAGTTTTTAGTTTTGTTTCTGTAAAGACTGTGTGCTAAAGTTTTGTTCGTTACTTCCATTTAATCATTAATTAATTATTTCGCGTTAACGCGTATTATTGTAATTTTTTTTAGTAGTTAATCGTAACTTGTGTGTAATTAAATATTTCTTATGGTTACTTCTCAATTTTTTCAAAAAGTGCTAGTGTTGTGTAGATAGTAAGTGATTTCCTTGGATCGCCAAATGGGAATAGAGCAAAGGGGCTTCAAGAGAAAAGGTACGAAAATTTTTTTAGAAATTTAAACAATTTTTGTAATTTTGAAACAATAACTAAATTAATTTGCTAAAATACGATTATTGGCAACGACTTAAGTACAATACTTTCCAAAAACCAGAACCTTATTCGTATTGTATAAGAAAGTCATGTGCTGGACACATCAGATATTTGTTCAAATAAATTTAATATCTGCTGAACTAATAGTCCTTCAGCTAGGGGTCAAAAGGTAGGAAGTAAAAGCGGGATGAGACGACGGAGTGTTTTCTGAAGGTTTTTTGGTCGCTGAATCCGAATCCGTGCGTCGTTTTTCAATAAAGTGGTGCAAACAAAAGTTATTAACAATTTATTGTTTAAAACGCAATAACTCGAAAAGTATAGATTTTACCGAGCATTTTACCAAAAAAAGTTTCAAACAAAAGTTGTGCAAAATAAAAAGACTCTCCGAAAAGGTCATATGGTATTTTCTCATAAAGTCGCTCGAACAAATGTTATTAACAATTTATTGTTTAAAACGGAACAAACCAAAAAGCATACATTTTAGGAGAGTCTCGAGGAGAGTCTTTTTATTTTGCACAACTTTTGTTTGAAACTTTTTTTGGTAAAATGTACACTTTTCGAGTTATTGCATTTTAAACCATAAATTGTTAATAACTTTTGTCCGAGCAACTTTATGACAAAATATCATATGACCTTTTCGGAGGTCTTTTTATTTTGAACAACTTTTGTTTGAACTTTTTTTTGGTAAAATGAATACTTTTCGTTTTCGAGTTAATTTAAACATTTAAACAATAAATTGTTAATAACTTTTGTCCGTGCGACTTTATGACAAAATACCATATGAACTTTTCGGAGAGTCTTTTTATTTTGAACAACTTTTGTTTGAAACTTTTTATGGTAAAATGCTCGGTAAAATCTATACTTTTCGAGTTACTGCGTTTTAAACAATAAATTGTTAATAACTTTTGTTTGCACCACTTTATTGAAAAACGACGCACGGATTCGGATTCAGCGACCAAAAAACCTTCAGAAAACACTGCGTCGTCTCATCCCGCTTTTATTTCCTACCTTTTGACCCCTAGCTGAAGGACTATAAAGGAAATATTTTATTGAAAATTGGTGGATATTATTTTCTTAATAAGTGCCATATTTAATCATTATAATTTGTTTTCCTACTTCAAGCAGTGGCGTAACCACAGGGGTGAGATTATCTCTTTTTAGAAAAAAATAATTTTTTGTGTCTTTCTGTATCCATAACTCAAAAACGAGTTATCAGATTTGATTCAAATTTCATATTTAAGAGTTTGAACAAAATTGTGGGTGCCACATTAAATGTTTTTCATCTAGCACCAAAACAAGTGACAGTTACCTGAAGACATTTTTAGGTTTTTCAGGAATATCTTGGAAAATAAACAATTTATGAGATTTTTTTTTTCTTTAACATTGATTTAGAATTAAATTTTGAACAAATTTTGTTAAAACTTTTTTTGGAAATTCCGTCAAAAAAATTTCATAAATACTAGATATTCTTAAAATACTTTATATTTCTCATAGCGCGCGTTGATAGTTGAATCCGACGGTCGAGGTAGACCATGTGTCTCATTATATGGCTGCCAAATGGAAAGTCCCGGGTTCGAATCCCAGAAGGACAAACCATTAGTTTTTTTTATTTTACTGGTTTCTATGGTACCGAAAACAATAATAATGAATAAATAAATGTAATTTCATATCGGGAGATTTTTTTAAGTGAGTAATAGGTCAAAAATCTAAAATAAAACACATTTTTGTCGTAAAATTCGGTTATAATGAATGGGACAAAGACAGATTTATGCGTATTGCAATAAGTGCGACAGAGACTACTTGAAAATGGCTGGAAACCCTCAAAATTTTTACAAGACATTTAACTTAATTTGTTTAGGAAAAGTAATTATTGTGATACTATCCGTATAAGAAAGTCATGTGTTGGGCACATCAGATATTTCCATGAAATTATCGCGAAATAAACTTTTATACTAAACCGATACCTTGATACTTACTTAACCCTATACAGTAGGTACGTGACGAATTTCTGCCTCTACATACGATGCATGCTACCCCAGGCTGTAACCCAGATGGGACAATAGCTGTAAAATTGAAACTTAATGAGGTGTGATGTAAATACATCAGTAGCGGATCCAGGATTTTACCATGGGGGGGGTTTTGGATAAAATAATTTAGAATAATCTACGTCACAGGTAATTTTTCCTAACATATCTCTTTTTCATACATCAGTAGAATAAAAAAACGATCTCCACGGGGGGGGGGGTTTGAACCCGAAAACCACCCCCGTAAATCCGCCACTGAATTTATCATGCAACTGCATCTGCAAATCCTGCTTTTCTACGTCTTTTTTCTCATCTAAAGCTACGTTTTTTAAATAGGCGTTACTTTTGTCATCTAAATTTTTCTCGTCTAAAGTTTCCCCCTGGGGATTTGTGCGATAAACGTGTTAACAATCAAGTTTTTTTAGTAATAATATTATTATAAATATTTTAAATAGGAATATTGATTATTTTGAAATTAAAATGTGAAATAAGTTACAATAATTTATTTTAATTTATACCTTAATAACGAACATACAGTTTGGTTTCGTAAATAATACTTAAATTATAAAATAAATAACAAAAACTAAACTGCTGATATAAAGAATGGTGCCATTAAAAACTTACTTAATGGTAAATCATAATTTTAAATAAAAAAAATTTGGACTTAACTTCTACAATATAAAAATTAAAACAGAAACTCATCTTTGGATGTATTTTACTTAAAAATTCTTAGTACGGCAGTGAAAACAGGAGATTCAAACTGTGACAACCAGATAATTTATTGCATCTGTAATGAGACCAAATTTCACAAATAAATTGTCAGTCTTTTTCAAAAATTTCAGTACTGTATTAACCGAAGGGCACGATCAGCCCGCGACTAAAAATAGAGATTATAAAATTAACATTTTATCTAACAAATCTAAACTTGGTGGGCTAAACTCCGAGTAAAAGTATCTATAACTCCTCGTAACTAATAACAATGTGAATTAATTTTTAATTTATTTCAGTTTCGGTCACGAAGTGGTCCTGGTGATTCAATCCGTATAGATGAATTATTTAGGGAACGATTAGGACTGCTGATGTTCTCTTTATCTTCCAAAGGCGCTATGAATTTTTTCGAACACTTCTTCAATTCAGCGTTTTCTTTTTTTAGTTTTTCAAGTGTTTTTGCTTGTTGTCGTACTTTGGCTTCTAGGTCTGCTTTTGACTGGAAAAAACAGAAAAATTTTATTACAAAAATGTTTCCAGGGAAATTTAAAGTTTATTCAAAATCTAATAATTTGAATTATGAAAAATCAACTAAACTAAAATAAATAATAAATTTATTACAAACCTGAGATAAATCCTCATTTATTTTTCTTATATCCCTCAAATAATTTGCTCGACTTTCCACAAAATCAGTCTTAGGTTTTTCAGGCAAGCTCCTCTCATGTTCTGTCTCACAAGTCTCAAGTTCTTCCATAAAAGGTTCAAGTAGATATCTTTGGTTCAATATTATTTGCTTATTATCATTGTTTTCCTTTTCAAGCGCCTCGTACATCTCCAACCAACTCTTATACTTATCATCTAGGTGAGATTCATCAAGTTTCCGTTTATGCTTTTCATTTTCACTCACTAACAGTTCGTACTTGTGCAACAACTGGTCATACCTACCACTTTGCTCAATATATTTCTTGTGGATGTCCCCAGCATCTTGGATTTCCTCTTCATATTCTGCAACTTTACTTTTGTAGTATTCAAAATGTCGGTGGTATGAATCGCATTTTTCTTGTAGCTGAAGCATTTGTTTGGAGACGTCGAAGAGTTCCTCGGTTTTCACTCTTAAATTTTCTTGTAGCTCCTCTTGGGTAATCATCAGCTGCTCTTGCTTCTTCAACCAGGATTTTTCCTTATCCTCGTGCTGTTTTATTTCCACGTCCTGGAGATCAAGTTCATTAGTCGCTGTACAGATCAACTCGAATGCATTCTCGTTTACTTGTCTTTGTTCTTGTAGTTGTTCCAACAGCTGATTGTAGAGTTCTTTTTCGTCGTGTAGCTTCTTTGAATAGTTTTCAACTTTGGATTTGTACTCGTTGACTTTTTTAGTTAAATCTTCCTTAATTTCCTGGATTTCCTGGTCGTTTATTTTAATTTGCGCCTCGTATTGCTTTTCCAATTCCTCACATGTTTGTTGGGCTTGCTTGAGGTCTTCAGTCAACTGTATGCATTTGGTTTCGTAATCTATAAGTTTCTCGTCGTTATTCGTGAGTTCTTTTTTTAATTGTTCAACATCTCTGTCGGAATTAATCAGGCGACGTTTGAGTACTTCCACAGTTTGCTGGAAGTTATTGATAGTAATTTGGTAAGTCCGTTTTTCAGATAGAAGATGCTTGATTTGTTGGTTTTTATTTTCAACGTCTCTGTGTAAAGCTTCAGCATCAATACCTGGCTCAGTTGAAAGTTTTTTAAGCAAATTGTTGTAATCGGTGATTTTATTATCGAGATCAATTTTTAAAGCATTTTTTTCTAGTTCGCTATTTATAATAGTATATTCACTAATTGTTTGGCACTCTTTTAAAATAGCCTCATATTGGTTGGCCTGTTCTTGTAGTTTCGTCTTCCAAGATTCCTCAGTGCTGCGCATCTTTTCCTTGAATTGAACGTCGGCGAGTTTCGAAGACTCCACGAAATTTTCTTCCGCCTACAAAAACAAATTAAGTACTATACGATACCGCGAGTATCTCAAAAATGGAGGGGCGAAAAAAATAGAAAAAATTATGTGTTCATTATGTTGGCATGGTCAAAATTTCTTTAAAAAGTGGGACTTCTTTTAATACAACTTAGCACGTAATTTTTTTCGCCCCACCATACATACATTTGAACACAAAACTCAAAAATTGTAAACTTACCAGTTTCAGCTTGGCTTCATGTTCATGCACCATTAAAGCCTTCTCTTCCTGAAATTTACAGTTAAGTTTAGCTATTTCTTGTTTCATGGCAGTTTCAAGTTCCCGAAATTTAATGGCTGCAGTGTCTTTTTCCTTCCCCAGTTCCGTCATTGTTTTCAGCAATTCGAACTCGATGTCTTGCATTTCCTGCATGTGATGTTCTTTCAGGTCTTGCACTGCCACGACGTGTTTTTTCTGTAATTTTTCATAATTATTTTCCAGTGTTTTGATTTCTGCTTCCTTTATTTCCACTTCTTTTTTCTTTGCCTCGTTAATTATATCTAAATCCAAGAAGCTGTCATGAATGTTTGCAAGTTCTTTGGAAATTTTTGATTTTTCTTCTTCAATTACAGCTAATTCGTCTGCGTGATTTTGTTCTAGTAAACGTACAGTTTCTTCGTGTTGCTCTTTTAGTATGTTAGTTTGTTCAAGTGCTTTAATTTTTTCTAATTGTGCGTCTTTTAAGTTTTGTTCTAGTGCACAAACTAAGCTTTTCAATTCCTCGATTTGTTCCGATAAATCTTTGATGAACAAGTCTTTGTTTTTACATTCCACAATTTTATCGTTTAGTGCCTCCAGATCGTGGTAAAGAACAGATAATTCTTTAGGGTTTGTTTTCGTAGTGGATAACGGAGTGGCAGCTTTCTTATTAAATTTTCTAACACTCGTTGGCTATAATAAAATTGACAAATAATTACCGTTCATAAATTAAATATTTATGCCATAACTTACGGTTTTAAAACAAGGGGTACTCTTAATTGAACATTTATCCGACCATGTGGGGCTTTTTTCATCAGGGTGTCTTGCACTTTTAGAAATAACAGCACTTTTTGCATTTAAGTTTGTTTTTACATCATAATCAGCAGGAGAAGGAGTACAAGCTACAATAAAAGAGTGATAATTATTAAGTGCAAAAAATCTAATTAACACACTTGGTACTTACGATTGTTATCATTAAAACGTATTATTTTAGCACGGGGGAATGACATATTTACAAAAAAGAACAATTCAAACTTTTCTTCTGAATATTCTTGGTGGACGTTGGCGTTGTAATTAGTACTAAAGGGAAAGGCGCCCTTCTTTAGAAATGACGGTTAACGGTTATTTGTTGAAAGGCGCATAAGTGCGACCAATAGCGTGGAATGGGTACCACAACAGCTGTTGTGATTGGGTGAAAGAGCAACGGTTCGAGTCATACAGGTACTACTTATAAGAAAACTACTTTTTGTGAAGATGTTTAACTTCAGGTGAGTACCAAGAGATGGTGCGTTGGGTTTAGAAGATTTCTGTTTGCGAGTACTATAGATTGAAGTGAGTAGTACCTCGATAGGTGGTACTAAATGTAAACTTTGGAATTATAGTAAATAAATAATGTACCCGAAAAAAACGGAAATTTTCAGTTAGTTAAGAAATTTTTGACTAGAAAAGACTGGGACTTATAAAGGATGTAATTTTCAACATGATACATGACTGGTGTAAATATAACGAATTGTGCGAAACTTTTGTGAGTGATGTTGATATTTTTTCAGATATTAAGGTTTTTTAATTTAATCTTTTTCTTCTCCCAAACTACAAATTGGAAGACCATTTTTTCAGATTTTTCGTGCAATATATCTACATAAAACAACAACCATTTAGGGAAATTGATGGTTTTTTAATAACCAAACAAATATTTTTGCTTAGTGGAAAACTTTAACCAGTACACAAGTTATTATTATTTTTATTATTATTATTAATCTTCATTACTACGTACATTAATGAACATTAATACAGGGTGATTCTTTTATCTGGGGAAATGCGTTTTTCTCGTAAACGACTGAAGGGAATTAAATTTTGAAAAAAGTGTTATATACCTACTGGCTGTCATTCAAAATTATTCTAAAGGTCTTTTTTCTAAAAACCAATTTTATTTATTCCTATTTTTTAAAAAGTTATGATCCAATTTAAGTTATTTCTGTTCTAACTAAATTTTGAAATATTTTTAACAGTAGGTCGAGTTTTCCCTCAAATACTAAAGTAAATCTTATTATATAAAATAAAGTAGGCTTAGAAAAAACAAAACTTGTTATTTGCCAACATATTACAACAACAAAAAACTTATTAATACCTAAACTAAACAAAAAATTTAATGAAAAAGTTGATTATTTTAACAATTGTTCAATATGAGTACCATTGTTATCTAACTATAAATTATAACGTTTTCTTATTTCATTATATGTGATTTTTCATAAAACATTAGCATTAATTTCAGCACAGGCATCGACAATCTTTTGCTTTAAATGATCTATATTATTAGACCTTTTTTGGTAACCTTTATTTTTTCCCTACAAGAAAAAATCGAGAGGTGTTAAGTCTGGGGACCTAGGAGGAAATTCTACTGGCCCGTAAGTTCCCATCCACCTGTCTTCATATTCTATATTTAAATAATTCCGCACAGTAGCGGCAAAGACAAAGAGCCCCATCTAGTTGAAGCCACAAATGTCTTCTAATCTGAAGAGGCACATTTTTTCAGTTTAATTTAAGTATTAATAAGTTTTTGGTTGTTGTAATATGTTGACAAATAACAGGTTTTGTTTTTTCTAAGCCTACTTTATTTTATATAATAAGATTTACTTTAGTATTTGAGGGAAAACTCGGCCTACTGTTAAAAATATTTCAAAATTTAGTTAGAACAGAAATAATTTAAATTGGATCATAATTTTTAAAAAAATAAGAATAAAAAAAATTGGTTTTTAGAAAAAAGACTCAAAATTAGAAGACCTTTCCAATGATATAATAAAAGTGGTTGTGGTATGTTGTTGGAAAAAAAAATGAAGCGTCGCGACGCCTAGCGTCATGCATATTAGCATATTAAAGTCTATATTTCTATCCTAATTTTGAGTGGCAGCCAGTAGGTATATAAAACTTTTTTCAAAATTTAATTCCCTTCAGTCGTTTACGAGAAAAACGCATTTCCCCAGATAAAAGAATCACCCTGTACATACATATAAACTATTTGTGCATTGAACACACAAAATGAGCATTAAAACTAAAAAAGTTAGTGTAAATAAAAATTTTAAAAAGAATTTGAATAACTAACTAGCATCTAAAAAGAAAATTGGGATCATTTACAAAAATAGATGGTATGTCTAGGATTTAAATAATAAAAAAAAAAAACCTATGTATATAAGGGTTTAAGTGTGCAATAGTTGAAATACTTTAAGCATTAGAACGATTAAATGGAGCCTTAAAATGTCTGTTAATTTAAAAAAAACTATAACAATAACCTCATTGCTTGTCATAATTTTGAGTTGTAGGAGACAATAATAACCCCCCATTAATATTATAATTCGAGTTGGAGGGAAGTCACATTGTTGAGAGGCAATAACCTCCTTATCTGTTATAATTTATTAATTTCGAGTTTGAGGAGTTGGTTAGGTTATCGAGAGGCAATAGAATTCAATTGTTGTCGAAATTTCAAATTAAGGAGATTAGGTTGTTAGCAGGCAATAACCTCTTTGGAAATGTTTGCTAAAACTAAGATATTAGTAGAATTATTGCTTGTTTCTATATTTATTATTTATAATGGGTGATTATTTATGAACAATTTGTAGAATTTTGTGTGTATCAATCAATCTAAGACTGAATAATATTTTACTTATTTATATTTAAAACATTGCTTTTTACTTATTGGGTAAAAAATATGAAAATTTAAGCCTAAAGAGGTGGGTGTATTTTTCTACAGCATATATTAAAATTATTTAAAATCGAATAAAATTTAGATTAATGATTGTTTTATCAGACCTTTACAATAATAATAGAAGTACCTATTATATTATTCCAATTGACTTCAGGAATGTGATTATAGAAAAGAATCCTCTATAAATCTAAAAAATAAAAACGACAGGTTCCTCAAGTCTCAAAAATTTAATTAATACCTGCCTTGATAATCAAATTATAATCTAACGTGATGATATCAGAACCAGTAATTCGTAATGGTTCTGCTGCACCAATTGTTAGAATATTTAATAATTTCTTATTTCTTTTGTTTAGTATATAACTATCACAAGTTGTTAAATTCGTGTAGAAGTTTTCTGACTGAAACAAACCCAATCAAAAGAAATTTCTAGTTTTCTTATTTGATCATTATACTTCATTAACCAATTCTTGTCCGGATTTGGCAAATGTTGCAATGATAAATACCCCCAACCCTAAGACAGATGCCATTCGCAAATTGATAATGAGACTGATATTCTACAAAATACAAGAGATGTTTTTGATTAGATGATAGGAAATGCAGAATGGTAACAATTATTGTGTTACCATTATAATAGCGACAGCAGTAGCAATAACCAGACATAGTCCCATTGTTGTATATGCAAAACTTGGTATATACACTCTATCATTTATATATGTTTTGACTCTACTACAAAAATTTGTAAAATCATCGCACAGAAAAATGTTTTTAACTATACGCAAGTACATTTTAATAGTTTGGTGATGCTTAATACAATCCTTCAGTTTTTTGTTTATATGTTTCTGTAGTTTGTGATCATTAATCAACAGACAATCACAGTTTTCAAAAATTTTCCCAAAATGTTCATTTAAAACATAGATTTGATATTTTATATGCAAACAAATGTACATTATCAACCAAATCATAATACAAGAAATATGATAACAAGAAAAGTAGTAAGAAAAACTGTACAATTTTGAAATTTTTGGTAAATATGTGTTAACAAATACAAGAGTAATAAATAATTCGTCGCCTTCAGGATAAAGCGGTTGAAAATGTGTAGCAGCAATAAATGCTAAAAATATGATGATGTACATTTCGGTTTTCACTACGAAAGCTTCTTTTTTAATTGTCTGCCAGTAACTAGAACTAGACAACGCTTTAATTTCTAAATTGGAATTCATGAAACTAAATATGTCTTCTATTTTTTTCTGAATAGTAAAAGAATTTAAGTAGGATACAGATACATTAGTCTGCAATATAAAAATGATTATCACGTATGTACTGAGTGACACATGAAATATTTGTTGAAAAATATTCAGTATCGGAGTAAATTTTCTTTGCTATTATTACATATAAACCAAGCATTACTACTGATGGTGAAGTCAAAATACCCCATCCTTCTAAATATATAAATGCGGCAGTAAATATTGTATGGATCAAATTCATAACTAGTGCTGTAACCGACAAAACTATTTGTATTTTGCTTTTTGCCATATAGTAAGGAAAAGTTAGGAATGGACGAATAGGATCATCTAAAAATTATATAATAATAATAATAATAATACATATTTCCCTTTTTGTAATCTCAAATAGTACCTTTCCAAATTTTATTATTATAACTCAATGTACGTGGTATAAAAGCCATCGTCGATAGTTGAATCTGAATTTGAAATGTCTACAAGTTTGTATGTCTTGGTCTTGGATATAACAGGTAGGTACCACATTAGATGTAATTATTAACACTAATAATTCCGTTTGTATAGTTCATCAATGGAATCGATTTACGCTTTTTCTCTATACTTTAAAAAACCAATTATAATAATGAAATATATGCTGTTTTATTTTAAACCAACCACAAGTTAATTAACTTTCAAATTTCAATGTGCACTCTTTTTGATGTCACTATTTAAAAATTTGTGTTAATGATGAAAAATATTAGGAATAAGGAATTTGATAATTAAAGATAAAAAGTAAAAATAAAAGGCGAATTGACAAGTTTTTACGTTAGTTGATATATTAATTAACAACAAACAAAACGATTGTAAAAAATGTCCTTATTGCGGCCATCTTTAATAGTTCGCGTGGCGACCGCTAGTGTCGCATGATATTTTTAAAGCCTCAATAATGATAATGAAACGGTTTAAATAATGTAATTGTTATTATTTAATGATAAAATAAACCGCTGGTCAATTGAAACGTACCAAGCGAATTTTTAGGTTGAATTTAAAGTCAAATATTTTGAAAAGGAGAAAAGATATCAACATGAGGTTTTCAGGATTCAAGAGATAATTTTATTGCGAAAGCAATAGTGTGACCAGATTTTTTTCCTTGAAGTACGTTACTATCTATCTACAGGGTATGAAAGAAAGTCGTCTTTTTTCTCAAACTTTATACCTACCGGAATTCCACAAATTTTTTTTTATATTTTTTTGATGTCGATTTTTTTAGTCCCTGGTTAATGAGGAAAAAACCAATTTCTCAAAATTTTTATATCCCTCTTATTTTATAAGATACCGAATTTTTTATTAAATTTAATATTGTTGAACAGGTTTTTGCAATAATAATTATGCTGCCATTTTGAAAGCAAATGTCATCATGTGATATGTCGATAAAAAGGTAATTTTAAGTAGAATCTAATTCTTACGGAAAAAAATATACAGGGTTGTTTTAAAAAATTTTGAAAGTTAGTAGGTGGCCCTTCCGGTGAAACCAGAAGTGTCATCAGATAGTTTTAAACGTCAAAATGATTATTCCTTTCAACAATCAAACCATGCCAAATTTCAAATTAATACAGTTAAATGTAACAAAATGGGTTGTAAAACGATTTCGTAGCCACCCGGTATACACAAATATGAGCAAATTTTTGAAAAAGTGAAAAACCCGTTTCGAGAATATAACTTACTTAAACCAATGGTGAACATAAACTAACTAAATTTCATTCTATTCCATTAAGAAAATAGCCTCAAAAAATGAATTAAAAAATTTACCAATTAGCGAACGTGTACCGATTTTTGATAAGCCACTGGTTACCAATAAATTAATGAAAATACAAAAAGTGTACATTTTATAAGAAAGCCATTTATAAGGTATTATAATCAACTACAAAGTTTGGTTCTTACAAAACACAATACGGCCGAACGACAAAAAACAAAGAAAAAATAAAATTTTCAGCAAAAATTCGGTATCTTATAAAATAACAGGGATATCAAAATTTTGAGAAACAGGTTATTTTCCCATTAAGTAAGGACTAAAAAAATCAACATCAAAAAAATATAAAAAAAAATTTGTGGAATCACAGTAGTTATAAAATTTGACAAAAAAAGAAGACTTTCTTTCATACCCTGTAGATAGTAATGTAGTTCAAAGTAAAAAAATCGGGTAACACTATCGTTTACTGTTTACTCAATTAAATTATCTCTGAAATCCTGAAAACCTTATGTTGATATCTTTTCTATTTTTCAAAATATTTGACTTTAAATTCAACCTGAAAATTCGCTTGGTAGGTACGTTTCAATTGGCCAGCAGTTTAGATGTTCTGTTTTGAGCTAAACAATACGCAACAAGGAAATTAACTATTTTTTAAATATTCATGTGCACATTATTTACGATCTAGGGTACAATTATCCCTTAAATCTAATAAGGATACATTTTTGCAAAATTCTCAACGAAATATAGTGAGTGATCCTAATCAATTTTGGTCTTACGTGAAATCTGTAATAAAAGATATGAATATCCCAAATTCAGTGATTTTCAATGATGATAATTCTTATTATGGTGGTGAAAACCTTTGCAACTCATTTGCCTCTTTTTTTCAAAAAAATTATAATATTGATAACTACAAATTTAATAAAGCCTGTTATGGTACGAATCTCGATAATATTACTACTTTCACCATTACAAACGAAGACATTATTAAAGGAATTTGCTCATTAAAAAACAATTCCTCGGGCATAGACGATATACCTGGTATATTTGTCAAAAACTGTAGTGAATCACTTTGTAATCCGCTCTATTTAATATTTAATAAATGCATACGTGATGGCACTTTCCCACTACTAAGGAAAACCTCCAAAATAATCCCAGTACATAAATCGGGTTCTAAATCTCAAGTAAATAACTATCGACCAATCAGTATAAACTCTAACTTTGCAAAATTATTTGACTTATTACTATCTAATGCACTTTATTCTCACGTTTCCAATGTTATCATTGAGGAACAGCATGGATTTGTATCTGGTAGGAGTACTGAAAACTGAAACTAACCTATTGCTTTTTACAAACTTCATCACAACCTCTATTGAACAGGGTTTCTCTGTTGATTGTGTTTTCACCGATCTACAGAAAGCATTTGGCAGAGTACCTATATCTTTATTACTCCATAAACTTGAACATTTTTATTACATTTGTGATCCACTACTGTCTTACATTAGATCTTTTTTAAGTAATCGAACTCAAACTGTATGCATAAATGGATTTCAATCTAAAAAAATTAATGTATATTCCGGAATTGGGCAAGGGTCTCATACAGGGCCTATCCTTTTCTTGTTGTTCTTAAATGACATCAAAAGCGTATTAACTAAGTGTCATTTCCTTCTTTTTGCTGATGACTGTAAAATATTTAAACGCATCGAAAATATTAATGATCAATACCAACTACAAAATGATTTAGATGTGTTCAATAGTTGGTGTAAAGAGAATGGTCTATCCCTTAACCTCTCTAAGTGCAAGACGATGAAATTTACGCGACAAACATGCCCCTCATATTATCATTACATAATTGATGGTTCTGAACTTAAAAGCATTTATACATTTAAAGATCTTGGGGTATGGTTGGATCCAAAACTCACCTACATTGATCATATTGACACTGTAATAGCAAAAACTAACTGAACTCTCGCTTTCATATTAAGACATACAAAAGAATTCAAAGACATAAGATGTGTAATTATTTTGTACACAACTTTAGTGCGATCATCTCTGGAGTATTGTTCTATAATATGGTCACCAATGTATTTATCTCACATAAATAGAATTGAAAAAATTCAACCCAAATTTTTTGAAATCACTTTGTTTCGTAAATAACGTTGACTTTTACAACAGTAATTATAAAGATATTCTTCAGTACTTTGATCTTCCTCTTCTGTGTGAGCGTCGCTTATATTACGAATTAATATTTGTTTTTAAAATTCTGAATTACCTCATAAATTCTCCTGATATCTTGGTATTATTTAAATTCCATATTCCTACTGGTAATTTTAGAAATTTTAAGTTACTGCAGAATAGTTACCATCGTACTAATTATGGATTAAACCTAAGTTTGAATCGTATGGCCAATACAGTAAATAAATATGTTTTGTTCATTCTTGATACAATTTAAGAAGAATGTTAAATGTGTTATATTTCATAAAACTTTGTGATTTATTAGGTATAAGTTTATAGTAATCAATGTAAAAATATTCTAGAGGTTTATCCGTAAATTAATAATAAATAAATAAATAAATTATTGACAATGTAAAGTAGAGAAAAAACTAGGCGATACTTTTTTCAAACGAAATTCTTCTCACTATTTCTTGAAAACTTTAACGGTATTGAATGCGAAATTATGTTCCATATTTTTCCGCCGCTGTATAGAAGAGGGGGTCGAATTATTCTCGAGCTTGACTTCTGTACTAGTCGACCATGCAAAGACAATTACATGATGAAAATTCGCTGTTATCTGCATTGCTATTTTGGTCCGCTTTGTCCAGAGGCGGATTAACCAGTAAGCAAAAGAAGCTAGCGCTTGGGGCGCCAAAATGCCCTGCAATTTTTTTTTTATTATTTAGTTTTAAATAATTATTATTTGATCATATTTCATGAAATAGGAGAAATCTCAAAAAAAGTTAAAAAATATCTCTGCAAGTCTGAAAAGTCGGAATATAGATAGCAGATACGAGTAGGTACCCAGTGCTTTTATTAGGATATACAGGGTGATCAGTAATTGGCGCACTCGGAGCATACTGTGATAAACTTTACGTTTTAAGAATGACGAATTTTTTTAACGCAGTGCTGTAAGTCCTTTCTTTTCAAAGATATGACCACTTTTGTGAAAATAAAAGTGGCAACACTGCATTGAACATGTGAATAGGTTCGACGAGAAAAAAAAGAGAAACGTTCAATATTTTATGATGCGAGAACTTGTTAAACTAATTTAGTACTGTCTATTTTATTAGAAAACAGAAACAACAATTGAAATTCATTATTAATATTTACATGACAATAGAAGGTATTTTACTTTATCCCAAGGCGAGCTTGAGATGTTGCCAAACTTCAAATTTCTCTCAAATTTAGGTATTTTATTAAATTTTAACATTTTCAATTTCTTTGTATTAGAGGTTTTGTGAAAAAAATTGAAGAAATCATATTGCATTTTATCCAGAGATTATAGTAGCATGAATTATTCACTTATTTTTGTCTTGGTTATTAAAATAATTAGCTTGTAACTTGGATGAGGGAAACTCTATAACTCGGAAACTAACCATCAGATTTAATTTTTCTTTGCAGATTATCCTTAGTTTTAATGTGCTCTATAACGCCCTGTATTCGGAGTGCGCCAATTACTGATCACCCTGTATATAATAACAACAAATTGTTTTATTTTTCATTTCATGTTCTTATTACAAAAAAGACAAATAATGTCAAGGGGGGGCGCAAATTTTGGTTCAGCTTGGGGCGCAATATACCCTTGGTCCGCCTCTGGCTTTGTCATAAAATAATAACATATCCCAGTGGCGTGGTGCGCAAGTCTTTCAATTTTCAACTTATTATTTGAAATATGTGCATATACAGGGTGTCACGAAATTAGTGGGCAATATTTCTAGCATATTTCTTGGCAAAATATGACGAAAAGTTTATATTACTATGACTCGAAAAATGCTTCCCAGGAGGCTAGAACCCCCCGAAAGAGGGACCCCAAAGAAGAGTTTTCGGTAATATTTTTAAAATTTTGAGGTTGATTCATAGAATTTGGTGAGTTTGAAGCTTTTATAATTTTCCACATATTCCTTGATAAATTATGCCCTATATTTTTTGTGTGGATAATTTTAAAATTTTTTATATCAAATTATGAAACTTGGTTTATTTTTACACAAAAAAGGTAGTCTCGGTATCTTTGTATCTTGAACCGTTTTCGAGTAAAATTGTTGTGAAAAAATCACGTCCATAAAAACTAGACTAATAAAAATAATCCCAAAATGGGGTCCCCCTTCGGTGGGCTCTAGCCTCCTTAGGAAGCATTTTTCGAGTCATATTTTGCCCACTAATTTCGGGACACCCTGTATACCTACATATTACTTATAGTCAATAGATCTATTGGTGTAGCGCTTTAAACTGAATAGTCAACATTAATGAACTCCATTAATTAACAAAATGGCCACCAATTTCAAAGTTGCCATTTTAAGATAAGCACGCCCACTTTACTTTACAGTAACCGAACTATAAGTACAAAGAACAAAAAAATAACAATAATTAAGACGCATTAAATTTTAAAATCATAAAGCTAATAATTTCAGTTTGGTAAGTAGGTACCTACTTACTTAACTATTGGTAAAATAATTTCTAACAAAGAGAATTACGCTGGTTTTTCGGGGTTAGAATCAAAATAAAAACAAAAAAACAAAAAATAGAAACATATAATTTATTAATAAAACAAATTACCTACAGCCCCGTAGGTAGAAGTGGTAACTTTTAAAAAAAATCTTACTCTCATGTATATAAGAAATTAATTGCCATAAGACTAATCAAAATGTACATCGAGAATGATAACATGGTCGTCACGCTAAAAATGAGAAATTAGAAATTATTCGTTATAATTTTGTATATAAATTGTATCTCACCTTAATGGATTCAATACAAATTCATCTCTCGCTTCAGAGTAAGCCAATTTAATATAGTGCAACATTTCCAACAATAAAAAACCCGGTATAGATGATGCTATCACTACCAGGGTAAACTATATCAAAAATTAAAAAACTGTTTTGTTAAAGCAAAAAACTCATTACAAATTTTTTCACTTACGAATATTGTGAAGATGGTGGAGAAGTACACTGAATTGGTCGCGTGAGCCAGACAGTTTACCATGTTAATTTCCATATTGATGATATGAGATTCTGTTGATCCTAATGTCCTAATGAAACATATTTTATTAAGTTAAGGGTTCAAAATCCACTTAAAATGAAATTATACAATCTATTAAGATGAGGAAATTACTAGAAAGTTATATAAGTAAATAGGTACAGTACTTAGCGTATCTACAAGCTTCTGTTGTTAGGTTAACAATGAAATCAAAATTTTTGGCTTAAAAATTAAATAACCTCACATGGTTTTGGTTTAAATTTTACAAATTTTAATACAATGTTTCTATTAAGGAACCTACGTAGGATGTGGATTTCTTATTTTTATTATACAACTTTTTAAAATTATGTCTTACCTTAAAACTTACGAACCACGTGACTTAGACGTTTATGAAACGTTAAAGGAAAATATATATACTATACTGGACTTGAGACTTGGTAATTTTGGTATCTATTGTCTGTGATTAGAGTACCATTAGTACCGATACCGATTGGTTGTTTCTAGTCACGTGGACAAATTCCTCTCCACTTAGAAATTTACAGAGAAATTCTTTCTTATTCACCAAGAGGTGGCGCCATGAACTTAATTTGGTGAAAATCACTAGATCTAGAGTACTACTTTAGTAACTTTAAATTAACTTTAGTGCTAATGGTCACCGATATTCTGTGACTTGATCACGTTGCACGGTAGACTTAGAACCAAAAATACCAAAATTGATTAAACAAGAAAAAATTTATCGCAAAAAATCCAGTGTCAACACTCAACTTCAAGATTGAATATCTTGTACATTTTTTAAATACAAAACAAGATCTACACAAACTCGAGAGATTGTCCACCATTTCTGAGACACATGGTATGTGCCAGCTATATTTTGAATTTTTTCATCCCGGTAACTCTTTTCACTAAAATGATTGGCAACAAGGTAGGAATTGAGAGATTCTGACGAGTGTGAAAATTACTAATTTCCATGCGTAGAGCACGAATCTGAAATCATTTTGCGTCGCCGTCGGACACTTTTATTTTTCGAGGTGTGACTTTTTAAAGTTGTGACATTTTTACTATTAATTTTTGACGTTTTATTTATGGTTGTCATCTAATTTAAAAAATTCAATACTTTAAAATATAACTCTTCACTCTTGTAAGAAATAAAATTATAGTAACAATTATAAATAACTAATTTTATTTTAATAAAATAACGTAAAAGTAACCTCCGGGGCTGATCGTCATCAAACTACCGGGGTAAATCCGTAACCTACGGACGGCACGCAATAGGTATAGAGAAAACTGTGAAGTTATGCCATTCATGTCATGAGAATGAACAGCCACGCGGATGAAATCCCTGAAAAATATCCCCAAAAATATCGTTTCAGGATGAACAGCAGATATCAGATTTTGACGATTTTGATAGTAATTACAGTCCTGAAGAATTGCATTTTTCTCAAAATGTCACACGTATTTTATGTAATAATAAACAACATTTCAATACATTCTCTTAAAAATAATTATTATAAACTGTTGCATTTATTACTTTCTTATACGAAGTATAAGGAAGCCTAGTAATCGTGATTTTTTTCGACTTCGAGATTTTGATGGATTTACACGTTTTGAGGGCCCCTGAATCCATTTTGACCATTTTCGCCATGATGTCTGTCTATCTGTTTCCACCATAACTCAAAAACGAGTTATCGGATTTAATTCAAATTTCATATTTAAGAGTTTGAACAAAATTGTGGGTGCCACATTCAATGTTTTTCATCTAGCACCAAAACAAGTGACACTTACCTGAAGACATTTTTATGTTTTTTAGGTATATCTTGAAAAATAAACAATTATGAGATTTTTTTATTCTTTAACATTGATTTATAATTAAATTTTTAACAATTTTGTTTGAACTTTTTTTTGAAATTCCGTCAAAAAAACGAGATAGGTATTCTAAAAAGTCTTATACAGGATGGTCCGGGTTGAACGTCATTAATTTTGAGAGGTGATAGAGCATCATGAAAAAAGTAGACTTTTATTAAAAAACTTTGCTCAAAAATGTTTTATAACGAAGATACAGGGTGTCAAAGTTTAAAATAAAAACTCGTTTTCGTAACATAACTTCTAAACCACTTGAACGATTTCCATTAAATTTCGCACACAAAATAATGTAGTACATTTCAAGATAATGATGAGGCTCATTTATAAAAAAAAAACACTTTTCCCTCCAATTTTCGACGCCACTGGATATATTGCGAGGAAAATACAATTTTTGGATTGTCTGTTTAATTTAGAGAAAATAGTTACTCTCGACAAATTTTAATTTAAGGTTCCGTTTTTGGGATATTTGAGTTTGAAGGTTTGGAAACACAATATCAAATGCTGTGCTGAATTAAAGAAAATTTCGGTTAGGTCTGAAAAATTCGGAAAATTGCCATCAAGTCGTGGCAGCGATTAATTCGGTGGCTAAAAGAGCTCGAAAATATATCAAAGCCTAACCTAACCCAAACCTAAACCTAAACCCAAACCCAAACCTAAACCCAAACCCAAACCCAAACCTAAACCCAAACCCAAACCCAAACCTAAACCCAAACCCAAACCTAAACCCAAACCCAAACCCAAACCCAAACCTAAACCCAAATCCAAACCCAAACCCAAACCCAAACCTAAACCCAAACCCACACCCAAACCTAAACCCAAACCTAAACCCAAACCCAAACCTAAACCCAAACCCAAACCTAAACCCAAACCCAAACCTAAACCCAAACCTAAACCCAACCCAAACCTAAAATATCTGCTCTAACTTGTTCTATTAATCTCTAATGTGCTATATTCCGCTCTCATGGATTTGGGTTTTGAAATTCCGTCAAAAAAATTTCAAAAAAACGAGATATTCTTATATTTCTCATAGTGCGCGTTGAATCCGACAGCGTAAATAGACTAGTGACGTTAGGACTTGGCTGCCAAACGGAAGGTCGCAGGTTTGAATCCCAGAAGAACCATTTTTTTTTTGTATTTTACTGGTTTGTATGGTACCGAAAACAATAATAGTAAATAAATAAATGTGATTTTATATTAATAACGTATTGAATGTCGACTGCATGTGATTATTGGTTACCCCTCCAGTATTTTCCAAAGATTAAAATTGTATCATGGCAATGTATAAGAAAGTCATGTGCTGGACACATCAGATATTTACATTGGGGTGACTGATTTACCCGAGATTTTTCAGTTTTCCAATTTTCACTTTCTTTACTTTTCAATTTATAACTAATGACATAAATTTTACAAGAGTATGAAACCATGTGCATTACCTATGTAATTGATTAAATTTGCTGTCTACTGGTGTGTAATATTTGTAATATTGATTATTAAAAATGCGGTTGAAAAAATGGTGACGGAATAGCCCCGGTCTCTCCTATTATATTAACCGTTTTGACTTTAGTAATGTGATCATAGAAAAGAATCCTCTATAAATCTAAAAAGTAAGTAATTAATATTACTTAAGTCCAAGAATAACATATTAATACCTTTATTATCAAATAATAATCTGTGGAGATAATAATTGAACTTGAAATTCGTAATGGTTCTGCTGCATTAATTATAATAATGTCTAATAATTTCCTATTTTTTTGCTTAGTATATAACAAGCACAAGTTGTTAAACTTGTGTAGAACTTTTCTGACTAGAACAAACCAAATGAAAAGAAGTTTGTTGTTTTATTATTTGATCATTATACTTCATTAATTAACTCTTGTCCACATTGGGCACAGAGTGCAATGGTACATATCCCCATCCCTAAGACAAAGGCCATTCGCAAAGTGATGATAATACTGATATTCTACAAAATATCTGTATCTTGTAACTGATAAAAACATGTAGAATGATAACAATAATTGCATTACCATTATAATGACGGCAGTGGTACCAATAACCGTACACAGTCCCAATAAACTTTGTGCAAGAACTGATGCGTACAAAGCATCATTCATAGTTTTATTGACTCTACAACAAAATTTTGTGAAATCATCGCACAGAAAAATATGGTTTTAACTACGCAAGTACATTTTAATATTTTGGTGATGCTTAATACAATCCTTCAGTTTCTTGTGGATATGTTTTTGTATTTTAGGATTATTAATCAACAGACAATCACGGTTTTCAAAAATTTTGCTAAAATGCTGATTTAAAATATAAAATTGATATTTTAGATGCAAGCAATTGTACATTACAAAATAACTATGAGAAATCAAAATGTAACCACAATGATAAATAGAAAGGTAATGACAATAACTGTAAAACTTTGCAATTGTCGGCAGATATTCATTTACGAATACAAGAGAAATATATAATTCATCTTTCCCCGGATAAACCGGCAGAAAAAGTGAAGATGTAATAAACGAAAAAAACATCATTAGGTACATTCCTGTTTTCAATATGAAAGATTTTTTCCTATTTTTTTCAACGAACTGGGACTAGCTGCTGATAACACTTCTAAATTTAAGCTCATGAAAATAGATATGGTTTCGAATTGTTTTCCCAGCAACAAAGTAGTGATGTAGCATATACAAGACTGAAATAGAATACAGATAAAAATTATTTTAATTTAGACACATGAAAGGAAGATTTGTTCGAAGCTAATTAAGTTATATTAAGATTATTTTCAGCAAGCATGTTATACTGTTTTTGTGTCTTCATTTCTCTCGCTCTCAAAAGAGGCGAAGGATAGACAGTGTGGCGCACTGTCTGCTGAAAATAATTGTAGTATATTATATTTTTGGCTTCGCTGTATCACAAAATAAAATTTCTTTATAGTCAAATGGCAATTTGTTTTGAATTATTACATACTTACATAAAAACCCATAAAGAGCATTGTTGGTGAACTTTTGTATGTAGTGAAAACATGCCATCCTTCGGAACGTATAAATAAAACACTAAATATTCCATTAAGGCTCTGCAGTGCTGTAGATAAAACAGACAAAACTATTTGTAATTTGTCTGTTGCCATATAACATGGAAAATATAGCAATGGACGCATAGGATCGTCTAAAAATTATGACATATGATAGCTGTTTCAAATACTTAAAATTGTATCTACCTTTCCATAATTTTTGATTGTTGAATATTTGCATAGTCGATGACGAAAACAGTACCTAATTTTTGGATAGAAATTCAAACAGTTCATCAATCAATCGGTTAACACTTTTCTGTAGAATATATATTTTTGTATAATTACAAAAAGTAGATAGATGTAATCAAGAAGACTTGAAACTAGTTTCTAGTCTTCTTGGATGTAATAATGGAACACGGTTTAAATAGTGAAATTGTTATTATCTAATAATGGCATAGAAGTTCCATTTTGTGTTGAATAATAAACGACAAGGTTAATTAACTTTTAAATAGATATTAATGTGCACATTATATGTAGATATTATTGAAAATGTACACACAATAAGTGGTATAACAAGTATTTTACGAGCTTAAGTTTTAGTTTAATAACTAAAGTAATTTTGTTTACCTGAAATTGTCACGAAAGTTAAACTTTCAAATTCAAGGCTATTTTACGTGAAATCGTCAAGAAAGTCAAACTTTCAAGGCTATTTTGGTTCAAGAAAATTGATCATTGCAAGACTAGTACTGTAATATTTTACATGAGGGTAATGACTGTAATGTAATAGTATATTATACTACGACGCTATAATGAAAGTTATTATTCCAGAGGATGAAAATTACAACTCGAGCGAGCGAACATTTTTCACATAAATGGATAGGGAGAGGAGGACCCACACGTTGGCCGGCTAATTCCCCTCACCTTACACCTATAGATATTTTATGGGGCTATATTAAAGAACTAGTGTATCAGGAACCTCCAATTAATTGGAATAATTCAAATATTTATTATTTATTTTTTTTATAATTTTATACTAAGTATACCACAGCGATTAAGATTTACTTTTGGCATAAATTAAGTAGGTACTTAAACTACCTTCTCAAGTCAGCTGAGCAGCCTTGAGAAATGTTGGCATTTTCTCTTCTCTACACTCTCCGTCAAATACAAAAACAATATTGAAAATAGTATATTTTACAACAAGACATGAAAATACCGTTTTTTTTTTCGTGAGATGAGAATTGTACACGAGCTGTGTAGCAGCGAGTGAGGCAATCTCACGAACGAAAAAAAAACGTATTTCATGTCGAGTAGTAAATACTATTTTTTCTACGATTCTGTAATTTATAAATTGGATTAGAAACTACAAATTTTTTTTAAATTATTTAAGGTGACAGTTTTCAAGTGAAACGTCAAAATTATATTTTAGTTTTTATTTTAACTATTTTAAGCTTTATATATAAAATATGTCATGAAAAGTGAATGAATTGATATTGAAAATTTATGTAAATTTAGTGCATAAAAAATCACGAAGAAAACCATAAATTTGAAATTTTGATATTTTCACTCTAGAGAGAATATGACTATTTTCGCAGTAGACAAAATATTGAAGTTTCATGTAGAGTATGTCATGGAAAAATGGCTATTTTCATATATAAGAGTAGAAAAAAACATTTTTGCCATTTTGTTCAGCAAATTGAGTATAGTTCTCTACAACCTTATAAGACAGAATAAAGCATTTTTTATTTTCATGGCAATCTAAATTCAATAAATAGAATAGAATTTCTCATACGGTATAAATTATTTGAAATATCTTCTAAACTATTAAGTTTAAGTATAGGGAATACTTTATGAAAAAAATAGAGAATTTAAATCTCTACAACCTACATCAGCAATATACAGGGGGTTCCATTTGAAAAAATAGAGTTTTCGTTGTTTGAAGTCAATGAAAAATGACGGTTAATTGCAAACACTCTGTATACTATAAATTTTAGATTTTTGTATCACAATATTCCCTAGACCTTGCTTTTTAGAACTTCGAAATAACTTTTCAAAAACTACAAAATATAACTAAAATAAACGTGTTTTTGGAAATCTCTAATCTCGAAAACCGTTCATTTTAAAAATATGAAACCTTCACAATTTTTCATCTAAAATTACATGTAGCATCTGAAAATCTATTAATATACAGGGTGTTCCATTTAAAATAACGAAGTAAGTAGGTCTCCAGCCGTAATTAAACACCCTGTATAAATGGAAATAATTTTAGATTATGGAGCAGTCAATTTTTGACAACTTTTGTATTTGCAGAATTTTTCTATTTATAAAACTAACCAATCTATAGAAGAATGTCAGGGTTTTGACCAACCCTGCATAATCTGGAAAGTATTGATTCTACTATGATTATCAGTATAACTAAATTAAAAATAAGAAAAAGGATAACTGATGGCTTCAGATCCATAAAAACATAGGTACCTAACTCTTCATGAAACCAAATTTGAAAACCTTACAGGTTGATTTTAGTTGCTGTGGGATTTTAACTGTTTTATAAAGTTATCCAGAGGTTAAAAGACTAAAAGAATATTAAATATCTGATGTGCCCAACACATGACTTTCTTATACTTACGGATAGTATCACAATAATTACTTTTCCTAAAGAAATTAAGTTAAATTTCTTGTAAAAATTTTGAGGGTTTCCAGCAATTTTCAAATAGTCTCTGTCGCACTTATTGCAATACGCATAAATCTGTCCTTGTCCCACTCATTACTGCCAGATTTTAGGACAAATAAATAACAGAATACTTATGAAAATTCCACAGTGCGAAAAATGCTTGATATCTTTGAATTTGCTGTAGCTAAACTTTAAAGATTTATAAAATACTTCTCAGTTTTGGTCAACGTTTCACTCAAACAAACTGTGCAGTGCACAATAATCCTTCTCATCAAAATATTTCGATCTTTTGCCTTTGACAGCTGTTTGACTAACAATCTCTTCTTCTTCTTCGTACTTGGATTGCAAAGCAATGTCAAGTTTTTGGTGTTTGGCGATATAGCCACTCTCACCAGGATTGGATTAATTGGTTTTCACTTTTTAAATTTTTATAACTTTATTCGAGCTCTTCGTGTGTTTAATGCAAATAGAATCTTTAGTATAAAAACAAATAGATTTCTGTAATGTAAACAACAGCCACTCAGAGATAGATGGCAACACTATATAAATATGTAAATAATTTATAATTATTAAAAAACGGCGCAAAATAAAACACTTTTGTTACTTTGTCGACACGTCTAAAAATTGAAAGAGCATTCACAAAAAATTTGGCGTCGATATCTTTAATGTAGATTTGCATGCATAATACAATTTCACGACTTTATTGTATATATTAGAAAAAATTTTAATCGAGTTGCCATGATATCCAAAACATAAAACCGTAGCCGTTGTAGCCGTCGATCTTTTCAAATAGTAATGCTACAATCGATTTCCTCAACGGTATAGATTTCTGTATGTAAACAACATGTACTTTGTAAATCAGAGATAGATGGCGCCACTATATAAATAAAAATTTTTGACGGAATTTCAAAAAAAGTTTCAAACAAAATTTGTTCAAAATTTAATTCTAAATCAATGTTAAAGAATAAAAAAATGTCGTAAATTGTTTATTTTTCAAGATATTCCTAAAAAACCTAAAAATGTCTTCAGGTAAGTACCACTTGTGTTGGTGCTAGATGAAAAAGATTTAATATGGCACCCACAATTTTGTTCAAACTCTTAAATATGAAATTTGAATCAAATCCGTTAAGTCGTTTTTGAGTTATCGTGGATACAGACTGTATCATAATGTAAATAAGATCACACATTGGATTTTATTTTACATTTATTATTACATATAATTATAACTTATAATGTTAAGGTGAGACGGGTAAGACAAAGCAAACACACATGAGAGGCACTGTTCATGGTTGCCAACGTCAGTGTTGCCAACTGTAACATCTTCCCCTTTTTATAAAAACCACCAAACAAACATCGAGAAACACTTATAATTAACAATTGACATTTAAACCAAAACATCTACTTTACAATGAACTAAAACTTAACTAATTAGTTTCTAAACCTTATAGGTTTCGTAACAACTCGGCCAGAACGCGTTTTATAGACATTATCACCGTCTGCACCATCAACCGGATCATCAAACTTTTTATAAATCGCAGGGCCACTCACATTATTCGACTGATCCCCATTATTTGTTGGATCCTGTATCAACTCTGATAGACCATCAAATTCGGGTGATGGTTTAAAAGGATTAGGAGATGCTTTCAAGAAAGATGAATTTCTTCTATAAACATTTTTTTGTTCATCCTGAACTATGTATGACCTAGGTGCGTCATGTCTTGATATGACTTCAGCAGGTGTCCACACATCATCTTTCTTGAGCACTACACTCTGACCATCTTGAAAGCTATTCCGACTTTTGGCATGTCTGTCATAATGCACCTTCGCCCCTTCCCTTTTTTGTTTAATTTTGTTTATGTTTATATTGGGAGGACTAGTTAGAATTTCGTTGGAAACAGGTAGAGTTGTTTTAAGTAATCTATTAAATAAAAGTTCCGATGGAGATACAGTTAAACCAGACAACGGTGAAGCTCGGTACTCTAGTAAAGCAAGGTAAAAGTCCTGTCCTGAATCATTACATTTTTTAAGAATACCTTTGCAAATACCTACGGCGCGTTCTGCTAGCCCATTTGATTTGGGGTAATGAGGACTCGAAGTTACTAATTGAAAGTCCCAGTCCCTTGCAAATTCTTTAAATTCTTTACTTTGAAATGGCATATTATCTGACATAAATGTGTTGGGAATACCATGCGTGGAGAAAACAATTTTTAATTTTTTTATAATTTCAGCTGCAGTTTTATGCTTTAGTGGAATTAGATCCAACCAATTACTGAAATAGTCCATCAATGTTAAATAATCCTTACCAGCATATGTTAGTATATCACCAGCAATTTTGAAAAATGGAACAGAAGGTCTTTCAGGCTGTAAAAGTGGTTCTTTTTGGACAGCTCTACTATATTTTAGACAAGTCTTGCATTTGGAAATAAAATCATGAATATCTTGTGACATCCCTGGCCAATAAAAAATTTTCCTAGCTCTAGCCTTCTCAATGCCAAAATGTCCTACATGTAATTTAGTCAACATAAGGGATCGCAACTTAGAGGGAATGACAAGTTTACACTCATTAAACAAGAGCCCATTGGAAACATACAAGTTATCTTTAATCTTGTAAAAAGTCAATAATTCAGAATCTAAACCTCTATTTCTTGGCTCGGGCCAGTCACTATTACAAAAACTTTTAACCCTAGTCAGAACTGGATCATGAGAGGTGGCCTCTCTCAACTCTTGAAGTCTTTGGGTGGAAATTGGAAGTTCAACAGTATGTATAACACCCATTTCATCCCAATCAACCACAGGATTAACAGGTCCTTTAATAAAAGAACGCGACAAAAGATCAGCTATGTACATCTGTTTACCAGGAAGATATTCAATGTCGAAATTATAAATTAATAATTTCAGCTTAAGTCGTTGTAAGCGACTACTGACTTTGCAGATGTCTTTATGATGTATAGCCACTAACGGCTTATGATCTGATTTTACTATAAATTTACGACCATAAACGAAATGATGAAACTTGCTCAAACTAAAATATATTGCAAGAAATTCCTTTTCAATCTGTGCCCACCTTTTTTCTGTGTCGGTTAGGCTTCTAGAACAAAAAGCTACTGGTTTCCCATTCTGTAACAAACACCCTCCAATGCCATTTTGACTCGCATCCGTTTGAATCTCAAAAGGTAACTTATCATCGAATATTTGTAGATTGGAAACATCAGCTAGTAAATTTTTTAATTTTAAAAAACAAATGGAATGATTTTCATTCCAATCCCACTGAACGTCATTTCGAATTAGATTTCGTAACGGAGAGAGAAGATCAGATAAATTAGGCAAATACTTTGTTAGATAATTTATCATACCTAAAATTCTTAGTAAATCCTTTTTACACTCCGGTTCATCCAACTCAAGAATAGCTTTTACATACTCTGGATCAGGTCTTACACCTTTTTCTGAGAAAACCTGGCCTACATAATTTACCTCTTTTACTTTGTATTGTACCTTATCTTTGTTAAACCTTACCCCAAATTTTTCAGCCCTTTTTATTACTTCTTCAAGAATTTGATCATGTTGCTGTTCATTCTCGGCACCTATTATAAAATCATCAAAATAAATACCTATTGGCAAGTCCCCAAAAATTTTTTCATTAATTCTTTGGAAAACTTCCGGACTAACACATAAACCAAACGGCAGCCTTTTAAATGAATACTTCCCAAATGGGGTAATAAACGTACAGTATTTGCTGCTCTCTTCATCCAGTGGCACGTGATAAAATCCTTCCTTTAGATCAAGAACAGTAAATATATTTTTGTTTTTTAATTTAAGCCCCAACTCGTCAACTGTCGGTATGGGAAATTGATCAGTACACACGGCTTTGTTTAAATGCACCGGATCAAGACATAATCTTAAAGTGTTATTTTTCTTTTCTACTATTACAAGGTTACTAACCCATTCAGTCGGTTCATCCCGCTTTACTATTACTCCTCTTTTTTCCAAATCATCAAGAGTCACTTTTAGCTTTGGTTTAACTGAATCCGGTACCCGCCTGCAGCCATTGACAACCGGGACTGCGTTCTTGTTTAAAACAATTTTATATTTGTAAGGCACTTTACCTGTTCCCTCGAAAACTTTTTTATTTTTATTAATAAATTCGTTTTTTGAAATCGATTCTACTTTGACAGAGTCAACTTTTTTTAAGAGATTAGTTTTAATGCACGTATTAAGACCTAAAATCGGCATGCTTTCAACATCAACTACAACAAATTTAATTTTATATTGCTGATTCTTAATCTTACACTTTAGAATTACATATCCAGTCGCTGTTAACTTAGTGTCACCATAGGTAATTAACGACAAATCATTTTTTATTATAGGAACATTTAAATTTAACCCTTTAAATAATTTTAACGGAAAACAATTACAGTTGGCCCCACTGTCTAACTTGAAAATAATGTCATTGTTATTACTGAATTTCACAGTAGTGGTCCAAATGTTATTGTTTTTATTATTACAACTAACATTATCTAACTGTACATAATCTATATAAGTTTCACTGTCTGTCGAATCATTATTATTTTTAACAACCTCCTGTACGTATTTTTTATTCTTATTCGCTTGACAATTTTTATATTTATTTTTATTCTTACATCCTACAACGAAATGATTCGGTTTGTGACAATTATTACATAATTTCCCGTAGGCCGGACACTCTTGTCGACCATGGTGTGTTCCACACTTGTAGCAATCATAAGTGTTGTTCTTACTTACAGTTTTTGTAGCCCTACTAACACCACTAGCACTTGCTTTTCCCTTCTGGACAGCGTGTACTTCTGCACCTTTATTAAGGCTCTTCATTTGATATTTGCTTGCCTCCGTAGCCCTACATTGTTTCTCTGCTGTAGCTAAGGTTAGATTCGAAACACGTAAAAGTCTTTCCTGCAGCGCAACGTTCCTTATTCCACTGACGATCTTATCTCTTATTAGGGAATCTTCTAGATCGCCAAAATTACAATTTTTTGCCAACATTTTCACATCTGTTAAAAAGTGATCGAAATCTTCATCTTCCGCTTGAGACCTTACGAAAAACTTGTACCTGTCGTATGTTTCATTTCGCAACGGCTTACAATATTCTTGGAACGCTTCTATCACCGTGTTGTACACTGCCTTTTCCTCCTCAGTTAATTTCAACGTCTGGAAAATATCCTGGGCTTCTTCACCAGCCAAATTTAAGAATATTGCCACTTTAGTGGGGTCCGGCTTCGTAGACAACCCGGACGCAGTCATATATATTTTAAAACTGTTCAAGAACTTCTCAAAGTTTTGACTTGCATTTTGATTAAACACCACACTCTTTGGCGGTTTAAACGTAGCCTCCATTTTATTTTATTACTTAGGTTACAACTTGTCTTTTAAGTTCACTATTTCTTCAGTTATTAATGGCGCGTTTGTTCTCACAATAACCTGACACCATGTATCATAATGTAAATAAGATCACACATTGGATTTTATTGTACATTTATTATTACATATAATTATAACTTATAATGTTAAGGTGAGACGGGTAAGACAAAGCAAACACACATGAGAGGCACTGTTCATGGTTGCCAACGTCAGTGTTGCCAACTGTAACACAGACAGACACACAGACACACAGACAGACATCATGGCGAAAATGGTCAAAATGGATTCAGGGGTAAATCCATCGAAATCTCGAAGTCGAAAAAAATCACGATTACAATACTTCCTTATACTACGTATAAGAAAGTAAAAATAAAACAATATTCACTGTACCTACTATTATATAATTTCAAAATTTTTCTTTACTTAGGTCTGTCAATTTCAAATGATTTTATTGTAAAATTCAAACTGGTTTAATTAGATTACAGTTTAACGTCTAACTGAAATCTATCTATGCAAAGTTGAAATAATCTGAATTTAAACTAGAATTGAAAGTGCGTCCTTTAATTAAGTTCATACAACGTAATAGATACATACACTAGTATAATTACTCGAAATACAGCTTATATTAATTCAATGTAACATGAATTTAACACGTAGTTTAAGAACTGGTATACAGTTATTAAATATTATTGGTCAAATTTGATACCTAATGAAGTTTTTCAGCCTACACAAATTAACCAACAAAAATTTCTAAATGATTTTTATGAACCACTTTTACATAAAAAGAAACAATTATAATGTGGGTAGTCGCGAAACCGGTCTGAAAATTGCAATATTTTATGTATTTTAAAGATAGACCATATTTGTATAATATCGTGGGTCTCACATTTTTACATCGTGTTTACTTTGTATTGATTTTACTGTTAGCGAAGTTTAATTAGAGATTTACAAAAACGTTTTTGCTTTAACGAAGGTGTTAATTTAGCTAATTTGAATATACGAAACCGTATTTTATTTTTATAGCGTGGATAGGTACTTTCAGATTTGATATAATTTCACTAAAAACATGTTTCGGTATGTGAATTAAATTCCTGCAAAATACAAAAAAAAATTACATATGTATTTAAAAACCAAAATATTTTGTGTTAGGTATTTTTGAAAGGTATAAAACACTACTAATAATTAATGTCAATTACTTGGAGAAAATTTATTTAAATGAGGGTATATATGGGAGAGCCCAATTTATTCACTTTGAAAGCCAAAAAAACCTTTAAATTATTTCTTATTGTATACAAACATAAAACACAGAACAACCTAATAAAAATCTAATGTAATTCCTTATAAAAATATAAAACAAATTGTCAAACATGAAATTTAGTTTTAGGCACACCTAAAAATTCCTAATGAATGTTTACCTCGTTATCAGATGGCCATACATAGCAAATAATAATTACCTAAATTGTCGAAATTATTTTGTTTTCATTCACAAATTGTTTATGACCCATATTACATTCTCTCGTATAGTTGGTTCATTATGGTAGTTGGTAGCCATTCATAACTTTAAATTTAATTCATAAAACTCTGTTAGCTAGCTACCTGCCATATTGTTATATATTTGTAAATAATTTTAAGGTACCAAATAAATAAATCTAGAATAGTAATGCCGTTACATTTTAAATTCCATTGTGTAGCTTCCTACTTACGGACAAGACAGAGAAACAATTTAAATATTAAAATTGAATGTATTTGTATCAGATTTGTTTATAAAGGAAGTGTATAATAATACCTTACATATGGTAAGGTAATGTGATTTTATTTTATTTACAAATGGAAATCAGTAGAAGTGATATGCAATACTTCGTTGGTATTTACATTGGACTAAGTTGGGTAGATGTTTTTGCAAAAGTACCGGGGGCGGCATAACGCGGAGGTGGTGGTAGCTACCTTATTAGGGCAAAGGCTTGCCAAGTAACCAAAGGAAGGTCGTGCTGCTGGCACTCGCACTAATGCAGACTGTGAATTTCGCTGATAAATAATTAGAACGGAGCAAGTTTTCTGCTTGATGTAGTGAGATATAAGCAAAATTTCCGTTTATTGCTGATGACCATAAATAGCTTCAGCAATTAGGTTTTCTTCATTATGGATTTTTGATAAAGACGGTGTTTAATTTATGGCAGAGTTTTTAATTTATTTACATAATTACGTTATGTCAGGAAGTTATACTTCTTTATTTTTAGACCAGTTGACAAATAAATTGTTAACAAGAGCAAGGTGTAATTAATTTTAAGTTGTTTTGTTTCATTTTGTACCCCCTGACAGGCACGGACTTGGCCACCATCTTGAAAAAATGTGTGAAATACTTACCAATTAGTAGGTATGACGCAATCATTATTAAATTAATACTAACTTTTTTAAAAGAACTTTAACGAAATTAAAAAATAATAATTTCGTCTTATGGGTTATTGATTTTTTGTTTTGTAAAGTCCACTTTTAGTTATGTGCAACTGAAATCAAGAAATCTGATAAATAGACGGTAGAGGAATTATTCAAAATGTGTGCAATATAAATATAATATCTATCAATAAACTTATGGAGTCTATTGAAATTCTTATAAGATGAACAATCGGTTATAATGAACAAATTCCATTAGTCATTGGTCAAGATTTAAAATTAGGAGAATATAGATACTTACTTTACTGTTTTAAAGTGTCTTTATATTGTTTGATTTTAGAGACCGTTTCAAAATAGGTAGGTACCAAAAAAATTCAAAAATCCTCAAGATCTTTTAATGAAGGAAGAAGAAAAATCATAATTGCAAAAATGCATTTAAAGATAGAGTTTAGTTCTCTTTATAGCTTTGTATTTTCTTCAATTTTAACTGCATATATAAAACTGGGGTTAGCTTTATTTCATAAAAGAAATTTCATACAGATTCACGATCTTTCAAGCTCTCAAAATCGAAAAAAACGATCATAAGGTCACATGTAAGATTAACGAAGTTTAACTAAAAATTAGGCACAAACTTGTATTAATAAAGTTCGACACTTAATAGTTA
The DNA here is from genome assembly GCA_963942485.1 of Pediacus dermestoides. Classification (NCBI taxonomy): domain Eukaryota; kingdom Metazoa; phylum Arthropoda; class Insecta; order Coleoptera; family Cucujidae; genus Pediacus; species Pediacus dermestoides. The sequence goes on from OZ012625.1 coordinate 10,614,769, forward strand.
TTTAAGCATTAAGGGAGGTAAGTATAATATTTATAAGTTTATATATTAAATTTTTCCCATTTCCGAAGTTCACATACGACGAGTTGACAGTAGACATAACTCTATTAATTAACACAATTTTATTCGAAAAATTGGTACACACCCATTATACAATGTGCTCTATTTAATGAAAATATTGCCACCTTTCTGGCACTTCCGGTTATACCGGATGTAGACACAAACTTTGTTATTTTAAATGGAACACCATGTATATTTTTGAATTTTTAGATTCTACACTTCATTTTAGACATAAAAGTATTAAGGTTGTATGGTTCTAACATTAACGGTATTATAATTATTTACACTTTTTCATTTTTTTTTACAAAAACATAGATGTAAATAAAAATTCGAATCTTGACAATGACACATTTTCTCCAAAGTTTTTTCTTACGTTTGAAGTAGGAATATACAAGCTATAAGCTGTTATAGTTTTGGAAAACTTGCTTTATACAGGGTGTTAGTGGCTGTCCGTTCATTTTTAAAAACTTTGATCAATGATAACTTTATTTTTTTAAATGGAACACCCTATATATTTCCACATTTTCGAATTCTACACTTAATTCTAGACATAAAAGTATTAAGGTTGTAACGTCTTAAAATTAACGGTAGGTATTATAATTAATTACGTTTTTTCCAATTTCCAAGGTTTTTAAAAATTAACGATCAACCATAAGCACCCTGTAGATATAAAATAAGTTTTTCAAAACCATATTACCATGTTTCTTGTACATTTCTACGTCCACTAAAATTTGTGTTTATTTTATTAAATTTAATATTTTTTATTTTTATTAATTTATTTTATTTATTTTAATTAAATAAGTATGTTTCTTCCAATTTTTTCATACAAAAACTTAGAGTCAAACATTTTCACATTTTACTAATGACACGTTCTGTCAAAAAACAAACCAAAGTTTAATGGAATCAGAAATGTACAAGAAACATGGTAATATGGTTTTAAAAAACTTATTTAGTACAGGGTGCTTGTGATTGACCGTTCATTTTTAAAAAACGTAAGTAATTATAATATCGTTAATTTTAAGACCTTACAACCTTAATACTTTTGTCTCGAATTAAGTGCAGAATTCGAAAATCTAGAAATATATAGGGTGTTCCATTAAAAAAAATTAAGTTATCATTGATTACAGTTTTTAAAAATGAACGGAGAATCACTAACACCCTGTATAAAGCAAGTTTTCCAAAACTACATCGGCTTATTTCTTGTATATTCCTACTTCAAACACAAGAAAAAATTTTTGGATAAAACGTGTCATTGTCAAGATTTGAGTTTTTATTTACATCTAGGTACGCTGTAAAAAAAATGAAAAAGTGTAAATAATTATAATACCGTTAATGTTAGGACCATACAACCTGTATACTTTTATGCCTAAAACGAAGTGTATAATCTAAAAATTCAAAAATATACAGTGTGTTCTATTTAAAATAACAAAGTTTGTGTCTACTTCCGGTATAACCGGAAGTACCAGAAAGTTGGGAATATTTTCATTAAATAGAGCACATTGTATAATGGGTGTGTACCAATTTTTAAAACCAAATTGCGTTTAGTAATAGAGTTATGTCTACTATCAATTCGTCGTGACACCCCCTTCTGTATAATGTAAAAACTTATTTTTAGCTCAAAAGAAACAGGTAGACTTTGAAGCCTTGTGTCTATGAAGACAAAATTTGAATTATATATTCGTTATTTATCTCAATAAACGAACACAGAAAACCAAAACAAGATAATTCAATAATTATAGTTAGAGAATGAGTGTTTCCAAAGTGGAGAAGGCAGCAAAACTTGCCTGTGGATCTTTACTACCGGAAAAGTCTAAGAAACGGTACGAATTATCATAAATTATTCAAATATTAGTGCCAAACTAAGAAGTAAGCTGGGGTCCCGGAAATCGCATTGTTGGCATATTTTTTGGAAAAACTCAAAAATTAATACATCAGCAAGTTTGTGTATTCTAATATTACTATAAACATAAATTATTGAAATATTAATTAATAGTTATTAGTTGACAGTCATTCAAAAGCACCAAACTTCCCTAGGCATGTAAGTGAAGCTCCTTACATCCCGTTGTCCATAACAACCAATAGTATTTTGGTAAAATCAAGTGACGCCCCTATCAACAATGTCATTATAACCTAGTGACTGAAACGGGAGTGGGAAATAGTATATTGTAATACAAGTGCGGAAAACGCATCATGACAATACGAGTGTGAAATTTGCAACGCGAACGAGTGCTGTAATCACACGAGTATTGTCATGGGCCATTTCCGCAAGCGTGTTACATACGATTTTTTCTACGAAAACGTGGAATTCGTAAAAAATATAATTATTTGTAAATCTTTTTCAAATTAAAAAAAACATCAAGTGAGTTTGTTGTCATAGAACTGAAAGCTCATAGCTATTGACAGTTTATAAATTGTGTCCTGTCATCGAAATAATTTTGATTTTGAGATCAAATTACGTGAATATAAACATGGAGTTTCAAAACTAAAGCGAAAGCGATGAACTAATGTGCACTTCTCCGGTTGTTAGATATTAAATAAATGTTACAATTATAACTAAATGTAAGTACTTCTATATGTTTTTGTTTGCGTGCGGAAAGTTTAAAAAATGTGTGCGGAAAAAAATTTCCGCACTAATTTTCCGTAGTAGTTTTTCAAAAGCCTACTTTCAAGTTCGATTATCTTGTCAGAAAAAACGTCATTCCGCATTTTCGTAGAAAAAAGTACTTTTAAGGTCTGTTTTTTTTGTTGTGCTGGTTTTTTAGTCGATGGTTATCTTTATTGACTCGCAATTAAGTACTGAAAAACTGGCCCTAAGAATATTAAATAAGTTAGTGTTTAGTAAATACAGTTGTTAACGACTTCCTAATGAATCAAATATTTATTAAGAAAGTTAAGTCGTTATTGAGGTAATAAAGCCATGGAAATCAATTGATGACTTTCGTTATAGGAAAAATATTCTATAGCAAACCGTAATACTCGAAAGCGAGCATTTCTATAAAATTAAATTTAGAGGCTGATCTATTCATTAAAGTCAAATAAATTCATTTTAACAGAACCATCACTTAAATAAAATGCATTTTATCTTCTATGGAATATATCAAGAGAAGAATAAGGAAAACAATTAAAATATAAGTACTAAAACATACTTGGAGTGAAGCATGAAGTTAATAAAAAAATGAAATAAGGTAGAGAATTGAGTTAATGAGTGAATGGAATGAATCAAAATTAGAGTTGTAACCACTAAATTCTCTTTACCTAAGGATACAAAAAAAGTTATATTGGTAAAAAAATAGGCATCTCAATTTTCAAATTGATATCAAGATCTTTTTGTTACTCTATCTATTAAATGTGTAAAATGGGGAGTTACTTTTTAGGTACTGTGGGAAAATAATTTCCAGCCATTTCGCCAGAGAAAGTAGGTTGTATATTTTAAAACTTCTATCTAAATGTACATCCCATGTGTGAAAATTGGCAAAACTATTTATCCATATTACATCTGTCGTTCATGTTTGACCATATTATAAATTTAAATAATCAATTCAAAATTTTTGCAATATTTGCTCGTAAAATTCTCGTCACCTAAATATCGTCAATTAAGTATTTAAATGGTCTACAGCAGCTAATAGATAAACATAAATAAGATTAACAGGAATATTAAATAACAATTTAAAAGTTGTAAAAATTATATAACCAATAAAGGCATTGACCGACTTTAGTTTATCACTAAAACTTAATTAACTAAATGTTTGTCCTTTAAAGTGTCAAAATCGACGGGTTATGTGTTTTAATTCCAATGTAACTCGTAAAATATTGAATAATTTCCTACTGCGACTTGTAACATGTATAAATTGTTTTAAGGTGCTAATTTTCAAGAGACTTAAAACTTTAGAAAGTTTTGGGAATCAACGCAGCTTCTGTTTTCTTTTCTACCTAACTTGGAGTTTGGATGATCCTAAAGGGAAACAGTGCTGATTTCAAGAAATAATCTTCAATAATTATCATAGGCGACACACCTATGGTAAAAAATGTGGCTTTTCATGTAGGCGTGCATCGGAGGTCAACGTATCACCCAGGTGCATATTTCCACTTGTTCTGATTTATACCCATATAATATATATTCAAAACACATCTAATACCATATTTGGATAACTAAATGAAATGTAAAATAGCGAACGTTAAATTTAACTCATGTAATAAATAACTTTATTTGAACAAATCTCTGGTTAAATCTGTGGGAAAGAAACACAAAAGAAGAGATAACATTAAAGTCTAAATAATTTCGTATGTCCACCTATTGACATATTTATAAATGAAGTTGGTATTTTTTATTTAAATTTTTTCTTGTCAATGGTTCAGGTAATATATTAGGGAATGTCTCTTAACATTGTTCAAGAACAATGGCATTATTATTTTTTGTGCGCTTCTAGCTACCTATATTTAACTTGTATTAAAACTAATCATATTCCAACACTTTCTGTTTGATTTGTTTACCTAACCTTAGAGTTAAGTGCTATAAAGAACAATATAACGTTGTTTTAGGCGATTTCATTGGTAAGTTTTCTCGTAATCGATTCACAATTTTATTGGAATGGAGTTGGAAGAAAGAAGGAAGAGCTCAGGAATATTTATAATTAATAATATTATTGATTTCACTTTTCAGACTTTTAAAAAACAGTACCATATTTTTACTAAAAATAAATCCTCCAATTTGGTCCACAACTTTGATATTGATATCTATTCATACTTTACTATGTTCATAATTTAAGTATTTGTAAATCAACAGATTAAGCAAAAGATGAATGAAAGACTAGAATATTAATTAATCCTTAGTACATACTAAAAATAAACAATGTGAAATTGTGTAACACATTCAGCAAAATAGAATAGGTACTTCTGTATTAAATTAAACTCACTATTATTAGAATTAATTAACGATGCTGTAAATCAAACATAAGCTGTGTAAAGATGATGCGTAATCAGCATTTGCAGTTACCAATGAAGATTCATTGTTATTTTATTTATGGGAGTGTAGGTTCATTTCTAGGTGTAAAAAGTTGAGACAATCAGTTTGTGTAAGAACCCATAACAGTAACTTTAGATAGGTACAATTCGTGATGACTTTAAGAAAATTTTTGAATGGATGAATTGTGGCTGATGTCTATTGATGATGACAATTGCTTACTTCTTTATAATATTATATATATTGCAAATTATTATTAGTTGAGAATAAAGGCTGAAAATGCCACTTGAATTGATTTGGGTTTGTTCCATCATCCATTAATTTTATTCATATACAAGGTAGGGCATCCAAAAACTATCTCAAAAAAATTACAACAACAAGTAATGTATACACGGTGTCCGGAAATCAGGATCAAAAAACTCGGGGAGTGATTCTACTCGAAAAGTTAATGTGACAAGTTCCTATAACATTTTTCCGAAAGCTCATTAATATTGTGGTTACAAGGCCCCAAAGTTTTTTTTTAATCAATTTATTCCAATAACTTTTTTTTAAATTTTAATAATGCCCGATTGAAGATTATCGAAAAATCTTCAAAAAAGATCCTCTTGTTGAATATCGATAAAACGAGTAGTTTTCGAGAAAAACGCGCTTCTGTTTAATGCTTGCTTTGTTAATCCTGAAAATGAGCTGTAGTTAGTTGGTATTCATTTAAGGCGTTTTTCTCGAAAACAACTTGTTTTATCGTGATGCAGCAAGAGGATCTTCTTTGAAGATTTTTCGATGCTCTTCAATAGGGTGTCATCAAAATTTAGAAAAAGTGCCTAACAAAAAAGTTCTGGGACTTTATCCAAAGGTCAACGTCAGTTTCGACTCTTTAACACTGGGGGATTTTCCTCAATTTTGGTGCAAGAATACAAATAAACATTAGTGATAAGTGTGCCAAATTTGAAACGAATCGGTACACTAGAAAAAAAGTTACTGGAAAAAATTGATTTAAAAAAAACAACTTTTAGGCCTTGTAACCCTCAGATTAATGAGCTTTCGGAAAAATGTTATAGGAACTTGTCACATTAACTTTTCAAATAGAATCACCCCCCGAGTTTTTTGCTCCTAATTTCCGGATAGGTACCCTGTAGATTTTTACGACGAATATTTTTCGCTTGAAACATTTTTTGATAAAATTTGTAGTTTCTAAAGCCCGTTTTACAGTTCGCAATTCTCCTTGCAATACGCAATACTCTTGATCAAAGGCATGCGCAGTATAGAAAACGCGTGCAAGTCACTTGCCGTTTCAAGCTCTTGCACAAAATCGGTCCGGCTCGATTTTTATTGCAAGTTGCGTGCAATTCTGGGGGAAAATGTGGTAATTTTTTTGTTACCAATCGTGCTTGTTGTTTGTTAACACTCAGGCTTACCAAGTTTAAATTTTTAATGATTATCACTGATCAGTAGTGGTTTGGTGTGTTGCAACTGTGTTATTTGGTTATTTGGCGTACTTTAGAAACTGTGTTAATATATATATTATAATAATATAATACCTTATAACTTTTTTTTGGTTGGTATCACTTCAGATATTGTCAGTTATAATTGCAATTGCGAACTGTAAAACAATTTGCAATAAAAAGTTGCAGGCAAGGTACTGCAAGGTCAAATAATTGCTGCAATACTATTGCACGATGAATTGCGAACTGTAAAACGGGCTTAAGACAAGTGCGTAAAATGGATTTCAGGCCACCATTTTCCAAGATCGAGGTGGTAACACAACTTTATTTTTCGGGACTTTTAGTATATTATTCGAGTGATCAAATACCTACTAACTTATATCAAGTTTTCAGATTTAGGTATTTGTCCTAGATTTTAAAAAATTACTGCACTATTATCTGCAGAAATAACAGCATCTATACTGAATCCGTAAAAGGAGGATAGTATTAAATGTACGTGATTAGCGAGTGAAAGGCTGTAAATAGATCTTGAACCTTTTCTAACATAAAGTAAGTCGGAGAATTATTTTTTTATTGTAAAGTACTTTGCAAGTACTTCTCACTCCATCTATTATGTATCAACCTCATTAACATTATCTAATACAAACCATTTTAGTTAAGGACTCAATGACCACTAATGATTCACCCTTGTTTTTCACATTAAGCTATTTACTATTTAGTCACATTTTGTTATTTTATTAAATTCCGATTACTGTATTTGCATTTCCCATAGAACAGAATCAAAGACAAATGAATGTAAGCAAATGTTTGTCAACTTTGTCTAACATCCATTATCAAATCTCAATTCCCAAGAATCTGTCTAGTTCATAATTACAAACTGTACTTTTCCTATAATAATCCCCACTTTTAATATGAGGTTTCCTCATACCAAAATGTCAGTCACTAAGTCAGTCAAAAATCAAACTATTATTTGTAACAAATAACAGTGAGTCGAAAATCAAACCATTAGTCTGAAATAATCTTTAAATATAAAACCAATCTTATAAATAAAACCAATATACAAAAAACCTAGTCTCCATCAAACAACACCTAAAAACTCCAAACCTCCCCTAAACATTACATTATGTTGAAAACAATAACACAAATCTCAAAATCTTTATAATTTTTTGCTTTCAGGAAAACTTTATTTGTACAGTATAAAAAATATACATATAAAAAATCAAGTTTTGGCATACAAGATTTAAGAAGAAAATCTAACCAAATTTTAAATGAGAAAATAGTTGATGAATATTTGATAAATTTATCGCTCAGCGATAGAAGTCAGTTTTTCTTACAACACGATAGTGCACGCTGAACGTCCTCATAATACGAGATCAGTTAGAGAATCGCTTAACTCAAAATTCATAGATAATAATTGGATTGGTACCAATGGACTCGTTAGATGGCCAGCAAGTTTGCCCGATTTGACACTTCTAGACTTCTTTTTTTGGGGACATATTAAAGATAATTTATATAAAACTGAAAGTAGAAATACAGATGAACTCAAAACTCAAACCCAAGTTTACGCAATGCCTTAATTCCGTGTCAAATATTCACACATAATGCACACAGAAGTGTCTTGAAAAGTGTATTGCAGTTAATGGACGTAAATTTTTGAGTTGTTTTATACAGGGTGTTCTCCAACTTGGTGCTTTATTTTTAACACGTGAATGTACACACAAAACTAATGCATTCCACAAAAAATTTTCTTAATAAAAGTTTATAAATAAGCGAGTAATTATCATTTATCATTTTCATAATATGCTATAGGTACTAGGCCAACCCTGGCCTTCTTGAAGCAAACGCATTTTTTCGTATGTGCCGTCTGGTATTTCGCAGCAAAAAATTTTCGTTTTTCTACTGGAATACCTAATATCGAGTGAGGTTGGAAGTTAGTTTGATTGCTGTGAGTGATTATGTGCAGTTCTACAGATTGTTTTATGTGAAAAAAGCTCATTTGTACAGTAACAATGAACTTGTGTGTGCAAGCTTTGATGTCCTAAGGAGAGTTCAATTTTGTGAGTGGCTTTTGTGCATAAATATCGCGGAAGAAAATTTCACTAGGTGCGTTTTGGTGTCCGATGTTTTTCACTTGTAATGGTATTAATAACACACATATGGGCTGAGAAAAATCCCCATGCCATAAAAAGTCCGTCTCCGTAGTTCAGTATTTTCATATAAATAAAATGGTAAGTTTTTATTTTTGAGGGTTTAAGATTTATTCATGCTCAGATAGTCTTATTTACATGTGAACTACATAGTGTTAAATTTAAAGTCCCTGTATAGATATTAATTTTAGATAGTGTTGTGTTTATATGTATGTTTCGTTTGTTGTATTTTCATTTTTATTTGATAAGATTTTTTTAAATTTACTTTCAAAAATTGAGATTTTTTCATTTTTCAAGTAGAAATTGAAGGAATAGACCCTACATATTATACATATTTGAAAAGAGAAAAAATGCTCTTTTCAACTAAGTCGCAGCCCATCATGACTTCCATATAAAAAAATACAACTTTATGTTATAACTTAAAAATTAAAAAACATTTTCAAAATCTGTTAACGCCATTGCATTCTCCTTAAAAAAGTGCCTTAAGAACATGCAAACGCCATTTCTCTAAATTCACAAACAACCGAAATATAGACATAAATCGAAATCTCAAAAAATCGAATTTTCGTCCATAACTCGAAAACAAACGACGATCGCTAAATTTTGACTTCGCCATTAAGAGTTTGTCAAAAAAAGAGCTCGACGTTGCGCGGTCAGATTTTCAGTATCTCTTACCCTATAAAAACATAGAATTTTGCCCACTCTGTACAAGTTATGTTCTGTTCTTTAAAATTACAACCACCGTTAGAACAGTTATCCGGATTATATAATTAAACACAAAACCTAATAACCCAAAACGATAATATTTTCTATTCACAAATTTGTAATTATAACCTACATGTTTTCTATCATTAGTTACCAGAGCAAATTGTAATTATGCAATTTATTTGCATGACGTTAGACAAATTATCTTATGAAGTCATCAGTGTTGGACAATTTATTATTTATTTAAATATGAAATAACTGAACCTTGCCAAACATTATATCACCTTGACACTACTGGAATTTTCAATATGGCTTGTTTTGTCTGTCTATTTTCCCAAAAAGTGTTTGTTCAATATACGAGGAATTGCAAAATTAAAACACACACACTACCTACGCTTAAGTTGACAAATATTTTTCTAATACGTACGTTCTTTTTTAAATACCGGATATAAATGCATGAAATTAATGTATAACACTCTGTCTGTGTCACTTATATTGTTTACAAAATGGACTGAGTAGGTTTTTCTTCTAAAAAACCAAATATTACGTGTCGCAAAGATTTCTCTTTTAGCAAAAAAATGTAGGTATTTAACAATATAAATTATAGTGTGATTCAATTATTTAAACCAAAACAAACATCACGTTAAAAAACTCAAGGTAAACTTAATTAATAGTTTGCATACTGAACTATTATAAATAATTTTTTTGACATATTAATGGACAAACTATTCCATAAAAACTCTTTCAGTCCTTTATTTTTATTTGCCAAACAAAGTAAGTGCCTACATATACTCAATATAGGTTAAGCAGTGTGGGTTTTTGTTATGGCTTTACTAAAATAATATGCCGTTTGAGTTTGCTAGTAAAATGTTAAACATGTCTATAATTTAAAAATTTCGACACCAACGATTATTGCTCCAAGCTGTTCTAATAAATCAAATGTAATCAATGTTACCACAATCATTTTTCCTTATAGTAATATTAAGATAAACAATAATTTAAATCAAACAATCCTTTCCAATTTATGTTCTTATATGGTAACTGATAACATCTTAGTGGGACTGCTTGGAATACGGTGTGATTTTTCTATAATTTACCTGTATTGTCTCATTGACTTACGTATACAACAATTTAAACGCGTTGTATTTTCCATTACATACTTCCACCCACCATTTCATGTAGTTATTTTTCGTATGGGTAGAATTAAATGTAATAAATTAAAATTGGTAGTTAATAAAAATGTAATACATTTTTTTCTGATCCTTTATCTACGAAAGTGATTTGTGTAAATCTTATTATACAATGTATATTAACTTTTAAGCCAGATTACGAAGGCTTACTTGTTTGTACAGGTAGTAAATTAAAATATCTGCACCTACGGATTTTTTTATTTTGATTATTGGTTTACTAGTGTACAAATTGGATGTGTTAAAATGTAATTTGGATTAGAATATGGTGTAGGTACGTTCATAAAAAACGGTTAATCTAATAAATACATATGGATTGTAATTGAAAAGTTTTCGGTACCAGTTGATATACTCGTAAGTGGGATGAAATAATAATGTGAAATTAATTAGAAAAAGAGTAGCTAATGAAATGGTTATGGAACCACGACTAATTAGGTTTTTAATAGACTATACTCCATAAATATTTACTCCGCTTCTTATAATAATAATAGCTACTCTTTTGATATTGTTAGCTTTTTCATTTAATACTTTAATTCAATTTCTATCACATTCATAGAAAAATATAGATATCACAAGATAGGTTCAAGTACCTAAATTCTAAATTGCACGATATACATTTTGTGTTATTATAGTAGAAATAGAACTAAGTATGATATTTTCGAGATAAACCTCATTAGTAGTGTGGAAACAATCAAATTACAAAATACCCGTTTAAGAAGATCTGGAAGAAATCAATCAAAATCTTTGTACTTAATAAAAATGGCACAAATTGTTTTTTTAATTTCTATACTAACCAATTTTTTTTATCAAATTTGGTTGACGATTTTCAGATCTAACTCTGAGCTGCCAACTAACGGGTGTCGAATAAATCTTTTAGTCAGGGCGGCTATGGAGTGTTTTGCTTTTCATTAATAAACACAAAATTTAAACCGTTACAACCTCATCTCAAACAAAACGTCATTTAAGACGACACAATTAATGTTTTATGATGGTTAGATAAAAATTATATTTTTTGTTATTTTTTGTGTTTATTAATGAAAAGAAAAATACTCCATAGCCGCCCTGACTGAAAGACTTATTGGACACCCGTTACCTTTAACTTTGAAATTTTGTGAACAAATAACTATGGTTTTTGCGAACAGTTTGATTTTGAACGTTGAAATATTAATAAAGATGGTTATCTTTCTCTAATTTAAATTAAGGGTCGATTCTGCAAGCAACATAGACCCTTAAAATTGAACATTTTGCTTACAGAAACGACACTTAATTTAGAGAAATAAATTAGAGAAAGATAACCATCTATTCAGTGACGTAACTATACAAATGACAATTTCTCAGAACGGGCCCTTACCATCAGGGAATTTTTTTACATCTTTTCCCCCCTCCCCCTAACAATATTTGTTGCTTCGAATTTTGAAGGGATGCATTCGAGGTTTTTATGATTTAAATAACTGAAAAATCAGCTTTTTCACTAATAACTTTTTTATCGTTTCGATTCTGAAAAAATAGTCAACACAGCTATTTTTTTTTGGAAACAATTTTTTTTTCTTCACACCACTTTTAGGGGTCCTCTGATGCTCGGGGCCCCAGACAACCTAACCGGTTAAACCGGCGGTAGTTACGCCACTGCATCTATTCTGTATGTAAAATGCTAAATTTTAACGCCAGTTAAGGCAGGAAAACAAAGAGAGGTATTAAAGAATTTAATAAGTTAAAAAGAGACAAAAAATAAACAGGTGTTAAAATTTTACATTTTGCTTACAGAATCGACCCTTTAGTCCCCTAAAACCTTCTGGATCCGTCCCTCTGTTAGTACATAGATATCGTAATAGATAATTCAAAAAATAGATGATGACATAACATAAATAAGGGTAACGAGCATTATTTAAAAAGTACTTACACAAATAAAATTAAAATTTTTTAAAAATTTGCATTAATGCTGCAACTTTGAGGTTTATGATGAGAATTTCACATTTCGTTCCTTTAGCCCTAAATTAATGTTGTTTTTTTGAGGAGCTTCGTATAAGTAGAAAGTTATTTGCTGGACTGATATGTGTACTTACAAGAATAATTCAGAAAAAGTTAGATACCTATAAATTTACAACTCCAGATTTTATTTTATTGTATTTTTAATTGTTAAAGAAGACAACGTAAAAATATGATATTTTTATTTAAAATCTTTAAAATACCTACATAACTTTCGAGAAATACTGGAAAATGATATTTAAATTAACATTTTAATTAATTACCATTCTTATTAGTTATTACCTACAAACTATGTAATTGGTTGGACAAGAACTTATGTTGTTTTTATGTTAATCATTGTACACTAACTTTAAAAGGAACACAATCACTTTTACCTTGAAATGTAAGCATAAATTATGAATACTGCCCTAATGTATTTTTTACATTTTGATTAGCGACCTAATTTAATGCATCTGTATAATTTTCAGGTGACACTTAATTTAAAAAAGCAAAATACGCATACTGTATTCCAACTACACATTTATTTTAAATTTAACAAATTGGAAAATTGAAATTATACGAAAGTAAACTGTAAAAAATTTCAGGAATAGCAAACTACAAATATTCTACTATTTAACAATCCCAATCCACAACATGCAACAAAACAAGAAATTATGCACAAACTAAAGTCTATTTGATGTTTTCTTCATGTAAATATTTAACACCTTGCACTAAATTATCGGACCTTAAAACTTTCTATACTTTTTTGTAACCCTGTATCACTCGGAACGATGACATTTTTCATTAAACGTGGCTATAACTTGATGTATATTAATTCATATAATTATGTCCACATATATACTGAACTAAATATAAAATTTGCATCTGTAATTGCTAGTACTTCCTACGTCTATTGCTATTTTGTTACGGTTCATTTTCGAAACCTGAAAGGACCGGATAATTTACCACTACACATTTTATTGGAATGAACTGGAAATATTCTACTTAATATAACACTTATATTATTATAAAATAATAATAATACCGGGTTTTTGCACAAAACTTGTTTAAATGCTAAATTATGACTTAAACGAGATATTTTTCAAACCCACATGCTGCTGAAACTTTAATTTCTAAAATGTCATTTACATTAGCACCTATTCAATCTTTTTTTTCACTTGATGAATAATATATTTTTGTTTGCTGGTTGGTTAGGTAGCAGTTACATAACTTTGATGTGCTGCGAAATTTCTTATTTAAACCAGCCTGTCAAGCTAAATGCGAAATTAATTCAATATAAATTTCGAATATGCAAACTGTTGCCTGGTGCAATTTATAAATGAAGTTGTATTTTTTATCATTAGGTATAAAGATACCCAACAGGTTTTACATGATTACAATTAAATTTGCAATTCAGCCTCACGATATATAAGACTATAAATACATATTTATCACTACAATTTCCATTATAACTTGCATCATTTGCAAGAAATAAGCAAAAATAATAATAAGATTTGAATATGCATTTTGCAGTTCGTTGATCCAGAAAATAATTAATTGAAACTTTGAAACAAATGTATGCGTAGATTGGAGACGGCATTACTTTATTATAATGGGAATTGCAGACGGGAACTATACAGAGATTAATATGAAATTATGTTGTTTAGTACTACAGCCATTATATGAAATTAAACGACGATTAAACGCTTAAGGAAGAGGTTTTTAAAAACCAATTATGTATAGGAATTTACAAAATTTACATCCGTCATTATTAAAAATTGATTAGGAAGTATAATAATGTGTAATGTTAATGAGGTTATATTTATTTTATAGGTTCTACTACTAATAAAAGTAAAGTAGCTTGTTCACAATAAAGTTTATCTGGCCTTTCTGTAATTTAAACAGTATGCGGTATCGTTACATGAACTTCATCAGCATTAATTTTTAATTTTTTTCTTCAATTTTATAATAAAAACATGTTTATGTCAACGTTCAATATACAGTGTGTTCCCGGATGGACGCAATGATAGAGGTACAATGCCAAAAGCTTCTGAACAGAGAAAAACGTATAAATTAGTTTATTTTTTACTGAACAAATACAGTTGAATATTGTCTTAGTTACAGTAACTATAAACATACTCATAATTCCCTTGGGGTTTACAATACGGACGGGGGCTTCCATGTGTAGATCACGAATCTGAAATCATTTTGCGTGGGACTATTTTCCTTTTCGAGGTATGACTGTTTAAAGTTGTGACATTTTTACCATTAATTTTTGATATTGTATTTATGATGGATGTCATCTAATTTAAAAAGCAGCAAAATTCAATACATTAAAATATAACTCTTTACTCTTGTAAGAAATAAAATTATCTATGTATCACGTTAATTATTAGATGTTAGTAACCTCGGGCAACTTATACTATCCCTCGGGCCTAATGGCCCTTTGAATTGTAACCCCGTTGCCCTCGGTCATTAACATCCTTATAATTCCCTTGATACATAAATAACTATTACTTACATTAATTATTGAGCTTCTATTTAATAATCATACACTGAAAAAAGTAAATGTGTATTTTTACTATGATAATCATTGGCCACCAAGTGACTAATGATAATCATAGTAAAAGTACGTAACTCGGTAAAATTACATGTTTCACGGGATTTGACATAAAATATGTAATTTTAAAATTACATGAATATTGTAATTGTACATACAGAATTTAATTTTACACTGTACATTTACATAAAGCTTGTTCTTTTAATTAATTAATTACAAAAATATTTCATGTTATTAAAATGTTTATTAACGGATTTAAGAAATTAAAAGTACAACTCTAAGCTAAACTTAAATATATAATTAATAAAATCTACGATCATAACGATACATATTAATTTTTAATAATTTTCAAATAATCTATAGTCATAATCATAAGGCTAATCACCCTCTTTTTTGAAGATGTCTTTTTTTTCGGTCTTGATCCTTGATCAGGGTGTATTTTCAATAAGTAACGCTGGATGATCTCCAGTGGGATCTCTTTGGGATACGCCAAATTCAATATAAAATTTAGGCCAAACGTTACATCCAGGGCAACACGGAAGTTGTCGTACCAATGGTAAATATTTTTTTTTCCATGATCACGAAGTACTAAACTTGATTATCATCCTCTAAAAAATGAAAAATAAATGAGTAAAATGTATTTTACAACGAGCCTAATTATAACTACACAATTTTTTCAAATTTTAACTATTTTAAGGTTTTATTGCTAATCTAGACTTATGCAAATTAAAATATGGAATATTCTTCTGATTAAAAAAAAGCACTTCATTCATACGTACAATACAGCATTTATGGAAGGAATATTTACAATTTCATTTTCATTAGTAGCTAATGGGTAATCTAAAAATATTAATAACTTTAACTATATGAAAAACTATATAATTAGTGATTAATAATTACTTACCTTATACCTTTTCGACACCTAAATAGTAAAAGCACAAAAACAATTCTCTTTGTCTTCTAAGTTTTCATCAACTAAACACGGAATAATATAACACAGCGCAGATAACGCGGCGCAGACAAACTATGTAATTGGTAGAATTACGTAAAACCTGTAATAAAGTACAATAATTCTTTTAGATATAAACTGATTTTTTCCTAAATTCACTTACATTTTTATGTAATATTACAATTTTTTTCAAATACAGATAACTTTTACTTTTTATTTGGACTTTTACTTATACTTTACAACAAAAATGTAATTTTCACAATGAAATACTTAAAAAGTGTAAATTCTACAATAAAAGAGTAATTTTTACAGTTCTAGTTATGTAAATTATATGTAAAAGAACATACCTACATTTTTTTCAGTGTACTCCAATCTTTTCTTATTATTTTATGACAAAATAATTAAATTAAAGCTAATTAAATTAAAGAAGATGTCCAAAGTGTCCTTCCTCCATTTCGGTGCAAGCAGTGAATCATCACTGTAAAGAAATTCGGGTTCTTTCTAAAATTCCCCCAGTTTGCGGAATGGTTTGCACGCCTAGATCAATCCACTGTCTTAATTTTTCCAGATTATTTACACGCAGGTTATACACAAAACTTTTAAATAACCCCAAAGAAACAAGTCGAGTGGACTTAAATCAGGTGACCCGACAGGCCATGCAACAAGTCTCTCTTCCTATACATCTTTGATTGAAGGTCTGGTTCGAACGTTCCCTTACAAAATTTAAGAAAAGTAGGTAGGTACCTACTATTGTTTTTTAAATTAAATTACTACTACAGTTTCTTTGTGTAACAGGTTGCAGTTCAAAATTCATCATTTTAATATTGAATGGAATACTTTAGGTAAGATTAACGGTAGCAATGGGTCTATATCAAGAACCCATCCAAATAAACCATGTTTTCTTAAAAACCTGACAACTGTTAAAAATCTAATCGTTGTTGTCTTGTCAGGTTTTAAACGTGTGGGTTTTACCTGTTTTACCTGTGAAACGTTTACTAATTAATTAATGAGGCAACATAATGAATTCTTAATTTTTAAATAACCCATTTCATCAGTGTTTTGATTGATTTATTGCTTGCCCAAACAGAAATTTTTGGTGAGTTAATAGCCAAATATGGGCATGAAGCTATAAAAATATATATTACTGATATAAAAAGCATCTTAAAGGTCTAATGGATTTACATAATAACATGTGGAAGGTGGACACTATAAATAACAATTCATTTTTATAATGTTTATATATTAATTTTGGTTTGTCAACGGAATTATAGATTTCTTTTGATTTAATCGCATTACGAAAATATTTCTGATACACAGAATCAGCTCAGCCCACTTTTGCTATTATATAAAATAAAAATCTTCTTTGAATTTTATTTTATTTTTGAGTAATAGGCGTTTACGAGCATTTGATGCAAAAATCTTGTTTATCCCATTGAGAGTTAAGTAGGTTATAACAGGTCTCTATTTAAATTAAAAATTAATATGTAAATTCAAGATTAATAAATTTTAATTTTAATTCTCCACTTAAATTTCTTGAAATAAATAATTGCAATTTAATCTTAATGTTATTCCTTATAAGGAAATTTGCCTACACGATATAATTGAATCAGAAAACGATTTAAATAATTTATCTTCCTGAAATCGCTAGCCATATTTTCTACGACCAACAAACACGATTCATGAGTTACAACAATAGAAGCAACTTAAAAAATTTGCAGTTTTCGTTGACATATCTCATTACTAACAATAATACATAGTTATAGATGCATGATAGGTAGACATGACAGGTGTAGAGACAAGGTTATTTTTCTATTAATATTTAGCAATGTATTTTGCATTCCTGCAGAAGGTGTGAAGATTCTGCCATGGCGGGAGAGTAACACCGTGATGAGGAGGGGAAAGGAACTGAGATAGAACACTGGTCCACCCACGTGCACACTTGACAGCTCCACGCAACATTCTGGTCACTATTTTCATGAAGCTGTTCTGCAAACACACCAGCAGACGGCATTGGACAAAGGAGAATTCCACCGAGCCCTAAAATTCTAAACCAAGAAAAATGTTGCATTGTTTTATGAGCGGTTTTTGTAGGTGATCCATAATGCGAATATTATTAAAGTGCTTTCTAAATACTGTAAATTCTGTTTTTCTAATACAGGACAGATGTTTGTTCTAATATTGATCGTACCACGTTCTATTTATCATTTTTAATTTCAGGTAATTAATAAAAATAAATAATGCATATTCATGCCGTTTATAGTTTTATTTATTTCAGAAAAAAATTTTGAAACGTCTTTAATAATGAAGAAAAGACAAAATTGTGCATATTTTGTAAAATGTGTGTGTGTGTGGAAATGCATGGCAATAGTTTTTAATTTTTAGGTTTTAAGAGACCAGTAAAGAATTTTTACCCAACACTATGCAGTTTCCTTTTTGTCTATTTTGTTAATTTTAGTAGAAGTTGTCGCTATTAAAGAGTACTATGCGATGGTTACTATCGTCAAAAAATATCAATAGGAGACTAAAAATTTCCTAAATATGAATTTATGTAATTTATTTCTGATACTACTATTTGATTTTCATTAAATATTCAATATAAGTACCCCATTTTTCCTAAAGAGGATATTTGTTAAAACTTAAAAATTTTATTTTTAACAGTTTTTTTTCTTATCTTGTACAAAAATTATATTTTAATATCTATTACGAGAAATCCAATTTTTTCAAAGTTATGTAATCGAAATAAAAGAATTAGTTAATTTTTGAAATTTGAGAAAGAACTTTTTTACTTTAGATAGTTCTAATTGTAAGGGTCACAACATTTTTGATCTTGTTCTTATTATTTGTACAATTGATTTCCTGGCGGCTGTGAAAAAAGGAGTGGAAGATTTAAAATGTTCTCTCGGCTCATCAACATGCAAGCAAGATATTTTCGGTGTCGAAACACAAAGAATTAGTGTTCTTTCATTTATTTCGAACTACTAAGACAGGAAAAAATTTTTTGCGAAAATAAAAGTTTAAGTTTAACATGAAAGCTCTTTTCACAATAGTTTTCTTCTCATTTTTTTTGCAAAACTGTAAGAGATATAGGCAACATTGTGTAGTTAAATTTATTATATATTTTACAAAACTATAAGAAAAAGAAGAAAATTTGAGATATATAGTATTTCTTAACAATGCGACGTTCTATCCTTAATAAGTCAATGATTTTTGTAACTGCCATTAATTTTAGATAAACCTTATTGCCCAAACTCTTTTTAATAGTTAGAGTTTTTCGCAATATTATGAGAGACAGATGCGAATTAAGTTTGATTATTTTTTCCTTTCCTGACATTCTGTCTAACAATACAGCAAATTTTGTGTTTACATTTTTTTTTGAGAATGTTAATGATGAACGCTCTTCGGGATTTGCAATAGTTTTGATCGGCTTTTTTGATAAATTAGAGGAGTATAAGATAAAAAACAAATAGTGAGTTTTATGCATTTACTGCAGTTACTTAACAATAGACTGAATGCAAGTTTGGAAATGTTTTTTTTTAATATTTGGCAGTGGCAGCTCGTAGTCATTTAGTCGGGGGAGGCAGTTAAAAAAAGATGCGAGCGTAGCGAGCCTAAAAGCGCCGCAGGGTAAATTTTTTTCGTGGTTCAAGGTCATCACTTTTCCGGGTACTTTTTGCTTAATAATCTTGCTCACGTCCCATGCCTGGTTGCCTTGATAGGAAAGTTTTTTATCATGTTTTTATGAAATTTAGGAAAAGGAGCTCTTCTTGGTCAGTAAAATATTTTGCATAAGACCTACTAAATACAAACTCTTGGTTACAAAGAAAGATACAAATATCGATTAATCTGTTTAAAATTTCTGTATTTTTCTGACTGAATCATTAAATCTTTGAATTTCGATTTGACGAGCTGAATCTAGGACGATTATTATTTTGTTTGGATAAAAGTTGTAATTTACACATAGATCTAATATGCTCTTGACTTTTTGAATGTATCTCAATCGAGCGACCTAAATTTTTCAGGCAGTCATAGCCAAGTTTTGACCAAACTTCTTCACCCCGAATTGAAAATAAAACACATGGCCAACAACACAATTTTTTTAAAATGAAACTACCCGTTAACCATTTACATTTACTGTACCAATGATTAATAAAACTACGAGGCGGTTTACCCTGATTAATTAAATACTTACTTAGGTCTGGATGAGGAACCTCTAAATCTTTGACGAACAATTTATCATCGTAACACAGCCGATTAAATTTAACTTTTATTAAAAAGTCAACAATTTCTTTACAATTTTTAATATTTGTTACAGTGTCACTTCCCTCCCCTTCCATTTTAAGAATAAACTTTTGTTTGCACACAAAAAAACATAAATACCTAACCTGTTTCACCTTACACTTGCACACGCAGACACACAACAAACAACAACTGTTACATAAAAAACACAGTCGTAAACGCTTGTTCCTTGTTCACAACAGATTCTTTCATGTTTAAAAAAAGGTGTTTTTGCCTCCAACTTGAATGTGCAATGACAAAAAATAGTAGTAGTAACTAAAACGCAGACGTAACAATCGTAACACATGTTCACCACAGTTTCGTGTTTAAAAATAAAATCGAGGAGCGCCTCGCAGCCCAGAGCGCAAGTGCGAGTGTGTGTGACAACAGCACAGGCAGAGGTGCGATACGAGTCGTAAGTGGTATAGAACCACAGATGAGAGAAGTTAACGAATATTTCGAGCATTTCAATAGGGTGGCGGTTAATTCAAATTCTGATTCAAAATATTTATCTGTAAAAATTGTTAAATTAGATCTATCTAGTATCTATAAGTATTTTAATAAATTGAAAAAAACATATTTGTAAAATAAAAATAAAACAAATTAATCTCTATAGCGTAGGCACTGCCTCCCCTGCCTGGCATTCTATCCATATTAATAATTTTAGAAATTACTACATAAATTTTAGACAAAAATAAATCTAGACTACATTAATCGTTTAATATGGTTTTCGTGCGATTATTTAAAAACTATACGAGCTAGATGCAAATTTATTAAGTTTGATTTTTTTAAAAGTATTTTCACTTTCTATAATATTCAATTTCTAAAAACACAATGATTTTTCTAGCTATAGGTACCCTAACAACTTTTTTCTAGTGAATGTCAAAGATGGGCGTTATGAACCAATTCTGAGTTTTTTGCATTTTCTAATTTCTGAAATTCTCTTTTTTAATAACTCAATAGTTTTTTGGACTATACGACAGAAAATTTACCCAAAACAAGGGTGAACGTATTTGTTAGAAATTTGGAAATATTTCTGTAACAATTAGAAGCGAATTTCTACAATTAACTAGTTTTTTCTCAGTCCTACAGCCTACTAACTTGGTTTTGGTCATTGGTACAATAATTTTAGTTAAAACTTATAGTCTGGACTGTTTTTAATAGTTTTGGATAGTTTTTGTGAAGTTTAATTGGTTTTTCACATTCTGACATTTTATTTCTAATAATTGTAATAATTTTTATAATTATGATAATTTTTTCCTTCAATTTTTCAGATGAACTCCTTTTTATCGATTGGCAATCTGCATTTTTCTGGAACTATAGGAGATATTTACTAAATTGTAAGGATTTTTGTGTAAAGTTCATTCTTTATTAAACAGTCCAACGATTTTTTGAACTACGACAAACACCCTCCGGGTTTTTACTTTTTACTTCATTTTCTTTAATGCCATCAAAAAGGAAGCAACATTCGACCATAGTTTATTAGACAAACCACCTTTAATTTTCGCTAAACTATCGACTGCTGAAATCCTGACGATATAAACGGTGACACCCTACCCTGTATATGAAATTATAAAAAAAATACGAATAATTTAGGACAAAAAGCGATGGTGCTACTTTTACTAAATATTTTACAGGTACAGTATTGAAGAGCTTGATCAATTTTTAGGTATAAGTTGAAATTAATACGCCATTGTAGCAGTAGTTTTATTACTGATATATAGTTCGTGCTCAGATCACATTAACATAAAAATTTGTAGATCTATAAACAGTGGAACATTGATTTAATTACAATAATGCAACGATTGTTGTTATATTTTTCTGTCCCCTTATTGGTCCACTAGTAGAGATGTGATCCCAAATCTCCGCTCTAGACCACTTATTGGCATCAAATCCGCGTGCATGAATAAACTTCTAGTGTAGGAGCAGTTAGTCCAAACCGGTAAGCCCGCCCTGAATGAAAACCTACACATTCTCAAGTATTTACGTGATTAATGCAGTAAATTGAGGCATGCAAGGCAGAAAGGAGACGTTTTCTGTTAAGCGGATTGTGTAGTCGTTTATTTTTTGTCCAATTTGGACATATTCAATAATTTTTATTTAAATTTGTAAAATCAACAAACAATGCCATCAGGCTATAGGGACACGAGCTGCGCGGTTTGAATCTTATTTTGCCTCGGTGCGCGCTCGGGATGTGTTGTTATTATTGGTGATTTTATTAAAAAGAAGTATTTCTGTAATAAGATAAATTGTGAAGTGTCTTAATCACGAGTGACATCATGTTGGTAAACTGTTAAAATGGATGACTATAATGTTTTGCAGGTAATTAGGTTTTGTATTTTGCTGAATTAGGCAGAGAGATGTGTCTTAACTCTTGTTCATATTTATATTTAGAATTAGAAAAGTACTAATTAGCGTTACATAAAATTATCGTATTGTGTTAGTAGCAGCTTGCCGCAAGCCAGTAACAATAAATTATTTTTAATTACAAATAAACATTTTTATGTAGGTATACCTGGTTCGCTTTAATTTTATTTTAGCTAAAAGCACACGTTATCTGATTATAGATGGTGATATATCAAAGAAATTTATGAAGATATGTTATTAAGATGAATTTTTTTACAAACATTTAATTGTCATCTGAATCTTGTAGATATATTTTAAAATATTAATAAATGAACGTACAAATATAGTTTAAAATAAGGAAAATTAGTTTACGAACACCACCCACGATATAATTTTTTTTAATCAAAGGAGAAGAGAAATGTTTTAGAACCAACTGTTATGTTATTTTTGCCAAAATATTGGTAATGAATAATGTTATGTTACATTTGAAAGTATAAATTCCAAATCACATTAAGTTATGTTGTCAAAAATAATTAAAGTTCGAAATTTCCATGATAAAGAATGTCTAACTAACAAAATAATTTTTACAATTTATTTTATACCTACATAACTAAAATTACAAAAATAAATTGCCTGAACCAGCCACAAATCTAAATTTAAGCGTTCCTGTAACAACAACACTATTTGCACCAAAACAAAAATAACTTTCTTAAGGAGTTTATCTCAAATTTATCGCCCTTTTCCTTTCATCTGATATCCTAAATAAACATCCTCAAGGCTGGTGATTGGGCCAAATGGAACTAATAGATTTACGTTTTCGCTATTTAAATTTAAATTTCCACATGCAATTATCACCTTCCATATTCAGTGTGTCAAATTCACTTAGGTACATAGATTGAAAATAATAATTTTAAGTAGGTAACTAACTCCGTCACAAAGTTCCTCTTCACAATTCAAGTGTTTTGTGCTTGATATTCAGGATATTCTACTAGATAACATGTAATGAATTTCTACTACAAAGTACAAACCCAGACTGTGTTTTAAGTTGAATTAGTACATACGAGTACTTACTACATTAAATTTCAAATTCATCTAGTGACCTAATGGTGTATGCTACTGATTAGCGTATAAATTTGAATGTTTTTATAAATCTAGACTTTTTGCTTTTACTTATTGTGTAATAAAACATAAAATTTAATTGTGTAGATAGTTTGTCATTAAGCAATCAAATCTAGGAGGAAGTAATTACTTAAAATTGATTTAATAGACTAAAACAAGAATACATTAATTTTTATTATACTATATGCGACAAATTAAAATGGACGTTTTAGATTTTGAAATTGAAAATCCGACTTCACATGACACAATATTCACTTGGAAGGTGATGATTTAAATTAAATTTTAATGCAAATTAAACTGCTTTGAAAATGTCAATTTATGTAATAAATATTATAGTTACCATGAAATTATTATTAAATATTACATCGTTAATACTAAATTCTGTAAATAACATACTTCGAGGGATACAGCGTTGTAAAGTTTTTTTCTACGAAAAATTTTCGCTCCATTGCTGACAACCTCTGTGCCCTCTGCTGGATCCCTGGATCGAGCTTATCCCCGATTGTTTTGGACTTTTTATATATGTTTCCAAGAACCCTATCAAGTATCAAAACCTCTGAACTAAAAGCATGATTCAGACCAATTTTGCCTGGAGATTAAACAGAAAGTGTTGTGATGATTACATAAATATACTCATATTGCACCATTTCCTTTGAAATAATCTTGTACCTACTCAAAAGTATAAAATTTGTGCAAAAAGATGGAATGGAATTGCTATAAATAGATAATGGAAATAGAGAAAAAAAATTATAAAAAATACATAAACTATAGCTGGTTTTAATTGTCCAGAGTAATAAAATCTGGTGGTTGTAGTTATTTTTTGTGGTTTTGATTATTAGGAAAGGAAAGCAATTCCTCTATTCCCTAATTTAAGTGAGGTTTGTTCAAAATTTGTGTATTTTAGATAATATCAACATGCAGGAGACTAAAATGTATGTTCTACAAGTTTAGTGGAACTAAACTGCTGGCCAATTGAAACGTACCAAGCGAATTTTTAGGTTGAATTTAAAGTCAGGTATTTTGAAAACGAGAAAAGATATCAACATGCGGTTTTCAGATTTCAACAGATAATTTCATTGGGAAAACAATAGTGTGGCCCGATTATTTTACTTTGAAGTACGTTACTATCTACAGGGTATGAAAGAAAGTCGTCTTTTTTTCTCAAACTTTACAACTACCGAGATTTCACAAAAAAAAATTTTAATTTTATTGATGTCCATTTTTTTAGTCCTTGGTTAATGGGGAAAAAACCAGTTTCCCAAATTTTTGATATCGCTCTTATTTTATAAGATACCGAATTTTTTATTAAATTAAATATTGTTGAACAGGTTTTTGCAATAATAATTATGCTGCCATTTTGAAAGCAAATATCATCATGTCATATGTCGATGTAAAGGTAATTTTAAGTAGAATCTAATTATTACGGAAAAAAATGTACAGGGTTGTTTTAAAAATTTTTGAAAGTTAGTAGGTGGCCCTTCCGGTGAAACCGCAAGTATATTTAGATTGTTTTAAACGTCAAAATGATTATTCCTTTCAACAATCAAACCATGCCAAATTTCAAATTAATACAGTTAAATGTAACAAAATGGTGGGGGTTGTAAAAGGATTTCGTGGCCGCCCGGTATACACGGATATGAGCAAATTTTTGAAAAAGTGAAAAACCCGTTTCGAGGATATAAGTCACTGAAACCAATGGTGAACATAAACTAACTAAATTCCATTTTATTCCATTAAGAAAATAGCCTCAAAAAATGAATTAAAAAAATTTACCAATTAGCGAACGTGTCCGATTTTTGATAAGCCACTGGTTGCCAATAAATTATTGAAAGTACAAAAAATGTACTTTTTATAAGAAAGCCATTCATAAGGTATCATAATCACCTACAGAGATTGGTTCTTACAAAACACAATACGGCCGAACGACAAAAAACAAAGAAAAAGTCAAGTTTTCAGCAAAAATTCGGTATCTTATAAAATAACAGGGATATCAAAAATTTGAGAAACAGGATTTTTTCTCATTAAGTAAGGACTAAAAAAATCTACATCAAAAAAATATTTAAAAATTTTTGTGGAATCTCGGTAGGTATAAAGTTTGAGAAAAAAAGACGACTTTCTTTCATACCCTGTAGATAGTAATGTACTTTAAAGTAAGAAAATCGGGTAACACTATCGTTTTCTCAATTAAATTATCTCTGAAATCCTGAAAACCGCATGTTGATATCATTTCTATTTTTCAAAATATTTGACTTTAAATTCAACCTAAAAATTCGCTTGGTACGTTTCAATTGGCCAGCAGTTTATTAAATTTTTTGGGTATTTTTTTATAATCAATGTTAGTTTGACTGTCGTTTTCAAAATATCGTTTTATTACCAATGTAAAGAAAAAAACACTAAAAATTAAAGAATTTGAATTTTGCAAAGTTATGCAATACAATTAAAATAAAATCCCTTTTAGTTGCTCAGGTAAAAAAAAAACAGACTGACTACCTTGCAGAATAACTTGATATTTGTACAATATGTAAAACTAATTCTACATTAAAATCTACGGATTTACAGTTATAACGACTATACGACGTCAGCACCATTAATTTCTTAATTCATCTCGATCACGCATTGAATTTTTCGTTTCCTTCGGCTAAAGCGTAAAGCTCAATCCAACACTCTAAAATGTTCTGAGATGGGTTATAATTCCAGTCGTTCTTAGCTGGATTCGCTATAGAAATTTTAATCCGGGATGGAGTATTAATTTTAGATTAATTAATTAATTAATTATGGACTCATATCTAAGAAAATGCAAACTATGGAAGTGATTATGTATCGAAAATGATGGAAAACACATTGTTAACTCGCTGTACCTAATTTGACGTTTCTATTTCTATAATGTTTTGTATTGGAAAAATGTTAAATTACAGAGATTTTATAGAATGTATTCGATACAAAATCACTCCATTAATTTTCTTTATAAGTGGTGCTGAAGACGTTAATGTGTTTGTGTCATATATAAATTGTGTTCTTTTTTCAATTAGGCAGCATTCTGCCCGTTTTTTTTCAGTTTGCCCTTATCATGTTGTCGTTCCAGCGTTTTCCTGGGCGACTTACTGATCGACGTTCAATTGGGAAATGTTCTCTTGATACTGTGACCATCTTTTTATATAAATAATTGTAATAATTATTATTGAAAAACAGCGCAAAATAAAAAACTTTCATTACTTCTACGACTCGTGTGGAAGCCGAAAGAATATTTACAGACAAATTGGCGTTGATACCTAGAACGGGTGTAGATTTGTATAGAGGACAAATTTCCATATAATAATACTATAATATTGCAGACCATTTGTACTTCTACCAGCAGAAAATTTGTACTAAAGCACATTGAGCAATCAAAACTCAAACACAACGAATCAAAGTGTTTGAAAGAAGTTGGTCACAGACTGTGCTATCAGTGAAGACAGATAATTTGTAAATTTTTATAGAGTAACTCAGCACAATTGAATAAATAATATGGTGGTTAAATCTAATTGTTAGCTTTCAATCGCTTATATTTTCGAAACCATTGATCCCTCAGGTTTCTTAAAAAAGCAAGTCGTCTCAAAATTTCAAGACAAATATACCATTAAAAGAACTGCGAGCGTTCTGGAACACCCTATATTCATCATATGGAGGTTCATTAAACATCTAAAAACATATACAAGTTCTATATTGAACTTTTTATGGGTGCACTCGTGCTCTTTTAATTTTATGTGGTTATTCCTGTTTCTTAATCTAAGTTACGAAATTTTATAATATTATTTACAAATACTGACCGATAAAATTAATTCACAACTTAAATAAACGCTATAGCTTTGTATCGCTTGAACTGATTGTAGCCCAAACTTTAGGTTCCATCGAGCATTCATGGAAGCAAATCGGGATACGAACAATAGTTATTTATGTATTAAGGGCATAATCAGGAGATTATGGCAAGAGGGAATGTTTAAGTTTTTAATTTCCCGAGGGCCATTATTGACAATTATTCCCGTGGTATATACAACGTTTTATTCTATTTTAGTTTCTAAAATGTTCAAAAAATATTTAATATTTCCGGCAAGTTTGTGACAGTTATGCCGATACAAATTTTAGTGTTGTCTAGGTAAAGTTGGTTATTTACGTCTTAAATACATCAAAATTGACAGTTTGTTTTTGTCTTAACACAATGGCAAATATAGTTCGCAGCCGCAATCGTTGCTTAGCAATTTTTTTATTAGTCGGGCCATAAAGTCCATTTTACGTCCGCATTTGTGGGTCTATAAAGTAGATTCTGGGTCCAAAATAGAATAAAAACTCGAATATGTAGTTACTACGAACTGTTTATTTTGAATAAGTTTAGGTAAGGGGGAATTATTAATGAAAAATATAGCGTAGAATAGAAATATACAAAGGGCTCTAATTGAAAATGTAAATTTTTCGATATTTTAATTAAGTATTTAAAATTCAGAAAAAATAATTATACTATAAATATCTACTAAAGTACATATAAATTTTAGGTATCTAAAACTATGACCAAAAATCTTAAAAATTATTAAGTTGTAATAGTCTGCTTATTTTTATTTTTTATTTTCGTACAGTTCAGTTATCTATTTGTGCTGTTTTCTATATACAGGGTGTCCCAGTTTATATCGTCAGGATTTTACGTCGATAGTTTAGCGAAAATTAAAGGTGGTTTGTCTAATAAACTATGGTCGAATGTTGCTTTCTTTTTGATGTACATACAGGGCATTAAAGAAAATAAATTATTTTAAATAATTTGCTATAAATCAATAACAAAAAAAGTTAGTCTTCTGAAATTTTGCATAGATCTTTTTTTTTGTATTTTTTTATTAATAGTGGTTGCAATTATTTTATTTAGAACACAGAGGCGTGCGTACGGGTTTCTTCAAAAACATTTTATTGAATAAAACGTACACCACTGTTTTTTTTGCAGCATCAATATGCAGAGAGTATTTTCCATTCAATTTAGAATTTTTTTTGTGTCTTACAATTTCTTGATAACTTAACTTTTTTTTTCTTATTTATTAAAGAGGTTCTTCCCTATTAAATTTCCGAAAAAAGAATCAGTACAAAGTTGTAGAGAAAAATATTTCCTACAATTTTCCTTTTAATATTTTTTTGATATGGTCAATATTTAAAAAGATATTCAACAAATAAGCTGCAAATTTTAGGGTTAGGTACTACTTACTACTACTACTTACTACTCTTTCCCCAAAATTTTCAACTTATTTGTTAAATAACTTTTTAAATATCGACAATATCAAAAAAAGTTTAGAAGATAAGTTGTAGGAAATATTTTTCTTTACAACTTTGTACTGACTCTTTTTTTCGAAAATTTAATAGGAAAAAAGTTACCCAATAAACAAAAAAAATCCAACCCTTAATTGAGGGCTGGTGAAGGAAGAGCGGGGTCTACGAATACACAAACTCAGTTTTAAACTCTCAGGGTGACCCTCTAGAAGATTCTACAAAAATTGGCTGTACGGTAAAAAAAGTCTATGTAAAGCCTTTTTTTCTCCCTTATTTACTGTACTATTAGGTTATTTTGAGTTAAGTTATCAAAAAATTATAAGGTACGAAAAAGTTTCTAAATTGAATGGAAAATACCCTCTGTATATTGGTGCTGCAAAAAAACCAGTGGCGTACGGTTTATTCAATAAAATGTTTTTGAAGGAATCCGTACGCACGCCTCTGTGTTCTAAATAAAATAATTGCAACCACTATTAATAAGAGAATACAAAAAAAAGATCTATGCGAAATTTCAGAAGGCTAACTTTTTTTGTTATTGATTTATAGCAAATTATTTAAAATAATTTATTTTCTTTAATGGCCTGTACGTCAAAAAGGAAGCAACATTCGACCATAGTTTATTAGACAAACCATCTTTAATTTTCGCTAAACTATCGACTGGTGAAATCCTGTCGATATAAACTAGGACACCCTGTATAATATGAACCAAGCAGTCGAAAAATATAAAACAGAATTCTGGTTTTGTGTAGGTCTAGATCATTCGGTTTTAATGACATTTTCCTTTATAGATATTTTTCCCTTCTGCTTGGAAACAATAGGAATTCCACAATAATTATTATTGTTGTAGTATTCCTTATATGTCTCGAAATTGCTCAACTCGAAAATGATTTGTTTTATTCAGTGTTAAATTTATGCCCAATTATAAATAGATGTCAAATAGTTATAACGTAATAAGAAAGAGAAATCCTATATGTGTGTGTTTTTACTTAATAGCATCAGCAGCAACCGGGTATATTCAATGCTATTAGAAAATGCGTAGGATATTTTAATGTTCATCATATTAGATACTTATCTATTATTCTATATTGGGTTGACTATAATGTTATAACGCAAGAAAAAACATCATTAATAAAGTTTTAAGAATGTTTTAAAAATTACCATTATTAGCCGCTGGAAAAATGTTTAATATGGAACTTTATCAATAAGTGTAGGTAACTAAAATTGGGATTATCTGATATTTTATTTGGTTAGAAAAGTTGCCAGTGACACAGATTACAAATTTAGAAATACAATAATTTTCAACGTAAATGTAAATAATTATCACGTTATGTAATTAACATTTCCACATGGTTTGTCTATACCTACCGTACTTATGAAATTGTCCATATTTCATTTATATACTGTAATTTAGAAAAATATTTGTGGGAATCTATAATTAGCAGGTAGGAAATAAAAAAAATATAAATTCTTTGTTTGTTTCATCATATCGTTATTATTTATACGGTGAGCTCGCTTTATCATGTATATAGGAATAGTTCTGAAATAAGTTTAATAATGTCTAATGCCCGATTTTTCATCTCCCAATAATTTTATTTTTCAAACAAATTTGCTGATTTTCATTGTTGTAACAAAGGGAGCTTATAGAAATTCATTTCGTAAATAAAGTTATTCAGATGTGAAAAAATGAGATATTTTAATATTTTAAGGTGCAGTAATGGTGTCGTCCAAATTTGTTTGTTGCTTGTTTCTTAAAATGAATGAGTTAATTTCCAGTCTAAAACACGTCACTAAATTTTTATGTTCATAAATATTTAGATTTGAGGATAACTCAATAATTTGGTAATCTTCATAAGTCTAATGTTAAAATGAAAAATTCGAATGTGTAGGTAAATTTTGATATGTAGAGTTCAAAAGGGGACCTTTTCTTCAGAGTCCAAGAAACTTTGACTAACTACTCGACTTAGCAATACCAATCTAACTTAGAATTTAGCTAGGATACAGGAATCTTGTGTATTTGAAGAGATACAGATTCGTTTAAAAGAGGCCAAGTTGCATAACTTGATGCCCAACAATATCTTAAAAAGAAATCTAAGGTAACTGTTGACTAGTTTCTGAAATATCTGAAAAATAACTATAAAATCAGGATATCTTCATTCTCCCTTTGTGAGGATATTTTGAGTTATTGAGTTACGAACGTATTTAACAAGGTTTGTAAAGTTAGGTCAGCTCGTGGGTCAAATATGTGACATATTTTTGTCAACTTATCAAAATTATTCTATTCAATCAAAAAGACGCAATTCTTCAGGGCTGTACTGTTAAAAATCATAATTGTTTATAATGAAATTACATAATATTCGAAATGCTAGAAAATGCCAATGTAATAAAAGTTAAGATTCAATAGTGAAAGAATGTCTTGGGGGTATATGTCTCACCACTCCCACCATATATTAAACTCTGAAGTATTAAGGGTTGGGGTACAGTTTTACTAAAAGAATTGCTTTTTCTAAAGATAATTATTTCTAACAAAAGAAACTTACCTTTTGTTCCGCTTAAAAATGTGACTGAACACTTCCAAATCCTGCAAGATGACTTACCTGAAGAAGTCCTGCGGATCGGTAGATTACTTAGAATTAATTTAGATTCGTGGTCGACCAACTAGAGGAAGACGGGCAGCAGTACGTCCTCGTTATGAGCCGCGGATGTGGTCTCAATATCTATCTGTTTTAGACCATAAAGTGAGAACGAACAACCTATCCGAAGGGTGTGGCATAATCGCTTGCAAGTTATAATGGGCCGTAAGCATGCTCTTAAAGAAAAATACAGCTTTAGAAAAGAAAATTGTAGAAATGAAACCATTAGAAAAGAAATTTTAGAAAAAGTGACCCTTTAATAGTATCGAGTATGATAATTTAATATTAATGGTGTTCAAAGTTTGCTCGATTTTTACTTTCTTATACGGAGTATAAGGAAGTACTTATAGTAATCGTGATTTTTTTCGACTTCGAGATTTTGATGGATTTACACGTTTTGAGGGGCCCTGAATCCATTCTGACCATTTTCGCCATGATGTCTGTCTGTCTGTCTGTATCCACCATAACTCAAAAACGACTTATTGGATTTGATTCAAATTTCATATTTAAGAGTTTGAACAAATTTGTGGGTGCCACATTCAATGTTTTTCATCTAGCATCAAAACAAGTGACAGTTACTGAAGACATTTTTAGGTTTTTTAGGAATATCTTGAAAAATAAACAATTTATGAGATTTTTTTATTCTTTAACATTGATTTAGAATTGAATTTTGAACAAATTTTGTTTGAACTTTTTTTTGAAATTCCGTCAAAAAAATTTCAAAAAAACTAGATATTCTTAAAACACTTTATATTTCTCATAGCGCGCGTTGATATTTGAATTCGATGGTCGAGGTAGACCATGTGTCTCATTATATGGCTGCCAAACGGAAGGTCCCGGGTTCGAATCCCAGAAGGAACGGACCATTAGTTTTTTTTTTATTTTACTGGTTTCTATGGTACCGAAAACAATAATAATGAATAAATAATAGTTATTTATATTATAAGTGGGATATGTACATCATTAACATAAGAGTCTGGAAATTGCAGAACGAGTCGTAGACGAGTTCTGTAATCAGACGAATATGTTAATGTGTGTATATCCCACGTGTAATATACAAGATTTTATCTTCTACCGTCCAAATAATTAAAAATGAATTTTGAATTTATCTCCAGCGACTTTGCTCAGTAGTTGTTGTCAAGTTGTCGTACTGGACTACCTAATCTAAGTTGTGTAAAAACTAGCCAGCGCTACAAAACAATGAATTTGAATCATAAATTTTCAAATAATTAACCAATTTATATACCAAAAAATCTGGGACGTGCACCGTGTTATATTTATTATTAAAATATAAAACTAATTTATTATAAAATAAAACTAAAATTTTTTTCAGTTATCTAACGTGAAGTTAGGGTTTTATCTAGGTAGTTACGCTATTATAAAATTCTCCAGGTTTCAAAAAATCAAACTTAAGAGTATGAAGTGTCATTACTCAATGTTAATAACAAATTTTAATGAATTAAACAATATATATTATATTATAATTAGACATTTACAAATATAAACTTTCCTATAAAGATACTAAATGGTAAAAATTGTGTTATAACTACTTGTAAGAAAGAATTTTCTTGTTGAAATTTCAGTGTGGTAATGATTTCTTTAAAACACATGTTGCGTAATAATCTGACTTACCTTACTCAAATTAATGTCAAATCAAGGCTATTATGAATTAGTAGTAGATAAATGTGATTTCATACCGGGAGATTTTTTTAAGTGAGTAATAGGTCAAAAATCTAAAATAAAACACATTTTTGTCGTAAAATTCGGTTATAAGGGACAAGGACAGATTTATGCGTATTGCAATAAGTGCGACAGAGACTATTTGAAAATTGCTGGAAACCTTCAAAATTTTTACAAGAAATTTAACTTAATTTCTTTAGGAAAAGTAATTATTGTGATACTATCCGTAAGTATAAGAAAGTCATGTGTTGGGCACATCAGATATTTTAAAGTTAAGATTTAATGAAAAAGTAATTTTTACCTTTTTCCCTATTAAGGAGGAAGTGTACATTAGCTTCATGGCACCGCGGATAATGAAAAAAACGATCCCACAACTGCATCAGAGAAAGGAGAGGTACTTTTTAGTGCAAAATTCGTAGTTGTGATGTTGCCGCGTTTGCATCATCTGTTGGTTGCACTCGTAGCCACAAACACATTTTTTGTATATTTTTTCAATTATCTCAAAAATTAGCGAGTGGAAGTTGTTCAAACTTTGTAGGATTCTGTAAAAAAATTAGGAGCTACGCACATACACGTCACTGGTACCATTTCTTCAATACCTTTTTGACAATTATTCGTATTTTCCATAAAGTGCAATGTTAATTTAATTTGCAAACGGAAAAGTGAATCGGCTTAAAAATTTTTTTGTGACTTAAGGAAGTCTCTATACCAATTTTCATAAAATTGGTACCAGTTTGAAAATACTTACAGTTCCTCCTTAAGTAACTACAACTACATACACTAAAAATCTTTTGCAATGATTTTTTGGTTAACTTCCAAACTTCTATTATTCAAGGAAAAATAAGGAGTGATTCTTGAGAGTATCTTGCATCGCCCTGTATACTTTCTTACTCCCAGAACAGCTTAGTTATCGTGCAATCATCGACTTATTGTTTGCAAGCTCATTTTTCATAAGTCAAATCTCATGGTGTGATGAAATTTCACTGTGAAAAATGTATTTTCAAACATTAAACCGATGATTATTCGAAGACTAATCTCGATTAATGTACAAATTTTATACATGGATTGCAAGATACTCTCAAGAATTACGCTTTAAAAGATTTCGAATTTTTTTTAACTTCCTCCATTTTAACTAGTGTTCAAAATGATTCTAATGATAATAACTACTTGAACATGTATTTCATTATCATTTTTCAGATCATAAATAACTATACAAATTTGGATGAAAACGTCAGTAAATTACGCACTTTCAAAGTAATTATTAAGTACGCATATCCCAAAAACTGTTTGACTTGTAATTTGATAAATTATAAAAGATAAACAATTTTTATTGGCACGTATCTAACTTAACCGCATCATTGTAGGTAATCTGTTAAATTTCTTATTCGTTTCTATAGGTAGGTATTTATTATAATATAACCCTTGCACCCAATTTCTATAAGATTCTCAACCAAAATTGTACAAAAAGACAATTGCGCTTGTGAAATAATAAAAATAACATTGCTTCATTAATTACTTGAAACACACATCCTGTCAAAAGTTTAAAAATAAACAAATGTAACCGAAATAAATCCTATGAGTGTGTAAGTTGTATTGGTGTGTGTGTGTGTGTGTAGATGTAGAGTGTATAATGTATGAAAATGCATAAAACTAGCGAGAGGAAAGGAGGCAACATAAGAACGGTTTAATAATAACTCAGAAAGGCCGGAGTTCCAAATAAGGTTCAATCTCGGATTACATGAGGTCCAAATTCAGAATATACCTAAAGTTAGAGGAGGAGGGCGCCGCGACGCTCAAAATAACTAAACTCTGCGCGCCTTGTACGGACAAAGTCGTCTTACCGCACACCGCAAAATTTTAAAAGTTTTCAACACATAAAGACTTATTACAAATTTGTGACATAATATATGTCGTGATGTGCGTAATTAAATTATTTAATATAACAATTATGATTGAGTTAAATTAGCTGTGATACAAATATCAAATAATGAAGACATTTACTAGAACTACAGCTTAGTATTATTGTGAACATGTTGTGGTGCAATGTCGGTGTTATGTACATTTTTTTGTGATTTATTGGAATCGTTTATTTTGACTACAAGTAAATTGGATGCATTGGAATGAATCAGAGTAAGTTTTTGTAAGAGGTGTAAAAATTCGTTTATAGTACACTTATTAGTTTTTTTAGATCGATAGATAGATAGATTTATTTAGTCAATTGCGTTACATACTATAAATAAAAATAAATACATAACATATACTTACATTGAAAAGTCACCATACGCTTAAAAAAAATTAAAAAACTTACAAAGTAATCAAAATTCTAACATAATTTTTTTAGTACAATTTACTTAATCAATATTTATATTTATTGAGACGATATTTAACGAAAT
This sequence comes from Pediacus dermestoides, assembly GCA_963942485.1. Classification (NCBI taxonomy): domain Eukaryota; kingdom Metazoa; phylum Arthropoda; class Insecta; order Coleoptera; family Cucujidae; genus Pediacus; species Pediacus dermestoides. The sequence continues at coordinate 10,650,464 of OZ012625.1, forward strand.
ATCTTGCTGATGGACCATTTAATGTATTTTCCTATTTAAAGATTCCAGTTTTCATACCTAAGTTGGACCAAATCAAAAGCGAAAGGCAACTAGAATTATTTCAAGTACGAGTATTATCTACAAATTTTAAATAATAAATCAATACACCAGACAGAATATTAGACCAGATGGAATATTTACATCTGCAAAACTATTACTATTAAAAAATAAAGGATGGAATTTCGTTAGTAAATAAATTATTTAGCTGATATATTTTAAATGTATGAATATAATTTCATTGTAATGTATATTAAATTTATGGTTATAGTTACACAGTTGATTATTTAGTCCGATTTTTAATAAACAGATAAAGTTGTAGGAAAATTATAAAATTAAATTCGTTGGTATTAATCTGTAGTTAACTTACTTAATTAAAATTAAAACTGTATTTACACTAATTGATTTTTTTTCTAATTTTCCATTTGATTTGGTTGTTAACAACAATGAATTTCTAAGGTTTCGAAAAGTCAAATGAAAAGTTAGAGAAGTGGGAGTTAAAATGGATTATATCAACTTGAGAACATTTTTATTTATATTTTAAACTTATAACTTAGCTTATTGTTATTATTAGGGCCGTAAGTATTTATTTTATTTTATTTTATTTTATTAAGACTAAAATCTTATTTGTACATATTTGAAATTTCTAAAGTTTAACTAACTGTTATTCAAATAGTACTATAGATAAGGATGGTGCATTTACATAATATATTGAACTAATCTTTCCTTATAAATTAATTTATTTTCTAAATATATTAGAAAATTTTTAAAAATTGTTGATGGAAATAGTGAAAAATACTGAACGCAAAATCAGTTAAAATAAATAGAAATTAAAGGGTCATCGATCTGGAGCAGTTTGGTATATGAAATTAATAATTACAATAAAATAACAATAGAAAATTAGTAGTTTGTATTTTTTGTAAATTTTATTCAAATGTTTTTGTCTTAAATTTTAATCAATATTTTTCTTTTAATAATTGTTATTTTAGGTCATCCTTAACCGAATTGACAGAACTAACAGAAATGTTATAAATATACGAAAACATTACTAATAATTTTCTCTTATTCTCAATTTTTAAACAAAACGTCAGATAAAATTAGAATTCTGAGATTGATAATTTGGTTTCTTCTCCCTGTTGCAAAAAAAATCTAGAAACTCTTCCAATTTACACTTTTTATTTAATATGTTCTTCTTTTTTAGCAGAGCTTACAATGCAATCCGAAGAAGTAGAAGACGCAGTAAGTTGTTTGGAAACAACGCCACCTTTAGTCGAAATGACGTTCACAAATAGCAGGGAATCACTATCACCAAATATGAAACAAGAACCATCTACAGATGATGCAAAGTACGTGACTTTTATATTTATTATATTTGTAGTATGAGGCATGCTGATCTTTTGAAAAATATTCCGGCGGGTATTTCATCTTCCAGATGATTATCGCGATGGATTATCGGTTTTTGAAGTACACCCATCGAATACTAATAGTTTTATTTGCAATTTTAAGTTATTTATCATATTAGTTGATTTGATTACACTTTTATCAGAAACATAGTAATTTTTTTTATAAATATATATAAATGCATCAATTTTTTTGTCATAATATTATCGTTTTGAAAAATAGACTATTTCCTTGTATATCATGCCCAAATATTCAAATCTATAGTACCTTTTTTTAAATTAAATATGTTTTTTCGTCTAAGACCACGTGTTCATGTTTTCTCTATTAGATACAATAACTATGAGTATAATGTCCCTTATTTTAAATTTAATTTTGTTTATTGAAAAATATAGGTACAGTATTAGAGGATACGCTGAATAATAATGCATTAACCTGCATTTTGTGTTCTTTTAACAAAATGATGTTTCTGGTGGTGGCTTCTAAAGGACCTTGCTCATCTAGAACAACTAGCAGAAATATTGTCACAAAATTGAGTAGGTAGCTATATCCGATGTATCTATTCACATATGGGAAAAATATAGTAAACAGCACTTAGTCTCCTCCTACAATTGACATTTAGCATTTTACCTTTCGTTTAAATTATAAAAAATCTAGTGTTTACGGAAATACAAGTACGCGAGGCTAGTTTAATAAAGTTAAGGTAAACTAATATTTGAAGTAATTTTAGTATCTATTACATGCCAGGGTCAAAAGCGCAGTATTTTTGAAATGAAATGAAAATTATGTTTTTATTTGTAATCGTTCACTAAATAATTATTTGTAGGTCAAGGGCGTAAAGTGACACTTTTTTCCATGATTTTGTGCGAAATCATACCTTTTGTTGTGAAATTTTAAAAATTCAAATTTTAAGAAACAAAAGAGCGGACAACAAATAAACATTCTTTTTTTAGCCTTTAAGGATATAAAGCCCTTGGTTGAAAAAATCTGCTTGAAGCCATTAATTAACTATTTCAGATACTAGCAGTTGAAAAACAAATTTATTGTGAACTCAATCTATCTACCAATTATTTATACAAAGTTTTAATATAAACAATCAATCCGATTTCAAAATCGTTATTTAATTTGATCCAAAAATTGTTTCAAACAAAAGAAGATTCTGTTTATGTGCATTAGTATTTTTAGAAGTTTTTATCGGATCAATAATGCCAAATTGTTTATACTTAGTAGATTAGATTTTGTTAAAATAAAAAAAAGCTTGTAAGAAAGTGGGATGATTCATTTTTGCCATGTGTTCTAGAATTCCGTTAGATTTTTAGATTTTACGTGTAGGTAATCCTTAAATATTTAATTTTGTAATTTACTCGTAATTATTGAAAAAAAGGTCTTTTGTATCGGTTCACAGATATGATTATTCCATAATTTTAAACCCTTCACATTTTTGTCGTGCTGTAGAGAAAATAATTATTTTCTGCTTTATTTCGTTTATTTTTTTAAATTTACTACTTTTTGTGTGATTAGTAATCTTTTTCGGCACCAAATACACGCCGTATGGATATAGCCATTAAGTTAGTTTAACAATCTATAAATATGGCCTGAACTCAGCTTGTTAAAGTTTTAAATTAGCTTTGCCGGTATATGTTACAAAACATGCTTTTTATTGAAAGTTTACTACTTATAAAAAAAGAAAAGTAGGTGGTGATATTTTAGATAAAAATTCCTGCACAAATTATGCTAAATAATAATTATATCAATGTTTTTTTGTCATTGTATATTATCTATTAAAGTTAAAGTATATTAGGAAATGTTCTTTTTTTATACATTCCTAAAAAGGGCAAAAAAGTAGCAGTTTTTTGGAGATATGAAAAATTTCTATTAAAATTGTATGTAGGTACATATTTTTATTTTAATTGTATAAATATTCTTTAGAAAACTTATTTAAAATGCATAATATTGATATTTGCCACATTTTTCAATTCAGTTGGTGGATGATAATAATTTCTTTTTAAAATTTCATAATTTGATTTAATTACATTAAGCTACGAATAAAACCCGTCCTTATACTTATTTTTATATTTTAGGTTTGGTTCTGGCTCCTTGACAAAATTTGATGAAATAAATTTGGAAGATGACATCGAAAAAGTGGAAGTGACTTCCCAAGAATCCTCGGAAAATTTCGAAGATTTTCCTACGGACATCCCAAAGGAACTCCTAGAGAAACCCATATTCAAAGGCCTACCAGATCAAAATCCAAATGAATCAATCAAAAGTTGGCTTCACAGAATTACAGACATGCAGAACAATTTACAAAAGAAATTCCCTCCGTCGACCTCAAATCACTCAAACGCCGTAAACGCTGGCAGTACATCCAGTAGAGTTGTCAAATATCAAGACTTGCCCTACATGGGAGAAATGACTTTAGACAACTCGAAACCGAGGAGAGGCCGGAAACCCAAAAAGGCGGATATTTGTCACTTGATTTACAAAAATTATGGCACTATCTTTCCTGGAACACCCAACGCCAACAGTTACTTGGAACGTGAGAATGGCGCAACGAAAAAATCTAGTTCGGAAGCAAAAGACTCACATGATAGTATACACCGAAGTGATGTACAAAATCGTATAATTAGTAGCCTGTTGGAAAAAAGACTGACGCAAGAAATCAAAAGAAACAAAGAGAAAAACCACACTGCTCCCGTTAAGGACAAACCGGACCAAAGCGAACCTTTAAATTTATGCATACGCGATCTCAATCACTTAAAAATTAGATTTTTGAAGAAAACAGACAACACGTATACCTCGGAAATTAAATCAGAACCACACAGCGATGATGACGTGGAAATAGTCCACGATACATCATCACAATCCGCCAGCTATAAAATTGACACCGCTGTACCTTCAGTCACGCCTGATAGTTTAAATTTCTCTAGTCCAGATCCTGCGAAAACTCCCGATAACACTGCACCTGGTGGTTATGTTTACTGGCCTAATGCAGGAGTCTTCATCCATCCAATGGCGCTTCAACAGCAGTTAATGATGTATCAAAGACTTGCCAACAACAACAGCTATACCTTGCCAAGTCATAGTCCTAAACCACCCCCTGAAAAGAAACCTGAAACCACCGAGTTGAGAAAACTGGTTCCTAAAGCACGTCCCAAGAGAGTTGACTCTGTGGAGGAAACTGAAGGAAACCACCAGGAGATAAAAGGGAAACGAAACGCTTCAACACCAGCCGAAAAAACACCGACGAAACGAAAGCGTTCTGCCATATTTATTCCGCCCATTCCAGCAGAAAACAACGCAAACCCAGCAACTGAAGTCAGTATTTGTAAATTTAAATTCACGGGAGGCGCCAAACCCAGTCTGCAGGAAAAGAAAATGCTCTCAGTGGATTCTGGTGGTAACTTCAGATACTACAGCGGTACCGGCGATAAAAGCATGAGGGGTTACGAGTTTTTCCCAAGGGAAACACTGCAACAACAAATCAACAATACTCAGGGATCAAGCACTGGTGCTTTTTTACAAGCAAGTGGTGAAAAAATCTATCCAGTGCCACCAGTTGAATGCAGCGGTGCCAAAACCAGTTCCGAATTTCTGCTTAGTCCAGAACTTCCTGCAACTAGTTTGAGCACGATTCAGGACACCAATGTCAGGCACAAGAAGCGCAAGTCCAGGAAATCGTTGCAAAGGGAAAAACTTGAACAGACGTTTAAAGAAAAGGGTTTTCTTATACAAACTCAACAGTTGGAGTCGGCTGAGGGCGCCACTTATTGTAAATTCAGACAACTGAGGAAGTTTACGCGTTACTTATTTAGATCGTGGAAGGATTATCTTCCGGGTAATGTGAGGGAACTGCAGGAGGGTGAGCGGGTGGAAAATAACGAATTGGCGATTGAACAGGACAATATCGATAACTTGTCTGTGAACTCTAGTGAATTGTCTTCGAGTAATATGCAATAAATTGTATTATTTTAACCAAAGATTTCAGTGGAAAAGACGCTGTGAGCAAGTGCAATTCAAAATCAAAATGATATGGTGCTAATTTTAGGTTTAGGTGTAAAAAAGTACCCTTAATATAATTTATTTTTATTTTACATAATCTAGTCCTTATGATATTAAAGTACTGAGTACTTTGTTGTTAATTTAATTTTAATAAAAAAAGTTATCAAACCACAGGTGCGTTGAAAGTGTTTTTTTTCTGTTGAAACCTCAATTCAAAATTATAATAAACCATAATAATGAAGTTAAACTAATGCATTTTAAAACATTTGTAATTAAAGTGCGGAAATAATCGAGGAGCTAAATTTTTTAAGGAATTACTGGACTTTTGAAAGATTTTTAAAAACACTTAGGTCCGGTATTTCAGTGTCAGTTTAAACCAAATTTGGGTAAACTTCGTTTAGAATATACAAATTTAAAATGATAAAATTCACATTCTAATTGAAGTTTACCCAAATTTGGTTTAAACTGACACTGAAATACCGGACCTTATTAGTTAAATTTTATAAAAAAACTATTCTTTTATTTACTGTTTTTTTGTTTATCATGAATTCAGGAATAGTTTAGTGATGGAAACTTTACGGTTCTTTGACTTTTTAAAGCCCTCAAATAAATTATTCAATATTTAGGACAATAACATATAAAATGGAAAAAAATGTTAATGCCATATCTACACACTTTTTCGAAAAAAGCTATATTTCTCAAAAAAATATAGAAATTGAAAATATAGTTGCACTATTATTAAAAAAACAATAGCAGGAAACTAAGAAATTCAAATTAGCATAAATTTTAACTAAATTGTGGGTTAAAGTTACTCCAATAAAAAAATAATTAAATACGCCCACAACTGGTGTAAAAAAAAAGAACTTGAAAAAAAATACGATGGCTAACCATCAGTTCTAAAGCTGAGTCCTAGTTAAATGTTTTAATATTTGCAATTTGAAATTATATTTTTTAAAACCTACATCTTGTACAAGAAATTAAAGTAGGATGAAAATCTCTCAAAAATAGCATTTTTTTATTTTCCCTAGACATATTAGAAAATGCTATTTAATATTTTCTTCATATACAGATCGAATAGAACGTAATTTTTCAGTTAATACAGGCTAAGAAATAACCTTTCAATTTTATAATTTTAAACAATGACTTGTAAAAAAATGAGGTTTGAGACCTTAAAGGAAAATATCTTAAGGTTACGTTGCAAACTAGTTCCAAATTATCATTCACATTAATTTATATAAATTTCAGGATATTTTCAATTGTTAAGCTTCTGAGTGATTACTAAACCAACACTGTGCGAAGGGATGGGGGGAAGTAATAAATTAACATTAAAACACACTTGTCGTGGAAATAATTTATTATGCAATATCATTTATAATAATTATTATTACAGAGTAAGTATATAAGCATTTATTATCCTAGAATGACAATATTGCGCCAGAAAAACCTAACGTCACTATAATAATGAAGATTTTAATTTAATTTTATTACATACATTTTTTCTTTAAGACGCATTGTAACATTTCAATCACGAACTTTGTGAGCATACTAGAAGATATACAAATTAAATAATAGTTGGATAGTTTATTATGTACAATTTCATTTAATTTTTTATCACTCTACAAAAGTTAATCAGTATAATATCAAAGTTAAAATAAGTAATTAAGGATAAAGTAATTGGACGGAAATACGTAAATTGTGTTGTGTATTGACTAGATTTTAAAATCGAGTTTTAGTTGAATGTGAAATGGTAAACAAACACCAAAATATCAACTAAAATTATTGAAAATTTTCAAATTATTCGGTTAAAATTAGAGCCGTTTGACACGAGGCTAATTTTAGTACTAAATTTCTTCAAGTGATGCGCGCGCATATTTAGTTGAAAAATTAATAATAAACAATAGGTCTAAATTCAATTTCTTCTGTACAGCATTGTACACTAGTCCACCGCATTTACGCACATTTAGTCAGATTGTATACAAAAAAATAGAACATGCTCTAATTTATTGTAACCAGTTTACTAAATCTGCGCGCGCATAATTAGTATTAAATTTAGTACTAAAATTAGTGTCGTGTCAAACGGCTCTTAAACAATTTTTTGTCATTTACAGAAATGTTTGTGATGTTTGTTGTTATCTTTATTATTTTTTCAAAGTTAAAGCCTAAATGAAGAGACATGCGTTAAAATGGCGTACTACTTAGAATAACTTTGATACATTAATTAATGGAAATCACTAACTATGTATTTTATAAAGATTTATGGAAATTATGGAAATTAAATTTACAATTTATTTTACATCTAAAAGAGGCAACTACGGTATCATGATTGAAAATGCAAAGTTTAGGGCACTTTTAAAATTGTCCAATTATTTAAAAAGGAATCCTCTACTAAGTAAAGCACTCAAAATGACAAAATTTTCCAAATATTTATTGCAATATTTATAGACGTTTTTATATCATAGAAGTTTGATATGTCCCTGAACTTATAAAAAATACTTGTATAGGATAAAAAGTAGATACGAAAAAGTAGAGTTTCGGCGAAAAATTTAAGTTATATTGCTGTTATTTTTTACTTTATTTTTTATTTTATTTACGTCGAAATATACGAAGTGTGATCAAAAAGATTTCAGTTGATATTTCGTTTCAGTTGGTGTTTCAAATATTATCATTTTGACAAAAGGTCAAGTGGTATTCGACGATACAGCTTTTTTACTACTTTTTTAAAAATGGTTTTCATTAGAAAACCATTTTTAAAAAAGTGGATGTGTGAATGGAATTTGCTACAATACATTGCAACTTTCTTCAGTTATTTGTAGGAAAAATATTTTTTCCATCAACTATTCCAAAAACGAAACAAAATAGTATATTATGCAATGAGCAGTTAATGATAGCTATTAAGACACGAGTATGAGAATTACGACACGAGCCCTAGGTGAGTGTCATAATGAATGCGAGTGCCTTAATAGCCATTAAATGTGAGTTGCATACCCTATTTTTTTTACGACGAGTCAAAATAATGAAAAATATGAAAATCAATATTATGGCAACTTTATCGTAAAACAGAAATGTCAGAAAATCAAAATGAACTGTCAATTTTTAAATTTTAGATCTGTCAGATGTTCATGGCAATATTTGATATTGACGGAATATTATTGGTTATAAACTTGTATTGTAATGAATCTCATTACAGTACATGTAGAAAATGTCGAATAAATCAATTAGAGTATGTGAGTAGAAAAAACATTTTATATTAATTTTGAACAAAAATTAGAAAAAGCAGTTTCCTCTAATGTGAAAACTTTCGGATCACACATTTCCTTTAACTACTAGGTAGTTGACAAATACATTGTGTATTGTACAATATTTATAATTTTAGAACCAATTTGAAATTACATACATTTAGGGAGAGGTTAAGAACAAATCTAGATTTCGTTGGTCCTAGTTATTTTAACATTACAAAATATGTAATTCGGTTATAGTTTACACAGTGCGAAGTAAAAGACGAAATCACAGTTGCAGAGGCACTCCACAATTCAAACAAGGTACTGACATATTTCTTAGACTTGTTCTTCTGATAAAAATTATTTGTACAAAAATTCATAGCGCCGAATATGTCAAGACTAGTTGTATAGAATCTTATAACAAATGTAGATAATAAAAAAGTATTTAGGCTTAATTATTATTAGATTATGTTATTTTAATATTAAGTAAAGTATTACAATATCACTACAAGAAAATTGATTGGACCCTAGAATATTACATTTCACTAAGTCCAATAACAAAGCATTTCGTTAATGTGTAATTGTGTGGAATTTTTAAGAATTTATCACTAATTATTTGATAAATATTAATAATGATTTGTATATTATATACAACTCGTTACGAGCAAGAAAAAATAGATTGTCGTAGTGTTTCTGCTGTTATAAAAATATTATAATATTTGTGTTTCCTGGTTATCTCATTTTAAAAAATGATAGAGACATCTAAAGACTAGTTGTTGCAAATTGTAATTATGAGGGAAACACAAAAAATCATAGCAGAAACTTATAAGTTATGTACATCTAAGTAGGCACAATCTAGCATGTAGATATACACGAATACGATAGGTACATGTATTCCTAATATTATGTTAATATTAAAAATATTTTTACAGTTATTTTACAATAGTGTGCCCCAATTTACCATGATTAGTTTTTTAATGGCTAATAACTATAATATTGACTAAAATTTTAATATATTTATGAGTCATGATGTAGTTCCGTTAACTGCAAATAACCATTTTGTATTTCAGGTATTCGTACAGAGGAAGTATGCAAATTTGTAAGCGTTGACGTTGACGATGGGATATTTTTTACAAACTTTACTAGACTAAAAATTGTTGATTGACTAGGCTTATTTGTGCTTTAGTAGCTGTTAATCTATACGTACCTCGAGTTTTGAATCGAATATAACAACGTATAGGTACTTTATATTATCCCAAAATACACTTTTTTAGAAAATTGTTTAGTAGTTTATTGTTATAGAAAAATGAAAAGCAGAAAATATTAGAAAATGAATTTCTTTCAGTGTTTCCTTTAACTTGATACCTACGAGTACTAATGAAAAAAATTAGAAAATGTTTATTTATTAATTACTGCCTAAGGACAGACGTCTTTTAAAAATTTGGTAGTACCATTTTTGTAAATTTAGTATATGAGAATCTACATATTCTAACACCAAAACAGTTCAATATTCTCAGGGTAATATTAATTCTATAAAAATCTATTTTTATCACAGATCGCTTTTAAATAATTATTTCGTAATAAGTAAATGAACATACGCTTTTCTATATATTTTTTTCTACGTACGTAACTAGATTTGTTTTAAAATAACGTAAATTACAAATACACATTTTATAATCTCAGCTTCTAGTTTCTTTCGTTTTTATACTAAATAGAATAATATTTACGTAATAACACGTTAAAGCTTGGTCAACTATGAACTATGATGGTACTATATTTTCAGACAGTGTCGCCGAAAATTTATGATATAACCAACATTTTTGTTACCGCTGCTGTGGTAACAAGTTACAGTTTAATTTTAACTTATGCAGATTCATCAGAATATTTCATCACATCTAGAAGAAATTATGTGATGCGAAGTACCTACTAGAAAATGCTAATTTCTTATCACGAAGTTAACTACCTGGAAAAACTGCAGCAAAAAAATCTTCATCATTTTACACCCGAACTCTTTAGTTTTTCGATCGATGAGATTCATTTTTAGCAGGTACTAAATGTTCATAAGCTAAAATTTTTCTTGTATCCTCTGCTAAAACATAGAATGGGTGTGATATGTTTATTAAACTGAATTGACGAATTTCTAAACAAAGTTTACTAACTATTCAGTAGGTAATATCATGTTATCCAATATTTCCGTTCACTAGGTATAGGTGACAAACATTAGAGACCAAGAACCATTAAATGAAAGTTGATGATTCTATTATTGATATAACAATACGAGCTTTGATAGGTATAGCATATTATGTTGATTAGAAGCGCTCGAAATGAGTTATAAGGGTCATAATGGACTGCAGATCATTTTAAAAGATGAAGATGTAGATTTGTATAAGAATAACACAGTCCCACAAAAAAAGTAAATATACCGAGAGACCAAACTAGTAAACTCTTACGTATGTTGAATCGCTAAATCCGAATCCGAGGTCGGAATTCCAAAGTTAGCTCTTGCTTTTGCCGGTTGTTGCCTTGGAAAAACTGATTTTTCGTTGTGTTTTTTGAAGTTAGGAAGGAAACGCCTGCCAATTTAGTAATTTTGTTCTTGGATTTGGATTCAGCAGCTTAAAAAATATAAAGAATGACTAGCCTGGTCTGCCGGAACACCCACTTTTTGGAGCGTGGTGGTAGGGTCTTGTAGTCTGCACCCTAAACTAGTCAATTTTTATATATTTTGAGCCGCTGAATTCGAATCCATGGTCAGAATTGCAATACTAACTTGTGTTTTTTATTACGGCAAAAAATGTTGGAAAAAGTAGGTTTTTTGAGGATAGGAAAAAAACGAGACCTAACTTCGGAATTGCGACGTCGGATTCGGATTTAGTCACTCAAAATACGTAAGGGTTGGCTAGTGTAGTGGTATGTCGGGATACCTATTTTTTTTTGTAGGGCTGTGTAATTGAACAATAACATGTTTTTATATTCCAGCAAAAAGTAGTCATCTTCATTCCCCATCTGTATTCTGTATTAAATCATTCCCTATCAAAATATCCATCAACTTGTGTGATTCAGATTTTTTTTAAATCTGCTCATTTTTTCTAGGTCTTCTTTTTGAGAATGTAGCCAATAATACTTTCTGAACATGAGCTTTTGAATAATAATAATTCTTTATTCCTTCTTTTTAGGTTATCTTAGTCTCTTCTTCTTTCTCACGTTTCCAATATTTCTTTTTTCCTTAAACTTTGATCCTCCTAATCCTCCTAATTTCTTATAGGTTTGACCTGTTTATTTACTAGTCTAGTGTTATTTAGTTGGTTTCTTTTTTATAAAATAAAAAACATCTACATTCAGTGATTGATAATTCCATTGATCCTTTATTTGGTGTAAATTAATGTATATCTCAGTATTTATAGAATTTACTGCCACTATTTTGTTATTACGTTTATTACATATTGTAGGTTTGATGGTTTCCATTCTTCTCTGTTTACTATTAGATATGAATACGTACACTATGTAGTATGCATATTCCTCATTTCTTCGCCTATTTTAATTTAAGGTGTTCTGTATTCGAATAATTGCTGATATATTTCATCTTTTATATGCTCAGCATTTCTGATACATGTAGCCATGCGATTTAAATACACTTTTTGTGGAATTTGTGTCATTAGTCAAAATATGAAGAATTTGCAGTTATTCGATTTATTTTACAAAACTTAAATGATGTTTCTTTTTTATCTTAATAACTAGAAAGACAGAAGTTCTTTGACATAGATCGCACCTTAATTTAAAAGTTCGTTTCAAATTTGCTCAAAGATTTGACGTTATTACTGAAAGATTGTCCTACTCTAGAACCGCATTGTGTTACTGGTACCATTTTAAAATTTTTGGTTAGCCATTTAGAACAAAAATGATTTGTCGTGTTTTTCTGTTTAAATAAAATAAAATTGGTAAGTACTTTAAATGGAAATTATATTTATAGTAAATAATAAATTAAGGGTAGCTGAGCATAAAACTTTTATTTCCTACCTAAATTATCTATTTTAGTAATTTATATAATAATTTACTCTTAACGTCTGCACTGTTTGGAAGGTTTTAAAGCTTACATAATATTACGCGTACTAAGACGTTATAATTTATTAAATTAGACGTAACATTAAGATTTACGAAACTATAAGCCATATCCGACTATATGTTTTATAAGTTTACCTACGTAAATTGCCGTTAAGTACGAAATAATAAATTATAATACTGAATTACGTATCAAAACATAACATTAACATTAATATCGTTTTGTCATATATTCATAAGTCTTTTGCTAAATATGATTATGTAAATTTGCATAATGCCTTGGCGTTGCTTAGAGCAACAGCCACTGTACGAATCTAAAATGCCTTTAATGTGTCTGTATGTTATTATGATATACATTCGTGGGTTATTTGCAGAGCAGATATATTACTCGAGATATGTTATTAAAATGCATTAAATTTATTGCTATAATATACTGTTTAGAAATTTTAGATCGTGATAAATCTTCCATTTTATTACTTTTTTATAATACAAAAAGTATGTAAAATTTTACATTATATTACAAAGGTCAGGATTATATTCAACAACAAAATGCGATATGTAGTAAAATGTAAAAACTTAATGGAATGAAAATGATCAGTGGTATAAAAAACGTTATAAAATATCAGCAGTTTGAGAAAATTGGTCAGCTTGTGCGAAAACATTTTTTACTAGCTAAAAGAGATTATTTTCGACTGATAGGCGCACAAGTGTAACTTATATTTTCTCAAAAAATAGTCTTTTACATAAAAATTTAATAGCTTAACTTATGGATCAACAAATATTTATCACACAGTGCATAATTAAAGCCGGATGTTTGTTATAAGTACACTTATTTTTATAAGCAATAATAACAATGTTTTTATTTTGGATTAAAACATATTTTGTCTACAAGTCTTCCATATTGAAACTAGAATTGTTAATTTAAAAGATTCATTAACGTTCTTACTGTTTTTTTATAAAGTAGATATTTGTTAACATAAATAGTTCTAAAAAGTCCATAACTTGATGATTTAAAAAAAATTATGTAGGTAATAAGGTAATTGTCCCAATTAACCGACAATTTTTTAAAGTTTGCATTTCTTTGGATTCAAACTCTGTAGGTATGTAATTTTACAAAATGTTTTTATTTAAAAAGGGACAACTGAATTAATGAATTATTTTGATCATATCGTCACAGATGGCTGCGAATTTGTTATAATGGATTTACCACTTTTCATAATAGTGCGATTTCGAATTTCCAGATTTTTTGTGATTATCAGAATGCTCTAAAAGGTCTTTACAAAATCCTATCACAAGTTTTTGGGCTCAAAACAATTCGATTGAACCAAACATACCTTAGTTTAAAAGTACTTCCTTACTGAGTTACAGGGCGTTAAAAAATATCTTTCCAAATCGTTTTTTAAGTATTTCTACAGAACTGTTTAAAGTAGAGACTTGAAATTTGGTGGGTTAATAAGTCTATAAAGAAGCTACAATGTGATGGTATTACAACCAAAATAATATTGTTTAGTGTCGTACTTATAGGGGGGACTCAGTGTTTTCTTGAATATTTTTGTAGGGTATTGAATTTTTTACAAAATAACAAGAATTATGATAGATACGCTCAAGACACGTAAAAAAGGTATACTTGTTTGACTTGCCTTAACTCAACTGTTTACGAGATATTTAACTTCGAAAATTTTTTTTTTATCTAAAAGAAAATTTGTGAGGTACCCCGTAAAGTCAAAAATATTGGATCACTCTAAAACATCTAATTCTACGTCCAAAACTAAGCATAAATGGTTGTAGAAACCGACCCCAAAAAATTTTTCGTTACTAAAGTACAGGGTGTTGAAAGATGTATTTTTTATTCGCCCTCTATCTTTTTTAGGTATATCTACAGAACGGTATAAGATAGAAATTATGCTTAGTTTTGGACGTAGAATGAGCCGTATTAGAGCGACCCAATATTTTTGACTTTACAGGGTGTCACAAATTGTCGTTTTAATAAAAAAAATTTTTTCAAAGTGAAATATCTCGCAAACAGTTGAGTTAATGCAAATCAAACAAGTATACCTTTTTTACGTGTTTTGAGCGTATCTATCATAATTCTTATTATTTTGTAAAAAAATTTAATCCCCTACCAAAATTATTCAAAAAAACCTTGAGGCCTCTTCGATAAGTACGCCACTGAATAATATTATTTTGGTTCTATAACCAACAAATAGTAGCTTCTTTATAGACTTATTAACTCACCAAATTTCAAATCTCTACTTTAAACCGTTCTGTTATTATTTGGAAAAATATTTTTTTTAGCGCCCTGTAACTCAGTAAGGAAGAACTTTTGGACTAAGTGCTTGGTTTAAACGAATTATTTTAAGCCCAAAAACTCGTGTTAGGATTTTGGAAAGACCTTTTTGAGACACCCTGTACAATTATATAATTTATTAGCTAGGCAACCAATTATACATCAGCTTAGAAGATTGAGTAGCCACCTTCATATTTTTTATTATGCTTAGTATTGTCTATCATTTTTAAAAGGAAGCATAGTATTATTAAAATCCACAGCCAACTACGATGTTAGATTCTATTAATAATAACGCTTCATTATCTTATCTCTATATTTAACATGGAATACAAACCTCCAATTGAATAATTGATGGAACAATATAAATATAATTTGTACAACATAAGATTTTTCGCACAATTATCTCAAATTTTATTTTTCATGATTATTCAATAATAGATATTATTATCTACATAATCAAATTATGGTAAGAAATCGGATCATACGGTTATTAAAGATTTACACAGAGCCATAAATTTATAATTGACTTTAAGTAACTTTATGCTATTACCTCTTATTATGTCGTCATTGCATTTTCTGACAATATTTACTTACTCAATAATTATTTCAATAATTTTCTTGTGAGACACAAAGTATTTTGACCACCTGTGCTTATAATGATTGAATGATGATTCGGTTATAATTATGCACTGTCGAATAATAAAATAACAAAATTCAAATGTCACTAAATATAATAATTATTATTTATTACACGTCATCTTCTAATGGTCGAATTGCTATTTGTTGTTTTTGTGCCAAAGTATTTAATACGTGGGTTAAGGCGTCCAATTTTTTATCCATTGTTCCCAACTGAAATGATCAACAATTAAATTCTGAATTATTAACGGAATATCGGAAAAAATTCTTTGTTATGCTTAACCTAGTTGTGATTTATTAGGTATATTTTTAGATTTTTATTCAATATATGTACTACCATACAAGTTCAGGGTTAGTTATCAATTTATGAGGAAAAGTTCTAATTTTTGTAACTTTGTATTATTGGTGTTTTTCATTTAGATCAACAGGAATTTTCATGGAAAATATTAAAATACCGTCGTAGAAAACACTAATAAATTTTTGATCCAATTACATTTAAGCATTGTTATTGTCATCTGGAGACTCCTAACTATCATAGCAACGTATCAAAACGAATTGTATAATTTAAATATACCCGCAGATGTTACAGTTGCATAGTTCTGTGCACCTCATTACTGTTATTATATTAACTTGACTGTTGAGTAATTGTACGGGATAATTAGATAGGGAATTGTATAAATGAATAAATGGACCGTTTTTAATTGGAAATTGCAATAATGTTGACAAATTTGAAGTGAGTTTAGGATTTCATACCCAAATGTTAAAAAATATACAAAGAGTTCCATTTTTATTGTTACCGGTGATAGGATATGTAATTTTAAGACAAAATTTGGCTATGGAGGTATGTCCGCAAATGTTTCGTTTTTGCGATACAAAATTATAATAGTCCAGTATATTTAGTATTTATTATTGCAATTCATTGGGTAAGAGAAATTTGCCATCTTAGGGTACCACATAGAAAGATAAATCCGAGTTTTCGACCATCAGCCTCTTGCAGTTTTTCCGCCGTCTTGAATTAAGGTGTGAATTCTTATCTCGCCAATAACAGCCGTATTTTTTATTTTATCGAAAAAACAGTTGATACCATTTTTAACGAATTAAACGAATTCTACAAATTTGTATACTTAATTGATATTTTTTTAAATTTTGCGTATTTAACGAGTAATAACGGATTAATTGAAGCAAAAGGGGGTTGAAATTTTTTTCTGGTCGGTTATCATTTTTTCCTTCAGCGCAATCGCAAAAATTTTCATGTAAAACACACAATTACACCTACAACTTTAATATGAAAAATTTTTTCATGCGAGCAATTGTTTACTTACTGCAGCGCCTGGAAATTGCACGTATCGTCACTCGGCAGTAGTACAGGACATCTAGACTTTACTGGGAAATAATTCCAAGACGAATTTTGCTTCCGATTTTCGAAAGTGTTTAAGTATACGAGCCGGAAAACACATTTTGCACAATTCTGCCCGGTGGTGAAAGGCCGCTATCTTGTTTTTAAGAGTTGTTTTAGTTTATCGCGCATAAATCGCGTATTTTCGATTTTAGAAGAAAATGTTTCAATGAAATTAATTTGTAAATTGAATTCTCTACAAAACAGACTTTTTTCGCTAATTGCAATTGTTTACAAGTTAGGTACAGCATTTTGTTACACGGGATTACTTTTTGAAATTAACACAAATAGTTTTGTTTACGTTTACGTGCACCTGTCTCGAAAAACGCGACTGTCTGAAAAAGTGCGACTATCTCGAAAATGCACCAAACACCAGCCTGAAAAATTGGAGGTATAACAAACTTGTAAACAATTGCAATTAGCAAAAAAGTTACCAGTGCAATTTTATGGAGAATTCAATTTTCAACAAAATTGCATAGAAAAATTTTCTTCTAAAACCGAAAATACGCGATTTATGCGCGAAAAACTAAAACAAGCTTTAAAAGCAAGATGGCGGCTCTTCACCATAGGGTAGAATTGTGCAAAATGAGTTTTCCGGCTCGTATACATACACTTTCGAAAATCGGAAGCCAAATTCGTCTCGGAATTATTTGCCTGCAAGGTCTAAATGCCCTGTACTATACTGCCGAGTGACGATACGCGCAACTTCAAGGCGCTACATTGCTACAGTACCTAAGTAAACAATTCCTCGCATGAAAAAATTTGTCATATCAAAGTTGTAGGTAACTATGTGTTTTATAAATTTGAAATGAACATTTCTGCGACAGCGCTGAAGGAAAAAAAATATTCGAGCAAAAAATTTTACAACTCCCTTTTTTTCAATTAATCCTTTACTACTCGTTAAATACGCAAAATATGAAGAAATATCAAGTATACAAAATGGTATCGGCCATTTTTTCGATAAAATAAAAAATACGGCTGTTTCTGTCGAGATAAGAATTCACTACTTAATTCAAGATGGCGAAAAAGCTGCAAGAGGTCGAAAACTCGAATTTAAGCTTTCAATATGATACTCTATCGATGGCAAAACAAAATTTTCTTACCCAATGAATTGCAATAATACCCATAGGAATCTGACTAACTATACTGGACTATAAAAGATTAGGTCAAAATACGTACATCTAAACTGCTGGCCAATTGAAACGTACCAAGCGAATTTTTAGGTTGAATTTAAAATCAAATATTTGGAAAAGAAGAAAAGATATCAACATGCGGTTTTCAGGATTCAAGAGATAATTTAATTGAGAAAACAATAGTGTGACCCGATTTTTTTTACTTTGAACTACGTTACTATCTACAGGGTATGAAAAAAGTCGTCTTTTTTTCCTCAAAATTTATAACTATCGAGATTCCACAAAAATTTTTTTATAAACCAATTTCTCAAATTTTTGTGATCTTTCTTATTTTGTAAGATACCGAATTTTTGCTGAAAACTTGAATTGTTTTTTGTTGTTAGATCGTATTGAGTTTTGTAAGAACCAATCTCTGCAGTTGATTATGATACCTTATGAATGGCTTTCTTATAAAAAGTACATTTTTTGTACTTTCAGTAATTCAACGGTAATCAGTTTGAGAAAAAAAAACTTTTTTCATGCCCTGTAGATAGTAACGTACTTCAAAGTAAAAAAATCGGGTTACACTGTTGTTTTCACAATTAAATTATCTCTTGAATCCCGAAAACCCAATGCTGATATCTTTTCTCTTTTTCAAAATATTTAACTTTAAATTCAACCTAAAAATTAGCTTCGTACGTTTCAATTGGCCAGCAGTTTATTTTTAGAATATCTTTTTAGAGAATTAAAATTTTGTAAAATAATAAATAAACGGAACACACTGTATTAATTTAATTTGTTTTCAAACCGTTAAAATTTATTAATGTTTCTAATACATTTAGAAAATTGTGTAAAAAAATCAATATAACAATTTATTTTCCCAAATAAACATTTTCTTCTAAATTAACAGTCCACTAATTTAATATCCTCAAATGGCAAATAACGTTTATTTCACAGAAAGAACAAAAAAAAAATCCTTGTCCGCCCCTTTGTTTAATTAATAGCTTAAACTACTTAGTAATTTAAATAAAGTATACTGTACCTGTTGCTCTACCCTGTACAATCTGGCCCCGACTGTCATGGGTTTCACATTACCCACCCTGTCGATCCCTGTTAGATAACTTCCTGGTTTGCCGAGAGTTTGATCAAGTCGTCGTTGTAATTCCTACAAATCACAAAAAAAAATTCTTCATGTTATGTTTGCTGAACCAGTTTGGATGTTCATATTATTACTGCGTTGTGGTTTGTTTGTATTCATGGTCGCAGTGCAACTAATGAAAAAAAGGGTTCATAACAACAATAGTCTATTATACGTAGATGTAGATAGATTGTTACTCTAATTAGCGATATGTGTCGTATGAACAAATATGTTGTTTATAGGCTGGGTTAAGTAAACACCATACGAGAATATGTCTACAATTAATTTTGGGCTCATCAATTATAGTTAAAGGGTGTTTGCTGTGATTTTAAATAAGGGGTTTTGAGTGGTGTTTTTAATAGATAAGAACAATAAAAAATGAATGGAATAATTTGGTAAAATTAGGAAAAATATCTGATGTGTCCAGCACATGATTTGATAGCCGATACTCATGTGCTGCCCACATCCAGTACTTTATTAATATTAATGCAAATTAATTAATTAGTTGGTATCGGTGTATTTGCAAATGTTTTGTTTTGATTGAATTGAACTGCTGCATGACTTAATAATATCATAATAATTAAAAATTCATTCGTTATATTTTTTGGCGGATGCGCCGGTGTGACAACATTGAATACAAAAAATTCTATAGGCTATATGCAGGCACAACTCCCTTATAAAAACCTCGAATTTAGTCCAATTTACACACAAAATGCGTCATGTGCGTATATAAAAAATGCAAAAAGCTTTCAATGATCGAACCAAATGCGAAGTAAAATAGACTTACTTACCTTTATCCGCACCATCATATTAAGATGCCCCTGACTGTACTGTTCAATAACATCACGAACATCATACGGTTTTCTAGCTTGTTGAAATTTTCTCCTGGCTACGAAATATTTGATTTTGCGAATAGCTCGAATTGCGTTTTTGTGAGCTTCAGTTAATCTGGAATGAAACATTTCTATCGTGAAATACCACACATCAGACTGGATATTAATATCAAATGAATAGATGTCCTCATTATCCTTCGATGTAAGGTTGTAATTGATATTTAAAGAAAACTACAAAAATATTATTTTGAAACAAAAGTTTACTTAATAATTTTATAAATTGGTAAATTATTTAAATATCTGAAGCTAAAATGAATGAAAGAATGAATTTTCTTAAAAAAGGAAGAATGATGATGTAACAGATAAATGTAGCAACTTTTGCACATTCGTATAAATTACAAACTTTCATTTTTATAGAATACGAAATTCAAATTTTATTTTTTTAAATTAAGCCTTTATGGAGGAGAATTAAGGAGATCATTTTGATTGTAAATTATAAAATCTATGAGTAACTTTAAAACAAATTTTTAGGTTAAAGATAAAAAGTAAATACTGAATCATTAGGATATTAACGCAAATTATTAGTTCATAACTTCATTTTTGGTAGGTATTATTGATCTTCACTAAAAAATCGAGCTATACTTACGACGTTACTCGAGGCAGTTCCGTATCTAAATCATCAATATCATCACTAGCAGCTTCCGTAACCGTACTAGTTTGACTGGTAAAAACCGCTCCTCTGGCGCTCTCCCGTTCACCTCTTCGTATCCGATTCGGAGTACCTGAACCCCCAACAAACTTAAACTTCCTTCAAACATCTCACCCTCCAACTCACCTGGTTTCGGCTCGTCTACATAAAAAACCACATCCGAATCCGACTCACATCTGGATGGGGCGTTGTTGGGTGTAGCAATAGCTTGGACGGGTGGATCACCTTGAGGTGTACCTGGTGGTTCCATGCGGTTCCTGGATTTTCGTCGTTTCAGTACCGATGCCTTTTTAGCCACCTGTAATATCAGGGACTGACCCAACGCGTGGAGACTTAACACCAAGACATCGAACACTGCATCTAAAACTAGCCTAACATAACAGTACACTTACGTCCAAATTTGTTTGTTCGCTTTTTTGAGTACCTTTTGGATGGCTAAGCGATAGTTAGCTTACAAATTATGTAGCTTGATTTTTGCAAATAATTAAGAGGCGGGGAATTTGACATTATGCTAATTACAGGTCGTCGTGACCTCAAAACCAGGATCGGCTGTACGTGCTGCGAGCAATTTTTAATAATATAAAGGCGTTTTGAACTATTATTAGTCGGTACATTATTTCGGCATTTTTTAAAATGGTTTCATTACGAATTTAAATATAAAAATCCCCATCATTTCGAGATACTTTGTATAGTATAGTAGCAAAAATCGACCAATCGACTTATTGGATTTTGTTATTATTAAGAAATTAAAGAACTAATTATAGAAATGAAGTGTTACTTTTCGATTGTGAAATTTTTTTCTAATGAAGAAAATTATGCCAATGGATATTAGATGCAGTGGGAATTTATACGAAGCACCTACGAAAAGTGGAGATAGTGACTAAGAGGATTATGACGGTAAAAGCAAATATCGGTGGCCTTACGTACAGCAAGAGGAAAATTATGTTGTCTGTAATCAATTCTAAAATTTTCTACGATGTGAAGGTTTGGGCTCCGCCATTTAAGGTAGAAAGAGATAAAGATCGTATCTTCAAGGTCAAAATCAAAATCGTCTTAAGAGTGTCTAGTGCTGAAGGGTTCTTAGTCATAGTGGATCCATCTGATTTACATTAAGTGAAAGGAAGGAGAAGTACAATCTGAAAACTGAAGGCAGCAAGTCAAACAGTGAGATCAAATGAGACAACTAACGGAAAAATGTTAAACGAGTCGAGAAAGGAAGATAGATTACGAGATTGCTCCCCGGATTTAATGATGGGTCAATCTAGAGCATGGTGAGATGGGAAAAAAAATGCGAGGAGATCACAAAATGAGGTGAGAGCAAACATAAAAGTAGAAGTGGAGCTGGAACTGAGGAAAAGTGGAAGATTATAAAGAGTTTCGGTACATTAACTTCTAAAGTCAAAAAAAGAAGACATTAAAAGAAGAGGAATGCAGAGAATTGTATCTACAGACAGACATACAGAATAAAAACCTATGATGGTAGTGAAGAGAAGGGACATTTCAGAGTTTGGCACTATCCAAGGACAAACACAAAGACAAAGTTAGACTTATTGTTTACTGGGTGTCTAGGCAAAAAATTATCATATTCCAACTTTTACATAATTTCCTTCAGGGGAAATAATCTCAATTCTTAGGAACAACTTATGACTCAAAAATCATCCAAGTTCTGGAAGAATGAAATTTTTCGGTTCTCTCAGATATGGCAAGAGGCGAATCAAGAAAATAATGATTCCACATTGATTCTTAAGTTACCAAAAAAACTAAAGGAAATATTGAAGGAACTCTATAAGTATTCGATAAAAGAACTACTTAGTTTATATTGATTTTCTACTGATGGTATAATCTGACATCTATATTTAATAATTAACTGTGGTAAAAAGGGTGCACTTCTTTTAGAAATTAACGTCGCCTTTGCAGACAACATGGCCTAGTTGTTGCCCCAGTACCAAAATAATGATGTATATACATGAATCAAAATAATTATTTTTGTTATCTACAACACCGCATTAATTTTGTTAAACCTAATAAAACACAAAAGTACATAATTTCATCGTTGTCATGCAACCTGGAAAATGAACTATTTCAGAAGTAATTTCACCGAAAAGATAATAAAATAAACGTACAGTACACGCATCCCTTTTCTAATATTAACAGGCAAATTATATTTGTTCCGGTTTACTAACTTTTGCCATTTAATAACCTGTAATTAGTTCAGCGAAATATGCATGTTATTTTATAATTTTTTGTTACTATGTTTCCGGGTAGGTATTTTAATTAGAAAAATGATATGGCAAAATTATGATAATTTTATTCCTTATCAATAAGTTTACTCAGGAATGCTGAAATTTGTTAACTTATTGCTGTTTTTTTTCTGACCTTGAAAAGTCGGATTTAACCACGAATAATTTATGAATTAGTAAAAATGGTACGTGAATTATTTTTTAAACTATAACTTAACTTTCATTTTATTTTATAACCTTAAGATGAAACTAACTCAATTTTTTTCGTTCTAAAATCCATTTCAAATTATTTAATGCATAATGTCAATTCCTAACAATATCTTAACCAATTATAAAATGATTAAATTATTGTGATAAAATTTGGACGGGTTCAGATTACTAATCCTAACTTATATCTAGTTATCCTTATCTAGCATGCTACATTTAGCAAGCAAGCAAATAAATCAAATCAATTAATTACTTCCTTAAGTAATTATGCCCTTATTTACATGGGAAAATAAATGTACTCGAGAGAGTCAATATTTTAAAATTGACAAAAAATAAGCTGAAATAAAGTTAAGAATATGAAATTGGAAATGTAGATAGGTATTAAAAAATGTATTGGATTCAGTATTCGTGATTATTCTTTAATTTTGTAAATTAAAGCAACTATTTAAGTAAATTCAGTCGACGAGTTTTTGGTTGAGTTAATAGCCCTGTTAATATTATAAGAAATTTATTTATTTATGTATTTCCTGACAACTGCACCCTTATCTACGTAGCAGAAACGGCGCATTACGCTTCAAATATTTATTATAATTTCGTACAGTACGTATTAGAATGGATTAAAAGTAATTTTCCTGAAAACTTAACGAAATTATACAGGACTTGCACGCATCTCTAATCTCCAAATTATACTCGTTCGTATTTGCTTCATGTTGTAATCTGCTTAATTACTTTTCGGTAATATTTTCATATATGGAAGCTTGTTTGATTGTTATTTTAAATTTGCATATGGCCAATATTTGTTTGGAAGGAGTAAAGGAACTAAATTTTCTAACACTTAGAAATATTTTTGCATCTAATCAGTGAAAAATTAAAATGCAAACAAAGTTTCCAAAAGAAGTTGATTTTTACTTTCTTATACGCAGTATAAAGAAGTATTGTAATCGTGATTTTTTTGATATCAAATTTTTGTACCTGTATTTACAAGAAAAATAGCAAGAATTTTTTAATAACATTTAGTTGTTGTTTATCTATCTAGCTGATTTAGAAATCAATTAAAATGAATACATTGTTTCGAATGCAACAATAAAAGGTGTTTGCTTTACACGAATATCATTTATAGTAATAACATACTATCCGATATAATATCATTTGACATATCACGGCAAAAGGTGGCAATTACATGCGTGTAAAAAACGTTTATGGTATGAATTGTTTGAAATAACATGCAACGAAAAAAATTGTGAACAAAATTTTCTGCCACGAAGAGGAAATAACCTCATTTCCACTGTACGATAATTCTAATTCTAAGATTTATTTACTGTTGGATACGTCATCGTACAATAAAAGAAATGAGAAGTTGATTTTCACATTCGTATATTAATAAGTTAAAGTGGTTATATTTGATCCACATTTTTTCTGATTGTATTAATTGGTGACCACAATAATTAGGCAAAAGATTTATAAGCCATCTCTAATATATCAAAAATATAGAAATTTACCACCACTTTGTATTTTCATCTATAACTTATTTATCTAGTTAAAATTTAGAAATACTTATTTTCTGGATAAAATCATTTGTAATAACCACTATAATCTAACAAATAAGTACTTTAAAATAAAACGAACTAGTAAATAGAATTTATTTGCGTTTAGCGCAGTTCTATGCAGTTAAACATATGTCAGACTTTTAGAGTTACAAAGCAGAAATTATAATGAGAGGTACAAAAAGAAAGAGTAGATACACAGAATGTTTCGCTGAATATAAAAACTTGTATTTTCCTATTTGTTTAACACTATTAGTAGCATTTTGCGATGTCCTAAATGTGCGCCGTAGCATATTATATTAAATTTATACTTATATTTAAAATACCTGACATCCTGACAATATTTTTCTGTCCAGTATATTTAGTATTTATTATTGCAATTCATTGGGTAAGAGAACTTTTTTTTGCCATCTCTTTTTGCCAACTCTTATCTCGCCAATAACAGCCGTATTTTTTATTTTATCGAAAAAACAGTTGATACCATTTTTAACGAGAAAAACGAATTCTATAAATTTATATATTTGATATTTTTTTATATTTTGCGTATTTAACGAGTAATAACGGAGTAATTGAAGCAAAAGGGGGTTGAAAATTTTTTCTGGTCGGTTATCATTTTTTCCTTCAGCGCAATCGCAAAAATGTTCATGTAAAATATGTTAAACACACATTTACCTACAACTTTGATATAAAAAATTTTTTCTTGCGAGCAATTGTTTACTTACTGCAGCGCCTGGAAATTTCACGTATCGTCACTCGGCAGTAGTACAGGACATCTAGACTTTACTGGGAAATAATTCCGAGACGAATTTGGCTTCCGATTTTCGAAAGTGTTTAAGTATACGAGCCGGAAAACACATTTTGCACAATTCTGCCCGGTGGTGAAAGGCCGCCATCTGGTTTTTAAGGGTTGTTTTAGTTTTTCGCACATAAATCGCGTATTTTCAATTTTAGAAGAAAATGTTTTAATGAAATTAATTTGTAAATTGAATTCTCTACAAAATAGACTTTTTTCGCTAATTGCAATTGTTTACAAGTTACGTACAGCATTTTGCTACACGTGATTATTTTTAGAAATTAACACAAATAGTTTTGTTTACGTGCACCTGTCTCGAAAAACGCGACTGTCTGAAAAAGTGCGACTATCTCGAAAATGCACCAAACACCACCCTGGAAAATTGGAGGTATAACAAACTTGTAAACAATTGCAATTAGCAAAAAAGTTACCAGTGCAATTTTATGGAGAATTCAATTTTCAACAAAATTGCATAGAAAAATTTTCTTCTAAAACCGAAAATACGCGATTTATGCGCGAAAAACTAAAACAAGCTTTAAAAGCAAGATGGCGGCTCTTCACCATCGGGTAGAATTGTGCAAAATGAGTTTTCCGGCTCGTATACATACACTTTCGAAAATGTGAAGCCAAATCGTCTCGGAATTATTTGCCTGCAAGGTCTAAATGCCCTGTACTATACTGCCGAGTGACGATACGCGCAACTTCAAGGCGCTACATTGCTACAGTATCTAAGTAAACAATTCCTCGCATGAAAAAATTTGTCATATCAAAGTTGTAGGTAACTATGTGTTTTATAAATTTGAAATGAACATTTCTGCGACAGCGCTGAAGGAAAAAAAATATTCGAGCAAAAAATTTTACAACTCCCTTTTTTTCAATTAATCCTTTACTACTCGATAAATACGCAAAATATGAAGAAATATCAAGTATACAAGTTTGTAGGACACGTTTTTCTTGTTAAAAATGGTATCGGTCATTTTTTCGATAAAATAAAAAATACGTACGGCAGTTTCTGTCGAGATAAGAATTCACTACTTAATTCAAGATGGCGGAAAAGCTGCAAGAGGTTGATGATCGAAAACTCGAATTTAAGCTTTCTATATGGTACTGTATCGATGGCAAAACAAGATTTTATTACCCAATGAATTGCAATAATACCCATAGGAATCTGACTAACTATACTGGACTAATTAGTAACCTTTATATTTCATTCAAACTGAAAATTGCGTTATTTCAAATGGATTAGGTAATCTTATTTTAATTAATTATTTCTAAATGAATACAGAATTGATGTTCTTAAACAATTTTACGAGTTACCTATTTAAAGATAAACAGTTTTTCGGAGTTATTCAGTATCGAAAATATCACATTTTATAAAATCTCTGCAAGAATAATTCTTCTAATAGCTTAAAACCACATAATATTAGATTTATATCTCCAAAATACTATACAGTGTGTCTAAGAAAGTTTGTTTGCACTTTTTTGTCGCCTTTATTCGAAACCGTCATTAGTCATCATTAGAGACGAGAGATAACATGAAATTAGAGACCAAATAACAATATTTTTTTCACAGTTTCATTCCTCCTTTAAAGATTAACCTTCATCGGTGAGAGGATAACATATCTTTCCTCCCTAGTTGCACCAATAGCTATTGATATTAAACTTCCAAATATCTCACACTATATTAAAAAAATCTAATAATAAAAAATTTCCCTATATTATGAAGCTTATCTATTAATTAAAAATAAATAAAATTGTAATAACTTTATGATGACTGGTTCTTAGGATGTGTACTCGTATAAATGTACACTTTTATGTTGTACTTTTCTGTGGCAATTATAAATATTATTCATTCATCAATCTTGCAACGCTTTGAAGTGTTGGAGGCATAGAAAAAGTCATTAGAAAAAATTGTTTAAATTACAATTTTCACAACTTGCACCGAGTTTTGAATTGAATTAGCGTGAGGTCACAATAAGCCTGGTTCACAACTGATATTTGAGTTATGTTCATTAAGAGTTTTGTCGCTCTCAATTCAATACTTTGATGGACGTTTCGCCAGTCATGCTGCTGGCTTCATCCGACTAAATCTGAGCTTTGAGACTTGATTTGACCAGGATACCAGGAAGAATTACATAAAATTGTAACGCTAGTCTAAAAGTATCTAACATATTACGCACAGAGTTTTTTCCAGGCATAATTTGATTATCAAATTTCATCTAAAAGAACTGGGAAATAAGGTGAAAGCAGCGAAAATTTCGTTGAGGTTACTGATTTGATTGTACTTAATTCGTGGAGTTATTTAAAAATTTATGTTAACAATTTCCGACTCCAGAACAGTTTAAGAAGAAAATTTGGCGTAGTTTTGAATTTTTTTTTAAGTAAAACAATTTATACAGTTTTAATTTTCACATTTTGATCTTTTGATTTTTTAACTAAAATATAACAAAGTGTCTAGAACTCAATAAGATTTGAGAAATTGCAAGTTTTTTTTAGTTCAAAAAATATCGGCTTTCATTCTGTCCCAACTTGTATTTATAAGATTGTAATTTGGAATCGAAAGTTACTAAAAGAACTCTTATTGTCCACACTCGGGGGAATTACTTTTTAGAATATCACCTTTCTAAAGTAAAGCAAAGAAACTGGTCGTAGAATTAGACCTTGAGAAATGACAAACCATTCGAAGAAAGAAAATAAACGCGAGTTAAAATCACGCAGGTTTTAAGTAAGAACATTATTCTAACATTTTTTTCTAAAATTAATAAACATTTCATTTTACGAATCAAGAAGACTAGAAACAGGAGAGCGAACTTCCCATGTTGCCCTATACACAGCGATAGGACGCTATGCGACGATAGCTCCTCTCTCAATTGGTACTTGGCATGTGCGCCCTGCTCTTTAAATTGCTGTACTGCGCATCTGTCATGTGAGGAGAACTGTCGCCGTATATCGGCTTTCCCTTTCCAAGTGAGTTCGCTCTCCTGTTTTCTAGTCTTCTTGTTACGAATACTGCAACCCTTAACATATTTGTCGTTATAGGAAGCCTTAAAGTTATAGCTGTGAAGTAGAAGAGTTTTTGTACCTTTTTTAGAACTCTTCATGCTATTGATTGATTTATACATTGGAAGAAAAGTAGTGGCGAAAAAATTAGCCAAACTGTAGCAAAGCATAAAGCAAATGTTTACCTTGGATAGAGGAATGTTACAGTTGATACCGCCTCCACTGGAAGAGTTAACGATATGTATACCACTGTTTATGTCTTTCAGGTACACCTGCCAAGTGGCTGTTGAATTAAAACTCTTATCAGCTGCGTAGCATCGCCACAAACACTGAATGAGCATTGCCGCAGCGGGGATTTGTCGATTAAAATGCTTCTGTCGTTGCTTCTGTTGGACTTTTAGAGCAAAACCGGATCCTAAAATACCCTGAAATTAAAACAAGTTATAAAGTTTCTGGTACTCCTATTCTAGAATTCGCTACGGGTTCAGTAATATTATTTTCAGGTACCATAATTGCCAAACAATACTTGAGTCAATTATACTGGTCGACAATTATTATAGGCATGTAGGTATGTATTGTCTTAACATTTAGGTGGTTAATATCAATAATATGGGTTGCCACTCTGTACTGCACATAATCAATGATCACTATCAATTATTTCGCCTTTACGAATATGCACAATGTGTCCTCTGTCATTGTTAGTCAACAGTTCCAACAATAGCCCATGTTCAAATCGAGAGCTTTTATGATGGGATCGCTTACATGCACCCGTTAAATTTTATTACATATGACGTTCTTCCGCTGAGTGTAAACTTCATTAGCTGTAATATCACTGGATTGGACTACCCATTATGATGTCCATAACAGGGAATAAAAAATTAGTACGTACAGCTATTAAATTGAAACGAGAGAATATAAAATGGCTTTGTTATGATAGGTATCTCGAAATTCTTTTGTAGTGAAATATTTGTCAGATAGTACTGTATTTATATACAGGGTGATCAGTAATTGCCGCACTCGGAGCGCACTGTGACAAATTTTACGTTTTAAGAATGACGAATTTTTTTACCGCAGTCCTGTAAGTCCTTTCTTTACAAAGATATGACTACTTTTGTGAAAATAAAAGTGGCAACACTGCATTGAACATGTGAACAGGTTCGACGAGAAAAAAAAGAGAAACGTTCAATCTTTTATGATGCGAGAACTTGTCAAACTAATTTAGTACTGTCCATTTTATTAAAAAACAGAAACAACAATTGAAATTCATTATTAATATTTTCATGGCAATAGAAGGTATTTTAGATTATCCCAAGGGGAGCTTGAGAGGTTGCCAAACTTCAAAATTCTCTCAAATTTAGGTATTTTATTAAATTTTAACATTTTCAAATTCTTTGTATTAGAGGTTTTGTGAAAAAAATTCAACAAATCATATTGCATTTTATCCAGAGATTATAGTAGCATGAATTATTCACTCATTTTTGTCTTGGTTATGAAAATAATCAGCTTGTAACTTGGATGAGGGAAACTCTATAACTCGGAAACTAACCATCAAATTTAATTTTTCTTTGCAGATTATCCTTAGTTTTAATGTGTTCTATAACGCCCTGTATTCGGAGTGCGCCAATTACTGATCACCCTGTATATTCGGTTTTATGCACTTTTTAAAACTGCCTGAGTGATACTAATAGTGTATTATATATTAAAGGACTAAAATGAGTGATTTTATCCCGCACGTGAAGTTTATTGCCAGAGGGCTCGTAGAGCCCGAGGGTCAATAAAATATTACTTTAGTCCTGAGGTATATACGCTATTTTTTGCACTTCCGAAACATTTAGAATGATTTCACATACAAATATGTAGTATGTGAAATCATTCAAAATTTGTGCTTGTCAAAGTGACAAACAAACCAACAACTATAAAATACTGTCCAAAATGACAAAAAATTCTCGGATAA
This sequence comes from Pediacus dermestoides, assembly GCA_963942485.1. Classification (NCBI taxonomy): domain Eukaryota; kingdom Metazoa; phylum Arthropoda; class Insecta; order Coleoptera; family Cucujidae; genus Pediacus; species Pediacus dermestoides. Next base: position 10,681,026 of record OZ012625.1, read on the forward strand.
CGTAGCAACGTATATTAATTTTTTTACTTTATGTCCCTAGGGATTTGAAATGTTACTTTATGTCCCTAGGGACTAAAAGATACACTTTTGCATAAACAATTATATGACAATATTAATTAAATGCATAAGCAGGTTATTTTTTATCCATTAGAGGTTTCCAAATCTTTTTGGGCAATTTGACAAAAACACTAAATATAAACCAGAATTTTCAAAAAGTAAATTTTGTAAATGAAGAAAATATTTAGTCCTATAGTTTTCTCAAATCTCACGATTAAAAAACCAAAAAATGATGAAATTTAGGATCCAATAAAAAATAATAAGTAGCATTTCCAAAAACACCAAATGCATGAATAACAAAGTTTATCGTTTCAAAAGTCTTATAAGTTTCTTTTTCTACACTAGAGGTACTAAGAAGTCAGAGGGCGTCAGTTTGGATTTAAGAGCGGATTTATGAGAAAACAATCTATTTTTAGTCAATAGGCTTTGGTTTAGAACTGTTAAGTTCAAAGAAAAAATGTATTCATAATTCGAATGCAGAAAAGGTTTTCATGATGTCCGGCATGGTTTTTTATGAAAATATCTACCAGATTATAAAAAAATCTACAAAACGAACAAAAAGAACAGAAATTTGCCTCTAAAATCTATGTCGACATAAGAATTGGCAAATTCAAACTGATCAAGTCTTAAGTATTGCTAGTTTTCCTTTAGGAGGTATGAATGCTGAAGGCAGCTTTTATTAAGGTGTGTGAAGTGTGGATGGATGCTTGGAAATTTTGAAGTTATTAGAGATCGAAATGAGCAAACGAGAACACAATGAATTTGAACTATTGATATCAGTAAAAGAAAAATATCCAGGAAATCTCTATTGTAGATTTCAGTACCTTATATTACAAGTAAAGATTGAAGAGAAGAGTTGGTTGTAAACAACTCTTCAAAATAAAATAAGGAAACAGAGTACGCCTACACAAATAATGATTTTTTTATTATAAACTTGTCGCGAAAAACCCTTACATCATAAGAGACAAACATTTTCAAGATAAAATTAAACAAACGATTAGTATGGTACCTTGAAGGACAGAATTCTAGGACCAGTAATTTATATTAAAAATTTAACTAAAGAGGACCAGTTTACAATCGATGGTTATTCTTAACTGCTAGTTAACTGTCTTGATTACCATAGTCTTTTAATAATGGCACCTAAGAAAATTAACTTACAGCTGAAGATTCAGTCGAACAAATGTGAAATTCTTGATGATTTATTTATTAATGATGTATCATCAAAATAATGCCCGATGATAAAATGCATGACTTAATGTCGACATTAAGTGGCTAAAGTTGTACCTACCTTTGCATAGTCTTAAAAAAAAGAGCTTGGAAGACCAACTGATACAAAAATAGTAAAGGCACTTCGAAAGGAGAAGAAATTTAACCTCACAGGCTCGATAACATCTCAAAAATGGAATTAAAAAAAAACTACTTTGGAAGAAATTCAGAAAATTTTTGTGTGTGAAGAACGATTTGATGTGGTTATACATGACGGCAAGGTTACCAGAAGTCCAAGAAATCTAATGTAGATAATCTATCAAGCTGCTAACCAAGGACTTAAAAATATCCTTAAGTGGATGCGAATAGAAGAAACCTTGCAAGAAAGGTGTAGCGGCTTTACTTAGAAAACCTAGACCAATTTGTGGCTTGAGGAAGAAGTCACGAATAGGAAATAAAGGCTAAAAGGACTTATTCGGTCAACATCCAATGTCAAAGACAGACAAAGAGTTTACTGATTATTCGTCTCAGAAAGCTACATTTGGTGGGCCTGAAAAAAGCTTACGACGTGATTTACCCTAGAATCCTAGAAAATGATAAATTTAATATTGTTAAGTAAAAATAGTTCTAAAGTATGTAACCAAAATGTTAGTTATAAAAAATTATTGACACGCACAAGTGATTATTATTATGGAAACTATTTTTGATTATTTTCCTTATCACTTTCTTTGTTTCAATACTTAATAGGTCAACCCTGGAATTACAAAAAAAAAATTGTGCAGAAATAACTAGTGGAAAATTGTACATGTTCAAAACAAATTTCAATTACAACGATAACGCCACCACAGACTTTCTTATCAATCTCAACTTACACAATTTTCTTTGTTATAATTAAACAAAGAATTCTGTCTTGGATTTTAATCTAAAGAAACAAGGAACTTGATAAATGCCTTACGTTTTTATACCTTATGTCCATTGTTATTTGTTGTCCTAAATCTGTCCTTGGTGTTTATGCGTATTGTTAAAAAAGTGAGGTTTACATAGCAGTTTCATAGAACAGTCACGCAATGCAGAAATTTTTCTGCCCTCCAATATATAGACATTACTGAAATCAATATCAACCAACTGTAATAAATATAAAATGAGCAACATGTGGCGATTTCCTAAGGTCGGATCGTATTCATTTTAAAATGCACTTCTGACACATATTGTAACTCAATTTTCCTTTCACTTGCCATTGCCATGAAATATACAATGCAGAGAGCGTCAACAATCATGTGGAGAAAATTATAACATTTTTAATGCATGAGATTAAGCTGCTTTTGTTGGGAGAACGGAAAGAAAACCACTTTGCAGAACAATTTTTTTGTGTTAGGTATAAGCAGCTATAATTTATTTTCTTTCTTTTACCTGAGACTGGTTTAAAATTTCATCTAATTAGAAAGATTTTTTCTTGGAAAGGTTTTAAATTGCGCGAAGCTCGCCTTTAATTAAAAATATTTGTATTTTAAACTTGAGTAATTTTCTTAAGTGGTTCTTAACAGCAGAAAACAAAACTGTTGCAATTAAAACACAAACTACAAATGAGCAAAACATGATAAAAATTCCTGTATGCAAGAAATAGAAACCATAGTTGAAGATCAATAATATCATCTAGTTTATTTTCTTTGGTTTAGCAGAACCAATTTGTCAATTTCCTTCTCACGTTATAAATGAAACTGTAGACAAAGGTGACAAATTTAGTTTCTGTTTATAGTTTGCTCAAATCAATATCCAACTAAGTACAGATAAACAGTTCATTACAGGTTGACTAAACACAACAGAGACAAACTAGTTTGCTAAAATGCTTGCTTCGAAATGTCTATTATACTTAAACTGAAATTAATTATTTATTTCTAACTGCGTGTATTTTTGTAATTTATGTGAAATTATCAAAGTTTACAAACAAAAGTGGTATTTATAATACATTATGATAATGTCATGTAGATATAGATTTTTTATTTTTCTATATGCTATTCACGCCAGGTCTGGTACATACAGTAATAATTAACTATATTATATAAATGTATTGGAGTAATAAATAATTAATTGTTACATTTTTTTTAACAAAAACTGAAACTAAATAGTTAAAGCGAATACTTAATAAAACATTGCCATGATGTCTCTTCCAGAATATTTGACATGACATAATAACCGAAGGACATGGTATTAATTATAATATAAACCTAATCAATTTTATATGAAAAAGAACTTTAACCTTTCTGATAAACCAGTAATTTGGCCTCATTATTTCAGTAATTATTTCATTTTTTATACATATTTTGTGCGGTCTAATAGGTATTATTTCTAAGTGCAAAACTCAATTTTTCGTTCCATCTATAGAAAATTTTTATAGTCCAGTGGTTCAAACGACCTAATTTTAGAAAGTGTTTACGAACCGAAAACTCAAAAATCCACTTCAAGATTTGATTGTTTTCACTACATTTTCAAGTATTTTTATTATTTTGCCTAGCTTGAAGATCAATTTAATTCGTCACCAGTAAAAACATTTTATTTTTAGTTTTTAAAATTAAAGAGTATGTAGGGTGACATGTTTTAGCCGTTCTTGATCTACATTCTACATTTTTGGTATCTGACTTTTTGCCAAAAAATTGGTTCACGTATTTTTAAAATTGTTTGAAGTTTTTGAAGTTTTAATTTCTGTAGAAGTGAAGCGAAGAAAAGAGGAAAAGTGCCTTCCAACGCCGAAGATTTTGGTGATATCATCCAGTTTTTCATTATTATTATTGGGTGACCCATTTTTTAAGGACTATTTTTGTAGTTCTCCGGAATCATTATTTTCAGATCTATACAATTTTAGTGGCTAACTTATTTCAGATTTTCAAAGTACCTACTCAATTATATTTGTATTTTATACAGGGTGTTTCAGGATTAACTGGACAAACTTAAAATCTGAATTCAGGACCTCAAAATAAGTAAAAAATTTTCTATGGAGGTATGTCCGAAAACGTTTCGTTAAAGAGTTACGCCCCTCCAAAGATTGAGGCTAAAATTAGGTTTTAATTTTTTTCTCAAATTTGGATAAAGATAAAAAAATGGACTTTGGTAGGGATTTTCTACTAATGGAAACGCTTTTAAAGAATATTTTTTGAATCATCCCTTATTAATAAAAGGAGTGAAATCAGCAACCCCTCTTTAATTTTTTTATTGAACCTCTTTAACGGACCCGAATTTCGACATATAAAAAATTGCTCTGGAGAGCTAGATTCAGATAGTAAGTACTTTGTCTCTTTCATTTTTTTCATAGAACTGACAGTTTATAAATAAAAAAATAAAATATTTCCGATCCACGCATGGTTATTTCAGAAGTTATTGCATTATTTTATAAAATGGAAAATGTCCAGCAGGCTGCTGTCAAATAACTATTCTTTGATAAATTTGTAGTAAAGGGTTACTAGTAATTAATTATTACATAATTCTTAGTAACATCGGATTATTTTCATCAAATAAACATTATTCAAATCATTTTTACTAAAAGGGTCTGTTTTACTAATAATTAGGTAATAATTAATTACTAGTAACTCGTTCTTAAAGGTTTAATAAAATACGGTTATTTGACAGCAGCCGGCTTGCCATTTTCCATTTTATTAAATAATGCAATAATTTCCAAAATTACCAGTTGGATCGGGATTATTTAATTTTTTTATTTAAAAAGTATCAGTTCTATGAAAAAAATGAAATAGACAAAATACTTTCTAAATGAATCTAGCTTTCCAGAACAATTTGTTATACGAAAAAAATTCGGGTCCGTTAAAGAGTTTCAATAAAAAAATTAATTAGGGGTTGCTGATTTCACCCCTTTTATTGATAAGGGATGATTAAAAAAATATTCTTTAGAAGCGTTTCCATCAGTAGAAAATCCCTACCAAAGTTCATTTTTTTTATCTTTATCCAAATTTAAGCAAAAAATTAAAAACCCAATTTTAGCGTCCATCTTTAAAGGGACGTAACTGTATAACGAAACGTTTCCGGACATACCTCCATAGAAAATTTTTTCCTTATTTTGAGGTTCTGAATTCAGATTTTAAGTTTGTCCAGTTAATCCTGAAACACTTTGTATAAATAATTTTACACATACATACATAACATTTTATTTTTTAAAGTTGTTTCAAAATATCATATTGAAATTTTTTATCATTTATATCTGATATGCTTAATTTTGTAAATTAATTCACTACTTACCGGTTAAACTTTTCAAAAATATTTAATTTAAGAATCTTGATATACACCAGAGGAAAATAGTTGTTACATACTGTATTGGCATATAACATTACCTTAGAAAAATCCACGATTATAAATTTTTTTTAGTACACTCCACCATCATATGTTGCAATGCTATTCTCCCTCCTTCAATTCTACCTAAGAAGATTTACAAGTAAGCGTCCAATCCTCTCCTACTACGAGCCCTAACAACTAAATGTTCGGACAAAAGTAAATTTTTGACGTATAAAAGGAGAACTGGAAATTTTACGCAAATAATTAGTAAATACCTAACAATACAATAAGATAAAGCCTTAATAACAATATTATGCATGGAAGAAAATTATTTATTGGATTTAACAATATTTTAACCTTAATAATTAGCAAACTATACAAAATGAATTTGTTACTGAATGTTGGGATAATTTTTAATTTAGGACCATTAATAAGAGGTTACGTCTCTTTTTGCTTTAATAGCTGCCTGTATTCTAGCAGGCATTGTATTTTTCAAATTTTGGTACAATTCTGGCGTGAAACTGTCCCAAATTTCTTCTATTTTGGTCTTTAAGTCCCCAATGGTTCTTGGTGGATTATTGCGTAGAATACGTTTAATTTTATGCCAAAGAGTTTCAATGACATTTAAGTCCGGACTGGATGAGGGCCATGAAAGCACCTTTATGTCGTTTTCCCGTAAGTTCCAAAACTGTGATTTTTTAAAAACAGTCGTTAGAAAATTACGTCACATTTTTCAAGTGCAATTTTAAAACTACGAAATATGCCTAAAATCACCAAATAAAGACTTGGGGATTTTTTTTTTCATAAAACCGACATCCAGCTTTGCAATATAGTAAATCATGTTAACATTTCAGGATTTTTTCAATATAGTACGATTATTGAGCTTTGATTTAAATGTTTTTGGACACAAATCCAACCAGCGGTTTCAAGACTGTGATTCTTTAAAACAGTTAGTAGAAAATTTTATCATTTTTAAAGGTGCAACTTTGCAGCTCCGATAAATGTCTAAAATCACCAAATAAAAACTTCTGTAACTTTTTTTGTAAAGAAAACCAACATCCACCTTTGCAATAAAGTAAATTTCATCAAAATCCGACTACTAGATCCATCGTTTTGAAAATAATAATTCTTTGTTTCTACAATTTTTCCATCCGGCTGGGTTAAAGTACCACAGTTTTGGAACCGCCGAGCGGATTTTTACGAAATTTACGTTTTTATATAACTAAATGTTGGCATTATAACAGAAAAAACCAACAATATTATGGAAGTTAATTTAGATAACTTTTGCGCGTATGGAAAAAAGACAATCAAATTTACTTTTCTCCGAACATTTAGTTGTTAGGGCTCGTAATAATAGTCCAGGAATCTTCATTTATAACTTTTTCAGGCGGTACAAATAGCAAATATTGAGGAATCGATACAAAATTTTGGCTCATCGTTCTTGACAGTCACTCCTGTATCTCTGTTACTTTTTATAGATTGGTTTATGATTTCAAGATATTTTCAAATGCTTCATGTATTGAAATCTTAAACATCCCCATTTGTTCTTCTGATCTGCCGCCTAGCATTGAACTTTTGACGTCTTGAGTTTGAAGGTGTTTCTAATGGTACGTCTTTTGTATTTCAATGTTGGTAGTCGTAATCTCAAAACTTTAATTAAAACCTTGTATAAATTCAAAATATACAAAGCTTTTGATAATTCGAACCATGTAACCTTCTTAATACCCTTAGCTGCAATCTTTCAGGTAATCTCGTGGTTCCGAATCATTAATAAAAGCTCTGTATAAGAATAAACTTAAGCGCAATCACAATCCACTAATAAAAAAATGTAAAAAAAGGTAGAAAATCTATAATATTAACATCATCAAGCTGTTCTTGTCCACTTGTGAATATGTGCTTCTTTTTGGTTTCCATTTTAACATGACTTAAACTCGCACTTATTTATTAAAATCTTCTTAAGCTCAGGCTTTTATATTTCAAAGAGACTTCATTGTATAATTTGCACCTTAAAATATCAACTCTTTGCTATGTCCTATTATTTTAATAATATAAAAAGTCAAGTGCCCTCTGTTTTTACGCCTCCATGTCTTTTTGGTTTAAATTTCCCAGGATTTGCATTCCTATTCTTCGAAATTCCTCTTCTTCATCCTGCTGAAATTTGAATTCCAACCGGAACTGAGCTTTTTTTGTTTTCACTGTCGAATTCTTCTTTTTGTATATTATCGTTTTCTGTAGGTTTACGTGTAAACGTTCTTCATGGCATCAGCTTTGAAATTTTAAACGTTCTTCAAAGCTGGTGCCATGAAGAATGGTTAAACGTCTAAACTAAAGGGCTATTTTGTCACTTGTAACTAAGGGGAGCGTAAGCGAGTTTGTAGGAAACATAAATTTGTGTTATTTACGAGTATACCTTGACATTAATACTATTTTAACATAATCTACTAGAATGGAGGAAATTGTTTTTATTAATTTACAATAAATGGGTTTATTTATTTAAGAATGTATTGTAATTCTTATACATCAAGCACAGGTTATAAAATTTTTTTCATGTTGTAATTTATTTATAAATTTATGTATAATTAAATTTGTACTTACGGCTGGAAGAGCAAAGAAGGAGATAGCAAAAACACTGAAGCACGACGCAACAATTTTCCCCATCCAAGTCCTAGGTACAGTATCACCATATCCTATCGTTGTTACAGTGATAACACCCCACCACAACGCGTCTGCATAACTGGAAAATTCGCCGGTGTTTTTCCCATCCGCACCAACAGCGTCCTTTTCAGCTAAGTAGACGAAATAACTACTGAATATGAGGCCAAGAAATCCTATGTACAAAGTGGTGATGAGTTCCTGAAAGAAAGATGACATGAATATTAGAACAAAGCCCTGGATGCTGTGTCATTAATATTTATACTTGTCTGTGAATGAACACAACGGATCCAAGGAGTCTCCACGTGCCGCCTTGTCTGTCTACGTGCAGCATTCGAAGGATTTGTAGGAAACGTATACCTCGTATCGCTGATGTTGCAAATACTTGCCCATTGGAGCCCAATGTTAGAACTACTATCGAGGCAACTACCACAATTAAATCTGGAAACAATAAAATTTGTTTTACTGCCAAAGGCCGTGAGAACAAAAATATAAAGCTAGAATTTAATCCGTTCACTTTCACATATTATTTCATTCATATTCATTCTAGGTCCTTTTCTTAGGATTACTTACATAATGAATTTAACCTAATTTAATGCTAAGAAGTATAAAAGTTGTATGAAACCATTTTCGATTGCTTCTATTTAGAGCAGACAATTGCTATCCAGAGTCTGTGACTACAATATCTATTGAACCGTTTCAATTTCCAGTCGTTAGCGAGATTTCATTGGATTTTTCTATTCTTTTTTGTTATTTTGTACCATTACACGTACGTTTAATATTACTGCTTAATTCCCAGTAGTCAATCTTAACTATAAGTTCGTTTCCTTAGATACCATTATTAAGATAATCGTAACCAAGAAAAGTAACTATTAATTAATTACCGATAGAAAAAATGGCCTTTTCAGTTTAAAATATTAGGAAAGAGTGACAAACCTGCAGTAAAATCTGTACCACCCATACCATTAGCCGTCACTTTAAAATATCATTTGCCTTAACTGTGATCTACCACAGAGTCATAAATTAAGTAATGATTCCATTTGATCATCAAAGCTGCCAGAAATGGGTTTTTTATTATTTCGAGATTTGATGTTGGAATGTAGGTGTGTTCATAAATTAGTTGAAACTCAACAATTTATTGTTAGATGAACACATCCATCCAATGGAAATAGATAAATTATATTTATGACATTTTTATGGTTCCAATTGTAAGAAAATAATTAACAAAATTGGCATTTTTATTTCGATTCTTAGTTAGCCAAATAATTTTTCGAAATTATTATTTTGTTTATATCAACTATAACGGAAACTTTAATTTTACAATATTACGATCTATTTGCCGTTATTTATTTCTTATTTAGAGTGAGTTTACCAGTGGCGGCTCGTCAGGGGAGGCAGTGCTTACTCTATGGACATTAATTTATTATATTTTTATTTTACAAATATGTTTTTTTAATTTCTTAAAATATAGATACTAGATAGATTAGTGGTGTTATTCTGTATGGAAAATGTTAGATAACATTCTGTTAAATTTATGTTATTTGACGTTTGAACAATATAAAACATTGTTGAAATGTCAAATTACATAGATTTTACAGAATGTTATATAACATTTTCAATAGACATTTTCAATTTAACAACTTTTACAGATAAATATTTTGAATAAGAATTTGAATTAACCGCCACCCTGTTGAAATGCTCGAAATATTCGTTAACTTCTCTTATCTGTGGTTCTATACCACTTACGATTCGAATCGCACTTCTGCCTGTGCTGTTGTCACACACACTCGCACTTGCGCTCTGGGCTGCGAGGCGCTCCTCGATTTTATTTTTAAACACGAAACTGTGGTGAACATGTGTTACGATTGTTACGCCTGCGTTTTAGTTACTACTACTATTTTTTGTCATTGCACATTCAAGTTGGAGGCAAAAACACCTTTTTTTTAAACACGAAAGAAACTTTTGTGAACAAGGAACAAGCGTTTACGCCTGCGGCTTTTATTTAACAGTTGTTGTTTGTTTGTGTGTCTGTGTGCAAGTGTGAGGTGAAACAGGTTAGGTATTTGTGGTTTTTCTTGTGTGCAAACAAAAGTTTATTCTTAAAATGGAAGGGGAGGGAAGTGACACTGTAACAAATATTAAAAATTGTGAAGACATTGTTGATTTTTTAAAAAATTTAAATTTAATCGGCTGTGTTACGATGATAAATTGTTCGTCAAAGATTTAGAGGTTCCTCATCCAGACCTAAGCAAGTATTTAATTAATCAGGCTATACCGCCTCGTAGTTATGTTAATCATTGGTACAGTAAATGTAAATGGTTAACGGGTATTATCATTTAAAAAAAAATGTTTTGTTGGCCATGTGTTTTATTTTCAATTTGAGGTGAAGAAGTTTGGTCAAAATTTGGCTATGACTGGCTGAAAAATTTAGGTCGCTCGATTGAGACACATTCAAAAAGTCAAGAGCATATTAGATCTATGTGTAAATTACAACTTTTAGGCAAACAAAATAATAATCGTTCTAGATTCAGCTCGTCAAATCGAAATTCAAAGATTTAATGATTCAGTAAGAAAAAATAAAGAAATTTTAAACAAATTAATCGATATTTATATCTTTCTTTGTAACCAAGAGTTTGTATTTAGTAGGTACTTATGCAATTTTGTAAAAAACCAGATGTAATAGAAAGAAAATGCGGACATTTTTAAAATCACGACACGTGGAATAACTAATAACAGCTATTGAAATGAAAACAACGCTTAAAAATTTTTCATATGTCGGCCTGTGATCTGCTCTTATTAGGACAGGGTCATAAAGGGAAACAGCAAGAAATTATTTGAATTGTAACTTCACCAGTTCCACAAGCCTCCTAGCTAAGCACTAATTTTTAATTTATAAAATGGAAACCTATGCTTACAAAATACAGAATTATTTAAAGGAAAGAAACCACAATGTTGTTCCGGATGCAGCCATATTGAATTCTGATTTCCTGTCTAAAATCTCGACTAACAACATGCCTATTTAATTGACCTTTAGCATTATAAAATTTTAACATGAAATCAGATTAGTTGTATAGTTTCGTATAGTTTATTATACATGACAATGATCTAGTATAAAAAACGAGCACTAAATAGACGAAAGTCCCCATTATTTCCATCGAAAATATAATACCTTCCATTTTCAAGTGCTTTTAAGTATTTTTAACAACTTTTTGGCTTTTCTTGTGACTTGTGTATACTTATGATTAGAATCAATAAAAAAATTCCAAAATAAAAGTACCTATATCATTAAATTTGTATTTGAAACAGAAAATATATTTGTATATTCCATTCAGCAGACTCATTCCTGATTTATTTACGTTTGTCTTCATGAAATTCATTACATAATTTACATCTATTGAGAATATTGACCTCTGACCACTGCTCATTTCTCAAATATACAAGGCAGTGATTTTTTAGGTACAATAACTTTTTAATTAATTGAACTCGTTAAATAATAGTATATTAAAAAACTAGTTTGTAAAATTTATATTAAGATACGACTGCCATAGGCAGGAGTGCCTGTAAAGGACGAGTGCTCTTAAGTTTTACAAAACGAGTTTTTTATACTATTTTTTCTAATTTGCATATTAAATACATTTTTTTTACAAATAAAATCAATTTAGGGAATTTTGTGACAGTTGGTGACACTTTTATTTCAAAGTTGATATTTACAGGTAACTTTTAAATTTGAATCAAGTAGATACATAATTGTCATTTTTCGCGAAATGAATTCAGAAATTTCCTGCACTCCGCCAGAAATAGTTACGGCAAATTACAGAAAATTCCACGGTTAATTTGCTGCCGATAAAATCTCATGATAAATACGAAAAACAATAAAAAAACAGTAACGTCAAATTCACACTGATATTTGACATTTCGTTCAATGTGTGTTACCAACCGAAAAAAAGTTTCTAGATTTGGGGGGGTTTCGTAATGGATATTAAGACACTCAAAACGAGTGCTGTAATAGCTTTGTTACGTCATAAAATTAGAAAATTGTTTAAAAAGAATTTTCACATTTTGTCAACTTGCTGTTGGACACAGATAATTGAGAAAACAAAATGAGGATAAATTATTATCTTACCTATTATACATATTGGTTTTCGAATGAATCGCAACCGCCCCCAGAATCCCATATATTTCGATCTGCATCCTGCCGACCAAAGTCGTATAATATATTCAACTCCAAAAAATACTACAAGACATATTTCCTGCAAAAAAGAACAAAAATTAATATCCAATAAATAGAAGCTTAATAAGCGAGGCTTTCAATAAAATCAATAATGCAAAAACTGAACAGTAAGATGCAAATTTAGGGAAAATGCATCATGTAAAATGGTCGCTGCTTGATATGAATTTGGGGGATGTAAATATTTATCTAATATTATTCTCGTTTCGATACTTAATAAATCAACTTTGACACTAATGTATTCCGATAATGCAATGTAGCATCAATAATTCTTGTATACGTTTATACGAGTTTTTAGAGATATTTTTTTAGAACGCTTTGTTTACAAAAAATCGCACAATGAAAAGAGTGAATGTAAAATTGATGAATTGGTTAAATAGGAAATGTATCATTCATGATGATACAACGTATGAAAGTTTGCCGTATGTGAAGCTTTACACATCAAAGAAACTTCTCCCGGTTTGCGGTTTATTATCAATTACTTAACTTGAGAGTTTTGTTGTTATAAAAGCTACGAAAATATAGACGATATTCTATAGAGGTTTGGAAAATTATAATTTTCTGAGAAGCAAAGCAAAATTATAGTACGACATACATATTTGTAACTTTGTGGTTAAATGGTAGGGATTTTGTGTTAATAACAAATAAAAATCATATCCTTTTTAATTCAACTAAAAAAATATACTACTCGTATAAACAAATAGATATTAAATGTCGAAATAGATATTAAATTGATACATTCACTTTATAATAGTTGATGCATGAGCTTTAACAAACAGAATACCAAATTGAAAAATACACGTACACGTATCTGAAGAAACGTTGAAAGCACGTTCTACTGTTATTGAAACAATCTCATTTCAAATAGAAATATTGACATAAATCTACAATTCTGTTAGCTACACCTATAGTTTTGTTAATGGTCTCGATAAGCTTTTATTGGCAACAGTTTAGTGGTGCTTATTTATATTACGGATTGGAATTTTCTGATAAATTAACCATATACCATATTTATTTCGTACTTATGTACCTAGTTAAAGTAATGATAATGTTCTCGCAAGGAGAAGTAAGGAGCTAATAATATTTTTTACCAGAATAAAAATTATGGTTAAACATTTTAAAGACCATCTATTTTATTATAAAAACTGGTTTTGCACAACTTTATTTATTTAATTTTTAAAGAATCTAACTGATTTTGAAGGAGATAAGAATATTTATTAAAAATATACTCCACAATTATAAATAAATTGTTGTTTAAAAGAAATAATTATTTTAAAATTTCGCACCGGCGCATTCGCCAAAATTTTAAAACCATAATTTTTGTTATTATTATTATTATTATACATATATTTAGTTATTTTATTTTGTTATTTACTATTTTATTTAGAGTTCCAAGTTCTATATTGCTGATGAATGTTATATAATTATATACAGTGTACTCTCTCTTAACGAACACTCCTTATGAGCGGACACTTTTTGAAGAACTGAAAAAACTATATGGTTTTTGCTTTTTTAATACAAATTTCCCTCTTGAGCGGACTCTCTGTTAACCGGACACGGGCACAAAATTGTGCGGTCTAACGTCACGTGAACCTCTCTTATGCGGCCAATCTGTGTGGTGTAAATGTAAGACTAAGAATGTTGGAATTTCGACTAATAATTATGCCTTGTATTAATAAGACAGGGAATTCGGAAAAATTCCTTATTATTGGAAAAGCTGCTAGACCTTGTGTTTTTCGCAAAATAGTTTACTAGTAATGTGGCGATCTAATAAAAAAGCATTGATCACCTCCGACATAATTTGACAAAAAATTGAGGCTTCAAAAACGAAAACTTCTGCTTTTCCTCGATAGCGCTGCTTTTCTTCCACGTGATTTAAAATTGACAAATATTAAGATACATTTTCTTACTTCCAATACCACTGCATTTTGACAACTGTTAGACCAAGGAATACTCAAAAATTTTAAAATCTGGTATCGATCTATAATTTTGAAACATATTTTGGCGAGACTTTGTTGACTCTTTAGAAAACCTGATAAAATCAATTAATGTTTTAAATGCCGTTTAGTTTGTTAAAAAGGCATGGGAGCAAGTGACCTCTACAACCATTCAAAATTGCTTTAGAAAGGCAGGATTCACATAGTCTGACAGTCCCGATACTGACACAGGATTTGATCCTGACGACCAGTTCTCTTTGTCTGTTGTTGCTGAAATGTGTAAAATGATGCATCAAACTGCAGGAAATACTATTGATTTTGAGATATGTAAGGATAAAAAAACTGTAACTGATAAAAAGGCTTAAACTATTTATTATTGCAGGTGAACGGAAATTTTTCTCTTGAACGGACACCTTTATTAAGTGGACACAATTTAACGACCGCGCGTGTCCGCTGAATAGAGAGTACACTGTATATATTATATATGTATAGGTATATTTATTTTTTGCTACAATAAAGTCCGATTTTTTACGCTTCCTACTACTATTCAGTATAAAAATTCTTATAACTGAAAGTTAAAATGATATTCCATACAGACAGTATAGAATTTATATGAAATGGTCTTTAAAATGGACATGAAGCGTGTCTGGTAGCACAGATATCTTATTGTCCTCAGTTCTATTATGCATACAGCAATATGTGGAAAACCATAACCGCATGCAGATTTTACTAGTCAATATTACTATGTATGATATATGTATTTTTATATGTTTCAGTAAATTGGGAAACAAAAAAATGTATTTAGGAAAAGAAATTAATATTATTTAAGTCATATATGTAGTAACAATATTTTTACGCCTTTATCAAAAAGATAAAAATAACAGTTACATTGAAAATATGAACGTAACATTAAATTCACTGGAAGATAAAATTTACCTAACCACACGTTTTTAAAATTAATAGAAAGAATTAAACACAATTTTTATGTAATTTATAGACTATAATATATGGTGGTTTTCCAATTGTTAAATTAAAAAAAATTACAAACGTTCAAAAATTTACTTACCATCCAAAAAAGTGTTTCGTTGGCGAAAGTTGAATATGTATCGATCGTTGATAGAACACTAAATATTAGGCAGACGAGTACTAACATAAATCTGAAACAAAGAATTCATTGTTATTAATATTATAACCCCATTTATAACTTTAAAAAGTTAATTTTTAGCAATTGTAAATATTAAAATAGTTCTGTTAAAGATTTTATAGCAATTATGTCTTAGAAATTATTTTCATACACAGGATGAGGGATACTTGAGGGACAGCAACGGGATCTCGTTTATTTGAAGAAATACCACCACGATTAAACTGTAGCAAAATTGCTTAAGAAATCTAAGGTACTTATCTCATAATTATACGTATCTGAATGTCAGGTAGCCGACTGCTAAGACAAGGACAGAGACCAGAGCTTTCCGTCTTACACAATCGTTGGGTTAGTTAGCACTAGTTACTGTGTGTATAGCAAACTAAACTTTTGAGAAATATTTTGTATAGGTACATGAATTATTGTACAGTTTCCATCAAAGCAATAATAATTGCAACCAGTTTTGTATAGAAGCAAAATTTTTTTCATTAAAAAATATTTGACATGACGCAAATTAAATTTTAAATTGAAGTTTTCCTATAATAAAAATTATATAAAAGTGGAGCCTCAAATTAAAAATTTGTGATTAATAACGTTTCATAGTTAATACTCATTATGTAAAATTTTCATCAAGTTGCGACGTTTAAAAGTTAACGTTCTGGGAATTTCGTTGTGAATTTAAAACTATATTTTTTTTTACATATAGGCATTAAATCATGTATTTTAAAAATACTGTTATAGATCCAATGCTCCATTTCTATATACCAACTCCATCAATGCATCGATATCCCAATTATTATTAAACGGAAATAAAATTACCCTATTTTCAGCATACTTGATTATGTTTACAGTGGTTGATTACCACCATTTACAGGTGTTACAAATTATTCGCAATTACGACTAATTCATCTATAATTATGTAATCAAACCTCAAATGAATTAATCTGAACTGCTGCTACCACAAACCAGACAGTAGGGGCGGCATCTAGTTATTGAACGGAATTGTTATCATATTATAATAGGCCACAGATTAATGACTCAATCCATTTAAAATGAAAAATCAAGCGTGTTATATCCAGAGGACGCAACAAGTTTATTAGATACTACTATAATCAGACAGTTAGTGTGCTCCTACGTTATTACCACATGTTTTCATATTAATTTATAATATCCTGCTTAAAAATGATAAAGTAGGTCTATTTATCTTGTATTAAAAAAGCACGTCGTTGTGAATTAGTTAATATTGACGAATTATATTTCAGAATCTGTGTATTTCAAACCTGAGGTAACTTATTGTAATAAATTCAGTTCCTACGCAAAGTATCCTCGATAAATATTACCATCCATTAACTATATTGTATGATACTATTATTTATTTGACTGAAATTCTTGAAAGCATCAAAAGTACTTTAATCACTTAAATAACTTTTTTAAACAGTTTTTTTACACCGGAAATCATTAACAATTAAATCTGTTGCATTCTTATACCTTCCAGGCATCCGCATTCAGACAATTGGCTTCCATTAATCTAGCTTAAGAATACAGCTTAAGTTATTTCGATGATAAATGGACATCAGTTGTATTACGTCTAAGTGGTATTGCTTGGTCTACGTGGCTGCTTATCCTCAATAAAAAGACACAGATGTGCATTTTACTTTGTATTTGTACTTTCACCCCAAACAGAATTGTTGTCTTGTGTTTCACACATCTCACAAAAAACTTAATGGAATACGAAGAACAGACAAAATAAACACGAAAACTTGTAACCGTGACAATTTTAATTAAAATTATCTTTGTAAGATATAATGTGGGATAGTTGAAAGATAAATTTCAAGTTAAACAAAGAAGCTCGTGCACATAATTTACAGGTTGACATGTTTATTTGCAAGTAAAACGTCAACAATGATGCGTTTATTGGTTTTAATGCTGAAATGTGAACAGGATATAAAAATACCACCATTAAGGTTTTGCTTACTTATGTAGGTTATAAAAATTGAAAGCAGGAAGGATTTTTGAAAGAAATTAATACGTTTAATGGCTTGGAATTGATGCTTTAAAATGCTAAACTGTAAGTGGTCTTGAAATCATAGCCATAGCACTGTTCTGAAAGATGAAAATAGATAGCGTGTTTCTAAAAGTATTTTGTCTTTTTGATTTTAATAGAAAAGTTTAAATTTATCTTATCCACTTTTAACAAATAAATAGAATTATTATAATTTATCTTATATATAAAAGTGAAAGTTTGTCCTCTATATAAATCTACACCGTTGTGGATATCATTATTGAAAAAATTGATACGGTGGAAAAATGTATAGTTAATAAAGACATTCACATCAAGATATAAAACTGTCAATATTAAGATATACAAATCCTAAAGTTTCAATTATTATTAACAAATATTAAAAATAACAATTACTCGTTATTCTCAAATCATAAAAATTTTAGTTTATTAGATCGATTTGAAATGTAAAAATACACAGTAACACAGTAAAAAATTTTCACTTTGTAAAGTCCACTTTGTAGTTTGTAAAATAATATTTTGTAAATTTTAACAAGGAATTGTGTAAATTTTATAAAAATAATTTTAAGTTAACAAAATATTTTGTTTAACACTATTATTTGTAGTTTAGTACTCTATATTTTGTAAAATTAATAATTGACAAAACAAAAATTGTAAAAGTGAACAATGTACTTTGTAAGAAATAAAAGTAACACCCCAGTTTGTAAACTAGACAAACTCTTTTGTCAAATGGTCAAATTACAGTGTTAATTAATGTTAAGGACAGAACTCGCTTCCACAACCATCTCCACAATACTACGACACAAGTGCCATGTGTTGGATTAGTTTTTGCGTTTTTTTATGTCGTATAAGATGATTTCTACATCAATTGTGCCGTTTAAATTAAAATGTGAAAATACGTGTAAATGGGTGAAACTTACCAAGACATACAACATACATACGATGCCCTTAAATAGTTAGGTAAGTTTGTTCAAAAAAGTTGGGTTAGGTTCGTATGGAAACTAAAATTTAGCTATAATAGAAACATAAAACATACCTACATTTTTTCTGTTCGGTCACCAAAGAATACAAAAAAATATTATTTTGTTGGCCTCCTAACGCCCTAACAAGGAAGTGCGGAAAAATTGAAAAAAAAGACATCTAAGGAAATATGCGAAGATGATACGGAACTCCCAGAAAAAATCACCTGAACTATTTTATATATATTTTAGAGGAAGATATAACATTTATGAAAAATACTTTCCCATCGCATCAGAAGAAGCCGTCATTCTTTGGTAAGAAACAGAAAAGAATTCTTTCTAAAAAATAATAAAATATGTTCCGTTCTATTACTAGGTTAAGAAAGAGTTTTTATTTTTGTTATTCAAGTGTGCAAAAGTTTAATAAAATATTTACCAACAAATCTTTTTGTATCATTTTACAATAGAATAGCTATCTTTAGAAATTTTTAATCATGACTATATTCTTGTCTTTCAACAGGTTACTGATGTCTTCATATGTTTATAAGAAAGTATGGAGCAAAGTATTTTGCCACACCATGCCAACAAGAATAAAAGTATTTGTAAAGGGTTTTTTATATCAAAAAGATTTTAAAATAACCAACTTTCCAGAGTAGATGTACCCATAGAAAACTATTTTAATAGCAATAATAATAAAAAAGGTTCTTAGCAGGTGTAAGCTATTTATTTGGAAGTGTGTTTAAAATTATTTTATCTACTACCAATTCATAATAGCCTTGATTTGACATTAATTTGAGTAAGGTAAGTCAGATTATTACGCAACATGTGTTTTAAAGAAATCATTACCACACTGAAATTTCCACAAGAAAATTCTTTCTTACAAGTATTTATAACACAATTTTTACAATTTAGTATCTTTATAGGAAAGTTTATATTTGTAAATGTCTAATTATAATATAGTATATATTGTTTAATTCTTTAAAATTTGTTATTAATATTGAGTAATGACACTTCATACTCTTAAGTTTGATTTTTTGAAACTGGAGAATTTTATAATAGCGTATCTACCTAGAAAAAACCCTAACTTCACGTTAGATAACTGAAAAAATGTTTAGTTTTATTTTATAATAAATTAGTTTTATATTTTAATAATAAATATAACACGGTCCACGTCCCAGATTTTTTGGTGTATAAATTGTTTAATTATTTGAAAATTTATAATTCAAATTCATTGTTGTGTAGCGCTGGCTAGTTTTTACACAACTTAGGTTAAGTAGTCCAGTACGACAACTTGACAACAACTACTGAGCAATGTCGCTGGAGATAAATTCAAAATTCATTTTTAATTATTTGGACGGTAGAAGATAAAATCTTGTATATTACACGTGGGATATACACACATTAACATATTCGTCTGATTACAGAACTCGTCTACGACTCGTTCTGCAATTTCCAGACTCTTATGTTAATGATGTTCATATCCCACTTATAATATAAATAACTACGTAGATGATTACTGACTCTGTAAATAATTTAAAACCCATTTGAAATTTTGCCTTTTATCACCTTTCACATTTTGTTGTTAAAAGTTACTTGTTATTTTAAAACCGTACTTTGATTTTTTCTAAATAATCCATTAAGATTAAAATTTATTTTCCAATTTATAGATCTGCAATTTCAATTAATTAATTATATTAATCTCTTCTAACCAAAGCTGCTCAATTCCTATTTCCAGCTTATTAAATTGGCAACAATATTTAAGTTAATTACAGCTACACAGAATTTATTTTAACACAATATAAATATTGTTTCAAATTTATTGGCGTATTGACGTAGCAGATAGTAACATTCCTACAATATCTCAATTGGCGATTTGTAATAATCATGCATCAAATTTCAGTCGAAACCTATTGTTGAAATATGTAAATCCACATACAATTTTCAGCAATTGTTGCTATGCATCGTTTTTTTTGTTATATGGTTATATTGATGATTACCCATATAGCATATAGTAAAAGTAAAATAATAAAAAAACTCGTTCAACACTAAATAACACTTGTCGCATAAAGATAACAAAACACGAAATTGTAAACGATTTAATTATAAGGAAAAGAATCCACAGGGTATTGTTAAATTTAAATAACACGAAATTTACAGTCGTTTTAACGTCTAAAAGTCTGACACCCCCTAACACAATGTAATAAATATTTGAAACGTTAAGCTAAACTTTCGTGACCAATTTGCTACCCGTGTAGTTTGCCGAAATGTTTATCGCATTTGATTATTATGCAAATTTCTATTATGTAATCTTTAAAGTGACCTTGGCCTTTTCAAACTTTAATCAGTAGCACATTAGTCATGTTCTGTCTGAAGTTGTGAAGTTGTCGAGTCAGATAACTTCTCCCTCAAGAATTAAAACCATTTTCAAGGAAATAAAAAAGATACAAGGAACCTTATCTAGATATGAGTGTTATATAACTAGTAAAGGTCAGTGGAAAGGTCACCAAAACCACATAGGCTAAAAATTCGGATTAGTTTGTTTGAATATCACATTGAAATGGCCATATTTAATTAAAATTATGTTAAGCAGAGGACCTTTAAGATCTATAGAGCACATTCGTTTGGCTACCATGTGGAAACTGTTCAATTTAACGTTAGCAGCCCATTACTGCCGCTGTATTGATAATTATGATGGCGAGCAAGGTACTTAGCCTGAAGATATATTAGCAAACTTCAACAGATTCCAGAGCTTATCTTTAAGGATCAATTACGGGGAAAAGCAGGCCAACAGGGTCACTTAAACTACTACACTATACTCGTGCATGTACAAAGCTAAATTTGTTAAAGTGACTTTGTGTTATGCAAACTGTATATTTTAAAGTTTGTTTGACTTTTTTAAAGGATTTAGCTGCAAGATGGATTATAGTGCAGAAACATTGAAGAGTTCAGGTAAGAATAAAAATTAAATATATCATAGATTGTTGTATTAATGTGAATAAAATTGTGAAACTTTGATGTTTATGACTAGCTGGACTGCTGGTTATTATCGCAATATAGCTTAGTGTGGCGTCTAATTGGTTTAGTAGTTTAGTTTCTTAATTTTTAAGTACAGCACTCAGGTGTGCACACTTAAGAACTGAAATTACGTCTGCTTTTATGGTCGCATAGCTTGCACAAAATAATATATTATAGGGGTCAAATAATAATAATCATATAACAGCATTATTTTCACTAGACAGCTCGTTACACTATCTCTGTCTTTACCTCATATTCTCTTCCTTGAGAGTGAGAAAGAGGGAGAGTATGACAAGCTGTCTTCTGAAAATAATTAAACTTTATTAATTTTAATTGGAGAGATATGTTAATTTATTATTACAGTGTTTTTTCAAGTATATCAGCTAAAAACTTTGAATTATATTCATCTTATGTAAAACTTAATTAGACGTTTTTTTAAGTACCTACGTGAAATTTTATATAAAAAACTCCCATTTGATATTTTTTCGGCATAAAAATATTTTTAACCACCATTAACCTCATGTACATGTACCTGTCACTTATTTTTAAGCGATTCTTAATTTATGTGCTACAGTTACTATGTGTGTGTGTGTACTTACTTCATGGCATGTTTCTATACCTACCGGTGCACGCAAAACAATTTTGCGGGGCGATAATGAGAATATTGCTTTGTACTGATGTCACGCAATTCGAAATTTGTATTTCAATACTAAACTTTTTATTTATTTACAGAATGTTCATGTCTGGTGGTTGTGTTCAATAAATACAGAAACACGAACTAATAATTTATACTAATAATAGTAATATCTAGTAAGTAGTAGATTTTTATTAATGATCATACATTATGTTTTTTGTGAACAAAACAAATGCATTGTTTAAATAAATGTATGTAGGTCAATAAGAGTTTTTGTTATATTTCGAACAAAATTCATAAGAATATGATTTAGTAAAAAATTTAATATAATAAAATATAGCTTGAACAAGAGGTAAAAAATGTACCTGGAAATCAGCTAATATACAATACAGAATTGATTACGTATTAGAAAAAAAAATACATTAATAAATTTTTTCTATCAATTCATTGATATAGGTAATAGATATTGGCCTAATAAAATCGAATCTCAAGTTTCTAAACTGAATTTTAATGGTTTTAAATCATTGATCAGGTACAACTATAAAATCTATTGATTTCTAAAACTCTCAAGGGAAACATTTTACCGCAAAAATTCATTACCACTATATTGTTTTATGTTTATTGAAAGAAGAGATAGATTTATGGTGACGTAAATAAATTAATATACATATGTATAATTTTTAAATTTTTTAACATAATGCAAACCTTCCAGGATAACAATTATATTACTATTGTTTTGTATACGTATAATTTAATTGTTTTAAATCATTCAAATAATCTTCTTTTACATTTTGTGTTTTATTTTCGTCAATCCTAGAGGTTTTTTTTGGTAACATAAAACTTAACATTTCATTTCTAGTTTAAAATGTAATAAAAATTTTATTTCATTATTCAGAGTTTGAACTCACAGTAAAAATTATAATGCAATTAATATGCACCTGGAGGATGAAAGATTAAATATTTTTATTAGCCAATTCAATTACCTAATGTATATTTTATTTAATTTATCAAAACTTTGGCGGATTTGGTGAATGCGCCAGGGTTAATTACTTATACAGGGTATCTCGGAAAAAGTGGGAAATCTGTCGGATTCAGATAAAGCATGAAAAAATAAGATGACAAGTTCCTATAAAAATTTTTCCTACAGGCGTTTTTGAAATTTTGATTTTTTTTTGGAATGAGACTTTTTTTAATGACTTAATAAAACATGAATTCGTTTATTATTCTTTTTCTCGAAAACGGTCCACTTTATCGACAATAAACAAGAGTAGCTTTTCTTTAGTCTAAAGTTCAAGCTACCTGATTTTCTTGTTTTAAGTCTTTTTCACACAGGGTGTTAAAAGTTTAAGCATTAAGTTGTAAAGCTTAGTCTGCCCCTGGTAAACTAAACAAGCTAGATATGTGTCAAGGACATTATTTCAAGAGGTCCTTAGTAGTGTCCATCATATTAACTTTTTGTAAAATTCTATTAAGCACTTTAAAAGTTATTAAAAAAAACGATTTCCAGCGACGCTTTTCAGGGCAACATATCTTCGTATTAGGGAGGGCCTGTAGGAAAAAATTTTCATGCCCTATCTGAATCCGAGAGATTTCCCACTTTTTCCGGGACACCCTGCATAAATCGGTTTATTTAGTTTACTGGAAACAGTTATAATAACTCAAGGATATCAGTGCTTAATATTTAATGGAATATTTACAATATAAATATAGCTTTATATTTTCTACGGGTACATTCATGTTCTGTCAATTCCTATTCCCATTCAGCTTCTATATCTCATTTTAAACATTAACAAGGTCATCATATGATAGCCAGAATAAAATTAGTAGGTGCCATCATTAACTATTATTTTAATTTTCTTACTCACCTAATTTACAATTTTAAACATTTCTCTATTTTTAACTAACAATACTATTATAATAATGTTAATATTAGTAGGTTGGACTACTAATATCATAATACATAAATAAAGTGTTTCTAAGTAAATGATTTTAAACTTTTGATCAGATAAAACAATAACATATATTGATTTATAAAACTCACAAAGTAATTATTTTAATTACTGCCTTGTGTTTCAGGTTTGTTTGAACAATGACAATGACATTTATGATCATGGAAATCTAATTTCTTTTTAATTACTGGGTGGACTTTCAAGAGTCACGATATAATTATTTTTATAAAGTTAAATAATAATAGATGAAAATGCAAAATATCGTAGTGATTGATTAAAACCGATATTATGTAGCACCCATAACAAGCATATTGTCATTATACATACAGGGTTGGGCATATGTGTGGGAACACCTGATTTCTGGCTAAACTTTTGTATTATCATTATTGGTCTTAAAAGAAATATTTGTAGCTTTTTTCACTCTATTTAGTGACGTATTTTGTTTTCCAGCAGCTACTCGATTTCTCGAGTTTTTAAGTGATCGGCACTTTTTTTTAATGGATCACCCTGTATATTTTTAAGTTTTCAAATAGACAATATTTCAACAATTACAATGATATAAGGTTTGGTGGGTGTGCGACTTATGGTTTTTAAATATTAAAGAAAATAATTCAATAATAAAATAAAGAGTATTAAATAATAATTAATTAAATTAATTAAATAAAAAATGTGGTAGCTGTTTTAACAACAAAGTACGGCACTGAATAGAATAAAAAAACTACAAATATTTCTTTTAAGAGTAATAATAATAATAAAAACGTTTATTCAGAAATTAGGGGTTGCCACACATATGCCCAACCCTGTATATTAATCTTATTACATCACTTAATAATAGCTGAAATTTCTATTTGTTATTTATGACAGGAATAACAAAATATTTCATTATTTGACATTAAATATGAAATTAATAAATTTGGCGAAGGCGCCGGTGCTAATTGTATTTTTTTTAAAATAACTCAGATCTTTATTAATTATATATTTATAATATTTGTATTTGTTTATACTTTCTTTAATATTCGTTTTATTATTTTTCAATTTCTTTATTTTTTAAACAATCTTAGACATAAATTTCCTAACGCTTTGTACAAGTAATAATAAAGGCTTATTCAGGAATCCTTACAAGTTATGTGTATTTAATTGATTTCTGCATACAGATTGCTTACAAAGCTTTGTAACTTACAGAGATTTATTATTAAATATGCACAACTACTTAAATCTTGTAACAAAATCTCAAATTAAAGAAATAGGTCTATATGAGTACGTTCAACTAACTTAATTGAATTATTGGACAGTGTTGTGAATTTGAAAATTTGTCCAAATGTGATGTATTTCTTTGACGCATTTTTTGGGTACAAATATTAATAAATAGATACTTATTGACAGCATGCTACGATAAAATAAATACATCACAGAAATAGATCATGTTTCTGTACTAACTTATTTTGACACTTACAATTCTTAATTTTTTAAACATTTTTTTTTAAATTAAAACTTAAGACAGACATTATAACTGTTTGAATCTTTGATTTGTATACCTGTATGTTTTACGAATGTAATATAACAATGTCAGACATTAGTTAGAATGGCTGAGGTTTTTCTAACAAGTTTACTGTAATTAATTTAGCATTCCTGGTAACGGTAATAACTAAAACCATCTTAATTATTGCGGATTCTAGTTATTAGTTTACTTATGCATGTGTAGCTAGACTAGATATATTACAATATATCATCAAGTTAATGTGAAGGTTCATGGTTTTCACTTACATGAAAATTCGTAGAATATTACAAACCTAATCTGTAACTATATAATTTTATGAAAATGTCCATTTAATGAAAAGTCAAAGGTGCTCAAATTATAAAAGGCTTATCTAATCCATTACTATAATAATATATCAGAATAGAAGAAATATTTTTGTGTTTCAGAATGAACAATCGCATTTTCTAATAAATCATAGTGATATTGACCTTACTCAGGAAAACCTGAATCAAATTGATGTTTATGTAAAGCATTATTTATCACTTTTGTCAGGAAAATCAATTTCATTTTCCTCCTGTGTACAATTTACATTGTTATTTTATTTATTAAGTTAGTATTTCCGTCAAAGGTTGTTTCCTGAAAATTTATTTAACCTAATTATACGAGTTTACAGAAAAAATACAACCTGCTCATAGCTACCGATTGGGTAAATAAAATAATGACCCTGACAAACGTTACACCCTAATAAAATGTTATGGTATCATTTTTCTTTGATAATAGTTTCCACGTGGGTTGTATTATTTTCGGTGAATTAAATCAAGTTATGGTACTGCAAATTTTATGTTTTTTTGCGCAGAGATATCATTTTAATCTAAATTCTGATCCTAAAAATATTTTATACCAGGTACCAAGGCATATAATGCACGTTTTATGTTATTGTGAGCACAAAAAGGAATTTATTATAAATATAAAATTTATTTTCTATATATGAGAAATAATAAACTCTTCCATATAAGTGAAATGTGAAAATATAAAATGAAGGGAACTTGACTACCGGTTTTGAATTCTTGAAGTTAAATTTCTTTGCGTGAATGCTTACAATGTGACTTCATGATATATGAAAATACATTTCTTCTAGTTATCTTGCTGAAACTCTCTACTACTTTCTCCCTTTATTATCTCTTTCTATCTCCTAAACTAGATACATAAAATGTGATGTAGGATTTATATTACCTGTCGTCGACTTTATGTAGTTCAATGGCATGATTTTTATCCTCAACATGCACCTCCGTGGTCCCTTCTTAAGATAATAAATAACCAAAGATAAGCAGGAAAATATATTTAAATTTATTATTATGTTGTAAAGAGCAGAACATTATTGCATACCACAAAGCAAATAAAAAATTGAACGGAACTTCAGCAGATTTATGCGTTTGTAGTAGCTGAAAAACTCACCTAAACCAGGCATTTATTTTCGTGATTAATTTAAAAAGGGTCTCATCGTATTTCAGAGGAGAATCACTGTTTTATTTGTAACGAATTCCTGGAACACGTTACAAGTTTTCAAAGTAGGGTATCAACTAAAGCGGATTCTTTTCATTCGTACATTGATGTATTACTTCTCGCTATATTCAGAAAAGCATTAATTCTATATAATGAACGCCTCGAATATCTGCATTTATATCATTTTAGAAAAAATTACAAGCAAGCAACGAGAACTGGGTTAATTATTAATTTCGTAAACTTGTTCCTCATTGTTAGCATATTTTGGAAGGAATTGTGAAGATGCAAAGTTTTTATTTATATAATGTTCAGTTTTCCGCTACCTGTTAAAAGCCAAGGCAACATCAAGCGTTTCTCAGTTATTTTCGTAAGGAAAACCAACTTCTGGCGCAGCTAACTGGAAACTTACATATTTTCGGGCCAACGAATCTGCTTGTTCATTTTACTCAAATCCTTTGTTATTTAATATCAGTTTTACCTGTATTAGGAGCTTATTAATTTATATGGAAATGTCTAAGATAATATGAATAAATTTAACAGGATATTTAGCTAGATTGGTTAAGGAAATGGAAATGATTTATGTTAGTATTCTAAGCTGAGTCCCTGAGTCACCATAAGCAACAAAGCTTGGAAATATGTACACAAATACATTTACACTACGGTGGCATTGCAGTTTGTATTAATATTATTGTGGAGCTGAATTTTGAATCATGTTATGTCAAATAAATTAAATTTGGAAAGAACTAATCCTCAAGTGACTGTATTTTTGCGATAATTAATAAATCTGTAAGATATTTTTTGGGTTTCTTGTGTTGATTAGAGTAACTTTTCACTTCACCCGACCAATTTCTAAATAAGTTCACAAACTACAACTTTAATGATGCTGTCTGGCATGTACACAATCCTATTTGTTTAAAAGGAATCAAGTTGTTCTTTTTATGAGTTCAGACCACAATCTTATATAATGTATGGATGGACTCATGAACTGCTGAAGGGATCAATAATCTTTTTATTTTTGTTCGGTTCCAACGACCTACCCGATAATTTTCTTTATAAACTAATACTGTTTTCCCCCTCCCGATACAGTAAGTAGACTATAATGATATTATTGATAGGGATGTAACTTGATTTTACCAAAATGTTATCGGTTGTTATTGACAACGGGACGTAAGAAGCTGCACTTACGTCCCTAGGGAAAACAAAAGCTATTAATTTTGGATATATCGAAGCTTTCATTTATAAAAATTGTGGTTTTTAACACGGAATATTCACACCACAAACTGGCTAATTATTTATCGTTGGTATTGTAATTCTCCTTTCTACTTTAATACAGAGACTATGTTATTGGGGTTATCCTCAATATATTATCATAATACTTAGGTCCTCATAAATTAATTTTACAAATGAATAAATAATTTCAGAAATTAACTGGTTTAAAAGCATAAAAAATCTATACGAGCCCTAACAACTAAATGTTCGGACAAAAGTAAATTTGATTGTCTTTTTTCCATACGCGCAAAAGTTATCTGAATTAACTTTCATAACATTGATGGTTTTTTCTGTTCTAATGCCAAGATTTGGTTATATAAAAACGTAAATTTCGTAAAAATCCGCTAGGCGGTTCCAAAACTCTAGCACTTTAACCCAGCTGGATGGGAAAATTGTAGAAACAAAGAATTATTATTTTCAAAACTTTGGATCTAGTAGTCGGATGTTGAAGAAATTTACTTTATTGCAAACCTGGATGTTGGCTTTCTTTACAAAAAAGTTATACAAGTTTTTATTTGGTGATTTTAGGCATTTATCGAAGTTTCAAAGTTGCACCTTTAAAAATGATGGAGTTTTCTAGTAACTGTTTTAAAAAATCACAGTTTTGAAACCGCTGGTTGGAATTGTTTCAAAAAACCTTGAAATCAAAGCTCAATAATCGTACTAATCCTGAAATGTTAATATTATTTTTTTCGAGTTTCACAGTTCACTTTTCAAAAAAACGTGTTTTTTGAGGATGCTACCTACATTTAAATAATCACAGTTTTGGAACCGCTTGTTGTATTTTGGTAAAATTTACTTTACTGCAAAGCTGGATGTTGATGGTTTTATGTAGACAAAAATCCCCAAGTCTTTATTTGGTTATTTTAGGCAATTTTCGTAGTTTTAAAATTACACTTGAAAAATGTGACATAATTTTCTAACGACTGTTTTTAAAAAATCACAGTTTTGGAACTCGGTGAAAACGACTTAAAGGTGCTTTCATGGCCCTCATCCAGTCCGGACTTAAATGTCATTGAAACTCTTTGGCATAAAATTAAACGTATTCTACGCAATAATCCACCAAAAACCATTTGGTCCTTAAAGACCAAAATAGAAGAAACTTGGGACAGTTTCACGCCAGAATTGTACCAACATTTCATAAATGCAATGTCTCTTAGAATACAGGCAGCTATTAAAGCAATAGGAGACGTAACCTCTTATAATGGTCCTAAATTAAAAATTATCCCAACATTTACTTTCAAATTCATTTTGTAAAATTTGCTAATTATTAATGTTAAAATATTGTTAAATCCAATAAATAATTTTCTTCCATGCATAATATTGTTATTAAGGCTTTATCTTATTGTATTGTTAGGTGTTTACTAATTATTTGCGTAAAATTTCCAGTTTCTTTTCATACTTAAAAAATTTACTTTTGTCCGAACATTTAGTTGTTAGGGCTCGTATAAAAAAGACAATATAAAAAAACGCTAACAGAAAACAGAGAAAAGTAAACTTCAGAGATAACGCGGCCTTATCTGTTACCAGCAAGAACTGAAAGTTTTCAATATGAAACTGTTTTAAACAGTTCAATCACGTTCAATAAAATATACAAGTTTCTAATAGCTTCCATATTGCGTATATTCTGGAGAATCTGAATTAAACGAAAATAATTTATAACACACACCAATATTCTACTTGATGGCGTGTGACAAAAGCTAAGTTGTCTTTTATCATGATGTACACTTAATTATGATAGTTTCAGATGCTGAATTCTCATTCCTAGAAATGTATTCGTCGAGACTATGTACAAATTGTGAAAATGATACGTGTTCTTCTTCAGACCATTTAGTAAATAAATTCATGTTGGAATAGCTGGCAGTGTGAAGCAGATCCAGTAAAATCACGTAAGGGTTCGTTTGTCACGATATATATTATTTTCGTAGAAAGTTATACTTAAATTCAAGTTTCAGAATTATGAGTGTAAAAGAAAAACAACTATTTGATATTGCGATAATTTTTTCCTAAAAAACTTGCCTATGTGGTTTTCCATGATTATTTTATCAGATTGTCCTTTATGGTATTAATAGACAAAAAAAACTACCTACATTACAAGTTTTCAATTATAATTATGATGATCTCGTATACGAGCTTTAACAACTAAATGTTCGGACAAAAGTAAATTTTTGAAGTATGAAAGGAGAACTTAAAATTTTACGCAAATAATTAGTAAACACCTAACAATACAATAAGATAAAGCCTTAATAACAATATTATGCATGGAAGAAATTTATTTATTGGATTTAACAATATTTTAACCTTAATAATTATCAAATCTTACAAAATTAATTTGCAACTAAATGTTGGGATAATTTTTAATTTAGGACCATTGATAAGAGGTTACGTCTCTTTTTGCTTTAATAGCTGCTGTCTTCTAGTAGGCATTGTATTTATTAAATTTTGGTACAATTCTGGAGTGAAACTGTCCCAAATTTTTTCTATTTTGGTCTTTAAGTCTCCAATGGTTCTTGGTGGATTATTGCGTAGAATACGTTTAATTTTATGCCAAAGAGTTTCAATGACATTTAAGTCCGGACTGGATGAGGGCCATGAAAGCACCTTTATGTCGTTTTTACCGAGTTCCAAAACTGTGATTTTTTAAAAACAGTTGTTACAAAATTACGTCACTTTTTTCAAGTGCTATTTTAAAGCTACGAAAATTGCCTAAAATCACCAAATAAAGGCTTTGTACATAAAACCTACATCCAGCTTTACAATAAAGTAAATTTTACCAAAAACCAACCAGCGGTTCCAAAACTGTGATTATTTAAATGTAGGTTTCATCCTCAAAAAACACGTTTTTTGAAAAGTGAACTGTGGAACTCAAAAAAAAATGAAAAAAAAATTCATATTAAAATTTCAGGATTTTTGTCAATATAGTACGATCCTTAAGCTTTGATTTAAAGGTTTTTTGACACAAATCCAATCAGCGGTTTCAAAACTGTGATTTTTTTAAAACAGTTACTAGAAAATTCTATCATTTTTAAAAGTGCAACTTTGAAGCTCCGATAAATGCCTAAAATCACCAAATAAAAACTTGTATAACTTTTTGTAAAGAAAACCAACATCCAGGTTTGCAATAAAGTAAATTTCATCAACATCCGACTACTAGATCCAACATTTTGAAAATAATAATTCTTTGTTTCTACAGTTTTCCCACCTGCTGTGTTAAAGTGCCATAGTTTTGGAACCGCCGAGCGGATTTTTACGAAATTTACGTATTTATATAACCAAATGTTGGCATGATCAAAAAAAATCATTTATATAATGGAAGTTATAGGGTTTGTTTCTGCTACAAGTTTAGTACAATTAATCACCTGACTAATAATCAACTTTTTGCATAATATCTAGGTCAACCACTTCTAAAGAGATAATACATTCCGGGAAAATTCTTATTGATTAAAATAGTGCAGGTTTGAACATGCAATAAGTAAACTCTTAATGCAAAGCCGATCTTATCTGATATACTTAAAATATCTCATTATACATTTATTTCATTTACTATTGATTGTAACCCAAACACATCAGCTGATTTCAATATAGAACATAAAACATTTAATAATAAATAAGGATTTCTGTACCATAATAGTCTAATGAACAACATTGTTGTTGTTGTGACCTTGAATTTTAAACGCGGGGGTGCACTATCGAATATTCGATATTTTAACACATTTCAGCCAGACAATTAGATCAATCGACGATTGATTTTCGTATTATTAATGTTCTAGAATATTTCATGCGGCTTATATTTCAAATAAAATACTTGAATCATGCTCTTTAATAGCTAATCTCCATTATGTTTACTTATTCCAGCCCTTTCAAAAATTTAAACTAACCACCATTATAATTCCTTTCGCTTGTTCCCCTTAAATAATTACTAGATGTTTATTAAAAAAATCCCAGAACGCAGACTGTATTGCGTATTTGCACAGTGGATTTAAGCTGAAAACCGCAGTTCAACTTTAAAAATAAAAGCCTTTAGGGTGTAAAGACAAAAAGCTCCAGTGAGCAGTTTTTTTTTGCTAAGATTTATAAGTTGCAACTGACACTTTTTCCAGTGGAAAGTCTAAAAGAGTTGAGAAACAATTCCTGTCGAGATTCAAATTGTTCCCTAAACTCGTTTAAGGACGTCGTGATTGAAATAGTTTGCCTATCCTGGGGATTGAACACAAACAACGACAGTATCGTGGCTCGCTGGTTTGTATACCAACGAACTACAAATAAGTTGTGTTTTTATTTGGCTATTTAGTGGCTGCTCGACGATTAACTTCCTGGCACAGAAACGAGGAACTTTTTTAGGAAAACTGGCCAGTATTTTAAAATCTAACATAATGTAATTGTAATAATTGTAACTATGATTTATACCAAGGATTAGAGTTAACCACACATAGAAAAGTCGATTTTTTAACGAAATGAAATGTATGAATAGAATTAATTATATTAAGGTCTAGATTTGATTAAATACAGATTCAAAGTATAGAAAACATTTTTAACATTAAAGTCATGATTGTCTTATACGAGCCCTAACAACTAAATGTTCGGACAAAAGTAAATTTTTGAAATATGAAAGAAGAACTGGAAATTTAACCCAAATAATTAGTAAACACCTAACAATACAATAAGATAAAGCCTTAATAACAATATTACGCATGGAAGAAAATTGTTTATTTGATTCAACAATATTTTAACCTTAATAATTAGCAAATTTTACAAATAAATTTGCAACTAAATGTTGGAATAATTTTTAATTTAGGACCATTAATATGAGGTTACGTCTCCTTTTGCTTTAATAGCTGCCTGTATTCTAGCAGGCAGTGTATTTATCAAATTTTGGTACAATTTTGGCGTGAAACTGTCCCAAATTTCTTCTATTATGGTCTTTAAGTCCCCAATGGTTCTTGGTGGATTATTGCGTAGAATACGTTTAATTTTATGCCAAAGAGTTTCAATAACATTTAAGTCCGGACTGGATGACCAGAAAGCACCTTTATGTCGTTTTCACCGAGTTCCAAAACTGTGATTTTTTAAAAACAGTCGTTAGAAAATTACGTCACATTTTTCAAGTGCAATTTTAAAACTACGAAAATTGCCTAAAATCACTAAATAGAGACTTAGGGATTTTTTAGTACATAAAACCAACATGCAGCTTTGCAATAAAGTAAATTTTACCGAAATCCAACCAGCGGTTCCAAAACTGTGATTATTTAAATGTAGGTAGCACCCTCAAAAAACACGTTTTTTGAAAAGTAAACTGTGGAACTCGAAAAAAATGCAAAAAAAATTCGTATTAAATTTCAGGATTTTTTGAATATATGTAATACGATTATTGAGCTTTGATTTAAAGGTTTTTTGACACAAATCCAACCAGCGGTTTCAAAACTGTGATTTTTTAAAACAGTTACTAGAAAATTCTATAATTTTTAAATAATGTGCAACTTTGAAGCTCCGATAAATGCCTAAAATCACCAAATAAAAACTTGTGTAACCTTTTTGTAAAGAAAACCAACATCCAGCTTTGCAATAAAGTAAATTTCATCAAAATTCGACTACTAGATCCAACTTTTTGAAAATAATAATTCTTTGTTTCTACAATTTTCCCATCCTGCTGGGTTAAAGTGCCACAGTTTTGGAACCGCTGAGCGGATTTTTACGAAATTTACATTTTTATATAACCAAATGTTGGCATTATAACAAAAAAAAAACACCATCAATGTTATGGAAGTTAATTTAGATAACTTTTGCGCGTATGGAAAAAAGACAATCAAATTTACTTTTGTCCGAACATTCAGTTGTTAGGGCTCGTATTAAGAACCCAAATTGCTGCTACAAATTATGTTCTTATTTGTAATATTTTATTGACTACACTAAATTATATTGTTTCTTTCTTTAATCGCCAGATAATTTCAGGATGATAATAAGAAAATAATAAATTGTTTCTTCAATGAGATTATTTATTCAAAAGCAGTATTGCGAATGCTCGTTTTAAGTAAGTTTTAACTATGATAAACTGGATGATTTAGAAATATTCAGCAAAACTTTAAAAGGATTTACAACAAACTTTACTAATATAATATGTACAGGGTGTCCAGATTTCGTTGTGATTGCGGGGTATCTCGCTTACTAGCAGAGATAGAGATGCGGTTTTCGCGACACGTTGCTCCTTCTTTATGAAACGAAAGATGCCATCAACGGTTTTTTCATAGCTCCCTTCGTTTTTGAGATACAGGTCGAAATTGAAAATTTGCACGCTTACGACATACTTTGTATATCGGGAACGACTGAAGATATTGGAAAGATAAAAACTGCATCTTATACAGATTTTTACGTAGAATCCATTGGAGCTCTCAGTTTTTTTTAGAAGCGATACTTTTCGAGATACTTACTAAACTTATGTTATTTTAAATGGAACACCCTGTATGTTTTTCACTAGTTGCATCCAGCTTGTCATAAGCTTTACCAAAATATAAAACACTGTGTAATTATTTTCTATATTAAGCTAGAAAATGACAATTTTCAAAAAATTAGAAAAAATTTTATAAGTAGGCTATGAAAAATAAGAAACAAATGTCATTATTCATACAATAGAAGATTTACGTTCTGCCACAGAAAGAGAATTTAGGGATTTACAAGCACAACCTCTCATAATTTTGAATGCTTTACGCAGGATAAGAAAAATTTGCGAAATGGTCTCTGAGATATAACGGAAATCAATTTGAACAATTTCTATAGTGTATTCAAACTTTTGTTTGTTCTTGTGAAAAGTTGACTGTATTCCTTCTTTGTTTGTTGTTTTTCATGACCTACTTACAAAAATTTCGGCTAAATTATTGAAAATTGTCATTTTCTAGCTTAATATAGAAAATAACTACAGAGTGTTTTATATTTTTGTAAAGTCTACGACAATCTGGAACCAACTAGTGAAACATATACAGGGTGTTCCATTTAAAATAACATAAGATTAGTAAATATCTCGAAATTTATCACTTGTAAGAAAAACTGAGTACGCCACTGGATTGTACGTAAAAATCTGTATAAAATGCAGTTTTTACCTTTCCAATATCTTCAGCCGTTCCCGAGATACGAGGTATGCCCTAAAAGTGCAAATTTTCAATTTCACCCTGTATCTTAAAAACCAAGGGGGCTATGAAAAAACCGTTGACGGCATCTTTCGTTTCACAAAAAAGTACCAACGTGTCGCGAAAACCGCATCTCTCTATCTCTGCTAGTAAGCGAGATACCCCGCATTTACAACTAAATCTGGACACCCTGTACAACAAAAACTAAAAATAAAAAACAACAAGAAATTACTATTTCTTGATTTAAGAAATGTTTTTGTACAGTGGCTAAAATATTGCCTCTAATTGCTGTTATATACGAAAATAGGTTTATAACTAAATACATGCAATTTCCAAAGTAAAATTATACATCACGTACAATTCTAGTTGGAAAAGTTTTTGTAGGAAAAGTTTG
Organism: Pediacus dermestoides; assembly: GCA_963942485.1. Lineage (NCBI taxonomy): Eukaryota > Metazoa > Arthropoda > Insecta > Coleoptera > Cucujidae > Pediacus > Pediacus dermestoides. The sequence continues at coordinate 10,716,860 of OZ012625.1, forward strand.
GCCACTATTATAAAAATGCAACAAGAACTTCGAAAACATAAATTGCAGCAATTTAAACAATGTACACGCAAAGGCTATCTTTTACGTCTTTGTTTTAATCATTCCTATTGCAATAACCATTATATTAGGTATATACCTACCTAATTTTAATGAGTAAGTTCCACACGAACTTGTGGGGTCTTCCTATTTCCATTACAATTTGTTAGAAATTGTTCTCATTAAATATACCTACTTTTAATCGATATGTTATTATATCAGAACAATATAACCTTTTATCTATTGTATTAGGAAAAGAAAACATTACTGTTTAAATTTTGCCAGACGGTTGCCGCAAGGATAACATTTCTATAGTACAAGTATAAATAACCTCATGAAAATGGAATTGGTTTTCTTAGTTTATAGAGGGTATTGTTCCGTTACTTTGAATTTATTGGTAGTTTTCGTTTCATTAGTTATTAATATTTTCATCAAATTGTTCATATTTTATGGATATTCAAACTACATACTAATGCACTATTATAACTAAACAGTGTCTATAAATGGCTGGAATTAGGGACGCAGTTGGCTGTGAAATCATAATCATATAATTTTCACACGAATTTTATAATACTATAAATTTCACAGCTAACAGCGTCGTTGTTATTTTATAATTTATGTTATTTATAACAAAAACAGTGTCCATAAATCATTAAATTGATTATGTTGATAAAGTTGGAATATTTAATGAATATAATTTCTCTTTGTTCATTTCCTTCCGTCGCTGTGTTCATTAATTAAGAACTAACTACAATATCAACACTTTTAGTCAAAAAGCTTTTGTTTGCAAAACTTGTTTACCCACCTGCAAGATGTTCATTTAAGCGCAACTTGCAATTTGTTGCCTATTAACAATTAGTTAAAGCGGAAAGGGTTGTGTCATGTGTGTTTTACTAAATTGTAACTAAAATTAAATCAATTTCGTGGTCTAGCTACTAAAACGTGAAAAATAATTTGCTATAAGTTAATTTCCGTAGAAACGTACTACTGTTAAGGATAGCCATTGATAGAAAAACTGCTCCTTATAGCACAAACTCCAGTTATATAATTCTAATACTATTCTCTAAATTCAACTCTGCAAGTTTACGCTAGGTCAGGAAATGGGAGATTGAAACTTAATACTAATCGAACATTTTCCGTATCGATTGAATCTGAAATCAGAGCTTTGAGCTTGGATTACTGATAATGATTTGAAAATTCGCTCTGTTCAAATTTTCATATTAATGATGAGATACGAATTGTATAATAGATGCAAGCAATTAACAAAGCATCGTATCTTGTATACGAAACAAAACTAATTAAATTTTATGTTATACAAAAACCCCGTAATACCTGGAGTTATCCTGTTATATATGAATTATTTTAGAATAGTAATAAATAATAGAATTCGTAGGTATTTGATTAATAATGTACCACATGACTAGATTTGTAGATTCATAGTTTAGTGGTATATAAACTTATTTACTACATAAGGAGATTTATTGAACAACAGAAATAAATAAGTACTAAATGAAAAATACATAATAGTATATTATGCTAAAAGTTTTATAAACGGCAGTTTAGAAACGAGATTTATTAGGCACGAGCGAAGCGTAGCGGAGCGAGTGTTTAATAATCGAGTTTCTAGAGAAGTGTATAAAACGAATTGCATACTATAATTTTTCTACGACCACCTCAAAAATACTAAAATTTTTCAGTTTCACGAGTTTCACTTGATTCACTTGAAGAATTCTGAATGTGGAATTGACAAAGGTCAGTTAAGTCAGTTTCGCATTCAGATTTACGTCAAAAAAATTCAAGCCATGACTAATAAAACTTCGAGCAGAAAACAACCGAAGCAGTTCAAGCCGTGATTAAAACGCACAAAGCCACGGGTGTGGTCAAAAGATCACTTAGCGTCATGGAAACATATGCAATAAATTGCATTTGAAATATGGGAGTAGAAAAAATAATTTAAAACCTCACCAACTCATCAATTTGACTGAAGAGCTTATATAGTAAGAACAAAATAGAGAGCTAGTAACTCCTGTTAGATTGTCAGTTTATCATTAAAATAGATGAGATAACAAAGCAAATTGTCTAAAATAAAAATGTTAGGTTTGTAATCTAAATGTTGTTCATTGAACTAGATATAGATTGCCTAATTAATAGAAGTGAGTAAAAGATATATAGGCTAATTTGTAACCAGTGACTTAATTAAGTTCAGCATTTCCATTAGTTTGCAGTTTTGTATTTAAGTCGAAAAGATTTTTCATTATATGTTAAAGCGAGCATCATCTAGATTAGTTTAAAGTCATGTAAATTATAACCATTTACTTTTGTTCTTTGTATACCATTTTATATAAATTCAATATTCGACAATATTGTTAACTATTCTATAAGTAAATATGGCAGTATTAATTATTTTCAGTAGACAGATCGTCACACTATCTCTCTGTACTTTGAAAGCGAGACGATCACGTGCATATGTGCAGAAAATTATATTATAGTTAATTAGTTATAGTAAACTGATAATGTATAGATAATATTTTTGGTTTTATCTTCCAAATTCAGTAAATCCAACAATCCAACATATACAAACTTAACTAAAAGATGCATGAATATCAGCTTGCTATGTTTCCGACTAAATTTTAATGCAACGATGATGCTCCTCTCAATATCGATAATTCAATAATAGAGATTATAGCAACAATTCTCTAGAGTGCAAAAAAAGGAAAATTCTTTTATTAAAATCAATCTACCCTCAAAAAATTTTAAAAGACAAATTTATCATGTCTTAGGGTTATGATACCACATTTCCACCTAAGCGATGATATACTATTTTAAAAAGGAGTATAGAATTAAAACTGCACTACATGAGCATAGATTGGAGATATATTTACAATGTTTATTTGAATACTTTGAAAAACCCCCATATTTACCAATTTCTGTTAACTTTAACAGTCTGATAATGAAATTAATACCACAGACCACATCAGAGCCAATAGCGTTTAACTGTGTGTTAGAGTTAACAGATATTGTTGAATATGAACCCCCCCGTTTCAGATTTTTTACATTGAAATTACTTGGATATCAAATTTCCAATTTAAGTAAGCTTGCTAATAGTGATATACGATATGGTGTTCACACAAACTAATTGTGCTATAAATTTGCAAGAAATGTTGCTATTTCGTTTCGATCTTTTAGCCAAACTTTTGTTGGTATCCTGAAAACTACTGACTTTGCCTTTGCTAACATTAAGTTCAGTTTGATAGCTTGCAATCGATGTTTTGATTACCAGAGAGAATATTTCGAGTGGTTGAAAGTACATAATATAGATCAAACTGTAGAATTGGTTTTCGTGATTTGAATTTTTTTACATTGCTGTGCTTGCTTAGACTTCTACAAGACTATAAAACTGGCGAATGAGGGTACTTGTTAAGTATATATATATATATATATATATTGATGTGATATATGTAACTCATAAACAAAGTTTATGGCTGCATAAATCCAAAAAATGGGCATGGCTTATATGCTAGTTAGTTAATTATTCATATATCCGTGGCTTACACTTAAAAGCAAGAAATTCTTACATAGTCCTATAATTTTCTTGTGCATAATATTGAAAATAAATTAGAATTTAGAATTATAAAAATATATTCACAAATAAGTAATGAAGTGAACATTCGAATAAACTAATAGTAGAGGAGCCCACTGCAAAATATGGACGTCATCTGATAACAAGGTAAAACCTCCTAGATATCGTAGAGATATAACCCTTTACCAAAAGGCACCTGTGCCGGTCATTATGCTGAGCTAAATGTTTAAAACAATGCCACTTCCGGTTTTTTTTAAGAGTGTCTAATAAAACTAGATTCTAACTTTTATATCTCGATGAATTAAGTTTATCGATTTCTCCTAGACCACTAACGAAATTCTATAACGCATCACCGTAGACTGTCTGCGCCAGTTTAGAATCACCCTGTATATTATTTATTTCATCTTTTGCACCTAACATCCAATTTTTCTAAGTTGTCGGTTACGTCATGGAGTCAGACGTTAGTGAATATCAACACAAGATAAACAAAGATTCAGTGTAGGTACTAATGTGGTTCATGGCGTAATCGACAACTGCAGTGTTTTTGATATTTATAAATTAATAAATATTTTCATCAACTTTCAAATAAACTCATACAGGAACAGCGTACAAAATTGTCAAATCAATTACCATTTTAATAAACGTGTAATATAATAAAAACATCAGGTTCGTGTAACAGCACTTTAAAAAGAATTTCGAAGTAAGTACATCGTGCTTATTTATCTCGTTTCAACGATGTCTCTGGAAAGCACCGCGTGATGGTTTTCGTCTCTAGTGGAACACCAATAATAAATAGACATACAAGTAGATTGTAGATATACAGGTTGTCTTTGTGGTAAAATGTATGTCTTCTGTAAGGATATGGATATTGTTTTAGGTAAGAGAAATTCGTAACTAATTGCTACTATTAAAATTAACGGGGTCTAATTTAAACACAATGATTGAAAACCGTAATATTAATCAATATCTACTAGAAATGTCCTAATTTTTTGGTATGAATTATTAATTTAAAAAAAATCGGTAGGTAGTAAGGGAACTAATCTTGACAATTAACATTATTACTAAAACTTGCATTCTACTTACACAGTAAAGTGGTAGATAAAGCACAGCCATCCACCAGGATGTTCCAAGAACACATACGTCCTCTCTTGAAATGTCTTCCCCTTCTTATGATGAAACACATATTTAGCTTTAAATGCTTGATCTATCGGCAGGTAAATTGGATAATATGGATCAGGTACACCTCTCGGTGTTTCGGACGGTCCATCGACGGCGTCATCTTCCTCGTCTACTACATCTTCAGATTGTATCACGTCCTTTGATTTGTGATTTCTAGTAAAGCGTTGCTTTCGTTTAAGCGGCGTTGGGGCACGTTTATGATGAGCGGCTTCGCCAAATCGCGGCGTTCGGTGACCACGAAGCCGTTGAAGGAATGGCAAACGCTCTGAACAATCCTCGGTGAGTTCATCTTCACTTCCAGTTTGTACTTTGTACCTTTACGAATAGTTGTTTTAGATATTGGTATGTGAGAGTTGTTGGAACTGGCGAGTATCTGGTCATTGGTAATGTTAATTAGGACCCTTTGTATTTTAATAGGATATTATGCAATGACCAATTTAATGATAGCTATTAAGATACGAGTATGAGAATTACGACACGAGCCGTAGGTGAGTGTCACTAAATGTGAGTTGCATACATACACTATTTTTTCTACGACTAGTCAAAATAATGAAAAATAAGTAAATAAATATTATGACAACTTTCTCATAAACTAAGAAATGGCAGAGAGTCAAAATAAACTGTCAATTTTTAAATTCTAGATCTATCAGATGTCCATGGCAATATTAAATGTTGTCGGAATATTGCTATGATAAGGCATATCTATTGGTTATAAAGTTGTATCGTAATGAATCTCATTACAGTACATGTCTAACAAATAAATTAAAGTATGGGAGAACAAAATCTACTTTTGATGAATTAAATACTACGACATTTTAAACTTACATTGTACTCATCTGATAGTATTGTTTAATCAATAATATTAAATTATTAGTTCATTTTGTGATACTGTTAAATTTTTCGGAATAAATTTGTGTTAGACTTTTTAAGTAAAATAATAGCCTTAGTATAAATTATACAAAGATTATTTTGTAAAATATGAATTACTAGCACTAATAGTTAAAATATGCAAAATAAAATTTTGCATGGTGATGTATATTATACGATGGTCATTACCATTAATAACAACGAAGACCAACTACCACCAGTTTCAACAACATTTCGTAGAAAGTCTCGTTAAATACTTCTTTCTAAAACTAAACAACCCTTCACCAGTCTGACACAGAGCATTTCTATATTGTGCTCATTATGCTGGTACATCTTGCAGTTTAATTACCTAGCATCCTCATCCTCCAGGCCGGGCTCAGCGCAACAAAGCTCATCTTCAGAATTGGGCGTTAGTCCGCAATTAGTATCTCTTATTTCAGGAGTGACGTGGTTGACGGGACTCTTGAGTACACTCAACACCAAATCGTCTGCATATGTCGAAGGCAGTTCGTCTCTGACGCATGAATGTCTTCTGACGCCTTCGTATAAGTTCCCATGTGAATGGTTAATGTTAATTGGTACCAGGCTCAGTTTTCTCGATGTGCGATACAAACTCTCTTGTTCTGATCGATTCATGTCGCGAAACATCACTAATGAAAGCATTTGCAGCAGTATGGCCGAAAGGCCCTACTTGACACTTTCATTTTTTTGACCTCATGGCGTCGGCCAGATTACATCACTTTATGGTTATTTATTATTTAATTTCGCTCGCGTGGTCAACTACAGAAAGAATAAAGTTACAGAAAATATTTGTGCCTTTAGTTTTCGGTTAAAGCGCTAGTCAAACTAATTTAATGGTCCCGTCTAGACTCGACAGAATTGTTTTGAATAAAAGGGATTCAACTAGGATAACTCTTGAGTTACACGAACTATTACAAGGTCTTATATACATTTTACATCGTTTCACTTCGGATTAGGAGCATCTATGCAATAAGTTAACTCATTTAATTAATAGAGATTATTGAGTTATCTCCTTTAAATAAAATAAAACAAAACTAATTAATTTATCTCGCGTGTTAACGAAACCAAATTAATGCTGGTCTAAAGAAACTGACCAAACTAATTTCGAATTTTCTTCCATTTAATGTTTTCGTTTATATTTTAATTAAAATGCAGAATATTATCTCACTCATAACAAATCGGCATGTTCAGTTTTAATGTAGTTCTGTATTCGTGAAACGGTTTCGAGGATTCCCTAATACGAAAAGATAAAAGGCATAAACCATTAATTCGGCTAATCTAAATAAACTAGTTAATGAAATTGTAGTAGGTACTGCTTTGAATTTTCCTTGCTATAAAATGTTATTTCATTTTAATTAAAATTCAACAGATAATTTCATCATAAGACCGTTAAGAAAAATAATAAAAATTGCATAGCTTATTTCTGAAGTATACTGTAAAACTTCATATCAGTTTCAAACAATAAAACTGTGTTTTATTGCTTGTAATGAAGAAATGTAATTTATTATTTTACTGAAACTGCTTCTTTACGGGAAAGAGTTTGAGATATTTTTTCAAGCGGTAGTAAAATGAATCGTTTTATAAATCTACAGTACCTATAAAAAAGATTTTAATATGCTGTAGTTGAGTTTTGAGTGTAAGAAATTGCGTAGGATTAATGAAATGAGCTATAAATTTCTACCCCTTTGAGTCAATATTTTATTATGGTTATTATTTGAATTTCACCGTAGAACACGAAATGGTTATGTTATATATGGGCTACTTTCGTTTTTCCGTTAATTCGGTGGGAAACATTTGTAAAGAACAGTTATTTGCTATATATTTGTGCCGTTCCCTCCTTTAACACACCTAAATAAAATGTTTAGCAATAATTAAATACATGTTTTTGTGCAAAAATAATTTCATTGTAATAATATTAATTAAATATTTAACGGAATAATTTATCGTAGTATATTTAAGAAATATACAATAATAATTTTGTACAATAGAATTTAAAATTAAAAAGATTTACTAGAAGTGTAAAACAAGACAAATACACCAAATTGTCTGTGGTGTTTTATAAAAAAAAAACGATTTTTAAAGAAGGTAATTTTGCGTCATCAAATTGCGTATCAGTTTAGCAATATTCACTTTACTCTTTGCAAGAAATTAAAAAGTAGGCACGTTTTAGATATTCGCATCTCAAAAACGTAAAAATAAATTCGACGATAAGTATTTTAATTTCAAAAGTTGGTTCCTTGAATTTCTACAGGAAAAGCAGATTTCAATGTAATGTTTTGGCAGAAGTTCGTTTCATGATTTAAAAAAATCAAATATGCACTTTTTTGTATCATTATTATCAATTTTAGAGGAACAAAAATCTCATTGTCAGATAAATCTGAGAGAAAGTTCAATATAAACATAGAACCAGAGGACTTAATTGATTCATTATTTTGGAAAACATGATTGTCATAGGTAATTGAAAAATTACTAATTTGAAACAGTCAAAATATGAATAACAAGACATCAATTTCAAATTGGTTGATCAATTTTGTGTTTAATTATTCATGACGGATTTTTTACTATTAAACCAAGCCTAGTTGGTTTGAGTGAACCGTGCCCTGTTTTTAAGATGTGGAAATGTGGAAATTCGAATCGCAAATTAGTTTTTTTCGAGCATATTTTTCAAAAATTTGTTGTGATTTTAAAATATTTTACAAGCTGTAAATGTTACTTGTAGTGCCAGTGGTATGGATATTGGAATTAGACTATAGTTTAATAAAATATCCATCGTTTAGATTCCCTTAAGTTTAGATTATTTGTGCAGAATCTACAAAAAAGATACCTCTTGAATTTATCTTGTTTTTGAGAAAAACCCAGATGGAAATAACTTTTTTTAATATTTGAAATATTTCTTCTTGAGAGAAAAACCAAAACGATGGTTGAAAATAACTTTTAGCCATAAAAAGGTAGGTACAAGTCTTAGAGATTTTTGGAAAAAATCTATTCTTATTTAAAAATTAGGCAGTTTGGACATACAGGAACTTTTTGTCTAGAAACCAAAGAATCAACCCGTATAATTTTTAAGAACACTGGATACATCGAGATGATTCGTTCAATGATGTAGATTCGTCTGAGATAAAATTTTCACATGTCGTATCTAATCATGCTTTTTTATATTTAAAATTGTTATGGCATTTTAGTACAGGAACATTAGATCAAATTTAAGGCAATCTGTGATAAAATTTTTGACTCCTTCAAAACTTTTGCGATCGAAGGGGGGTCGATCCTGAGTGTAAAAAACCACTTTTGGACAAACCATCCCCGTCTCATTTACCGTAATCTTGAAAAGAAGAGTGAGTTTGACTTTTGAGGATAACTCGGAACTCGTCACTTTTTTTGAAAAAGTGATCGAGAGCATTTTTATGGAGGATGAAATTCCGCACATTTTTTGTTTGTTACATTTTTTCATATCGCTTACTGTTTAAATAATATAGCAGCGTAAAATGCAAAAAAGGAGGCAAAAAAATCGTTTCATTCATAAAACTATGATAAAATTGTGAAAAATCGATTTGCCCCCTTTTTTGCATTTTACGCTGCTATATTATTTAGACAATAAGAGATGAAAAATTGTAATAAGCAAAAAATGTGCGGAATTTCATCCTCGATAAAAATGCTCTGAATTACTTTTTCAAAAAAAGTGACGAGTTCCGAGTTATCCTCAAAAGTAAGGTTTGAAAAACCCAAAAATTTTATCACAGAGAAAGTTTAATGTTCCTATACTATTTATCACGTTTACTTTATTTAATAATATTTTTTTACAGCATTTTTTATAGTTGAATTTGATACTACTAGCGCACTGACACAAGTATAGGTAAATTAATTAGTGAAAAAAATATTATGAATCAACTAATTTATATGAAAGTTTTTTATTATACCTATCGCACTGCTTTATTACTTCATATATAAATTTTTTTCAGTATAGTCAATATTGAGAAATTTACTTTTAATGTTGCAAAAATATAGTAGGTATATGACAAAAAGTGTCTACATATTTAGTATTTGTTAACTTTTTACTATTTCCCAAAATTATCACTTACATAAAATAACTATAATGGAAATTGTTAATTTTAAGTATCCAAGTCTATTTGTAAGTTTGTTATTTCATTTAAACGGAAACTTAATTGTTAGTTAAATACAGTGGTAACAATTGTATTGACAATTGTTTCCCGGTACTTAACAAACCATTAAGTTTCCTTGGAAATAAAGCAACCAACTAAATCTTAGATAAAATGGTTATGTAATTTTAAGTGTAGTATTCATTTTATTTATATCCCTACTACAAATTACTATTACTGTTTTTCCTTCATTAAGAAGCAGTCTTTTATATTTTTATCGGAAAACTTTACCATAACTTTGTTTTAAGTGTTAACATGTAGCTTAAAAGAATTATCCTAGCCGCATTCGCGAAACAGCACGCGCGTTTAAAATATTAAACAAAAACAAAAGGCGCAAACTTGTTGAAGCAACAGTTCAGTTATTAAATGAAAATATAATTTACTTATAAAACAGTTGGACGTTTAACTCATCCATCGTAAATATTTAACGTGTCGACAGTGACGTGGGTTCGAATACAACAAACGGTGTTCTGCATTGACCATTATGGTTACCACCATTGCAATACTGACAGCAAACGAGTATATAATATATAGGTAAGTAAAATAAAAAAGAAAACAACCCGTTTGATCGATCGGATATGTAATAAAAACGCGGTGAATAATTAAAGAATATAATCGAAACAACCACGACGTGTTCGACACCGCGGTTTAAAACCAACTGTTGGTCACCGTCTACAAACGCGCAACCGTTTCCAGACGACGCCACAGCGACGTCGCTACTATACCATCGATCTTACCCACTGTGCCATCAAATCAGGTAGGTCGACTTTGTGCAGATGACGGTTTACCTACTTAATTTTTTGTTGCTCTCCAGATACCATTGTAGTAAATATGCGACTAGTGCTAAAGTAAACGTTTTGAGCTTTTTCCATTGAATGGAGTACTCCACAAGAAACTTTCATGAACAGGCTATGCTGTTTTAAATACCACGAAAGCATAAAGAGACGGCATAATAATACACAAAAAAAAAACAATGCGTGACCTGAATTCTATATGATGATAGTGTGGGAGATTGTTTGGATAATGTCAAAAGCAATTTGTGGTAAATGCAAAGGAAATCGAAGGATTCATTTTCATGCAAGGCTTTTTACACCGGCGCATTCGCCTAAACTGGAATATTGTTATCGCACTTCAATGACTTTAAAATATTAATTTTAACTTTATTCATTAGAAATCACTCTCACTTTTTTCACCTTAAATAATCTAAAAACTACCATCATGTGTCAAATTTAATGCATATAATCAGTGATAATTACCTACTAAGTTTTATGAATTAATTATACCTTTTAGATGTAATTTTTGGCTTTTAATATTTAATAGTTTAAAGTTTATTTCTTTGACTGTAATCTGTAATCTACTCACATGTCGGTAAGCACTTAGCGTTTCAACTATACAGAGAAGCAAAAGTCAACTAGCCCAACGATTGTGTGAGACGGAGAACAATATGTAGGTACGTTCGTACACCGGACTCTGCTCTCTGTCCTCGTCTTAGAAGTCTGCTAGTGGGCATTAACCAATATGTACACTATTGGACAAAAGTAAAGCAACAACTATTAATTTTGAAATATGTGAACAGAAAATGAAACTTACATTTAAAAATATGAAAAATATGATTTAATTAGTTTTCTATAGTCAAAAACATTTGATCTGGAGATTCATACTTTTATAATATTTCTTATTAAGTCTCGATAAAAAATTAAAACCAATTGTAGGAAAAAGAAGTCGGACAAAAGTAAAGCAACATTTCAATTTTATTGAACTAACTGAACACTGACACATATGAAACAAGTAAACAATAAATATAATATTTTGTAATTTATTGCATATCCATTACTTGCAATAATTTGCACGCATCTTCTTAGCATCGACGAGATTAATATTTGTATAACACTTTCCGGAGTATTCCTCCAAATATCGTTGATTTTGTCGATAAACGCCTGCTTGTTTCTAAATAATTCCGGAGTATTAGCAACTACAATGAAAGAGGACATCTAGAGACTGCACCAAAATCCGGACGACCACGGAAAACCACAATCCACACGGATAGCTTAATTAAAAGAATTAGTCAGAATGACCCTTTCAAATCAGTTCCAAGTATTAAAGCAGAAATTGCGAGCCTAAATATTAGTTGCAGGACTATTCAAAGGAGACTGGTTGCTGTAAAGCTCTTCAGTAGAAGATCTTCAAGAAAACCTCTAATTTCAGCAAGAAACAGGGCCGCCCGACTTGCCTTTGCACTTGCTCACTTGAATTGGACCGTGGACGACTGGAAAAAAATATTTTTTAGCGATGAAACCCGGTACACGATTTTTAATTCCGATGGAATGCGTCGTGTAAGACGACCAGTAGGTCAGAGGTTTAATCCAAAGTTTGTTACACCAACCGTAAAGCATGGCCATGGAAGCGTGTTCTTATGGGGTTTTTTCTCATGGAATAGCGTCGGCCCCGTCCATTTCAATGATGGCATCATGGATGGGCTTTCTTATAGGGACATTCGCCAAAACACAATGCTGCCTTATGCAGAATGGAAATGCCCTTACACTTCATTTTCCAACATGAGAACGACCCAAAACGCAAATCACGCATAGTAACAGATTAGCTAATAAGAGAACGTGTTCGAATTTTGGACTGGCCAGCCCAGTCACCTGACCTCAACCCAATAGAGAATCTGTGGGAAGAGGTCGAGAGACGAATTAGAACGGAATTATTTAGAAACAAGCGTTGATCGACAAAATCAGCGATGTTTGGAGGAATATTCCTAAAGGTGTTATACAAAAATTAATCTCCTCGATGCCAAGAAGATGCGTTAAAATTATTGCAAATAATGGGTATGCAATAAATTACTAAATATTATATTTATTGTTTACTTGTTTCATATTGTGTCAGTGTTCAGTTAGTTCAATAAAATTGAAATGTTGCTTTACTTTTGTCCGACTCCCTTTTCCCACAATTTGGTTTTCATTTTTTATCGAGCTTAATAAGAAATATTATAAAAGTATGATCTCCAGATCAAATGTTTTTGACTATAGAAAACTAATTACATCATATTTTTCATGTTTTTAAATGTAAGTTTTACTTTCTGTTCACATATTTCAAAATTAATAGTTGTTGCTTTACTTTTGTCCAATAGTGTATATGTTACGTTCAATACTCGAATTCGGACAATGCCCGACAAAAATGCTCAAAATTAATTTTGAGCAACTAATATTTCCCAAACCCAAAATTTTACATTTAAGATTTTTTTATTCTTTAACATTGATTTAGAATTGAATTTTGAACAAATTTTGTTTGAACTTTTTTTGAAATTCCGTTAAAAAAATTTCAAAAAAAATAAAACTTATTTTTGTCGTAAAATTCGGTTGTAATGAGTGGGACAAGGACAGATTTATGCGTATTACAATAAGTGCGAGAGAGACTTCCGAAAATTTAAACACAATTTTTACAAGAAATTTAACTAAATTTCTTTAGGAAAAGTAATTGTGGTACTATCCGTATAAGAAAGTCATGTGTTGGACACATCAGATATTTTTTGTTATATTTGTGTCAGTATTTAATAATATTTTCAGCTTTATGTTGTATCTAAGGTATTTAAAATTTGGTTGTGATAAACGCTTTTTATGTGCATCAAGCAGTTACAGATTTTACAATTATTTTTATTCTTTATCAAATAAGAACATAAAACTGCCTAAACATAAAATCATAAAACTTCCGCATAATATAACTTCACTATTTAACTGACATATAAAACTTTAGTACATATTAGATATACCTTCAAAAATTCAACGTTATATAATAGATATTTATTTTATTAGGAGTATAAGCGAAACTTTTATGTGACGAAGTATGGAGGTGTAAGCGCCGAGCGGAGCGAGGAGAATTAACTCCATACGAAGTCACATAAAAGTGCTTATACTCCGAATAAAATACAATATTTTATTTTCAAATGGAATCATTCTAATCGTAATATGACAATCAATTTAATAAATAATTTTGCAACTGTCATGCAACTGTCATACATTTTTGCAGATAATGATATAACTTATACTCCGCCGGAGTATAAGTCCTACTTATACGCCGCTCAAAAGTGGTGTCATAGAAATGAAACTTATACCTTGCCTACTCAGTCTTATAACACCATGTTATACGCCGTTTGAAAATAAATGAATTTATTTCTGATTTCATTGATTTTTGCACACTCCTATTGATTAATCACTAATCCGGCTAATCTGTTTTAATTTCAACCAATACGAAAGATAATTTCTACCAATCTCTGATTAAATATTATTAACTATAGTGTGGTTTCTAATATAACATTTTAGAACCACTTTTCAGTACGATCAAAGATTTTTAGATCCAGCCGGGGCATGCGTGCACGTGGATAAAGTTCTTTAGAGAGAAAGTAGTACTACGTCATTGCCTTTTTCCAGGTTTAGCCATATTTTTAATTTGCTGTACTAAAACGTTACAAAAATTGCAAAATGTACATACTTTGTTATTTCAAATGGAACACCCTGTATTTTATTACATTTTTGGATTCTACTGTAAATTTAGATACCTACTTATAAATATCTATGTTCTTAACGTTAACCGTATTCAAGTTTTTTGAATTTTTTCGAAAAATTAGCAGATAATTGGCATCTTGACGAAAAAATTTTTTTCCCTTAAATAGCTCACAAATTACTTCCTGAAGGTAAATATATTGTTAAAAAAAATTTCCGATTTTTTTCTTAGAAAAAAAATGCGTTTTTAAATTGTAGAATTTGCAATCCCACAAAAACACTCGATGACGTCGATACCCAGTAAAAACGGTTGCTATGGAGAGCACCTGTTAAAGTTAAATGAAAGGTGCATGGGAATAACTATCATAGTCACATTTTAATCATTTTGAGCAAAATGAAAGTTTCTACAGCCGTCAAAAGAACGTGACATTTTTACATAGTTATCCATACGTAAAGCTTGTAATTTTTGATTAATGAAAAAAGATTGTTAACAGTGAAAAAAGGCTATCATTTAAACGGTTAGCATAATATTGAGGTTTTAGTCAGATCTAAAATATTTTCTGCCGGCAAATATAGTCAGTTAAGCCGCCACTTTTGGTCAGCAAGTAAAACAAGATTGATCAGCAAATAATGTCTTATTATGCAGCTCTAAAGTTAATTCTATAGCTAATTAAATACATTTGCAGCAATATAAGTACATAATAAAGAGGCAACTCGTAAGTCAGATTTAATAACATTTTGGCAAGCTGTAACACTATCACTTGTCTGTACTGTGTCTATACCTATAGTTAACCTAAATGAGGCAAGTTCCCCCACATAATTATTATAGTTACTTAGCTTATGGATATTATTTAGTTGCTGATCAATTTCATAATCCTGCCGACCAAGTAATAGGTTTGTTCCATGGCAAATTTTGCGGAACGCCTTTGACATATCCTGATTCAGTCATCGTTTTCGCTGACAACAATTTTTTCATGCATAACACTCACTTTGCCACAGCTGATAGCTGTCGTGTTTGGCATTACCCAGTACTTGTCAAAATGGCAAGTACTAGGTATTTACGTCACACCAATCACAGCGCGTTCCCAAATTGCTCCATTGATTTAAATATTTGCGTGTTTTTAATCGCAATTTTTTATTATAAACATAATGTTTAAGTTAAAAAAATGTTTCTCCATTTATTAAAACCAATTAAATTTCTCAAAAAATACCTTTTTTTAGATTTTTGAAATATAGTGCAAGATGCCTATTGTGAAGTTTCCCATAAATGTTAATTTATCAGTATCAATTTCGACAAAATAAATTTGTAATTAAATATAGGTACCTACTTACCTAGTTGGTATATTAAATTTCCAAAACTAATTGATTTTTCTTGATTTATGTCATAGATAATTATTAATTAAATTTAGTAATATCAAAACCTTCATTTAATCTATAATCTATAGGTGAATAAAATATAACAACAAATTGCGTGAAAAAAATTAGAATAATTGTTGTATAAAAGAATTCCTGGTTGCATAACATTGATACATCATTATTATAAAGTATTTCTTTTTATTTAAATTATAGCTTATTTGGGTTCCCCTTTTCTTCCAGTCAATATTTAAAATGTCCTATACATATTAATGTAATATAAATTTGTCAGCATTACCAGCTAGCTGGTTTAATATTTAATTAGGACATCGAAACACCGCTTAGTAAACTAAATAAAACTAAAAATTAAAATTATTATAAAAAAACCTAGATATTACAATGTAACTAATTAATATTACTTATACACAATTTAATCATCAATATGTTTAATTTCTACTATAAACATTGTAAAAAAATCTTTCCGTACTCCCCTCCACTATTTCCTACAAAGTTATAGGTCGCCGCTACCGAATATGCGGCTATAAGTATATAAGCAACCACAACAGTTATGCAACCAGGAATCCTCTCATGTACAGGTTACGGGATTACATACAGAGTTCTTGTAACTCAAATAATCCTGGGGAAGGTCCTCGGATCTATGGTAGTGAGTACTTCTGGTCACTTTCCAGCTGGCTGAAGGCGTCGTCGATGCAAGATAGGTTATCAGTGCTCGATATGTCTTCGGCAATCATCACAGCAAAGACATACCTGTAATCTCTGCGTTACGCAGTTGATAACATAACGGGGCCCACACTGAGAGAATTCATTTTGTAAAAAAATCATGTTTAGTTATTTTGCTAGAAAACACACTACATATACGACTATTTAAATAAACTCTCATATATTTTAAGGGTATGTGGTGTGTGCAATCCAGGCCACGCGAATTAAACAGCAATAAAAGCTGTAAAAACAGCAAAAAAATCCAGCAATTACGAGTGAACTTTTTTCTGTGTGCAAACTCGTTCCTTTCACATTATTTTGGCCGACAACAAAGAAGTCGTAACCTCATTTTTGTATCATCAATATTAATTAAACACGACCCGCAAGTTTCCCCTTGGCATATCAACCAAATAATTTATTTTGAAAAATGATGATTTGTTTTACCTGGTTTATCGCTTGTGTTATTGTTATCTAAAACAATACTAGCTGTCATTATTATAGATTAATTTTTGATATTTTAGCTTGTTCGTTTGCTACTGATGTGAACAACCGACGTCACTTGGTTTTGTAGCTGTTGGAAAAGGCATTAATTATTTCTATTGTGGATTATTTACCGCATGTGAATTTTTAGTTTATCTTTAGCCGTATGTGTTATGTTATGTATGTACCTGGTATACGACAACGCCGCATTCGTTTATTTAATCTAAAATGCTTTGTTGTAGTTGGCTTTTCATAAATTATGCGATGTAAAAGGAAAATTCCGTATCAAATTCTGTACAGAAGCAAGGATTACATATCATGTAGAGTGAAGCGAGTTAAAACTATTTTAATTTTTACGGAAGGGCGTTGGTTCTAAAAGAAATTTTAATGAAACGCAAATAAAATCATATTTGAACTGAAATTTAACCTGAAAACTTTAATTTTTTTGTTTTTAAACTCAATCATGTAATTTTTTGTAATCATTGTCGGTAACCACATTGTTTTAATATTTGTATTGAAAATGGGCCTCTTTTTTAAATTAACCTCTCCACAAAAATTTTCAGGATTTTTTTAGTCGTATTTTTGGAATTGTATGGATGCCGGAAACATCATTCTAAAAAAATTGGCATGATTGTATTGTATTTAATTAAAATAAGACAGTTACGTCACTTCCGGTCAAACCGAAAGTTCAAAAAACATGATTAGACAATTAAATAGGAGGCGTTCTACTCAAAATATTTTTAGTTTTCGAGAAATACTGGATATAAAGTTATCTCTCTCCGACTCCGACTGCTGAAAGTTATAAAATCTTTTTAGGAATTGTACATAATAGTATTTTTAGATTGCCAAGCTAAGTTTTCAAAATTCACAGAAAAAATGAAAGATTAGCAGAATTTGGTTTACTATATGATCTAAATCTACTATATTATACAGGGTGTCCCAGTTTATATCGTCAGGATTTCACCAGTCGATAGTTTAGCGAAAATTAAAGGTAGTTTGTCTAATAAACTATGGTCTTCTGAAATTTTGCATACCTAGATCATTTTTTTTTGTATTCTCTTATTAATAGTGGTTGCAATTATTTTATTTAGAACAGAGAGGCGTGCGTACGGGTTTCTTCAAAAACATTTTATTGAATAAAACGTACCTACACCACTGTTTTTTTTGTAGCACCAATATGCTAACGTGTGATTCTTTAAATTTCCATTTTGAGTGGGCAGTGGAAAAAAAAATCATGTCTTTGATTATACCTCATTTCTTTAAATGTCAAAAAAGGTTAGGTTTTCTCGTTGTTGTTTGAAACTGACAGCAATACATGAATCAATTCGGCGCGTACGTTCAAATTCCAAGGCTTACCTAAAATGGAAATTTAAAGAATCACACGTTATTTTTCATTCAATTTAGAAACTTTTTTGTATCTTACAATTTTTTGATAACTTAACTTTTTTTCCTTATTTAATAAACAGGTTCTTCCCTATTAGATTTCCGAAAAAAGCATCAGTTCAAAGTTGTAGAGAAAAATATTTCCTACAACTTTCCTTTTAATATTTTTTTGATATTGTCAATATTTAAAAAGATATTCAACAAATAAGTTGCAAATTTTAGGGAAATTTTTCTCTAGTTAGGTAGGTACTACTTACTACTACTACTTACTACTCTTTCCCCAAAATTTTTTGTTGAATAACTTTTTAAATATCGACAATATCAAAAAAAGTTTAAAAGACAACTTGTAGGAAATATTTTTCTTTACAACTTTGTACTAACTCTTTTTTTCGAAAATTTAATAGGAAAAAAGTTATTCAATAAACAAAAAAATTCAACCCTTAATTGAGGGCTGGTGAAGGAAGAGCGGGGTCTACGAATACACAAACTCAGTTTTAAACTTTCAGAGTGACCCTCTAGAAGATTCTACAATAATTGGCTGTAGCGTAAAAAAAGTCTATTTGAAGCCCTTTTTCTCCCTGATTTACTGTTCTATTAGGTTATTTTGAGTTAAGTTATCAAAAAATTATAAGATACGAAAAAGTTTCTAAATTGAATGGAAAATACTCTCTGCATATTGGTGCTGCAAAAAAACCAGTGGCGTACGTTTTATTCAATAAAATGTTTTTGAAGAAACCCGTACGCACGCCTCTGTGTTCTAAATAAAATAATTGCAACCACTATTAATAAGAGAATACAAAAAAAAAGATCTATGCAAAATTTCAGATGGCTAACTTTTTTTTGTTATTGATTTATAGCAAATTATTTAAAATAATTTATTTTCTTTAATGGCCTGTACGTCAAAAAGGAAGCAACATTCGACCATAGTTTATTAGACAACCCACCTTTAATTTTCGCTAAATTATCGACTGGTGAAATCCTGACGATATAAACTGGGACACCCTGTATATAATATCACAATCCACGAAAACCGTGACGCGAAAATATTCTAAAAATTTTACTTCCGATCACGATTTTTTCTGTATATTTAACAAATGGGCTGATTCGTCTAACAGCAACAAGAAAGTACAAAAGAGTCCCATATAGACCTTAAGTGCACAGCTGCCAGAAGCCATTCAATATTTCCGATTTCTCTATAAATATTCCCAACCAATAAAAAAACTGACATGAAAGTTTAAACATAATTTCCTAAGTAAATAAATTAATAAACTGAAAATGTGTCTTTAAACACAGTATAAAGAAAAAATCAATTAATAATTTAGAATTTTCATTAAGCCACCGAGCAGTTCACCAAAACCTCGTATTTTATTAACTGTTTTTAAATTCAATAAATGTGTTGCCCCCAAGCGACAGCCTTTTTGCACTAATGGATTTCAACAACCCTTGGGACTTGATGTGATCGCAGATATAGATTTTTTGCTTTCATTTGGCTTTTCACATTATGTATAACTATTTTGCAGTAAAAATGTACGTTGTACGTGCTTAATTCGGGTAAATGTGTTTGCTAAACAACTCGAATGACTCCCGCGTTCTGTATTTGACTATCTGTAAGTGTTGACTAGGTTATACTTAAACAAAAACTTGTTAAAAGTTGTTTTAATAGAAATAATTACGATAAATGTATGGTGAAGAAGATTTGATTAATAACGCGGGATATGAAAATTACTTAGTTATGCAAGTTTTAATTATGTAGGCAAAAATTAGAAAGATTTCAGAACTTCCTAATTAACGGAAATAATTGCGTGTAGAGTGTTTTCATAAATAAAAGGGTGCTTTTTTTGTAAATTTAGATAGAAATTTCTAATTAGAAAGCGTCAAGGTCAAATATTTATTTATGTACATACATGATGATAACATTGAAAAGAGTTCCTGTAATTTTAGCCATTTTCTTGCAGTTTGCTTTGTTGTAAAAAGTAAGTTGGTTCTACTAGAAAATTCAAAATTTATTTCAAATTTTTCTGTTTTTAAAACTGTCAAAATATTTTGAAATATTGACAAACTTCCGTGCTGTTTATTTTACAAAGAAATAAGTTGGTTCTACTATACTATTCCAACAGATTGAAAATATCTTAAAAGTTCCGGCTAATTTTAGATTTTGTATCCTTAAAATTATCATAAAACGTCGAAATATTAGCAGATTTCCTTACCATTCCTTTTACAACGTAATAGTCCAGGAAAAATAGACTTTAACAAAAAATTGTTACAGGCTGAATTTTTGCATGCACCTTAGTATTATAGCCCTCAATAATGTGTGAAAGTTCCCCATCGATTTGATGGCTGCTAACTGAGTTACTCGAGGTAAAAGCTCGCGATAAACAGTTTTTTGCAAATATTTCGAGAACGGCGACCTTTATTGAAAAAAGTATACAGAGCTAATTTTAGCTGGGGCAATTTGCTATAAAAACTTATTTAGAAGTTTTTTTGTAGGGGCAATCGTTCACGAGATATAGCGTTTTAAAAACTAAGAACATAGAGGACTTACTTCACTACGAAGAATAACGACTGATCTTAGGATATGAAAGTTGGATAATGAATTATTATTCAATATGTATATTTATGGTGTTTTTTATTTATTTGTGCATTTATTGCATTTATTTGGGCATTTATGATACAGTAATTAACTTTTTTAAGTTTCGGAGAGCGATTGTTCCGTCACCAAAGTTTGGACGAGGAAAGACGATGGATCGATGTCGTTATCGATCTCCTCGTTATCAATATTAAAATTTTCCATGTTCATACATGTTTGGCCAATACATTGGCTATAAACTACAGAACAGTTCAATCCTGCTTTCCGACATCCACAATTATAACCACAGCCTTTCTTGTACTTACAAAATACTGTATTCAGTAATGCATCACGTGCGGCTTGGAGCAGAGTTGTAACTGGCTCTAAAATATTATTTTGTAGTACCCATCCGGGTCCTGAGGATCAATTTATCCATTCCAATTGTGGATGTCGGCGGAAACCCGAATTGAACTGTTCTGTAGTTTGTAGCCAATGTAATGGCCAAACATGTATGAACATGGAAAATTTTAATATTGATAACGAGGAGATCGATAACGACATCGATCCATCGTCTTTCCTCGTCCAAACTTTGGTGACGGAACAATCGCTCTCCGAAACTGAAGAAAGTTAATTACTGTATCATAAATGCCCAAATAAATGCAATAAATGTAAAAATAAATAAAAACCGCCATAAATATACATATTGAATAATAATTCATTATCCAACTTTCATATCCTAAGATCAGTCGTTATTCTTCGTAGTGAAGTAAGTCCTCTACGTTCTTGGTTTTTGAATCGCTTATATCTCGTGAACGATTGCCCCTATAAAAAAACTTCTTAATAAGTTTTTATAGCAAATCGCCTCAGCTACAAATTAGATCTCTATATTTTTTTCAATAAAGGTCGCCGTTCTCGAGATTTTTGCAAAAAACTGCTTATCACGACCTTTAACCTCGAGTAACTCAGTTAGCAGCCATCAAATCGATGGGGAACTTTCACACATTATTGAGGGCTATAATACTAAGGTGCATGCACAAATTCAGCCTGTAACAATTTTTTTTCATGTAAAAGTTTATTTTTCCTGGTCTATATAATTCCGGTATTCCATGAATTAACTAGATAAAATAGATAACAAATGAATCTATAATTTAACTACCATAGATCAGTATTTTGTCAGATAACTATTATTTATTCATGGAATATCTTTGTATCTTTAAAATTGTCATAAACCATCGAAATATTGACAGGTTTCCTTATGGTTTTTTGGTACAAAGAAATAAACTGTATCTACTAAAAAATCGTAATCGAATTTTAAATCTGCGGAACATTCCGGATTTTATTGATTCATGAAGACATTGTTGGAAAAAATTCAAAACTACATTAACGACACAAAAACACTCGGCAATGTTAATACAAACAAATTTCGTTTGGCCGTTCAAACACCTTTTATGATAATATTGATCAATCTGATAAAGGAATTGGAACCAATTAAAGGCTAATGTTCAAGTGTTGTCTTAACTATTTATAAATAAGACATTCCATTAAATTGTTAGATGTAGTGTTTTAGATAAAGGACATACCTACTTTAATTTACAAACAAAGCTTCAGTATAATTTTCATTAAGCGACATAAATAATTAATTTAGTATGTATAGCAGAGGGCACTACTCACAGAATAATGAATATTCATTTTGCAGGTGAAGTAAATAACAGAGAAAATATTAGGATACCATCAAAAGTAAATAAGAGAAAATACAAAATGCAGTTATAAATAAGCAGAGGTAGCAAGTGTAAAACGTATGATATAAGAATAGGTATTAAATATTTTTCTTTAAGGGCCGGTTGTATAAAAATTTAATCGCGAGATAATCCTCCAAAAAATATCAACTGCCATAGAAACGATTGTTGATTACAATTGTCACTATAGATATTTTGGAGGATAACAATTTAACACCGCGATTAAAGTTTTATACAACCGGCCCTAAAAGTTTTGGTACAAAATTTATGTTGTAATTTTATGTTATATATTAATTTTCACTGACATGACGTTACAAGTCTTTTAGTAGAAAATAAAATAAGTTACACTTCGTGTTAAACTTTGGTAATTTTAAGAAAATTTTCTAGTTAAGAAATTTATTGTATTTTTTGATAATTTAACTTTTATTTTCCTAAAATTAGAAAAACTTCCATAGTAAATGTAAATAGTTTATTGAAACTTAATACATTTCATTTCAAGAACTAACTTTTCGTATTGTATTAAATTTGTTACCACATGCGACATCTAGGAGATTTTCCTAACATCATTATATTGGAAATGCGCGGTTCAACTACATGTATCTATATTTGCATAAAAAATGCCATTCTTTTTTCATTACATAACTAATTTTTTACTAGTTTCTTTCATGCTTTTTAAAATGGTAAACTTGAATGTACAAGTTTTCTAGACTACTTCCTTTTTCAGCTTCATATTTTAAAGTTTTCCACATTCTGATCCAATTTTTGTTAATCATTCATCGGAATATATAAATTTTTCTGAAATTATACATAAATCTCCTAAAGTACACATGAATTTTAAATTAGATTAAGCACCGATATTAATAATACAATACTCTCTGGGGCCTCCCTTATAATTATAAAAAGACATGTTAATTTATCAACGTACTTTTCTTAAACACGCAAATTTTTATCCAATTTTTTTAGCACGACATAAAATAATAAATAGCTTAATATTTCTTGGTCACAGATCGTTAGGACGTTGCCCACATTCTGTATTTTCCACGCAAAACCCTCAAAAATTAAAATCAGCACGCGAGAATCCAATAGTGTGTTGTAATATGTTGTTCCTACTAATATTAGTTGGTTCGTTGTACTTAGGCTTATGTTGGCAAAGTCTTCCGCTGATTAAAAACTAAATAATTCATAGCAAAAAACAATTAAGTGTACAAAGTGGAAATGTTATAGAATTTCTTAGAAAAGCTACGTCATTTTTGACCGAATTTAAACATATTACCAACCACCATGAAATAATTTTCTATATTTATCTAATGTTGTTTGTAGCGGCTATATAATTCAGGATTTCCAAGTGACGTCATAGCGTCGTTCGCTGAAATGAATTCGTATATTTCATATGTAATTAGCTGAAAAAGAAACTACTATAACATTATCAAAAATATAAATTGTAAAAAATCCGTGAAAAAGTATCAATCTCATTAAACCCAAAATTAATTAGTTTATTGTTCATTACCTAAGTAAAATTTTATTTCTATTCAAAAGAATAACCAAAACTTTTAGAAAATAATACATTTGTTAGTAATTTTATTTTAATACGTAACAATTTTTTTATGTTAACTGAAAGGATTTTACATATTTTCACATTATCTAAAATATCATTTAAATAAATGTGAATTGAAATTGAATAATATGTAGGTATTTTATAGAAAATATTTTCAAAAAAATTATGCTGAATAGGAGTACATATTATAAAATATGCACCATTTGCTCAATATTTTAGTAAAAATGGATCGAAAAAAAATGGTGATTAAACAGGATTATATTTCACAAACAATAATGGAACAATGGACATGTTTGGCTTTATTGTTTTGTTTACGTTTGTTTTGTTTGAAAATTTTCTGATAAAATGCAAACAACAGTCGTTAAACTAACAAAAAAGAATTTCGACAAATTATGACTATTATACACCGACTTATTTTTGCTAGGTAATAATATTTTACTATGTACTACATAAGGATTTGAGATTAAATTTGTTACTCTGGAGAGACCAAAGAAACATAATATACTTACTTACATATCATCAATTTTGGTGACAATTAAAAAAAATTAACTGGTGAATATTTAATTAATAATAAAGGAATTTTCTTAAAATCATTTTTATGTAATAACCTCAACTTGACTGACATTAAAATAAATCGTATTTGTACAACTATGGATGAAATGATAATTTTATTCCAAAGTTGAAACTGTGATTTTTTATTAATGTCTAACATTTTTATGATCAAAATTATATAAATAAAATTTAACGTGACAAAAATTGTTATTTATTTACCCAGAGAGGAAAGCGCATATTATACCACCTACTTTTCTTGTGGCAAGAGACACTCTACCTGAAGTCCTAACTCTCAAGGTACATATTATTATTTCTATTTCTACCATCTCATGTTTTTAACATTCATAGAATCATAGCGCAAGCAAACATTAGTTTCTACTATGATCGATGAAAAATTTGTCTCTTTTACACAATAGTAGCCAAATATAGGTTCACGGTTTCGAAAAAAATATTCGGGCATTTTAAATTTTTAATTTTTAATTATTTTAATTATAATTTTTTTCAAATTACATACTGAATTATGAACACTACATCTACTATAGTATTAATTTCACCTCTTTAAGCATAAAATAAAGTGTTAAGGAGTTGAAGTTCGCATATCACAAAAAACTTAAATAAAAATTGAAGGTGAGAAAAATTCTATTCAACAGCTTAAAACTCATTATTATTTTTAAATGTGCATTAATTTTCTTGATGTAATACTAATATATTGCTAGCACTAAAAAAACACAGACACAGAGAGCATTCGTTGTGCGCATGCTTTCTCTGAGAATCAAACACCCATGGGCAGTAGCGTCCATTTTCAGATGCTCTATCCTCTTTATTAAGCGCGTCCAATTTATAGCGAAGGATAGGATACTAGCAATATATTTGTAACGGGTGTCCAATAAGTCTTTCAGTCAGGGCGGCTATGGAGTGTTTTGTTTTTCATTAATAAACACAAAACTTAAAACGTTACAACCTTAAACAAAACGTTATTTAAGACGACACAATTAATGTTTTATGATGGTTACATGAAAATTATATTTTAAGTTTTGTGTTAATTAATGAAAAGAAAAATACTACATAGCCGCCCTGACTGAAAGACTTATTGGACACCCGTTATTACCTGCATATAAATGGTTTGACCGACATTAGTCTTTCTATAAAAACTCGCACAAATCGCCAATACTCAGTAAAACAACCTCATTAATGAAAAAACATTACATTATCCTTAAATTATTAAAGAGTCGCTTTACCCCACTTACTATAAATAGACACAAACAAATGTTCGAATCACTTAAAAACCCCCAAGCACACAGAGGACAGAACTTTAACCGAATTCTATTCTCTCGGGAACTGATGCTTTTACATTTCATCGTATTTCACATACAATTTTCTCAGGATTGATTTACGGTGTAAAACATGGTCTACTTACACGATAATATGATATAGAAAGCATTTCCAATTGTCGGGCCGTTCCAAAAAGTTGTACACTTGCCCTTGGAATGTAGCCCTTCCGGCTATTTTTCTATGTTGTTTGGAAGCATAACGGGCGGCGGCACCCCATTTTGGTGGACTTTCTATTAGCAGTGAAGCGGCGTTCAAGCCCTGGCAGCAGGTGGTTGAGGGTGCTAAAAAGTTAGTAATTAATTAGTAATAAATAAATTTAAAAAATTAATTAATTAAAATAGTGATGAGGTTCTTTTAGTTTTTACTTTCTTATACGAAGTATAAGGAAGTATAGTAATCGTGATTTTTTTCGACTTCGAGATTTTGATGGATTTACACGTTTTGAGGGCCCCTGAATCCATTCTGACCATTTTCGCCATGATGTCTGTCTGTGTGTCTGTGTGTCTGTCTGTATCCACCATAACTCAAAAACGACTTATTGGATTTGATTCAAATTTCATATTTAAGAGTTTGAACAGAATTGTGGGTGCCACATTCAATGTTTTTCATCTAGCACCAAAACAAGTGACAGTTACCTGAAGACATTTTTAGGTTTTTTAGGAATATCTTGAAAAATAAACAATTTATGAGATTTTTTATTGTTTAACATTGATTTAGAATTAAATTTTGAATAAATTTTGTTTGAACTTTTTTTTGAAATTCCGTCAAAAAAATTTCAAAAAAACGAGATAGGTATTCTAAAAACTCTTATACAGGGTGGTCCAGGTTGAACGTCATTAATTTTGGGAGGTGATAGAGCATCATGAAAAAAGTAGACTTATATTAAAAAACTTTGCTCAAAAATGTTTTATAACAAAGATACAGGGTGTCAAAATTTAAAATAAAAACTCGTTTTCTTAACATAACTTCTAAACCACTTGAACGATTTCCATTAAATTTCGCACACAGAGTAATGTAGTACATTTCAAGATAATGATGGAGTTCATTTATAAAAAAAATCTCCAGTGGCGTAGATACTGGGGGCCATTCCACTTTTCCCTCCAATTTTTGACGCCACTGGATAAATTGCGAGGAAAATACAATTTTTGGATTGTCTGTTTAATTTAGAGAAAATAATTACTCTCTACAAATTTTAATTTAAGGTTTTATTTTTGGGATATTTGAGTTTGAAGGTTTGGAAACACAATATCAAATGTGTGCTGAATTAAAGAAAATTTCGGTTAGGTCTGAAAAATCCGGAAAATTGCCATCAAGTCTTGGCAGCGATTAATTCCGGGGCTAAAAAAGCTCGAAAATGTATCAAAGCCTATTTTGAGAACTTATTCAAAATTTTCTTTGATTCAGCATAGCATTTGATGTTGTGTTTCGAAACCTTCAAACTCAAACAAATATTTCAAAAGCGAAACATTAAATAAAAAATTTTCAAGAGTAACTATTTCCTCTAAATTGAACAGACAATCCAAAAATTAATGACGTTTAATCTGGTCCACCCTATATTTCTCATAGTGCGCATTGAATCCGAAATCCGACAGCCGAGATAGACTAGTGACTAAAGGGACTTGACTGCCTAACGGAAGGTCGTGGGTTCGAATCCCAGAAGGACCATTATTTTGTTTTATTTTACTGGTTTCTATGATAACGAAAACAATAATAATAAATAAATGTGATTTTACATTAATAACGTATTGAATGTTGACTGCATGTGATTATTGGCTACCCCTTCAGTATTTTCCAAAGATTAAAACTGTATCATGGTAATGTATAAGAAAGTCATGTGTTGAACACATCAGATATTTATCAGCATGTTATTAAGCGATGATTTTTGTATACATGCGATGTATAATTATATTCAAAATTGATATAACTCAATTTTATTCAATAAGCAATCTTCTCAGGGTTGTAGGTTGTAAATTCGCACATATTGTTCCTCACTGCTTTATGTTATCAATCAAGAAGCTCGCGATCAATCAATTTTGAATATGTATCTTCAAAACAACTCAAAACTAATGGTGATTATCTGAATAGACACGAAGGTAATTCATCACAATTTAAATATTCATTTGAAGTTCTATGTACCAATCTACCAATAAATTATGTTTCAACACTTTCAAGATTATTTACGGCATTCTGTATAAACTTTGGAAAAATACATTATAAAAGAATCAAATATGGCAGTGTGCCTCCTTTTAAAAATAGTAGATGGGATCAATGATTTTGAAATGAGTATAATTCGGAGACTTGGCATTCTATTAAAAAGTTACAAGTAAACTTTTTTTAGTTAATGATAGTACATGTTGAAAGGAAGTGAAACAATTGTTTAGGTCAGTGGCGTACTGTTTTTCTATTTAAGATACGAGGTAAAACCTTATTAAATTTTAACGCCCGCTGTTTTTTTGGCTATAATTTTAGATGACAAATTCATATTATCTCGGAGCATTCTGTCCATCCTCTACGTTTCTTGGTTAAGTTTGACCTACCCTGTATATTTGCTGTTAAATCAATTCTAATATTTCCTTGACTTGTGGACGATTCCTGTGTAAGTTTTTTAAATTTCTATCTTATTTTAATAAATATAGGCTGAAAAATGCTTTCTAAGGGAGCTGCAGCCCCCCGAAATGGGGGCCCCAAATAGGAGTTTTCTGTAATATCTCTGCAACTATTTGAGGTAGATTCATGAAATTTGGTGAGTTTTAAGCTTTTATAATTTGCCACATATTTCTTTTTTCAATTTTCAGAAATTTGGCCAGGGGCATCACATACAGGGTGGATGCTGGATAAATTATGCCTCATATTTTTTGTGTGGATAATTTTTAAATTTTTTGTATCAAATTATGAAACTTGGTTTATTTTTACACAAAAAAGTCGTCTCAGTCGATTTTTGAATCTTGAACCGTTTTCGAGTAAAATCGTTTTGAAGAAGTCACGTTCATAAAAATTACACTAATAAAAATAATCACAAAATTGAAAAAAAAAATTGATTTTGATATTGATATTTTGTTTTTATTATTAATATTTGACGAAAAAATGCTAAACGAAGTAATAAATACCTATAAATTTTTATCCATTGTCTACTTTTGATAAATTTTAGTTTTCTGATTATTTTTATTAATGTAGTTTTCATGGACGTGATTTTTTCAAAACGATTTTACTAGAAAACGAAAACCAAGTTTCAAAATTTGATATAAAAAAATTAATAATTATCCTCAGAAAAAATATGGGGCATAATATACTCAACACCAACCCTGTATGTGACGCCCCTGGCAAAATTTCTGAAAATTGGAAAAAGAAATATGTGGCAAATTATAAAAGCTTCAAACTCACCAAATTTCATGAATCTACCTCAAACGGCTGCAAAGATATTACAGAAAACTCCTCTTTGATGGTCACCCTTTCGGGAGGCCGTAGCCTCCTTAAGAAACATTTTTCAACCTATACAGGGTGTTTCAACTCAAAGTGGACAACGTAATAGAGGTTGTAGATCTCATCGAGACTAACACTTTTTTCAAATTATTATTTTTTATTTGAGCTTTTGTTTTCGAGTTATCGACCTTTTGTTTTTACACAAACCTCTTTATCTTCATTATTTATGGCCGGATTTTAAAAAATTAAAGTTTTTTGAAACTGTCAGTTTGATATCAACAATTTTTGAATTAAAATTTAAAAAAAATATATCAACAAACAAATTGGCGACCAATTTTCTTTGGAGCAGACTTAGAGCTATCCAAGTTTAAAAAAGAAAACTGGTCGCCATTTTGTTTGTTGATATTTTTTGAAAAAATGTTTAACGCAATAACTGTAGATATCAAACTGACAATTTCAAAAAACTTAATTTTTTTTAAAATCCGGCCATAAATAATGAAGATAACGAGGTTTATGTAAAAACAAAAGAAGGTCGATAACTCGAAAACAAAAGCTCGAATGAAAAATATTAATTTGAAAAAAGTGTTAGTCTCGATGAGATCTACAACCTCTATTACGTTGTCCACTTTGAGTTGAAACACCCTGTATTTATTGATACTTTTTGCATTCTTTTTGAACGTAGAATCAGCTGGTACATTTTAGCAGGCTAATTTTGGGACACTTGTATAGTTTAAAATTTGAATAGTTAACTCAAAACCGTATATTTATTACAGAATTATTTTCATTTGACGTGCACTTGACACCAGGGCCGTAGCTAGCATAGGGCAGCCGGGGCAGCGCCCCGGGGCCCCCGTCCGCGAGGGGCCCCCGGTCACAAGTATACCTACCTATCTATACAATTATATGTACCAAATTACAGGTTACTAGATGGTAAAACAAAATAAATTGGTAATAATAGCGGTCGAGTAGGGGCCCTCGACGGTGGCTATAGGGACTTTTGGCACCTAGTATTTACCAATTAATTTTTTTGTAAAGAAAAGATAAAAGAAATAAAAAAGGAAGAAACATCTAAAAAAAGAGTTAAATGGCAAAAAATGAGTAAAAGCATATAAACATAAACAACAATGACTATATCTATCGCAATTATAGGAAAACATTTTATATTCATTTTAATACATTATATGTCTTTTGAGTGACTGAAGGACAGTCTTTATTTTGAGAAGCATGTCCTTTGTCCTTACCATGTACCGATAAGGACGCTATTTGTCCTTAGTTTGCGCATTTACTCTAAATTTTAAATATATTATACGAAACCTAACTTTCGAATTGAATATTTTTGCTGTTCGAAATTGTAACTTTTCATTTTAGCTCATTGACCTTGATAAGTTCGAAATTTTCGCCTGCGGCGCATTTTTGCCCTACGATCTGTCAAACAACTTTTATGTATTCTTACTACCTTACTAAGCAATAATAAAAATTGGCAACCCTACAACAGATATTAAAAAAAACATAAAATGTGTAATTTTTATTTACCCCCTCACAGAAAACAGAATTGCTAAGGCTCTGTTTTCAGAAGTCACAATATTTGGGGCCCCCGAAATGTTCTGCCCCAGGGCCCCTTGAGTTGTCGCTACGGCCCTGCTTGACACTCTTCCCCTCTTTCAGTCTCAAGGGAGGCGAATGAGAGATAGAGACAGAGATGGTATGACCCACATGTCTACTGTAGATAATTCAGGTATATGCAACTATTGATCATATGAGTCTCATATACAAAATAAAATAAAATTTTGTTCTTTTTAGTGTCTGCATAGTAATTTTAGATATACTTCCGCCATTATGTAGGTAGGAAAAAATTTAAATGTAGGTATATGCTTTACGATCACGAAAGTACTAAAATAATATTACTATCACCCTTCAAAGCGCAAATGCAAATGCTTAAAGAATAGGGAACGATACACAAGAAGCACTTTCAAGTTTTAAATAAAAAGAACCATAACTATTATGATAATAGTTATTCTACTTCGGCGTATTTTCTTATTTTTAATATAAAACTTTTATTTATTTAAATTATCCATCGTCGTAAATTTATGAAAAATTGGCAATAGATGCCACTTTAAGTATTGCATATAAAATTCTTGAACGTGAGATTCCCTTATCGTTTTCGCTGCATGCTTGAATAATCTATAAACCTGTTAACCATTAAGTGTAATTTGTTTTTTTCTAGATATTGATTTTACCCACCTGATTCTAATGGAGTTTCAAGCAATTGTTGACTGCTGCGATCTGAAAGAGGGCTTGGTGTTGGAGTATTGCCCACCTCAACTATAGTGACGGACAATTGGGAGCGTCCACCAGCTGAAAAGAAATCGTCACTATTAATTTATATTAGCACATATTTTCCGCAGAATTAATTTTATGTCTTAAGTCACTAATTCAGTTGCTTATGGTATTTAGTTTTGGCGTTTTGGATGGTATTATGTGCTAAATTACGTTGTATAATTCATGTATTATTATTACTACAGTCAGTATAAACTTTATAGCACATTAAGAAACTGGCGTTGTAGTGTGTTCATGAATTTTATAACTTAGCTGCAGGTATTTAACATTGCTGCCTGCTCTTTAATCATACATGTGTTGTGTTGTGGTCTTTGTAAATAGGTAGAACAAGGTACACCGTTGTGCATATTTTTAGGTGGCCTGTGCTTTGTACCTTGTGGAATAATTGATAAATTTACCCTGGTCATAAATTTAGG
Source organism: Pediacus dermestoides (assembly GCA_963942485.1). Taxonomy (NCBI): domain Eukaryota; kingdom Metazoa; phylum Arthropoda; class Insecta; order Coleoptera; family Cucujidae; genus Pediacus; species Pediacus dermestoides. The sequence goes on from OZ012625.1 coordinate 10,749,049, forward strand.
AAAGGTTCCTTTGTAAACATTTGTCTCGTGAATAATTCCATTTATGAAGATTTTTGATAGGTTTGGGTTTGAGATGGGGGATTATCTGTACTTGCATATTTCATTATTTCCTATCTGTTTTATTAGTAGGTAGGTAATAAACGAATAAACGAGTAAATCTTGCATACATACGGTACTTCCTCTAATACGGAATTTATCAGATAATTTGGGGTGATCTACCAAATAAATATTATGATCAAATAAATGTGTTGAGATCAGAGAATAAAATATTAATAATATGTGCAAAAATATGAGAGGCTACAGTGAGATATGACATGCTTGTGATACCTTTGTGAAATCGCAAAATACATCAGAGACAACGGCAACGCTCCAAAAAGATATTTAATGAGATCCATTTGGTTGAAGACCATATTCTCAAAGGAGTTCTTTATCTTTACTATATTTTAAGATTATTGGTACCTTAACAGTTTCGAGATTGTTAAATTTTTTTCTTTAACTCTAATTTGTTAGTTTCTATATCTATATGTGTATTTATATTTGAATACAATAAAGTATTTGCAAAATTTTTGTCTTCTTTAATTATAAAACTTATGAACAAAGTCTGAGTTACTTTGTTCAGTTTCATGTGGTGAGTCTTCTCCTGATTTTGCCAATGTCCACATTCTGAGTAATTATTCACGTGCATGACATTAACTTGGACACATCTGAGCCCGGACTTTCCCACAGAAAGCAAAATGTAAACACTTTTCAAAAAGTCTTACTTGAAAACCAAAATTTTAAGGAAGATCGCACACCCCACGTCCTCCAACTTGTCAGCATACGAATTTTAATTTGTCACTGTGCGAAGTTGCATGTTTCAATCACGAAATCCTTAAGTATAAATGTATGACATTTTCTTTGATATCAGCAACTTTTGACTACGAAACTTTGGAGTTACCTACTCCGCAATTTGAAAATTCGTAAATTTCAATATTCCTAAAAACGTATAAATATTGCAACCTAGTATACAGAAAAAAATTATAATTTGGAACAAAGGCAATTTTTCTCTTAAAACTCAAGTTTCTTCCTGCTTAAAATATAACCACGTAGTACCATCATAAACTCAAATTAAGTTTTAGTTGCTTTTAAACTTCAAAATTGGTAAATTTGATATAAGTACATTTTAACGACTTTGTGGACACAATTAAACAAAGCCATTAGATAAACTTACATTCGAATTCAAATATTATGTAGTAAACAATTGCGGTTTCAAATAGTAGATTACGAAAAATTTAATAAACATCGTTACACGTATAAAAGATGGGTAAATATTATACTACGAAAATTTTTTGATCTTCAGATACTTAAATAAAATATTTGAACATTCTTAGTCTCCATCAGTACTTAATTATATCGTATTTCAGCAAATATACCTATTGATTAAAAATAATAATATATCAAAAATAGAATAAAACGAGATAACATTTTGCTTCTGAAAGTTACTACATCGAAAGTATAGAATTAACAAATAAAAAAAATCAAAATTATTAATTTAATCCTCTTCTTTTTCTATCATCTGCATAAAATACTCCAAAAAGGAATTATTTGCTAGGTCGCAAATTTGGAATTTGAAGACACCAAAGTATATAAAACATATGTAAAGTACCAAAATTCCAAGATTTCTTTAGGTAGGTATAACGAAAAATGAACATGTACGAATGTACCAGTAGATTTTGGTATGTCAGATATTTTTGTCCAAAATTTGTAGAAAAGCGTAGCGACCTGCTGAATGGCGAAGATCTAGTGCTATTGCAGGTTAGTTTTGGTTGCAGTTTGCTGTTAATTTCTCACCGTTCTTTTCAATATACCTAGCTACATAAAAAATATCCACTTAATCAGCCACCTGCTCTTTTATTTTAAAACTACTGGAAGAAATTCCAAATTTATCACATGGACTAAAATAATCTGACATATAGAAAGGTGGTCTCTTGATAAGTGAAATGAGATAATATTATATTAAATTAAGATTAGCACGATGATTTGTTTGTTTATGTATATATTTATAATATTTAGTAAAGTAACAATTTAAAATATATCATAATGAATAACTCATTACTATTCAAGATAGTCATTAAACAAATATACTTAATGGAAAAAATAATTGCTAATTTCTTTGCAGATAAAAGCACTAGGAATAGAGTCCTCCGGTCAAAAATGAAAACGCTTGAAAACCTGCTTAATGTAATCTACAGGTAAAAAAACATTGTAGAATTTTTTTTATACTCCAAAAGTTTATCGCGACCGCAAAATTTCAAATTGAAAAAAGGTACTTTTCAAACACCCCGAAAAGCGCGCCATGTTGCGTGATGTCATAAGTCAGTGTCGAAATGTCAGTCAATGCTAAAATTTGTACACAAACGACATTGACAGCTGAACAAAACACGGTTAATGACGTCACAAACGCTTGAACCGATCACGTCGTGTTTTAAATGCGAACTAATTTTTACGACTTTTAATATTGAATAATTTTAAATTGAGCAAAAAAAACTTTTTTCAATGCTTTTACTATTTTTTTAGCCTAATCTTTGCAATTAAGAACTAAAAATGGTATGCAAAAAATTTCCGGATGACTCTATTGCAGTTGCAGAGTCAGGTAGAAAGAAGATGGACTTTGAATTTCTTGGAGACTATAAGAGGAATTGGCATGCAAATAGGTCATTAAGATCTGATAAAGGTCTAGGTAGTGGGAGAAAATTGCGAAATTCGTGGTATTTAAAGAGAAATTTTGGAAAACCCATTAAAGTTGCTTCATTGTATAAAGTACAAGTTACTATTCAGCGTACTTCCATCAGATTCTAGCACCTTCGATCGAAGTACCCTATAGAAAAATATTTACAAATTTGGTAAGTTTTAATTAATTCATCTTTTTAAAACCAGCTTCACAGATGTAGTAGTAGTTAATTATATAGAAGCTAAACAACTAATGGAAAAATAAAATGTGTTTTTCTTTTTATTTGTTGTAGCATAATAATGGCACCAAGAAGGAACCAAAACAAAAAGTTTAGTCTATTTTCTTTGGAGGCACTAGGTATCCGGCGATTTCAAAGTGAGTTCTTTTTTTATTTCAAACTAATCTGTACCTTCATGCTAGTATAACAAGGACAAAAAACAACACTCTAATATTTAAAATAAATTAAACTGATGACGTCCAACGGCTTATTTAAAAAAAAAATTGTTGTAGATTGTGATAAGAAAAGGGACTACTGCAGGCCAAACGATATTTTTCTGCCGCGGGGGTTGACAAACAGAAGCAATTTCTGTTTCGTCAACTCCATTTTACAGGCTCTATTGGCCTGTGTGCCCATGGTTGGGTTGCTGCACAGGCTATTGAAAAGTTCTTTTGACGACCGAAAGGCACCTGTCGCCAGTAGAATGTGTGACTTCCTTTACCAATATTCGGAAGGGAACCAAAACACTCCTACTGAGCCCAAAGGCATCCACAACCTAATTGGGCGAGAGTTCAGCAGCTTAAGATATGGCATGCAGGAGGATGCAGAAGAATTTCTCAGTTGTCTTCTGAATCACCTAAGTCAAGAAGTACGTACATTTCTAGTTAATCTATTATATTATCACAAAAAATGCAATTTTAAATACAAAATTTCTTATTGCAGATACAAGAGTCCATACAAAATCTTGAAGATGGTCCAACTCCTGAAGATATCTTTCAAGGACGTTTAAGATCTGAAATCCACAGAACTGGAGGCGAGTTCACTGCAACTAGCTTCCCCTTTTTCACGTTAGCTTTAGATATTCATGAGGCTAACACTCTAAGTGAGGCGCTTGAGATACTTACATCTAGAAATAAAGTAGATGGAGTGTCCTCAGGTTCCTCAAGCGAAGAAACGGAGGCTTGGCAACGAGTAATTTTGGAGCAGCTTCCTTCAGTTCTTATCTTACAGCTGAAATGCTTCTACTTTGAGGATGGTAGAAGCAAAAAACTGATTAAGACAGTGGATTTTCCAATGGATCTTAGCGTCGATTCAAGTAAGTATAAAATAGTTATCTAAATAAGTGAACATTTTTCATTTATCAAGTTATAGAAACAACCTAATTCAATGACAATTATAATAATTATTTTCGATTTTCCAGGCTTAACATCGGATCATCTTCAGGGGGAGTCATACCAGCTATTTGCCGTAGTATCTCATGTAGGAAGCGACAGTAACAATGGTCACTACATTACTGACGCTTTCCATGGATGCTACGGCAGTTGGGTGAGGTTTGATGACTCTTGTATTAGAGAAATTGACGAGGAATTTGTTTTGCATCCGGAAGGAAAGTGCATGCCATATTTATTGTTTTATCGACAGATATAATTATTATTGTATATTATTATAGAGATTTATTTTTTATATTTTTTGTATATATAATTTATTATACCAATGATTTTGTATATAGTTTGTAAATATTGTTATTTTTAAGATACGTGTATAAATATTTAGGTCATGTTTTAAATTGTGTACATATAGCCAAATGCCTGCTAGTCGACTGTTAAAGGCAAAGACAGAGACCAGAGAATGCGATCATGCGTTTCTCTCCGTCTCACGCAATTGATGGGCTAGTTGGCTGTATAAAATGTAGGTGACTATAAATTTACCTTTTAACTTTTACCTTTTACATTGTAAGTTTTTATGACTGTGATAATGATAATAGCAATGTGCAATATGTATAGTGTGAATTACAATCCAAAAAAGATCTTCCATTAGTTTCGCTTTTTCTAAATCCATTCCTCTTTCACCCTTTCTAAAAATGTCAAAATTTGCACTTTCTTAGTCCATCTGTATTTAAATGTCGCTTCTTTATCTCTTTCTCTTTGATACTTTCCTAAGATAGACGTAAATCAAAACTTTTATATTGGCATCTTTTTGAACCACATTAGATTCATAATTATTGGTCCATTCAGCCTTTGGCGTACCCCAAGGTTCACAATTTGGGCCCATTTTGTTCTATTATACAGTGCTTTCATTTCAAAACTAGTCAGTCCCAGTAACTGTTGAGTATCAAGAAATTAGATTTAAACAGCAAATTGGTAGATGTAGATATCAAGGGAGAAATCTAAAACCAGTATAAGTTTTTTTATTCACTCCCTTCATGCTAGGGGCCCCTAACTTTTAAATTTCAAATGATAACATATTGGACATCGTTGGAAAGGTTTTTTTTCTCTTTGCAATGATATAATACTAATATAAAAATATTGGGTCACAGAAGAAAAAGTTCGAAGAAATTTATTTGATTTCATTAAAACCTAGTTTCAAATTAATAGGTAACTACCAATTTTAAGCAAATTTGTGTTAGGATGACAATGAAACACATTTAAATAAACCAAACGAAACTTTAATACTTTGTAGGCGTTTAGTTTACACAACTTAACACAGGACAGTTTTTTTTAAATTAATTAAAAAAGTTCAAGCAAAGATAAAACTTTACCTACTTTTTTCATAAGCTTTGTATACTACTACAATTAAAAAAAAGTTAATAAACTAAATTTAAAAATAAACGTTTAAATAGGGACTTTGCATGATTTTCAAAATACTTTTTTTTTAAAGCTGATACCAAATTATCACTATCAATATTTTTGAAAAAATTTTTTGGTCCGTACTTTCCAAGTAAATAAATAAAAAGTATTGCAAAATTTGAAATTTCCACGCATTGCCCGGAAACGCCCGAATCGGCCCAAAAGACTGCTGACGTCACGAATCTAGTTCCACAGTGCAGCACGCCCAAGGACGTATAAAATAGAGGACAGAAAGATCCCCGGGGTGGGGGTTGAATTCGTGGGTCAAAAAGTGTTGCACGTTCAAATGGACTCAAGCGTACTTGATAGTTTCTACGCATGCGCCAGCAGTCAATAAGGCGCGTTATTGGTCAAGTGTTTGTTTTGGTTTGTCACTGTCATAGCAACTGGCAACGGATTTGTGCCTACACCCATCCGGGAGCTTTCTCTCCTCTATTTTTATATCTTCTTGAGCACGCCGCATTTTGACTTATTTCGAAAAATGTCAAACGCGTAAAAAATATTTAGACATGCCAATGTCAACTAGATTCGTGACGTCACACAGGACTCTCCGATCTCAAAGCGTTTTAGGGAGGCAATAATATATTTGAATTACGGTCAATTTATAATCGTTTTTTTTATGTACAAATATTGAGTAAAAAAATTATTTTTGCTGTAGAATATTATTAATATAGTCGTTTTACATTTCTAACAGATAAAAACGGGATTTTAAAAAAATGCAACATCCCTATTCCATAATAAGTTTTTAACCAAATATTCCTTATTCTAAAATAAATTTTCTTCACCTAACTATTTTAAAAGTGTTGATATTTCAAAAAATGTAGCTGTAGCTAATTAACTTTTGATCAGAGTACCGTGGATTTTGGGAAACGGAAGAGGAATACATATTTTTGAAACTTGAAATATTGAATACATTTTAGGTTTAACTATATGCTAAATTATAATAATTAATGAACATAATCTTCTAGTAATCTAATTTATGTTATTGTGCTAACAATAGTGGGAAAAATTATGAGAAAATAATGAAATACATATATTATAAATTTAAAGAAACTTTATACAATTAAAGTCCTTTCATATTGTGCCTAAAATACCTATAGGAACAATTTTCCAAAAATGATACTATAACAATATATATATTTACATAATAAACAACATATTATCTAATTTATTTACTACGTAAAGAGGATCAAGGAAGAAGGAATTATAATTTAAATGTAACAATTAGGTATATCATAATATTTATAATACCAACATATTTGCAAAGAATTTGGTTTTTGCAGCTTAACCATTTATAATTATGTGATTTATTATACAATTATTTTCAGCCATCAAATATTATGAAAAAATGTAATGGATATTCCAGTCTTAACATCGGATCATCTTCAAGAGGAGAAGCAGTCATACTAGCTATTTGCTGGACTATCTCATGTAGGAAACGACAGTAACAACGGTCACTATATAATAGACACTTTCCATGCGTGCTACGGCAGTTGGGTGACATTTGATGACTCTTGTATTAAGAAAATTGACAAAGAATTTGTTCTGCATCCAGAAGGAAACTTCATGCCGTATTTATTGTTTTATCGACAAATGTAATTATTATTGTATATGTATAGAGTTTTATTTATATTTTTATTTATGAATGTTTTGCTGCAAAGGGGGATGCACCAATTAGAAGCAGCAGGAAAGATGGAGACAGGGATGTAGAAATTTCCTCTAGTTCTAATTTTATATTTAAAAAGCCACTTTTTGGAAAATGTGAAAGCGTTTGGAATCGTGGTGGAGTATAGAGTAATTATTGGATAGTGGGATGTGCGACTTCTTTCAATATTTGGAAGGAAATCAGAAAAGAAGTACTGAAGTCATCCACAACTTATTTGGTCGGGAATTCATCAGGAATTTAAAAAACGGGAGAAAGTATGGAGCAGTATATAAAGCTTATGAGAAAAGTAGATGGAGTTTCCTCAAGAATTACAACAAGTATTCTTGCATGAATTTTTTCAGTTCTTAGTGAAATAAAAAATATGTTTCTAATACAATTTAATTTTGATTTAAATAAATATATAAATTTTATATAAATATGAACTTCTTTAAAAAAAATAAATTTGAGTTATGCACCTTGCAAAATAAATTAGTAGGTATGTAATATAATTTTTATTAATTTTACTTAGAATAGAGATACTTGGAAATATAGATCAATGCATTGAGAGGAAGAATGCCACGATTTCCAAGTGAGGAGCGGCCTTACAATTAGAAGCAGCAAGAAAGATGGAGACAGGAATGTAGAAATTTCCTCTAGTTCTAATTTTATATTTAAAAAGCCACTTTTGGGAAAATGTGAAAGCGTTTGGAATCGTGATAGAGTAATTATTGGATAGTGGGATGTGTGACTTCTTTCAATATTTGGAAGGAAATCGGAAAAGAAGTACTGAAGTCATCCACAACTTGTTTGGTCGGGAATTCATCAGGAATTTAAAAAACGGGAGAAAGTATGGAGCCGTTTTTAAAGCATATGAGAAAAGTAGATGGAGTTTCCTCAAGAATTACAAGTGTTCTTGATAATATTTTCAGTTCTTAGTGAAAGAAAAAATATGTTTCTAATAGAACTTAATGTTGATTTAAATAAATATAAAAATGTTATATAAATACTTCTTTTTAATAAATAAATTTGAGATATGGATCTTGCAAAAGAGAGTAATTCAGTTTACTAATGAGCTTACTAGTGAGTATTGAACATGAAGACAGAATATATCATAATTATTTTTTGAACGGGATAAGCGACTTATCTTATTTCTTATGTTGATAATAATAATGATGATGATAATAATATAAATTACTTGCAGCAGAGGTCATGAACTCTAACAGAAAACCATATCGAATAATTATAAAAAATTAAGTTATTGGAGTCGTTTATGGTTAAGTTCATTAACTGAATAGTTGCGTTTTTACAAATCAATTTATTATTATTTGAAAATGAACAACTATTTATTAATATCTAAAATCAAAAATTTTCAATTCACTTATCTGGATTTATAGACAAACTCCTCAGCTAAGCCATACGAAAAATAAAAGTTGCTGAAGAGTTTCTCAGTGGTATAAGCTAAATTATATTTAAACTTCCTACAAAATGATTTATAACTAAATGTTCTTACATTTTAAAGTAGAATATTGATGACCTTACCCGAGATGGGAACCGTTTAGTCCTTAAATTAACAAATTTATATAAATTACTGTCAAGAGTGTCCATCTCGATGACCATTGACATGCATTGTCTCTGCCTCCATTATGAGTGTAGTAGCAAATTCTTCTGCAGTTTGGGGAAAGAGAATCCACAGATATTGAAAAACTTCACAGTGGAATTTGGTGGTATGCCTTATTTGATTGCAGGTATAAATAATTCTGCTATATAGGCAAAATTCTCAAGGTAAAGAGTATCATACATCAGATCCTTTTCATAATTTGACTTCCTGGAAAACTTTTCCTTCTAGAACCCAAGGATCATTATTTTGTCTCTGTGAAGGTAGCTCCAAGGACGTAAATTTTTTGACCAAATCATTATCAGTTGAATTTTTGAAAATTTAGAATTGGTTGAAAATTTTCTGTTGTCTGGTCAATCGATTAAATGATGAAAGATTGTACTTGAATCTAATCATGATCCAGTTGTAAGTATAGGTGAGTTTAGTGGATACTTCACACTAAAGAAATTATTTAATCTTAGTAGTCATATTTCGTTTATTAAGAGTTACTTCTTTTAAACTGCAATAAAAGTACTTAGGAATAGATACAAAATTGTTGTGAATGGTGCTTACCTAAATGACCGCTTGCTCAACTACAGTAAATTGTGTATTTAGCATTTCAATCAGTTTACTATAGTGAATAAAAATTTCGGCGTGCTTTGTTAGAATATTTCACTTGCAATAAGAGAATAACGAAAAATCTGTCTTCACATTCCACTTACGTATTTTCTAATAAAAAATTTGAGAAACAAGCGCAGAGCTGAACTATAAGTTTTTCATTATTTAATTAACGTTTAACAAGTTCTTCAGAAGTTATACCTATCCTTAGCCAAAAAATGCTTTACATTACATATGTAAGTGTATATTAATTAGTTATAATTGAATAAGTGACACATTCTTAAATAATTTTAAGATAAGAATATGCAGGTGTTCTTGTACAATGTTAAAAATCAAATAGTCCGATCCTGCAGCTTGGACTATTTGTGTTTTTTTAATAGTAGAAGAATGGAATGTTAACATTCTAGCTTGTTCGTTTTGTGTAAGTTAAATATTTTGTATACAGGGTGTGTACAAAATGACTAAAGTTTTATTATAAGTTTCAAATTATTATAATTATTAACACTATTTTTAAAAGTAAGTAGGTATGTACAATCCTTTATTACCAATTTTTTTACAACGATTAGGTATATATTTTTTGTAATTCACACATATTTGGTGAGCCCATAGAAGAAACTAGAAAATAATATTCCAGATTTTAAATTCAAAACCTCCATAAATATATTTTGATTATTTAAGTCGGCCACATGAAAGATTTATTGATAAGTTTAAGTTGTGATATGTCATCGACAAATCGAGAACGGATTAGACAGTAAATTTTTTGCGGCTTCGAGATTTTTTGTTCTAATACGTCGGGTGCTTACATAAAGTAAAACATTTGAATTAAGACTTAATGAAGTTTATCTCAATCACTAAACTGCAAAACATTTTAACTAACCTGTGTTTAGCAGCTTCTGCTGTTCGTCTAAAGCCATCCCAATAGATTCTGTGTAAGACGCACCCAAGTGGGGCATAATTATTATCACGGATGTAATTCTGCCATCTGTAAGAGAACAAAAACTGAATTAGATTAATCCAGTTTTAACACCAAGCTTACAGTCCTCAAAGCTTATTAGATAAGTTCGTATACATATTTTGCGAGACACTATTAAATCAAATTGAAGTATTTTAAATTAGCCGCCAAATATTTTTAATTCCGATTCTCTCTCATAAAGTGGATTGAAATTGCGGGAAAGCAGTTGTAAAAAGACAAATGCAGTTTGTGGTTTATGATGCCTGTACGAAATCTGCACCTATCATCCAGGAAGACAATGAGAATAATTACGTCGAAAATGAGAGTCTATAAAAAGAAGAAACTCTCAAATGGAGACAAAAAAGAACAAAGAAAGTAAATAATCCTTAAAGATTTTAAGTTTTCACTTTTTTTGCAATTTTGTAGAGGAAGGGTGACCTTGGTTTAGTTTCGATTAACAAACTTTCAATGTGATATAAAATCGATTGCATAGGTATTTGCTTGGAAATTATATAGAGCAGACTTTTTGTTCAGAAAATGGTATGCTTGAACATTTATTTACATGTATCATGTATGTACACATAATATAATTTTATTTTTTCATATATTATTGTTATGGCATCAAAGATTTTTTCTATAAATTATTCGTATCACAAGATTAAACGCGATGAATAATAACTTGTCTGTTCTAGAACAATTTTAATTAATTTGCTGCGACGAGGAACAAATTTATGCATACAATGCCACTCCATTGTATAGTACAAATTTACTTTTCACACTACAACAGGCAGCACAATTCGAGTGAAGAAAATTGTGTATCGTTAATAACCAAACAGTCAAATTTCGGCAGAAAAGCTGTCGCTGACGTAAAATGTAAAGGAAATGACGTTTCACAGCTGACGTGGTAACGATAAACCGAAAACTGCTTTTCGCTACAAATTTGCTTGCCTTCAACTTCTATTATATGAGTTTAGGAGCTAACTTGGACATTTACCTTTATCTGAACTGGACACATTGCCCGATATACTTTCAATTACTAGTAGTAACTGACTCATTGTTTGATTAAGGGTAAGAATGGAGTTTCCGAACAAATAGAGTTTCAGGATTAAACACGGAATCCGCCGAAATATTTGATTTTATTTTATAAATAAATTTTCTTAGGGTCGGTCTTTTTATCTTCCCAATAACTTTATTTGCCAAATAAATTTGTTGATTTTCATTCTTGTAACAATTGTAACCCAGGAATATAACTGCCAAATAAAATTATTCAGAGATGGAAAGACCGGGACTTAGTTTGATAAGATCTGTATATTTATTTTGTTATTGTATCTTTTTTATTTCTTGCAACTTAAAAAAGGCATTATTTTTATTGTACCTTTACAAGGGAACAAGAAATGTACATGTAAAATTTATTACTTTTATTTTTGGCTCTATTCATCGTTTTTAGCAATTGGATGGGTACAAGAGAAAACATAGCTTGGCACTGTATTAAAATTATTTAGCTATGTTAAGGTAAATAATTAGCAATTTTTATGATAAACTAGCTTGTTTTAATGAATACACATTTGTTTGAACATTTATTTAATTTAAATTTGCCATTTAAAACTAGTATATTCTGTATACAGGGTCATGTACACTATGCCCCAAATTGCTTGTAATTTGCAGGGTATCACTGTAATTTGTAAAGATTGAACTTTGCGGTTTTCGCAAACCTGTGCCACTTTTTCGTTAAACTTTTAATACCGCAAACAGAACTAAGCTAACCAGTTTTGTTTCTGAGATACAGGGTGAAAACGAAAATTTTCACTTTCTGGGGTGCTGTCATATCTCACACACCGTGTAAGCTAGAAAAAAGTAAAAACTGTTCTAGATAGATATTTTGGCGTAGAATCCAGTGGCGTCCTCGAAAAAAATTGATTTGCACCGTTTAAGAGATATGACCCAAACTAGGTCTTTTTTAAATGGAACACCCTGTATTTTTTAATCTCATTAAATTTATCTATTTTTTCTCATTAAAATGATGTAAACAGTAGGCACTTTAAAATTTAATAAATGCCCTAAAAAGCAAAAAACCCAATTATGAGGAAAAAAATTTTAGTAGACCTTAAAAATCGAGGATAAAGAAATGTTTACAAGCAACATGAGACACTATATTAAATTAAAACTCTTAACATTTATATTATTTTTATTTTATCTTAGTAAAAAAGAAACAAAAAGCGAAATACATTTTTTTAACGGTCATATAAATAAATAATGAAACTTAACAAAATATTTTACGTTCTAATTTTTTTTATGTAATATTGTGTCTCATGTTGCTTGTAAACATTTCTTTATCCCCGATTATCAAGGCCAACTAAATTATTTTGACTTATAATTGGGTTTTAGCTGTTTTAGGGCATTTATTAAATTTGAAAGTGCCTACTGTTTACATCATTTTAATGAGAAAAAATAGACAATTTTTATGAGACTAAAAAATACAGGGTGTTCCATTTAAAAAAGACCTAGTTTGGGTCATATCTCTTAAACGGTGCAAATCAATTTTTTTCGAGTACGCTACTGCATTCTACGCAAAAATATCTATCTAGAACAGTTTTTACTTTTTTTCTAGCTTACACGGTGTGTGAGATATGACAGCACCCCAGAACGTGAAAATTTTCGTTTTCACCCTGTATCTCGGAAACAAAACAAGTTAGCTTACTTCTGTTTGCGGCATCAAAAGTTTAACGAAAAAGTGGCACAGGTTCGCAAAAACCACAAAGTTCGTTCTTTACAAATTACAGAGATACCCTGCAATTACAAGCAATTTGGGACACAGTGTACAGGGTGATTCTTTTATCTGGGGAAATGCGTTTTTCTCGTAAACGACTGAAGAGAATTAAATGTTGAAAAAAGTGTTATATACCTACTGGCTGTAACTCAAAATTAGGATAGAAATATAGACTTTAATATGCATGACGCTAGGCGTCGCGACCAACATTTTTTTTTCCAGTAACAAACCACTTTTATTATATCATTGGAAAGGTCTTTTAATTTTGAGTCTTTTTTCTAAAAATCCATTATTTTATTCTTATTTTTTAAAAAGTTATGATCCAATTTAAATTATTTCTGTTCTAACTAAACTTTAAAATATTTTTAACAGTAGGCCGAGTTTTCCCTCAAATACTAAAGTAAATCTTATTATATAAAATAAAGTAGGCTTAGAAAAAACAAAACCTGTTATTTGTCAACATATTACAACAACAAAAAACTTATTAATGAAATTAACGCTAATGTTTTAAGAAAAGTCACATACAGGGTGTGTCACGACGAGTTGACAGTAGACATAACTCTATTACTAAACACAATTTGGTTCTAAAAATTGGTTCACGCCCATTATACAATGTGCTCTATTTAATGAAAATATTGCCACTTTTCTGGTACTTCCGGTTATACCGGAAGTCGAAACCAACCTTGTTTATTTTAAATGGAACACCCAGTATATTTTTTAATTTTTAGATTCTACACTTCATTTTAGACATAAAAGTATTAAGGTTGTATGGTCCTAACATTAACGGTATTATAATTATTTACACTTTTTCATTTTTTTTTACAAAAACATAGATGTGAATAAAAATTCAAATCTTGACAATGACACGTTTTTTCCAAAAAAATTTTCTTGTGTTTGAAGTAGGAATATACAAGAAATAAGCTGATGTAGTTTTGGAAAACTTGCTTTATACAGGGTGTTGGTGGCTGTCCGTTCATTTTTAAAAACTTTAATTAAAGATAACTTAATTTTTTTAAATGAAACACCCTATATATTTCTAGATTTTCGAATTCTACACTTAATTCGTGACATAAAAGTATTAAGGTTGTAAGGTCTTAAAATTAACGGTATTATAATTAATTACGTTTTTTAAAAATTAACGGTCAATCACAAGCACCCTGTATAAAATAAGTTTTATAAAACCATATTACCATGTTTCTTGTACATTTCTGCGTCCACTAAAATTTGGTTTGTTTTTTGAAAGAAATTGCCATTAGTAAAATATGAAAATGTTTGACTCAAATTTTTGTATGAGAAAATTGGGAGAAACATAATTACTTAATTATAATAAATAAAATTAAAATAAAAAATATTAAATTAAGTTAATAAAGAACAAATTTTAGTCGACGTAGAAATGTACAAGAAACATGGTAATGTGCTTTTGAAAAAGTTATTTTATATCTACAGGGTGCTTATGGTTGATCGTTAATTTTTAAAAACCTTGGAAATTGGAAAAAAAGTAATTAATTATAATACCGTTAATTTTAAGACTTTACAACCTTAATACTTTTATGTCTAGAATTAAGTGTAGAATTCGAAAATGTGGAAATATATAGGGTGTTCCATTAAAAAAAATAAAGTTATCATTGATCAAAGTTTTTAAAAATGAACCGACAACCACCAACACCCTGTATAAAGCAAGTTCTCCAAAACTATATCAGCTTATTGCTTGTATATTCCTACTTCAAACGTAAGAAGAAACCTTTGGAAAAAATGTGTCATTGTCAAGATTCGAATTTTTATTTAAATTTGTTTTTGTAAAAAAAAAAATGAAAAAGTGTAAATAATTATAATACCGTTAATGTTAGGACCATACAACCTTAATACTTTTATGTCTAAAATTAAGTGTAGAATCTAAAAATTCAAAAATATATAGGGTGTTCCATTTAAAATAACAAAGTTTGTGTCTACTTCCGGTATAACCGGAAGTACCAGAAAGGTGGCAATATTTGCATTAAATAAAGCACATTGTATAATGGGTGTGTACCAATTTTTAGAACCAAATTGTGTTTAGTAATAGAGTTATGTCTACTGTCAACTCGTCGTGACACACCCTGTATAGGTAAAATAAGAAAACGTTATAATTTATGTTTAGATAACAAAGGTACTCATATTACTCATATAACAATTGTTAAACTAATCAACAATAATAAAATGCTATTTATTTGCGTCATTTTAAAAGCCGATTTTGCTGATTAAAAAACTTTTGAGTAGAATATTTATTAAAATAAAAAAATGTTGGGGGCACCCTGTATAATATTTTTGTATGACTATAATAATTTACTAATTTATTTTTCTTTTATTTTGTCAGGTTTTTATCATAACTCAATGTGTACCTAGTAGGTATGTTGACAAAATTCTAGTGGTTGTAAAGCTGAAAGTTATGTCTATATACTTTGAGCATTTCAGAAACTGTCGATGCAAGGGTTTCCACCTAAATTTTTGTCGCGAGATAACATATGGTTCAATTTATTGTGGAAAATACACAAATCATGGAAATTGTGAACATATACAGACAGTTAATAATAATATGAATTGAATTTGTGTGCAATTTAATTTGTAATGCCAATATTAATTTTTTACTATAATGTAATATGAAAATAGAATGTTTTGACATTAATTTGCTAGGACAGTTAGATATTGTTATTAGGTACTGAAAAATAATTAATTGCACTTTAATACAAATTTCATGATATTGCATTAACAATTAATTAAACTGGTATTTAGAAATAAACCATTTCCTTTGTATTTGAAAACAAAAACTAAATTCAATAATATCAATTCATTTTGTTATCGAAGTTGTACTGTCGACAAAACTTCTTGAAACATTCGTTTTGCTACTTGAAAAGTTTCTTTGCCATTTGCAGATAAGAAAGAAAAATGAAATAAAACATTGCCACCGATAAAAGTGGTGAATTTATGAAATCAATAAATCAATAATTTATTGTGCAGTGCTACTACAACTTAAACAAAAGAATATATTAAATGGGAATACTGACGTAACATATAACTATAGGCTGTTAGACGAAAGAATTACTTAAAACATCAATCTCACCATGCAGAACAAAAAATTCTTAATCAGCATCGCTTCCAAGCTGACGAAAAAATCCAACAAAAACAATAATAAGCAGGAACGAATCTAGATGATTTAAACTCCAGACGTTAGAAATAAAAGGAAATTGCTGAAGGAAAATGCCTGGAAGCTTTTGTGAACGTGTACTTTGCTAAATGATTTTACGGCTGTTTTGTGCGGGCTGTACGATATGCTGTATGATGAACAGTTCACAATGTAGCATTTTCCGCGTAAATTATAATCAATGATTACCTGGGAGAGGTTTTATAATATTACAGACAAAATGCACTTGAGGATTTGGAGAACTCAAATACTAAACGATGGGAGATCAGAATTCATTTATTTATACAACAAACGGGAGTATTTTGAAACTACATATTTAAAATTTAATTGGATATCACATCTATTTTTCCTATACAGTGTGTTTATTAAACTTGGATTTGCGAAATAGACATGTCACTGTAAATAAAATATATAAAAGTGAACTATTAATAATTATCTACTGTGATTATGAAATTGTAGAATGTATTTGCAATTTACTATTATCTATAATAAAAAGACATAAGAAAAATGTATTTCTCCGACCTCTTGAACGATATTAGATATTGTAGGTATACGAGATAAATTGAAAAATAATAAAAATGAACACTATCCTAATTTTGGCGGATACGCCGTTCTATTTTTAAAGCCTTGTAATGGGAGAAAACAGTCAATTAAGAAAAACAATAATCTTGTTCACAAACTGGAAACTAAATACTTAATAAAGTAGTTACAACCCAAAGTTAAGAACTTTGTGTACTTTTCGGTAGTAATCCTAAACGGCTTACTGAAATACCTAAAATCAATGTTATCGTACCAATTTTAAACTTTGAAACTCTTTTTGAGGTTTTAATATAAAGTAAAAATTCACTTTAAGTTAAATAAAAACTTTAACATTGAATATTCTTATAATTAGTTATATATAGATGTGCATTATCAAAATAAATTCTATTTTTGCACTCAATTATAATCCAATTCAAATAGCAAATTGAGTTTATTTGTTTATCTATCAATACCTAATATATTTTCAAAATATTGTGAAACAGCAGTTATTAAAAAAGAATAATGATACCCTCTACTATCCATCTAAGCCACTTACAGCTTGTTATCTTGTTATCGAATCCACAAATATGCATAATGTAGCCACACATGCTATCCTGTACATTTCTTGAGTAAAGTAAATTAGTTTACATTTAATACAAACCGGAAACTATATGAACTTGTATACATTTAGAGGTAGGTACCTGTATCCGTTTTGAAATCTGATTATGCCAGAAAATTGACGTTAATTTAAATAATTATACCTGAAATTTGGCATTTTTCAATTCCGTATCTACCTACAATTTATAATAAAAAATGTTAAATTAATTCGAAATATTTCTGTATGATAAATATGTTTCCCAGGTTTTAGAAGTATTCGTAGATCAAAACGTCTTCCTACTTTTCCTTCCTTGGTCCTTACAGTTGCACTATACCAATAAGGTTAAATGATCAATTGATTTTACATTGTTTACCTTATATCAACTATCAAAATAACCTTGGATGTTTTGTAATATCAAATGAAGTAGATAATACCCTGTCAATACATAGTTTAAACACCACTCAAGTTTTCATAATGTATAGCACTCTATTTCAGTACAAAGCTTTCAGAACAAACCAGAAGGTATTTAATTTGAAAAGCAACTCATCGACTTGTAAGAAATACCTAAATTAGCATATATGTAATAAATTAAAAATCGAATAAATTATGCTTAAATAAAATATATGGAATAAAAATGAGGGTTCCCAAAAACAATTATCTTTTAGCCTTTGAATAACTCAAAAATGGAGCTACAAATCTAAATTTGCAACAGTATCGTTGTCCTTTAAATTGCACAGTAATATTTATGAAAATACCAATAATAAAAAAAAATCAGAGACGTTAAAAAAAGGGACAATAAGTGGTCAATATCTACGCCAATGGACACTTTGAACCAAAATGATCATCATTTTTTAGCTGCTTAATTCAAGAATGTCTGTTGAAAATTGTGGCAAATATGGTGGAACTATAAAAGAATTATTTAAAATAAGTTTTTTGTTCTAGATTACTTCTGATTTTATAAATACCGAAAATTTTTAACCTGTAATTTTATCCATTGTAATTGCTTAAATACTAATAAAATTTCTATCTAATTGCTTACCGGTGTATATTTCTGAGAAGAACTACTGTAATGCAAAATTATTGATGCAACCTTGATTTTCATATACACGGTGGAAAGTAAGTAACGCATAAATTCAGCAATTCCGTTGATATTAATTTTTCGAAAAAAATCTCGGAGGGATATAGCGATTTTATTTTCAGCAAATATTTTCACTCTATTTTCAGTTTCTTATGTTATTTGTTTTTCATGTTATGACGTTATCGACTTTTTTTGTTAATGACAACCTATATTTTTTATTATTGATTTTGTTAGTACTTTTTATTCCGTGTCCAACCATATAAAATTTTCAATGTGTTATATTTGAAAAATATCCAGAAAAACAGTCTTAAAGTTCAAATATTAAAAATTCATTAAATTGGAAAAATTAATGTAGCCACCTAAGTTTGACGGAAAGTTATCGATGGCACATTCGTTTTTATTTTGAAATTATAAAAATATGTAGGTAGTTGAAAAATACCCCTTCTAGATTTTTTCCAAAAAATTAATATCAACGGAATTACTGAATTTATGCATTACTTAATTTCCACACAATTTTTTGGAAAAAATCTCGAAGGGGTATTTTTCAACTATTTTTATAATTTTAAAATAAAAACGAATGTGCCATCGATAACTTTCCGTCAAACTTAGGTGGCTACATTAATTTTTCCAATTTAATGAACTTTTAATATTTGAACTTTAAGACTGTTTTTCTGGATTTTTTCAAATATAACATATTGAAAATTTTATATGGTTGGAAACGGAATAAAAAGTACTACCAAAATCAACAATAAAAAATATAGATTGTCATTTGAAAACAACGTCGATGACGTCATAACATGAAAACAAATGACATAAGAAACTGAAAATAGGCTAAAAATATTTGCTGAAATTAAAATGGCTATACCCCTTCGAGATTTTTTCCGAAAAATTAATATCAACGAAATTACTGAATTTATGCGTTACTTACTTTCCACCCTGTATATTAATTCTCCCTTTAAAGATCGCGCACACTATACCTGCACGGAGCAGCACGGCACGGACCAAAAAAACTTGCTCGTGAAGTTATTTAACGGAGTACCGCACAGTAGACCAGCACCAGCACGTACCTGCACGAGCAACGACCGTCAGAGCAGGTCATCACGGTCGGGGTACAATTATAACCTGCAATGTCTATGCCTGGCCGTGCTGGTCCGACCTAATGTGCGCACCGGCACCTGCACGGACCTGCAAATGTTACACACTCAACTACCACTTGAAAATTACAAAATGACTGCCACACACGGAACCTACACTAAAAGTTGCTGGTCCGTGCTGGACAAGTGTGTCAGTCAGCAGGTTGCACGTCCGCGCTTTGCAGGTTCGTGCCGGTCCGTGCAGGTACAGTGTGCGCGATCTTTTATATACTCATACTGTAGAATTTAAACAACATACATGAACAGATATTAAGATATTAAAATGCCCTGTAAACTTGAAATTTAATAAGACATGTACCTCTATTTCATTTTTTTAACATTTTTATTTTTTTTTCTCTTGCAACTCACTATTTAACTCATTAAAATATATATACCTACTACCTATCTACATTTAAATAATATCTTAAATTTTTGCGCTTTACCTCATGCACATTCAGAGAAATAACTACTTATGTAATTACATATGTATAAACTCAAAAGTCTATACTATATGATAGCAGTACCTAACTTACTATTTATTATTTATAGCCTTGCGGAAATTTCAGTTAAACTATGTATACTAAATTGTTATCAATATTTTACAACTGGAACGTTCACATTGCAAATATGTACCTACTTAATCGAACTAGAAAACGATTAGGTTTGAGCTTTTCCTAATTTAACTTTACAATACTTGCATATTTTACTCAACACAACTTTATAAAAGTAATATAAATGCCCATCAATTTAATAGCAGGATGTTTGGTAGATATAAATGTTCATAAGTTAATAATACTTTCCTAAATAGTTTCATTTTCTCTTTATATTTCATGAAGGACTGGTCGATTTTCGTTTACAATAAAAACATATTCATATACATAATGGACTGACATCATACAATTATACTTCCTACTTATGTAATATACAAAATGTAGGAAGGTAGACGATTACTTCTCTAGGCAAGTCGTTTTTATTTAAGTTAGGAACCAGAGACGCTCAATCAATAATTTAGTTCCATATTTTACTTTCAAAGCCATAATTCTCTAAAATAGTAAAAAAAACTTGATTACTACAAATTTAATTTTAAATGAGGTTATTTTACAAAATCATTGTATGTCTCATCAGTCAGTACAATTGATTAATATAATTTCTCTCTGTATAATTAAATATTAAGTTAATATGCATATTTAATTTGAACACTATAATCATTATATTTATAGTCGTCTGTATACATCGTAGAATATTACGTAACAATATCCATCTGTATCAGATTCTAGACATTTATAATATCCCTTGAACCCTTGAAAGCGTCAACAGGGAATTTCGTCACCTTACAAGGCATTCATGGAATTTATCTGCCACACTAAAAGTTTAGAATAGTTTTGGTTCAATTTGCAAATATTCATAAACACATCAAAAGAATCAGTCCCACTTGTATTTATGCACTCAACCTGAAATCGCACTGTAAATTTCGTAGTTGTAACAATAATTACTTTTCCTAAAGAAATTAAGTTAAATTTCTTGTAAAAATTTTGAGGGTTTCCAGCAATTTTCAAATAGTCTCTGTCGCACTTATTGCAATACGCATAAATCTGTCCTTGTCCCACTCATTATAACCGAATTTTACGACAAAAATGTGTTTTATTTTAGATTTTTGACCTATTACTCACTTAAAAAAATCTCCCGATATGAAATTACATTTATTTATTCATTATTATTGTTTTCGGTACCATAGAAACCAGTAAAATAAAAAAAAACTAATGGTCCGTTCTTCTGGGATTCGAATCCGGGACCTTCCGTTTGGCAGCCATATTATGAGACACATGGTCTACCTCGACCGTCGGATTCAACTATCAATGCGCGCTATGAGAAATATAAAGTGTTTTAAGAATATCTAGATTTTTTGAAATTTTTTTGACGGAATTTCAAATAAAAGTTCAAAATTCAATTCTAAATCAATGTTAAAGAATAAAAAATCTCATAAATTGTTTATTTTTCAAGATATTCCTAAAATACCTGAAAATGTCTTCAGGTAACTGTCACTTGTTTTGGTGCTAGATGAAAAACATTTAATGTGGCACCCACAAATTTGTTCAAACTCTTAAATATAAAATTTGAATCAAATCCGATAACTCGTTTTTGAGTTATGGTGGATACAGACAGACACACAGACAGACATCATGGCGAAAATGGTCAAAATGGATTCAGGGGCCCTCAAAACGTGTAAATCCATCAAAATCTCGAAGTAGAAAAAAATCACGATTACAATACTTCCTTATACTTCGTATAAGAAAGTAAAAATCTGTACCATATGTAAAAAAGCAGATAGCTAGTATAGTTAGCTCCTGAAAATGCATTTACTCAACTCCAAAAATTATGTAAAAAATGCCGATTTAATATTATAGAAATATTTTTCGAATTTGAAAGAAAATTTGTGCATTTTGTGATAAAGTAAAAATCGTTATTTCGGTGTCCTTAGTTAACTTTTGATTTTCAAACATGCACTTTAAAAAAGCCAAAAATATTTTATAATGTAGTGTAGACTTTTGGTGCGCATTGTATAATAAGTATAACAATTTTGTTAATATTTCGTGCAAATCACGATTTCAAATTATTATCGATGACGATGTTCCTTACAAATCTGATATGACATGACGACGAAACTTTACGTAGCAAATCGAGTTTAGCAAATTTCCGGCCCTCCATCGATAACTACCATGATCCTTCATTAATTATTGCGTAGGTAACATAAATTTTGTGTCTCTCTGATAACGACAGATTAGATAAATTTACACACATACAGTGCGTCATCCACCGATTACGAAACACAATACAACTGGAATTTATTTAATATAGCAGGAAAAATCTAAAGAAAATTATTGTAAGTATATCTACATTTTTACTTTCTTATACGTAGTATAAGGAAGTATTGTAATCGTGATTTTTTTCGACTTCGAGATTTTGATGGATTTACACGTTTTGAGGGCCCCTGAATCCATTTTGACCATTTTCGCCATGATGTCTGTCTGTGTGTCTGTGTGTCTGTGTGTCTGTCTGTATCCACGATAACTCAAAAACGACTTAACGGATTTCATTCAAATTTCATATTTAAGAGTTTGAATAAAATTGTGGGTGCCACATTAAATCTTTTTCATCTAGCACCAACACAAGTGGTACTTACCTGAAGACATTTTTAGGTTTTTTAGGAATATCTTGAAAAATAAACAATTTACGACATTTGTTTATTCTTTAACATTGAATTAGAATTAAATTTTGAACAAATTTTGTTTGAAACTTTTTTTGAAATTCCGTCAAATTTTTTATTTATATAGTGGCGCCATCTATCTCTGATTTACAAAGTACATGTTGTTTACATACAGAAATCTATACCGTTGAGGAAATCGATTGTAGCATTACTATTTGAAAAGATCGACGGCTACAACGGCTACGGTTTTATGTTTTGGATATCATGGCAACTCGATTAAAATTTTTTCTAATATATACAATAAAGTCGTGAAATTGTATTATGCATGCAAATCTACATTAAAGATATCGACGCCAAATTTTTTGTGAATGCTCTTTCAATTTTTAGACTTGTCGACAAAGTAACAAAAGTGTTTTATTTTGCGCCGTTTTTTAATAATTATAAATTATTTATATATTTATATAGTGTTGCCATCTATCTCTGAGTGGCTGTTGTTTACATTACAGAAATCTATTTGTTTTTATACTAAAGATTCTATTTGAATTAAACACACGAAGAGCTCGAATAAAGTTATAATAATTTAAAAAGTGAAAACCAATTAATCCAATCCTGGTGAGAGTGGCTATATCGCCAAACACCAAAAACTTGACATTGCTTTGCAATTCAAGTACGAAGAAGAAGAAGAGATTGTTAGTCAAACAATTGTCAAAGGCAAAAGATCGAAATATTTTGATGAGAAGGATTATTGTGCACTGTACAGTTTGTTTGAGTGAAACGTTGACCAAAACTGAGAAGTATTTTATAAATCTTCAAAGTTTAGCTACAGCAAATTCAAAGATGTCAAGCATTTTTCGCACTGTGGAATTTTGATAAGTATTCTGTTATTTATTTGTCCTAAAATCTGGTAGTAATGAGTGGGACAAGGACAGATTTATACGTATTGCAATAAGTGCGACAGAGACTATTTGAAAATTGCTGGAAACCCTCAAAATTTTTACAAGAAATTTAACTTATTTTTATTTAGGAATAGTAGTTTAATAAACAAGAGTGTTAATAAGAGCGATTAATAATCGAACGATTTTAACGCGTGAGCGCAGCGAGCGCGTTAATGAGTCGAGATTATTAATCGCCGATTAACACTCATGTCGATTACAATACTTTTTTGTCGATCGCTCTTTATTAGAATGAAAATAATCTAATTTTGTTCCATGGCAAAATCCAAATTCTGACATAATATGCAATAAGTCAAAATACCACTGACATAATTAATTAATTTCGGCAGGTGTCAGTTCCAAATGCATGTTTCAATAATATAATATATTGTTGGTTACCTAGTTTATCTAGCACCAAAACAAGTGACACTTACCTGAAGACATTTTTAGGTATATCTTGAAAAATAAACCATTTATGAGATTTTTTTATTCTTTAACATTGATTTAGAATTGAATTTTGAACAAATTTTGTTTGAACTTTTTTTTGAAATTCCGTCAAAAAAATTTCAAAAAAACTAGATATCCTTAAAACACTTTATATTTCTCATAGCGCACGTTGATAGTTGAATTCGATGATCGAGGTAGACCATGTGTCTCATTATATGGCTGCCAAACGGAAGGTCCCGGGTTCGAATCGCAGAAGGAACGGACCCATTAGTTTTTTTTTTATTTTACTGGTTTCTATGGTACCGAAAACAATAATAATGAATAAATAAATGTAATTTCATACCGGGAGATTTTTTTAAGTGAGTAATAGGTCGAAAATCTCAAATAAAACACATTTTTGTCGTAAAATTCGGTTATAATGAGTGGGACAAGGACAGATTTATGCGTATTGCAATAAGTGCGACAGAGACTATTTGAAAATTGCTGGAAACCTTCAAAATTTTTACAAGAAATTTAACTTAATTTCTTTAAGGAAAAGTAATTATTGTGATACTATCCGTAAGTATAAGAAAGTCATGTGTTGGGCACATCAGATATTTTAAAAGAAAATTTTGCATAAGAAATAATGTAATATATTTTCTCAATTAGTACTTACAGTACAAAAGAAAATTTTCATTTTTCGTAATTGTGTCTAAAATGAGAATTAGATTTTAAATAATGGTTAAAGAACAAAGGAGCTTCATTATTATATTAAGGCACAAGGCAATTAGCAAGGATAAAGTTAATTACGAAAATTAGCCTTCTTTTGATCTATGTTGAATTAAAATTAACTTCACCGCCAATAGAAATACAGAGAAAATTTTATCTTATTTAAAACAACAAAAGATAGATTTGGATTTGGAACGTGTTAATTATAAATGAATACATCACGTGACCAGTGAAACTTAGTGACATTTAATTACACTTTTATCAATCCTCTTCCTAACATATTTAGAACGAAACGAAAGCTACAAATTGGGTGCAATTTAAAAAAAGCATAAGATTTTATGGTAATTATATTCGCACATATTTGTCACGTGATAGTATTTATAAAATAGATACGGTTTGGTTATTTAAAAGATAAGTTACGTAGAATTGACTAAATGTACAGGGATAGGCTGATAAATAAGAATAAAACGACTCTTTCTATTCCGATTATCTTACAAAAAGTACAAAAACCAAAATATTCGCTTTATCTGAGTATTTAAATGCTGAGCCCAATAAATTAAAACATGGTTATAATTTATTATATTTAATTATTATTTTATCAATTTATTATTTAACATGTCAGTAAATTTAAATTTAGCTTCAGTTTTATTATTATAACCATCAATTAGTAATTACTGAATTTGCAGGTATGTTCACCAAAGATATAGGTACAATGCATGCACGCCATATATTAAAAGTTAATTAAAATAATTGTTATTTTAATGTATGCAACTACTACAGCAAGAAATGTATAATTGGATTGGCAAAACCGTACAATACATTTTTTGCACTTGTGAATTTTTTATGATTTGTAACATTTGTTCCCTTCAATAATATTCTTTAATAAATATTAATTTTATTAGTTTGTTCCTTTTTAATTACGAGTAGAATTATTAATATATTTTTAAATTATTAACACTAAAGCAGCATCAAAATAATTTCTAACTCAAACCAAACACTGTTTCCAAATATAATAAACATTTAAGTACAAACATTCTGACTAATTGCTTTTTATCTACTTTTGTGCCATCCAGTTAATAATTTCTAATGGATGAATTTTGGGGAGTGACACAAATAAACATATCATTGTGCGAGTTTTCAACTTTTCACCATTCGAGCCACCATTAATTTTCAGTTGACATATCTATCAGCTATCAGCACTTTGTCTCTTTTAGTAATTGTATGCAAATGATTTTGTACTAAGTAATCATATAAGCAAAAAATGAAATGGTCCAAAAATATTTAATGATTGAATTAATGGCCAACCAAGGCGACGCATCGATGGCGAAGATCGTTTGCAGCTGCTGCACTATTTCCATTTTAATATTAAAATGGTGTTCGGGGTTTAGAAAAAAGCTGACAGCTTTTAATAAAACCCATATACAGTCCAGGGGAATTCTTAATTTTTGAAACACATGTGACTATAAAGAAAGTTTGATGTTGTATCGCCTGACCTGAATGTTAAATATTTTTCGGGGCGATTTAAGATGGTTTATTAATAAACTTGTCAGAATAATTTATGCTTAAATACAAATCATACGAACAATTTCTTTAATGAGGAATTCAAAATTTATTACAGGAACAACAATTTTATGACACAAATAGGTGATGCAACTGCTAAAGAATAATGGCGATGTCGTATATTTTCGCGACTAACAGGCAATTTCCAGTAGCTCACCTAATATAGGAAAAGTAAATTTATGAGGTGTCTAGTTTTAATGAAGTTAAACTTTCGGTTCAATTACGTACAATGCTGCAATAGAGGTCCGCATTGTCTTGTAAGAATAATTCATATGCAATGAACTTCTAAACTAATTTCTATTACTCACTGTCGGTTTGAAACGCAGGTCTGATGCCAACAACCACTTTGTTTCTGTTAAATAGTTCCATAGAAGTAAACGTATTGTTGTAATGCATCAATTAAGGGAACATAGTGTAAGAGTAGAAACGCATTTTACAAGAATTATTCCAAATTTGTCCTAGGTAGATACCTGTGCCAGAAAAAACTTCTTAAAGAAATTTGGGATCCATAAAATACAAGATACTATTTATAAATTATTTGCTTGGTTCTGTAATCAAAGATATTGTAACAGTAACATATACCTCGAAGTCACATTTGCGTTGCTTTCAAGTTGCTTCAATGATTTTAAATTGAAATTAGCTGTTTATCTCATGAAACTCATGAAAGCATCTTATTTTCTAGTAAATTTTTAACCGTTAAAATATTTTCAATTAGACATACAGGGTGTCCCAGTTTATATCGTCAGGATTTCACCAGTTGATAGTTTAGCGAAAATTAAAGGTGGTTTGTCTAATAAACTATGATCGAATGTTGCTTCCTTTTTGATGTACAGGGCATTAAAGAATATAATTTATTTTAAATAATTTGCTATAAATCAAAAACAAAAAAAGTTAGTCTTCTGAAATTTTGCATAGATCTTTTTTTTGTTTTCTCTTATTAATAGTGGTTGCAATTATTTTATTTAAAACACAGAGGCGTGCGTACGGGGCTCTTCAAAAACATTTTATTGTATTAAACGTACACCACTGTTTTTTTTGCAGCACCAATATGCACAGAGTATTTTCCATTCAATTTAGAAACTTTTTTGTATCTTACAATTTCTTGATAACTTAACTTATTTTTTCTTATTTATTAAAGAGGTTCTTCCCTATTAGATTTCCGAAAAAACATCAGTACAAAGTTGTAGTGAAAATTATTTCCTACAACTTTCCTTTTAATATTTTTTTGATATTGTCAATATTTAAAAAGATATTCAACAAATAAGTTGCAAATTTTAGGGAAATTTTTCTCTAGTTAGATACTACTTACTACTACTACTTACTACTACTACTTACTATTCTTTCCCCAAAATGTTCAACTTATTTGTTGAATAACTTTTTAAATATCGACAATATCAAAAAAAGTTTAAAAGATAAGTTGTAGGAAATATTTTTCTTTACAACTTTGCACTGACTCTTTTTTTCGAAAATTTAATAGGAAAAAAGTTATTCAATAAACAAAAAAATCCAACCCTTAATTGAGGGCTGGTGAAGGAAGGGCGGGGTCTACGAATACACAAACTCAGTTTTAAACTTTCAGGGTGACCCTCTAGAAGATTCTACAAAAATTGGCTGTAGGGTAAAAAAAGTCTATTTGAAGCCTTTTTTCTCCTTTATTTACTGTACTATTAGGTTATTTTGAGTTAAGTTATCAAAAAATTATAAGATACGAAAAAGTTTCTAAATTGAATGGAAAATACTCTCTGCATATTGGTGCTGCAAAAAAAACCAGTGGCGTACGTTTTATTCAATAAAATGTTTTTGAAGAAACCCGTACGCACGCCTCTGTGTTCTAAATAAAATAATTGCAACCACTATTAATAATAGAATACAAAAAAGAGATCTATGCAAAATTTCAGAAGGCTAACTTCTTTTGTTATTGATTTATAGCCAATTATTTAAAATAATTTATTTTCTTTGATGGCCTGTACGTCAAAAAGGAAGCAACATTCGACCATAGTTTATTAGACAACCCACCTTTAATTTTCGCTAAACTATCGACTGCTGAAATCCTGACGATATAAACTGGGACACTCTGTATGTATCAATTGATTTTGTCATCATTAACGATAACAAAATCTCAAAATAATTTAATATTAATGTGAAATTGCGTACACTGAACTCTTGTTTCATTTCGTACATTTGATGTTTTCATTAAACTCATTTCAACTTAAGCAACTTCCTTATTTATTAAAATTTTGATTAAAATAAGGAATTAACGCGTTATTTGAATTTATGGCTTTTAATGTCTCACAAGTTCATTGAGGAACATAAACAATTCATTAGTGGCAGACGTAGTTTGTTGAATAAAATCCAGGTTTACCCAGCTCTACAAGATATATTACTTTGCCAATATCAAGGGTCAGTGTGTGATATATTATAGTATCGATTATACTATTAAGTAATATCAATAGAATAGTGATTTGATCAAGAGGAAGAACAAATGCAATCTCAAGCATATACAACATTTATATAAATATCGATTGGCAAAGTAAAGTGATATTACACTGAGGACTGAGGTGAATCGTGTTTTGGACAAATCTATTTAATTTGTCTCTTTAAAAATTTTAAATACATATATTGAATTATCAGTGGTTTATTAATATTTTTACGCATTTTATTCATGAGTTCTCTAATAGCATACTGGCCATTACATATAATTAGTTTAATTTAGAAAATATTATGATTATGTTAAAATAACTATGCATGAAAATAATCCGCTTGAATTTTTTTATTTAATTGATACAAACTCAGTAGCTTAAACCATTAATTAAAAATTTATTGATTACAAAAAACTTTCGATTTAGAGAGGAGTTTGCTCATTTGATTTCAAGAAATATGTAAACTATACCCCATAGTTGTGGAATTAAGCAAGGAAAATGACAAGCCAATCTGAGAAGGAAAATAATAGAGGTAGACTGATTTTCTTTTCTCATGACATTTGGCCTTGAAGAAATGTACGCTTAGGGACGGAGCTATAAAATGGAAGAATGAAACCTAAAAACTTATCACGGAAAAAAATGTATAGGGTTGTTTTAAAATTTTTTTAAAGTAAGTAGGTGGCTCTTCGGGTGAAATCGGAAGTGTCATTAGATTGTTTTAAACGTCAAAATGATTATTCCTTTCAACAATCAAACCATGCCAAATTTCAAATTAATACCTACAGTTAAATGTAACAAAATGGTGGGGGTTGTAAAACGATTTCGTGGCCGTCCGGTATACACGGATATGCGCAAATTTTTGAGAAAGTGAAAAACCCGTTTCGAGGTTATAAGTCACTTAAACCAATAGTGAACATAAATTAACTAAATTCCAATTTATTCCATTAAGAAAATAGCCTCAAAAAATGAATTAAAAAAATTATGAATAAAAAAAATATAAAATTTTTTTTCTGGAATCTCGGTAGGTATAAAATTTGAGAAAAAAAGACGACTTTCTTTCATACCCTGTAGATAGTAATGTACTTCAAAGTAAAAAAATGGGATAACACTATCGTTTTCTCAACTAAATTATCTCTGAAATCCTGAAAACCTGACATCTTTTCTATTTTTCTAAATATTTGACTTTAAATTCAACATAAAAATTCACTTGGTACGTTTCAAGTTTCAATTGGCCAGCAGTTTAGTTTCGACCTCGAAAAAAATTTAAAAAATATTGAATATCATACACGATAAACATGATGAAGTACTTAATTAATGATTAATAATTAATGACAGAAAAGGTACTAATATGGTGTAACAGTTATTAACTTTTTTAATGAATTTTTTAGCGTTCCTTTAATTTTATGTTTTTATGTGTTTGGAATAATTGAAAATGCTCGTAAGGACTAAGTAGCACAAAACTATCATCACTATATCTTACTCGTCATGCAATTTAACCATTACCTTAAACCAATAATAAGAATCGCCCAGAAGAAATTATTCGTAGGTTTAATTAAATTGAAATTATTATATCATATCATAAAAATCACTGGTTAGTGTAGCGTGGTTTCTGCAGTATTTTTCTGTAATAACTTGAAACAGGTAATTCCACAATAAATATACAGGATGTTATATATAACTGCCGCATGACATTTCAATAGCGAAATCTGGAGTGAAAATTAAGAGTAAATAAACAAACTCTTACCTTATTCTGTTTCCTTGCTGATAAAACTGTGTGTTATTTAAAATACTAAAATGGATATTATTTAAGGAAGCAAATTAACAAACCTCTTGTAATTGATCATTTAAATCGCTTTTACTATACGATATTTTTTTCATTCAAATTTAGTCTTAATTTTCAATCCACAAATATCATGCGGAAGTGCTCGGACACCTTGTATAATGTATCTACTTCAATTACTTAATGGCACTAAAGCATTAATTGTGCTCCCTCTCCTGTTTCAATGAATTGGTTTGCCTCGCTATTGTACTATTTTCACAGGTAGATTCTAAATATTTTCTGTTAGATATACCATCCCTACAAAAAGTTCAATAATCATTTTCTATTTATCTACATTCGCTTTTTAATTGGCGGATTATAAAGAGCTTATTGTCTGGAGTGGCATCTGTTTATGGTATACATAGATTGTGAATATAAATTATAATATACAGGGTTATTCACCGAAACCGTTGGTTAGATGTAATTAATATTTTTTTCTGAAAATTGGTTTATAGCCTAAATAGTAGACGATCTCTTTATTTAAAATATTTTCAAGTTTCTACGACTTCTGGTTATACCGGAAGTAGACCCTAACTTCGTTTATTTAAATGGAACACCCTGTATATTATTATATTTTTAAATTCTACATTTAATTGTAATAACATTTTGTTAAAACACTTTTTCTGTAAAGCATTTTATTTAAAAATTAAAGGATGATTTTTTAAAAATCTCCAAAAATTGGGTAACTTTAAAATTTTATTTTTTAACCTTCTAATATTCAAATTGAAAAGCGGTTTTGGCAAGATGTTAACAAAAGTGTACTATTTGCTATTTCTTCATTGCAACATCTCAATGTTCTACAGGGGGTTTATAATTTAGGTGCCTTTCAGAAAAAAATCAAAAGGATAATACCCACTTTTTTCAAATGGAATATCGATACAAATTTGGTTTATTAATTCAATTTAAAGGTAATTTTGTTGAATAAACTTTATACCCAACTCTTGCCGTTTTCGTGAAATATCAATGTTTATGGTACTTACACATAGTATAATGATTAACAAGAGAAGTTTTTTTTTTAATAATTTTTTTATTAATGATTAATGTAACGATATCGTTTAAGATGCCTTACTGACAACATAGATTGCTTGATTCAATAATCGAATTGTTTGGCATAATTTTCAATATTTCCAAAAAAACGAAATTTCACGAAAACGGCAACAGCTGGGTATAAAGTTTATTCAACAAAATTACCTTTAAATTGAATGAATAATCCAAATTTGTATCGATATACAGGGTGTTCCATTTGAAAAAAATGAGTTATGCCGTTTTGATTTTTTTCTGAATGGCACCTAAATTATAAACCCCCTGTAGAACATTGCGCTGTTGCAATGAAAAAATTGCAAGTAGTACACTTTTGTTAACATCTTGCCAAAACCGCATTTCAATTTGAATATTAGAAGGCTAGAAAATAATATTTGAATATTAGCCCATTTTTGGACATTTTTAAAAAATCATCCTGTAATTATTAAACGAAATGCTTTAGAGAAAATTTGTTCTAACAAAATGTTATTATAATTGAATGTAGAATTATAAAATGTAGAAATATACAGGGTGTTCCATTAAAAAAAACGAAGTTAGTGTCTACTTCCGGTATAACCGGAGTCGTGGAAACTTGAAAATATTTTAAATAAAGAGATCCTATGTTATTTAGGCTACAACCCAGTTTTCAGAAAAAAATATTATACATCTTTTAAAACGTCTAACCAACGGTTTCGGTGAATATCCCTGTATAGCATGTAAGTAGAAACAAATAGGATTAAATTCTGAACAAACTAGAATCTTACGTTTGTAATATTATCCATTCATTTATGTTAGTGTATTCACATTTCTAAACTGTATACTCCTCTCAGCAAAACTATAGTATAAAGCAAGAGCTCACCTGCGCAAGGAAAATTTACAGCTAGGATCATGTAAATGCCAGGAAAATAATTCAAAACGAAGGCAAGGTTTTACGCTTTGTATAGCTGTCGCAAAGAGTTCATTTGTTAACCCACGTTTGCCAATGAGTTACTGTGGACTGCAAGATAACGAATGTGTGCAGCTGAATATTAAAATTGCTTTCATTATCTGGGATATTTTGCTTACATTAATTATAATTTTTAATAAAGGAAAAGGATGTGGGATTATAATTATCGCATCGAATGCTTTAGACTATATCCCTTCTTCTGGAATGAAAAATCAGTTATTTTATGTACCTAATTAAAGATGAAGCTTTGAACCTTAGATATAGATGCGTTCACTATTAACATAAACCTAACTCTATAGATAAATAATTTACAACTAATTTAAGCATGGGAAAAAGCTGTGGAAATATTTTCATAAGCAATATAGCATGAAAAAACTTTCAAAATAAAAAAGCGAACTATAAATAATAGATCTAAAAAAGTATTCTAAAAAAAACTGTTAAACTTTTCAAATTGGTTACCATTTTAAAAGAAGAACTGGTAAGAAAGAAAACCACATATCACGGAAATATATTAAAACATACGGAAAAGTCTACGCGAAAAGTTGCGATGAGCGCCTCCGGCAAAACCATATGGAGTTTGTGAGGTTAACTGAAAAATTTTCCCAACAGACACAGTGAGACAATGTGAAACGACCACGTTGGAAGCTTGCGTACAAATGCCTCCGATGTTATTCACCACCACCGAGAGAAACAGTTGGAAATCAATAGTTTATTTCAAAATATGATACTTACCAAAACAAAGCTTAGGTAAGTACTCCAATGGAAGGGTTTATTATCGATATATCAAAGTTATTGCTACTTAAACGTAGTGCATAAAATCAGGTGAACAACTGTAATAAAGACCGCAAGGAAAATTGAAGAGCGTACGGGAATCACTGTTCACATAATTTGATTTAAGTAGCGCGTTTTAGATCCAAATATCGCAATAAAGTTTAAATGACCACCAATTGAAGTTATATCAGCTTTAAATTTTCTATCTATATTTTGTAATCGTGTCTCGAACACTCAAATAGATATAAAACTTGATATCCATTATGATATTTCATGGCAAATAATTAATTAGATTAATTATATGCATACAGGGTGTTCCACTTTATATTGTCAGGATTTCACCAGTCGATAGTTTAGCGAAAATTAAAGGTGGTTTGTCTAATAAACTATGGTCGAATGTTGCTTCCTTTTTGACGTACAGGGCATTAAAGAAAATAAATTATTTTAAATAATTTGCTATAAATCTATAACAAAAAAAGTTAGTCTTCTGAAATTTTGCATAGATCTCTTTTTTTGTATTCTCTTATTAATAGTGGTTGCAATTATTTTATTTAGAACACAGAGGCGTGCGTACGGGTTTCTTCAAAAACATTTTATTGAATAAAACGTACACCACTGGTTTTTTTTGCAGCACCAATATGCAGAGAGTATTTTCCATTCAATTTAGAAACTTTTTTGAATCTTACAATTTCTTGATAACTTAATTTTTTTTTCTTATTTATTAAAGAGGTTCTTCCCTATTAGATTTCCGAAAAAAGCATCAGTACAAAGTTGTAGAGAAAAATATTTCCTAAAACTTTCCTTTTAATATTTTTTTGATATTGTCAATATTTAAAAAGATATTCAACAAATAAGTTGCACATTTTAGGGAAATTTTCCTCTAGTTAGGTAGTACTTACTACTACTACTTACTACTCTTTCCCCAAAATTTTCAACTTAGTTGTAGAATAACTTTTTAAATATCGACAAAATCCAAAAAAGTTTAAAAGGTAAGTTGTAGGAAATATTTTTCTTTACAACTTTGTACTGACTCTTTTTTTCGAAAATTTAATAGGAAAAAAGTTATTCAATAAACAAAAAAATCCAACCCTTAATTGAGGGCTGGTGAAGGAAGGGCGGGGTCTACGAATACACAAACTCAGTTTAAACTTTCAAGATAACCCTCTAGAAAATTCTACAAAAATTGTCTGTAGGGTAAAAAAAGTCTATTTGAAGCCTTTTTTTCTCCCTTATTTACTGTACTATTAGGTTATTTTGAGTTAAGTTATCAAAAAATTAAAAGATAAGAAAAAGTTTCTAAATTGAATGGAATACGTTTTATTCAATAAAATGTTTTTGAAGAAACCTGTACGCACGCCTCTGTATTCTAAATAAAATAATTGCAACCACTATTAATAAGAGAATACAAAAAAAAGATCTATTCAAAATTTCAGAAGGCTAACTTTTTTTGTTATTGATTTATAGCAAATTATTTAAAATAATTTATTTTCTTTAATGCCCTGTACATCAAAAGGGAAGCAACATTCGACCATAGTTTATTAGACAAACCACCTTTAATTTTCGCTAGAAACTACCGACTGGTGAAATCCTGACGATATAAACTGGGACACCCATTATTATTAATATAGAAAGGTCATGGGCTGACCATATTTTTTTTGGAAGGTAGAATTTTCGTTATCTACATTCACTAAATTTTATGACTAAATAACTAAATTTAGCTAGATTTTGAGGTACCTCATCCCTACAGGATTGCTGGAACCACATTATGTGTTTATTTTCAAAATCTTTGAAAATTATTATTATTACTTGTATTAATTTTTCTACGGCTAATTTTACAGTTTTCTACATGTTCTTTGAACCGAAGGAAGAGAATAGTCCCATTTTTGTGCTAATATTTTTTCCTTGAGCAACACTATGTTTCTCCTTAATTTCTGTAGATCAGTTTATATTTTCTCCACATATTTGTATGTAGTGGGTTGTGGAGAAATTTAAAATTTTTTAATTCTGATAGATATTGAGAATTCTGTGCTATACCTTCGAAAGTACAGTTGATAATATTCCCTCGCTACACACTCCTTGCATAAATAATTTTCTTAAAAGCTAAAAAATATTTCGTGCACCTTATGCTCTGCAATGCAATACCCCAATACCTATTTTATATTTTTGCGAGCAAGTGCAAGGGTATAAAGCGTATAATATATGCCGATATACGCAATCGATAGAAACTATTCAGGAAAGAACTCAATACCTACTATATTTAAAAAAGATTTTTTTCAAGAGTTCACGACATAATATAAACGAAACCACATCTTATCTTTGGAGAGACTAGAGTTTTAAAAGCTCATGATTAGATTTATTGATATTACTGCGTATCTTTGAAAAATATTCTAGACCTATTTGGTTTAATGAGTCACAGTCTAATTGTAAGTGTAATTTTAGTTAAAAATTAAAAGTACTATTCCCAAATTATACTTAAAAAAATTTGATATTTTTAATTTATCACAAAAATCACAAAAAGTTTTAAATAAAATTTGTTCAAAAAAAGCTGGAATCTCAATCTCAAGTCGTGGTCTTTAGTATTTAATCTCTATTCCAAAATGTCACGTCGTACGTCCTAATTTCAAGAAAAAGTCTGCAGCATATTTTCATGAAAGAAAATTTATTTTACCAGATAATTTTCAATTTAGTGTAAAATAAACTGAAAACTTGTATTGTTGCATTAGTAGTCTCACTTGTTGAAGTACCATTATAAATTTACCGTCATATTTACAATTTTATTTAAACTCTTAAATTATGAAATTTGGTTACATTTCAATAAATTCTTTTTGAGTTTTTAGATACACACAGACACAATTAAGAAAATAATCAAAATGAATTTAGGGAAGTTTAAACCGTAGGAACTTAAAATTCCATCCAAATCATAAAATCAGGTTGACAATAATTCCTAATTTACTATAAAAACAAATAATAATATGGTATCTAATAGGTAATTATGCTTCAAGGTAAAATAATCAATTCGACGTTTATGCTCTAGCCTGGGCCGTGAGCCCCCAATCTCATGACATTTTTGAACTTTGGAAACGATGAGGTTTCCATATTATAGTCTACCAATTTCAGGGTCTCGAGCCAACCAAGAAATATGTACTAGGAAAAAACGGAGAAAACCCCTTAGATTTTATGTAAAACCAGACGTTTTTCAATTCTTTGTAATAAACTGTGAAGGTGTTATTGTCATAGTTTTTTTATCGTATTATTTTTCCCAAGATGAACAAATAGAAATATAGACTTGAAAAAATACCTACCTGAAAAACAATTCAAAAATCGGGGATCGGAAAGATTACATGATGATGAAATCCTACGCACGGCCCTGTCTCTAATAGCTGACCATCACTTACAGATTTTACAAGATATTTGAAATTTCGCCGTAATAATTCTTTGATTTACGTATACAGGGTGTTCGCGCGAAGTAGCTCACTGCTAACTTCGTTAGCTACAAAGTCGGTTAAATTAGCAAACTAGTAGCATTTTTTCCGCTGATTACAATGGTGAAAACAAAAAAACAATTGACCATCTGGTTTTCAAGATATCCAAAAAAATGACATTTTTTTAAATGGAACACCCTATATATTTTTGCAAAAATCGATGGTAAATTAAATTCTATACAAAAAATGTCCTCATCTTTTTTCGATAAAAATTTAAAATCAGCGAGTTATTTTGAAAAAAAGTTTGCAATTCTTTAAAATCAAGTAGCCATAAAACGGAATAGTAATTTATTAAAACCAAACAATCATAATTTTAAATTTAAGCAAGTTGAAAAATACTTGAAAGAATTAAGGAAATATTAAAAATTTACAAAATTATAATTTTCATGGCTACTTGATATTAAAGCTTTCAAAACTTTTTTTCAAAATAACTTGCTTATTTTAAATAATTGTCAAAAAAGCATAAGAACATTCTTTGTTCAGAATTTAATTTATCATCGATTTTTGTAAAAATATACAGGGTGTTTCATTTAAAAAATGCTATTTTTGTGAATA
The DNA here is from genome assembly GCA_963942485.1 of Pediacus dermestoides. Taxonomy (NCBI): domain Eukaryota; kingdom Metazoa; phylum Arthropoda; class Insecta; order Coleoptera; family Cucujidae; genus Pediacus; species Pediacus dermestoides. The sequence goes on from OZ012625.1 coordinate 10,786,547, forward strand.
TCTCGAAAACCGAATGGCCAATTGATTTTCTGTTTCACCATTGTAATCAGCGGAAAAAATGCTACTAGTTTACTAATTTAACCGACTTTATAGCTCCAATAATAACAAAGTTAGCAATAGTGAACCACTTTGCGCAAACACCTGTATATTAAAAATATTAAATAAAATAGTAATATTTCCGTAATTCTTTCAAGTTTTTTTCAATAGCTTAAATTCAAAATTATGATTGTTTGGTTTTAATAAATTACTATTCCGTTTTATGGCTACTTGATTTTAAATAATTGCAAACTTTTTTTCAAAATAACTCGCTTATTTTAAATTATAATAAAAAAAAATTAAGGACATTTTTTGTACAGAATTTAATTTGTCAGCGATTTCTGCAAAAATATATATGGTGTTCCATTTAAAAAAATTTTATTTTTGTGAGTATCTCGAAAACCAGATGGTCAATTGTTTTTCTGTTTTCACCATCGTAATCAGCGGAAAAAATGCTAGTAGTCTGCTAATTTAAGCGACTTTGTAGCTTCAATAATAACGAAGTTAGCAATAGTGAGCCACTTCGCGCTAGGCACATTTGAAGCACCCCGTTGTTAATGATATTTTTCTGTAGAAACTAACTTTAAAATTGCATTTTATTTTAAACATGGTGGCTTTATTTTAATATAAAATTTAAATTTTTTGAGAGTACAGTGGATGTGCTTGAAACGTATCTAAGGCAGCAGCAGCGTAGATTTTTTAAAATTTTATATATAAAATTATGTGTTTTTCTTTTGACACTTTTAAGATAATTTCAAAAAAGGCGCTGCTATCTTACAAAAATTACAAAAAAAGAATAACATCGTGAAAAGTAAGGTTTATTTTTGTACTATGTGTATTTAGCTCGTTAGTAGGAAGTTAGGTAAATAAACTTATTAAAAAATTGTAGATGTTAGTTTTTCTTTACTTAAGAACGATTTTCAGAGAAACGTCCTTAGTTTCTCATAGGTAGTTAACTTATTTCTCATTTAGTGATCTATATTTAATTGGACCTTTCCTTAGAAATTAGAGCTCGTTTTTTAATTTTTAACACGTTTGTTCATTAATTTACGTTAAAAACATTCAGAAATCGAAAATTCGCTCTGGAATCGCCACTGACTTATACCAAATAAGAAAGTAAAAAGTACCCGTTTTAAGGATATTTTCAGAACATTAAACTTGACATGTAGTGTTATGAAAGAATATCTTTAATGTGGTAGTTTTTTCAATATTTTTGTCTAAAATTTTCTTTATTATCTACAAAAATATGCCGTCTTGTTTGTTAAGTTACTATTAAAGGTAAAGCTAAAATTCTATTTAGAACGTAAACTTCTAAGTAAATTAACATATTCAGAAAATATACAGGGTGTATCAGTTTTAATCGAGCAAACTTTAATGGTACATTCTCCTGATGGTCGTCCTGAATCGGAAAAATGTATATTATATAGGTACCTCTATCTCGATTCCTAAGAAAGATACAGGGTGTTAAAGTTTACAAAAAAAAATATACTTTTTTTTGCAATAACTTTCATAAAAAAGCTTGGATTCAAACAAAATTTTGCATGCCTGCCCTCCTCCCTAAGCACAATTTTATGAAGATATTTTCGATTTGGGGGGGCACCAGTGGCGTGCAATTCGGTCACAGCTCAATTATTTCAAAGAAAATGTATGCCACTGTAATTTAAAAAAAATAATTTTTTATTTATCGAATTCCTTGTTCAATTTGGAGTGAAATTTGCTTTTACAGAACAAAAATTGAAGTTTTAGTTCCAGAGATAATTATTTTTTTCCAAAGACGTGCTAACTTGAAATTACTAAAAAATCCCGGAATGATGACAGATGCTGTTAATTCATTAGTTCGTCGTTGTCAGAAATGCATCGAGGATGGCGGGTTGCATTTTGAACAGTTGCTGTAATTTTATAATTATTTTTTGTTACTTTTTGTTTTATAATAAATTTTCTATTTGATTTGTGACTAATTTCAAGTTGGCACGTCTTTCGAAAAAAACTAATTATCTCTGGAACTAAAACTTCAATTTTTGTTCTGTAAAAGCAAAGTTTACTCCAAATTGAACAAGGAATTCAATAGATTAAAATTTATTTCTTAAAAATTACAGTGGCATGCTTTTTTCTTTGAAATAATTGAGATGTGGCCGAATTGCACGCCACTGGTGCCCCCCCCAAAATCGAAAATATCTTCATAAAATTATCCTTAGGGAGGAGGGCAGGCATGCAAAATGTTGTTTGAATCCAAGCTTTTTTATAGAAGTTATTGCAATAAAATGATTTTTTCTTGTAAACTTCAACACCCTGTATCTTTCTTAGGAATCGAGATAGATGTACTTATATATTATACGTTTTTCCAAATCAGGACGACTAGGAGAATGTACCATTAAAGTTTGCTCGATTAAAACTGATACACCCTGTATTACAAAAATAGGATTTGTTAATTAATTACAGTCACTGAAACAAAATACTTAACGAAAAAAAGAAATTGTGCGATTGCAAGAGGTGAAGCGAAGTCATATTTTTGACTAAGTATAAAAATAAAAGAATAAAAACAAAAATAGGAATTTATGAAAAAGTTCATCGAACAAACAAAGCTAGGTATGTTTTAGCGATACCTAAAGTTGTATTTCACATACATCGACATTTTATAAGATATAACGGACTGAAAGCTGGTAGGTATGGTCAAAATATTTTTTTTTAATATAACCTAGTAAATTTTCCAAATTGTTCAACTTAAAGTTGTTCAAATTTTGTTAAACGGTAAAATAGACAAATAATGAACACATTATTTTTTAATTTTTGTGCTCCACCGTTTTGGACTTATTCACGAAATTAAACTCAGCGCTCAATACATTACTTGAATCATCTAGTAGGCATATTCAAAAACTAAAATTTGAATTATGTGTATCCGCTACAGTCGATAAATTAACCACCTGTAAAGAACTCTAACCTCACAATTTGTAAAGTGACCTTCTTCAACTATGTTGATACCTATATTTTTTTAATTATTGTAGTATTTATTTACTTTATATTTACGTAACATTATTTATCGAATTTATTTTCATAAATAATTAGGTAAGTTTTTTTGTCAATAATTACACAATCGACTTTTATCTATTTTTGGCAGAGCATGCACAAAGTAAACGCTTATTGTTTACAAAACACAATTTATTCTTGTCTAATGCGAATCCTTATACCAACTACGTAATATGTGTATTATAACACAACATATGTCCAATAATTACCACTGTAAACCAACTCATTTGTTGTTGTGTTAAGTGTTCAAATCACTTAAATCTACAGTATTATTATGTTTTAATTATTTCCAACCAAAGCAATCATTTTATAAAACTTTTCCAGGAAATATGAAAGTGGTGGCTTTGGTAAGCGGTGGCAAAGACAGCACCTTTAATATGATGCAATGTGTGGCAGCGGGTCATGAAATCGTGGCTTTGGCCAATTTGGTGCCCCATGCCAGAACTGAAATAGACAGCTACATGTACCAAAGCGTAGGACACGAAGCCATCGATTTAATTGCAGCTGCTATGGACATGCCGTTATATAAACAGGAAACAATGGGCAAGTCCATTCAGCAGGGAAAAACCTACGAACCTTCCAAAGACGACGAAGTCGAGGACCTATTTTTGCTACTAAAACGAATTAAAGATGAAATCGACTTCGAAGGAGTGTCTGTCGGCGCGATTTTGTCTGATTACCAAAGAATACGAGTTGAAAATGTGTAAGTAATATCTTAGTTAGTGCATGTAGCTAAAATAAAATCCTGTTTTTGTTTATAGATGTATTAGACTCGGTTTAGTACCATTAGCATACTTGTGGCAACGAGACCAAAAAGAACTTCTAGACGAAATGATCAAATGTGAAGTAGACGCAATTATAATAAAAGTAGCTGCACTAGGATTAGACCCGTTCAAACATTTAAGGCGTACATTAAGTTTAATGCAGCCTCATTTGCATGCCATGCACGAAAAATATGGTTTGAATATTTGCGGGGAAGGAGGTGAATACGAAACGCTTACTCTTGATTGCCCCTTATTCAAAAGCAGAATAGTTATGTAAGTGAAGTATTATTTTATAGTAGGTATCCATGTTGTAATGTGTTTCATTAGAAATGAATCGGATGTGGTGATGCATACAAATGATCCAATAGCACCAGTTGGCTATCTTAAATTTAATAAGCTCAGTTTACAAGTGAAATTACCCGCCTTGGATTTGGATAGTCGGTTGAAGGATCTGCCCTTGAAAGACAGCGATGGGTATATAACAGACCAAGGGGAGGAAGCTTTAGAAGGGGATGAGACTGAAAATGGTAAGAAACGTCTAGGGAAAGAACAACGTATCTGTATGTTTATGATTTATGATATTCCAATATGCATTTTACCCTAAATTCAAATTAAGACAGTTTTTTATTGTAGTCTTACATTTTTTTATGTACTTTCCAAATTTGTCAAGTTATAAAAGTGAATTTTTAACTTTTCAGAATTTCATGGGTAGCAAAAACTCGTAAAAAATAAATTTCTTTTTAATTTTGTATTTATACAGGGTGTCCCAGGAGTAATGCGAAATCTCTTAAGGGGTGATTCTTCAGAGTATCTCACATAGCCCTGTATACATTTTTTATCCCTAAAACAGGTTAGTTTTTGAGCAGTCATCAGTTTAATGTTTGAAAATTTATTTTTCAAATTACAAATTTTGTTATACAGGGTCCGTCAAAACCCTGGCATTCTTCTATAAATTCGTTAGGTTTGGAAATAGAAAAAAATTTTTAAGACAAAAGTTGTCAGAAATTTACTGCTCCATAACCTAAAATTATTTCCATTTATACAGGGTCTTTAATTACGGCTGGACAGCTACTTACTTCGTTATTTTAAATGGAACACCCTGTATATTAATAGATTTTCAGATTCTACACGTAATTTTAGATGAAAAAGTGTAAAGGTTTCATATTTTTAAAATGAACGGTTTTCGAGATATTTACACTTTTAAAAAAGAATTCACAAAATTAGAGATTTCAAAAAACGCGTTTATTTTAGTTATACTTTGTAGTTTTTTGAAAATTATTTCGGAGTTCTGAAAAGTAAGGTCTAGGGAATATTGTGATACAAAAATCTGAAATTTATAGTATACAGGGTGTTTGCAATTGACCGTCAGTTTCCATTGACTTCAAACAACGAAAACTCTAGTTTTTTAAATGGAACCCCCTGTATATTTCTGGCGTAGGTTGTAGAGATTTAAATTCTCTACCTTTTTTATAAAGTATTCCCTATACCTAAACTTAATATTTTAGGAGATATTTCAAATAATTTGTATCGTATGAGAAATTCTATTCTATTTATTGAATTTAGATTGCCATGGAAATAAAAAATGCTTTATTCTGTCATTTTAGGTTAGTTTTCGGGCAATCATCTCTTGAATGTTGAAAAAGTAAAACCCTTAAAGAATTATTAGTGTTCAAATTTGGAATTTGAAAAAATAAATCAATATTTTTACGTTTCATTTAATTTATTTTGGAAACTAGTTAAAAATTTGATAGATGATGGAAGATTGGTTTATTTTGAATCAAAAAGTTAAATTCCATTTTGAACATAAACGATGTCTACCCGGAGTAATTATTAAATTTGTTAAAAAGATTTCCCTAAGTTGCCACCTGCAATGACTTTAATAAAATAAATATAAAAAAAACGGAATAAAGAAACTATACAGGACAATGCAGAATGTATTCCAGAATCATACCTAAAAATATTTCCTGTCTATCCTGGGACACCCTGTATAAAAAACAAACAATTCAAGTACCCTTTTCCTGTGCTCAGTTTTAAAATAAGTGATGTATGATTATTTGTACCTACCTCTCGTATATTAACACTTCTCCACACGCAGCTAAAGGAGGAAATACACGATTCAATTTGGTTGAACAATTTGGTTGATTCAACCAGATTGAACCAATAGAAATACACTCGACTTCTTTTAATGTTTCTATTGGTTCAATCTGGTTGAATCAACCAAATTGAATCGTGTATTTCCTGCTTAACAATAAGTGACGCTTATTTATTTCTTTTGGGTTTCCTTCCTCAAAGACGGAGAATTAATTCAAAATGACAACTGTATTGAATCTCCAGACGAAAATACCACAACCATACCCACATCATCTGTTGCACAAAAACCCTTATTTGCCAAAAGTGCAGATGGATGGTTATGGATTGGAGGCGTTCAGGGACGAACTTCAAATCCATACGCAGCAATGAAACAGGCCATGAGTATTTTAAAGTGTAGGTATGCACTGAGATACTTAATTTATTTGAATTTTTTTTAACATTAACTGTTATTAATCTAGAAACTTTGTTTTAGCTATACTAACGGATAACGACCAAAGTTTAACAGATATTTGCTCCATTACTATGTTTATAAGTGATATGTCTCAATATGCCGAATTAAATAAGCTCTATGTGGAAACATTGGACCATGTGAATCCACCAGCTAGGGCCTGTGTACAAGTGCCTTTTGATGAGGATTGTCCTGTGACGATTGAAGTCTTGTCGTGGAGTCCTCCAGTGAATAATTCTGGAGATGCTCCAATTGAAAGGTAAAATAAATTTGTGGATAAAACAAACAATCAGCCAATAGTGACAGCATCAAACTGAATTCCTAAATAAGATATCAATTTTTACTTTCTTGTACGAGGTAATAAGGAAGTATAGTAATCGTGATTTAATAAAAAATATACTATAGACCGGGAGCTGAATGGAATTGAGTATGCATAACATGAGGACCGCATTCTATCAATTGATATAAGCTCATAACAGCTCAAAGATTAATATTTTGGATGTTGCCGCTCCATCATATGGTCCAATTTTTTTTCGCACCCCTTTTATATTTTTATATACAGAGTGGTAAAAGTTAAACTTCATTAACTTTGGGAGGTGATAGGGCATCAAAAAATAAGTAGACTTTAATGAAAAAACTTTGCTCAAAAATGTTTTATAACAAAGATACAGGGTGTCAAAGTATAGGATAAGAACTCGTTTTGTTACCATAACTTCTAAACCACTCGATCGATTTTCGTTAAATTTCGTACACAGAGTAATGTAGTACATTTCTAAATAATGATGGGGTTCATTTATAAAAAAAATGTCCAGTGGCGTAGATACTGGGGAACTGCTCCACTTTTCCCCTCCAATCTTCGACACCACTGGATATATTGCGAAGATATTTGAATCTGCTGCTCTTATAATAGTCATGCACGATTGAGATTTTGGTTTTTTAACTAAGTCTCCTGTTGTATCACAAAACAAACACGTTAACTGGTTCGGTCTTTTTCTTTTCAAATTGGACACTTGAAACGACATTTTATCACGTTTTTTTGAATAAAACACTTTTAGGTACTCAAATACCAGAAAAACATTAACATATAACAGGCACATAGGTACAGCGCATTTTTGGAAATTTTGGCGCCCTCTATCTTTTTGGGAACAAACTACAGAGAGTTCAGCGTAGGACAAAAAATGTTGCAAATTTTGAGCTATTCAATTTTTGTCTTTACACTTTTTTCCTCCGACCAACAGAACATAAGGCAAATCCAAAAATCGATTCCAAAAATTTTTCTATTTGACGGGGATTCCTAAACAGGTGGGAATACGCCAACTTGTGATTTTACCTTTCGGACCATCAGAAACAACATATTAAAAACTCAGCCTACCCGCAAGTTTTTGAATCTCAAATATCTGATTGACTGTAATAATAGTGATAACATAATAAGAGGGCGAGGGAATTGAAATGGACCATCCGATTTGCCGGCAACATGATTTTCTTCATTATTTAGGGTCTCAGATATAAGAATCCGAGCATAGTTGCCGGTCCTCATATTATGCATACTCAAGTACCTTTGGCGCCTGCACTACTAATTAAGCTAAATACATCGACTTTAGAAAAATTAATTTCCAAGCACAATATTTTTTTTTGTCCAAAAATTCGGCTTTAATGAGTGGGACAAGGACAGACTTATACGTACTGCAATAAGTGCGAGAGAGACTTCCTAGAACTATTTGAAAATTGCTAGAAAAAGCTCAAAATTTAAACACGATTTTTACGGGAATTTTACTCAATTTCCATATAGTTTAACAAAAAATCGACCGTAGGAATGATAATTTCCAAGTACAACATTTTAAATACATATTCTTAAATATTAATAAAAAATCGGACAAATTGCCTTTACATCTTAAGTTTAAAAATTGATTTCGTCCTTTTCATTTAGTAATATTGTCAAAGGACAAAAGTAGCTTAAATCTAAGATATTTTATCTACTTTCTGATTTAAAAAAAATCTATTTAATAAAGATCTTTTTAACGTGAGTCTTTTCTGCTGTTGCAGACACACCATGCATGTTCAAAGCAGATCCCACTGGGCCCCTTCAAATATTGGCCCTTACAGCCAATCAGTGCGAGTAGGCGATGTGATTAACCTAGCTGGGCAAATCGGCCTCGTACCAGGCAGTTTAGAAATGGTAAACGGTGGTATTAAACCTCAGTGCCAATTAGCCTTAAGACATATTGGAAGGCTACTAAAGGCTGTTGATCCCCAAGTTAATTTAAGGGACGTTGTTCAGGTAAATTTGTGTACCTACAAGACTTTTTAAACTGGAAATATTGTTTCTTCTAGGCTGTTTGTTATGTGACTGATAAGGCTTATGTGGAACCCTCCAGACAAATTTGGGAAGGAAAAACCAATAACGCGATTGTAGACTACGTGGTAGTAACAGGACTTCCCAAGAATGCTCTAGTGGAATGGCATGTTTGGGCTCACAGACATAATAATCAATTTGAATGTATGAATGTGTTATAATAGTTTAGTTAGTAAAGTAATTTTCTTGAAATTTCTCTAGACGAAGAGACTGGAATGTGCGTGGAAAACTACTCTATTTCCATCTTTCGACGATGGAACTATGAGAACAACATAGCGGCGATAGTATGTCATGTGGACCGTCCAGAAGAAGAATCTGTCGATGGTTTTAATCATAGTGTTATAGATGAAGCACTGGATTATACGATTAAAAAACTCCAACAGGGACATGAAAACGATGCAATTTCCGTATATAATTTGAAAGTGTTTTATTCAACAATGAATCGAAGTATTGAGTCTAAAATTATTATACAATATTTAGATATATTAAGAGAGAAATTTTCTTTAGTTTATACTGTTGTACCTGTTGTTTGTTTGAAGAATAAACATACGTTTTTATCCATATGCGGTGTGAGATTCCAGTAATTACGTAAATTTATTTCATATGTATATTTTGTTAATGATATAATACCAATTATTTTAATAAAAGTCCATGTATTTTTATATCAGTTTTATTTCTTGTTCACGTTGGGAAGAAAAAACAACAAAATAGAAAATAGAGCATGATCCTGTGGTCGTAACTTTGATAGAGTAAATGTGATAAAATTTCCAGTGTTAATCAATTGCTGTAAGTAACAATTTTGATTTGTTTCTTGTAGGTACCGTAATAATAAAGTAATTTATTTTAGTTTTACACATTTGAGCAAATTCTTAGGTAAGTAGCACTAGTTCTCTATTTATTCTACCAAACTATACGCTACTTTCCTTCATACAGGTCTTTTAAACATTATTCATTTTTTGGTCTCGAAACTATTTCAAAATTAGCAAGATTTTAAAGAGCTTGTATAAAATTATCAAATATGTTTTTCTTGCTTGAACAATATTTTGTTATTCTCGAAGTAATATTTCATAATTGTACCTTTCCATATTTTCTCCTATTTTAATAAAACTTGGTTCACGTACAATCATTTTCTACCACTCGTAATGTACCTAGTTTATCATTTCGTTCTACCTGTATGTGACGCCCCTGAGAAAATTTCTGGAAATTGGAAAAAGAAATATGTGGCAAATTATAAAAGCTTCAAATTCACCAAATTTCATAAATCTACCTCAAACAGTTGCAAAGATATTACAAAAAACTCATCTTTGGGGTCCCCCATCATTCGGAGGGCTGTAACCTCCTTAGGAAGCATTTTTCAACCTATATTTATTGAAACTTTTTGCATTATTTTTGAACGTAGAATCAGCTGGTACATTTTGGCAGGCCAATATTGGGACACCCTGTATACACACATAAAATCTAAAAATATCTGATATGCCCAACACATGACTTTCTTATACGGATAGTATCACAATAATTACTTTTCGACCCACGGATTCAACTATCAAAGCGCGCTATGAGAAATATAAAGTGTTTTAGGAATATCTCGTTTTTTTGAAATTTTTTTGACGGAATTTCAAAAAAAAGTTCAAACAAAATTTGTTCAAAATTCAATTCTAAATCAATGTTAAAGAATAAAAAAATTTCATAAATTGTTTATTTTTCAAGATATTCTTAAAAAACCTAAAAATGTCATCAGGTAACTGTCACTTGTTTTGGTGCTAGATGAAAAACATTGAATGTGGCACCCACAATTTTGTTCAAACTCTTAAATATGAAATTTGAATCAAATCCGATAACTCGTTTTTGAGTTATGGTGGATACAGACAGACAGACAGACATCATGGCGAAAATGGTCAAAATGGATTCAGGGGCCCTCAAAACGTGTAAATCCATCAAAATCTCGAAGTCGAAAAAAATCACGATTACAATACTTCCTTATACTTCGTATAAGAAAGTAAAAATTGATTAATGCTTTCTACTGGACTTTAATTAAAATTTCGATAAAACATAATAAACATACTAAATATCTGATGTGCCCAACACATGACTTTCTTATGCTCACTTAACGTCGCTTCAACACGGCCACGGAAAATTCGATTTTTCCAAAAAACGGCAAGAGCCCAAACAAATTTAATGCGTTCTAAAAAAATCCTGAAAAGGCCCAAAATTTGGCATTTTTTTGCGATCCGTGTTATTCGCCGTGCCTAATTGATGCAAATTTTGCACAAATTGTTTCGACAGTATATGTCATGCAGAACGCAAGATGAATTAGGTAAGTATGAAAATTCTAGCGATATACACACATGTTTATAATGTTTAAATAATTATAGCAGATTTGAATTTTTAAATTATTTCTCAATAGGGACGATGCATTTTTTTAAAATCCCGATTTTATCTGTTAGAAATGTAAAACGACTATATTAATAATACTCTACAGCAAAAATATTTTTTTTTACTCAATATTTGTACATAAAATATCTGATGTGCCCAACACATGACTTTCTTATACTTACGGATAGTATCACAATAATTACTTTTCCTAAAGAAATTAAGTTAAATTTCTTGTAAAAATTTTGAAGGTTTCCAGCAACTTTCAAATAGTCTCTGTCGCACTTATTGCAATACGCATAAATCTGTCTTTGTCCCACTCATTATAACCAAATTTTACGACAAAAATGTGTTTTATTTTAGATTTTTGACCTAATACTCACTTAAAAAAATCTCCCGGTATGAAATTACATTTACTTATTCATTATTATTGTTTTCGGTACCATAGAAACCAGTAAAATAAAAAAAAAACTAATGGATCGGTCCTTCTGGGATTCGAACCCGGGACCCTCTGTTTGGCAGCCATATAATGAAACACATGGTCTACCTCGACCATCGGATTCAACTATCAACGCGCGCTATGAGAAATATAAAGTGTTTTAAGAGTATCTAGTTTTTTGAAATTTTTTGATGGAATTAAAAAAAAAAGTTCAAACAAAATTTGTTCAAAATTCAATTCTAAATCAATGTTAAAGAATAAAAAAATCTCATAAATTGTTTATTTTTCAAGATATTCTTAAAAAACCTAAAAATGTCTTCAGGTAACTGTCACTTGTTTTGGTGCTAGATGAAAAACATTGAATGTGGCACCCACAATTTTGTTCAAACTCTTAAATACGAAATTTGAATCAAATCCGATAACTCGTTTTTGAGTTATGGTGGATACAGACAGACAGACACACAGACAGACATCATGGCGAAAATGGTCAAAATGGATTCAGGGGCCCTCAAAACGTGTAAATCCATCAAAATCTCGAAGTCGAAAAAAATCACGATTACAATACTTCCTTATACTACGTATAAGAAAGTAAAAATCGTTTAAAAAATATGAAAATGTGTATATCTAAACAAAACTGTCCTACCTAATGTAGTAAAAATTGTAGGAAAAAGTTTTAACTAAACCATAATCTAAATACTCGCGCACACAAACCAACAAGCAGAGTTTTTGCCCTGTTACAAAAAAAAAGTTCGGTGCTCTGCCTTGGAATGTGACCGTGGCATACCATATTTTTTGTAGATGTTCTGGAAATCGAAAAGATTTTTTGGTAAAAACTTCTTTGTATTTTTACTTTCTTATACGAAGTATAAGGAAGTATAGTAATCGTGATTTTTTTCGACTTCGATATTTTGATGGATTTACACGTTTTGAGGGTCCCTGAATCCATGCTGACCATTTTCGCCATGATGTCTGTCTGTGTGTCTGTCTGTCTGTATCCACCATAACTCAAAAACGAGTTCACGGATTTGATTCAAATTTCATATTTAAGAGTTTGAACAAAATTGTGGGTGCCACATTCAATGTTTTTCATCTAGCACCAAAACAAGCGACACTTACCTGAAGACATTTTTAGGTTTTTTAGGAATATCTTGAAAAATAAACAATTTATGAGATTTTTTTATTCTTTAACATTGATTTAGAATTGAATTTTGAACAAATTTTGTTTGAACTTTTTTTTGAAATTCCGTCAAAGAAATTTCAAAAAAACTAGATATTCTTAAAACACTTTATATTTCTCATAGCGCGCGTTGATAGTTGAATTCGATGGTCGAGGTAGACCATGTGTTTCATTATACATATGGCTGCCAAACGGAAGGTCCCGGGTTCGAATCCCAGAAGGAACGGACCATTAGTTTTTTTTTATTTTACTGGTTTCCATGGCACCGAAAACAATAATAATGAATAAATAAATGTAATTTCATACCGGGAGATTTTTTTAAGTGAGTAATAGGTCAAAAATCTGAAATAAAACACATTTTTGTCATAAAATTCGGTTATAATGAGTGGGACAAGGACAGATTTATGCGTATTGCAATAAGTGCGACAGAGACTATTTGTTTATAATGTGTCATTGGGAATTGACAGTTTTGGAACAACTCATTAGATTTTTATGAAATTAACTTTCTTATGTAAATAAAATTAATCTGGGAAAACACACAGAAAGTTTTTATTCTAACAACCCTTCATTTTTGGTTTATTTTGGGCAGTAATTTAAGCTTGCTTTTTAAATTTCTATTATATTTTTAAACGTTTTGGGGCCATTCGTCAAATAAGTGTATTTATAAGTGATTAAACAAAATTAAAGATAAAAAATTCACACCTAATTAGATTCATTAATTAGTTAGGCGACAACAAAAACAGCTTTTTTGTGGCGTTGTCTGGTAAATTCTCCAGTATTTTCGGAGTGTAATTATTGTGAGTTTGTTATAGCTTTTAAATGTTGGTTTATTTATTATCATTTAATGTAAATTTAATAGGTATAAGCTAGATTAATAAGTTTTTAGCAAATTTAAGAAAAATTGATCGTTTTTCTAAGAAATACAGGGTGATCAGTAATTGGCGCACTCGGAGCATACTGTGATAAACTTTACGTTTTAAGAATGACCAATTTTTTTACCGCAGTGCTGTAAGTCCTTTCTTTACAAAGATATGACCATTTTTGTGTAAATAAAAGTGGCAACTCTGTATGGAACATGTGAATAGGTTCGGAGAGAAAAAAAAAGAGAAACGTTCAATATTTTATGATGCGAGAATTTATAGAAACGTCAAATTAATTTAGTACTGTCAATTTTATTAAAAAACAGAAACAACAATTGAAATTCATTAATAATATTTTCATGGCAATAGAAGTTTATCCCAAGGATAGTTTGAGAGGTTGCCAAACTTCAAATTTCTCTCAAATTTAGGTATTTTATAAAATTTTAACATTTTCAATTTCTTTGTATTAGAGATTTTTTGAAAAAAATTGAACAAATCATATTGCATTTTTTCCAGAGATTATAGTAGCATGAATTATTCACTCATTTTTGTCTTGGTTATTAAAATAATTAGCTTTTAACTTGGATGAGGGAAACTCTATAACTCGGAAACTAACCATCAGATTTAATTTTTCTTTGCAGATTATCCATAGTTTTAATGTGCTCTATAACACCCTGTATTCGGAGTGCGCCTATTACTGATCACCCTGTATATTCGTATTTTAGGTAAATAAACAAAATGAGAGATAGAAAATTCATACCCAACAAGTAGATTAATTAAATAATTATTTCTCTGCGTTACATATTTTATTTCATAATACATTACTGAAAAAGAATAAATCCTCTGAATTTTTCCTTTACTTAATATAAAATATTGTACCTAAATAAAATAAATGTTTGGTTTTTCCGAAAACTAAACAAGTAGAAAAAGTTTGTTCGTTTTGGTTGGTATGCAGACTTCGCCTCTCTCCGCACACTCGAAGATATAAAACGACTAGAGAAAAAACTTTTTTTGTGACGTTGTCTAGAAAATTCTTCAGTATTTTCGGAGTATAATTACAGTGAGTTTGTTATATTTCTAAGTGTCAGTTTATTCATTATCATTTAATCAAAATTAAACAGGTATAAGCCAAATTAATGAGTTTTTAAAAGATTTAAGAACAGTTGCCTTTTATTCAAAAAAATTGTCGAATTTTGTTTGGTTACTTCACAGAATTTCTTTCAATAAATTACTTTTCTTTGTTGCAGTGCTTGTATTGTGGACTTAATTAGTGTCTCCCTTGGATCATCAGTAGCCAAACAGACGAGACGGGAACAAAGCAAAGGGGCTTCAAGAGAAAAGGTACGAATTTTAACAAACGTACAGAAATTTCCAGATAATTTTTGAAATGTTGGCTTTAATTATCCTATTCTTGTTACAGGTAGGTTCCATGATGATTAAATGAGGTCCACATCGTAGAAGACAACGTACAAGGTCAGAACATTTTTTTTTTGTTAAATATTTTAATTCGTTTTGCTGTAATCTAGGGAAATTTTGATTCAATCAGTTGAATTTTGGCATGTAAAATACCTATTTCATAAAATAACAACACATTTTATGAAATAGGTATAAAATAACAACACATTTTATGAAATAGGTATATGTATTTGTTTCCTGTTTCATGTTTTATGTTTCATGTTTCTTTGGTGTGCGGCCGGCCTTACACACAAGCGTAAGGCCAGGACTCCACTTGAAATTTGTAGTCGCGCGATTGTTCAGTCGCAAAAATAAAACTCATTGTTACAAATACATTGGCACACACATGCGACTAAATAATCGCATCGATTAAAAAATTGCAACTGGTCCTATTTTTGCTACGACGCGACTGTCGCTCTACCCCAGTGAACATGGACAGGAATGAACACACTGGTGATATTTTAATCGTAGTTTTGACTGACTTTTGAGTTTTGTTCGTGTCTGTGTAAAATACTGTAAATACCTGCTAATATAATATATTATAATTTATAATAAAATGTCTGTATATGTTGTTGATGGACCAATTAGTACCAACAATTGGTGAAAACTACTTTTGGTCCTTCGGTAATACTGGAAACACTTTGTAGCGTGCTCACATAAATCTTCAAATAACATAAAATTAGCCTTTCAATAATTTTTGGCTTATTATTGGATGTATCCAATAACGAAGCTTTCGCCATTTATAACTTCTCGTCTGAAGTAAAAGAAAACTACTCATAAACAACGATTTATCTATCGCAGTGTGTGCACCTTACAGATTTTCTGCGACAGCGATTTTTTGGTCGCCGCGACTATACAAATTAATACTTACCCATAATCCAGGGGGGGCGGTCTTTTTGGATTATGGGTAAGTATTAATTTGTGTATGTTCAACACATTCTACTTGCAGGGTGGTCAATAATCATCTTCAACGATTGGGGATATCATTTTTTTTGTCGCAACGCAGAATAACACGGAAGGGGCGGGGGACAGGGGTGGCCAATTTAACATTTCTGATGTTTTTTGGAGGGATTTGACTAAACTATAATCTAATGCCCAGCCTTATAAAGGCGAGTTAATTAATTCCGAGGTTAACCCAAAGTTAAACTATAGCAACCATTTTTGTCAACGTTGATTTAACTTTGTTAACCTCAGAATTAGTTAATTTACTTTCTGCAACTCACCGTTCTCGCGTAAAATCAAATCCAAACACTTCTTGGATTTCCCAAAAAATGGGTGAGAGGATTTTCCCGAGTTTTTGAATTTAAGCTTTCCACATGACCCCCTGACGATTTATGAAGAGAAAGTTTACCGGGTAATTTTTTCCAGAAATTTCGACAAATTGACTGGACTAGAAGGAAAAATTAATATGAAAATCTACTTTTTCTACGAAAATGCGGAATGACGTTTTTTCTGACAAGATAATCGAACTTGAAAGTAGGCTTTTGAAAAACTAGTACGGAAAATTAGTGCGGAATAGTAGTTTAATAAACAAGAGTGTTAATAAGAGCGATTAACAATCGAAACGATTTTAACGCGTGAGCGCAGCGAACGCGTTAATGAGTCGAGATTATTAATCGCCGATTAACACTCATGTTGATTACAATATTTTTTCGTCGATCGCTCTTTATTAGAATGAAAATAATTTAATTTTGTTCCATGGCAATAAGTCAAAATACCTCTGACATAATTAATTAATTTCGGCAGCTGTCAGTCCCAAATGCATGTTTCAATAATATAATATATTGTTGGTTACCTAACAAATCTCATAATCTCAACAATTTTTTTAATGTGCATGTATGCATTAAACTGAGTTATTAATACACTCCTTTTATTACATTAACTAGATCTTTAATAAACGATCGACAAAAAATTTTTTTCCGTACGCATTTTTTAAACTTTCCGCACGCAAACAAAAACATAAAGAAGTACTTATATTTAGTTATAATTGTAACATTTATTTAATATCTAACAACCGGAGGAGTGCACATTAGTTCATCGCTTTCGCTTTAGTTTTGAAACTCCATATTTATATTCACGTAATTTAACCTCAAAATCAAAATTATTTCGATGACAGGACACAATTTATAAACTGTCAACAGCTATGAGCTTTCAGTTCTATGACAACAAACTCACTTTATATTTTTTTTAATTAGAAAAAGATTTACAAATAATTTAATTTTTTACGAATTCCGCGTTTTCGTAAAAAAAATCGTATGTAATACGCTTGCGGAAATGGCCCATGACAATACTCGTGTGATTGCAGCACTCGCTATCCCTCGCGTTGCAAGTTTCACACTCGTATTGTCATGATGCGGTTTCCGCACTTGTATTACAATATACTATTTACTACTACCGTTTGGAAAACCTTAAATTATTTTACCAGTAACTAGAAATTAACTATAAGAATTTGAAAATATTAAATATTACCCTATAAAATATTCTTTTCTAAAAATCCCATAAATTTGAGAAACTTGAGGTGCGTCTTATCATCCGGTATCATACAGTATAAAGATTTGTATTTTAATGCCATAAGATGCACTCCAATTTTAAGGCAATTTTTCTATGTAAAAAGGTGCATCTTATGGTCTGAAAAATACAGTATATATGAATTCATTTTTCGTGTGTATATCACTAAATAGTTATTTTCATAACAAGTGCGGGAAGATAGCGATTCTGAAACTCATGCAAGTACCTCTTGTATTAATCTTCCCGCAAATGTTATGAACAACGTTTTTCCTACAATCGCTTAGAATCATCCTAGTTTTGAATTTTTTTGTATCTGAATTTGCCTTTTTTAATGTGAGAATCTAGTTAGAATGGTTAATGGTTGCTGTAGAACAAACATGTCAAATAAACAATGGAATTCAACATTCCTACACGCAAACTGAGTGCGGGAATTGGTCACTTCCCGCACTCATTTTGCGTGTGGGAATGCTCAATTCCTTAACAATTGTAGGAAAAAAAAATTTCATCTTGCGTCCTGCATGACATATACTGTCGAATCAATTTGTTCAAAATTTGCGTCCATTAGACACGGCCAATATTTCGTATCGCAAAAAAATAACTGCCAAATTTTGGGCCTTTTTAAGGATTTTTTAGGTCGCATTAATTTTTTGGGCTCTTGCCGTTTTTTGGAAAAATTATATTTTCCGTGGCTGTGCTGACGCGACGTTAAGTGAGCATGAACTTTATTCGGAGGCTCATTAATAATCTAACATCATAAAAATAGATAAGCTTTAGGGTTTTAAGGAAATTTCGACAATTGGTAATATTATCAGCCATTGATTGAATTTTGATTCACTGCTCTCTAGTTTCTTCTAGTTATCAAAACAATCTCAAAAGTGATGTGATATATGCATTTACTCCAAATATTGCACCTAGATCATTAATTAACATCGAACCAACACTTCCAAAATTGATTTATATTTAATACGTACCTATTAATTTTGTAAGAACGTAATTAGTATTAAAAATGCATTGAAAATTATAAAATTTGGGAGGGGCCGAAGGGGGAGGGCCTCTACTAACCATGGCCAAGGAGCCACAGACAAATATTCATAAAACATTTGTCGGTTTTGGGTTTTGGGACTGTTCCATCTATTCACGACTTAACAATCGAACAAACTTAATATCGAACAATAATGTGTTTAACATTGAAGAAGACTCCTTCTCATTCATTTGAGGAGCGCTAGTCGTGCTGGTGTTAACACATTAAAGACCTCTCCTGTTAATACAGGAGTGATGGTCGTGCCGATATGCCAATATCAATCAAAGAAACTTAATATCGAACAATAGTGTGCTTAACATTGAAAATGACTCCTTCTCATTCATTTGGGGAGCGTTAGTCGTGCTAGTGTTAACACATTAAAGACTTCTCCTGTCAATATATATGAATGATTCTCCTCGAATAGGCACATACATACCTATAAACGGTATAAGCGACGAAAATTTAAAATGTTTTTTTTAAGAGGGATCTTAAATTTTTCTTCATATTCGAAAACAAAAAGTTAATATTTGTTAAATAGTAAATGATGGTAAGGTGGAAAATATTACAAAAAATATACATAATCAGGGCCGCAATTATGTTGCCACCAACTAGGTGGAGGTCCTCCCCCTCCCGCCTCAACTACATTTAATTATTTTCAATGCTTTTTAATAAATTGCGTTCTTATAAAATTAAATATATAATCAATACGATTCATTGGTAAATATGTTGGATGTGGTGATGTTAATTTATGATCTAGGTGTAAAATTTGGAGTAAATACATATTGCACATCACTTTTGAGATTTTTTTGATAACTAGAAGAAACTAGAAAGCAGTAAATCAAAGTTTGATCAATGTCTTTGTTGGTTTAACCAATTTTCGAAATTTCGTTAAGCCCTAAAAATAGCATATCTACTTTTATGATGTTAGATTCTTTAATGAGCTTCCGAATGAGGTACGTGCTCACTTAACGTCGCTTCAACACGGCCACGGAAAATTCGATTTTTCCAAAAAACGGCAAGAGCCCAAACAAATTTAATGCGTTCTAAAAAAATCCTGAAAAGGCCCAAAATTTGGCATTTTTTTTGCGATCCGTGTTATTCGCCGTGCCTAATTGATGCAAATTTTGCACAAATTGTTTCGACAGTATATGTCATGCAGGACGCAAGATGAATTAGGTAAGTATGAAAATTCTAGCGATATACACACATGTTTATAATGTTTAAATAATTTTAGCAGATTTGAATTTTTAAATTATTTCTCAATAGGGACGATGCATTTTTTTAAAATCCCGATTTTATCTGTTAGAAATGTAAAACGACTATATTATTAATACTCTACAGCAAAAATATTTTTTTTACTCAATATTTGTACATAAAATATCTGATGTGCCCAACACATGACTTACGGATAGTATCACAATAATTACTTTTCCTAAAGAAATTAAGTTAAATTTCTTGTAAAAATTTTGAAGGTTTCCAGCAATTTTCAAATAGTCTCTGTCGCACTTATTGCAATACGCATAAATCTGTCCTTGTCCCACTCATTATAACCGAATTTTACGACAAAAATGTGTTTTACTTTAGATTTTTGACCTAATACTCACTTAAAAAAATCTCCCGGTATGAAATTACATTTATTTATTCATTATTATTCTTTTCGGTACCATAAAAACCAATAAAATAAAAAAAACTAATGGTCCGTTCCTTCTGGGATTCGAACCCGGGACCTTCCGTTTGGCAGCCATATAATGAGACACATGGTCAACCTCGACCATCGAATTCAACTATTAATGCGCGCTATGAGAAATATAAAATGTTTTAAGAATATCTAGTTTTTTTGAAATTTTTTTGACGGAATTTCAAAAAAAAGTTCAAACAAAATTTGTTCAAAATGCAATTCTAAATCAATGTTAAAGAATAAAAAATTCTTATAAACTGATTATTTTTCCAGATATTCCTAAAAAACCTAAAAATGTCTTCAGGTAACTGTCACTTGTTTTGGTGCTAGATGAAAAACATTGAATGTGGCACCCACAAATTTGTTCAAACTCTTAAATATGAAATTTGAATCAAATCCGTGAACTCGTTTTTGAGTTATGGTGGATACAGACAGACAGACACACAGACAGACATCATGGCGAAAATGGTCAGAATGGATTCAGGGGCCCTCAAAACGTGTAAATCCATCAAAATCTCGAAGTATAAGAAAGTAAAAAACGATTATAAATTGACCGTAATTCAAATATATTATTGCTGGCCGAAAACGCTTTGAGATCGGAGAATCCTGTGTGACGTCATGAATCTAGTTGACATTGCCATGTCTAAATATTTTTTTTCTACGAAAATGCGGAATGACGTTTTTTCTGACAAGATAATCGAACTTGAAAGTAGGCTTTTGAAAAACTAGTACGGAAAATTAGTGCGGAAATTTTTTTCCGCACGCATTTTTTAAACTTTCCGCACGCAAACAAAAACTTAAAGAAGTACTTACATTTAGTTATAATTGTAACATTTATTTAATATCTAACAACCGGAGGAGTGCACATTAGTTCATCGCTTTCGCTTTAGTTTTGAAACTCCATGTTTATATTCACGTAATTTGATCTCAAAATCAAAGTTATTTCGATGACAGGACACAATTTATAAACTGTCAACAGCTATGAGCTTTCAGTTCTATGACAACAAACTCACTTGATGTTTTTACTTTCTTATACGAAGTATAAGGAAGTATTGTAATCGTGATTTTTTTCCACTTTTTTTTTGTAACAGGGCAAAAACTCTGCTTGTTGGTTTGTGTGCGCGAGTATTTAGATTATGGTTTAGTTAAAACTTTTTCCTACAATTTTTACTACATTAGGTAGGACAGTTTTGTTTAGATTTACACATTTTCATATTTTTTAAACGATTTTTACTTTCTTATACGTAGTATAAGGAAGTATTGTAATCGTGATTTTTTTCGACTTCGAGATTTTGATGGATTTACACGTTTTGAGGGCCCCTGAATCCATTTTGACCATTTTCGCCATGATGTCTGTCTGTGTGTCTGTCTGTCTGTCTGTATCCACCATAACTCAAAAACGACTTATCGGATTTGATTCAAATTTCATATTTAAGAGTTTGAATAAATTTGTGGGTGCCACATTCAATATTTTTCATCTAGCACCAAAACAAGTGACAGTTACCTGAAGACATTTTTAGGTTTTTTAGGAATATCTGGAATAATAATCAGTTTATGAGATTTTTTTATTCTTTAACATTGATTTAGAATTGCATTTTGAACAAATTTTGTTTAAACTTTTTTTTGAAATTCCGTCAAATTTTTTTTAATTATTTTTCATATAGTAGCGCCATCTATCACTCAGTTACAAAAGTACTTTATATACATTACAGAAATCTATACCGTTGAGGAAATCGATTGTAGCAATATTATTATTTGAAAAGATCGACGGCTACCGCAGCATTGTGGTGGCGAAACCACCACCGGTTGTTACGCGGTCGTTTATTTGTGTTTTTTGTGTCATATTGTAATATGTACAGTTAATAGGAGTAGCTAATAGCAGCAAAGTATTCCGTGTACTCTTCTTATCCAGAACAAATACCACTTCTAGCACAAGCCGCCGTGGCGCAGAGAATCTGCCTAGTAATCCACACGGTGCTGGTTCGATTCCATAGATTTCCCTTCTTTTTACTTTCTTATATTTTTAAGTGAGTAATAGGTCAAAAATCTAAAATAAAACACATTTTTGTCGTAAAATTCGGTTATAATGAGTGGGACAAGGACAGATTTATACGTATTGCAATAAGTGCGACAGAGACTATTTGAAAATTGTTGGAAACCCTCAAAATTTAACTTAATTTCTTTAGGAAAAGTAATTATTGTGATACTATCCGTAAGTATAAGAAAGTCATGTGTTGGGCACATCAGATATTTATGATAAGTTGAAATATATGAATTTGAGCCAGTTTTTGTTTTATTACGAATACGAAATAGTTAAAGACCTGTGGTACTTACGTTTGTTTCCTAAAAATCGTGTCTAAATTTTGAGCGTTTTCGAGTAATTTTAAAATAGTTTTCGGAAGTCTCTCTCGCACTTATAGTAGTTGGTATATGTCTGTACTTATCCCACTCATTACAGCCAAATTTTTGGACAAAAAAATATTGTACTTGGATATTGTTTTTTCTAAACTGGATGCATTTAGATTCTTTGGTATAATTTTTATTAAAGCACGTGGAAATTAAATTAAATTTCCCCTAAAAATCCTGTTGATAAATTTTGAGCATTTTCAAATAGTTTTCGGAAGTCTCTCTCGCACTTATTTCTGTTGGTATACGTCTGTTCCTGTCCCACTCATTACAGCCGAATTTTTGGACAAAAAAATATTGTGCTTGGAAATTATTTTTCCTAAAGCCGATGTATTTAATTGTTTCGTATATTTTTTATTAAACTATATCGAAATTAAGTTAAATTTCTTAGATTCGGTACAGTAGAAACTAATTAAAAAAAATTAAGCATTTATTTGTATTTATATTTCGTCCCCTGGATGTAGTGAAAAATACGTAATCACCAGTTAAAATTTGGCTATATGTGGGCTTTGATGACTGCGTCATTTTCGATATGAAGAGACGTTTTTTACAAGTTTTTGAATATGATTTCCATTATTTTTCCCACCCACATATCACTTTTACCTTTGATAAACTATGATAATTTGGCAAAATAACTTTAAGTTAAAAAAATTAAATCATATTGGTTGTCACAGTACCTACAGCTAAAAACGAGAGATTAGTTCACTTACACCATGTTTTAACATATTTTACAAAAATGCCTGATTTATCAAAGTAGGCCGATGTTTTTAAAAAATTTGCATAGTAGTAGGTAAGTTACTTCATACCTTAAGGAAAATTAGTTTTCCGTAACTGTATTTTCTAATCAAGCAGAGCGATACTTCAGAAAGAGAAAACGGCCAATAAAAATTCATGTCTTAGAAATAGTTATCACTTTGGCGATTAGTGATAGTGTTCTTTATTAATTTATAAAATCAGTTTTGTATAAGAGTAATCTGATTATTGAATTGAAAATTTGATCTTTTAGACAAAATTAAGCAAACCAATAATAGTGAGAAATGTTTATTTCTGCAATCCTAAAACAATGATTTATGCATAATAAAATATTTAATAATAAAAGGAACCCCAAAGTCACATGTCTAACGTTAAGGAGTTTATTATACACGAAGTTACTACAGACACCATAGGGTCCGATTGTTATATACATTTGATATCTTTTATATACAATTAATCAATAACAAATAAATAAACATATTACATTACATTGTAAAGTTGACTTTAAGAAAATAAAATTGTATAAAATTATGACTTTTGTTTAACGCATACACTTAGCAGTAAAATCAGATAATACAACGGTTCCTCCACATAATTTTTTACACAGATTTTAATAAAATTACGGTTTGACATAATTGCATCTAATACACAACATATAAAGACATTAAAAATACTACGAGAATAGTAAATAATTAGTACCTAATACATAAAATTATATATACAACTTTACGAAAAACAATCAGGGGTAATATAAATTTGTATTTAAATAGATTCAAAATTTTTTAACTAACACCAATTAAAATCTCTGTGAGCGATTTAAGTCGAATAAATCTACGACAAATATGTATAACTCTTATATACATTACATTCGAGTTGCTAAATACATAGCTATAAACAATTAATTAAAACACGAGTTTTTTAATACGGTTCTAATTTATTTATATACAATCTTTATTGCCGACTCGTAATGACTAACCACATCGGTGTAAATAGTGAATTCTATAATGCGTTCTTTAAACAAAAAGTTTAGAATATAAAATTACCACTAGATAGTAAGTACATCAGGTTCTTCCAGATATATAACAATGACGACCGGTAGAATATAATACAGAGTTCACTAATTACAGATACATTGTTTATACCACGTTTTCATGCAGCATTTGGATCACAGCACATTTTGTGATGTTGAATTTAGTCTTAAATAGAATAAGAAAGACAAGGAATTAATGGCCATTATTTTCCCCAATTATTAACTCCAATAATGTGGAAAAATTTATGTAAGCACATGCAAATTGCATCCAGAACGTAGCTTAAAACAGTTAATAATTGCGAAAAAATTTAAGATCTGATTCGACTAGCACCTTCAAATTCATTTTTTTATTTCTTTTCACAACCACTTACGGGTAATTTTCTCTGTCGGGAGAAAACTATTATAATAAGAAATTTCAGTCAATATAATATAAATTTTTGAATATTTACATTCATTCGAAATAATATTCAGTCATTTATGAACTTTATTTATGATTATTCTTAAAAATTTTTTTAGTAGCTTTTTATTAAAGTGCTTTGACCCAAGCTGCTGGCACCCATTGGGGCTCCCGTTCTAAGCTATTTATTTCACTTAACAATTGGTGATAAGCACGTTCTGTATCATTGTTTATTATTATCATGTCGAAGAAATGTCCGTATTTATCTTCCATGTCCCGTGCTTTTTCTATTATATCTTTCAACTCTTCCTCCTGCAACAACAACAAAAAAGATTAGGCTCAAGGGATCAGGGTAACTCCTCTAAAAAATGGAAGGTTAGCAAAGTACCGCAATTATATTTCTTGAAATATTGCCACAAAATTGTTAGATGGTTTCTGAAGTTTAAATATAATATGTACAATATTTATGGATTATACAGGGTGTTCCAGTTTATATCGTCAGGACTTCCCCAGTCGATAGTTTAGCGAAAATTAAAACTGGCTTGTATAATAAACTATGGTCGAATGTTGCTTCCTTTTTGACGTACAGGCCATTAAAGAAAATAAATTATTTTAAATAATTTGCTATAAATCAATAACAAAAAAAGTTAGCCCTCTGAAATTTTGCATAGATCTTTTTTTTTATTCTCTTATTAATAGTGGTTGCAATTATTTTATTTAGAACACGGAGGCGTGCGTACGGGTTTCTTCAAAAACATTTTATTGAATAAAACGTACGCCACTGGTTTTGTTGCAGCACCAATATGCAGAGAGTTTTTTTATTCAATTTAGAAACTTTTTCGTATCTTATAATTTTTTGATAACTTAACTCAAAATAACCTAATAGTACAGTAAATAAGGGAGAAAAAAGGCTTCAAATAGACTTTTTTTACCCTACAGCCAATTTTTGTAGAATCTTCTAGAGGGTCACCCTGAAAGTTTAAAACTGAGTTTGTGTATTCGTAGACCCCGCCCTTCCTTCACCAGCCCTCAATTATGGGTTGGATTTTTTTGTTTATTGAATAACTTTTTTCCTATTAAATTTTCGAAAAAAAGAGTCAGTACAAAGTTGTAAAGAAAAATATTTCCTACAACTTATCTTTTAAACTTTTTTTGATATTGTCGATATTTAAAAAGTTATTCAACAAATAAGTTGAAAATTTTGGGGAAAGAGTAGTAAGTAGTAGTAGTAAGTAGTATCTAACTAGAGAACAATTTCCCTAAAATTTGCAATTTATTGTTGAATATATTTTTAAATATTGACAATATCAAAAAAATAAGTATTAAAGTTGTAGAAAATATTTTTCTCTACAACTTTGTACTGATGCTATTTTCAAAAGTTTCTAAATTGAATGGAAAATACTCTCTGCATATTGGTGCTGCAAAAAAAACCAGTGGTGTACGTTTAATTCAATAAAATGTTTTTAAAGAAACCCGTACGCACGCCTCTGTGTCCTAAATAAAATAATTGCAACCACTGTTAATAAGAGAATACAAAAAAAAGATCTATGCAAAATTTCAGAAGACTAACTTTTTTTATTACTGATTTATAGCAAATTATTTAAAATAATTTATTTTCTTTAATGCCCTGTACATCAAAAAGGAAGCAACATTCGACCATAGTTTATTAGACAAACCACCTTTAATTTTCGCTAAACTATCGACTGGTGAAATCTTGACGATATAAACTGTATTGAAGATAAGGTCAACTAATTTTGTAAAAATGTGAATTTGACTGAAACCTAACAGGCAATTGAAAACATGAAAATGTTGATAATCATTTTGATAAAGCAAAATAGGCATTAACTTCTAATATCTTACCTTGTATGCTTCACCATTCCTAATTTTCTTTTGTCGTAATTTTTCAAGACTAGGAGGTGCAACAAACACAACATAAGGCTTCAAGTCCGAAGTTCTAAGAATTTTCAAACTTTGTGGATGTAAATTAAGGACACATATTTTACCGGAATTAACAACAGATCTAATAGCGTCTAACGAGGTGCCATAATAAGCTTTCTCATATTCTCCGTGTTCCACGAATTTTCTGGACAATATATCAGCCTCAAATTGTGCTCTAGTTATAAAATGATAGTCTTGACCATCAACTTCATTTTCTTTTCTGGCTCTAGATGTATCTAAAAGAAATATTCAAAGTGTTAGAACTGAAGAAGTTTATGCGTAAAAATAAACTACTTACGAGGTATGGCAGCTGCGAATCTATCAGAATCTTCCATGAGCCTTTGTCGAAGTTCATGTCGTCCAATATTAGGAGGCCCAATAAGAACGATTGGTCTCTTGTTATTGGCTCTAGGATAATACAGAGAAACCTCCTCGTACGTGAGGATTTCTTCGGGGTCATACTCGTCCACAGCATTCGAATACATTGGGTAACCTCCCTCAGCATACGCTCCTTTCTTCTTTTTCCTTTTAGTAGTTTTCCCACAGAGCAACGTCGAGGATTTCCTTTGTGGTTTGGACATGCGCTCTTCAGCCGCCAACCGCATACTTTCTCTTTGATGTTGGAAGGATTGAGATGGCACCAAACCGGCAAGGGTTTGGTCCTCTTCACCTTCTCTGTACGCTTGCCACCAGTTGGCGTCTTCCTGACTAATGATATGCAATACATCGCCTTTTTGAAAACTCATGCCTAGCTCTCGACAAGGAATGTACATGTCTTCTTCGGGATCATAGTCGAAATGTGCTCGTACATGTAGTACTGAGTCTCTGCCAGCGTGGGAACGTGCTTGGGAAGCCGGTACGATGAGAAATGTAAGGGTGCCTTCCATAGCTTGGAGAATATCACAGACTGCGTTTACACTTTTGCATCGCATTTCTATTCCGTTTACTTCGAGGATTTCGTCGCCCTCGTGAAGTAAGCCGCTTTTGTCGGCTGCACCTCCACGGACTACCCTGCCTGGAATCAAATTAAAGTAATGAATTTTCATCTTTATATTTTCCTTATGAAAATTATAAAAACAACTCAATTTACATTAGTTTTATAAATATTAAAATGTTGCACAAATTAAACAAATACCATGAGTAACTTAAATAAAACAACAACAAGAAAATAAGGTGTCATCGTTTTTATCTTTTTATATATATATTTCTTTTTTGGTTGCACACCTAGTAAGACTCTCAAAAAAAAACTGCATTTAGTGATTAATATAATTAGTCCTTCAGCTAGGGGTCAAAAGGTAGGAAGTAAAAGCGGGATGAGACGACGCAGGGTTTTCTGAAGGTTTTTTGGTCGCTGAATCCGAATCCGTGCGTTGTTTCTCAATAAAGTGGTGCAAACAAAAGTTATTAACAATTTATTGTTTAAAATGCAATAACTCGAAAATTATAGATTTTACCGAGCATTTTACCAAAAAAAGTTTCATACAAAAATTGTTCAAAATAAAAAGACTCTCCGAAAAGTTCATATGGTATTTTGTCCTAAAGTCGCACGGACAAAAGTTATTAACAATTTATTGTTTAAATGTACAATTCCGTAAGGGTTGGCCGCCATCTTGAATTTTATGAGTGAGTTCGATTATTTCGATAAATATGCATCTTACGTTAAAAGCGCATATTACCGATATTGTTAAGGAATGAATTCCCATCAAGTTTTGTTTGAAACTTTTTTTCATATTTTTAATATTTACAACGTTATAAATTTCTAAAAATGGTCAGAATAATCTTGACGCTACAATAAAAAGTCAAATATCTCGAATACGGCTAACTTTAGAGGATTTTGATTAGGGTACCTTTTTGCTTAGAAAAGTACAGGAAATAAGATTTTTTACCAAAAAAGTTATAAAGTACAATTAGAAAAAAATTTTTGGCCAATTTAATCAGTAAAGACTACAATACAGACCGCCCCTTAGCGGCTACAGTAAAACGGTGTCCATAATAGGCTTCCTCATACCAAAAAAAAAACCATATACCAACTTTTATTGAAATACGTTAAGAAACGTTTACAATATTTAAAGAAATCTATTTTAAAATTTAATTTGAACACTCTGTATCTCGAAAACTAAGCGTTTGCCGACCCATGTTTATACAGGGTGTTTCAACTCAAAGTGGACAACGTAATAGAGGTTGTAGATCTCATCAAGACTAACACTTTTTTCAAATTAATATTTTTCATTTGAGCTTTTGTTTTCGAGTTATCTTTTGTTTTTACATAAACCTCGTTATCTTCATTATTTATGGCCGGATTTTAAAAAATTTAAGTTTTTAGAAATTGTCAGTTTGATATCTACAATTATTGCGTTAAACATTTTTTCAAAAAATATCAACAAACAAAATGGCGACCAGTTTTCTTTTTTAAACTTGGATAGCTCTAAGTTTGCTCCAAAGAAAATTGGTCGCCATTTTGTTTGTTGATATATTTTTTTTAATTTTAACTCTAAAATTGTTGATATCAAACTGACAATTTCAAAAAACTTTAATTTTTAAAATCCGGCCATAAATAATGAAGATAAAGAGGTTTGTGTAAAAACAAAAGAAGGTCGATAACTCGAAAACAAAAGCTCAAATAAAAAATAATAATTTGAAAAAAGTGTTAGTCTCGATGAGATCTACAACCTCTATTACGTTGTCCACTTTGAGTTGAAACACCCTGTATAAACTTTTTGTATTAATTTTAAAAGTTCTATCCTTGCTTAACAAATATTTCAGAATATATTATTTTCTGATTTTTTGAAATATTTTTTTCCTAAATCAATAAAAATATCTTTAAAAAATTGTACATTGCTGCATATTATTGATTTCAATGGCTCATTCTTATTTAATGTATCTTTTTAACCAAAAAAATCTCAAGAAAAATGTATTTAGTTCAAATTAAAACCTTTATTGTCAGTATCACATATCACAATTCTTGACCGAGTAGAAAGTAGGTACATAAATACTTCTATGCATTAATTTGTATTATTTAAAATTCTCGGCATTTTTATTACATATGGTACTTCTGGATTTTCTTTTAAATTTTGTACGTTATTTCAATGCTCAAGCTTAATAAAATATCTCAAAAATAGAGTATGATTCAGAAAGTGCGGTAAATTGGAAAGTATACAATAAAACTAGTTTCCTATGTCGTTAATCCTAATTTATCTTATCATAGTTTAAATTAGTAATACAGGACTATTTTTAAGTGTTTTTCAAATGGGCGCCAGTTTCCAACCTAATTATTATAAACTGGTTTTCAACCACGATTATTAAGTAGTCTACACAATAAACAATAAACGTAAAACATAATTTTTACGTATAAGCACAACGGTGGTATAAAGTCAAATTATAACTAGATAAATGAAAGCGTTCTGTACAAAATGGCTTATTAATATTCGAATTTGACTTCACATAAAACCATTCTAAACATTCATCAAATTTTAAACTTAATAACTTTGGATTTGTTACAGGGAGAAGACAAATAATATTAAATACAAAAAAGTTTTCAGAACAATAAACTTATTTCCTAATGAATAGTTTTAAATGTTGTAAATGAAATAATAATAAACACCTCGAATTATTAAACGAAAATCGAAATGATAATATTATCTTTGACCTTATTTTCATCATACTCATGACTATGATTCCTAGTTTCATATCACAGAATGATATCATGTCTACAAACAATTACTTAAGGTAAAAGTACAAGAAAATAGGATGAAGTTTATGAATACTTGGGTATTTTTTTTTTTTAATAATAATTTTTAATAATTATTGAACTGAATACTAATTTTGTGGTTAGTTACGTAAAAAGCATGATTGAAATGCATGCTATCTTTTAATCTATAAAATGTAATGCATTAAAATATTAAACAAAAAAAAACGAACTAAAACTTTGCTATATTTTTAAGTATTTAACAAAATATTGCATGGGTCTCATAATATGAATGTAGGTATACAAAGTTTGAATTTTGGGACTCTTATGTACTTTTTTCATATTTCACAGTTTATACTTGGTTAACAATAGTGTGAACTTTTGTAAAATTTATTCTGCTATTTTAATAAAATAAACCCAAAAATTAATGTTTTAAAATACATTAATACACGAAATTACGAGGGAATTTCACTCTGCAATTTTATTTTTTAGAAAAACTTAATTCAGAACCTAAATGTTAAAACCAAGAACCTAAAATATGCTAAACACTGCACTGGATAAGTAAGCATGTCATATTATATTTGCGTTACAAAACTAGTTGATTTTCGATTCATTAAAAGTGCAGTGATGTATGTAATAAATTATACGTTATGTAAAAGGTTAATTACAGACTCCTTTTTATTATTTTTTCAAATGTTATACTACACTACATTGTATTTAGTTTTACTAGCGATTTATAAGTTTGTTTTGAAAATCACAAATTACTGTGTAGTAAATATTGGTTGGGAAAGACCATGCTTGAGGTAGGTAAATACTTACATATCACACATTTTAAAGGCTAAGTGAATCATTCTGTTTCACATTTTTATACCAGATTATTGGTTTATTATTAAAGACATATATTTTGTTCTTCCCTTCTTTAGAGATAGTTTTTTGCTCAAATTTTCTAAATAAAATTTACGAAAAACTTACCTATCACCACAGCATCACCTTCATTTCGAACAGTGGCACCTAGCGGTTCAGTACTCTTCTCTATTTTAATAATTTTAATATTATCTTCGCCATATCGGTGGTCAGGTAAAGACTGAGGTATTGTCTCAGCTTGAGAGGGGGTTGGCGTCGTCGAATCGGCTGGTAACGTAGACGCCACCCCGTCATGGGCTACCATAAGTGCCTCCAATTCGTAACCTACAACATAAAACAATTTACGTGTTTGCAAATTCCCAGCTGGTAAACTAAACATACCTGTAAGAAGCGAGGCTAATTCCACAGCGTAAGCACTTTGCGAATTGCCTAAGGCATCAAGACAGTCTCTAAGGGCAGTTTGGGCATTGGGACTAGACCTGGGGGTTGTCCGGGACCGCACGTCCTGGACCTTGTTGTAGACGGCCAAAGCTCGTCCGAATTGGGGTGACAGTAGAAGAGACTGTACAGCAGCTACACGTCCCTCTAGTCCACCGAGACCTCCACCGCCCCCGGCTTTTTTCAATTGTAGCTGAAGACGTTGAACAGACGCTACCAAATCACCATAGGCTAGAAATATTACGACGTTATGACATGGGAAAAGGCAGAATCAGACTGAGAGAATCATACGCAGGTGTTTGTGAAACAACAACTTGCTTTGGTACTAAATTTATCGTAATGGCTTTTTCATCAATAAATACATCACGTCATATACCTACGTTGAAATCATCACGAAAAATAAAAAAAGGACAATTATCTTGACGTTCAGGAAAAGCAAAAATGTTAATATGAAAAGAACAACACATAAAACACAAGGTCTAACTAAATTAGCATTCTTTATAGCAACAAATCACAAATCGTAGATGTTGCTTGGAACTAAAGAAAAACACACACACATGTACTGTTATAAAAAATTATAGGCGCTGATTTCTTATATGCATACTAATAAATCGGATGTAAATTTTTTGTTGCGTTTATTCAAACACCAAACAACGTTGAGTTTAACATTCCAAACAAACTGAGCAAATATTTATTAAATAACAATAAACAACTTGTTTATGTCAATGTGGAACTTACCATAGGCAATATGGACCACTTCCTTTTCAACACTGGGAGCTGGTGTTGTGGATCGGGAGGACTCTCCTGCTTCATCTTCCGTAAAGGCATCATTTATTGTACCCTGAGGTCGGCTCTCTAAGGCCTGCAATTTTCGTGAACCACGGAGGGAACGATTGAGGAATTCAGTTTGAGCGGCTATTCTATCTTCTTCTTCTTTACGCTTTCGAATTTGTTCCTAGAATATAAAAAAAGGATTATTTTTGGAAAAAGGACTGATAACTTTTTTATGTTTTATAATCTAAATATAAGTTTCAGATTTTGTGTAGGTACTGAAAAATTAAAAAGTTCTCGGTCAGTATTTTCTAAAGTGTCAGGATTTGAAATGTTCTTTTCCTAATAATTTAATCATTTCTATACCTGAACAAAATTTTTTACTGATGCATATGATTGTATTCGTCTTTTTAAGTATATAATTTATCTTTCAGTCCTCATCAGTTTAGTTTAAACTATAAATTGTATGTTCGTGAATCGTGACACAAAAAGATATTGCCACAATCATAAATCCAAACATTATTAAAAATCATCCTGTATGATATTCGTAATAATCACTCTGATATGAAGGCATAAAATAATGTTTATGTTTTTGTGTTGCTGAAATTGTTGTTTAGTTATTATATAATCTATTGACCCTAAATTTGCACGGACTTGGCAAAAAAAAGTAGGTATTTGACCTACATGTTTGAATAATTATTTATTTGTTAAAAGTAAGTACGTTGTATTAATTGTATATATTGTTTGATATTAAATACTGTATCTACTATCAATATTTCCATAATTTTTCATTCACAATAAAACAATTACATGGAAATATGCCACCACATCCCACTATCAATTTTCAAATGTTTTGTAGATTATTTTTTCAAACATCAAATGTATCTAATGTATAATAATTTAACTCGTAATTTAATGTAAGTACCTTTATTTATAATATATTTGTTACAAATCTCATTTTTTTTTGTAGTTTTGAATTAATAACTGAAATACTTTTTTCTATCCGGTGTGCAGTATGTAAACGTTTTTAAGGATTAGTAATTGGAAATTAATTACTCTGACAATACATAACATGACAAAAGAAGCACACCTGTAATTAAAACCTGCAGTAAATTTTATCGAATGATTAAAACTTGTTTTAAGAAGTTACTTAGTGTACCTACTTAGTTTTTAACTTAGTTTCCAACATTTTGGTCTTTTTACCTCATACTCAAATGTAAACATTTTTTGGATTAGTGTAAAATAATTTCAACAATTATGTTCTCTGAAGAATGTTGTAAGAAAGGTTGCATAGTAGGTACATAATAATTTATTATTAAACAATTAAATAGCACATGACATGTGAATAACTTAAGGTTACCGGTAGTTTGTGTTTCAATTTTTATATTTGCTTATAGTAAAATATGTTTTAGTAAAAAGAAACACAAAAATATAATTAGTTTAATTTAAATTAATTGCAATTTCAAAATGAATGCAATGAGAAGACACCAGACGAAGTAATAAAGTTAATGTTTTAACAAATATTAATTTTTGGCTGACAATTATTAACAAAATCCTAATATAGCATAATTGCACTTTTTAAACCATCATTATTTTACGTATGCAGCATAAGAATAAAATTCATTAAAAACAACCAGCTTTTATTTTAGCATAAGTTAGGGGATGAATATTTCTACAGACATTTTTTGTCCAATAGCTTAAAGCCTCGATATTTACCAACACATTTATTTTTTTATGCACGACAGAAGAAAAAACTACAGAGAATTAGGTGATGACCTTGTAGCCACGCTATTTCACCTCGACTAACCACCCACTTAAAAAAAATCAAAATTTTATAGTTTTATACATAAATTTCCAAGAGTGCATTTTGAAATGGGACATGGTTTTTATTTGAGTGCTTTTCTTTATCATAGGTATAATTATTATTGTAGTACGTTTCATTTAATTTTATTCCTATTTTCTTTATTCTATTTCGCATTTTAAAATAAAATCAAGTAGGTAAATTTTTTTCTCAGCAGGAAAAAAAATTTTAAATATCTGATGTGCCCAACACATGATTTTCTTATACGGATAGTATCACAATAATTACTTTTCCTAAAGAAATTAACTTAAATTTCTTGTAAAAATTTAAGGGTTTCCAGCAATTTTCTAATAGTCTCTGTCGCACTTATTGCAATACGCATAAATCTGTCCTTGTTCCACTCATTATAACCGAATTTTACGACAAAAATGTGTTTTATTTTGGATTTTTGACCTATTATTCACTTAAAAAAATCTCCCGTTATGAAATTACATTTATTTATTCATTATTATTGTTTTCGGTATCATAGAAACCAGTAAAATAAAAAAAAAACTAATGGACCGGTCCTTCTGGGATTCGAACCCGGGAACCTCTGTTTGGCAGCCATATAATGAAACACATGGTCTACCTCGGCCATCGGATTCAACTATCAACGCGCGCTATGAGAAATATAAAGTGTTTTAAGAATATCTAGTTTTTTTGAAATTATTTTTTTGACGGAATTTCAAAAGAAAGTTCAAACACAATTTGTTCAAAATTCAATTCTAAATCAATGTTAAAGAATAAAAAAATCTCATAAATTGTTTATTTTTCAAGATATTCTTAAAAAACCTAAAAATGTCTTCAGGTAACTGTCACTTGTTTTGGTGCTAGATGAAAAACATTGAATGTGGCACCCACAATTTTGTTCAAACTCTTAAATATGAAATTTGAATCAAATCCGATAACTCGTTTTTGAGTTATGGTGGATACAGACAGACAGACACACAGACAGACATCATGGCGAAAATGGTCAAAATGGATTCAGGGGCCCTCAAAACGTGTAAATCCATCAAAATCTCGAAGTCGAAAAAAATCACGATTACAATACTTCCTTATACTACGTATAAGAAAGTAAAAATTGACCGTTTTTAAGGCTTTGCTTAGAATTTTTGTTCATTCACTAATTTATATTAACAAAATTTATATTATTGTTTGTCCTCTATACAAATCTATACCGTTGTAGATATCAACTCAAAAATTTTTGTGAATGTTTTTTCGGCTTCCACACGAGTCGCAGAAGTAATTTTGTGGCTCAAAATAAAATACTGCCGTGGCGGCGAAGCCCTTGGAACACATCTAATATATTATATTTTTCAAAAACTAATAAATAATTCTTATACCTACTGCCATATTACTTTTTATTTAGACATTTTAAGCTAAAATTGGACCATTCTACATTTTTTATAAATATCTTAATGCATCACAATATTGAAACTCGCAGTTTTTACGTGTCTTAAAATGTGGTCTCGAACTAAACGTGAATATGGATATTTTATTTTAGCGCCTTTGTATGGTTTTTATACAATTTAAAAGTGCTTTTAGTTTAAAACTTCTATTGAATTTCAAGGAAAGTAAGTGCTTGCATCTGAATAAAGTTTGATAACTCCGCGTATCAGTTACAATTTATTATAAAATTTCCTGCTCAGAATCTGTTACTTCTACTTGAATAACCTGTAAACCATGGAAAATGCGAGTAACTAAAAGATAGTTTTAGTTTCAAGTTGTGGTTGTGAACTTGAAAACAAAAAGCGAATTGAAATTTTATATTTAGGGATGCCGGCATGCTTTATTAGAAAGTAATTTGACATTTATTTTTATAAAATCAAGTACTTAGGCCTCGAACTGTACCAAAAATATTTTAAGTGTGGGTCCTTAAAAAATAACGAAAAATTTCACTATAAAAAAGTAGGTTAAGTTCCTTTTCTTTAAGATTTTTTCAAAAACTTTACTTGGGGAAGTCAAGAATATAAAATTATCATAGTACCTATGACATATTTCGAATCAGTAGGTTTTCTTGATTTACAATTTACTTTCTAATAAAGCACGCCTGCATGCCCAAATAACAAAAGACACCCTGTATATATCTGAAAGCTAAAGTACCCACCTATTTCAAATTATGCTACAGTTTTTCACCATAATTTACTATTTTTGTAACAACTTTTTGAAACTTTAAGTTTGATTACACGAAAATAAATTATCGCGCGAAAAATTTATCCACAAAAACTCCTTAATTAACAAACATTAAATAATATTTAGCATAAATTAGACCAATTCATAAAAAACTTTTACTTTCTTGTGCGTTTATTTACCTTTCCCTAAATTAAATTTGAGGGGGAAAATTAAGAAACCAAAAACAATCCTCTTTACTTTTTTCGATTGTTTCATTTAATTAACAAATAATAAGAAAAATCTTTTAAATAAACTTTAACTTTCATCAATTTTAATTCTATATAAACAATTAATAAAATTGGAATTTGATGGTGTTTTGATATCACCTTGAAGAAGCGCACAAGAAATAATTTTTGTCACTTATACAACATACCTTACTTAGATAATAATAGTTATTATTATTTAATTTAACTGTATCATTATTCATTGTTTCCAATAACACCATTATAGTTACACTCATAATCAGATCAAAACTGCAATAATAAAATCCGCGTTTTTCGAGGAAATATTACGGCGACGCTTCATCACTGTAATCAACACACTTACTGTGAATTTGAAATTTGTAATAATTAGTTACCTACAAACAAATGAT
Source organism: Pediacus dermestoides (assembly GCA_963942485.1). Classification (NCBI taxonomy): domain Eukaryota; kingdom Metazoa; phylum Arthropoda; class Insecta; order Coleoptera; family Cucujidae; genus Pediacus; species Pediacus dermestoides. The sequence continues at coordinate 10,823,657 of OZ012625.1, forward strand.
ACGTGACGTATGCAATATTAGAAAAAGATAGTTCTAACGGGGTTAGCACTAATCAGAAAAAGACAGAGATAGTTCCGCTGATATTCACTTTTATACAGGTAATATTAGTTACTCCCACCTGTATTTTTAAACACACATCACATGCATTTAGAAGTAGATATAGATAACAAGATTTAACCTATCTAATTTAAAATGTAAACAAATTCAAGCTTATAATAATGCTTCGACAATAACAATAAAAACTTGGTGATGAATGCTTGAAAGTGTGTACATGAACGATAAGGATTTTTTTGAATTGAGAATTAAATTGTGAATGAAGAGAAAAACGTAATGTTGAGCTCGGGCAGTCCGTTTGTTTGTGACAGTTGACAAAATTAACTTCCCCCGGATACCCCCGGAAAAGTTGAATGACGCATCATAGGCCTATAACCCCTCGCATAGGGAATTTTGTAAATAATTAAAATGAAGTGTGTGTGTATTGTGCGTGTGTTTATGCCTCCATGGTTCTAATAAATCATTTTGTATTGTCGTATTTTTTTATTAGCGGACAGTTGCCACTTGAAATCATTAACAAGTGAGGGAAATTTGCAATAAAAAGTGGGATTTCAATGAGAATTGTTTGTAATTGTATAAATTGGTGAAGTAATAAATGTTAATGAAGATGAAATGATTATTTTATTTAAGTAGGTAGATGATAGGAATATTTGTCGTAAAAAAAAGATGCTTATGAATAGAAATAGAAAAAAATTGAATTAAGAAATACAGAAATAAATTGTCGATATACATTGCTATTAAATAAAATTTCTGCGAAATGTTTGTTCCACAAGTAACTTTTTGTAATTTATTTCAAATTTAAAACTTTACAATTTTGGCAAAAATATTTTCGTGTATTATTAAGATTATACAGGGTGAGTCGGAATAAGTGGGACATGCTTTACCTGTAAATACTAGGCCTAAAACTAAGACGATTGACGCAAAAAGTTGTTATACTAAAATGCATAACTAAAAAGTTAAGGGCATTTGAAGTTTAAGAAAAAAATTTGTTTGCTAATAACTTCTAAACTAATTGAATGAGAAGAACCAATTCTTAGTAGTTGCTAATGAATACCTAAGACCTTTAATTTGTGAAAATTTTGTTGAAATCAAACTTTAAGAAGATGGTTTTTTAAAGTAAGTAAAGTGTTTAACCTTCTGGAACTTTATGTTCTTAAAATTTTAATTATTAATAAAAATTTAATAGGCAATTTAATTTGGAAACTTTTTGATCTCTTGTAAAGTTTTGATTAAACGCACAGTTAAGCTTTCAAAAATTAAAAACTAACAGCATGTTTTTACTAAGTTTCAAAAAAACATCATCTAGTATGTGGTGATTTAAGTGTTATTGACGGAGGACGGACCTCCAGCACATTCTGCACGTCCTGTGCGACATTGACTATCTGTCACCTATCCTCAATGATGGATTGGTAGAGACCCTGACGCTCCTGTTGCTTGACCTCCTCATTCTCCTGACCTAAACGCAATTGATTTCTTTTCTTGGGGATATTTAAAATCAAAAGTGTATACCTATTCCTTTACTTCAAGAGCTTAGAAGGAGAATCGTTCAACACGCCAATGAAGTTCGAGGTTCTAAATTCCTTTTAGAAGAATTACTTCGGATTTGCTCGAAATTTCTTCAGAGTATTTCAACTTTCTTATCTAGATTTCACGCATATGCCCAGATCGATTCATTTGGCAGATTTAAAAATAGTAAAAGAGGCGAAAAAATAGTCCAGAATTAGATTAGAATATCATAACTATCTAAAATAAATGTTTCAGGAAAATAGTGGACAGGGGCACAATCTATACTATATGATTAATAAAATTAAAATATTTTTGGAAAAACTATGAAGTTTATAACCATTACCCAAAAGCTAATTTATACCGGGTGTAACAGGATAGACACAAAATATTTTTAGATATGATTCTTGAAGACATTCTGCATTGTCCTGTATAATTTTTTTTATCTCCAATCCGGGTTTTGTAAAATTTTTATTTTTCATATAAAGTCATTGCAGTGGCAATTTAATTTAATAATTACTCGGAGTAGACATCGTTTATGTTCAAAATGGAGTTTAACTTTTCGATTCAAAATAAACCAATCTTTCATCATATATCAAATTTTAAACAATTTTTAATACTAGTTTTCAAAATAAATTAAATGAAACGTAAAAATAATGATTTATTTTTTCAAGTTCCAAATTTGAACACGAATAATTCTTTAAAGGTTAATAGTATCAAAAAAATTACAAAATACTTTCGATCGCAAATCATTTCAGCTACAAATTTCATGTATAACTTTTTTTTAACAATCAAATAGTTTAACAGACTGGCTTCTTTTTATTCAACAGTGTTTTACTTTTTCAATCTACAATTTTCAACATTCAATAGATGATTCCTCAAAAACTAACCCGAATTGGGGATAAAAAAATTATATAGGACAAAGCAGAATTTATTCAAGAATCACACATAAAAATATTTCATGGCTATCCTGGGACACTCTGTAGTCCCTGTATGTAAAATTATAAAAAGCTAAAATGCCTGTTTTAAAATAAGGTACTATGGACTTAAAGACCCTTTTTCGTATAACCGTTGATTGACATGGGTATACAAAATATATCAATTAACGGTAGGTATAACAGGATTGAATTTTTTAAGAATACAGCTAACAAATAAACAGAGATAGGCAACCAAAATCACACATTAATATGCTTTCATTTAGTACAAAATTTTCAATATTTTACAAAATATTTCATAACTTTTAGCATTTTTTGGGACCAGATAATAACTTTTTTTATAAAATTTACTTGTTTTTCTTTACTGTTGTTTTCTTTTTTGTCTATTTTAACCAATTCTTATAACCATTCTTTAAAAAACAAAAAAAATTACCTATATCATACAATAATTAAACAAAAATATGTTAATGATATTTCAGTCTATTATTATTCTAAATTTAATAATAATAGTTGATGCTACATTATTCTTTCAAAAACTGTCATTAGTGAGAATAAATTTTGCCACGGGTTTTACATAAAATTTAGAATGTTTTTTTAAATGTCATAAAATTAATATGAATGATTAGCTTAATTGAAGGATTCCAAATATCACACCGAAAGAAAATCAAAAGTAATCTCCCGCGCATTGTAACAGTATTTTTTTATGTGTATTCTATAAGTACTAATAATTGTGATATAATTTACAAATAAATTACATGGTATATAATTACACTGTGTATTTTATATCTCATTTTTTACTTTCTTATACGTAGTATAAGGAAGTATTGTAATCGTGATTTTTTTCGACTTCGAGATTTTGATGGATTTACCCGTTTTGAGGGCCCCTGAATCCATTTTGACCATTTTCGCCATGATGTCTGTCTGTGTGTCTGTCTGTGTGTCTGTCTGTATCCACGATAACTCAAAAACGACTTAACGGATTTCATTCAAATTTCATATTTAAGAGTTTGAACAAAATTGTGGGTGCCACATTAAATCTTTTTCATCTAGCACCAACACAAGTGGTACTTACCTGAAGACATTTTTAGGTTTTTTAGGAATATCTTGAAAAATAAACAATTTACGACATTTTTTTATTCTTTAACATTGATTTAGAATTAAATTTTGAACAAATTTTGTTTGAAACTTTTTTTTAAATTCTGTCAAAATTTTTTATTTATATAGTGGCGCCATCTATCTCTGATTTACAAAGTACATGTTGTTTACATACAGAAATCTATACCGTTGAGGAAATCGATTGTAGCATTACTATTTGAAAAGATCGACGGCTACAACGGCTACGGTTTTATGTTTTGGATATCATGGCAACTCGATTAAATTTTTTTCTAATATATACAATAAAGTCGTGAAATTGTATTATGCATGCAAATCTACATTAAAGATATCGACGCCAAATTTTTTGTGAATGCTCTTTCAATTTTTAGACGTGTCGACAAAGTAACAAAAGTGTTTTTTAATAATTATAAATTATTTACATATTTATATAGTGTTGCCATCTATCTCTGAGTGGCTGTTGTTTAGATTACAGAAATCTATTTGTTTTTATACTAAAGATTCTATTTGCATTAAACACACGAAGAGCTCGAATAAAGTTATAAAAATTTAAAAAGTGAAAACCAATTAATCCAATCCTGGTGAGAGTGGCTATATCGCCAAACACCAAAAACTTGACATTGCTTTGCAATCCAAGTACGAAGAAGAAGAAGAGATTGTTAGTCAAACAGCTGTCAAAGGCAAAAGATCGAAATATTTTGATGAGAAGGATTATTGTGCACTGCACAGTTTGTTTGAGTGAAACGTTGACCAAAACTGAGAAGTATTTTATAAATCTTTAAAGTTTAGCTACAGCAAATTCAAAGATATCAAGCATTTTTCGCACTGTGGAATTTTCATAAGTATTCTGTTATTTATTTGTCCTAAAATCTGGCAGTAATGAGTGGGACAAGGACAGATTTATGCGTATTGCAATAAGTGCGACAGAGACTATTTGAAAATTGCTGGAAACCCTCAAAATTTTTACAAGAAATTTAACTTAATTTCTTTAGGAAAAGTAATTATTGTGATACTATCCGTAAGTATAAGAAAGTCATGTGTTGGGCACATCAGATATTTATATGAAGGTTGAGCTTATTTCATTGAGAATAATTTGGATGCATCCGGCCAAATTTTAGATATAAGTCGAGGCTAAAAATAATGGATGTGTCTTATGTATAGGTAACAAATTTTCCTAAAACTTTTCACATTTTTCGGAAATGTATTTAAATTTGAGTTGCTTTATTATTCAAATAGTAAAATGTAAAATTATATTTGGAACTTTTGCACCACACAAAAAATCAGCATCTTTTTCTTATGATGTACAATAAATATTTTTTATAAATAGGTAGACACTTGCTATTTTTCATAAAAACCTATCGAAAATAGATTTTTAAAATCACACGTATTTTGTATTTTTTAAATATTCCGATCCCACATTAATTTGAGTCTGGGAATTTAAGATTAGTTATATTTAAGATATATAATTTATATTTTAAGGCAATATTGGAATCGTGATTCTTCCTACTTTATTATATACCTAATATTAATCAATATTTTGCGTGTCTTGTGAGTTGAGTGCCCTGCGGTATTTGATTGCTTAAATTCGTATGACACGATCCAATTTGTCACACAATTTTTATCTCATTTTGTATAACAATACAGACGAGATAAATTGCAGCGATTTAAAGATATACATTAAAAACTTTGATGAATCTTTTACAAGTCGTGTATTTAGGACTTAAAAGAAAGACGAAATTATAAAATAACACCGATTTTTGCGGCGGCGTTCATTTTATAAAGATGAATACTAGATCTTTGATCCAAATTTTTTCAAATTAACTATTCTGAAGCACTCTTTTGAAAACACTGACCAACTTTATTCAAACCTGAAGTGGTATGCAAACAAAAATAATTATAATTTTCTATTCTTAAAATATTTCTTTTTTTTAACAAATTGCTTATACATGTTGCTAAACATAAACAAAAATATGCAAGTGAAAAATAATAAATAAATACCTGATATTTTTTAATACTATCCAACTGTTCCCTGGTAGGTTCACTAACGACAGCCGTTGGCGTTAATGGGGCGGGTGTTGCGGCGGTAATATTATTATTATTTGTAATTCTGGCGGGTAACTGGGGTGCAGGTGCTCTATTAACAATACGTCCATCTTTCTCAATTTTCAAGTGGTCTCTTGGCGGCGGCACCGGCTTAGTTGCTGAATTTGGTAACGGTGGTTGAGGTGCAGGTGATGTGGCATTACCATTTACACCACTCTGAAGAAGAAAATTCACATGAGTCAAGAGTCATTGATGTTATAATAGAAAACTATGTTTAAAAAATCTGCATATACTTTCTTAATCTCTTATACGATGCGATTAGGTTTTAGAGCAAAATATGTCCGAATATAATTCTAAACCAACGTGAAAGAATAAAAAATCTTTTAACTTTTCAAAATGTGTAAATCCATCAAAATCTCGATTACTATACTTCTTTATCACTTCGTATAAGAAAGTAAAAACTACGAGAAGAATTATTAGTATGATAGTAAAAAATGTATACCAGACAGTTCTATTTTTAGCTTTCTTATTAATTTCCAATTCCGAATAAGTCATCACAAGAATCGAAAAGCTATTTACGGAAAAACAATTAATTTTTCCCTCAATAGGCGCTTTAAAAATAGCTGCCTGCTTTTAAAGAGAATGGTTTGGAGGTGACGACCCCATTGACAGCTGATTTATTAACAATTTGTTCTATCCGAAAATTGTCTTGTCTGCAGAATCTCAAATCTTTCAAAAGGGATTTCACACTGGCGCCATAATGAGAGGGTGACATGAATAAGGCAAATCTCTCCGTCTACACCACACACTTCAACGCCCCTTACTTTGGAAACAAAAGGCATGCACCCAAACTTGGGTGACACAAGTTCCCACATATTTTATTAAAATGCGTTCAAATTTTACGGAGACAAAAAAAGGAAACAGTAACCATTTCTTCAGTTTTGTTCATATGTACCAGCATGTTGTTTCTCCATTAATTTGTATCCTTTCTCTGGGTCTGCTAAATTGCCTTTATACCTTTATCTGAGGTACCAGCTTGCATCTTAGCCTCAAGAAATAAAATATTCATAATGAAATTCTCTCTTTTCGTTGTAGTTAAAATTAATGGCTAATTAAAATTTGTTTCTATACAAGCGCAAAAGAAGCTGAGCTGTAGCAACAATAATTTAAGTGGAAGTATTTAATCTTGAAAAACGAGGGTAGGTACCTACCAAAGTTGGTGTGATGTTTTAATAATTAGAACACGAAAATCAAAGTTTAAATTACTTAGTTCTTGAATGAGTTGCATTTTTCTACTAGTTCAGACCACACTCGGTTTTATAATAATTGTACAGCTAATTTTGTTGCACATCCTGTTTTACCTCTCGTAATTATCATTTTTCTACATAACTCGTTTAAAATTGTAATTTTTGTAGGGCGTTTAGAAATAAATGCAAATATCGTGAGATGATAAATAAAAATGTTGTTTTAGAACCGTAATGCAGAACCAGTTCTCTTGGAAGCAAATCTTAAAACATTTTGGTGCTGTTATTCAGATGAAGGTGAACCCTAACTGTTTTTACGCCTTTTGAATAGATAGATTTGTACCTAAAATTAATAAAATGTTGTATTCCAGATTTTGTTATCTAGGGCTAGGGTATCCCTGAAATTTCTGAATATCTTTATTCTTTATACGAAATTAAATCATTATAAACAAATTATTATTAGTTTTAATGACCAAATTAATAATTTTTATACCGAAATCTGATTAAAAAAAATTTATACAAGAAAAGAAAAAGACATACCTAATTGTACACTTCTGTGCAATAAAATTAAGCACACAAAATATGTTATAGTTTAAAGCGGACATGAGTTTCCTAGTTACAAAAATATGTAAATTTGTCAATTTCCTTAATGTCAAAATTTCAGTCCTATCATTTATTGAAACTGCTGCTAAGCAATTAAAATAGACCCGAATTATACAACTAGAATATTGTGAAAAATAGTCATAACACTTGTGCTTAATTTTATTGCACAGAAGTGTAGATATTATTTAGGGACGCACTTTTTTTGGGTAATAATTAATTGGGCCGCAAAATGGGAGGTATGCTGGCCATATTAATTTTTTAAAATTTTATTCCAGATTTTCTTCAATATTTTAAGTTAACTGAAATTAAAAAACGTTCCGAAATTATCTATTTTTAGACCTTAATAGTTAAATTTGACTTCAAAATAAAATGATTGACTTAATAGGGACTTTGCATGATTTTCAAAATAATTTTTTTTGAAAAGCTGATCCCAAATTATCACTATCAATATTTTTGAAAAAAAATTTTTGGTCCGTACTTTCCGAGTAAATAATTAAAAAGTATTGTAAAATTTGAAATTTCCACGTATTGCCCGGAAACGCCCGAATCGGCCCAAAAGACTGTTGACGTCACGAATCTAGTTCCACAGTGCAGCATTTTGACTACTAATTTCGAAAAATGTCAACCGCGTAAAAAATACATATTTAGACATGACAATGTCAATGAGATTCGTGACGTCACACAGGAATCTCCGATCTCAAAGCGTTTTCAGGCGGCAATAATATATTTGAATTACGGTCAATTTATAATCGTTTTTTTATGTACAAATATTGAGTAAAAAAATTATTTTTGCTGTATTAATATAGTCATTTTACATTTCTAACAGAAAAAAACGGGATTTTAAAAAAATGCAACATCCCTATTGAACCAATGAACGATTTAAAAATTAACCCCTTAACATATAGGCACAAAGCATTATTTTTATTGCACGTAAGATTTTCTTATGTATAAATAAAGGACGCAATTGTTTTCTACGTATTCATACAGAATAATCACGTGTTATCATATCTAATTTTATCGTTATTGCAAAATGTGACATTTTTGACCCAGAGCATTTTTTTTTCAATAAATTGAAAATCTGTAAATTCGATTTTTTTAACATTTTTTATAAATAAAGCCTACCAAATAATATAAAAATTTAAAAAATCATGCAACAAGGAGTTAATATGGAAATGTTGAAAATTATCTGAAATTGAGTCATCGGGTAAACTTAAATTTTGTTCGGAACTTCTGAAAAGCAAATTTTAGAGCCGCTAGTCGAATTTACGTCTTTTTAAGATATGTAAAATTCAGACTTTAGTTTGTAACGATGGCAGAAAGTTGAATATAAAATTTTTTTATATAAAACTGCACAAACAACAAAAATATTTTTTATTCCATAAAATACATATGAGTACAATCAACATACCAGTTAGGAAAATACTTGATTTGGCCAAAATACAACCACTGGTTTCAAAAGTATGAGCTCACTTCGTAAATAATAGTTTTTGGGGGGAGTTTTCTTCTATACCCCACAATTTTGGAATCTTTGGTCACATTTCAATAAAATATGGTCAAATTAATATTAAATGTATCTACTTATTATTAAGTTATAGACGAAACTGTAATCTATAAATTTTGTATGAATTTCTGACTGCTTGAAATTATACGAGCGCAAAGTTTTAAAATTTTTAGAAAAGGGATCTTACATTTTTTAATAAATTAAAATAAAATGCAACATTTGAAAAGATTAACATTTTATTATAAAACACTGTTTGGGTCCCCCCGATAGACAATAAGCATACATGTGTTTTTATTTTCTCATTTAATGGCCTATAGAAAAAAATTTTTATGACAAAATTTCTACCAGTTTTGAACTAAAATTTTATATAAGTTGCTCTCTTTATTTTTATGTCCAAAAACTCGTTTTCATGTGAATTTGCCTTAACGCATCCCCTTCCTTCTCTAAAATATTGTGATGAAAAATTGAAACGTTTTTTAATCAATATCTAAAAACACTGCAAATTCTCGATAAACCGCAACACAAACCAGCATCTACCACGAACGTACATAATATACATTATTTTATTATAGTAAATCATCGATACTGTTATCAAACGCAAACCATACTCGTTACTCGATGAATGTTGTTATTTATACATGTCTGGACTATTTCAGATAACTTCGCAAGTTTACGGCTATTCTACACGTAAATAATTGTTGTACAAGTCAGCAAATCGAATGCTCCTCTCACAACGGCACTATAAAATAAAGTCCTTTTAGTTGTTCCTGTAACTATTGGTAATGGTATGGTAACTGTGTGAGTGAGTATAGGTAACTTTATCTATTCGATGCGTTAGTTGTTTACACCGTCACAGACGGTGAACAATCCGTTTCCTCTGCAACCCATTCAACTAAATTTAGCGGACATGAACAATGAGTTTTGTGTGGAAAACATTGTTTGGGCACATCAGGGCGGATGTTGGATAATTTTTAAATCAGGAACGAAAAAAGTATTGTAATTAACTTTAGGTTGATTAGTTATTCAGTTCATTTGATCAAATTTAAATTTTTACCACGAAATTATGAATAACAATCATCTGAAATGATTCAGGTTTTTTGTTATGAATATAACATCCGGTAGTTTTGAAAAATTTATGCATGAAGTTAAGTGGCTCATTCCCCTGCATGTTTTATACAACTTTAAGGTGTAGGATGTTAGCAAATATTAGGAAGAAAGTGCTTACTTACTTTAGTTGGTGGAGATTTTTGAGAATCACCCAAAAAAGTTTCCAATAATAATTTTAAAATTTCTTTTCTCGAGATCCCGGAAAAGATGTAAAGATTTTTTTATAATTTTTTTTATATTTGTAGTTACTTGAAAAATCGCACTGTTTACATTAAAGAGTCTTAAAAAAATATAGCTTAATTATCTAATCTAACGTTTATTAATTTTAAGATTCATTCTTTTAAACGTTATGATTATAGAAACTATAGGAAGTTGCACATAATAATTTTTTACCATTTTTGAAGAATTTTTCGAAAGAAATGACAGAAAAATCAGAAATATCTACCTGAACCTTCTAATTAATTTCAGAAAAATATATTAGTTTAAAGCGTCCTTACACCGGAAGTTTTTTATCCCGCGCGCCTGCCTTTACTTTTTATTTTTATAACCAAGTACCAATCGTGCGTTTCCCTTTATATTTATGTTAGTTATTGATATATCACATGACTAAACTGCATAAAAAATTGTTCTATTATAAGCTATTCCAACTATGTACCTGCAAAGTAGGAAATGACAAACTGCTACACCCCTTCCCTAAATTCGCATGCAAAAATCTGTGTGGCAAAGAAATACTGTTTGTTTAACTTGTAGAGAATTTTACCTTAACCAAATTTGGTGACGGGTATTTAGGAGGAGTTTTTTTCCTTTCAACAAAATTATCAGGCACGTCTATGGCACGTTCTTGGTTTTCATCACCGAAAGTCACTCCTAAAAGTCTGTTGTACCCTACCTAAATAGTAAATTTAACCAAAATCAAACAAAGAAAAAAATCAACCAGAGTAAGTTTGAGGTGTAAAAGAAGTTTGTGTGTGTTAAAATGTAAATGACAATGCAGGGAAATTTTCTGTAGGTACATAACTTAAATGGTCTTACCTGTAAGATAGGTTTTGGGGGTGGATATCTGGGAGGTGTTTTATTCCTTGCTATGAAAGTATCCGGCACATCAACTGCCATTTCTCGATGGGGTCCGTTGTCACCCGCTAACATCATAACCATATTGTAGTCGATGTTGTCATCAAAATCATCCGGTGGCTTTTTTACCGGTTCCAAGTCCCCGTCTAGGACTACTATACTACTCCCAGATCTTCTGCGTGGCCTGAAACATAGAAACAGAGGAACTTGTTTAAAAACTGATTCATCTACTTCCAAGTAAATAAGTGAATAAATTATAAACCAATAATGAAAGAAGCACGCCGCAAACGTGCCTAAGGTTTGCGGTATAAACAACAGCAAAAAATTCATATATTTATGAAATTCGTTCTGCGTCTTAGGTTATTTATGGAGTATGTCGAGGAGAACCGATTGTTATTTTCATGTCACTGCTGAAGCCATAAAGTTTAACAGATTGTTTAAAAATCGAAAATACGCAACAAATTTTATTACTTTAGTGCAGTTTAGTTGTTTGTCTAGACTCTAGACGACGTAAGTTTTCAGGTAAAGCGAGCAGGTCGTTGTACTTGATTACTTCTAATCCGTAAATCAATCTTTAATGAGTTTCCCTATATCAAACTTGGTATAGTTCTAAAATAAATTTCAAACATCAATTTTGCACTAAGATCTCAGATATTCTTCATATTCAGATCATGAACTAGCAATAATTTCTTACATCCGATACAAAAAACTCAAATTTCCTTCAATTGAATGTCTATTAGTTGCTAATATAATTGCGTGTAGATAAATTATCGCTAAATCTTGTGATGCTGAACAGTAAACACTAATTAGGTGGCTTTTTGCTTAAGGAAATTCTAATGGACTCACAGAAGTCGATGTTAAATTAATTACAATGCAAGATCAAGCATTCTGCATTATAAATACTTACATCTAAAAGTTTTTTTCTATGAAACTTTTATCATAAGAAATATTTAATGAGTGGAAACCGTCGTTTTAACTGGAAAAGCAAAAAGTTAAACTTAATGAGAGTTTAAAAGATTTCGAAGATAAAAATAACTTTACAAAAACTTGTGAAAGAAATAATTATCACGTACATAATTATTGTAATTAAGTACTCTTATATGTCATATCATGAAGATCTAAGTAAACAAATTGCTTGGGACTAACGTACTTTTTTAATTTAATAACTTGGGCTTCTTCATTTAACTACTGGAATACAAAATAGGCTAAAAATGGAAAAGTTGACGTGATATAAAATTCTGATAAAACGTAATTTAGTCCTTGTGCTCTAAATTAGAGTAACTACTTCATGTTAATACTTGATATTAACTATAGCAATGCAGTATTTAGTTTCTCAATCCACAATATTTATGGATGTCATTTGAAAGAAAGTTAAATATAAATAGTATAAAATAGAAGCTTGTAACCATTTCATTACATTTAAGAAATTAAGACCAAATTATATCTATAAATAAAATAAAACTAGGAAGGAGGTACTTAACTTCAATTACAAAATCGAATTCAGACAAAAATCAATCATTATTAGTATATATTCAATAATTAATAGAGAAAATGGTGTTACTACGATGGCAGCAAAGTATCTTTACTGATCTTGAAGGCTTTTATTTTAGAAAATTATCCTTTTTTTCCCACTTCATATAGGTGATTTATACGAGCCCTAACAACTAAATATTCGGACAAAAGTAAATTTGATAGTCATTTTTCCATACGCGCAAAAGTTATCTAAATTAACTTCCATTATATTGATGATTTTTTTATGTTATAATGCCAACATTTGGTTATATAAACACGTAAATTTCGTAAAAATCCCCTCGGCGGTTCCAAAACTGTGGCGCTTTAACCCAGCAGGTGGGAAAATTGTAGAAACAAAGTATTATTATTTTCAAAACGTTGGATCTAGTAATCGGATTTTGATGAAATTTACTTTATTGCAAAGCTGGATGTAGGTTTTCTTTACAAAAAAGTTACACAAGCTTTTATTTGGTGATTTTAGGCATTTATTAGAGCTTCAAAGTTGCACCTTTAAAAATGATAGGATTTTCTAGTAACTGTTTTAAAAAATCACAGTTTTGAAACCGCTGGTTGGATTTGTGTCAAAAAACCTTTAAATCAAAGCTCAAGGATCGTACTATATTGAAAAAAATCCTGAAATGGTAATATGGATTTCTTTTGCCTTTCTTCCACAGTTCACTTTTCAAAAAACGTGTTTTTTGAGGATGAAACCTACATTTCAATAATCACAGTTTTGGAACCGTTTTTTGGATTTTGGTAAAATGTACTTTATTGCAAAGCTGGATGTTGGTTTTATATATAAACATATCCCTAAATCTTTATTTGGTGATTTTAGGCTATTTTTGTAGCCTTAAAATAGCACTTGAAAAAAGTGGCGTAATTTTCTAACTGTTTTTAAAAAATAACAGTTTTGAAACTCGGTGAAAACGACATAAAGGTGCTTTCATGGCCCTCATCCAGTCCGGACTTAAATGTCATTGAAACTCTTTGGCATAAAATTAAACGTATTCTACGCAATAATCCACCATAAGAACCATTGGGGACTAAAATAGAAGAAATTTGGGACAGTTTCACGCCAGAATTGTACCAAAATTTGATAAATACAATGCCTACTAGAATATACAGGCAGCTATTAAAGCAAAAGGAGACGTAACCTCTTATAATGGTCCTAAATTAAAAATTATCACAACATTTAGTTGCAAATTCATTTTGTAAGATTTGATAATTATTAAAGTTAAAATATTGTTAAATCCAATAAATAAATTTCTTCGATGCATAATATTATTATTAAGGCTTTATCTTATTGTATTGTTAGGTGTTTACTAATTATTTGCGTAAAATTTTTAGTTCTCCTTTTATACTTCAAAAATTTACTTTTGTCCGAACATTTAGTTGTTAGGGCTCGTATAATACTAGCTGTCTCACACGAGCTTCGCCGCCATGGCAGTTTTTTGGTGGTACTTCTGTCATTGTATATAAATTGTAATAATTATTATTAAAAAAACGACGCAAAATGAAAAACTCTCATTACTTCTACGACTCATGTGGAAGCCGAAAGAACATTAACAAAAAATTTTGGCGTCGATATCTACAATGGTGTAGATTTGTATAGAGGACAAACTTTCATTTTTATTATATATAAAAATGAATATCTTATATAGATTATAGAAAATTTTAGTACATTTATATGCAAATATTCTCTAATGAAGCAAACGATTTGTATTTACAATTTAGGTTAGATTACTGATACTCCGAGAGAGAGATATTATAGAAATACATTTTGTTTGAATCTGACACATGAGGTAAAAAAATTTAAGAATGATAAGATTTAAAGAAAAAAATAAAGTGTAGGTATGTTAATTTTTTATATTCCCAAATAGCTTCCCTTAGGGCGAAAATATATGATCTAGCATTGAACCTTGTTAGGGGTCATAAAAAATGAAGAACCATGACGTGGACATCTTTGATCATTGGAGGAAGTCCGCCATATTGGATTTTATGCCAACGTCTCTATGTCGACTAGTCCGATTTAAAATTTTAAATAAAAAAAATGACATCCATTTTTACGTAACTCTAGAAGATATTTGTTTAGTTCATGGTCGCTTGTACCCTTTTTTTGTAACTAAGACAAAAAAACACTACAATAAAATTTGTTGCCTATTGCCTTAGCTAAAAAGTTTTATTATCATCAATCCAAATGACTAATAATTACAAATTTTGAAAATTACTCGGAAACTGTATATTTTGTTTATATCATGAAAACAAGGAAGTGAACTGTGAAGCTACCAAGCGAAAGGGATAGTGGATTGGATACAAATATAAGATTTAAATGGAAAAAGAAGAAAAGAATATTCTCTGAACTAGACTGATCATGTTTTGTAAATTTTATCTAAAGCTTCGTACAGACCTGAGCATTGAGTCGTACGGCGAGTAATACAACGAGCAGAACGCCATACAAAGTTGAGAATGGATAAGAACTAAACAACGATCAGAATGGGTTTGTGCTGTTCCCAGAGTTTTTGCAAACAAGGCAGTGGCATATGTTCATAATCAAACCGTACTACATTTTCAAAAACCATCATCCCACCAAATTTTCCAAATTTATTTGTCTTTTTAACTTTGATAATTTTTTTGGTTAGGTAAGTTCAAAGGTTAGATATAAATACGATATAAACAGGAATTATATTATTATAATATGTAATATGTAATTATAAATTTCCGTTTTACAAAAGCTTGTTTCTAGGCTTCGAAGGTCAAAATTACATAAGAGATAATTTAAAGCACTAGTTTATTCTATTTAGGACATCATAATAAGATACACAGATAGATATGATTTTTGCTCAAAATTGAATAATTTAAATCCAGTGTTATAGTTTTAAAATCTGGAGGCACTGTATAATGATAATGCAATTAAATTTGGTTGTATGAGGCTCATAGTATCAAAAATGTGCTCTATTGATATTATTAATAAATAAATAAAAAATTAAGCCAAAAAGCAAAATAAGCAACTCATTTTTTTACGGAATAGTCACTCACGTGAGGTAATGATTTAAAATTTTTAAATGAGGAATTGTCATCCGTTGGATTTATAGTACATTATGTATAAGTACAGAAATATTTCATATTCCATGACATTAAATTATACTGTAGGAAACAATAGCGTTTCTCGTTGTCTAGATTCTAGAAGTACACATGTTGAAGATGATACTTGTTTAGAATTTTAATTTAAAATATATTATACATGTTGTTAAAAACTAATAACATATAAATATAATGAGAAACTATACCTTAGCACTATGAGAATATCATTCAAAATACATTATTATTTCATAATGTTATCTCCCACATTAATTAAATGACCATCAGAGAACAATAATATTATAATGATAATTACCGCTTTTACAACAAATTTTAATTAAATATTATTTAAATAACATGCCCACTGTTCAGAATATATTTAGAGCTCGGCGGTGAGTCAAAGTTAGCTGTATATTGTGCACCTGATATTTAAAGTTATAAGGGCTGTAAAGCTAATAACACCCACGTTGCCTTAAAGAAAGCCAAGGTGAAAGTCCCTTGCAGTACCTACCTGCTATAACTGTGAAACAATTTGAAATTCCGTACTTCAATCAAAGAAGCCATCATTTTGAACTTGTTTTTCTTAGAAAATCTAACTCCTAGTCTTCAAAAAACTGCAAATTGTTCTGATTTTTGCCACCAAGTTTCACAAATTTTAACAATTAGTAAAACTCACCAGAAGTATGTAGGAATATCCAAATATCTCATTATTTAATTTTAAAAATTATTAGGAGTATTTGATAATTATGATAACGTAAACACTGTAATGTTTTTGTTGGAGCAGGTCAGTATTATTGACTAATTTTTCCCACTTAGCACCAACTAAACACAAAATCACAATCCACTGAAATATACACACAAAAATTTATCCCTGTTGCACACACACACATACACAAGCACAAGCGGAGCAAAGAAAAAACCAAATGCGATTGCTGGTAAGAAACTGGCTGGTGGTATCGTGGACTTCTTCCGATTCCGACGACTAAAACCGTAGAACAAGTGGGTGTGCAGGCAGGTACAAAAAGAAACAAGTTTCGATAGTCTATACTAGGAATTTTTCCATCATTACCATACAAACGACTCGAAACTTACTATTCAATTGGCCAGAGAAGTAGTAAGGGCATTCCAGTGAATGGTAAATTTGATTTGGACGATCTAAGGTAAGAGAACAGTAATTGCTGGAGCAGAAATTTTATGTTTTTAGGTAGATGGGTGTTTGTAGATTTTATTCCATTCGTGTGATTGTGTTGTGTTGGGCTTACAACGGCTAGCACGTTTACATTTTGTGTTATCACTCGTGTATTTTTATTTTATTCCTCGATCGATTTTATCATGATCATGAGTCATGAGTAATAGAAATTGTGGCCGTTGGCTTATGGCTAATGGTTGCTTGGGTATATGCGAATTGTTAACTTTATTGGGCTTCTCTAGAAGTCACACAATCTCATTATCGAAAACTGCTACTATATTTCCTACTAATTAAATAAAATATTTATTTTGTAATTTAAGGTGCAATATTTATAATGTTAGCAATTTAAAAATACTCATAAAGTAGGCACATAAGTAGTGAAATCTAACTTCCCATGAAGTCATTTTTAGGCTTACTGCAGCATGACAGGAATAAGGAGACAAGTATCAATTATTTGGCGTTATGAATTTATGTAATTTTTAAGTCAAAATTTCTCTTGTTACTGGTTAAACATTTTGTGGGGAAGGAATTGAAATTTGAGCGGTTGTACGCCAAGTGACACGACGTGATTCGCCTTTTGTTTAGAGTTATCACGAAATGATGTATTTGTCTATGACCCTCCGACATTATTCCAACTACCTATTTTATTAATAATTCAGCTAAATATGACGCTACAAAATCAATAATGCACAATAAGCTTCAGTGTTACAATACAAAGAATGTAGAAAGACTTCTGATGAATACACTGTATTTATATATAGGTGCTCCCTAAAATAGCCTTAAAATATTGTATTAAAATTCAACAAACATACAAACAAATTAATTTTCATATTTGCTATCCTATTTTTGCTTATTTCTTCAACAGTATAAAATAATTTGGATTAATTAAATAATAGGTACGAATTTATACGACTCGGTGGTAGGTAAGTTTAAAAATATTTTTAAACTATGTCAATACTAATTAATAAAGTTAGACGAATACCAAATCAATGCCTAAAAGGAGAAATATATAAATTTTGAATAGAGGAAACTAAAATGATTATTAATTATTTTCCACCCAAAAAAAGTTTATCAATTTTCGTATTGATATCTTAAAAACTGCAATTACAAAAAAAATTGAAGAACGAAAATATCTTTTAATATCAAATTTAGGGCTAAGATAAGTTTGGCTAAATCTTCGGATTATATCTTTGTCTTCTTAAATTTAATGTTTTTTTTATGTAGGTACTAATTAAAGTGTTTTTGAAAAATATTATCATACTTCTACCTTTGGTCTTTGCTTATCAATAATTATCTAACCTACAAAATTATTGAATTATAAAATGTATGCTTTTGATTTAATTATTTATAAGTTTCTTTTAAATTTCTAAAAATTGTGGTGCTTTTCAGGTCGACCAAAAATATAATGATACCGCTATGTCTCAGTGAATTTTGTGCTTTTAATATTTCGACAAAATCATTTTTTGTTCCGGTTTCAAGTTTCGATTAAATCTAATAATTTCTCATAAAAAGTAACTGCTGCAAAATTTATAAATACTACCTGTACTTTATATTCCCAAATTTATCTTTTGTATATGATATGGCGCACTTGCTGTATATGAACCTGTCCATGGCGCCAGGAAACATTCTTCATAATGGCACGGTACTTTTATTATCTGACCATAAAGTCATAAAATCTACCAAAGCAGCATAAGATTGATTTATTCGCAAAATAAAATCCTGAAGCAAATTAGGTACAATAGTACAATTTTGACGTCGAATTTTAATGAAAGAAATTGATTTTTTAATTTTTATTAAAGTTTGTATTTATTTTTGATTTTTTAATCGAATGAGTACCAGAAAATTTTAAGGTCATTCAGAACAATAATTAGAATCTTTTCATTTTGCTATTACACTATAAGAAATGTGATAAAAAAACAAATGAGGCAGAAATAAAGTCCTACACAATATTAAATTGTTATATTTTCTATTACTATATTACACAGAAAAGTATGTTTTTTGAATATCTTAAAGTTTGTTGCTCGAATAATATAAGCACATCCAAATAAAATAAAATTTCTACATTTACATATTTGCCAATACAAAACTATTTTTAAATATAATTTTTGTTGCTATTGGATATCTGTGCACAATTGGCATTGTGGTTCGTCCATTTTCCTCGAAATCCTTTATTACCTGTATCTAAAATGTTTTGAGCGTACAGTCACGTTTTCTTCTGTTGAGAATGTTAATCCCTGTGCTTCCACCTTCCACCACTTATAAATACTTTTTACTTTTTTCATTGCACCTCTACAAGCCAAGTTGAAGTACTACTCGTTGTGTTAGTTGAAAGTTGAGACGGCAGATAAAAATTTAGATTCATAGCGTAACAAAAAGATTATTTTGAAATTCTTGACAAGCCCCTGGTTTTCCTGCTTCCTTCGGTTTCTAGCATCGTACGTCGAAGTGATATGTTTACTTAAAAATTACTGTTCCTTTTACAGACAATTCAGATTGTGTTATAACTGCTGAAAATTTAAAAAACTAAAGACTGGTTTTTATTTAATTGTTTAACAGTTTTTGCCACCCAGTAAAATTACTACATTTATATTCGAATTAAGAATCGTATGCCTTATTGTAGTTTTACAACAAAGTAGCAAATGATTTTGCATAGTAAGATTTTCTCACAATTAATTCATAATAATAATGAACTTGTCCTTTCTTTGAACGGAAACGTCTTCACACTTCAACTAATTTTATAATTTAAAGTTTCCTGTTAAGCAAACATTATTTTATGTAATATGTTATGTTTTTCATGTACTATACAACAAAATTCAAATAGTTGAAGGTAACTATATGTACATTAATGCTTATTATTTATCTGCGACGTTCCGTCCTTAATTGCAATCAAGTTCGAACGGTTCAGTTTTGGAATTTGATTTTTTTGTAGTTGTAGTTGAATAGCAAAAGTCTGCGATGCCCGACAATGAAAAATCTGTATGTCCACATCAGTCAGGTCTCAGGTACCGTGTGTATTCTTAAAGGCACACCTGTCTCTGTCATATAAGCACACAATGCACCTAAAATCTCCCACGACTATTTCGCCCCCTTTCTCGTCTGGCGACTTATATTCAGTCTTCCATAGCATATAAAAAATACTTACTAATTGTAAATGATACTGAAATTGCATACTAAACAACTTGTTGAACTTCACATGCAATTGTAAATTATATGCAAATAGGTTTTATTTTTAAGAAATATACTGGAATATGAAACCATAATTATTGTAGGTAGTAGACTAAAAAAAAGTTTATGCTATTTATAATTATTATATGTATTATCTAATAGTTTCTTTATATTTAATAATTTATTATCTTTAATAATAGTGTAAACGAACTTATAGTTCACCTAATTTATAATATATAAAACTTATTGGATATATTAGACAAAAACCCTACTTTAGGCTTAGAACTAAATTCTTTTTTCATAAAAATGCTACATAAGTAAAATACCACAAAATTTCTTAAAATGGTCTTTACATTCTTTTAATTTCCTCATAAATGCCCCAATTCTAATTCAACGAACTTGTACGACAAAAACAAATTCTCCATGAAATTTCTTGAAAATGCCAGTTAAGTTCCTCATAGTTTCTTCGAAATTCCTCGGAAATGCCTTGTATAGGTACAGGTTGTTTCAAATTTGCTTCTCACTACGGGAATCTCAGAAACGATGAGACATACATCTTTATTTAAATTGGGGCAAAGTTGCTTAATAATGTGGCCAATAATAAGCCGTTAAGAAATCGAAAATATCTTTTGTAGTTCTGGAGATTTTTTGAAAAAACAAAATTTTTGCCTTTTCGTTTTTATTTTTTTCTCCTCTTATTTTTCAAGATATCGAAAAACTAAAAGCACTTTGTCGTGGACACTTTTTGTGCTTTATAAAATGACGTTAAAATTTTCCTCATGCGACGTTTCGTTTTTGCGCTGACGTCATCAAGTCAGTTCTTTTAAATACGGTCCTGGATTTTTTTCATCGTTTTAATAAGCATTTTTTATGTTCTAGAAAATGGCGTTTTTTTTCCCATACGACGTTTCGTTCTTGTGGAATCATCATCAGATCATTTTTTAAATACGGTCCTGGATTTTTTTGCATTTTTCCTCACTTCTTGATATCCACACATTTTGGCAAACTTTAATAATAATAATTTCCCTTTTATAATAAATCAAACTAACCAAATATTTATTGTTAGTAGCAATAATAAGAACAATGAAATTAATTTTTTTAAATAATTTTATAAAATAAAAAAATTTAAACCCCATTTTATAGAACATAAAAAATGCTACTTAAAACGATAAAAAAACAGGCCCGTATTTAAAAAAATTGAGTCGATGACGTCAGCTGAAAAACGAAACGTCGCACGAGGAAAATTTTAACGTCATTTTATAAAGCACAAAAAGTGTCCATGGCAAAGTGATTTTGGTTTTTCAATATCTTGAAAAATAAGAGCAGAAAAAAAAGAAAACACAAATTTTGGTTTTTTCCAAAAATCTCCAGAACTACAAAAGATATTTTCGATTTCTTAACGGCTTATTATTGGCCACATTATTACGGAACTTTGCCCCAATTTAACCAAACTTGTATCTGTTACCGTTTATACAATTTCTGGAAAATTCCAACAAACTTCCAAGTAGCATAGCCCTCGAAAACATCACTGATTTTTGGTTTGATGATGATGATAAACATAAGAAATTTTCTGATACTTAAATGCTTTTAATTTAAATACGAAAACTTGCGCACACAATTAGGTATAGAGTTTGTTTTTCTTGTAATAGATTTGAGCTGCAGCATTATAACTTTTGCAAAGTGATTCACATCTATTTTTGGCACACTCTTTGTAGATATGCTTTTTCATTTGTCTTCAAAAACAATATTTTGTGTGGGGGTTAGATCGGGGGATTGTGCTGGCCAAGCGTATGATTGCCTTCAGACAAATCAGCAAATCCGTCTTATTAATCTAACCTTAAATTTAATTAAGCGTTCTAATTGGTAGTCTGTCCAAAATATTAATAAATCAGTAAGATGGTTATAATTCTATAAAGATTTTTAGTTTATCTAAATTTTATTCGAAAAGAATAATGTGGTGAAACGCTAAAACGTCTCTTGCAATTTCAAGGTATAGGGAAGCGAATTTTATGTGAGACAGTCTCGGGACTATAGAAGTTTATTGAGGTAGGATTATCTAGTATTACGAATAATACATCGAATTTGGATTTCTTTGTTTAGATTTTCTACCTGCTTTCCACAAATAATACATTTGTTGTATTATTATAAATTGAAACCCAAAATGCCACATTACGTTTTTTCGTGCTCTACGATTTTACTTCTAAAAAGAAACCCTGACAGTGAAGGTTGATGCAAGTAGCTAAAATTAATACTATTTACGATTTCCTAAAAATCATTATGTTTCTTTATTGTTGGTTGAGTAGAAGATGAATTCTGTAATCCAACTTTTTCAATGTATAGAACTAGAATGTTTATTGCAGCAAATTTTTAGCGTTTTTTACAGTTTTCCAAATTTTAGAAACAGTATTTAAGACTTTCATCCAGCATAGTCATACAAATATGTACCTACGTACCTGTTTTCAATATCCACTCCCAATTTGTTGTTATTGCTTTCAACAATAGCCGTAGTTTTGAGTTTATTGTCATCGGCGCCAATCAACAGCTCAGTCCTACCATTCTGGAACGGAGACGATGCCCTCCTATCCGTCAACTTTCGTACCTCCAAACCCTGCGTTGGACTATCCTTGGTGGCCTTCTGTAGATGTTCACTAGATGGTGGTGCTACCCTAACGTCATTCGGCACTTTATTCACTAAGTCCTTAGTGGATTTTGCGGTGTCTACAAACTGTTGCGTTAATATTAGATCACTGGAGCTGTGTCCGTTCGGCAGTAGAGGTTTTGGAGTAGTTATTACGTCTTTATTGATAGCTACAACTGTGGTGGTACTTGATAGGACGCCGCCTCCTGATTTGTTTGCGGTGGGATTGTTGTTTAAATTTTCTTTGGTAGTCAAAGAAGTTACGTAAATTGGAGAGTTGGTGATGAAACCGTTCAGGTCTTCGTTTGATGTGGATTGTTGATTCAACTGCAACAGAAATTGGAACAGTTTATGTAGGTTTTCTTTTAACGTTTCAATGATTACATCCAAAAAAGACACAGATGAAGATAAGTAGTCTTTCGTTTATACGAATCAGGAAAAATTTTATCAGGAATATTTAGTAAACTCATAAAAATTATGATGAAATAAAAAAAATTACGTACTATTTACTGTTAAATATTTTTCTGAAACTCAGATTTAAAAGATTTTCTAGTTAAATCGTGTGCTGTAGGTCAGGTTTCAAAAATGTTTACATTGCTCATTTAAGTCTGAAGAATAGAATCCCATTAGAATAGTAATTAACTGCGTTGCACCATTGGCGTCCAAGTATGGGATTGAGAGAAAGGACTTTTTTACATTGCTGTTTTTTTTTGTAAAGGCGACGTTATGTTTCAAACTAGGTTTGAATTTAGGCACACGATTTGTTCTGCTAATGAAAGAATAAATGCATATTTATGAATTGCGTAAATATTAGATGTTAATTAAAATTTATTATAGTCGAACAAAAAATCACAATAGGAATTCCTTTACATGCCTTAATATTTAAATGTTTACAGTGACGACACTGTCGGTTAAAAATCCTACCTCTGACTCAACCCCACATACACATTCCAAGAAATTTAACACGTAAAATGGTTTGCTTAAGCTTTTGTTAAAAGGAATTTAAGTAGTTTCAGTTGGTGTTTTATCTTGAAGAAATTTATGGAATAAAATAGAAAAATGTAGATTTAAATTCAAGGTGGAATGAGAAAACCAACTAAACTTTTAGATGATGTGTGTGTAAATTTGTGGTAAAGTTTAAAAATTTTTGGGTTGGAAACTTATGAAAGACTGAACTTATAAATGATTAAACTATAATATCATACTTTTCATAAATTCAATAGGTTTTTGTACGTTTGTTAAAAAAGTTGACATTTTTTGATTAATTTCTTTGAAATAAAATGTCACTTTTTGAAACTGCAAAAAGTTGGCAAGATATTACTTATAGTCGCTTAAAACTACTTAAAAAACTCCACGTAGTTTTTGACTTTAGAATTTACATCCAGACTTGAACCCTATCAAATTTATACGACATTAGAAGTACACGAGGACATATTATATCACCATCTTAATATTCGAATGAATACATTTTTATCGAATAAAGTATTTCATTTCAATCTTGAACTGTTTCTCCAACATACTTGAATATCTATATGCAAAACTATTTCCCTTGATTAAGTTGAGTGCTATTGAAAGCAAATACCACAAAAGGAACAATATGAAAGATTATTCTATTGCAAAGGTGTGTTCTACATTTATATAACTACCACTTGCATACTTTGGACAAAACGTTTGCATTACGCAAACATTTAAACATTTCATTCGTACTGGTATAAAATACTTTAATTCCCTAGTAAATCACTACAAATTTCTCTGGGATTACCAATTAAATAACTGCAAATAGAACTTCGATCTGTGCAATATTCTAAATGGAACGTTGCCTCGTAATGAACGTGAGAAACTAGATTTTTTCAGTGTTCTATGTACACTAATTGCCTATCAATGAACTAGGAAGGAAATTGATTTTGTGGTTATGTAAGGCAATTATTATTATTTCGGATAAAAAGATCATCAAAGTGTAATTGTGTTGGTAAATAAGCGTTAACAAATTGCTTGCAAACAGAAAATTAAACTTGACCAAACACAAAATCTGTAAGTAGTTATTTTTTGTGATGTATGATTCAAAAAGCAAACAAAATTGTTTAAATTATATATTGTTATTACAAATTGGTTTTGTATAATTCAAGGTGCTTCAAGTATTATCCAATAATATAATACC
The DNA here is from genome assembly GCA_963942485.1 of Pediacus dermestoides. NCBI lineage: Eukaryota > Metazoa > Arthropoda > Insecta > Coleoptera > Cucujidae > Pediacus > Pediacus dermestoides. The sequence continues at coordinate 10,848,571 of OZ012625.1, forward strand.
ATCGACATGAACCACATTTATATAGGAGTATTATGTTTGAGATCAGTTTTCTTTAGTATTGTAGTATGCAGGATAAAATGAATTAGAATTTTAAGAGAGCTCTATTTCTCTCGGGGATTTACATACATTGTGCGACAAGATGCAAGAGAGATTTGGAACGAGTGCGAAGTTAGCCACCTGAGCGAAGCGAATAAGCTATCACACGAGTTCCAAATCCGCTTTTGCAACGTGTTGCACACAATGCTTTTTCCATATTCCGTAATAAAATATCTGATGTGCCCAACACATGACTTTCTTATACGGATAGTATCACAGTAATTACTTTTTTTGTCGATCGTTTATTAAAGATCTAGTTAATGTAATAAAAGGAGTGTATTAATAACTCAGTTTAATGCATACATGCACATTAAAAACATTGTTGAGATTATGAGATTTGCTAGGTAACCAACAATATATTATATTATTGAAACATGCATTTGGAACTGACACCTGCCGAAATTAATTACTTATGTCAGTGGTATTTTGACTTATTGCATATTATGTCAGAATTTGGATTTTGCCATGGAACAAAATTAGATTATTTTCATTCTAATAAAGAGCGATCGACAAAAAAGTATTGTAATCGACATGAGTGTTAATCGGCGATTAATAATCTCGACTCATTAACGCGCTCGCTGCGCTCACGCGTTAAAATCGTTTCGATTATTAATCGCTCTTATTAACACTCTTGTTTATTAAACTACTATTCCTAAATAAAAATAAGTTAAATTTCTTGTAAAAATTTTGAGGGTTTCCAGCAATTTTCAAATAGTCTCTGTCGCACTTATTGCAATACGCATAAATCTGTCCCACTCATTACTACCAGATTTTAGGACAAATAAATAACAGAATACTTATCAAAATTCCACAGTGCGAAAAATGCTTGATATCTTTGAATTTGCTGTAGCTAAACTTTGAAGATTTATAAAATACTTCTCAGTTTTGGTCAACGTTTCACTCAAACAAACTGTACAGTGCACAATAATCGTTCTCATCAAAATATTTCGATCTTTTGCCTTTGACAATTGTTTGACTAACAATCTCTTCTTCTTCTTCGAACTTGGATTGCAAAGCAATGTCAAGTTTTTGGTGTTTGACGATATAGCCACTCTCACCAGGATTGGATTAATTGGTTTTCACTTTTTAAATTTTTATAACTTTATTCGAGCTCTTCGTGTGTTTAATTCAAATAGAATCTTTAGTATAAAAACAAATAGATTTCTGTAATGTAAACAACAGCCACTCAGAGATAGATGGCAACACTATATAAATATATAAATAATTTATAATTATTAAAAAACGGCGCAAAATAAAACACTTTTGTTACTTTGTCGACACGTCTAAAAATTGAAAGAGCATTCACAAAAAATTTGGCGTCGATATCTTTAATGTAGATTTGCATGCATAATACAATTTCACGACTTTATTGTATATATTAGAAAAAATTTTAATCGAGTTGCCATGATATCCAAAACATAAAACCGTAGCCGTTGTAGCCGTCGATCTTTTCAAATAGTAATGCTACAATCGATTTCCTCAACGGTATAGATTTCTGTATGTAAACAACATGTACTTTGTAAATCAGAGATAGATGGCGCCACTATATAAATAAAAAAATTTGACGGAATTTCAAAAAAAGTTTCAAACAAAATTTGTTCAAAATTTAATTCTAAATCAATGTTAAAGGATAAAAAAATGTCGTAAATTGTTTATTTTTCAAGATATTCCTAAAAAACCTAAAAATGTCTTCAGGTAAGTACCACTTGTGTTGGTGCTAGATGAAAAAGATTTAATGTGGCACCCACAATTTTATTCAAACTCTTAAATATGAAATTTGAATCAAATCCGTTAAGTCGTTTTTGAGTTATCGTGGATACAGACAGACACACAGACACACAGACAGACATCATGGCGAAAATGGTCAAAATGGATTCAGGGGCCCTCAAAACGTGTAAATCCATCAAAATCTCGAAGTCGAAAAAAATCACGATTACAATACTTCCTTATACTACGTATAAGAAAGTAAAAATGAAAATTGCAGCGAATGCTAACCAACAAAACTGTGACATTTCATTTTTACCAAGAAGAGTAAGACATTTTTTCCACGGCGATTTACTTTTTCCACGCTAAATCTAATTTTTTTCCACGCTGAATCTCTGCTCTCCTCTTCGCATAACCAACTCACGTTATTGACCACGAATCAGTCACCTTTGACACGCAGAACGGCGGCAAAAACTCGCGTTTTTAACGCGGATTGACGAAAAATATAATTTTTCCACATCCTTTCTCTTTTCCACTGTGTTGCTTCCTTTTAAAAATACAAATTTTAGAATTTCTTATCCTTCTTAACCCAAAAATAATTTTTAGTACTTTTATTTATAATAGACTTTTGTTTAATGAATTATACGAGACTAAGTGGTACTCGTAACTGTTTTACCTGTAATAAAATGCTGATGTAAGAAAAGATGCTTTATGAGTGAAAGCAAGATACAGAAAGCGGTAATAGTGACATTCTTGTGTTATATTAACGAGTGATTTAGAAGAAAAGCTAAGAGTAGGAATTTGATGTGTGTCATTTATGACTTTATTGTTGTAATATTTATTTATTAAATTCTAAACGAAACAGATGGGTTTTCAGGTAGTTAAAATTGATTTATTTAAAACATGTCAACTTTAGTTTCCAGGAGGACATCTTTTGCAATAAAATGTAAATCGCTTCATCCCATCGCACTGTATCTACAACCCCTAAAATTTTAAATGGCTAGATAGGGCAATTGATTTAATAGAATAGAGCTTCTTTCTTTGAATACCACAAGAAAAATTTTCGTTTTCCAGATATTCAAAATTCAAGTTACAAAAATCGCACTTTATTTATTCAGATAGTACAACTGTCCAACGTTAGAATAAACTTTATCAACAATATTATGGCCCAACTTTTCCAGAGACTCCAGTTCCTTTGAATAGATTTATTTCTCTTCAAATGGCCCCACAGGAAAAACTCAATCGGAGTTAAATCTGGAAATCTGTTAGGCCATTCAATCCATTGTCCTGGAAGCATTCGGTTTTGAATAGTTTTTTCTAACAATCCTTCAGAAATGCTAGGAAAAAGTTCAAGCTTCTCTTAAAACTTTTTTCAAAACTAATTTTTGTGAATTTACTTAGTAGATGCACTAACTAGATTCCTATGAACTTTTTCTAATTCGATAAAAAAAGAACTTATACTGAAAATGAACCGATAGTATTTGAAAATCTTTATTGAGTAGTATTCAGAAGAGGAAGTTTTCAAATGAGGTATCGCTTGCTCTATCCTTCCATTTAAAATTTTAAGGGTTGTAGTCACAGCGCGAAGGAACAGAGCAATCTGCAGGTAAGTTTTATTGCAAATGCATCCCTCGAAAATGAAGTTGATGTGTCTGAGGGTTTTTTAAGAAATCAATTTTAACTATCCGAAAACTCATCTGTTTTGTTTTTAATGGTCCACCTTATATAATTGCATTTATTTATCAAATAATTACGTCATTCATAACTTATATCTTGCACTCTGGAAAAATCAACATTTACTATGAATTTTTTTATTTAATTCGTCTCCCTCTCTCCGATGAGAAACTATACTTTATTTATTACAAATTATGTAAATAAGTCATTTTATGTACAGGGTGATTCTTTTATCAGGGAAAATGCGTTTTTCTCGTAAACAGCTGAAGGGAATTAAATTTTTAAAAAAAGTGTTATATACCTACTGGCTGTCACTCAAAATTAGGATAGAAATATAGATTTTTATATGCATGACGCTAGGCGTCACGACGCTTAAAATTTTTTTTCCAGCAACATACCACTTTTATTATATCATTGGAAAGGTCTTTTAATTTTGAGTCTTTTTTCTAAAAATCAATGTTTTTTATTCTTATTTTTCAAAAAGTTATGATCCAATTTAAATTATTTCTGTTCTAACTAAATTTTGAAATATTTATAACAGTAGGCCGAGTTTTCCCTCAAATACTAAAGTAAATCTTATTATATAAAATAAAGTAGGCTTAGGAAAAACAAAACCTGTTATTTGTCAACATATTACAACAACAAAAAACTTATAACGACTGCCTTATAAAGTACTGTTTATGACGTACTTTAGCGTGCGTAAAGTGGCTCTTTATACACTAGTGTATAATGGCACTTTATTTTACTATTATTGTAAAATATCAATATATCAGCTGTCAATGTCACAATAAATACTGTCAGAATGAATTAATTACTGTCATTTATATTTTTTCTAAATAATTAAAAGGTAATTTTCGCAGTTGAACATAAAGCTTTGTAGGGAACTCGTATATAATCTGACTTTATTGACTCGTCCTATTTATTAGCTACGCTCGCAAGCTCGCTCTGCCATAATAACTCGTCAATAAAGTCATAGATTATATACTTGTTGCATAAACTACTATTATGTATTTACTTAAGTAATTTTTCTACAAATCTTGTCTGTCACCACGTCTAATAATCTAGAATTAGGTTGTTGAATCAGACAAGAATTAATTTATTAAATATAGCAGAATTATTATACGAAATCATGTAGGTACGTCACATTCTCACATTGCCTCTTTCTCTCTCCGCCTAAAGAGAAGTGTATGTTTAATGAGAGGTAGAGAAAGAGAGAAAAGGGGACGCTCATGATTCTGTTTAAATAATCGCGTTATATTTAAGTAACAGTTTTACTGTTGATCATATTACTTGTTTGTAAAAACTGTCTTTTCTAGAAAGAAGTAAAATGAAGGCTAATTTGAGAAATTGGGGACAATTTTCATAGATATGAAGATTTATTTTCTATACAACTTTTTAGCTATTTCTTAACTAAACTGTAAACTAAATCCCAGTAATATTTTTTGGGATCAAAGTAAACATTTTTACATATTCTCTGGTTGTCTGCTTTAATTATGTAAATACACGGGTTTTCTTTTAGGGCTTGTCCGGCTTCTGGTCACATTCATAAATATGACAGGGGGTGGTGATATTGGAATACGGACATATACCTAATGTGTCTGGCGTCTGGATTTTCTCAACGTTGAGACTCTTATCAGTTTGGTTGATGTGGGATTCTGAACAAGCGTACACGTGTTAGCTCTTTAGAATGATACCTACGAAAGTTGGTAGAGAATGTAAGAAATTCTCTTCTCGTAGCCAGTCGTACAATAATTCAAGATTTAAAAACGTTAATAACGGTGCCGCCACTAATGCTACATTATAAAATAAATTAACAGATAAGAACTAGCGTGTAACTTGAACTTTTAAGTAGAAATTCTGTGGAGGAAAATCGGACAAAGAATACTTTTATGTATGTGTTATGAACGGTTTTATAGAATTTCGTGAACAATGAACATATATGCAGGTAAACTAGGTACTAGTACAAGTAAACGAGGAAACTATTTTAGCAACAAATTTCTCATCCAACTCACTGTTAAACTCTAACAATTTGTATCTAGAAAAAATCAATCTTATCCACGGATCACTGAATTCCATCGTTATATTGATTTTTTCTGTAGTAAATCATACCATCAGTAGATTTGTAACACTCCAGTACTTAAGAAAAATAAGTGCACTAATAAAAAAACGTAAGGATTTGTTACCTGTTGTGAGAGTTTGGTCATGTCGACGGGCGTGATCCGATTGAGCGCTGAGAGCCGCTCCAGGCGTTCTCGAGCCTGCTGCTCCACCGCGATAACGAAGGCATCTTGAACACTGCTTGTACACAAATCTAGGTCCACCGCTGCAACAAAAATATGCAGTAAATTTCTTGATTTCATAAAGAATTAACAGAAATATGTAACAAGTTATTTAAGATATAGATAACCAATTTAGTTTATGTTAAACATCTTTAATAAGTAGTAAGGAAATATACATAAGTAAGTATAATTCTATAGTTTACTAATTTTTTTGCAAGTTTTTATTGCCGTGTTAACAAAAACTACAAAAGTATACCAGGATTATTTTCGGAAGACGCCGTTTCTATGTCTCTATCTCTCTTGGTCTCAAGCCATGCGAACGAGAGGTAGAGGCAGAGGCAGTGTGGCGTAAAAGTCTTATTCTGAAAATAGTCCTAGTATACTTTCAACCAAATTTCATGATATGAATGCAAATAAGAAATCTTATTTGTCTATTCTACGTAAATTTTACGATGTAGTATTATGCATCTTTGGCTGATATAGTGAACTACAGTGTCAAATTTAATCTTTGGATCGAGAGTAGAGTACCTACTATGTATTCAAATTATATGAGTAGTATAAATATATATTGCTCTTTTATTTGAATTCAAATATTTGGAAATTAAAATGTAAATAAACCTATAAAAAATATTGTATTTATTTACATTTACATATAAACAATTCGTATTTTTTTTCTAAATAAAATCATCATTCACCTTTGTAATACAGATAACTTTACAAAAATCCAACCAGCGATTCCAAAACTGTGATTTTTAAAACTTTTACTCTCGAAAAATTCGATTTTTTAAAGGCCCATTTTAGGCCAAAAAAACCAGGAAAATTCATATAAACATTTCGTAATTTTTTTCTAAATAAAATCATCATTCACCTTTGTAATACAGATAATTTAACAAAAATCCAACCAGCGATTCCAAAACTGTGATTTTTAAAACTTTTACCCTCGAAAAATGCAATTTTTTTAAGGCCCATTTTTGGGTCCAAAAAAACAGGAAAATTCATATAAACATTTCGTAATTTTTTTCTAAATAAAATCATCATTCAGCTTTGTAATACAGATAACTTTACAAAAATCTAACCAGCGATTCCAAAACTGTGATTTTTAAAACTTTACCCTCGAAAAATGCGAGTTTTTAAAGCCCCATTTTTGGGTCCAAAAAAACAGGACAATTCATATAAACAATTCGTAATTTTTTTCTAAATAAAATCATCATTCACCTTTGTAATACAGATAATTTTGCAAAAATCCAACCAGCGATTCCAAAACTGTGATTTTTAAAACTTTTACCCTCGAAAAATGCGATTTTTTAAAGATCCATTTTTGGGCCCAAAAAACAGGAAAATTCATATAAACAGTTCGTAATTTTTTTCTAAATAAAATCATCATTCACCTTTGTAATACGGATAATTTTACAAAAATCCTACCAGCAAAATCCAACCAGCGATTCCAAAACTATGATTTTTAAAACTTTTACCCTCGAAAAATGCGATTTTTTAAAAACCCATTTCTGGGCCCCAAAAGAACAGGAAAATTCATATAAACAGTTCGTAATTTTTTCTAAATAAAATCATCATTCACCTTTGTAATACAGATAATTTTACAAAAATCCAACCAGCGATTCCAAAACTGCGATTTTTAAAACTTTTACCGTCGAAAAATGAGATTTTTAAAAGGCAATTTTTGGGCCCAAAAAACAGGAAAATTCATATAAACTGTTCGTAATTTTTTTCTAAATAAAATCATCATTCACCTTTGTAATACAGATAATTGTACAAAAATCCAACCAGCGATTCCAAAACTGTGATTTTTAAAACTTTTACGCTCGAAAAATGCGATTTTTTAAAGACCCATTTTTGGGCCCAAAAAACAGAAAAATTCATATAAACAATTCGTAATTTTTTTCTAAATAAAATCATCATTCACCTTTGTAATACAGATAATTTTACAAAAATCCAACCAGCGATTCCAAAACTGCGATTTTTAAAACTTTTACCCTCGAAAAACGAGATTTTTAAAAGGCAATTTTTGGGCCCAAAAAACAGGAAAATTCATATAAACTGTTCGTAATTTTTTTCTAAATAAAATCATCATTCACCTTTGTAATACAGATAATTGTACAAAAATCCAACCAGCGATTCCAAAACTGTGATTTTTAAAACTTTACCCTCGATAAATGCGATTTTTTAAAGACCCATTTTTGGGCACAAAAAAACAGGAAAATTAATATAAACAATTCGTAATTTTTTTCTAATTAAAATCATCATTCACCTTTGTAATACAGATAATTTTACAAAAATCCAACCAGCGATTCCAAAACTGTGATTTTTAAAACTTTTACCCTCGAAAAATGCGATTTTTTAAAGACCCATTTTTGGGCCCAAAAAATAGAAAAATTCATATAAACAATTCGTAATTTTTTTCTAAATAAAATCATCATTCACCTTTATAATACAGATTATTTTACAAAAATCCAACCAGCGATTCCAAAACTGTGATTTTTAAAACTTTTACCCTCGATAAATACGATTTTATAAAGGTCAATTTTTGGGCCCAAAAAAACAGGAAAATTAATATAAACAATTCGTAATTTTTTTTAAAATAAAATCATCATTCACCTTTGTAATACAGATAATTTTACAAAAATCCAACCAGCAAAATCCAACCAGCGATTCCAAAACTATGATTTTTAAAACTTTTACCCTCGAAAAATGCGATTTTTTAAAAACCCATTTCTGGGCCCCAAAAGAACAGGAAAATTCATATAAACAGTTCGTAATTTTTTCTAAATAAAATCATCATTCACCTTTGTAATACAGATAATTTTACAAAAATCCAACCAGCGATTCCAAAACTGTGATTTTTAAAACTTTTACCCTCGATAAATACGATTTTATAAAGGTCAATTTTTGGGCCCAAAAAAACAGGAAAATTCATATAAACAGTTCGTAATTTTTTCTAAATAAAATCATCATTCACCTTTGTAATACAGATAATTTAACAAAAATCCAACCAGCGATTCCAAAACTGTGATTTTTAAAACTTTTACCCTCGAAAAATGCAATTTTTTTAAGGCCCATTTTTGGGCCCAAAAAACAGGAAAATTAATATAAACAATTCGTAATTTTTTTTTAAATAAAATCATCATTCACCTTTGTAATACAGATAATTTTACAAAAATCCAACCAGCGATTCCAAAACTATGATTTTTAAAACTTTTACCCTCGAAAAATGCGATTTTTTAAAAACCCATTTCTGGGCCCCAAAAGAACAGGAAAATTCATATAAACAGTTCGTAATTTTTTCTAAATAAAATCATCATTCACCTTTGTAATACAGATAATTTTACAAAAATCCAACCAGCGATTCCAAAACTGTGATTTTTAAAACTTTTACCCTCGATAAATACGATTTTATAAAGGTCAATTTTTGGGCCCAAAAAAACAGGAAAATTCATATAAACAGTTCGTAATTTTTTCTAAATAAAATCATCATTCACCTTTGTAATACAGATAATTTAACAAAAATCCAACCAGCGATTCCAAAACTGTGATTTTTAAAACTTTTACCCTCGAAAAATGCAATTTTTTTAAGGCCCATTTTTGGGCCCAAAAAACAGGAAAATTAATATAAACAATTCGTAATTTTTTTTTAAATAAAATCATCATTCACCTTTGTAATACAGATAATTTTACAAAAATCCAACCAGCGATTCCAAAACTATGATTTTTAAAACTTTTACCCTCGAAAAATGCGATTTTTTAAAAACCCATTTCTGGGCCCCAAAAGAACAGGAAAATTCATATAAACAGTTCGTAATTTTTTCTAAATAAAATCATCATTCACCTTTGTAATACAGATAATTTTACAAAAATCCAACCAGCGATTCCAAACCCACCACTTTCTGCGTCGGCTCCCAAAAGGGCAAATTTGGTTTATTTCCCTTATTTTTGCTAATTTGAATGTACTAAGCATATGTTTTGGGATTGACATAGTTATATACTGGGTAGTGCAGACCATTATTGATATATAACATCACTTTAGATTCTTCTGATAAACGAAACACTCAATACAAAATTTTTGATCCTCTAGGTCTTTTGGTCTTTTAAATCCATGCAATTTAGTTGCAAGATAATATTACAAAAAGTCTTGTTAGAAAAACTATCATGGTATACTGTCACGTATCCCTACCATCTGGAATAAATTCAAAACTGAACTTAACATTTTGAGAGAATAACGTTTTGTTATTAGTTTTTTTTTTATTTCTACATCGAACTTCATGCTTTTTCTCATAAGAATATGTGCATGGTTCATCTGTACTTAATTCTGCAAATTCCAAAAAAAAAGATTTTTATCCAACTATTATATGCTAAATCCTTTTAAATCCCAAACAACCATAGGTACTCTATTATGCGTAGGAATAACTTTAAACTTTAATCTTAGGTAGATTTTCAAAAAACATTATTGATTCTTTTCAGAGTTTGACAACAAAATAGTTCTTGGTTGGCTTCAAATTTCTTCCAATTTCCTTAAAATATTTATCAACAATTGAGCATTTCAAATGCAGGAAATCACAAATACGTACAAAACGATAATTTTAATGGGGTGTGTACTGTGTATCCTAGTTTAGTAAATAATTTAGTTTTGTGGTAACGACACAGCCCAGAATAAAACATGACCCAATATCAATTTAACAATTTACAATCTTCAAGAAATTATAGTCCACAATGTTACAAATATTAGAAGGATCAAGAATAATATGAAGAATTTGATCTTGTCCCTTTTTTAAGTAGAAATAGTTGGAAGTAAATATATTTGGATTATTTCCGACTTAAGTCGTTAAATGGCGAATCAACTTATTTTAATTTTACTTCTATTTCTCTCTATTCAAAAATATTAATTCACATCGAATATCGTAGTAGCACAGATTGAATGCATTTATGTGAATTTATAATAATTGAGATAACCCTTTCATAAAGCATTTGGCGCTATTAATCCAATCCCAAATATCCAAATGTAATAAGTATCCATTTATAGGAGATAGTATTCTGTAGCGTCTCAGTTCATTATCAGAAGACATTTGATTTGATCAAGTCAGATGAAATGATTAACACTCCAATTCTATCGGATTATTCAAAACATATTTGATAAGACACGGCATATCTGTCAATTCGCATCAAATAATAGTTTAGCTTGAAGAGAAGATTAGAATGTTCGACGAGGGGAAATTTGATGCTTTGTGGCGTGGTTGTTTTAAGTTATTTTAAAGCTAAAGTGAAAATTTAATAGTAATTAAAAATTGTGAAATATTTTTAAAATATCAGAAATAACTTTGTCTAGGAGATTTCATAAACTAAACCGGAAATATTAAAACTCAAACGAAATAATGAACTAATTTAATAGTTACAGATAAAAGTGGCACTTCGAAGATATCAGCATGATTTTTAATTATTATCATACATTTATTATTACAATTTCCGGAAAATTTATGCTTGCGGTTTACTTGACAATAGGTACTTCGTATTATAAAGTTTCACTTTGTCAATTTCAATTTCTAGTTGGAAAAAATATGCCACGCATAATAAGCTGACTTCTCCATTGTAGTACAAAATTATCCATGCATCTGCAATGCGTCAACAGCTTTTATTGTGGCTGATAGGAAGTACGAGTATATTAAATAAATTTCATTGAATGGACTAGAGAAATTTGCATTTTAAGGTGTCAAACAGAGTTTAAACGCTTCAGCTCTGACATGTAAATTAGGAGGCGGGTTAAGATTTACATAAAATTTGCCTTTTAAAAGTATCTTTTTAGTTTGTTTATCCAACATCCAAGAGGCGTTCTTAATTCAAAACTTCTTTCAAATTTATACAAAGTTTGTACTTTGGGCACTTTTTGCACGATTTGTTGTAATTAAATATTAACTTAAATCTTTTATACAGAAAAATTCAAATCACAATTTTCTGCGGTTTTCTTTTCGTAACTCAACCGGATATAAATCCGCGCCACACATTTTTGTTCCAGACGACAAGTAAATTAAAAACTAATTATTCTTTCTGTTTGTAACCCAATTAAATTCAACCTAATGGAGAATTCTCAAATCTCATGTAGAAGATATAAAGAACATTCTACAGTAGGTAGGTAAGTATACTGTAACATCCAAATACAAAATATCTTTGTTGCTAACAAAGTAAGCTTGTTTGTTAGTTTGTTACGTGTAAGAAGTTCTACTTCAATGTAAATAAAATCTCATCTCAAGTCGGAGTCTGGAGGACTTTGTTATAGAAATAAGAATAAAGTAGGAGGACTGGGTGTAAGCCACAAAAGCGCCAGTAGGGTATGCAACTTATACAACACTGTAGTCCTCTTGGTAAACCAACCGAAATATTGCTGTGTATGTATGTTATGTTTATGTATTTCGGAATTACTATGGAGGAATACTATAAAATACTTCATGTGGAAAATGGATATGTTGCTGAAATCCGCTACCTATGTAGAGCAAAGAGCAGGATACGGCAAAAAACCACGTTTAGTGTTAATTAATTCTGACCGATGTTGCAGGAAGTAGCCAATATTGAATACGCCTTATTTCCCAATGTGCAGAAAAATTTGCAAAAATGTAATTATGTAGTAATGAACGATTACTTTTTTATATAACCGATATACGATAATGAATATTAAATAAATGTTTGTATGTATAAATATCTGATGTGTCCAACACATGACTTTCTTATACGGATAGTACCACAATTATTTTTCCTAAAGAAATTAAATTAAATTTCTTGTAAAAATGTTGAGGGTTTCCAGCAATTTTCAAATAGTCTCTGTCGCACTTATTGCAATACGCATAAATCTGTCCTTGTCCCACTCATTATAAACAAATTTTACGACAAAAATTTGTTTAATTTTAGATTTTTGACCTATTACTCACATAAAAAAATCTCCCGGTATAAAATCACATTTATTTATTCATTATTATTGTTTTCGGTACCATAGAAACCAGGAAAATAAAAAAAATAAAAAAATGCTCCTTCTGGTTTGAACCCGCGACTTTCCGTTTGGCAGCCAAGTCCCTTTAGTCACTAGTCTATCTAGGCTGTCGGATTCAACCGCTATGAGGAATATCTTGAAAAATAAACAATTTACGTGATTTTTTTATCAAATCACGATTACTATACTTTCTTATTACTTCGTATAAGAAAGTAAAAATTGTGTAAGAAAAGTAGAATTTCTGTTAATTTCTTGAAAAATAAACTTTTCCAAATTCCTACATGTAGCACCTAATTCGTATATCTAATATTAATATATTGCTAGCATCCCATTCTTCGCTATAAGAAAGCTAGAGCATCTGAAAATGGACGCTAAGACGCATGTGTGCTTGATTCTCATTCGATTCCAGGGAGCGCATGCGCATAACGAACGCTCTCTCGAGTGTGCAAGCGAGAGGTTACTATCGTCTGCACCGTACTGTTTGTGCCCCTGTTTTCTTAGCGCTAGCAATATGTCAGTAGGATTACATATACGACTACAGACCTAACATACCTAAAGAATTCTGTTTTTAAAAAAATAGTACAGTAAAAATATTGTCAGCTTAAGGCAGCTACAGACATGTGAAGTTTACCAATTTCCAATTTTCAAATACCAAATATTTCTTATTTGGCAATTATTTCATATAAGTACTGTGTTACTGAAATATTTGTCAAATAAGACACGTTTGCTATTTAGAAATTGGCAAACTTCACCTGTCTGTAGCCGCCTTTAGAAAAATAGTACGCATTTTTTATCAGAAAATTTTATTTCTAAAAGTTTAGTTGAAAAAAAGTTATGATCCAAATAATATTTGATAGGTACACCTATCTCCAAAAAAAGTAGGCAAGGCAACAATTTTCCGTCGATATAATTCCTTAAGTACTGATCCAACTTGTTCGCATAAACAAACAACATTCACACACTATCTAATTTTAGCGTGATAGACTAACCTACAACGAGATATTTTGAAAAAACTACACACAAACAAGTTTTTAAACTTTTCGATGCCATAACTCTCAAAGAATTAAACATAGAGAAAAGCTTCGTAGTGCATATTATATTAGTTCCCTATAACCTATTTTTACCGTGGGACTCACCCGAAAATAGTAGATATTTCGAAAAAGCGCTTTTTTAGTTCTTTTTTCCAAGATTTAGGTATTACGAGAAGCTCTTAAATGTTTGCACATATGGAGAATAAAAAAGCTTAGAATTTTTTTTCTAAACCAAACCATTTGTTGACTGCTGACTGGATTAAGTTTGCAAATATCTTAGATGATTTAAAAGTTTGATAAAATACTGAATACGGGATTAAATTTTTTAAGTTAAATCTGAATATACTTACATAAAGTTAGGTTTTCTAGAACATAAAAAATGGTCCTTTGGCATTTGAAATACTCTTTAAATTGTTGATATGTAAATTTTTTTTTAAATATTAATCAAGAATTCAAGATGTCCAGAAATTATATAATGATTCATGGTTGTAGATTTTAATTTTATTTAGGGTTATAGGAAAGTTAGGGAGAAGGGAGCTCGGAAGGAAGAAAAGGTCAATATCACTAGTAGACCTGTTGAAAGTCATTAAAATTGTGGAATTTTCATAATATGAATATCGAATTTACGATAAAAATAGGTTTTAAACGTATATCTAGATAATAGATTTTCTCCTCCTAAAACTTGATATCTATGTAAACGTGTTGCTAAAAAAATATACAGATACATCTTTCCGTATAGCAAAAATATTCAGACAAATTAAATTACTACTAATTATAAAGAAACTGTCTATATTCAGACATTTATTATTAAAACAGTCACTAATGATTGCAATTATAATACAGAATCGATAAATATTTAACAAAGTAAGAATCTGAACTCAATTAAGAAGATATCTTATGTCCTAACAGAATATTATTAACATTACAAAAATATCAAAATAAAAAATTAATCAATCTATATTTGTGAGTTATTCACCAGATATTTTACTGTGGAAAGGTTCTGCATGTCCTTAAACAAAAAAGGGCCTAAAGAAAATCAGTAAAAATTGCATCGTATATACGAGGGAGGGGTGAAAATTTAAAATTCACTCAAGAACAAAGTACCTTTATTTGGCACCGTAGAAAAAAAATTATTAGAAAAGTTGTTTGTACTTAAAAGTCATCTCCGAATATCAAATTTGGACTCTGTAGATAAAAAATAAACGTCTTTCCTTTTTTTCGGCGCGCCCCCGTAGAACAAATCGCTAGAAGCTATGCAGTGCATACATTCAGTTTTTTAACAGTTCTTGGGTTAATACTTACATAATTTACTTAAATTGGTTTAAATGCGCGAGAACGGGTCGTTTAATAAAATAATAATAATTTTATCAGGAAACTGAAACTGACTTACCTGTAGGTACAGATAAGAGTAATTACTGAAACAATAGATTTAAGTTTTTTAAAAAAGTAAAAATGGCAATAAATTGCTAAAGATATCAAGTAAACTCGCATTTGTTTTACATTAAGTTGTTTTACTTATCCATAAAATAAAATACGGTGTGCACCAAAAAAATTAGATTATTTTTGGCATTATTTTATTAACCGGCGTTTTCGCGCATTTAAACCAATTTAAGTAAATTATGTGTTTAACTGCCCAAGAACAGTCAAAAAACTGAATTTATGTGCTGCATAGCTTCTAGCGATTCGTAATACGGGGGTGGGTCCAAAAAAAGGAAAAATTGTTTTTCTTTGTCTACATAGCCCAAATTTGGTTATTCGGGGATAACTTTTAAGTAAAAACAACTTTTCCTAATAACAATTTTTTCTACGGTGCAAAATAAGGGTATCTACTTTATTCTTGAGTAAATTAGAAATTTTCACCCCTTCCTCGTATACGATGCAATTTTTACTGGTTTTGCTTATGCTCTTTTTTGTTTAAGGGCATGCAGAACCTTTCCACAGTAAAATAAATTTGGTAATTCTAAAGATAAAAAAATTCCCATTTGGTGCACACTTTCTGCAGGTCACTGTAGATAGATATGCGTAATTCCTATCCTAATACTCAAAAATGTTATACGAAAAGTTGCGCAATTTTATAAAGATCGCCCCAATTTCATATAACGCTATAGCTATTTTTCCTGTGTAAAATATTCGATGGTACATTAACATTGCACTTTTGACAATTAGTCCTTCAGCTAGGGGTCAAAAGGTAGGAAGTAAAAGCGGGATGAGACGACGCAGTGTTTTCTGAAGGTTTTTTGGTCGCTGAATCCGAATCCGTGCGTCGTTTTTCAATAAACTGGTGCAAACAAAAGTTATTAACAATTTATTGTTTAAAACGCAATAACTCGAAAACTATATAGATTTTATCGAGCATTTTACCAAAAAAAGTTTCAAACAAAAGTTGTTCAAAATAAAAAGACTCTCCGAAAAGTTCATATGGTATTATGTCATAAAGTCGCACGGACAAAAGTTATTAACAATTTATTGTTTAAATTTTTATATTAACTCGAAAACAAAAAGTATACATTTTATCAAAAAAAATTTCAAACGAAAGTTGTTCAAAATAAAAAGACTCTTCGAAAAGGTAATATGGTATTTTGTCATTAAGTTACTGGGACAAAAGTTATTAACAATTTATTGTTTAAAATGCAATAACTCGAAAAGTGTACATTTTACCAAAAAAAGTTTCAAACAAAAGTTATGCAAAATAAAAAGACTCCTAAAATGTATGCTTTTTGGTTTGTTCCGTTTTAAACAATAAATTGTTAATAACATTTGTTCGAGCGACTTTATGACAAAATACCATATGACCTTTTCGGAGAGTCTTTTTATTTTGCACAACTTTTGTTTGAAACTTTTTTTGGTAAAATGTATACTTTTCGAGTTATTGCATTTTAAACATTTAAACAATAAATTGTTAATAACTTTTGTCCGTGCGACTTTATGACAAAATATCATATGGCCTTTTCGGAGAGTCTTTTTATTTTGAACAACTTTTGTTTGAAACTTTTTTTGGTAAAATGCTCGGTAAAATCTATACTTTTCGAGTTATTGCGTTTTAAACAATAAATTGTTAATAACTTTTGTTTGCACCACTTTATTGAAAAACGACGCACGGATTCGGATTCAGCGACCAAAAAACCTTCAGAAAACACTGCGTCGTCTCATCCCACTTTTACTTCCTACCTTTTGACCCCTAGCTGAAGGACTAAATAGGTAGGGTAATGATTCAATGTTCATAAATATTCATTTGTGGTTACAGTAAGTAAAACTTCCCCATTGGAAATGTAATGTAATGTCCCCGACTAATGTTTTATGATGACTGTCATGCCCATAAGTGTTGTTCTCAAGGAAAATTACAATTTCGAATATTGAGAAGTTGATGTAACATTATTTTTAACCTTCATTGCATGGTGGAATTGTCTGAAAATATTAAGAAGATTCAATTGTTGTGAAGAAACAAAAAAATAAATTCCACAATGAGTTTTTCCTTAATAGAACTTTACTGAGTATCTAGTAATGCTGCAAAATTAACAATCTTTTTTTTTATTAACGTGGATGTATAGGTATCCAGAAAAATGAAAGTTCCTATTACTAATCGTATAAATCTCAATCTAATCAATTATTTTAAGTATCTAATGTAAGTACCTATTTATTTAATGAAGTATTTTTGTGAATAACAGTCTATTACCCTCTAAGCACATTTCTCTTTGAAATATAATACAATAAATAACTAGTATTTATTTTTGGTCTCTCCAATTTACAGAATTGTTTGTTATAAATGTAAATTTGATTTCGTAGAACATCAAAAGTACTGCGTGGGCTTATTCAAGGTTTGTTCGGCTATTGTTAAAATGAATAATATAAATACTGCTACAAGAGCATTTTATATTATACTTTTTTTCCTTTGAATGGATAATATTATTTGTATGCTGCAGGTAGGTGCAGCTTCTGATAAGCTAGATTTCAGATACCTAATCACAATGCATAAAACTATTACGATCTCGTAAAATGCATTTCTACACTTTATTTCTGCGTATAAAATTATGAACAAAATAAAGTCAAAGCAAACCTTGTATTATTTATACTTTCAGAGACATAGCACCCGCAACATTCATGAAAAACCTGAGGAAAAGCACTTATTCTCCATAGGGAGTAAAATAAGCCATTTTTCCCTAGGGAGAAATAGAGTTTTTAGAGTGACAACAATTAGCAAATATAGATTCAAATTTCACGAAATAAAAATGCTCTTTTCGAGCACTACACTAATGTAACCCAGTTTATCAACAACAATAAGACAGATTTAAATCCCCAACTCCATCGGCATCAAACTTGTGTCCAGATTGTGTTTAAATTAATACAAAATCCTTCTGAAACTATGCAACGGAGAAGACAATTGAACTCGAAGTCAAGGCCAACTGGGTACTGCGATGTCGAGACTAACATAGCCCGTCGAAGGCCTGTTTTCTGTTCTTAGTTTTACTCAGACAAAAATGTTTCTATTTCCACTAGTTTAATGCTTTTACTTTATTGTGACATCAGATAACAAAGTCATGGAGTTTACCTTAACTACATTAACACACTTTTTCAGTACATTCTCCAATAACCACCAGAGGCTTGTTGGTTGTATTGATGCAAATGGAGACAAGATAATTGGTGCACGTTTGAATTATTTAGAAGCAAATGTTACGAGAAAAAAAATGTTGATATTTCAATTGAACTTTTAACGCAATGCACGAGGTGTTTACCTTAAATAGGCACTTGAGTAAGAAATGCGCCGACAATATTTGTATGAAATATGAAAATTAGCCCAGCGTATACTTCTGTTAAAGTTTTTTATGTCAGGGTTATATTTTATTATAACTTTTTCAAAGTTTTATTTTATTTCAAAGCAGCTCTAAAACAAAACTGTTATGCAAATTTATAAGATTACTATAATAAAAGGAAATGTAAGTATAAGTAATAGATAAAAAAAGTTAGCTATACTATAGTAAAACCACTTTTTTTAATATCTAGCCGGCAAATCATCCATTTTATTTTATTTCTCGATGATTCGTCAGAACTCTCAATCACACAGCTTGAATTGCGATTCAAAACATTCCATCAGTTCGAAGTTAGCTTACTTAATCTCCTTTATATTGTGATTGGATCAATTTATCCTATTAGGTTTGTTGTTCAAGAGAAAAAAGAACTGAGCTGCGAGTAGAAGTTGTAACATTATTAATTACGAACGTGGTTTACTTAAAGCGAGGAACATGTTTGATTTGTGTTTAATATTGAATTGCTGAAATAACACTATGTAGTCGAAAGTAGTTTTAGCAAGAATCATTCACAAATCGGACAACTTCTTAATCTGCTAATAGCTGTTTTCCTCTTTCAAGTCAATCTTAGTAATTCATTGGCTAATTGAAGGTCAATTTTGAACCTCATCAAACACAACTTGAGATCTTTTCAGTTAATTTGTTAGAGGGAAGCAGCTAATGAAAACGGTAATTTATTAAAATGAAAACTGTTTAATCCCTAAGGGAACGAACTTTTTTTTATTGCCAGGGTCATGTTTTATTTTTCTTTCGCACGGTTTTTTCACCCAATTCCCAGGCTGAAAATCTTTAATGAAACGGAAATTAGTCATCGTGTATCTGCGTGCAAAGTAAAATTTTCAAAGGTATTTTTTACAATAGAAAGTAAATATGGTTTACATTGTTTATTCAATAAGCAAGTCACTTTCCCATTACGTGAATAAATGCATTTTCTTGGCAAATGCATAGAGAATAATGAGAAATTTGCCAATTACATGGAGACGAATTCGAATTTCACAAGTGCCAACAGCCACAGGACATTTCACTTAAAACCATTATAACTTAAATGGATTTCTCTAATTATTCAGCAATTCCTGGTATAAAGAGCGAGTCAACGGGATTTTTCGGAAGTATTTCATCTTTGGGTTTTGTAATTAAACTAACACAATTTTATCTTTGTTACTGATGGAATGAAATCTTTTTGGATAATGTGATTTCATTTGTCAATTGGATAATAAAACAGCTTTTTAGTATGAATGAAGTAAAAAGACATTGTGAGAGTTATTAAACTTATACGAGAGCTGATTTCATCGAGATATTTATGATAATCTTTGATTCGTTTTCGTACAATATTAAATCAGTTGTATTTCTTAGAATTTACAATAACTTTAAATTGGTCGTGCCCTTTGGTATTATTTAATCGCCCTGTATTTACCAAACAAAATCTACATCTTCAACGTTATATCTATAAATATACAGTTAAGTACGCCAAAGTTACAAACGTAATCAAACTTCTTTGTGTGTGAATAATTTTACCACGTTTGTTGAATTTGTTGCCATATTTTGCATCTGCTTCAAACCAATACAAAACCACAACGCATAATGTAACCTAAACAAGCATTGAAATTTCTTTACTTGAAGGATACATAATGCAGATTAAATAAAAAAGGGAAATTGTCTTTCTGTAATATAAATATTTATTATATTTTTGTACGCGTTGTGGGAAGAACAATCGAAAAAAGCTGGGTATTGTTGCAGGAAATAAATTTATATTAAAGTCAAGATTCACTACTTGTGACTGTGGATTCAGATTTTATATTTATAGTACCTACAGGTAAGAATGAAATAAAATAAATTGTTGATATGAATAATATGGAAGTTAATTTTTTTTTCAGATTTATTCACTTTAATTGTTTCTGTAACATAATTTTAGCTACACAACTATTAATTTGTAAAAAACATATTTTTGTCCCTCACAGTATTTTACGTATATTTAATATTTTTATGCTAAATTGAGATTTGCTATGAGAATTTTGTAAGGCTGATGATTTATACCTAAAACATGTACAGTTTCACAGGGTGGGCAAAATTCGATGTTTTCATAGGGTAACTTTTAAACCATAAGAGATATTAAAAATCTGACCGTGCATCGTCGAGCTCTTTTTTTGACAAACCCTCGATGGCGAAGTCAAAATCTGGCGATCGACGTTTGTTTTCGAGTTATGGACGAAAATTCGATATTTTGAGATTTCGATTTATGTGTATATTTCGGTTGTTTGTGAATTTAGACAAATGGCGTTTGCACGTTCTTAGGGCACTTCTTTGAAGAGAATGCAATGGCGTTAACAGATTTTGAAAATGTTTTTTAATTTTTAGGTTATGGCAAGGTTTTATTTTTTTATATGGAAGTCATGGTGGGCTGTGACTTTGTTGAAAAGAGGATTTTTTTCTCTTTTCAAATATGTATAATATGTAGGGTCTATTCCTTTAATTTCTTCTTGAAAAATCAAAAAATCTAAATTTTTGGAATTTTCTTAAATTTACGGATCTAACACCATGTATAATGTCATTTTTGACATTATTTCTAATCGCAGACTAATGACTCTGGTACCCAAATTCTTAGAAAAAAGCTCGAACATTCGCCAAGATTTTTTAAATTGGTCTTAAGGGTCTAAAGGGTCTTAATTAAAAATCAAAATTCTACACAAATCGGCCACTTTTAACTTTTTCAAAAAATATGTAAATAAAAATAATCTTAAAAAATGACATTGAATGCCAGAAATATCTGGCTAGTTAAATATGTAGATAACAAACATATTATACAAAATTAAGTTTGAAAAAACAAAAATTTTAATAATATAAATTAATCCATAATCCATCAATTTACTTTCGCATAATGATGATGATATGTTGAAATGATGCAGCATGTTTCGCTGCAAATTTTTTCTAAAAAATGTGTAATAATTATAAACCAGCTGAATTAATTGATCTTTAAAAGAAAATTCTGCGGCTGCCATCTGGTTAGAAGCGAAGGAAAAATGCAATTTCAAATTATTCGCGACATATTTATTATGTATGTATATCATCGTTTTATAATTTATTATAATAAATTGTAAAATTGTAAATGTACGACTAATATAATTAGTTGTCTAGTCATAAATCGAAAACACGTCTTATGTATTTTTAAACTATTTTGGTTTGTTACTAACAGAAAATCTTCCTTAGAAAGTTGAAAAATTGTTTGGAATTTAAGCTGGCTTGGTTACGTAATTTTTTCTGTAAAAGAATTTTTGTTTGTATTTCTTAGTTTTTATTACCTACACATTCCATTTTAATAATTTCTATAAAATTGTATTGTTTTGAGGTATGTACCTACATGAATTATACTTCCTAGTGATAGTTATGATGTTTTTTAAATAACAGCCAATTTCTACAATTAACTTAAATGACAAAGTTTCTGTTAGAATCCATGTCGAGGAAGGAAGAATATTTTTATAGTATTTTTATTTATATCCAGATTTTTTCTGATTTTTTATAGGTATAGTATAACCATCGAACTATCATAACAACGATACATCGAAAGTATATAATTTAATAAGTAGGGGAAAGTTACGATATTTTATTTATATTTGTTTTATGATGGAGACGTGATGACATAAAAGAGTGTCGTGTCTTCCTTATTCACTTCAGAAATCATTTTTGATGTTTGTGATTTTATATCCTTCATATTATTTCGATTTTCTTGATTATACACTTTTAGTTGTATAATTATTATATTTATTCTTAATTATTATTATCCTGTTTTGTTATTTAAATATTAAATAGTTAGAAATCTTTATACAGGGTGAGTCGGAATAAGTGGGACATGCTTTACCTGTAAATACTAGGCCTAAAACTAAGACGATTGACGCAAAAAGTTGTTATATTAAAATGCATAACTAAAAAGTTATATAGGCGTTTGAGTTTAAGAAAAACAAATAATTTTTGCTAATAACTTCTAAACTAATTGAATGAGAAGAACCAATTCTTTGTAGTTGCTAATGAATACCTAAGACCTTTAATTTGTGAAAATTTTATTGAAATCAAACTTTAAGAAGACGGTTTTTTAAAATAAGTAAAGTGTTTAACCTTTTGGAACTTTTTTGTCCTTAAAATATTAATTATAAAAAACATTTCATTTAATAGGCAATTTAATTTGCAAACTTTTTGATCTCTTGTAAAGTTTTGATTAAACGCACCGTTAAGTTTTAAAAAATTAAAAACTAACAGCATGTTTTTACTAAGTTTCAAAAAAACAGTATCAAGTATGCTAATATTTAAAAGTTATTGACGGAGAACGGACTTCCAGCACATACTGCACGTCCTGTGCGACATTGGCTATCTGTCACCTATCCTCAACGATGAATTGGTAGAGGCCCTGATGCTCCTGTTGCTTGGTCTCCTCGTTCTCCTGACCTAAACGCAATTGATTTCCGTTCTTCGGGATATTTAAAATCAAAAGTGTTGGCGTGTTGAACGATTCTCCTTCTAAGCTCTTGAAGTGAAGGAATAGGTGTTGCATACACTTATATTACTACTGTACTTGTATTACACACAACATACAAAAATGCATAATGTATAAGCAATTATTAGTATTTATTTATAGCGCTTTTTTTATGCCAAGCTATGATAACGTTTACAGAATAGATGATAATAAATTTCGGAAGAAACGTGCTAAAATATGGTTCTTAATATGACTCAAAACCCAGTTATAGAAACGCTTAAATATTGGAGTGCTTAATGAATCAGGACATATTTCTTAATTTAAGTTTGGATATTTGATAAAGGAGGTTTAATTCTTTAGGGGAAAAACCCCTACAATATTACACGTTTTCCAAAAGTGTTGAGAAGTTGATTTATGACTAAAATTTTCAACACATTTTAAATACTTAAATAATCTTTTGATGGGAACCAACGGTCCTAAAATTAGTATGTCTACTTATCGACATTTTTTGAAATTTTATAATAAGAAACTAGGGCCAGTCGTTTACAATTTATTTGATACATTATTCTCTAGTTACTTATGAATAGAGATGAAAAATTTGCTGTAAATGCGTTTTATATTTTTTATATTTCGAAAATTATCGATTTCTAATTCTAGAAGTTTGACAGATCAAAACTGACTCACCTTGCATGACTAAAACCTAAAACCTTGCAATCTATATTTGTAATAAATTCAAAAACTTTCCTTACATTCAACAAGTTAACAATAAAAAAGTAATTATTATAGTTACATTCCTTGAAGGATCAACTACTATGTACTTCTACTGTTGCCTTATGGTTTCAATCCGATTATCTTCTAATAAATTTGCTTAACCACGTGCAAGTAGAAAAATTGTCACATAGGTGATAGTCTAAAGACCGTAGAGTCGAGACAATATTCAAACAATCAATAGTACCATAACAGATGGTACCTGTATATGTGTAGTTGGGTCAGTCGCGATTGTAACCTAACCTAGTTAGATGATGTCAATGAGTAACGAACATTCCTCTTGCAAGTTAGCCCGCGGATTACCCAGGTAAAAGTTCGGTGACCGGCTGGCCGCGGTTATGTGTAGATGCTGGGCGATGGTGATGGCGAGGTAAATAACTGTACCGTAACTTCAGTCTTTCCCGCCCATATATTACCTACTACAAGTATCTGTGTAAATGATATTTCAGATGTCAACATTTAAAATATTGTAGGATTATAATTTACAATTACCGCCGAAATTCGGAATGTCGCAGGTAAAATAGGAAAGAGGAAGAAGGGAAGACAAGTATGAATAAAAATCTCTTAAAAAATTTTTGGGTTGTTAGCCATCACCCATTATTTACGCCCTATAATATATATCAGAAGTGGGATACTTGAAACAACTTAAATTAGTGATTATTTTTTGGATCTATGCTACTAGTCACTCATGATATAGGATACACGTTTACAAACAAACTGCAACAAACTGCGAATGTACCGCAAATTAGATAACCTAAATATAGCACAATTTCAAGCGTTTAGCGACATGCAATATACGGTTAAGTAAAGTTTAAAATTTAAAATTGGCATGATTAGTTGAGTGGATTTATTGACCTAAATTAACTTATTATTATTAAAATAAACTTATTATTAAAAAATTAAATACTTTATCAATACACAAACACAAAAACTACTGCGAAAAGAGTTTATTTTTATTATTAAATAACATTTACTGTGTCACCCAAAATAATAAATTATAAACAATAATTTGCAAACTATTTTATTACACATTAGCACATTGTAATAAAAACTAGTGTTTGCATAATGCAAGCTAATGTAACATTGATGAAAAATGCATTCCACAATATATTACGTAACTAAATCAATAACATAGCAAAGCCAAGACACACGCAACATACTGTATAAATTATTACTATAAAGCGTATGTATAGAGAAAAAACTAGCCAGGGTTAAGCGTTAAGCCTTGAGGTTGCAAAATAATATAAGTAATGGCGTAGGACGAATACATCATTACCAAAAACGACGGGGACAACAGACATAATTAGAATAATTAAACGATCAAACTAACGTATGATATGAAGTTTGATCGTAATCATATGAAGCGCTTCGGGATTTGCTCCGATTAGATCACTATAATTATACCGTATGATAACAACTATGTAGTACCGGCATTCGTTGCTAGATGGTGTACAAGAACGAAGAATAAAGAAATTCTTTCATTATCATCCGTTCTATTTACCTTGTCTTAACTTCTGATTACTTTTAAACATATATGTAAATATAATAAGAATTTAATCGAAATGTACGTGAAATGATATGTAATTTAGTTAATGAATAACTAAATGAGCTGTAGAATTTGTTCTAAGAAATATACGTCAGATGTTTATGCGGTGTGAGTATTTAAAATAAAATTATATACTTCGGTACCTGCTTATAAATACATCATTTTAAAATAAGTTTGAATTAATGTGTCAAGCTTAATAAGGTATAATAAAACTTTCATGCATGGCTCGTAATTATTGTTAGGTTCAAACTTATATTCATCTACAACATTTCATTTAAATTTTGATGTGTATTACAAATATGGAAAAGGCTCCTAGAAACTTATCTCCTAATTCATAAAAAACTTAAAACGGATTTTAACTAAAATATAATGCATCTTGTAACAAACTGTTACTAGAATAGAAAATAACCTGAAAAGTAAAAATGGTAAACTTGATATGAAGCTTAAATCTTATCGAGGTACTGTTACAAAAATTATAAAAGCTATAAAAGTAATTTTTTCTATAGCAAATGTTAAAGTGTGCTTTTATCAACTCAAAATAGTAGATAAAGTCGCACTTTAACCGCAAGGGTAGATAAAGTACTTTGATTTTTTGAAATGAATGAATTAAAACGTATTCCTCTTGATTTTGACACCATAGTGATGACTCATAATATTCACTGACATTTTAAATTGTGCTTAATAATAATTAAATTTGCGAGTTAATTTGTAATTAGTTTTTCTTTATAATTGGTTTTGCTTTAACATTTGCTATAGAAAATTTTTTTGTATTATATACCAAGATAACATTTCATTATCTTCTCGAGCTTATTAGCGTCTCGGCTGATGGCTCGGCGCTAAAATCGCCTTCGAAGATAAAGTACAATGTTATCGTCTTGTATAATAAATAACAAATTTTCTCTCTCTCAGCAGTGTATTTAACTATACAGCCTAAAAATGAGCCTTTTATGTATACGAGCCCTAACAACTAAATGTTCGGACAAAAGTAAATTTGATGGTCTTTTTCCCATACGCACAAAAGTTATCTAAATTAACTTCCATAATATTGATGATTTTTTTTGTTATAATGCCAACAGTTTATGCCAACATTTATCGGAGCTTCAAAGTTGCACATTTAAAAATTATAGAATTTTCTAGTAACTGTTTTAAAAAATCACAGTTTTGAAACCGCTGGTTGGATTTGTGTCAAAAAACCTTTAAATCAAAGCTCAATAATCGTATTACATATATTCAAAAAATCCTGAAATTTAATATGAATTTTTTTGAATTTTTTCCGAGTTCCACAGTTCACTTTTCAAAAAACGTGTTTTTTCAGGGTGCTACCTACATTTAAATAATCACAGTTTTGGAACCGCTGGTTGGATTTCGGTAAAATTTACTTTATTGCAAAGCTGGATGTTGGTTTTATGTACAAAAAAATCCCTAAGTCTCTATTTAGTGATTTTAGGCAATTTTCGTAGTTTTAAAATTGCACTTGAAAAATGTGACGTCATTTTCTAACGACTGTTTTTAAAAAATCACAGTTTTGGAACTCGGTGAAAACGACATAAAGGTGCTTTCTGGTCATCCAGTCCGGACTTAAATGTTATTGATACTTTTTGGCATAAAAGTAAACGTATTCTACGCAATAATCCACCAAGAACCATTGGGGACTTAAAGACCAAAATAGAAGAAATTTGGGACAGTTTCACGCCAAAATTGTACCAAAATTTGATAAATACACTGCCTGCTAGAATACAGGCAGCAATTAAAGCAAAAGGAGACGTAACCTCTTATTAATGGTCCTAAATTAAAAATTATCCCAAAATTTAGTTGTAAATCCATTTTGTAAAATTTGATAATTATTAAGGTTAAAATATTGTTAACTCCAATAAATAATTTTCTTCCATGCATAGTATTGTTCTCCTTTCATACTTCAAAAATTTACTTTTGTCCGAACATTTAGTTGTTAGGGCTTGTAGTAGTATGGTTGTTGTTTTGTAATAATTGTTGATTACATTTTAATCAACATTTTATAAATCATCGAAATATTTAGTGTACCTATTCTTATATTTATAATGAATTTATAAAAAATCTTTGAAGCACTTTTAATCTGATATTTAATGATTTATCTTGGTCTATTAATTCG
This sequence comes from Pediacus dermestoides, assembly GCA_963942485.1. NCBI lineage: Eukaryota > Metazoa > Arthropoda > Insecta > Coleoptera > Cucujidae > Pediacus > Pediacus dermestoides. The sequence goes on from OZ012625.1 coordinate 10,876,046, forward strand.
ACGCTTTGGAAATCGTCAGGTCAAAAGTTTCATATCTGTAAAATTATTCGTGCAAATTATTAAATTATCAATAGTTTAATGAATGATCTTTTAAGTATTGGGCGCGTTTTAGATTCTATCAGTATTTTTGAAAGGATCACGAGTCACGAATGCGCATTATAGGAAATTAGGAAATTCGAATATACAATAATATAAATCTATCTGTATTTAAATAAATGGTATAATATTTAAAGTATTTTTAAAATTTCCTTGATGATCAGTTTTCTATCCTATCACACTCATATCGAGAGCACATTTCATAATATGGCCATCATCTGAAAATGAAAATCCGCATTACATGTAATAGAAAACCGTATACAATTTCCAGCCTCTTCGTTTAACACATACTTTAATGGTGCTGTAAATTGAACAAATTTAGTTCTTAGTTATACATTTTATGAAAATAGTTCAAAATATATGCTCCTACATAATTTCAACTTTCTTGTGAATCAAAAATAGAAATCGAGGATTTAAATCATAAGGTTTTGGCACAAGTTCTATATAGAAATAAATTTCCATAGTTGATCAGCAACGGCCTTGATTATAATAAATCAAGGCATTTTATTAGTGAAACTGATTAAGCACTTGTTGTCTTCTAATATAAGTATGATTAACTTTTGCAGCATTTTTATGAACTGATATTTTTTCTAAAATTATACTTAGGGGAGATTAAGGTTTTTATTTCTTATTCTTTTTAAAATGCATTGTTTTTGTACAGTTAATAATACTAAAGCTCGTACTAAAGGCTTGCTGGATCGGATGATCTCTCGCAGGAAATCTCTAAGTACACCTTTGTATAATGTATGAATGAGAACTACTATCACATTTTCCAGGTTAAAAAACATCTAAAATGCCCATAGTCTAAGGAGGTTAGGAAGGTAACTTTCAATTTGAGAAAAAATGGAACAAAAATATAATATCTAAAATTAAAATAAATTAAAAGATTAAGAAGGAAGTTAAAAAAAAACAAAAATATTTTAATCACATTCTACATGCATACAAAACCACTCAAGTAATTTGCCTATTTAGTTATTAACGTAATCACGTGCAACAGTCAGTAGTTATTGCTGACTGTTAAAATATTTTTATAATAATACCTACATGTCTACTTAATGTGCTTTCATATTCGTTACTTGCCCCAAAAACATAAATTGACCATATCGTTCGCCGTATTGTATGTTAATGAATGTAGGAACAAACTTTTGTTGGCACATTTTTCACATGAGATAAAATGAAAGTTTTCCTGTTTGTATTCAGCATCAATTAATTTAATAATTGCAAGAACAGTTAACATGTCATTTCTGATATAAACCAACAAAGCCATTGTCGATGTTGTTCAGCAGTTCTCTTAGCTAATGAGCTAAATCTAAATTTGATGTGTGTGTCTGTGAAAGTAATTTACGAGGTATTAGTTAAATAGTTTGGAAATTTGTTTGCTTACGTTTGAAGCACACATATTACAATCGGTTTTATCTCAAAGTTGATGCAGCATTAGTTAACTAGTTTGTTATAATTATAGTTATTTCTACTCTAGCCACTTTTTTTACAACTTTCATATAATTATGCATCACCAGACATTGTCGAAGATCAGAGTATGTTAATGTCGCAATAACACGGTTTACGACGAAGTCAACCACAACTAAGCTTACATACATGATATTTTTCTCAAGATGTTTGTCTTTGGCTCAGGGTTTCTTAGGTTTACGTTGTTTATGTTGATCTAGTTAATAATTTCATGAAGTGGAGAGGAATATATTTATAGGAATATTCTGGGGATTTTCACTATATCCGAACTCGAATTGGAGTAACTATAAACTAGATTTTTGTTGTTAACAATAATATGTATTATAGGCCAGTCATTCAAGCAAAAAAGGTAAACAAAATTCCAAAAGTTCTAAATTTGCAACCCGTTCGGATGACCGGAACATTCTCAAAAATTGAAGAAACAACAATTTGCAATAGCTTTTTGTACAAAATTGCAAAAGTTATGCAAACTTGGACAAAATGTTAAGTGGCTTATTATAAATCTTCCTTTGAGTTTGCAACCTTTTTTGCTAAACGGAACCTCGATTTTTATTAAATAATTAGCAAATTTTGTTGTAATTTTTCGTACAAAATTCCAAAAGTTATGCAAACTTTATTTAATACTTATAATACAGTCCTGAACCCACATGCCAATTTGCATAAATTTTTGAGGAATGGAAATATTTTTTAAATTTCTTTATTACTCGGGGCGGTGAATTTTTTAACAAAGGGGGGTCAACAAAATGCAAAAAATTTCGAACATGGTTGCAAATGTTCGTTACACAGGTACAGACTGTACTTTGAATTTGCAACCTTTTCATACCTCCGGAACTTTGTTAAATTGATAACATCTTGTAAATAATTCCATTTCGCATATCCAAAATATTGCAAAAGAGTTGCAAATCTCAAATTATATTTGTCTATATTATTATTGAAAGTACTTTTCAATTTGCAACCTCACAGCAAGTCCGGAAAATATTTTTTTCTGATTTTTATTTACACTAGGTTACGTAACGAGTAAGCGAGTGAGAGTGAGAGAGCAAGGCGTAAATAAAAATCAGGAAAAATATTTTCCGGACTTGCTATGACGTTGAAAATGGAAAAGTGCTTTCAATAATATTATAGACAAATACAATTTGAGATTTGCAACTCGTTTGCCAACTTTTGGATATGCGAAATTGGAATTATATACATGGTTTTATCAATTTAACAAAGTTCCGGAGGTATGAAAAGGTTGCAAATTCGAAGTACTGTCTAACGAACATTTGCAACCATGTTCGAAAACTTTTGCATTTTGTTGACTACCTTTTGTTAAAAAATTCAACGCCCCGATTAATAAAAAAATAAAAAAAAATATTTCCCTTCCTCAAAAATTTATGCAAATTGGCATGTGGGCTCAGGACTGTATTATAAGTATTACTTAAAGTTTGCATAACTTTTGGAATTTTGTACGAAAAATTACAACAAAATTTGCTAATTATTTAATAAAAATCGATGTTCCGTTTAGCAAAAAAGGTTGCAAACTCAAAGGAAGATTTGTAATAAGCCACTTAAATTTGTCCAAGTTTGCAGAACTTTTTCAATTTTGTACAAAAAGCTATTGCAAATTGTTGTTTTTTCAATTTTTGACAATCCGAACGGGTTGCAAATTTAAATTTAATATTATTTTAGCGTTTACAAACTTGTGTCCAAGTTTCAAAACTTTTGTATTTTTGGGCAAAATGGACTTTGATATGCTTGAATGACTGGCCTATTAATAATCCTAAGAATGTCGATTAGAATGAGCTGTTTGAACTGAGTGTAAGATGGAGAATTAGGTACACGAAGAAACCAGTTTCAATATAAGAATAATAATAATTAATCATTCAATCTCCATTTGTATCTTTATCAAAGTCATAAGAAAGTTACAATTTATCAAATACAAGAACAAGCGTATGCACATAATTAGATTTATCAAGTAATTTGTATTATTTAGAGTCTGAGAGTAGCTAATAAATTATAAAGTATTCATTTCTAAATGTTTAGGAGACATATTATAAGGTTTCTTTTTCTGCAACCCCTAGCTCTTTCCTCAAATGCAACCCTATGATTCTGCAAGTAAAGGCATGGAAATTACGAAATGTTACGAGTGTTTTCTATAAAAGATCAATTCTATAAGATATGGTTTTTTATAACCGCAAGAAATTTAGTTATGCTTTCTTCTGAACACAGTTTTTTCAAAGAATATTCCTCATCATCTCTACCGTCATTGTGATTCGTGGAAGTCCTTCAACATTTTTCTTTCTATGTTTCGAAACAGCTTTATGATATTTGATGAATTCAAAATTTATAAATAAATATTATCCAACTTCTTCGTTATATGTTGTAAATGTACACATATAATTATTTTCCGTCTTTTGGAATGTTGCGTTGAAATTTATCGCATATATTATAGGCAATACAATACAAATTCCTTTTTTAAGGTTTATTAATTCATCGACAAGTTGGAACAGGTTTTTAATCTGGGAACCGTTAGGAATTATTAACATTTCATGTCGTCGGGTTTTTGTTTACAAAATACCCAGGGTATGCTAAAAATCATGAGATGGGAATTCTTGGTAAAACTATTTTCAGTGGGTTCACTATTAAAAATTTTTTCTAGCTTCGTTTACAAAACATCAATATTTTTGCAACCAAGTTCAAAATTTATAAAAAATCTTTCTATTTCAAAATTGATATTTCCTTTTGCATGCCTCAAGATCTAATTTTAGAATATTTTTTTTCAAAAATTTAAGGACTTGCTAGAACATTGTTACTATTTCTAATGAGATTCCAGTATGATTATAATTTAAGGATCGAAAATATTTGGAATTTTAAATTCCAAGTGAAACGTGATTCAAGCAATTTTTTATACAATCGAGTTTGCAAATTAATGACAACGGATTTTTTATACCAAAATAGTCGTCTACTTATATAGAAATTTTTTTAGAATACGAGCCCTAACAACTAAATGTTCGGACAAAAGTAAATTTTTGAAGTATGAAAGGAGAATTGGAAATTTTACGCAAATAATTAGTAAACACCTAACAATACAATAAGATAAAGCCTTAATAACAATATTATGCATGGAAGAAAATTATTTATTGGATTTAACAATATTTTAACCTTAATAATTAGCAAACTTTACAAAATGAATTTGCAACTAAATGTTGGGATAATTTTTAATTTAGGACCATTAATAAGAGGTTACGTCTCTTTTTGCTTTAATAGCTGCCTGTATTCTAGCAGGCATTGTATTTATTAAATTTTGGTACAATTCTGGCATGAAACTGTCCCAAATTTCTTCTATTTTGGTCTTTAAGTCCCCAATGGTTCTTGGTGGATTATTGCGTAGAATACGTTTAATTTTATGCCAAAGAGTTTCAATGACATTTAAGTCCGGACTGGATGAGGGCAATGAAAGCACCTTTATGTCGTTTTCCCCAAGTTCCAAAACTGTGATTTTTTTAAAAACAGTCGTTAGAAAATTACGTCACATTTTTCAAATGCAATTTTAAAGCTTCGAAATATGCCTAAAATCACCAAATAAAGACTTGGGGATTTTTTTGTACATAAAACCAACATCCAGCTTATCAATAAAGTAAATTTTACCAAAATCCAACCAGTGGTCCAAAAACTGTTTTAATGTAGGTAGCACCCTCAAAAAACACGTTATTTGAAAAGTGAACTATGGAACTCGAAAAAAATGCAAAAAAAAATCATATTAATATCGTACGATTATTGAGCTTTGATTTAAATGTTTTTTGACACAAATCCAACCAGCGGTTTCAAAACTGTGATTCTTTAAAACAGTTATTAGAAAATTTTATCATTTTTAAAGGTGCAACTTTGAAGCTCCGATAAATGCCTAAAATCACCAAATAAAAAGCTTGTGTAACTTTTTTGTAAAGAAAACCAACATCCAGCTTTGCAATAAAGCAAATTTCATCAAAATCCGACTACTAGATCCAACGTTTTGAAAATAATAATTCTTTGTTTCTACAATTTTCCCATCCTGCTGGGTTAAAGTGCCACAGTTTTGGAACTGAAGAGCGGATTTTTACGAAATTTACGTTTTTATATAACTAAATGTTGGCATTATAATATAAAAAACTATCAATATTATGGAAGTTAATTTAGATGACTTTTGCGCGTAGGAAAAAAGACAATCAAATTTACTTTTGTCCGAACATTTAGTTGTTAGGGCTCGTAATTTGTTTTTTGCGCGACTTTAGTTTAAAAATTCAGTTTTTAAAAATGGATAAACTTGGAACTGAATCCTAGATATTTGCTGCTACAATTTGCTATTATAACTTATAAGAATCCCGTATTTCCTGCATGAAATTGTCAAATTTTGTTAATAATTTTTTTATCGAATCGGATCTTTTTCTCAGGTTCAGTCAAGCCAACTTGAAAAGAATAGTAAGTACTAAAACCAAACCCTCATACAAGAATGACTCATCTATTTCTTGAACTTAACGACAAAAAGCCTTTGATTTATGTCTCATAAATAGTATAATCATACAACTACCATTTAATCTGCCTACGAGATATTCCTTATTCCACTTTTAATGAATGTACAACTTTATAAAATGCTAAACTACTGCAGTGTGTCTGTTTTATTCATAGCTCAGGTACGCCCAAGAGTTGTAAATCATTTTTATCTCAACCGCGTTTTAATAAATTTGCGTCAGGTTTCCTCAAACTGCAAAAGTAATTCTTCTAGGTATTAAGCTACACTCACTTTTATGTAAAATTCTTCCATAACCGTAACAAGACTCTCACACAACTTTACGATTTCGACAAGTTGAGCATTTATTTTTGTGTACTTTCAGAAAATGAACTAATTTATTAATAATTAACAAGATTTAAAATTATTAGACCATTGTAGAGAGTGCAAACTAATAAACGGTTATTAAAAAAAGAATTTCGTGTGAACGTCATTAGTAATTAAAAAAATCAAGAAACTGTTTAAGTAAAACACAAAAAGTTTTCTATTTCATGTGACCATCAGGTGTTTTATTCTCTTTGTACAATGCTATGGCTGATGATTAAAACTTGTAATGTTATTTAGTCCGGCAGGCAACAATTATTACTGTTAATTTCTCAATAATTACCCCACAAAAACTCATCAACTCTGTTAGGAATGTGAAATTTCTAGTAAAATATTTTTGTGCGTAGCATAAAAATCACATAATGGTGCTTGGAGTGACATCCATATCGTTCAAATTTGATGTCCAAAAATTCGTATTCATCTATACTCGTAGTCCATTTAATTGTAAAAAATTATTAAACCGTAACCGGTTTTTGTGATTAAACAAATAGGCATAAAATACCACAATGTTACATTGGTTGGTATTTTAGTGACTGGTGGTTTTATTTGTTGGTATCTAACTGTTCTAATACTGAAAAATAAATTTTTGGACGAGTGTTTTTCTGGTGATCTAAAATATGAAATGTCGACCTGAGCAATAAATATGGCGTTTTAGATTAAGGACGAACTTGTTTATTATGTTTACAATAATTGCTTAGCCTCGAGCCAAGACGTGTTTCTCGTGTTTTTCTTGCTTTTAAGCTTTATATGATTGGAATCGTCGAGGTGTAGCAAATTTTGCCCCTGGCTATCTGTCAATTGGATGATCTAACAATGGAATTTGTCTAGGACACCGACAGGAATATCTTCAAAGTTGATGTTAATGAGTATTTAAATGATGGGAAGAAAATGCATATTTCTTGTCTCCTATACAGTCCATGTTGATGAGGAAACGGGTTTGTGACACTTACACAATAGGACATTTTGAATCGATTAAACTACAATAATTTAATTGCAAAATTTGCGAATTCGTTCAGAGCATATTATTCTAGTAATCTCGAGACACTCTGCTAAATTATCATAGATGATAAAGTCAGAAAATTAGAATGTTCTTTATAGTTCTTCTGGGGGGCTAAAACTAGAAATTTTGGTACCAGTTTCTTTCATAATGAGTTCGGAAATCCTAAAATTAAAGATCAATAACCTGTAAGAAGTAATTGAAAAATGATACTTCTTAAACAGACTTTTCTAAACAATAAAGCGTACCGGAAAAATTCAAATCCAAATATGACAGATAATTTCAGTAATAATAAAAATTTAACTTGAGTATAATTTATTACTTAGAGTTCAGTTGTGGTTTTCTAATGTTCATACTATTAAGTTGTAAATTTTTCAACTTGATTTATGTTATAAAATAATACTCATTTTACAAATAATAACCTATAACCTTGCCTAGTTACGAATGATTTACCTAACATATCTTAGTTTTTATTTATTTTATTTTCACAACTTTTAAAAAAAAACTGTTTATTTAATGTATTTCTTTACTGTTTTAACGAAAGTTACCGAAGTGAAGTTAGAGATATCCATAGTCAATAATTACAAAAAAATATAGCGATATATTTTTCCGAATTGATTACAATTATTTTTCAATAAAATGTTTATTGTATGTACTCCAAAATTTTTTTTTTTTTTTCAAATAAATGGATCTCTTTCTCTTCTCTTTCTTGTCCTTCGAAGTTTCGGGCTGACTTCAAGAGGCTTATTAGGAAACATGCGGGAGAAGGATACAGTGGCGCAACCAAATTTTTCTCGTGGTTCGACTACAATTTTGCAAAAATTTTATTTTGTCTTTGTTATTTATTACAAATTCTAAAGGAATTCCTTCATTAAAATTCAATTTTGAGGTTTATTAAAGAATAACAGATGCATCGTCCTACAAATTTTCAGTTATACAGCTAAAAAGTTATAAAAGAATTAAAATATTTGTGATACTTTTGTATGATGAGATATGAAGAATTGCACAGAAAACGCTGATTAGAGGCTCTAGGTAGGATGGCATGATTATAATCAAGCCTTAAATTTCAATAGACTTTTATTTTTAAACGAACTCTGTGATGATTATACGAGCCCTAACAACTAAATGTTCGGTAAAAAGTAAATTTGATTGTTTTTTTATGTACGCGCAAAAATTATCTAAATTAACTTCCATTATATTGATGATTTTATCTGTTATAATGCCAACATTTGGTTACATAAACACGTAAATCTCGTGAAAATCCGCTCGGCGGTTCCAAAACTGTGGCACTTTAACCCAGCAGGTGGGAAAATTTTAGAAACAAAGAATTATTATTTTTAAAACGTTGGATCTAGTAGTCGGATTTTGATGAAATTTACTTTATTGTAAAGCTGGATGTTGGTTTCCTTTACAAAAAAGTTACACAAGTTTTTATTTGGTGATTTTAGGCATTTATTGAAGCTTCAAAGTTGCACCTTTAAAAATGATAGAATTTTCTAGTAGGTAACTGTTTTAAAAAATCACAGTCTTTAAACCGCTGGTTGGATTTGTGTCAAAAAACCTTTAAATCAAAGCTTAAGGATCGTACTATATTGGAAAAAATCCGTATTTGTAAATATGAATTTGTTTTGCATTTTTTTCGAGTTCCACAATTCACTTTTCAAAAAACGTGTTTTTGAGGATGAAACCTACATTTAAATAATCACAGTTTTGGAACCGCTGGTTGGATTTTGGTAAACTTTACTTTATTACATAGCTGGATGTTGGTTTTATGTACAAAAAAAATCCCCAAGTCTTTATTGGGTGATTTTAGGCAATTCTCGTAGCTTTAAAATTGCACTTGAAAAATGTGACGTAATTTTCTAACGACTGTTTTTAAAAAATCACAGTTTTGGAACTCGGTGAAAACACCATAAAGGTGCTTTCATCCAGTCCGGACTTAAATGTAATTGAAACTCTTTGGCATAAAATTAAACGTATTCTACGCAATAATCCACCAAGGACCACTGGGGACTTAAAGACCAAAATAGAAGAAATTTGGGACAGTTTCACGCCAGAATTGTACCAAAATTTGATAAATACAATGCCTGCTAGAATACAAGCAGCTATTAAAGCAAAAGGAGACGTAACCTCTTATTAATGGTCCTAAATTAAAAATTATCCCAACATTTAGTTGCAAATTTATTTTGTAAGATTTGATAATTATTAAGGTTAAAATATTGTTAAAGCCAATAAATAAATTTCTTCCATGCATAATATTGTTATTAAGGCTTTATCTTATTGTATTGTTAGGTGTTTACTAATTATTCGCGTAAAATTTCCAGTTCTTTCATACTTTAAAAATTTACTTTTGTCCGAATATTTAGTTGTTAGGGCTCGTAATACAAATTGATAAAAATTGTATTTTTTATTTGGAGGTTGCGAATGCAACTTTACGTACTAGTTTTAGAGAAGTACCGAATTATAGATATGTGACTGGATATGTGGTCTAATCCTTCTATTTTAACCCCTAATTACCTATCTGCAGTTTATTATTGTCATGTCTCTGAGGGACTTCCTGTATAGTATTAACTATTGTCTTTATTTCATAGTTTTCTTATTGTTTTTTTATTTTGAGAATTGAGAATAAAATATGTTAGTTTTGGAACTGGACCAGTCAAGAATAATCACTGGTTAAATTTGTACTAAGGACACACTTTTCTAAATTAGTGATCTTGAGAACCAAAAACTTATAAAAAATACGAGCTTAGGTCATAATCTTAGACGAGGAAACATATTTACACATCGTTAGTAACTGACAAAAGCACTTCTTTGACCTGTTCATGATGATAAAATTAAAATGAACAAACTTTATTCATTTAAATTAATTTTTTTTCTTGCGAGACCTTGTTCTATTAGTTAAATCCCAGTTTTTTTCACCATAAATTACGATTGAATTAAAAATAATTTTAATTCTGTATAATAGAATAGTAATCAAAGAACCGTAGATGATGGCCTTGGTACGACTAAGCATACAGAAAAGTAAACACTGCGAACAAACCAAAGAAATTTACATATTAATCTAATGTTGTTATTAAGATACGTTGCTTCATACTTACAAACACAACATGTCTAAAGTTATAAGCATCAATATTTTGTTTTTTCTCTATGCAATGGATACAAAATTATATATGAAATATTATCACTTGAACTGATTTTCCTGCCAGGGCGTCCATTGTTCATATATCATCCGTCAATTATTTAATGGTTTATCACATTTGGGGCAATTTTCTCCTTTTAATGTGCACATGTTTCCGAAATTTAGCTTTATAGCTCAATTTGTCTTGTTTTGGAAGAGTGCCCATTATCAATGCTCCAACTAATATTATTGTAATAAAAAGCGAAAGAATGATAAATGCTTGGAAGGCATTTAACCGGCGATTCTAAAACACTTTTAAAATTATCAGGGCGCCAGTTAAATAAATGGAAAATGATATACATAATAGAAAAATTCACAAATTTAAAGAATTACTCTTCCTAATTATTATTAGGTAAAATATAACATTAAAATCCAAGTAATCAATGGTAAAAGGTTCTTCTGAAGAACCAGTTTGTAAACCGGTTCAATTTAAAAAATTGCCGTCACGTGAAAACCGGTTGCATTTTTTAATATTATAATAAATAGGCGATTAACTATTACTACAAAATTAGGTATAACTCAAATTTTCTTGCATGATCATCATCTTGGAAAAGTTATTCATTTTATTGTATTTATCAAAATGAATCTCCAAATTATGAAGAGGAGACAAAAAATGTAATAAAATTATTTAATTTGTATACTAAACTGGAGTTTTAGGTCAAGTTTTATATTGTAAAGGTTCTAAAGTTTTGAATTATTATAATAAAAATACAAATTATTAAAGCTATCGCAAACTATATTGGCAATTATTTTTAGATTATTTATAATTATGGCAACTATTGTTGAACATTGTGCTAATTTGGCAAATTTTGCATACTTACAAAAACAGTTTTTATCAAAATAATTATTTTTTATTTCTCCTATTTTTTCGGTGTTAATTATACGATTACGATTTTGTTGTTGTAAGATAATTCATGTAATAAATTTACATTTTTTTAAATATGTCAATGCATACAATGCATACGTACATTAAATCGTAAACTTTAAGTGTTTTTTTATTACCCAAACTATTTCTACTCGTATTTTATAGTGCATTGTTTCAGTTTGTTTCCCTTCTTACCTCAGAAAAAATAAAATCCAATAAAACCAGGAAAGATAATCCAATAAGAGGTACTAATGGAAAATAAAGTAGGTAATCTCCCAAGGTTAATCAGTCAAAAAAAAATCACCTCACACATAACACTAAACACTAACAAATAAACACAAACACCTAAAGAACCTCTCATCCAATTCATCTGGAAAACACCATTCAACTCAGACCCGGATCAGCCATAATACGATTATTCAAAAACAAATCCACGGACTCGGCGCGGACAAAAAAGAAAACCGCACACAAACTTCACTATAGCTTCGCGGGAAAGACATGGACTGTTGTGAACGCGGTATACAGGTAATCTACCTTTACCTTTACGTGGTCGTTGCTCCGGAAATTGACGAATTTTATCGAACTTACGAATTTAATTAACGCATTTAATAAGAGTCCAGTTACATAATAATGAAGGAAACATTGTGGATGGTGGTGGTGATTTGCTTGGGATAGGAGCAGACCTCAATGGGCGTTTAACTATAATTTGGATCACGTTACTTACATCATGTTTTGCGTCGGTATGATTTGTAATCGCATTCGAAATGATATATTTGTTTTTGTGTTGTTTTTCGAATTGTTCGATATATTTAATGTCAGCAATAAAATGGGAATTATTCAAATTATAGGCAAATAAATTTAATCTAATTTATGAATATGTATGTTTCATAAACAAACTTTTCATTCTGCACTATAAAAATAATCTGCAATAAAATCTGTGTATTTTTATTTCGAGAGACAGTGTTATAAATTGATTACTAAGAAAGTATCCTAAAATTTGGTGCAGGAGCCGGGAGTAGGTACCAACTCACAATATTCGTTATAAAAATTAGGTTCTTCTCAAATATCAGAAAATGCCCAAAATATCTCAAAATTTTCTAGTTTCTCCATAATGTTCCAATTTTAAGTAATTTTTTACTTTATGTCCTTCTGGATTTTTGCGCGGTTTATTCGACAGACGTCCACAAACCACTCCCAAAGGAGCATTTGTGGATGTCAAATGTTGTGCAAATGCTCCATTATCTGACATTCTTACGGCACCGTGGAATGTACGGAGGTGCTGCAAATTTAGTCAACATGCAGATTTTTATTAGTTACTACATTTTTTTTTAATTTGATTTTTGAAAAGGATCAATTTTTAAGGGCAGGGATAAAATAAATTTGAATATTTTTTCTTAATTCGACTTTTTTTGGGTTATTTCGAATATTTTTAAATAAACTATGAGAAAAGTAATCCGTCTTTTACATTTTCTGTTTACTCTTAGCAACTTTTAAATAATTTTCGGACTTATTGAAATAACTGTCTGTCCTTGTTCCACTCATTACAGCGAAATTTTTAATTTATAATATTTATCGTTGTTAGAGCCAATTGCACAACATATGAAGGTGCGAAACAAAATAATATTCATATAGGTATTAACCATTTTTATACAGGATGTTCTTGGAAGTTATCCATATATGTACTAAACAACAATATTTCTTAGGTACCTACCTCGAAACACCTCTACCCTCAAATACTCAAAAGTACTCCGTTTTGAAGACACAAACTGTTCTTTTAATATAATAATGATAATATTAGAAGTACGAGTACAATTTTTCTGCCAAAAAGTGTATTACAACCAAATTTGGGGGAGAAAAAGCATTTTTCATAAATAGGTAGCTCATATTTCCAAAAATACCTTTACATTTTTCTTTAATACTACAAAATGTCTAAAAAAAATCTCAAAAATGCATCTAAATTATTTTAATTTCCCTGTAAATATCGCAATTTTAATGCAACGAACTTGTATGACACAAATTCTCCATTAAATGCCTCAAAAATACCAGTTAAATTACCCATAAATTCTTCGAAAGTGTATAAATTCCCCTCTGTATCAAAAATTGAATAGCAGTGTTACAAAATAATGATGTGATTAGTATTAGCAGGTAATAGTTAAAATTTAGTGCATGAGCCATTTTTTAATGTAATGATAATAATTAGGTAACTTTCCATTTAAAACTTAAAAACTTAAAATTTTGTATTTTAAAAAATAAAAAATAAAATCTCGTAATTTACGTTTTTGAAAATTATTGGTAGTTCGGTCAAGAAGTTTTTTTGCAATTTGAACCAAAAATTAGCGAAAACTATAAAAAATTCGTTTGTATCAGTGACTTCCTTCCTAATTTTGACTTTTAACTCCTTCAGAGTGACGCTTTCCTTGTCAACAATTCACAGAAAAGTTCAGTGGACTAATTGTTAATTAATATTTCCATGTGAATATGAATTTTTTAGGAATAAACATCAACCAGAGGTATGTTATAAAGAGGGAAGTAGCACGAGGTCAGAGACTGACTTACAGGTCCTTCAGGATTTCTTAAAGGAGACTAAAATATGTTCAAATTATGCAGGTTTTTGTCGCTTAGGATTCCCAAAATATTTCAATTATCAAGATAGTTCAGTATATTTTTTATTTGGTAGGTAATTAGTTCTAAAATAATAGTTATTTAAGCATTAAGGGAGGTAAGTAATATTTACTAGTCGAGGACGAGTTTGCGCCGGAGCACTAGCGAGGGCGGGTAATGAAGTCCGAAATGGTCAAGCACTTACCTTCCGAATAGCTTATTACATTTTTCAGATTCCTTCACATATAATGTAAAAATCGTTTTTGGATGTTCATCTTTCATTAATTTATATTATTATATTTAACTGTCGAGAAATAGACTTTGATGTCTTGTGGCAATGGAGACTTAATGTCAAAAAGTGAACACAGAAAACCAAAACAAGAATAATTTAATAATAATAATACATAGTTAGAAAATAAATGTTTCCGAAGTTGAGAAGGCAGCAAGACTTGCCTGTGCATCTTTACTACCGGAAAAGTCAAAGAAAGGGTAGGAGTTATCATATAAATTATTCAAAGATTGATGCCAAACTTAGAATACCGCTGAGGTCTCGAAAACCTCTCTGTTGGCTTATTTTTTGGAAAAATCTTCAAGAATGAATTCACTGGCAAGTTTGTGGTCTGAATATTCCATGTTAATAACGTTAATAAATGAAAACATTGATATATCCAAATATCCAAAATTAATAGCTGTTCTTTTCCCTAGGGACGTAAGTGAAGCTCGTTACGTCCGGTTTTTAAGAACAACCGATAACATTTTGGTAAAATCAAGTTACGTCCCTATCAACAATGTCATTATAGTCTAGGTACTATGTTAGTCATAACTCATAAATCAACATTTCCAATAGCATATTCATGTCGATGTATAGTAGAAAATATAATTAAATACAAAAATTGGTTTTGATTGGCTACCTATATCTTTGTTATTTATTTTACATTCAAAGGAAAAAAGGTTTCAAACATTTTCTTAGACAATTTATATTAAATTTTGAAAGTATTTTAAATTATTATTATCAGTAATGAATAATTGTATATTCACTTTTAAACATAAAACACTTACCCATTCTGGCTCCGCTTCTTCTCTTCACTCTAAGACGAATCGTTCTTGATCGAATACACTGAAAAATATTTGATATTAAATACTCAAAGTAATAAATGTATGTTGTAAAAATTCTTTTATATACTAGACATTTTTTCCTGTCTCATTAAAATCTGCGAAACAATTTTTATTTCAGTCTATTATTTCCGGACAGTTTCATATTAAAAACCACAATAATACAATTAGTTTTTCTGTTTGTATTAATTTGAAAAAACCGAGTGCAATGACATTATACATTTTTTGCTACTTAGTAAGACGTGTTCAATTTGTCTTCTGCAATTAAAGTGGTTGTTAGACATTACGTCCAGAGAAACGTTTCAAGTAAATTAAAAGTGACAGAGAAAGAAAAAAGGTTAAATTTAAAATGAAACGAAAAATGTTTTAATTTCTTTCTTGACATCGTTTATCTTGGAAATTATACAGGGTGTGTCACTAGGAGGTTAATCGATCTGTATACATATGTATACCGGGTGATTTTTTTAACTTGAAATGTATATGGAAAACTACTAACGGTAGAATTTTGAAAATTTGCAACTTATTCAGTTTGCATGTTTTAATTAAAATATTTTCAAATATTTGCAACTAAGTATTATTATTTTTTCGGAAATTCATACTATAATTTAATTTTTTCAAATAGAATGCTCTGTATATTTTTATTCTATCTTGTAGAGAATTAAATGCACTACATTTTTTATTAGATATTCCTTATAGATATATGTACCTTTTGTAGGTAGACATTTTGATATTATTATCTATTTTTTATTTTTAGAAACGTACGATAATTTTATTTTGTCATATGTACTGATTACTAAAGTTGAAAATTTTATACCTGATGTATGTGGCTAATAACTTCCGTATGTGTTGCGTCTTCCAAAGTTTTCCCATTCACTTCCAGTATCTCGTCCCCCAATTCTAAGATATCATTATCGGCGGGTGATCCTATGACAGGAAAAATAACATAAATACCATTAAAAACACGAAATATTATGAAGTGTCGCTTAATTTATATCTTACCATAAAGCTTGATCTTTTTGTCCTTGGTTTCAACCAGAATTATTACATAACCTCCTAAATCCACCATGATTTAGGTGGCGCGTGTTCTGAAACGAAAAATGTACTCCCTGTTAGTCAATAGCTGTTATTAAATGTGCACTTAGACAAACAGGGTAAATACATGCCAGCAGGATCTTGCAATTAGCGAATTAAGGGGTCCATGCCGGATTGTAAAAATGAAATTTGGTTTGGGCTTGGATATTTGAAAAAACATTTATTGTAAATGTTGGCATAGTGTAATGTAAAGTGTTATGTTATCTTTTTCATTGTTATTTATTTGACAGGAACAAGCTATTTGCAGGAAGAATATTTATAAATTATGAGAAAGAATGGGCTTAGTCGCAAGAGAAAGTGTAAGCTCTATATTTTCTTGTTATATGCTGGTTATTACACTCAAGTGAACTATCATTGGGCAAATTTCCAAAATGTATTATCCAAATCTTCTTTATACACTGCTGTGTCTAATAAAAGACTGTTTCGGGCTGTACGCTGTCGTAAAATCTCTGACCTTACGTCGTTAAAGAGATTTTGGATAAAATTTATCTAAATAATTAGAGATGGTTATCTTTATTGCGTGCGATTTATAGGGTTTCTTGGAATGTTTTGTAAAATATTTGCATAAGCTCTTCGAAATATATTATCTGCAACTTGTTATAAGCAATGGAGTAGATAAAGAACAGTAAATATATCTAAATTGTTTCGTAATTCTTAAAGTAAGCATAAGTCAAAAAATTACAAGCAACTCACTGCATTTGCTGAAATATTTGTACAAAAACGATGTTTACTTAATTTATTTATCACACAATATTAAATTACTTATACAGATTGTGTACTGAATTATTAGGCATAGTAATCTTGAATGGCGAAGTAATTCTACTCGTACAAACTATTTTGAGTAGAGAAAACATTTACATTTTCTTATTTTAGTTTATTTCAATGTTAAAAAATCTACAGAAAAATTAATTTAATATTTTCGTTAACTAAAAGCTAAAGGCACGAAAAGCTAAGGTGTTTACGATTACTAATTTGAGTCAATTTTTAGTTACAAGGCTTCATTTTAATTAAATGTTAGAATATCACTGGCATTGCCAAAAATATGACAACAAAAATATAAAGTTCGAGATTGGAAGTAAAGACATAAATCTTTTGATTAATAGTTACATTTTTTTTAAGAACAGCGGAAAATTAGGTTTTGATAATTTTTTAATTTTGTTAACTCGTAAATGCTGCTTTAAAGACTGCTAAAATTTTGACCAACGAGTACGTCGAAGTAAAACATTATTACATTTATTATTCTGTTGTATGTTCGCATCAAAACACATCAAAAATGTCTCTAGTCTCTTCTAATTTATAGCCTTTTGCAATAGTAATAAGAAACTTGAACTCATTCTTGGTAATATCTCCCCTTTAGTCCATAAAACCAGGAAACAAATTTCTGCGAGAGCATTCTAAAAAAATATAAAAATACCTAAATGTTCCGACAATGTTTTTTCATCGGTGTCAACATTTATTAATAGTTTACTCCAAAGTGCCTTATCAAAGCTGCAAATTTTGTTAAATATGGTTAACCCCATACCTACCTAAAATTTGTGAGATTTATATAGAGTATTTATACAGAGTATCTATAACTGCTTATAAAGGCACAGCTGGCTGTGAAATCCTCGGTGAAAATTGCGATTGATTGGTTGTAATGTCACAGCCAACTGCGTCCTTACAATCATTTAGTTTTCCTTGAAGCAATATTAGTTAATTTTACCTTAAAATCAACACTCGGTACATTCTGGATTCTTTTTTCTAAAAATTAAGGTTTATAGTGATGTAATAATATGCATTGATTTCCATAATTTATGACGTCTGACAACCATATTTAAATATGAAAGGAAATATTATTTTATGTGTTCTCTATTCACCATGTTTAATAACTTCGAATTATATTTTTTTATGTAGTTTAAGACATTATATCTCAGAGATATTAATAGTTCTTAGTTCCCTACTTTTTCTAAAATGACTAATTAGGTTTAAGTTTAAGAATCTATTATAATTTCGAAAATAGTGACCTGAAATGTGCAAGTAGATGAAGCAGTATTTTAAAAATCCAACTCCTGTTTCTAAAATTTCAGTAAAACTAGATCCTCATTTACTTAAATTGCCGTACGTCTTAGACTTTTTGTTAATATGAGCGTCCTCCAAGAACAAAATTGGATTATTTTAATATTCAGGGTTCTAAAATGAACTAAAAAGAACTTTCAAGTCAGTTTTTCAATCGATGGTTATCCTTTTCTTGGATACACATTTTAAGGCCCTTAACGACATATTATTATTTATTTTTTAGCAAAACTTGAACTGTGAAAAGAAGAACTGAAATAATAGTAAATATTTGAGCATCTCTGGAAGGATATACATTTCTTATTTTTGTGGTTACATTTTTGGTGAATTTGCATCCAAGAATTAAATAAATTTGCACAACTATTTTATTTGATATAATATGATAATGTTCATATTTCACAGACATTAGTTTTGAAATAGTGGTTGTTGTAGGTAATTGAAATATTACATGAGTCCAAATAAAAAGATATTTAATTATTATAAATTGCGACGTATAAAAAGTGCACTGACATTCAGACAAACACTGATCTAAAATTAAAATTATTCGATTTATTCGACCAAGCCACGTAACAATATCTACGTACGTAATTATAAAGTCTATTAAAATTTATTGATTTATGATTTGACGTATGAAGAAAAACTGTTGCATACAATTTCAGTAATATCCGACACTCTTAAGATTATTTTCTATTGCACATAAATATTTTTCGTGCAAAGTCTAATTTATATTGATATAAATCACGAGATTGTTCTTTAATCATAATATAAATCGGGTAACTATAAAATATCGCTATATTTTGTTAGGGTTGATATTGATGTCAGGCCTGCAAAGAAAACAGGGCATGGGTGGCAGATTCATCATCTGTTTTAGGCGTGTGAATCATTACCAGAGAGAGCATGCAAAAAAGTAGGTGCACATCAAATAAAAAAACAAGAAAATACGTACTTTGTTAAATAATTGTTGAAAATACGTAGTTAGCAAATGAAATTTTCCATATCACATAAAAATGTAACTATAACTTTGCTTTAGGATACGTTTTAAATTGTGCGTAAATCGTAGTTTTATAATATTAATATACTCGTAATAATGAAAAATCGCTTGCAAACTCAAAACGTGAACCAACAGAAAACGCAATAGTATTACAAATTATCAATCTCAGGTACTAAAAACGTGTCGAATTTGTTTTAAATAGTCCAAATGCACGAAATACTTCCACCATTTGAATCTTTTTTTTAGTCCCATTGTATAAATAATTGTGGTACCATCACTTGATGTTGCCATTGTGTACAGGTCACATATTAATTTAAACGTTACGTATTAAAATTTCGGCGTTTTTGTAAATTAAAAAACGCGTACCGAATCATGACCGGGTTTACAAAACAGACCACGGGTGTGGATAGAGTCCCTCTCGAGGAGAGAACACCACTTCGTGATCAATAAGTCCTTACAGCATCCAGCTTGCGCCACCCGTTTGCGTTCTGCCCCGCATTCTGTCCTAATTCGCGCTTGACGTTACTCCACTTTTGCTCAAAACTGACTGATGGAAACTCGTATGTGACCACTAATCTTACTGTTTTAATTATTGCACTTTAATCGAATTGATTATTGATTCAAACACAGGGTTTGCCACTAATTTTTGGTAAATCATTTGATTACAGGTTACCATGAATGAATAGAATCAAATGGTAGGTCTGATAGTAAAAAATAATATAAAAGTGATGTTTCTTATAATGCCAAGAGCTTATGAAGATTTCTATATACAAAACGGTAAAAAATATTTATATTTTAAGATTTCAATATTTTCTTGAAATGAAATATTCATTGCATACCCAATTTTATTATTAAAGTAAAAACTGCTTAAAGAAATTAATTCGAGAAGAATTACTATTAACTTAAAAATGATAGATAGATAGAATTTTAAATAATTTATATATAAGTACCTAATAAAACACATTACAGTTAAATAAAAATTAAATTTTCTTGTATAACAATATACTTACATTTTTTAAAAACTATTTCGCAATTTAAATTAAAATTGAACATAAAGTAAACTAATATACGTATTTAACAAAAAAAAACATAGAACATTTCTGCTATTTAAACAATAAGAGCAGGAATTGTTTATTTAATATTTATGTGATTTAGAATATTTTATGCTCCTGTACTAAACATATTTCCTTATGTACAATTTCAAGAATGGCTAATATTGTATGATGTAGTCAAAATTTTAAGAAATCATGTTATGGGAGACCTCTATCGACTTGTATTTGAAGGTTAAAATTTCTCCAAAGCAGGAACTTTCAGCCAGCTTTCAGTGGTTTCAGTTTTTAAATATCTCAATCTTACCGTTTTCTTTTTTAGTTTATATTTGTACAAATTCATTTAGTCTTATTACGTTATTTATTTTTAAGGAAGTCTCAGCTAAAATTTTTTTAAAACCTCCTGTTACATGGAATTAAAGAAATGTTTGAAGTGTTTGCACGATTAAAATTCCTAGTAAAAATAACAGCCTCAAACAATAAGATTCATGCTCTTTCATAATCATACTTTATTAAATTAAATTACTCCATGGCGAGAGATAGGTATATTAACAAGTAACACAAAAAGAAACTTGAAAAAAAAAAGAATAGTCAAAGAATTTTTTGCTATTATTAGTTAAATTGTCACTTCAAATGTACAATGAAAATAACTAACGAAGAAAGAAAAGATCGAAACGTAAATTTATTAACTTTTTTGATTAATACAAACCACATTTTTATTACAAATATGTAAAGAACAATAAACAATAAAAGAAGCAAGAAAAAAATTATTCGGAAACAAAAAAGTGGAATTAGCAAGAATAGGAAGAAACTTCTAGAGGGTATTTTACAATAAAACATAAAACAGGTAAAATTAATACATTCTCTCTTCTCTTCTAATGTTTTCATTACATTTGCTTTTGCATTCGTTGAATAAATTCGTAATTCTGTTTTATTATTTCAACTAGGCATTAAAAATTTCAGTTTAAAACGTTTCATTGAAGTTTAAAATCATTTGTTGACTATAGAACAATACGAATTTTTTTTATAAATGGTTATTTTTGACGTTGCATGTAATTTATGGTAACAATAAAAGTAGGTATTTTATTCTACGAGCCCTAACAACTAAATGTTCGGACAACAGTAAATTGATTGTCTTTTTTCCATACGCGCAAAAGTTATCTAAATTAACTTCCATAATATTGATGGTTTTTTCTGTTATATTGCCAACATTTGGTTATATAAAAACGTAAATTTCGTAAAAATCCTCTCGGTGGTTCCAAAACTGTGGCACTTTAACCCAACAGGATCAGAAAATTGTAGAAACAAAGAATTATTATTTTCAAAACGATGGATCTAGTAGTCTGATTTTGATGAAATTTACTTTATTGCAAAGCTGGATGTTGGTTTTCTTTAGAAAAAAGTTACACAAGTTTTTATTTGGTGATTTTAGGCATTTATCGGAGCTTTAAAGTTGCACGTTTAAAAATGATCAAAATTTTCTAGTAACTGTTTAAAGAATCACAGTTTTGAAACCGCTGGTTGGATTTGTGTCAAAAAACAATTAAATCAAAGCTCAATAATCGTACTATATTGAAAAAATCCTGAAATGTTAATATGATTTTTTTTTACATTTTTTTCGAGTTCCACAGTTCACTTTTCAAAAAACGTGTTTTTTGAGAGTGCTACCTACATTAAAATAATCACAGTTTTGGAACTACTAGTTGGATTTTGGTAAAATTTACTTTATAGCAAAGCTGGATGTCGGCTTTATATACAAAAAAATCTTTAAGTCTTTATCTGGTGATTTTAGGCATATTACGTATCTTTAAAATTGCACTTGAAAAATGTGACTTAATTTTCTAACGACTGTTTTTAAAAAATCGCAGTTTTGGAACTTGGAGAAAACGACATAAAGGTGCTTTCATGGCCCTCATCCAGTCCGGACTTAAATGTCATTGAAACTCTTTGGCATAAAATTAAACGTATTCTACGCAATAATCCACCAAGAACCATTGGGGACTTAAAGAACAAAATAGAAGAAATTTGGGACAGTTTCAGCCAGAATTGTACCAAAATTTGATAAATACAATGCCTGCTAGAATACAGGCAGCTATTGAAGCAAAAGGAGACGTAACCTCTTATTAATGGTCCTAAATTAAAAATTATCCCTACATTTAGTTGCAAATTCATTTTGTAAAGTTTGCTAATTATTATAAGATTAAAATGTTGTTAAATCCAATAAATAATTTTCTTCCATGCATAATATTGTTATGTAGGCTTTATCTTATTGTATTGTTAGGTGTTTACTAATTGAGATCTGACATTTCTGACTCGACATCTCTTGGCGCCAGGCGGAACTGTCGTTAGTACGTCGGAGATGTCAGATTACAAATGTTTAATTTTTTAAAATCTTTTTATTAAAAGTATAAAAATATGAGTTACGTGAATCCAACTCCCAATGCTTCTAAAAAAACACAATGTCTATTGCGCGATTGTGGGTTGCAATAGCAGCTCCCTACTCCCTGTAAAACATTCGAATATACTCTTATTTAAAACTACATGTAAGTATAGGTAAAAAAAATTATCTGTGCATCAATAACAAACACTAGCTCTAGCGCTCCACAACTTCTAAAAATCATATCATAATCGAACGAAGCATCAAAAGAATCAATTTGATAAGTTCCAAATTTGAAACTGCACAAAACTAGAATTGTTTATATCATCATACCTATTTTTTTTCAGCTTTCTAAGAATAGACTTTTGTACAGGCGATAAAAGTTATAGACCTCAAGAGGATAGGTATTTTTTTGAGTTTTCGACTGCAACTTGAAAACAATCACAAACTTAAAAACGCATTTACTTACACATTATTTTAGCGCATAAAATGACGCCTAAACGAATTTTATTTAGAAAAAATACATACACAATAATGTTTGTTTAGGATTAGGTGATTAATAGGTACCTAAACCTTTGAAATTTTGCTGGCTTGGATTTGTCTCGGCGCAAGAGTTAAGAGCAAATTCCGGCTGCGGAAATCGACATTAAAAAAATTCACTCCTATCTTTTCCCGTGTATTTTAGAAGTGACAGCGTACTAGCGATGGCCATATTCTAATATTTGAAATAAGCTCCACCCTATGTCAGATCTCAATTATTTGCGTAAAATTTCCAGTTCTCCTTTCATATTTCAAAAATTTAATTTTGTCCGAACATTTAGTTGTTAGGGCTCGTATTCTATAAGGTACTAAAGGTAGGAATTATAATGTTACATTATCCCTGATTTCTTATAAATTGGTCCACGGGCTAATTTGGGGGACATAAAAGTCCCTAAAATTCCATATAATAATTTCCTTACCTTCACATTATCTTCAATAATGCTCCCAAAATGCTGAAAAAACGGATACCTCACATGACAAATGTTTTCACGAACTTGTACTACACAAAGACATGCTATAAAATTTTCCTAATGCTAGTTAAATTCCCCGTAAATTTTTCGAAAATTCCTCGAAGGCTTTCCAGAAAATTTCTTAATTATAAAAATGTTCTTTTGAATGTAAACATTCCAACAATTTTTTTGGGAGGGACAAAAAATCCTTGTTAAAAATGCCACATAAATATCTCACATTTATAAAAATTTCTTCAATTTTCGTTTAATTACCTATCACAAAATAGTGAAAAAACTAACCTAAACAAATGCCTCAAAATTCCTCGAAAATGTTCAATTCTCCTTGAAAGTAACTTTGAACTCCCCTAAGATTCCAGTAAATTACATCGATTTTCCAGAAAGTGTCTCGAAAATTCCCAAAAAAGTTTAAATGGTAAATTTTTTTAACAATTTTGAGGGGGACAACCAATTCCTGAAATAAATAGTTAAATGTTAAAATCAAACATAAAATATTTTATTTCGAAAGTTTATTCCCTCCGTGTAAAGAACCACTCAAGTGTTACTATTTAAATAAATGGGTTCGTCTGAACTACTTCGGGAATTTAGTTAATTCACCATTTTCCTACTAATCAGGAGACTTAGAACTCGTTTTCTGTCTAAAATTAAGTACCTAAAATAACTGATACTTTTAGGACATGACTCGAATTAACACCAACATTTCTCAAACTCTAACTGCATTTTTATCGCATCTTTAATTCTACGCGCCTAACTCAAATGTTGGCATAGTTGTTCTAAATATAAACACCGGGGCTGGGTTAGTTGTGACGGTTTCTTACCGTGACAGTGTGCTATGGGGAACACACATGTCAAACCCCATCCCCGAAATCGAAATAAAAAACAGGTACACTGGAAAGCTGCAGGTAAATTGAAAAGTTTTGTGATTTTCCAATCAAGTGTGTGCTACGAGTATAAAAAGCCTCATAAAATGGTCCGTTTACTGTATTCATCATAAGTGTGGTGTGTTATTTTGGGACGTATCGCTTATAACTTGGCTTGTATTTGTATTTTTATCTTTGTGTCTTTCATTTATTGTGTACCAGTTAACCAGCTTATTTATTAATGAAATATATCTACTCAACTTGCATTTAAGTATCTAAAAAATGCTCTCTTTTATATCTTGTAAGTTCAATTATTTGTCCAGCAATCTACTAAACAAAACAATAAATATTCAATGTGATTTGTAGTAGTACTAAATATTTATTAATGTTAATTTGGCCGCATAAATATTTGGAAAGCAATGAATGTGTTCTATTTTCGTTGAAATAAATCCGTGCAAATATAATTTTTAATTAGTTTAGAATGTAATTTTTACGAATAATTTTGTGTGTGCATCAGAGTTTAAAAATATCTCATGAAAAAAAATATTCCTAACCTAACTCAATGTTCAGGTAATAAATTAGCCCTGTTTAAAATTTCTTACACCGTCACATTGTACGGAAAACCAAAATATATATTTCATATTTGATTGACAATGTTTACAAAAAATAACCTTAAACAATATTTATCATTCTGGTATAGATTTCAAAATAATTGTAAATCCAACATTTTTCTTATCCAGAATATCTATAAACGATTGTAAGGACGCAGTTGGCTGTGAAATCACAACAGTTATTGTGATCGCTCGGTTCTGATTTCATCCCCTTAAATATCATTACTTCATTTTAATATCATATCCTATATTTTTTTAGATCGTCCATCAGTACCTGGAAAACCTCAACTCATATCCGAAACTGAAGTCACACCCGATCTAATTACCATCCGCTGGACGAAACCCATAAGCGATGGCGGTTCACCCATTGTCGGTTATTTGGTGGAACATCGTCGAACAGGCTCACCTCACTGGGTGCGTGCCACTCCTCTCATGGTACAACTTCCAGAGCTTACCATAAGCGGCCTCGAACCTGGATGGAGGTACCAATTTAGAGTCAGTGCCGAAAATGCTGTTGGTATGTCAGACCCAAGCGAACTTTCCGAACCCATCACTGTGACCCTACAAAGATCTGCCATAACTGCACCACGCTTCACGCAAGAACTACAAGATACTGTTGCTTTAGAAAACGAAAAATCCGAATTTATTGTTCATTTTCTTGGTCAACCAGCGCCGAAAGTTTGTTGGTTTAAAGATGGTTTCGAGATATTTAGCAGTCGACGAATTCGAATCATAACCGAACATGACAAGAGCATTTTAACTATCCATCAAAGCGCTTTGTCAGACGAAGGCGAAATTAAGTGTACAGCGACTAACAGAGCTGGTCATATTTCTACTAAAGCTAAACTAACATTGGAGGCTCCCCCCAGCATAAGACTTCCAAGGCAGTATGAGGATGGTTTATTATTCGAAATAGGCGAAATGATCCGATTAAAAGTTTCTGTCGCTGGACGTCCGACTCCATTGGTCCACTGGACCCATAACGGAGAATCCATTAAAAATAACGATCGATACGAGTTTGAGTATAACGATAAAGCATCCATTTTAAAAGTTGGTGAGGCTACAAGAACCGACAGGGGTGAGTACCAAATCAAAGCAGTTAATAAACTGGGGGAAGACATGGCTTCCTTTCTGGTAACCGTGACAGACAAACCGTCGCCTCCTGGAAAAGCAAGAGTAGTCATGACCTTAGGAAGATCCGTAACTCTATCTTGGAACACACCCTCGGATGATGGTGGGTGTAAAATAGGAAATTATATAATCGAGTACTACAGATTAGGATGGAATGTTTGGCTAAAAGCTGCAACTAGTCGACAACTCTCAACAATTCTAGGTGATTTAATAGAGGGAAGTGAGTATAAGTTCCGAATAAAAGCCGAAAGCCCTTATGGAGTAAGCGATCCAAGCGAAGAGTCTGAGACTGTCTTTATACCAGATCCCAAACGTGGTATGCTTAAACCAGAGAGAGGAAGAAGCCAGCCAAGAGATATTTTATCAGATACTTCAACTCCTATTGCAGCTAAACGTAAAAAGCAAAGATCACAGTCGTCTTCAAGAGCTGAAGAGTCTAATATCAGAGAAAATATTTTTAATGCTGGTGTACCAAAGCGCCCTGACAGAAACAAAATCAAAAGCCCTCCAAAAACTCCAGATTCCTCACCTATGACCAAAAGGAAAGATATTGATATTTCTGACTTGAATAAGAGCTTTTTCGATAGGTCATCTATGGCACGTGATCTCGCCTATGGCAGTCCTGAAATTAAAGTCAAGAAAGAACTGGATATCCCTACTAAATATTTAAATAATTCGAGTGGTTCTGATAGATCTAAAACAAACAGCCCAGTGGCTAGTAATAGAAGCGATAGATCCAGATCGACAAGCCCAATTAATAATCATCATTCGCCTGTTGAAAATAACATAAAAAAAGTTCCTAGAGACAGCCACGACAACTTTGGAGGCAGCTCTGAGTTTATGTTGGTGCTTTATCCAGATGAAAACACGAAAGGTGAGTGTTCGATTTATTTGATATACTTCTGAAACTGGACTGATTTATTCTTAGGTCATGGAAGTACTTCAGATATTGGTTTTGATTTCGATGACAATTCCATACCACCACCAATGTCTTTGTCAGCTCCAGAATTAAGCATTGAGCCCCCTCAATTGTTGTTCGGTTTAAAACAGTCTGCTAGCTCGACGGAATTATTGCACGAAAGAGCAATGATAAGATTCTACGAAGCTGCCCAAGCCGAGGAAATGGAGTTAGAAAGGCGACGTAAAGCAAATGAAGCACGAAAGCAAAGTGCTGCTGATATCCCTAAAATACAGATTAATTCGCAGGATAATCAGGAAATTGTTGGTTTGGAAAGGAAGCATTCTCTAAGGAGGCGACTGTCTGCTGGTGGAATTTCCCAACAACAAGCGATGTGGGCACAGAGGAGACAAAGCTTAAGAGGCCCGAATGAACTGAATGATCTCTTACAAAACAAGCTACAAAAGTATCCAAATGTTGTGCAAAACAAACGTGAAACGATGATGCTCCGACAAAGATCGGAATCTGAAGAGAAAGAGGAGGAAGAATTTAAAAAGGTGCGTTCCAAAATGTCCGTAGAAGGTCAGTCAAGTTTTGAAAAACGAACGATTAAAGTGGTGGATGAGGAAAAGTGGAATGAAGAGTACGAGGAAAGTTTATCAGAAGAAGATACTGAGAGTTCATCTGATGATGATGACAAGAGATTTAAAGAGAAATTAGCTGCTTCTATTAGTAGATATGATTCAGATGAAGAAGAACCATATCATCCAGGCATGATAGGAGAGAGGCTTGGTAATAATAACGACCCGTTTGAAATACTAACAGTAAGGAAAAACCTGCCTGATCCAAATTTTGTTCCGAAACCCATATTGAAAAAAACTGATTATGAGGAAATGGTTCAAGATATGATTGAGGAACCACCACTACCGCCGCCACCAACAAGCAAAACTAAAGTTCGTTCGCATTCTCCAATACCTCAAAGTTTTGGTAATCGTGATAGAGCCCAATCACTTGCAGATCCGCATGGAAAAACTTTATCATTTCTTCCAAAACTTGACCAAGTTATAGACAGTGGACGAAGATCACCCTCGCCTCGTCCACGATCATTCTCACTGATACCACAAAAGGAACTCTTGGAAAAACAGAAGCAAATGCAACAAGATTCAATTAAACAAGAGCAATTGGTAAATATGCGTATGCAATCTCCTCCATCTTTGATGCATAGTATAGCAGCAGTGGCTCAAATATCAGGTATAACAGCCGCGAGTATAGTGATACCAAAAAAGCTTTTGGAAAAGAAGAAGGACGCGGAGGAAGCAAAGGTTGTTATAGAGCATTACGGCGATATTGTTAAAAATTATGGACAAAGGAAGAAAAGCACTCCTCAGTTATATTTAGATAGAGATTCTTTGAAACAAGTAGCGGAGGAAACAGAAACCTCAAAAATTCACCAAAATAATTCTGTGAATTTTCAACCTTACGACAGAGAAGAGCCGAAAGTACCTGATAGGAAAAACAGTTTTGTTATGGAAGCTCAAGCAGAACCCAAACGTGAATTAAGTCCGAAATCAACTGAGGTGGTCCAACCAGCTAAGCCATCATTTTCACAACCTGACAATAAAAGACCATCGCCACAACGCGAATACAGTCCAACACCAAACCGGGAGTACAGTCCTTCACCCAGAGATAAAAAGTCCTACAATCAACTAAAACGAAGCAGTAAACGTACTACGACTTCAGTGTCTCCTTCAAGACGATCTCCTAATAGAACCAAACGGCAATCCTCCAAATCACCAGCAAGACCAGAAAACTGGAGCTCACTCAAAACCAACTTGGAGCCGAAACGAAGAGTATCCCCCTCGCCGGCTAGACGGGAAATATTGAGGCAAAGATCAAAATCGCCATCACCAATTCCGTTAGCTAGTCGCCGACCAATGCTGCGGGAGATAATGACACAAACCTCTGTTGGGTTGGAATCGTTTTCAAGTGATTCGTATTCAAGAACTTCAACGCCAGTGGAGACAACACAAAGACAGGAGGAGCTGATGGCTAAGGCTGAAGTTAAAGTTCGAGGAATTGTTGATTACACAACGGACCTGGTTATGTTTTTGTTAGCTTGTTGGTTGTATTTGTTTAGTAATGAATTGTTCGCAATACCAGTTTTGTTTATAATGGTTTATAGACAATTGAAAAATGAAATTTCTAAGAGGATACCTAAATGGATTTTACGGCGACTGAAACGGAATAAAAAATAATTTTGTTTTAAATATTTTTATTATTGCAGTAATAAGTATCTTTTTGTGTTTTGGTTTTGATTGATTTTAGATTCAAGCGTAGTATTTCATAAAAAAATTATTCGATAATAATTGTAACAGTGTAATAGTTTCTCCAAAGAATTGGTATAATTTTTATTAGATTTAGACACTGAATAAATGTTTATTTATCTACGTTATTATTATTTTTAAAATAATTTAATCCGTATACCTATTATAAATTTATTATTATTATATTATTGAAATCTATGATTTCGCAAATGTTTAAAATGTAAATAAAATAAAATAAAATGTTAAAATAAAATAAATGATTTTTTTTACCAGTGAGTAGGTAGTGGCATAATTTTTTACTATACAAGAGTCGTTCCTTCACCAGCCCTTAACTAAGGGTTGAATTTGTTATTTATTGAATAACTTTTTTCCTATTAAATAAAAAAAAAAACACCTGTGACCTGTTCTAAGTTGTAGAGTAAAATATCCTTTAGGGTAGGTGTACCACTTTTGGCCACTGCACCAGTAGTGGCCACTTTGACCACTTTTGCCTACGTAATAATAATTACAAGCATCTAATCATGTTTCTGAAAGTTTTATTTATTAATTTTTATAAAAACCAACCTGTTTTCACTTTAATCGGAAAGGTGGCGCTCATATATCTAAAACTGCAAACTTAAAAAGTTGAGATATGTGTCGTTACATGAATTCCTTAGAGAAATATCTAAGAAGCACTGGTAAGTTATTTTTTTGTATTTTTTTTCATAATTACACTAATTAGATGAAGTTAATTTTGTTATTTACAGCAAATATTTGATTAACAATATTTACATACAAAATTAAGTTACTTAAATTGTAAATATTTTTTTTAAGTGGCCCAAATTGGTACTCGTATTTACTAAAATACCCAGTTTTGGGCATCAATGTGGTCAAAACAGGGGGTGCCTATTTCTAGATGTGGTCACTTATTTTTTTTACATTTTGCAATAGAATGGATTACAGTTTTTGTCACTTTTTTTTGTCACAACATTATTTTTTTATAATAAAAAATACTTGTTAAGTACCTACCTACTTTAAATACATATATGACTAAAATTTTATTCAATATTATAGCGTTGATTGAATATTGAGGATTGAAAATAAAAATGGCAAAAACTCAAAAAAAAAGAAAAAAAAATATCCAGAGTTTTTTTTAAATATAACCAGGACCAACATTGAGACACACTAAAAATGAAGAAGAAAAAACTAAAGAAACATATCAAAACTTAATGATAATAGATGAAGAACTTGACAAAGAAAACAAAAATGTGTAAGATTAGTGTTAATGAAGGTGCTGTGATGAAACAAAAACTAGTCAAGAAAAAGACGAAGACGTCTCAAATATACTTTCCAGGAAAAGTAACTCAAATTGCAAAAATTGAAATTTCAGTTAAAGCAATGGAAAAAAGTGGACAAAATGTCAAAGAAATAATAAAAGTGCCTATTAAGAAAAATACTCGGGACGTCTATTCTGTTCCTCAGATGCAAAAATATACCGAATGCACCTTTTAATATTCATGTAGTGCATATTAATTTTAGGTTTAAAGACATATTTCAGTTTTTTTTTATTTGAGCAATGTATATTTGTAATAAGTATTATTATTTGTTAATTTTTTTTAATACATATATTTTTTGTGCTTTGTTGTTTGTTTTTTTTAATAAAAAGGCGGGTATGGCATAACAGGGTTGTACTGGTGTCCAAAACTAGTGTACAAGTGGCCACAACTAAATCGTGCAGATGGCCAAATCTAGTGATTAAGTGTCCATAACCGGGACAGAGTGCAAAAATGCAAAAATATAATTTTTTTTATAAATAGACATAAATTTTTCAAAAAATTTTTACATGCAATTTATTTTTAAAATAAACATGAATCTGATAAAATCCGTTCCACAAATTAAATTTCAAGGATAATTATACATTGCAAAGCCAAAGTAGAAAATTCTCTTAAAGTGGCCAAAAGTGGTACACCTACCCTACAAGATTCAGCAAAAATGGGCTGTAGGGTCAAAGAAGTCTATTTTAGGTCTTTTTTTCTCCCTATTTACTGTACTACTATAGAACAAAAAATCTTCTGTTTTCAATCGATAGAGATAAAATAGAGCAAAATACTGAAAGGTTTGTACAAAAAGTTATCACAAGTTTTTGGGTTCAAAATAAGTAGTTTTTTAACCAAAAATACCTCAGTCCAATTTTACGTCCAAAACTTGAGATAGAATCAATTGTATTAGAGTGACCCAAAAGTTTTTACTTTCAAGGGTACCTAAGTCAAAAATTTTTCGAAGTTAAATATCTCGCAAACAGTTGAGTTAACGCAAATCAAACAAGTATAACTTTTTTACGTGTTTTGAGCGTAGGTATCTAATCTATCATAATTCTTGTTATTTTGTAAAAAAAATTCAATTTCTATAAAAAATATTCAATTAAACCCTGAGTCCCCCTTAAAAGTACGTCACAGACCAATAATATTTTGTTTATAATACCAACACATTGTAGCTTCCTTATAGACTTATATTATCCCACCAAATTTCAAATCTTTACTATAAAACGTTCTGTATTAGATATACATATACTTACTTAAAAAATGATTTTCAAAGATATTTTTTAACGCCCTGTAACTCAGTAAAGAAGAACTTTTGTACTGAAGTATGTTTGGTTAACACGAGTTATTTTAAGCCCAAAAATTTTTATACAGACCTTTCACGGACACCCTGTATAAGAATTTACTCGAAAACAGTTAATCATTTCAAAAATTCAAAAGTTTCATAGTTTTACTGTCTTTTGAATAGAAAACAATGAAATATGCCAAGAACTACCTACTACTATTCATTTTTTTTTGAAAATTTCCTGAAATTGAAAAACAATTAAATTATATCCAGTAAGTATACCTATCGCCATCTGGTCAAATATCATTAAACTAAGAGGCATCCAGTAATGATTTCTACAATTAATTAAATTACAGAAAACTTTAATGAAAACAATGATAGAAACCTAGTTAAAACTTTTAAATTAAGTTGATTTATTATATCTAAAGAATAGCAATAATTTTGTCATTCGATCAAAAAAATAATGTTAATTTAATTACCTTAATAATGCAAATCAAAACATTTAATAAATTAAATTCAGTGTACCTATCGCCATCTGGTCGAGTTATGTCAAACTAAAACGCAAGCATTACTGATTTCTGCAATTAACTTAGGTACAGAAAACTGTATGAAAACAAAATCTTCAATACCTAATAAAATTTTAAATCAAGATATTTTCAAAAAAAATCAAATTATACATAAAATATGTACCTACATAACAATACTCATTGATTGACATTTATTTTAGTTATTAAATTATAATCTAAAGAAACACAGACCAGTTGATTGTTATTGAATAAAAAAAAACTATAAAATTTAACTACTTTAGAATAGGTATAATAAAACTTAATATTGCAAATCTTTAAAAATAGTTTATGTTTATGAATGATCATACCTCAATAATCTTTTATGAACGCAAAAATAAAAATTACGTCAATTTCTATTTTTAAGTGATTTCCACACCCTTGAATAGCGACTAACATATTGGGGGCCTTGCCAAAATTTAAATGCAGATATTTTTGACAGATCTAAGTTAGGTATCAGAGACCTGTTGTTTAAAGAGTCCATGTGTTCACTTTGTTTAAGTATAATTAATGTTTTCCTAAAACCTTATTAGTGCAATTATTTTTTTAAATAATTTTCGGTTGTGTTATAATAGCTACATAAGTAATTAATTATAAACAATGTTTTGTGGTGAATGTTCCGAACATACGGCGGAAGCACTGGAACTTCTTTCGAAAATCAGTGGAGGATGT
The DNA here is from genome assembly GCA_963942485.1 of Pediacus dermestoides. NCBI lineage: Eukaryota > Metazoa > Arthropoda > Insecta > Coleoptera > Cucujidae > Pediacus > Pediacus dermestoides. Next base: position 10,909,425 of record OZ012625.1, read on the forward strand.
AAATATTGTTATGAGGTAAGTGTTATATTTAATTTACAATTGTGGCCTCGTAAAAATTCACTTTAAAAATGAATTTGTAGTATGTACTAACAAAGAATATAATTTTTCAAATTCTAAATTTAAACCATCTATGCTAAAATAAATAAATGAAAAGAATAAATATCTATAAAAGAGCATTTTTTTAGGAACTATTTAACAATATAATCAATAATAATTAGCAATATCTGCTAACTTATTTAATAAATCATCAATATGATAATCCTCCATTATCCACAAATCCTTTTCCGGAGATTCAATTTCCTTCAATTTAACGTAAAGTAATAGTGACGTCTAAAACAGTAAAGAATTACAGCAGTAATTTTTATCATACACAAATAAACTATTTTCTTACATATGCGTCAGTAGCTGCATATTTTATTTGAGCGGCTGAAAGAGGAACAGTGTCCCATTTACTCATTGTAATTCTCTTGTCTTTGTTTATATTCAATTTTAACTACATACAAAAAATGTTAACTGAAAACTTCATTTATATTTAAAAGATTCTCATACTTACCACGAAGTGAACTAGTTTTTGCATACTCCACATCTTTTACAGTCAAAACCCGATTGGCATATTTTCCCAAATCAATGATGATGTTAGCTAAAAGTTTCTGTACGGAAAGTCCTGAAAAATCTCTAGTTAATTTTCGGATATCGCTGAAATATTTTTAGTTTTATCAAATTAAAAATTGCTGATGTTAGGATTTATACTTTGCAATGTTTACTCCACTTCAAAGAACTTTCGGAAGTTAAAAACAAAATTAGATTTCTGGGAAGGTTTTTAAGCATGGAGACTTGCAAAATATAGAACATATCCAAACTTGGACTGATTTGAATAACAGCAGTCCTTCCTGCAGAGTTTCTGAAATTAACCGACAAATAGCTTGTTTTTACATTCATTAGCCAATTTGCTACAAAATAAAATGTCAGTAATTTGTGAGTACCTAAGGGAAAATTAGCAACGTACAGCAAATCATCTGAAACCAAAATAGAGTCCATAGACTTGTAACATATTTTATTTTTCCTTTATAATCAATGAAAATTATGTTTATTTCTGGATCCATGGTACATTTATCCTTAAAATAAAATATGAGATCTCAAAGATTTTCCATTGGATAGCGGCCTAGGATGGCACAATGCTTAAATTTCGCATTTATAAACTGCTGCAGCAAAAACATTAAAAATTTATTGAAAATCTAAACTAATATAGCGATATACAGTGTACTCTCTCTTAGCGGACACTTTTTGAAGAACGGAAAAAACAATATGGCTTTATTAAAAAAAATTCCCTCTTATTATCAACCGAACACGGACACAAAATTGTGCGTTCTAACGTGACGTGAGCTCTTATGCGGACGATCTGTGTGGTGTAAATGTAGGAACGTCGGAATTTCGACTAACAATTATGCCTTGTGTTAAAATGGCTGGGGATTTGGTAAAATTGCTTGTTATTGGAAAAGCTGCTAGACCTCGAGTTTTTCGTAAAATTAATTTGGATAGTTTACTAGTAATGTGGCGATCTAATAAAAAAGCATGGATGAGCTGCGACATGATGTCTGAGTACTTACAACAATATGACAAAAAATTGAGGCTTCCAAAACGAAAAATTCGGCTTCTCCTCGATAACGCTACATCTCCTCCACGTGATTTAAAATTGACAAATATCAAGATACATTTTCTTCCTCCCAATACCACTTCATTTAGTCAACCATTAGACCAAGGAATACTCAAAAACTTTAAATCCTGGTATCGATCTATAATTTTGAAACATATTGTGTCAAGACTTTGTTGACTCTTTAGGAAACCTAATAAAATCAATTAATGATGTCGTTTACTTTGTTAAAAAGGCATGGGAGCAAGTGACCTCTACAAGTCTACAACCATTCAAAATTGCTTTAGAAAGGCAGGATTCACATAGTCCGACATTTCTGATATTGACACCGAATTTGATCCTGATGACGAGTAACCTTTGTCCATTGTAACTGAAATGTGTAAAATGATGAATGATGCATCAAATTGCAAAAAATACTATTGATTTTGAAACATGTAAGAATAAAAAAACTATAACTGATAAAAAGTATTAAACTAATAGTGTAGGTGAATGGAAAATTTTCTCTTGAACGGAGACTTTATTAGGCGGACACAATTTGGACGACCGCGGGTGTCCGTTTAATAAACAGTAAACTGTAACTCAGATTTTTAAATAATATTTATTTTTTATCATTGAGAATGACGAGATGACCCTGTATATGTACATACAGGGTGATTCAGGATTAACTATACAAACTTAAACTCTGAATTCAGGATCTCAAAATAAGGAAAAAATTTTCTATGGAGGTGTCCGGAAACATTTTGTTAAAGAGTTACGCCCCTTTAAAGGTAGAGGCTACAATTAGGTTTTTAATTTTTTTCTCAAATTTGGATAAAGATAAAAATGAACTTCGGTAGGGATTTTCTACTAATGGAAACGCTTCTAAAGATTATTTTTTGGAGCATCCCTTATCGATAAAAGCGGTGAAATGTGCAACCCCTATTTAATTTTTTTATTGAAATTCTTTAACGGACCCGAATTTTGCCATATAACAAATTGTTCTGGAAAGCTAGATTCATTTAGAAAGTATTTTGTCTCTTTCAATTTTAGCAAAAAAAAAATTAAGTTATCATTGAATAAAGTTTTTTAAAATGAACGGATAACCACCAACACCCTGTATAAAGCAAGTTTTCCAAAACTACATCAGCTTATTTCTTGTATATTTCCTACTTCAAACACAAGAAAAAAATTTAGGAAAAAGCGTGTCATTGTCAATTTTGAATTTTTATTTACATCTATGTTTTAAAAAAAAATGAAAAAGTGTAAATAATTATAATACCGTTAATGTAAGTACTATACAACCTTAATACTTTTATGTCTAAAATGAAGTGTAGAATCTAAAAATTCAAAAATATACAGGGTGTTTCATTTAAAATAATAAAGTTTGTGTCTACTTCCGGTATAACCTGAAGTACCAGAAAGGTGGCAATATTTTCATTAAATAGAGTACATTGTATAATGGGTGTGTACCAATTTTTAGAACCAAATTGTGTTTAGTAATAGAGTTATGTCTACTGTCAACTCGTCGTGACACACCCTGTATTTGTAACACCATCTGCTACAAGGATTATTTTTTTCACCCTTATAACAAAGTGTCTTCTTATAAGTAAGTAAATCAATATTTCTCAGGAGTGTCAATGTAGTTTCAGTTTAATGATCATTATAATGTGTGCGATTATGTTTACAATCCACACATCTAAGATCTAATAAGAAAGTGCATAACGAATATACGTCAATGAAGCTTGAAGAAATGGTTTTGATCAATAAGAAGTAAAAATGTTCTTTACAGGTTGAGGTGTAATTAATTTTTAACAAAAGTTTATTTATTTTATATAATTAATAGGGTTATAATGATGTAATATGAAATAAAACACTACTACTTAGTAGGTAATTCATTATTTATTACCAACTTCTAAACTTCTTTATATTCTATTACGTTTTAGGTATAATGACAGACAGAGATACATATTTTTTCTTTGTCCATGATTTTAAGACACAATCACAATCCAGGTTAACCTAAACGCACGACAAATTTGACATTTCCTTTATCATCCCAATCTTCACCTTTAATTTTTCCAAACAACGTTAACGGTATCCCAGCTCTTGTATCGATGGTCAAGTACAAAAGTAACGCAAAATATTGAGCAGTCAAGCGCAAACCTCAATTTGTATTGGCGTTTTAAATAGGCACGATTTGTACGACGATTATATCACTTCCAGGAATCTGGGGCTTTGGGTTAATTCGCGATGATTATCGTGCTTTGTCTAACCGCAATTCATGGTAAGGGTAGTCAGAAATAGTGCAAAAGAATCACGCACAAATGTCACGTCTGTAATTGCTGCTGATGCATATTGTAGCAGATTTAGATCCTTGTTGATTTTTATGTCTATAACTTACTGGAAATATGTTTGTGTTTATAGCGCTGTATTTATAGATTTGTTTGGGATTACAAATCTTCTTTTCAAGGAAACCAAGTGGTTAGTCTGAATAGGTTTATATTAGTATGTAGATCTATTTTTGGAAGTACAGAGCGGCAAAATTTAAGATACCCAGATATTGGAATTATTTAAAAAAAAAATTGTAACACTGAAAAGGTAAAAATTTAAGGCAATTTATTTAGTAGTAAATTTGTAGTAGTCCATTTTAAAATTTTTATTTTTTCCGCAAACCCGATTAGAAATAAAATCAAAGAGTAAAGAACATAAGCATAAGCAATATTAGCATAAAATCAATGTAATTTTAAGACCACCACAAAAACATGAGATGATAAAATTTTTATACTTGTCAGAAGCAATATTATATTGGAATTCAAAATTGTTGAAGTAGTGTTATTAGCATATTAGAAACAGGAAAAACCCAAGAAAAAAATTCTTCAGCGATTTGAAGTCCTTTTGAAAGTCCACATAGACATCATACTGAGTGATTTGTCTTCGGCCTAAGAGCAAGTTCAGCACTACATCCGAAAAATCATATAATTTTAGCTCTTTAAGTAGGTATACATAATAATGAAGACTAGATTAGATTAGTTACCAATAAATACTTATGTTAAGGCGGCGAAATGAAAACTGGACACACCAATTAAGATACATTTTGGTATAAGATTCTTATAACATTTATACTGAAAAGATGTAATTCGATACACACATTTTACTAGAAGAATCACTACCTTTTTATATTTAAGGCTTTCCATAACAATAAATAAGATCGTGCTCAAATTTAAGATTATTAATAATCTAAAGAGAAATATTGAACCGTCCAGCTCGTTTACCTGATTTATCAGTTATCACCACTACGATCATCAAAACCTAAAAATGTCCAATAAGCCGAAAAATGATGTTTTTAAATGCTCTGAAAAATATAATTGATTATGGTTGAGTTCTGATAACGAAGGAAGAAACTCAGCATGGATAAAAAAATCCTTTTATTTATTACAGAATCGAAATGACAATTTTTTAAGGAAATATAAAGGTTTTTAACACTTTTCGGTTTGTTACTATTTTTATTAGTTACAAATCTTCAACACTTCTTCAACCCTTACGAAATTTGGGCAGTAACTTAGAAGCAATAATTATATGAAATAATACAACAAGAAGATATGTAATTGATAATAGGCTTTATGTAAGACTAACCTGTGCTAGGAAAACATAGATCTATTAAAATGTTTTAAATTAAATTATGATCGATGAAATACAGTATAAAAAGACATATTTTTTAACTCTTTATATAATAGCATTGTTCTAAGAGGAATTTAATGCATGCACTACTTTTTGCTCTCTAAAGTTACACCACATCAAATTTTTATTGGATATTGATAGCTAGAAACTGATTAATAACGCTTCATGAACAACAAGAAAATATATGTAGATATCAGTAAGTTTAACAGTTAGGTTATGTTCAGAACTGACGTATTTTTACATAAAATATTTTATCTACTACCAATTCATAATAGCCTTGATTTGACATTAATTTGAGTAAGGTAAGTCAGATTATTACGCAACATGTGTTTTAAAGAAATCATTACCACACTGAAATTTCAACAAGAAAATTCTTTGTTACAAGTATTTATAACACAATTTTTACAATTTAGTATCTTTATAGGAAAGTTTATATTTGTAAATGTCTCATTATAATATAATATATATTGTTTAATTCTTTAAAATTTGTTATTAACATTGAGTAATGACACTTCATACTCTTAAGTTTGATTTTTTGAAACCTGGAGAATTTTATAATAGCGTATCTACCTATAAAAAACCCTAACTTCACGTTAGATAACTGAAAAAATGTTTAGTTTTATTTTATAATAAATTAGTTTTATATTTTAATAATAAATATAACACGGTCCACGTCCCAGATTTTTTGGTGTATAAATTGTTTAATTATTTGAAAATTTATAATTCAAATTCATTGTTGTGTAGCGCTGGCTAGTTTTTACACAACTTAGGTTAGGTAGTCCAGTACGACAACTTGACAACAACTACTGAGCAATGTCGCTGGAGATAAATTCAAAATTCATTTTTAATTATTTGGACGGTAGAAGATAAAATCTTGTATATTACACGTGTGATATACACACATTAACATATTCGTCTGATTACAGAACTCGTCTACGACTCGTTCTGCAATTTCCAGACTCTTATGTTAATGATGTTCATATCCCACTTATAATATAAATAACTATTATGAGCCCTAACAACTAAATGTTCGGACAAAAGTAAATTTTTGAAGTATGAAAGGAGAACTGGAAATTTTACGCAAATAATTAGTACACCTGACAATACAGTAAAATAAAGCCTTAATAACAATATTATGAATGGAAGAAAATTATTTATTTGATTTAACAATATTTTAACCTTAATAATTAGCAAATTTTACAAAATGAATTTGCAATTAAATGTTGGGATAATTTTTAATTTAGGACCATTATAAGAGGTTACGTCTTCTTTTGCGTTAATAGCTGCCTGTATTCTAGCAGGCATTGTATTTATCAAATTTTGGTACAATTCTGGCGTGAAACTGTCCCAAATTTCTATTTTGGTCTTTTGGTCCCCAATGGTTCTTGGTGGATTATTGCGTAGAATACGTTTAATTTTATGCCAAAGAGTTTCAATGACATTTAAGTCCGGACTGGATGGGGGCCATGGAAGCACCTTTATGTCGTTTTCACCGAGTTCCAATATTGTGATTTTTTAAAAAACAGTCGTTAGAAAATTACGTCACATTTTTAAAAAGTGCAATTTTAAAGCTACGAAAATTGCCTAAATTCACCAAATAAATACTTGGGGATTTTTTTGTACATAAAACCAACATCCAACTTTGCAATAAAGTAAATTTAACCAAAATCTAACCAGCGGTTCCAAACTGTAATTATTTAAATGTAGGTAGCACCCTGAAAAAACACGTTTTTTGAAAAGTGAACCGTGTAACTCGAAAAAAATGCAAAAAAAATCATATTACCATTTCAATATAGTACGATTATTGAGCTTTGATTTAAAGGTTTTTTTACCCAATTCCAATCGGCGGTTTCAAAACTGTGATGTTTTGAAACAGTTACTAGAAAATTCTATCATTTTTAAAGGTGCAATTTTGAAGCTCCGATAAATGCCTAAAATCACCAAATATGTTAGAGCAAGTGAATAAACCAGGAGTTTGCAAAATAGAATATGTTTATTGAACAAGTACATAAACTGAGTGAATATAGCAATAATATAAGTATATAACATACACAAAACAAAAGTGACAAAAGTGACAAAAGTTAACCGGCTACGAGAGCGCAACATGCATGGCTCTATGTCGGATCGATACTGGATCGATATCTTCAGCCCCGGAAATGCGTCAGCGATTACGCATAACCCATTCGCACTAACACTTCCCCTCGCGATCGTACGCCGAAAATCGACACACACTATTCGCGAACACAGACGAATCACTCCCCAAACCCAACATTTTCACACACTTTTGATGCCGAGGTCCAGGAAGTCCCTTGGTCAGAACATCAGCCACCATTTCGTTTGTTGAAACGTGATGTAGACTCAGAAGATTCTCCTTGAGGGCGTCTCTTATAAAATGATATTTGATATCAATATGCTTGCTCCTAGCATGAAAGATAGGATTTTCAGCTAGCTTCAGAGCGCCAACGTTGTCTTCAAAAATGACTGTTTTGGATAAATGTTTCAGTCCCAATTCAATGAGAAAAGACCGAAGATACGTAGCTTCTTTCACAGCCTCGGCCATTCCCATGTACTCTGCTTCGGTGGAAGATAGAGCAACAGTTTTCTGTTTTCTAGAGTCCCATGATATGGGGCCTCCTAGTATAAAAACGAAGCCTGTGTATGACTTCCTGTCATTTGGACAATTTCCCCAGTCCGCGTCTACGAAGCCTCTCAAGGGTTCTGACTCCTTATTGAAGACTAATCCAAGGTCAATCGTTCCCTTCAGGTATCGCAACACGCGTTTAGCAGCAATCCAATGTTCTTTTCCATAACAATTATTAAACTGCCCCAAGTAACTGACAGCGAAACTAATGTCAGGCCTAGTAGAGACGGCTAAATATGTTAAGGCTCCGACTAATTCCCGGTAAGGTAAGTTTTCGTCAGGAGGTTCTTCACTCTTCATGAGTTTTGCATTAGGGTCCATTGGAGTGCAAACAGGTTTTGAATCTGCCATTCCGAATCTATTCAACAATTCGTTAATGTATCCGGTTTGGTGCATAGATATAGCATCGTCCTTTCTACTAAATTCTATCCCCAAACAATATCCAATTTCACCAAGGTCTTTGGTTTCGAATTTCTGCGACAAGTACTTCCCCAAATCACCAATGGTTTTACAGTTTCGAGATGCGACAATAATATCGTCGACGTAAATAGCGATTAAGGTTAGTTGATTTCTTTCTCCAATTTTATACAGGCAAGGATCAGCAGAAGTCGGTGTTGCACCAAAAGCTTTCAACACATTATCCAATTTAGCATACCAACTTCTACCGCCTTGACGTAAACCGTACAAAGATTTATTCAGAAGACATACTTTATCTCCTCTTTGTAGTTTCTTGAGCATATCCTTGGCCTTGTTCCCAAGTTCGTTCTTTTCTTCAGATTGGATGATATCTAACAACTGAGTTAGGTACTTCGGAGGTTCCATGAGTATTTCTTCTTCGAGTTCCCCGTTTAAGTAAGCGCTGGCCACGTCGAATTGTCTAATATTCATTCCATACTGAGTTGCTAATGAAGTCAAGAGTCTGATTGTACTAAGTCGGGCGACCGGCGCGAAGGTTTCCTTGAAATGAATACCAGGTCGTTGGCTAAAACCTTGAGCCACAAGTCTTGCCTTTCTCTTCTCAAGTGTTCCATCGGCTGCATATTTATTCCTTAATACGATGCGACTACCGATGACTTTGCAATTGTTGGGGCGCTCGACGAGTTTCCAGGTATCATTCTTGATGATGGACTTAATTTCAGCGGCCATAGCATCGTACCACTCATCAGCTTCGGGAGAATTCATTGCCTGTCTCATAGGTATTTCTGAGATATAGGCTTCTTCTGTAATTTCAGCAGTCCTCGCTTCTTCAGCCAAATATCTATATACTTTACGAGGTCTTCCCCTGGCTCCTGTTCTAACAATTCTAGGTCTGCCACTGAGCCTACCTCGTCTTGCTCTAGCATTTGGCTCTTGTGCGATTTCTTCTTCTTCTTCGTCTCCTGGTGGTTCTTCGACTTCTTCCTCTTGATCTACAACAGTGGGATTCATTTCTACATCGACGATTCGAGGCGAGGGCAACTCCCCGGTTTCTTTTGGTTTAAAATAATCTTCTGGAATAAATTCAGTGAAATCATTCTTACTTTCAGATCCTTCAACGAATTGTACATCTCGTGTGATTTCAACTTTTCTTGCGTTGGGTAGCCATACTCTATATCCCTTGCATTCTTCCGAGTATCCCAAAAATATCCCCTCTTGAGTACGGGACTCGAATTTTCCTCTGTTAGGTTGTCTATTTAGACAGAAAACGCGACACCCGAATTCACTGTAGTAGCTAACATCGGGTTTCTTACCGGTCCATATTTCGTACGGTGTTTTCCCTTTGAGACTTTTAGATGGACAACGATTTCGAATATAATTCGCAGTATTGACTGCTTCGGCCCAAAAAATTGGCGGAAGGCCCGATTGCATTAATAGACAGCGCGCCATGTCCAAAAGAGTTCGATTCTTTCTTTCGGCTATCCCGTTTTGTTCAGGGTTGTACGGAATTGTAAGGCGTCGAGATATTCCCAGTTTCTTCAAGAAGTTATCAAATTCATGACTGGTGTATTCTTTCCCGTTATCTGATTGAAAATATTTCACCTTCTTGTCTTGCTGATTCTCGACCATTGCTATAAATTCTTTCGTAGCTTCGAACACTTCGCTTTTTGATTTAAGAAAACGAACAACGCACCATTTAGATCGATCGTCGATAAACTCTACAAAATAACGCGCTTTACTCATAGATTCAACGCGCATTGGTCCGCAAACGTCAGAGTGTATCAGTTCCAACAATTCACTTACTCTATTGGACCGTTTGGGGAAAGGAGTACGAACCATCTTCCCCTGAAGACACACTTCGCATTTAATCGTATCTGCTAGTCTTTTCGCAGGCTTTAAAACTTCTAGTCCACGCACTGACTCGTTATTTATAGCTTCAATCATGTCTCTCGCGTTTAAATGTCCTAGACGCCTATGCCAGACTTCGAATGTCTCTTTGGAGGAAGAACCCGCCGCGAAAACCGAACCTGAGGGCGATTTCGTATCGTTTCGAGCGTTTTCGCGAGCGTAGTAAAGTTCACCGATTCTGTCTGCAATTAGCTTTACGTTTCCATCGACACCGATAACAAAAGCATTGTCTTTTCTGAACACAACTTCAAATCCGTTATTGGTAATTTTTCCCACCGACAGTAAGTTCGTACGTAGGTCCGGAACATACAAGGTGTTGTTTAAAGAAATGTTTTTCGACTTACCAAAAACATCAGCTGTGAACGCAGCCTTCCCTTGTGCAGTAATATTGGTAGATGCATTATTTGCAAGATTTAACTTACCACACTCAGAGTCCATTTCAGAAAAATCACTTACTTCGTTGCACAAATGAGATGTTGCACCACTGTCCAAGCACCATTTTGTTTTCAATGTTTTCTTGCTCGTAATGTTCAAACACAGCTGTTCTGACACATTCAGACAAATATCTTCGGCATTTCTTGCGGATGCACGGCGATTGTCTCGGTTTTTACAATTTGCAGCTTTATGTCCGATTTCTCTACATTTATGGCAACGAAATTTAAAAGGTTCTTTATGTTCTCTTGCACCCGAATTAAAGTCGCCACTATTTCTGGCTTTTTCGGTTTTATTCGCGTTCTTACGCCGCCACTGGCTGTTATTATTCGTAAATAATGCATTCTGCGACGTCAGTCGTATTTCGGTTTTTCTTGCATTACTTTCTTCAATAATTTTAACACGAAGAGTATCAGGTGATGGCAACTCGTCCCGAGATTCTATAGCGCATCTAAAATTTTCGAAACTAGCAGGTAAACTGTACAGTAACATGATCGCTAACAAATCCGGATTAATCGTTACATCCATTTCATTTAGCTTATCAACCGCGTCGAAAAATTTGTTTATATGTTCCCTTACGTCGCCAGACTCATCCATTCGTTGCAGAGTTAGCTGTTTCAACAACGTGGCTTTTCTGGCCGGTCCTTTAGACTGATAGATGCTTTCCAGCTTTAGCCAAACATCCTTGGATGACTCACATCCCTTAATTTGCTTTAATTCAGACGGGCTAATTGCCAATATAATATCCGACTTCGCCTTATTGTCATTTCTCTCCCAAGCAAGTACCGCCGCTGCAGAATTCGTATCATTGGGTATCAATAAAGGTTTTGCTGACTCGCCGTTTACAAAAACCCACGCATCGTTTTTTATCAACAACGCTTCCATCTGCATCTTCCAAGTATCGTAGTTTTCCTTGTTGAGAGTTTCAATTCTTGCCATAATAGTCGCACTCATTTTTACTATTGAACAAACAAACACGTTCACGAGAAATTAAACAATTTTGCAAACCACACACGATTAAACTGTCCCGGTACGCTCTGGGCCCATAACCTGTTAGAGCAAGTGAATAAACCAGGAGTTTGCAAAATAGAATATGTTTATTGAACAAGTACATAAACTGAGTGAATATAGCAATAATATAAGTATATAACATACACAAAACAAAAGTGACAAAAGTGACAAAAGTTAACCGGCTACGAGAGCGCAACATGCATGGCTCTATGTCGGATCGATACTGGATCGATATCTTCAGCCCCGGAAATGCGTCAGCGATTACGCATAACCCATTCGCACTAACAAAATAAAAACTTGTATAACTTTTTTGTAAAGAAAACCAACATCCAGGCTTGCAATAAAGTAGATTTTATCAAAATCCGACTACTAGATCCAATATTTTGAAAATAATAATTCTTTGTTTCTACAATAATTTTCCCATCCTGCCGGGTTAAAGTGCCACAGTTTTGGAACCGCCGAGCGGATTTTTACGAAATTTACGTTTTTATATAACCAAATGTTGACATTATAACAGAAAAAACAATCAATGTTATGGAAGTTAATTTAGATAACTTTTGCGAGTATGGAAAAAAGACAATCAAATTTACTTTTGTCCGAACATTTAGTTGTTAGGGCTCGTACTTTAAAAAAATTATAATTTACATAGGTAAGTATACAATTTTTTCAGTTTTAACAATAAATGTGCGCCAATTAGCTTCAACAGCTAGAAGAGCTTAGAAGTTTGCTTATTTCAATACCGTTAGTATGGTTTCAACATTTTTAAAATGAGGCACAGTATTAATAAATGTTGCGATGTTACAATCATTTTTAATTACAATGATACCATGTATATTGATTATGATGATTTATCTTAAATTTAAAGCTTTTTCTTTTTCCTTTTTAAATTGTTTAAATAAAACACTTTACTTCATTCGTTACTGTTACAATGTTATCTAATCAAATTTATTAGTTATGGAGGTTACATAGTGAATTAGTACCATTCAAGGTAAAGCTTCGAGTATGTTTTCATTACTTACAAATTTAATTGACAAAATAAGACATCTGTAGAAATTTCTCCCGTCTTGCATATGTTCTTTAAACAAATGTAGATATGTAACTTAACTGAAATTATATTCACGTAGTAACTAAATAGATGAAAAAAACAAAAACGTGGGTGTGTCTTCAGTAACCTAACATGGTTTCATATTCGTGCGTAAACAACATTACACCGCTACAGAGGTTAAAGGTAAATTGGGTTTGTCCATTTTGCCGCCGTCTGGGTGTCTATAATGTCTAACGGAAAAAACATTAAAACATGTTTTACTTGCTAATAAAGATACATAACGTAATAATTGCTAATCCATTATCTAATAAAGTGGTTCTGGTTTTTTGATTTAATATTTCCCCTGTGCCCTCGTTCATTCCCCCATTAAAAGTTTAGAATTCCCAGAATCGACCTGAAAAATTTCAATAATCTGCAACTATAAACTATAATACTTATACTTACTAAATTACTAATCTCTATAATTGAGATTTTAGCCTATCATAACCTTTGCTAACCTTACCTTTAATGTATAAGATATTTTTCTTAAATGCATTAATAATATTAATTACAATCATGAAAGCCCGATCATTTCATCTTCGAATAAATTTATTTGGCAGTTAAATTTTACTTTACAACATAAAATGAAAATCGATATACAGGGGTTATATCGTCAGGATTTCACCAGTCGATAGTTTAGCGAAAATTAAAGGTGGTTTGTTTAATAAACTATGGTCGAATGTTGCTTCCTTTTTGATGTACAGGGCATTAAAGAAAATAAATTATTTTAAATAATTTGCGATAAATCAATAACAAAAAAGTTAGTCTTCTGAAATTTTGCATAGTTTTTTTTTTGTATTCTCTTATTAATAGTGGTTGCAATTATTTTATTTAGAACACAGAGGCGTGCGTACGGGTTTCTTAAAAAACATTTTATTGAATAAAACGTACACCATTGGTTTTTTTTGCAGAACCAATATGCAGAGAGTATTTTCCATTCAATTTAGAAACTTTTTTATATCTTACAGTTTCTTGATTACTTAACTTTTTTTTTCTTCTTTATTAAAGATGTTCTTCCCTTAGATTTCCGAAAAAGCATCAGTACAAAGTTGTAGAGAAAAATATTTTCTACAACTTTCCTTTCAATATTTTTTTGATATTGTCAATATTTAAAAAGATATTCAACAAATAAGTTGCAAATTTTAGGGAAATTTTTCTCTAGTTAGGTACTAATTACTACTACTACTTACTACTCCTTTCCCAAAATTTTCAACTTATTTGTTGAATAACTTTTTAAATATCGACAATATCAAAAAAAGTCTAAAAGATAAGTTGTAGGAAATATTTTTCTTTACAACTTTGTACTGACTCTTTTTTCGAAAATTTAATAGGAAAAAAGTTGTTCAAAAAACAAAAAAATCCAACCCTTAATTGAGGGCTGGTGAAGGAAGGGCGGGGTCTACAAATACACAAACTCAGTTTTAAACTTTCAGGGTGACCTTCTAGAAGATTCTACAAAAATAGGCTGTAAAAGATATTCAACAAATAAGTTGCAAATTTTAGGGAAATTTTTCTCTAGTTAGGTACTAATTACTACTACTACTTACTACTCCTTCCCCAAAATTTTCAACTTATTTGTTGAATAACTTTTTAAATATCGACAATATCAAAAAAAGTTTAAAAGATAAGTTGTAGGAAATATTTTTCTTTACAACTTTGTACTGACTCTTTTTTTCGAAAATTTAATAGGAAAAAAGTTGTTCAAAAAACAAAAAAATCCAACCCTTAATTGAGGGCTGGTGAAGGAAGGGCGGGGTCTACGAATACACAAACTCAGTTTTAAACTTTCAGGGTGACCTTCTAGAAGATTCTACAAAAATAGGCTGTAGGGTAAAAAAAGTCTATTTGAAGCCTTTTTTTCTCCATTATTTACTGTACTTATTAGGTTATTTTGAGTTAAGTTATCAAGAAATTATAAAATACGAAACAGTTTCTAAATTGAATGGAAAATACTCTCTGCATATTGGTGCTGCAAAAAAGCCAGTGGTTTAGGTTTTATTCAATAAAATGTTTTTGAAGAAACCCGTACGCACGCCTCTGTGCTCTAAATAAAATAATTGCAAAAACTATTAATAAGAGAATACAAAAAAAAATCTATGCCAAATTTCAGAATAATAACTGTTTTTGTTATTGATTTATAGCAAATTATTTAAAATAATTTATTTTCTTTAATGGCCTGTACGTCAAAAAGTAAGCAACATTCGACCATAGTTTATTAGACAAACCACTATTTTTTAAATATAGGATTCTGTTCAAGAATTTCAACATTTCATCAACATATCTCTTATTGTTTCCTTAATGGTAGTAAACTAGTCCTAACACAAGAAAACTCGTACACAGAAACAGAAAGTCTCGCAATAATATGCAAATGAATCTGTTAAGTTGTTGTCTTCCAAGATATTCAGCAATTGTAAGAAATCGCAGGACAAGGATAACCTTGATAGACCCAAATAAGTTTAGCAAGAATAACTATATCTGTCAAGCAAAGACAATGTTTCGCTATGTACACCAGATGCATACATATGCAGATATCCGTCAGTAAGTGGGTGTGTACCTCATACCGGCTCTGATCAATGATCTAACGTGTCATTGTTAATTCTTGTCAACAAGTTCGTTATCTTTAAGACAACTGATTTGTTCATTGAATGTTGTACAATTATTTTGTCAAGTTTATACATCGCTTTTGAAACCATTATCTTTTCAATTTCATACAAGTTTATAACTGTAGTTATAGCTCGTTCTACATTAAGCTAATGAGCTAATGCCAAATATTTGCTAGTGGTTCTTAGTAGGTAAGTACTTGCATTATTTTTATCTGTCTGCGTATAATCCGTTTTTGTGGTTTTAATTAAACGCAATTAGACTGGTTTGCTAAATAGAGATTAAGTAACACAAAAATTTAAATGTTTAGGTCAAAATGTTGCTGCGAAATTTATTATAGTACTTCTCACCTCTAAACTGTTTTTACGTGCATTATGGTGAATTCGTCACCTAAATACTTGTGCGTAAGAAAAAATGTTCATATTTGGTTTACTAACTTTAATTTAGTGAAACATGTAGGTCGGCACTAAAATGTTTAATATCTTAATAATTTATCTTTGAGTTAACTGCTAATTGTGTACATATTGCAAGCGAGTTTATTCAATTTTTGTTACTATAACTGTTCAAATGAAAATTTATTTTAGAATACATTGTTAAATTATTACTTGTTATTCTATTTGTAGTCTGCTAATTTGTCATTTATCAAATAGTTGAGGACTTACTTACATCCAAACTAATCGCTGATGTCTTTTAAATCTATCGATTTTTAAAAGGTTCACTAAAGTATGTCGGAAAAAATTTTAAAGAATTTATCAGTTGGCTGACGCGTAGGTACCTAAACGCGATATTGTTAGAATCTATAGAGACCAAAATATTTCGGTTTCGACAATTTACCAAACAATAAAAGAGTGCCATGAAGGTATACATTGTATGATTTTGCCCAAAAGTAGACGACCCAAAATTTTAACAGAATGAAGAAAGAATGGTTGAAGGCGCAAAAAACAAAGTACGAAAGGTATCCCGAAGATTTCTTGTCTCACGCTCGACTGTATGATTTCAAGAAATAATCTACATTATCGGAAAATAAGAAAAGCTGCAAAATACACTGCCGTTCAGAAAAAGTTTCCAGATGTTGCCATGCTTTGAGACGTATCCACTTTCCTAATAAAGTGATTATTATGATCCATGAGAAATACTTCACCTTGTCCAACTCGGAGATGGAAGGTGATGATGGCTTTTATAAGGGTAACATACAAGAAACTCTAGACAATGTTAGATACAAAAGCAAAGCCAAGTGAGAGGACAAAATCTTGATGTGGTCTGTTAATTCAGATTGGTTGAGAACTAATCATCATCAATTTTGTTCCCAAAATAGACAACCCTCCAAATGTGCCTCAGGCAAGCCCCATTGAAGAATTTTGGTCTCTACTGAGCAGTAAAGTTTACGATGGTGTTTGGGAGGCCCAAAATGAACAACAATTATGAGAAATTCAGAAGTCGACATTGTTACCATCCCAGGATTGAGGCATATTAGAACTAAATTACGGGCTATTGAGGAGAATGGGCCTTTATCTATCATATGAACATATATTTTCATTTAGAAGAGATCTAAAAATAACGTGTTTTTATAGTTGAAATAAAAAAAAGAATTGCCCGAAAATTTTTGCTTTTAATTTTTATAACATACGTTATTATTACAACCTCAATTTTAAAAATATTCCCTCACATCTTACGAACGTTATTTAATCTTGCTGGTGATAGAGCGGTATTAAAGTTAAATACAATCGGAAATTTCACCCACCAGTAAGAAAATGCGTGCACAATTAACATAATTATTGAGACAATATGAAACAACTACTTATTCAACTTTTAATTATAATTATGGCGCATAATTAATTTGCCTACGCCTTAATACAATAGATGTATAAATATACCAATGTCAAGACAATGAATTGTTTATCTCGTTATCATTTTATATTCATTGTCTTGTATTTTTAGGCTACAACTTACTTTTACTGCTTTAATTATAACTGAACTGAAGACATCTAATGTTTTATTATGTTTAGGTGTAAAAATTCAAATAACACGTTGAAAAACAATTTCTCTTTCTGTTTATAAATTATATAGTTATATTATCTTAATTTAAAAACCGTAATAAATTAATCTGATTATAGAAGTTCAAAGAACTGAAGAATTTTTGTATATTCCTTATAGGTAGGGCATTATGATGACTTAAATCCTATAATAGGTTCTAAATCCGTTGATGAGAACAAGAACTATTCACGATTCTTCTATTTGTTACACATTTTCTAAAAAATTCTTTCACTATCTTTTACACATAAAATGCATGTCGGATACGTTGTTTAGAAATAGAAAATTGTATTTAAATTACAGCAAAAAGGTAAATACGTAGATACTAATAATATCATTTAATTGCAACAAAAACGTATTCACAAAGTTTAATTTCATTTTATGACCAGCTATACGACGCAGATACATAGTGGAAGTATGTGAAAACAGAATAATTATCAACATTTTTGCTTCTAGTAGGAATTTAAATGTCCATCAGTAAAAAATACTTTCTAACGTTTTATTGTATATCACTGTAATTCTCATGAACACAAAACTAAACTGACAATTAGAAGACAGGAACAACTTTTATACCTTTCGTTCTATAAGCGTTTGTAAATTGAATTGAAATTAATCCGTTTCATTATTTGTAGTCACACAAATATAATACCAAATTGAATAGAACAATAATTCAAATTGTGTATATTTGTTGGTTGTATTCTATTTATTCAATCAATCTACTTTGTTCTCTAGGAACCATTTATTTTATTTCAATTTCAAATTGTTCAAATAGACTAAACAAGGTTCTATTGTATCAGCTTAGTGAACCTAACCGAAGGTCACATAATGCGTTTAAAAATG
This sequence comes from Pediacus dermestoides, assembly GCA_963942485.1. NCBI lineage: Eukaryota > Metazoa > Arthropoda > Insecta > Coleoptera > Cucujidae > Pediacus > Pediacus dermestoides. The sequence goes on from OZ012625.1 coordinate 10,927,695, forward strand.
CATATGCATTCAATGTAAGTACAGAACAAAATTGGATGTGTAATGCATATGAAAATAATACCTGTATTTTATTTCATTCATACCGAGGTGCATTACAATTCTAAATAAAGAATAATAAGTGAGACAGCTTACAGAATTATAAACACTTTTGTTGAGCAGTTGAAAGAAAGAGACAGTACTAAGAGGATATTAAGCTATAAAAAATAATTATAGTAGTTAAGGACAAAGTTAATCAAGTGTTAGTTTTTATGATGCGTATGCCGTTGATTTTTACCACGTATTATCTATAATTATTATTTTAAAGAACGAATGTTACAAATTGTAACTATAGAGGAAATATATGAAATAAATAAAATGCTTTTCAGCAACACCATATAAGTAAGTATATAAAATGATTTTGTTATAAAAATGCACCCATTATAAAGTTTTTATAATTTTTAAAGACAAATTGTGGGCGTTATTGTTAATAAATTTATGTTCCTTGTTAATTAAATTCAATCAAGTTATCTAAAATCTAGAAACATCTTGAAAACTTTTGCAATAGAATATTTTAATTAAGACAACAAAAATTCAAGAGATATCTTCGTTTTTGACCAAAAAATTCTCCATCTTCTATAAATTGTTTTATATTTTCTTGCATCCTTATATCTGTGCCGCCAGCTTTCCTCTATTCTCACTATTAATCACTAATCTTTGAGGAATTAGTCGGTGATATTGTCAAAAAATTTGAAATTCAGTTTTCCATGATAGTAAATAACTCGTTGGAAATTACCTACCTCTGCAAAATCCATTCTTAATTTTTCCTAATGTGAACCTACAAACTTAGAATATTTCCCTTCCAAAAGTTTCTTTACAAAATCTGGATAGGCAGTTTGATGATGTTAATGAATTGCAGTGGCGGCTTGTAGTCATCTAGTCGGGGGAGGCAGTTAAAAAAGATGCGAGCATAGCGAGCTTAATAGCGCCAAAAGGAAAATTTTTTCGTGGTTCAAGGTCATTCTTTTTAAGGATACTTTTTGCTTAATAATCTTGCTCACGTCCCATGCCTGATTTCCTTGATAGGAAAGTTTTTTATCATGTTTTTATGAAATTTAGGAAAAAGAGCTCTACTAAATACAAACTCTTGGTTACAAAGAAAGATACAAATATCGATTAATTTGTTTAAATTTTCTCAATTTTTTCTTACTGAATCATTAAATCTTTGAATTTCGATTTGACGAGCTGAATCTATGACGGTTATTATTATTTTGTTTGCCTAAAAGTTGTAATTTACACATAGATCTAATATGCTCTTGACTTTTTGAATGTCTCTCAATCGAGCGACCTAAATTTTTCAGCCAGTCATAGTCAAATTTTGACCAAACTTCTTCACCCCGAATTGAAAATAAAACACATGGCCAACAAAACAATTTTTTTAAAATGAAACTACCCGTCAACCATTTACATTTACTATACCAATGATTAACAAAACTACGAGGCGGTTTACCCTGATTAATTAAATACTTACTTAGGTGTGGATGAGGAACCTCTAAATCTTTGACGAACAATTTGTCATCGTAACAGTCGATTGAATTTAAATTTTATTAAAAAGTCAACAATGTCTTCACAATTTTTAATATTTGTTACAGTGTCACTTCCCTCCCCTTCCATTTTAAGAATAAACTTTTGTTTGCACACAAAAAAAAACACAAATACCTAACCTGTTTCACCTCATACTTGCACACACAGCCACACAAACAAACAACAACTGTTACATAAAAAACGCAGGCGTAAACGCTTGTTCCGTGTTCACAACAGTTTCTTTCTTGTTTAAAAAAAAGGTGTTTTTGCCTCCAACTTGAATGTGCAATGACAAAAAATAGTTGTAGTAACTAAAACGCAGGCGTAACAATCGTAACACATGTTCACCACAGTTTCGTGTTTAAAAATTTATCGAGGAGCGCCTCGCAGCCCAGAGCGCACGTGCGAGTGTGTGTGACAACAACATAGGCAGAAGTGCGATCGAGTCGTAAGTGGTATAGAACCACAGATGAGAGAAGTTCACGAATATTTCGAGCATTTCAACAGGGTGGTGATTAAAAATATTTATCTGTAAAAGTTATTAAATTAGATCTATCTAGTATTTATATTTTAAGAAATTGAAAAAAACATATTTGTAAAATAAAAATAAAAAAAATTAATGGCCTCCCCTGCCTCCCCTGACGAGCCGCCACTGATGAATGGTAAACAAGCACAGAAAATGCAACAAGGTGTGAGGCCATTTGGGACTAGATCACATTCTTCAGATGAAAAAACTAGCAATGAATAATACAATGCTATATGAACATTTTTATTTTGACTATAAAATATCATAACAGATTTTTACGCATAAATTCTTTGATTTTTATAAAGGAAATATTTATAACGACCTGTTTCAGTTTTCCTCCAAATTAGCTGATGTCTGAAAATTCATCATATTAAGCAAATTTCTTAATTGAAATACATTACGACTTACCCTTCCCAAGCCATTATTGACTTGCTTTAACAACAGCTGAGATTCTCCACATATTCCATGGACATCATCTCCGTCTATAGGCCAAATCATGACACCAGCATAATTATTTTGTTTAATGTAATCAGCCTGTACAAATAAAAAAACAGTTATCTTAGTCATAAAATTCAGATCAAATATTCTGTAAACTGTTTTTGCTTATTACATATTATATCAATAACAATTTTTACTCCCAAATACCTTAGTCCAAATTGAATCCTTATCATCATACCCTATCCACGTACGATCGGAATATTTGTAGGGGTTTTTCTGCTCATTGTCCCAAACCCTAGTAAAATTTTCGTATGTTGAGCAAATCTTAAACAAATCTTTTGATTAGTCTATCTGCAAGTTTTACAAAGCTTTCTCACATTGTAGTAATTGATGAGTCCGAATTGTCCTGGACCAACGCCAATGATAGGTGCATGCACCCCATGTATATATTTGCTTATTAAAGTATAAGATCTTCCATAAAATGCCACACCCATAGCCATCTTATTTGGTGAAGCTCCAGCATTGATCCAGTTTCTTGCTGATGCAGCCAAATTTAAGTGCTTTTTTTGCCAGGTATTTTCCACTGATGATGCGAAAAGTGGAGAATTTTGTCCAGTGTAAAAACCTCGGTAGAAAGTAAAAAATCCATACATGTCATAACTCATCACGTTGAAGAAATCTAGAATACTGAGACAAGTTGAGGTAAGTTAAATCTGTCAGAGAGGAAAGTGGTTTTACTTGGACATTTTAACTGCGTCATAACCATAGGCATCAGGAATTGCACCTACGGCTGCTGTTAAGAGCCAACCTTTACTAGAGAAGCTGTCTTTGAGCTCTTGGAGTAAATTTATATAATTTGCCTAGGAGAACACAACACGAGAAAATTTTAGGCAATTAAGTACTTAGACTAACAGTACCTTGTCGTCATCTCCTGGAAATTCCCAGTCGACATCCAAACCATCAAAATTATAAGTACTCAAGTAATATTCAGCGCTTTTAACAAAAGCGGCCCTGTTACTAGAAAACTGCGCCAACCATTTAAAAGCCACAGTAGCAATTGGGTTGCCACCTCCAGCACTTAATAACACCTTTAAATTGGAGTTACGTTTTTTCATATCAGTAACCCGTTTGTATAAACCTGAGGATTAATATTGAAGCAAATCAAAAGCAACTAGTCATTATTTTCAAGATACCTTGATTAATGTCCAGGTCCTCATCTGAGGCCTGTAGAGTACCATTGCTGTTTACATCAATAAACGCGTAGATCACATGAGTACAAAGATTGGCGTCGAATACTTCCGGTGGTGTGCCATTTGATGAAGACCAACTTTCGTAGTAGCAAATGACTACTTTGTCTACAAATGGATATGAAACACTTCTTCATAAGAACTGTAAATTACTTACCGGTTGCTGCTTGATTTTCTTGTGCTACTACGAGTAAAGCCAAACCTAATACTAATAAGCAGGAAATTTTTAGTGACATTTTGAGACACATGAGCTTCACTAGAGAATTTGGTTTAAATACTTTTACTTTATAGTTTGGAACAAAAGGTTTAATCTTAAATAAAACACTTGATATTTATTGCAGAATTTGTGTCTATCTAATAATAGGTTTAATAATCAGTCTTATAATCTTATATTCTTATATATGTTAATTTTTAACAATACACTTTTTTTATTATATTTATCTGAAAACACCTTGTTTTCACTGGTTTTTGCAATGACGTACAGGCGTGAAGGTGACATTTTGAGAACAGCGCACGGAAAACTTTTCCTTCCCGATCTCCGATTTTTTCCGTGCGCTAAATATTGCAGAAAATAAAACAATCGTTGCTATAGAAATGTTAATCGTGTTTGGACTGTTTGGTACTACTACTAACAAACTTGAAAAGAAAAAAATTAGATCAAGAAAAATCTAGAATTAGGGTAACTTTAGTTATCTATATTTGTCAAAAACTTAATCTCAATCAAATACTAAAGTATAAATATAATTATGAATAATTTCGAAAGATTAAATTTTATTAAAGAAAAACGTTTTAAGGTTTACTCCAATATCATTATCGTTATAGCGCGGGTGTCAGGTTAACATTCCAGAGACAGCTTTATTTATTTACAATTAATTTGTCTTCAGCGGTTACTGGTATACAGGGTGATTCTTTTATCTGGGGAAATGCGTTTTTCTCGTAAACGACTGAAGGGAATTAAATTTTGAAAAAAGTGTTATATACCTACTGACTGTCACTCAAAATTAGGATAGAAATATAGACTTTAATATGCATGACGCTAGGCGTCACGACGCTACAAAAATGTTTTTCCAGCAACATACCACTTTTATTATATCATTGGAAAGGACTTTTAATTTTGAGTCTTTTTCCTAAAAACCAATTTTTTTTATTCTTATTTTTTAAAAAGTTATGATCCAATTTAAATTATTTCTATTCTAACTAAATTTTGAAATATTTTTAACAGTAGGCCGAGTTTTCCTTCAAATACTAAAGTAAGTCTTATTATATAAAATAAAGTAGGCTTAGAAAAAACAAAACCTGATATTTGTCAACATATTACAACAACAAAAAACTTATTAATACCTAAATTAAACAAAAAAAAAGTGCCTTTTCAGATTAGAAGACATTTGTGGCTTCAACTAGATGGGGCTCCTTGTCACAATGCCGCTATTGTGCGGAATTATTTAAATATAGAATATGAAGACAGGTGGATGGGAACTTACGAGCCAGTAGAATTTCCTCCTAGGTCCCCAGATTTAACACCTCTCGATTTTTTCTTGTGGGGAACTCTTAAAAATGAAGTTTACAAAACAAGGTCTAATAATATAGATCATGTAAAGCAAAAGATTGTCGATGCCTGTGCTGAAATTAATGCTAATGTTGTAGGAAAAGTCACATATAATGAAATAAGAAAACGTTATAATTTATGTTTAGATAACAATGGTACTCATATTGAACAATTCTTAAAATAATCAAATTTTTTGTTTAATTTAGGTATTAATAGGTTTTTTGTTGTTGTAATATGTTGACAAATAACAGGTTTTGTTTTTTCTAAGCCTACTTTATTTTATATAATAAGATTTACTTTAGTATTTGAGGGAAAACTCGGCCTATTGTTAAAAATATTTCAAAATTTAGTTACAACAGAAATAATTTAAATTGGATCATAACTTTTTAAAAAATAAGAATAAAAAAAATTGGTTTTTAGAAAAAAGACTCAAAATTAAAAGACCTTTCCAATGATATAATAAAAGTGGTATGTTGCTGGAAAACATTTTTGAAGCGTCGCGACGCCTAGCGTCATGCATATTAAAGTGTATATATATTTCTGTCCTAATTTTGAGTGACAGCCAGTAGGTATATAACGCTTTTTTCAAAATTTAATTCCCTTCAGCCGTTTACGAGAAAAACGCATTTCCCCAGATAAAAGAATCACCCTGTACCTACAGTCAATTTTGAGAATTGAAACTAAAAATATGATGGCTGAAAATTAAATTTAAATACCTGCATTAAACTGATTGGTTCTATTCCGATGTAAGTCGTTAAGCAACCAATCAAATTAATGTATGTAGTTCAAATTTCCCGCCTAATATCTTTTTAGTTCCAACTCTCTAGCAAAAAAATGAACTTCAGGTATAACGTAAACAACTGGTGTAATATCACATATATGCACTGTCGAGTTTGGGGATCAAACCCCATCCGAAAAATATTCGAACTTCAAAGCAGAACAAACAAGATCCATCTTACAAAATTGCAATTTTGTGGGTTTGTTTTTATTTTGACTATAACATAAAACATAACAGATTTTTGACTCATAAAGTTTTTGATTTTTATAAAGAAAATAACTACAACGACTGGTTTCACTTTTCCTCCAAATTAGTTGATGTCTGAAAATTCATACATCATCTTAGCCAAATTGTTTGATTGAAATACTTTAAGACTTACCCTTCCCAAGGTATTATTGACTTGCTTCAACAACGGCTGAGCTTCTCCACAATATTCGAAGACATCATCCTGGTTTATGGACCAAATCATAACACCAGCATAATTATTTTGTTTAATGTAATCAACCTTTAAAAATAAAGTATGTAATTAACTTAGTGATAAAATTCAGATCAAACATTCAATAACCAGTTTTTGTTTATTATACATATCAACGATAGTTTGTTTTTTCAAGTAGGTACCTTATCCCTAATCGACTCCTTATCATCATACCCAAACCACCCATGTCCGGAATATTTGTAAGGGTTCTTTTGCTCATCGTCCCAAACTCTAGTCCAACCAGCGTATCTTGAGCAAATCTTCAACAAATCTTTTGATTAGTCTCTCTGGAAAGTTTTACAAAGCGTTCTCACATCGTAATAATTGATGACTCCGTCGTCTCCTGGACCAATTCCAATGATAGGTGCATGCAAGCCATGTTCATTTTTGTATTTTAAAGTAAAAGATCTTCCAAAAAATGCCACACCCATAACAATTTTACTCGCTAGAGCTCCAGCATTCTTCCAGTTTGTTGCAGATGCATTCAAGTTTAAATGCTCTTTTTCCCTGTCGTCTTCCACGGATGATGCGTAAAGTGGAGAATTTTGTCCAGTGTAATCACTCCAAGATCCATACATGTTATAGCTCATCACGTTGATGAAATCTAGAATACTAAGACAAGTTTAGGTAAGTGATATGTGTAAGAGAGGAATGTAGTATTACTTAGACATTTTCGCTGCGTCATAACCATGGTCGTCAGGAGTTGCACTTACAGCTGCTGTTAAGAGCCAACCTTTAGTAGAGAAGCTGTCTTTGAGCTCTTGGAGTAAACTAATATAATGCGCCTAGGAGAACACAACACGAGAAAATTTTAGGTAATTACTTAGACTTAGACTAACAGTACCTTATTCTCATCTCCTGGAAATTCCCAGTCTACATCCAAACCATCAAACTTATAAGTACTCAAGTAATATGCAGCGCTTTTAACAAAAGTTACTAGAAAACTTCGCCAACCATTTAAAAGCCTCAGTGGCAGTTGCCACCTCCAACACTTAATAACACCTTTAAATTGGGGTTACGTTTTTTCATATTAGTAACCCGTTCGTATAAATCTGAGGATTAATATAGAAGCAAATCAAAAGCAACTAGTCATTATTTTCAACATACGGTCATTAATGTCCAGTTCCTCATCTTCAACCTGTAGATTACCATCGCTCGTCACACCAATAAACGCGTAGTTCACATGAGTACAAAGATTGGCGTCGAAATATTCCGGTTCGTAGCCTTCGTATATGCAGACCAACTCTCATAGTAACAGATGACTTTGTCTACAAAGGGTAATCAAAATATTCTTCATGGGAACTGTAAGTTACTTACTGGTTGCTGCTTGATTTTCTTGGGCTACTAAGGCCAAAAATAATAGGAGTAAACCGGAAATTTTTAGTGACATTTTGCGACTAATAGATAGACTTCAATAGAGAATTTAGCTTAAATACTTTTACTTTTTTGGTTTTTGGAACGAAAGGTTTTATCGTAAACAAAACACTTGATATTTGTTGCAAAACTTGTGAATAATATTTGTATTGAAGATAAATTTGTTAAGTGCATAATGCATTGTTCAAAATATAAAGATAAGAACAAACTGGAAAATAAAAATCATAATAGATGAAGACGAGTACAGAATTGTAGTAGTTTTCTACGTATAGTTGTGAAAAACTTATTTACTTATCTAACTCAATCATGTACTGAAGTATAAATATATGTACAAAGACTACATGTTCGAAAGACTACATTTTATTCAAAAAACACTTAAATCCAATTTTATTATAACTGTAGTAGGGATGTGGGGTTATCATTCTAGAGACGGCTTTATTTATTTACTGTATACAACAGAATTAATTTGTCTTCAGCTATCACTGATATACAGTCAATTTTTAGTAGCGAGAATTGGATATAAAACTATTTGGCGGGAAATTTATAATAAACTGGCGTAGTAACGGGGACAGTTTGATGATCAACCCCCTAACATGAAAAAATTTCCATGCATCTAATAGGTAGATATTTATTTGAAAAGATAATACATATAAACTTCAAAGTAGAACAAACAAGGATCTTATTTAGGACCTTGTTTGTTTTTATTTTGATTATAAAATACCTTAACAGATTTTTTACTCATAAAGTCTGTGATTTTTATAAAAGAAATAATTATAACGATTTGTTTCACTTTTCTTCCGAATTAGCTGATGTCTGAAAAATCATACATCATATTAGGTAAATTTCTCAATTGAAATACAATAAGACTTACTCTTCCCAAAGCGTTATTGACTTGCTTCAACAACAACTGAGCTTCTCCACATTTTCCATGGACATCATCCCCGTCTATAGGCCAAATCATAACACCAGCATAATTATTTTGTTTGATGTAATCAGCCTGTACAAACAAAACAGTTATCTTAGTTATAAGATTCAAATCAAACATTCAATAAACTGTTTTTGTTTATTATATCAGTGACAGTTTTTCTTTCTCAAGTACCTTAGCCCAAATTGAATCCTTATCATCATACCCAAACCATTTATTGTCGGAATATTTGTAGGGGTTCTTCTGCTCATCGTCCCAAACCCTAGTCCAACTATCGTATTTTGAGCAGATCTTAAACAAATCTTTGGATTAGTCTATGTGGCGAATTTTACGAAGCGTTCTCACATCGTAATAATTGATGGATCCGTCGTCTCCTGGACCAACTCCACTGATAGGTGCATGCAGGCCATGCTTAGTTTTGTCTTTTAAAGTAAAAGATCGTCCATAAAACGCCACACCCATAGCAATCTTACTCGCTGAAGCTCCAGCATTGACCCAGTTTTTTGCTGATGCAGCCAAGTTTAAGTTCTCTTTTTCCCAGTCGCTTTCTACTGATGATCCGTAAAGTGGAGAATTTTGTCCAGTGTAATCACTCCAAGATCCATACATGTCATAGCTCATCACGTTGATGAAATCTAGAATACTAAGACAAGTTTAGGTAAGTGATATGTGTAAGAGAGGAATGTGGTATTACTTAGACATTTTCGCTGCGTCATAACCATGGTCGTCAGGAGTTGCACTTACAGCTGCTGTTAAGAGCCAACCTTTAGTAGAGAAGCTGTCTTTGAGCTCTTGGAGTAAACTAATATAATGCGCCTAGGAGAACACAACACGAGAAAATTTTAGGTAATTACTTAGACTTAGACTAACAGTACCTTATTCTCATCTTCTGGATACTCCCAGTCGACATCCAAACCATCAAAATTATAAGTACTCAAGTAATGTTTAGCGCTTTCAACAAATGTGGCTCTTTTACTAGAGCTCTTCACCAAACTCTCAAAAGCCGAAGTAGCATCTGCGCTGTCCCCTCCAACACTTAATAGCACCTTTAATTTGGAGTTGCTTTTTTTCATATCAGTAACCCGTTTGTATAAACCTGAGGATTAATATAGAAGCAAATCAAAAGCAACTAATCATTTTGAACATACCGTCATTAATGTCCAGTTCCTCATCTTCAACCTGTAGATTACCATCGCTGGTCACACCAATAAACGCGTAGTTCACATGAGTACAAAGATTGGCGTCGAAGTCTTCCGGTTGGTAGCCGTCGTATGAAGACCAACTTTCGTAGTAGCAAATGACTTTGTCTGCAAAGGGAAATCAAAAATTTCTTTATACGAACTATAAGTTACTTACTGGTTGCTGCTTGATTTTCTTGGGCTACTAAAGCCAAAATTAATAGGAATAAGACTGAAATTTTTAGTGACATTCTAAGACAACAGATAAGCTTCAATAGAAAATGTGGTTTAAATGCTTTTACTTTAGATTTTAAAACAAAAGGTTTAATCATAAACAAAACACTTGATATTTATTGCGCAACTTGTCTATAATAATAGTTTAGATGATAAATTTGTTAAGTGTATTGTTAAAAATATAAATGTGAGATAAGAACAAATTGGAAAAGAAAATAATATTAGATGAGGTCAGAATTGTAGTAACTTTAGTTATCTATGTTTGCAAAAAACTTAGGTACTTATCTAACTCAATCATGTACTAAAATGTACCTAAATAAGTATATGAACAATTTTGAAAAATTAAATTTTATAAAAAAAAATCCGATAAGTCGTTTTTGAGTTATGGTGGATACAGACAGACAGACATCATGGCGAAAGTTGTCAAAATGGATTCAGGGGCCCTCAAAACGTGTAAATCCATCAAAATCTCGGAGTCGAAAAAAATCACGATTACAATACTTCCTTATACTTCGTATAAGAAAGTAATAGTATATTGTAATACAAGTGCGGAAAACGCATCATGACAATACGAGTGTGAAATTTGCAACGCGAGCGATAGCGAGTGCTGCAATCACACGAGTATTGTCATGGGCCATTTCCGCAAGCGTGTTACATACGATTTTTTCTACGAAAACGTGGAATTCGTAAAAAATAAAATTATTTGTAAATCTTTTTCTAATTAAAAAAAACATCAAGTGAGTTTGTTGTCATAGATCTGAAAGCTCATAGCTGTTGACAGTTTATAAATTGTGTCCTGTCATCGAAATAATTTTGATTTTGAGATCAAATTACGTGAATATAAACATGGAGTTTCAAAACTAAAGCGAAAGCGATGAACTAATGTGCACTCCTCCGGTTGTTAGATATTAAATAAATGTTCCAATTATAACTAAACGTAAGTATTTCTTTATGTTTTTGTTTGCGTGCGGAAAGTTTAAAAAAAGTGTGCGAAAAAAAATTTCCACACTAATTTTTCGTACTAGTTTTTCAAAAGCCTACTTTCAAGTTCGATTATCTTGTCAGAAAAAACATCATTCCACATTTTCGTAGAAAAAAAAACATTTTAAGGTTTAAATCCAATTCATTATAATCAGAGCGCGGATGTCAGTCAATCTGTCGGGAAAAAGAGTTTAGGTATAGGGAACCTTTAATAAAAATGATAGAGAATCTAATTCTCTATAACGTAGTATAAAAATATACAGGGGGTTCCATTTGAAAAAATAAAGTTATCACTGTTTCAAATATGTCATATTTACGAATAAATTACAAACACCCTGTCTAAGTTAATTTCACCAAAAATACATCAAAATGTTCCCTGGACTTTGTTTTTATCATTTTAACTTTGTTTTTTTCGAAAAGACTGTGAATTTGTTAAGATATTAATATTTTTGTGAAAGTCCATATCCATGAAAATTTTTGAAAAAATCCAAAAAAATGGAAAACAATTAATTTTAGGTACATACAACCTTAATACTTTTGTAGTTTGAATTAAACGGGGAATCCAAAAATGTAAAAATATATAGGGTGTTCCGTTTAAAATAAGAAAGTTGGTGTGCGCCCAGCAAAAACTGAACGCTGAACGTATAGTGGAAAATATTTTTAAGTTATGCACATTCAGGAATAAAGCATATTTGTTCTTGAAATTTTTTTACTAGCATTAATAATAAAGGAGATATGGAAGACCCGCGCACTAGGTGGACACCATGTATTTGCAGTTGTGCACAAAAAATTTTTTTTGTGATCAAAATGTGAAAAATCCCATTTTTGGGTACTTTGGTGCCTTCTACATTTGGCATTTTTTATCGATGCTATGAGATAAATTATAGAAAATATTGCCCTCTACAATATTTATTAACAAAATTTTCTTCTGCGACTCACCGTTCTCGCACAAAATCAAATTCAAAAACTTTTTGGATTTCTCAAAAAATGTGTCCGATTATTATCCTGATTTTTTAATTTAAGCTTTCCACGTGACCCCCTAACGATTTATGAAGAGAAAGTTTACCGGGTAATTTTTTCAGAAATTTCGACAGATTGACTGGACTATTAGGTTATCATTCCAGAGACGGCTTTAATTTTTTACTGTATAAAACAGAATTAATTTATATTCAGGTATTACTGATGGTATACAGTCCATTTTTAGTAGACAGTATTGGAAATAAAAATATTTGGCTGGAAATTTGATTCGAATACCTACAATAATTGACTCCCTCTATCAAAAGAATGAACTTCATTAGGTATAACATAAATATCTGGTGTAACATTATCATATTATATTATAGTATAATTTTAAGTTAAGTTTGTAAACATATTACCATTAAAATATTCTATTAAATAAATAAGTATTCACATTGATTGGTTGTCTAGAAGCCAATTTGAATAGTGTGATGAATTCATTCGTGTTTTAGGTTAACCATGTTCCGATTTTACCTCGTTTAAAGAACTTGAAGATACAACAATAGAACCATTACCTTAAATTAAACTGTTTAACCTCTTTAAATCTTTTGTCTAATTCGTTGCACATTTTCCCTTGAAATTTCCAAAAAAATCCTCCACACTTACATTTATGTTGCGCTTGTTCTTCAATTCAATGAAAATAGAAACATTTTACGAGTCGAATACAAATTGATATAAACCACTAAATATTTGCCTGAAACTAACTGAAAACGGAACTGTTATTTAATTTCAAGAAATATTCAATTTCATGCTCATATCGTATCTGCATGCAGACACCAGGTAGCGGTTAATTGATTAGATTTCTAGTCTACACGTTGCATAATTACCTTGTGTGTAAAGCATTTAATTCACGAAATAATGCATAACAACAATAAAAATCCCAAAATAGGAATTGTAGCGACATAGGTACCTACCTACGTGACCTCTGATAATTATCTGCAATGTTACTTAAGTAATAATTTAGGCATATCAGTAAATAGTGTTCTAGATTTTTCCCATTTGATAGAATACTGCATATATGGTGCTTGTATTGTCGTGTGCATGGTACACTTGCATGTTAAAGGTGAAACATATTCTTGGCGAAATATAAACTGCAGTTGCCCAAAGCACGTGCTGTTACACCAAATTGATTCTGATATTCACTCATGAAATTATAAGCATTTATTACCTTTCATTTATAAGCCATTAGAATGAAATTGATTTTGGTATTAAATTTTAATAAACTTTTAGCTAAAAACGAATGTAATTTTTAGACAGGAAAATACAGTTTTGCTATTTCACGATCTATTCTAGTCTTCATAATGAACTTTTGCAGGAAATGATTTCGTCTGAAAGAATCTAAGTTTGAATGAGTTAATTTCATCACTGTTGTACAAATAAGACCGTTGTAATTTAATACACTTAACCTACAAGTTTGAATATAAATGAAATAAAAAAACTCCTACCTAGTTACTAAAATGGAACTACTATTATTAATAGGTACCTATATTATAGTGTGTACAATTTGCCTTTTGTTACGCTTTTATGAAAGTACCAATAAGTTTTTTAAGCAGTTTCATAAATTTTGTATGCCTTCGATTTTGTTCAATAATTTTATAAGAAAGGTGTAATTATACGAGCAATAGATTATAAACAGGCGTAGTTTAACTATTTTTCTTTTCATTATTGTTTAAAACAAGGTGGAGTTTGACTTGACGACTTTATTGTTATCCTTGAAATGTATTTTTGGGATTGGTTTCATTGTTTGCAAAATTAATTGTGGGCATAGTAAATAATAAATGTAGTCGAATATTTGTTCACTAATAAAAATTTTAAAAAATGTACAGTTTGTGTAAAATTTCATTTATGACTGGTTGATATTGGATAAATTTTTGGAAATACTCTAATAACGATTGGTGTGAACGGATAATGATGGCTCCTAATAGGTCTTTTCCTAAATCGAAATTTTGGATAAATCTGATCTTAAAATTTCCGACGTGTCCTAAAATATACCTGCTCTCTTTATCGCTCGCAGTTTCTGAACCACTCGTGCAAATTGTGCACATGGCTACTTGGCTTTGTAATTTGAAATTAAACGTTTTGTGAATTAGGAACGTATAAGTAGTACCTAAGTAATAAACAGATTGAATTTAAATTATTGTAGGGTCTCAGTAAAACCACCCGCATTGACACAGGAAACAGCTGCAGAAGTTAATGAATAAATTTAATATTTCTGAGAATTGAAGAAGAAATAATATTAACATCGGTGTAACACAGAAGTATTGAATATGTAATGAGAAAATTAACTGTGCCAAATATAACATAAATGAACTAGTTGTATCAATATTGCATTAGTGAATTTTTAGCACCTTCAACAAAACTAACGAGAAAACCAAAATTTCTATAGTTATTGCTTTTTTTAGCAAACATGTTAAAGGATATCTTATTGCAGATTCCACTATAAATAATTGATAATAACCGTAAGGAAAACTATGACTACATTAATGAAATTTCAATAAATTTATACCTATAAAAAAAACTAAACTGCTGGCCAATTGAAACGTACCAAGCGAATTTTTAGGTTGAATTTAAAGTCAAATATTTTGGAAAATAGAAAAGATATCAACATGCGGTTTTCAGGATTTCAGAAATAATTGAATTGAGAAAACGATAGTGTTACCCGATTTTTTTACTTTGAAGTACATTACTATCTACAGGGTTTGAAAAAAAGTCGTCTTTTTTTTCTCAAATTTTATAACTACCGAGATTCCACAAATTTTTTTTAATATTTTTTAGATATAGAGTTTTTTAGTCCTTACTTAATGGCAAAAAAACCTGTTTCTGAAATTTTTGATATTCTTGTTATTTTATAAGATACCGAGTTTTTGCTGAAAACTTGATTTTTTCTTTGTTTTTTGTCGTTCGGCCGTATTGTGTTTGTAAGAACCAATCTCTGTAGTTGATTATGATACCTTATGAATGGCTTTCTAATAAAAAGTACATTTTTTGTACGTTCATTAATTTATTGGTAACCAGTGGCTTGTCAAAAATCGGTACACGTTCGCTAATTGGTAAATTTTTTTAATTCTTTTTTTGAGGCTATTTTCTTAATGGAATAAAATGGAATTTAGTTAGTTTATGTTCACCATTGGTTTAAGTGACTTATATCCTCGAAACGGGTTTTTCACTTTTTCAAAAATTTGCTCATATCCGTGTATACCGCGTGGCCACGGAATCGTTTTACAACCCCCACCGTTTTCTTACATTTAACTGCATTAATTTGAAATTTGGCATGGTTTGATTGTTGAAAGGAATAATCATTTTAACGTTTAAAACAATCTAATGACACTTCCGGTTTCACACTAACTTTCAAAAATTTTTAAAACAACCCTGTATATTTTTTTCCGTAATAATTAGATTCTACTTAAAATTAGCTTTCTATCGACATATTTAAAGTCAAATATTTTGAAAAATAGAAAAGATATCGGCATGCGGTTTTCAGGATTTCAGAGATAATTTAATTGAGAAAACGATAGTGTTACCTGATTTTTTAACTTTGATGTACATTACTATCTATAGGGTATGAAAGAAAGTCGTCCTTTTTTCTCAAATTTTATAACTAGGTACCTACCAAGATTTCACAAATTTTTTTTATATGTTTTTGATGTAGATTTTTTTAGTCCTTACCTAATGGGAAAAAAACTGTTTCTCAAATTTTTTATATCCCTGTTATTTTATAAGATACCGAATTTTTTATGAAAACTTGATTTTTTCTTTGTTTTTTATCTTTCGATCGTATTGTGCTTTGTAAGAACCAATCTCTGTAGTTGATTATGATACCTTATGAATGGCTTTCTTATAAAAACTACATTTTTTGTACATTAATTTATTGGTAACCAGTGGCTTATCAAAAATCGGTACAGGTTCGCTAATTGGTAAATTTTTTTAATTAATTTTTTGAGGCTATTTTCTTAATGGAATAAAATGGAATTTAGTTAGTTTATGTTCACCATTGGTTTAAGTGACTTATATCCTCGAAACGGGTTTTTCACTTTTTCAAAAATTTCCTCATATCCGTGTACACCGGGTGGCCACGAAATCGTTTTACAACCCCCACCATTTTCTTACATTTAACTGTATTAATTTGAAATTTGGCATGGTTTGATTGTTGAAAGGAATAATCATTTTAACGTTTAAAACAATCTAATGACACTTCCGGTTTCACACTAACTTTCAAAAATTTTTAAAACAACCCTGTATATTTTTTTCCGTAATAATTAGATTCTACTTAAAATTACCTTTCTATCGACATATCACATGATGACATTTGCTTTCAAAATGACAGCATAATTATTATTGCAAAAACCTGTTCAGCAATATTTAATTTAATAAAAATTCGGTATCTTATAAAATAAGAGGGATATAAAAACTTTGAGAAATTAGTTTTCTCCTCATTAACCAGGGACTAAAAAAAAGGACATCAAAAAAATATTAATAAATTTTTGTTGAATCTCGGTAGGTATAAAGTTTGAGAAAAAAAGACTACTTTCATTCATACTCTGTAGATGGTAACGTACTTCAAAGTAAAAAAATCGAGTCACACTATTGTTTTCTCAATTAAACTATCTCTTGAATCCTGCAAACCTCATGTTGATATTTTTTCTCTTTTTCGAAATATTTGACTTTAAATTCAACCTAAAAATTCGCTTGGTACGTTTCAATTCGCCAGCAGTTTATTTACAATTAGAGATTATTTCCCTCTTAAAGAATGGCGATTTTGACCTCTGCTCTTTGTCTAAGTCGTTATAAAAGAATAAATCCTTTAAATGTATGATGACAACTAGGACATTTTTATAGAAAACTTAAAGTGGTTTATGTAATTTTATTAGCATTCTGTAAGTATTTTTGAAAAACCAATACGCGTTAAAATTAACATCTCCCCATGATATTCATCAATGACCGCTAAAAAGCCTGCAACATATGAGATTGATTTTTTTTAAAGAGGTTAAGTCAATAATAAAAAAATTGAGACAAAATTTCTTCTGAATTAAAAAAATATCCCCTGAAAAAAAATGTACATCTTTGTGACTTGAACACTTTAACTATTTTTAGAAGCTAACTAATAAAAGTTCACATTTATTCATGAACATTTCCGATAATGTACAATATTTTAAAATAACATTTCGTTGGAAAATTATCGGAAAATTCTTTTTATTTTTACACCTGGTGTTACATTTGTCAAAAATCTAACGAATTGTTCCAAAATTTTCTGAAATATCGAAATATTACAATATTTTTGTGTTGGTCATTCCAAAAGATTCAATTTTGTGATAAACTAAAAATTGTTTGCCAAAGATCTAATTAGCTCATTTTAGGTTTTCAGGCATGCTCAGACTGCTGGCGAAAACAGTTTTCCGAAAAAGTAAAAAATAAAATTTTACTCAGCATGTGGTGGTCATTGTATAAACTAGGGACCATTTAGCAAAAAATCTTAAACTATACAAAGAAAATGATCTTTGAATGATTAAGAAATGGACAAAAAACTATTTGATTAAACTAGTGACTTAAAGAAAATTTCGGTTAGGCCTGGAAAATCCGGAAAATCGCCATCATGTCTTGGCAGAGAGCTCGAAATATTTTGAGAAATTTACACGATTTTTTTTTTATTCAGAGTAGCATTTGAGGTTGTGTTTCCAAACCGTCAAACTCAAATATCTTAAAAACGAAGCCTTAAATTAAATTTTTTCAAGAGTAACTATTTTCTATAAATTATACAGACAATCGAAAAATTTAATTTTCTTCACAATATATCCAGTGGCGTCGAAAATTGGAGGATAGGTTAGGTTAGGCCTGGAAAATCCGGAAAATCGCCATCATGTCTTGGCAGAGAGCTCGAAATATTTTGAGAACTTTACACGATTTTTTTTTATTCAAACTAGGGACCATTTAGCAAAAAATCTTAAACTATACAAAGAAAATGATCTTTGAATGATTAAGAAATGGACAAAAAACTATTTGATTAAACTAGTGAGGCAAAAAAAAACAACCACATCATTCCCCAATTGAGGAATAAGTTGAAAATATCACGGAATTTTAACATTTAAAATCCGATTTATAAACAAATTACCCAGAAATATTATTCATGAGCTAAAATAACGTAATCTGTGTGTGGATTTTAACTATTTTGAAGTGCTCATAAAAAATCATTGTCTTAGGTTCTCTATAAAGTTTTGACATTAAAAATAGCTGATATCGATCTACTACTTAGGAAATATTCTTGACGGGGTTTATATAATTTTAAGTAACTATTGACATTGTATGGTGGTGCATTAGTTAACCAAAACCCAAACTACTGGAGGGTGGGTAATAAACGAACCCACGTAATACAAGTAGACGCGCTAGTAGCCGGACACACCTCCAGACAAGCTCTATCAATAATTAATGAATTTAAACATCCCCTAGAAATTTCCGATAGTTTTGCACGCAGTACCGGAGAAGCTAAATTACCTATTCCCCATCTAGCTCGCAGTTGACCGTGTTGGCACGAAAAAGCACGTGCATTCTATCGTCCCAGTCGATGGATTCGCGCGCGGTTCGCTGGACGCCAGTTTGAGTTGTACTCTTTGTTTTCATAATTTTAAAAATAGTGATGTGACTTACAAGTGAAGATTTTTAGATTTTCATCTATTATTTCTTGTTTCGTTTCCTTAATCCTGCTATCGCCTGCTAAGATCATTGTGTTTTCAACAATTTTGAGTGGTGATTTAACGATTTGAAAATTTACAGTTTTTAGTGCGCTTTGAATGCATTTGTAGTACGTACAACTTCCGGACTAGGAAATAATCATGTTGACTGCTGTGCACTGTTTTACACTTTAAACATACCATAAAGTTTAAACTTATTTAGAATTTTTATGGTACGCCAACATAACAAATAATCTATTTAGTTGTGTGTGTGTATTCCCTCTACCTACATATAAATTTAATTATCATTAAGTCAGCAACTTTTTGTTTATTTTAACTTAATAGTGAAATTTACTTGCATTTAAAGTATACTTATTTCAAACCATGTGATGTGCGGTGCGGTGATGTGAACATAGATTACTCAATAATTTTGCTAATATTTCGCGCAAACTATTGATTTAAAGTAGCTGTGTGACTACTTGTCAACCTTCAACTTGTGTGTTGTGTATGTTGTGTAAATTTCAAATGTTTGGTGGTTGTAACAACAATGGCTTACGTCATTTGGAGAGTAGTAATGAAAAAATATTCCAGAATACGCTTAGGTCTACATGGTCCAACGGTAAGTTAATTTGTCCTCTAGGACAAGGTTCTATGTATTAGCTAAATATAATTATTTGATTTTAACATCACTAATAAATAAATTACATTCAATACAATACCTATAACTTATTGTTAGATAAATATTGGATTGCAGTCCAAGATCATAACATTAAAAAGTTATAGTGTAGTGAATATATGAAAATTAACAGTAGTTAATAAAAAATATATAAAAGCGCATTCTTCCTGAATAACAACATTAATTATTAAATTAGTTCTTACTAAAAAGCATGCATGGTTTTCCATTATTCTTATAGAATGAGTAAATAGAAAATAAATATAAAAACCTGAAAACTTTATCTGATTATTAGGTATAAGTATTATTTATAATAATAGCAATAACTTTTAACTCTTACTCAATAATCTGGAAAACATTCTGAGATAACACATCGAAATTTGAGAGTATTTATAATACCAGAAACAGAAAACCGACTTCACTTATTTAAAACTTCGTATTCGTATTTCCTAAAGTAATTTAAGATTTAAGTCACTGCTATAGGTATATGTACCTGTTCAGGACAAATCAAAATTTCAAGGATTTTAACCACTGTTTAAGGTAGATATATTAAAAAAAATTTCAGGATTTTACCCTGTTTTAAACGTTTATTAAAAAAGTTAAAATTACAAGGCATTTCTGCAAGTTTTTTAAATCTGTACTATATGTACAGGGTGTACAACTAAGGAAGGTCGCCGGCTGTATCTCAGAAACTATTTATCGTACAGCCTTCGAAAAAAAATATTTATAGTAAAAGTGGCCAAGAGAAATCGCTGGAAATTATTTTCAAGTTTCTAGCGTCGCTGCTAGCGGGCGTACCTGCCATGACAAATGATAAAATCATCATTTTCTCCAAATTATAGGCAATTAAGGTAACTCAAAAATAACTTTATTGGAAAGCTGAAACAATTGTACACAATTTTGGACTAACACTTTTTGCTCTAGTTCATCAAATAAGGGTGGGAGGAGAGGTTGAATTCTTCTGTACGAAAATGCTTATAACTTCTGTTTAACTTTATAGAATTTGGCAAACTTAGTATCGTTTGAAAGAACTTTTCTTGCTTCAAACGATGTTCGATAAGAGAAGTTGTTTTGATTCATATATTAGTTGCTAGGTGGCGCTTTTTGAAAACTTATTAATTTTATCGATTTTTCTAGAAAAATTTAAATGGACGCATATATATTCTTTATCATTATTAAAATTAGTATAAAATATCGAAAATATTAGTGAAAACCGCGGATCCATATCTTTTTTCGTTCAGGAATTATGGACAAAATAGTTTTTACACGATTCACAACACGTATCACAAGTCGTTTTGCGAATTTAGGGCTAATTGCATTTTTTTTGTTCCAAAGCCTACCACTTAAATTCGCAAAACGAGTTGTGATAACAATAATACGTGTTGTGAATCGTGTAAAAATTATTTTTATAATTATAATTGTTTCAGCTTTCCAATAAAATTATTTTGGAGTTACCTTAATTGCCTATAATTTGGAGAAAATCAGGATTTTATCATTTGCCATGGCAGGTACGCCTCTAGCGGCGAAGCTAGAAATAATAATTTCCAGCGATTTCTTTTGGCCACTTTTACTATACATATTTTTTTCCAAAGGCTGTACGATAAATAGTTTCTGAGATACAGCCGGCGACCATTGTTAGTTGTACACAGGGTGGTCCAGGTTAAACATCATTAATTTTGTGAGGTGATAGACCATCAAGAAATAAGTAGACTTTCATTAAAAAACTTTGCTCAAAAATGTTTTATAACAAAGATACTGGGTGTCAAAGTTTAAAATAAAAACACGTATTCTTAACATAACTTCTAAACCACTCGATCGATTTCCATTAAATTGGACACACAGAGTAATGTAGTACATTTCAAGGTAATGATGAGGTTCATTTATAAAAAAAAATCCAGTGGCGTAGATACTGGGGGACTATTCCACTTTTTTCCTCCAATTTTCGACGCCACTGGATATATTGCGAAAATTCAATTTTTGGATTGTCTGTTTAATTTGGAGAAAATAGTTACTCTTAAAAAAATTTAATTTAAGGTTTCGTTTTTAAGATATTTGAGTTTGAAGGTTAGGAAACCCAACATCAAATGCTGTGCTGACTTAAAGAAAATTTCGGTTAGGCCTGGAAAATCCGGAAAATCGCCATCATGTCTTGGCAGAGAGCTCGAAATATTTTGAGAACTTTACACGATTTTTTTTTTATTCAGAGTAGCATTTGAGGTTGTGTTTCCAAACCGTCAAACTCAAATATCTTAAAAACGAAGCCTTAAATTAAATTTTTTCAAGAGTAACTATTTTCTATAAATTATACAGACAATCGAAAAATTGAATTTTCTTCACAATATATCCAGTGGCGTCGAAAATTTGAGGATAAAGTGGAACGGACCTCCAGTATCTACGCTACTGGAATATTTAATATAATAATCATTATCTAGAAATGTACTACATTACTCTGTGTGCGAAATTTAGTGGAAATCGATCGAGTGGTTTAGAAGTTATGTTAAGAAAACGAGTTTTTATTTTAAAATTTGACACCCTGTATATTTCTTAAGTAGAAAATACACGATTCAATTTGGTTGAACAATTTGGTTGATTCAACCAGATTGAACCATTAGAAACATTGAAAGAAGTCGAGTGTATTTCTATTGGTTCAATCTGGTTGAATCAACCAAATTGTTCAACCAAATTGAATCGTGTATTTCCTTCTTCATAAAACATTTTTGAGCAAAGTTTTTTAATAAAAATCTACTTTTTTCTTGATGCTCTATCACCTCCCAAAATTAATGACGTTTAACCTGGACCACCCTGTGTATGCCTCTTCAGGACAATTTTATCTTTAGGTTGAAATCAATAAATTTTCTAATTATTAAAAGGAGTCATAATTAACTGATTTTGATTTGTCCTGAAAATTTGAGCTTTATTTAATATTGGTACGTTAAAAATCTTGAACAGGTACATATAGTAGTTAAATTCTACCATAGCAAAACTGTGAAAGAAAATTACGAAAACCTTTAGATAAGTATTAGGTTAGTTATCAATAATTGAGTTTTATTAATATTAGCAAAAATTAAAATTTGATTAATATTAGCATCAATTACTTCTTAGAATCAAGATGAATTTTATAAGCAGTCCTACGAGCCTAGTTTCTGACGTGTTACCTCTGTTTAAAAAGTCCGAGAAATGTAGATTGCATCTTATTTTCTTCAAAAAATAGATTGTGTTTATAAATTGTACATCAACAAACTTAAACTTTTGATATTGTTCCTATATCTTCCATTTCTGAATGCAGTTTTGCAGGTAGAACTTCAGTTGCCATATCTATAGGAAATGTTCAATATAAAAGAAACATTTTGTTTCAATTACAAATTTTTGCAAAATTTTAACAGATTCAACTTAAGGAAACCTACATTGTTGGAATAAAAATGCTTACAATAGGGATGTTGCATTTTTTTAAAATCCCGTTTTTTTCTGTTAGACATGTAAAACGACTATATTAATAATACTCTAAAGCAAAAATAATTTTTTTTACTCAATATTTGTACATAAAAAAACGATTATAAATTGACCGTAATTCAAATAAATTATTGCCGCCCGAAAACGCTTTGAGATCGGAGAGTCCTATGTGACGTCACGAATCTAGTTGACATTGGCATGTCTAAATATTTTTTGCGCGTTTGACATTTTTCGAAATAAATCAAAATGCGGCCTGCTGCACTGTGGAACTAGATTCGTGACGTCAGCAGTCTTTTGGACCGATTCGGGCGTTTCCGGGCAATGCGTTGAAATTTCAAATTTTAAAATACTTTTTATTTATTTACTTGGAAAGTACGGACCAAAAAAATTTTTCAAAAATATTGAGAGTGATAATTTGGTATCAGCTTTTCAAAAAAAATTAACTTGAAAATCATGCAAAGTCCCTATCCTTTCAAAAAACAAAAAATGGGTAATATATTTCAAAAATTTTCAAGAATTCCAGTACAGATACCTAACTAGTTCCTTATAATATTCAAAGTATTTAATTAAGATTTTTTTGCCCCACTTATTCAGCAAAGTTGGACCGCCGTTTTTTAGACAAAGGTATACTCTTATACTCTCTTCAATATTATTGGGATTTCCTTCTAGAACATCCAAAATTGTGCATCATCTTCATGTTGTGCAAGTATCTTGCGTTAAAATTTATAATATACTATAAACCCTTAAGACATGCAAAAACGTTAAAAAATCGGCGGCCTAATTTAACTGGAACAAGTTCTGAAAAATATTGTTTATTTAAAAAAATACCTACTAAATTTAAATTTGTTGAATTTTCTGAATACCAGATATCTGTCACTTAATATTGATAAACATTGATAAGCGAAGTTTTCATGGGGGGTTTTAATTATGGCTTGGGTTTGCCTCTTTTTCAGCGTAGATTAGATGGGAAGGGCTATTATATCTGAATTTTTTGAATGACATGCCCCTCTAGAATCAGATACCAGATCAATAATTTGTAACTTGAAATCTGATACTTATTAATACCTACATAATGTACAAACTCATCATGTTAGGGTATATGAAAGTAGATATCCTAATAAATTTTATAGAAATTTGATGATAAAAGATAAAAAGCACAAACGAATATTATGTATTTAATTTATTATTTTTCAGACTTCTAATTCATTTAAAATATCTGCAGATGTGTTTTTATTAAACACTGTTAATAAACATGAAAATTAAAATAAACCACATTTAAGAAATCATCAAAAGAATTTTATAAACAAAGTGATTTTGAAACATCTGAAATAGTGGACTCAATAATATTTTAAAAACTGTTCAAAAATAGTTTACATTTCATTAATTTTTAAATAGGTACATCCTCAAATAACTCATATTTAATTCTGCAGGTTATAACTTTTCATTGTTCCATATAGTTCACCTAATGTTCATGGTCAGCAAAGTGACTGTGTTAATTAGTTCAATATTTTGTATAATATGTACCTGTAGAAAATAAAACTGAAAAGTCTAATCAGAACTGCGATCGTGCCTTGTCGATGGTTACAGAATTGACGGACCAAAGAGGACTACATGGTATATGACTCTCAGACTGTGACGGAAATACCATGCACTCTAGCACCTATCTAAAGCAGAAAGGTTAATGCATTAATTATAAAATGAACTCTACTCTATACATAATACTAATTTTTGTAACACGTTGTATATAAATGTAAAAAGCAAGGAAAATATATAACGGGTCTTATACCATAATCATTTTGTCTAATCTGATAGGATATAAGGTAAAATATCTTTAATTTTTTTCACTTCATCGTAGCATTAAAATATTACTGGCCCCTAACAAAATTTACAACTATACGTATTTGGTTATTTTGTGCGCTTGACCACCAAAGAAGCCATCTCTCAAATTCCGTTTAGGATTTATGCATGTTTTAAAAACCCCATCCATGTTCTCTATTAGAGATAAATCAGCCAACATGGCAATATTGATTATGTGGAAATACAAACAAGTATTTTATAGCATATTGTTATTGTAGGTGTTTTATTTAACGTTAAATGTTAACAACAAACGCCATCGCAAGACATGTCCTCTTTTTGTATATTTGTATTTTTTTTCCGTAGTCGAATTTGCATACGCACTTTGAATATAATATGCTTGTATGTATGGGAGATTGGGAGAGATCAAAACAGTTTGAATTGAAAGAAACATTTTTCGCCTGCAAGGATAATACTGTTGAATAAAGAAGATGCATTGTTGTATTTTTAATACAGCGAGATATGATGTCATTTATGCAAAATATAATAGATAAATAGATTATCGTGTGATTGAGTTAAGAACAAATTGAACAAACGTAGAAAGTAAGAATTTATTTTACTCGTCAAGTTCTACAAAAAAGGTCTAGTGAGAATAGTCTTCCATCATTTGTGAAAAATAAATACAATGCAAGTAATAAGAATAAATAATAGCAGCAAGAAAATTACCCGAAGAAATTGGCATAAAATCAACCATGTTTTCATGCCTCAACTTTTTTGAAGAATCTTTTATCGTCAATTTATGAAAAAATATCTGATATGGCCCGTCACACTAATAAACTGCTGGCCAATTGAAACGTACCAAGCGAATTTTTAGGTTGAATTTAAAGTCAAATATTTTGAAAAATAGAAAAGATATCGGCATGCGGTTTTCAGGATTTCAGAGATAATTTAATTGAGAAAACGATAGTGTTACCTGATTTTTTAACTTTGATGTACATTACTATCTATAGGGTATGAAAGAAAGTCGTCCTTTTTTCTCAAATTTTATAACTAGGTACCTACCAAGATTTCACAAATTTTTTTTATATGTTTTTGATGTAGATTTTTTTAGTCCTTACCTAATGGGAAAAAAACTGTTTCTCAAATTTTTGATATCCCTGTTATTTTATAAGATACCGAATTTTTGCTGAAAACTTGATTTTTTCTTGGTTTTTTGTCGTTCGGTCGTATTGTGCTTCGTAAGAACCAATCTCTGTAGTTGATTCTTATAAAAACTACATTTTTTGTACTTTCATTAATTTATTGGTAACCAGTGGCTTATCAAAAATCGGTACAGGTTCGCTAATTGGTAAATTTTGTTAATTAATTTTTTGAGGCTATATTCTTAATGGAATAAAATGGAATTTAGTTAGTTTATGTTCACCATTGGTTTAAGTGATTTATATCCTCGAAACGGGTTTTTCACTTTTTCAAAAATTTGCTCATATCCGTGTATACCGGGTGGCCCCGAAATCGTTTTACAACCCCCACCATTTTCTTACATTTAACTGTATTAATTTGAAATTTGGCATGGTTTGATTGTTGAAAGGAATAATCATTTTGACGTTTAAAACAATCTAATGACACTTCCGGTTTCACACTAACTTTCAAAAAATTTTAAAACAACCCTGTACATTTTTGTCCGTAATAATTAGATTCTACTTAAAATTACCTTTCTATCGACATATCACATGATGACATTTGCTTTCAAAATGGCAGCATAATTATTATTGCAAAAACCTGTTCAACAATATTTAATTTAATAAAAAATTCAGTATTTTATAAAATAAGAGGGATATAAAATTTTTGAGAAATTGGTTTTTTCCTCATTAACCAGGGACTAAAAAAATGGGCATCAAAAAAATATAAAAAAAATTTTGTGGAATCTCGGTAGTTATAAAGTTTGAGAAAAAAAAAGACGACTTTCTTTCATACCCTGTAGATAGTAACGAACTTCAAAGTAAAAAGATCGGGTCGCACTATTGTTTTCTCAATTAAATTATCACTTGAATCCTGAAAACCTCATGTTGATATCTTTACTCCTTTTCAAAATATTTTACTTTAAATTCAACTTAAAAATTCAGTTGGTACGTTTCAATTGGCCAGCAATTTAGTTACATTACGATTAAAATATTCGTAAAAAATTGAAAACGCTTTGAAATAACACTTCTGAGAGCAAAATTTGTGTAATGTACCAAAAGTCCATTAAAATATTTGGACAAAATGGAATCTCAAATCATGTAAACACCAAGGCTCCTATTAAAATAGTATAAGGAAGTGATATAATTAGAATTTATAGCTGCCATTAGCTTAGTAGTATAACATTTTGCAATTAATTGTAAAGCTTTATGACGATATTTTTTGTAAGTTTTACAATATTTATGTCAAAAATGTTTGAACCTCTTTAGCTCTACGAAGACACTACGAAGAGTAGCAATAGAATCATAGATACAAATATCTGAAACTATTTTTGACTGTTAAAGCTTTTAGGACCAATCAAATGTATTATAACTCACAATAAAATAACTACGACAAAAACTGATTCATTAAGAGTCAGCGAGTAAAAATTTAAGATGTTTCCTTCTAGCAAAAATTAAGATAGGTAGGTACCTTAAAATAAATTTTGTCATGTGGATGTTATGCTAATTTAAGAATTTATCTGTTGATTCATAAACTTGTTCCTTTAATTAAATATTTCCTTGCATTTTATCTTTGGACCACTATACTCACTAAACATTCGGAAGTAGTTATTTGAAACATTTATCTAAGAAAACTCTTCGAACAATAACAAACAAAAAGTATAAGGTAAAACGTTTTGTCATAAATTTATAATTCGTTTCGCTGGTGAGCTTATGCGACACAATTTTTTAAATATTATTAATTAAGCGAATTAATTAGTCGAATGGTTGATATTGTTTCAGATAAAAGTTAAACACTATTTTCTATTATTGTGGATATAAAATGAACTGATTTCAATTAATTAATTTAATACATTTTAATAAAATAATACCATACAGGATGTAAGAAATATTTAAAATCCATGAAATTTACCATAGCATTTTGTGTGACTAAAATCAATTTAACCTCAAATTATCAAATCAATTACTTGGAATTTCCGAGAATTAGCTGACCTTATTAAATCAAGCTGTCCAAGTTCTATTTTAACGAACATGCAAGAAAACTCTCAATCTCTTAAACATAACTTTTACCTACTTAAACTTTATAGAAATAAAAATATTACAGTAAGATAAACACCAGGTTCTAAGGTAATTAAAACAGCATTATTAATAAAAATTGCAACATTGCACAATATTAATAATTACTTAAATGCTCTGTATACTAAAAACAGAAATTTTCCGATTGCAATAATAACAACATATTTTTCTTATACCTTGATGAAAGGAATCAAGTTTCTATTTAAGATTAAAGGCAAAAGAAAAGTGACTATTAGTTTAACTGCAAATTTTATGGTAAATAATTACCGACTTTTATTTGGAATATTAATTTTATATGACACAATTAAAATAAATTGTCGTATTAACACAATTAACATAAATGTCTAATTAACTTTTATTATCAATTAATCATACTTTAAAGTGAGATTTGAAACATTCTTCATACACTTTGTATTGAACTAAATCGCCATCAAGTGATTTTGCACCACAATATCAAATTATTTAATTAATTCAATGTAGCTTTGCAATTGAATTGACCTTAAAAATTCTTGGTTTGTAACAAAAACCATTATCTTAATAGAGGCCATAATAATATTAGTTTTGTTTTTACACCATACTTTTCATTCTTTGTGCAGCATATCAAATCAAATACATGCATTTTTATTTTAATATAATACGCTGCTATTTAAATCCAAATAAAAAGCCAGATTTTCTCTTAATTTGTTCACATGCTAAACTGTAAATGTTTTTATTTCAGTCACCATAGATTATCTAATTAATTCTAGCTAATTGGTCGACCTGAATAAATCTCGATTATCTTTGCGTATTATTTACTCATTTATTGAAAAAAAGCTACAAACACAATATCCTTTTATAGCTGAGGAATGAAATAATATAAAATAATTAAGTCAAGGTTACAAAATTAATTTGTGTCTATTTGTAAGGATAATTCTTTCGGATTCTATATCAGTAAATTGACCATATGTGCCAGGCGCTACCTTTTAATTAATTGATTTTAGAAATCTGTAAGTAATCTCACCTAAACAATATTATTTCACACTACTTATTTTCAATGGAAATAAATATATACAAGCATTCTTCTGCAACTGTTTTCATCGAAGTGTACTTATATTAACTATACAATAAACTTAAAATGCTGTACTGTTTTCTTGTAAGTCTCATAAATTTTATTTTATTAAAAGCAATAAATTCAAAACGTAATAAAGTAATACAGAAATTTATGTAAGCTAGTTTATGTCACGTAATAAGAAATAAGTAATAAATATTTGGAGTGCTGGTCGATTTTTATATTCAAACAAATCCCCATCCTATAGGTAAAAATATAGTGAACCCTAACAACTAAATGTTCGGACAAAAGTAAATTTTTGAAGTATGAAAGGAGAACTGGAAATTTTACGCAAATAATTAGTAAACACCTAACAATACAATAAGATAAAGCCTTAATAACAATATTATGTATGGAAGAAAATTATTTATTGGATTTAACAATATTTTAACCTTATATAATTAGCAAACTTTACAAAATGAATTTGCAACTAAATGTTGGGATATTTTTTAATTTAGGACCATTAATAAGAGGTTACGTCTCCTTTTGCTTTAATAGCTGCCTGTATTCTAGCAGGCATTGTATTTATCAAATTTTGGTACAATTCTGGCTGAAACTGTCCCAAATTTCTTCTATTTTGTTCTTTAAGTCCCCAATGGTTCTTGGTGGATTGTTGCGTAGAATACGTTTTATTTTATGCCAAAGAGTTTCAATGACATTTAAGTCCGGACTGGATGAGGGCCATGAAAGCACTTTTATGTCGTTTTCCCCAAGTTCCAAAACTGTGATTTTTTAAAAACAGTCGTTAGAAAATTACGACACATTTTTCAAGTGCAATTTTAAAGCTACGAAATATGCCTAAAATCACCATATAAAGACTTGGAGATTTTTTAGTATATGAAACCAACATCCAGCTTTGCAATAAAGTAAATTTTACCAAAATCCAACCAGTGGTCCCTAAACTGCAATTATTTTAATGTAGGTAGCACCCTCAAAAAACACGTTTTTTGAAAAATGAACTGTGGAAATCGAAAAAAATGCAAAAAAAATCATATTAACATTGCAGGATTTTTTCAATATAGTACGATTATTGAGCTTTGATTTAAAGGTTTTTTGACACAAATCCAACCAGCGGTTTCAAAACTGTGATTCTTTAAACCAGTTACTAGAAAATTTTATCATTTTTAAAGGTGCAACTTTGAAGCTCCGATAAATGCCTAAAATCACCAAATAAAAACTTGTGTAACTTTTTTGTAAAGAAAACCAACATCCAGCTTGGCAATAAAGTAAATTTTATCAAAATCCGACTACTAGATCCAACGATTTGAAAATAATAATTCTTTGTTTCTACAAATTTCCCATCCTGCTGGGTTAAAGTGCCATAGTTTCGGAACGGCCGAGCGGATTTTTACGAAATTTACGTTTTTATATATAACTGAATGTTGGCATTAGAACAGAAAAAACCATCAATATTATGGAAGTTAATTTAGATAACTTTTACGCGTATGGAAAAAAGACAATCAAATTTACTTTTGTCCGAACATTTAGTTGTTACGGCTCGTAGATGTTACAGTAATTTTTCAGAATTTTATTTTCAATCACAGAATTCTTTTAAATATTGTTATAGTTAGTACAAGAAAAAGTATTTATTCGAAAGAAGGGGAAAGAAAATGAAAATAATTATATTCCTTTCGATTCTACCATCTTCACTGGTATATTTTTTAAGTAGAAAGTTTATCCGTTATATTATCAGAGATGTATCAAGTTACTTTGGTTTAAAACTTAAAATTCTTTCTATTTTATAGAACTCGATATTGTATAAGACCTTTAATATGATAGTTATGTGGGTAATTGTGGTTATACAGAACCAAATATACGCAAATATACAAAAATTAATTAACACCACTTTCTACTTTATGTGGTAAATCTCTACAAATATTTTATATAAGTAATTTAATAATACTTATTTAACAACCGCACATTCTAATGATTACTCTCATTTATGTAACCTTGTTTTGTATTTTTGTCAAATAAATGAAGGGAGAAATGTATCTGAAGAATGTAAGAAATTCACTAATTAAATTATTTTGTGGACTAATTTTGCTTGACTCAATTTATTATCTCAGAGTATGGGTTTTTCCGTGTTTTCTGTTGAATCTTGCTTTTATTTGTTTGTGCATATTAGGGATTGACGAATTGTAGATAAATGTAAATATTCATTCATCATTCAAGGTAGTTTATAAGTTTATGCAGTCACTTTCTATTAAACACTCGAATAAAAGGCGATATGCAGCCAAAATAATATTTATTCATGTTGTAATTAATATGAACGAGTACTCGGTATACAGGGTGACCAAAATGAATTTCTAAACGAGAATCCGTATTCCTTAGTTTATATTGAGTCCATATAGCGCACTTTCCTTTAGTCCAAAAATGCATCGTTGGGGAACTACTTCCTATTAAGTGAGACATAGAAGACGATTTTTCAAATTTTGATGCAGAAAGCTCTAATAATAGGCTATTTATGTATCAAGGGCATAATGAAGATGTTTATATTCGAGACCAAACAAATTGCAAAGTCGAGAGCCTTTGGCTCGAGATTTTGTAAGTTGCTCGAGATTTATAAATATCAAGTTATGTCCGCGGTTCATACAACGTTGTATTTTTCACTTTAGAAAAAACTAAACAAATTGGAAGACTGGAGAAACAAAAATTCCGTCAAAACTGTCAGTGAGACAGGGCTATTTTCAGGAATTATTATTAATTATCAGGGCGTTATCATTACGGCCGCTTATTATGCCCTAGGGCATAACGGATTTGATTTTATATATATATATATATATATATATATCGTATTCAAGGTATTAACAACGAAGAATAGTCAAGTGAAACATTAGTTATAGATAAATAAAAGGAAGAAATTAATTGGTACCAAAAGTCAAAGGTTTGTGAAGAATATATAGTGTGCATGCAAAAGATTCTACCTTTTGTCTAATTATAATTTGTATTTACTTTTTGTATACTATAAAATGAAGGAAAGTAACAAAGTACAGTTTTATAATTCTTATAATTAAATAATGAATATATTACACATGTACATTGTTGCAAATTTAAATGAAAGTGTTTTCCGAAAATTGGAATGTTTTCATTGTTTCCATTCTGTCATAAATAACGTCTCATGCTAATATCTAACAATCTAATAATAATGTTTATTTTTACTTTTTTGTAGTTAAAGTTTCTTAGTTTAAAAATTGCTACCTAGATTGCTTTCTTTTATCTCTTTAGCTCTGCTGGTCTAAATACTTTAGTTAATTAAAAAAATTATAATAATAATTTACAGGTATTCTTCCATAGCAAACAATGAATCAATTTAGGTTTATATCGTTTTGTTATGTAAAGAATTTTATGTCATTTCATAATTGTTGAAATTTAAAAAAAGTATACGCTAATCTTAGTTAACCTAAATATTAAAAACTAACTGTCAACGTGTCTTCGGCTATTAGTGTCATTGCTACTAAACTATAAAAACTTTATATTATAATTTACCACAGTTCTTCCTTTTAAACAAAATTCTAGTAATTATATATTACGCATTTGGCTATGCAATTCATCATACAATTGAGGAAATATTTTGTTTAACAACGAACGCCTAAGAAGAAGCGTCAGTGTTTAAAATTAATTTACGTTTACAGCACTAATTACTGTCTTCAAACGACTTAAGCGAGATAAGATTGTGCTGCACATGTCATAGCGATGCACACCGCCTCTTTGGATCGTTCGCACGTCTTCATTAATTATCGCAATGTGGCTGACCCATAGCGGTTTTCTTGCTGAACCGTATTGTTATAACCAACTTATATATTCTACAATTATATGCAATAATTATAATTTACGTATAATTCCCACGACAAAGGAAAACATGTCGGATAATATTTATAAAAATTGCAAAAAACAAGAATCCGTAAGTGTTAAATATGTACCTACGTATGTACATATACTAGAAATCAAATTGGTATAGATAATTAATTATACAAATTTTACAAAGCGTAAAGCTAAAAGTTTTTTAATAAATAAAAATATTATAGCTATGCATAATGCATAATATTTAAAAAAAATTTGATATACCAAGATTCGTTCGTTTATAAATTAGGAATAAGTATTGAAATTGAATGACATCGTTGGAATACAAATCAACATGATCAATTCGAAATAAAGTTGCTGAGATTGAAGCTTTTTGTATAATAATGATGTTATTGGTGATAGTGTCTGTATTAGTAAATCTTCCCTTTTAGTTTCGGATGAGGAAACTGAAGTGTTTTTGTATAGGTAAGCAAGGTAATTCTGCAGAATCTACTAACTTGTAAGTTATTCTTGCTATTCTTGCTCTTTGATTTATACAAATCAAGGAAAGAGGGCGAGTATTTTTGTCATTTATGGCTGAACCTGGAATATCCCAATCTGGATGTTTGTTTAGGAAAATCATATCTTCACTTCAACTTTTCTCTAAATTGCCAGAAATAGTTCGGAGTTTGATCAAAAATAGGGACTTTGCATGATTTTCAAAATAATTGTTTTTGAAAAGCTGATACCAAATTATCACTATCAATATTTTTGAAAAAATTTTTTGGTCCGTATTTTCCGAGTAAATAAATAAAAAGTATTGTAAAATTTGAAATTTCCACGCATTGCCCGGAAACGCCCGAATCGGCCCAAAAGACTGGTGACGTCACGAATCTAGTTCCACAGTGCAGCACGTCGCATTTTGACTATTTCGAAAAATGTCAAACGCGTAAAAAATATTTAGACATGGCAATGTCAACTAGATTCGTGACGTCACACAGGACTCTCCGATCTCAAAGCGTTTTCAGGCGGCAATAATATATTTGAATTTCGGTCAATTTATAATCGTTTTTTTATGTACAAATATTGAGTAAAAAAAATAATTTTTGCTGTGGAGTATTATTATATTATTATTATATAGTCGTTTTACATTTCTAACAGAAAAAAACGGGATTTTAAAAAAATGCAACATCCCTATTATCTGAATTTCTCTCAAAATGGATTTTTCGTAAGAAGCCCGAACTGCTTTTTTTTTTAAATACGAGGTTTGACAATTAAAATAGGTATAAAATTCAAAAATTTTCTTTTCTTTTATAAGCTTAACAAATTTCAACTATGCTCTCCTTCATTATACTCCCCTTGCCGCTCCACACAGTGTTGCATACGTTTTTTGCATTTCTGGAAACAATTCTGGAACTGTTCATCAGTGAGGCTTCTAAGGAGTGTTGTCGTTTTTTCTTTAACCTCTTCTAAAGTCTCAAAAATGTGCATTTCCAAGATTCTTTCACTTTGGGGAATAGAAAATAGTAGCAGGGAGTTAAATCCGGTAAATACGGAGGATGCAAATCCGTTGACTAGCGTCTTTTTGCTCTTGGGTCAGGTTTTTTTTGGCAATATGTAGATATTTTTGCACAAATTTTTGTCATGTTCAAATCGTTGTGCCGAATTTGCTGAAAGGTTTCCCTATTAATATTCATCATTTCTACAATCATTTTTACACTTACACGTCGATATTTCCTGATGATTTTCCTGATTTTTGCTACGTTTTCGTCGGTTTTGATGTGCTCGCGTTTTTCATCTTTGACAAACTTTCCAGCCTCTGAAAACCTCTTAGGTCCTGTCAAAACTATAGCACGCGAGATACAACTATTTCCGTAAACATCTGTTAACAGTTTAAGGCACTCAGTTGGAATTTTCTTGAGACTCACGAGAAACCTCAAGTTAATTAATTGCTCAAGTTTTTCGTTCGTCATAAATCCTGCAACATAATAATAGATCGCACTTCAAACAATTATCAAAGCAAGACCCAGCTACTTTTATTCGTTAAATTTGACCAACTATTCGAATTAAGCATTATGGCAGAGGAAACGAGCTGAGTTTTTAGTCATTTATATTCTACTTCAAACAGTAATAAATCCATTTGAAATTTCTAATGCATGTGAATACATATAAATAATGTTGTGTATTTACAGAATTTTTCTTTTACTTATAAATTTTCTTTAAATTTGGAGGTTTATTTGAAGAACATGAGAATATCTCTGAAATGGATTGGATAATCTTCAACGATTCCAATTTTCTGTTAGTGAAAAAGTACTCATAATATATGGTAAAAATACTTACTGATTCTCGGGATCTTCTAGACACGGAGACATTGTTTTTTATTTTCTTCCAGGAACATTAATTTTCAATCTCCTGAAAGTAGGAAGAGCAAAGTCAGCAGAATCATAAATTGACACATGGACAATTAAAGGCTCATTAAAGGCTAATTAAGTTCCCTAATTAGAAATTAAATGCTCCGGCCATTTTTTCAAAAATTGATGTTCTGCTACTTTAAAGTTAAGTCAGCAGAACATGAGCGAAAAAATTGTTTAAACAATTAGGTTTTTTGTTTAGTCAGTAATTAAAGTCAAACCATCTTATATAAAGAACCTTC
Organism: Pediacus dermestoides; assembly: GCA_963942485.1. NCBI lineage: Eukaryota > Metazoa > Arthropoda > Insecta > Coleoptera > Cucujidae > Pediacus > Pediacus dermestoides. The sequence continues at coordinate 10,963,327 of OZ012625.1, forward strand.
ACAATTGAATTTAGCTAAACTTAAGACCAAAAATAAAAAGTCTGGAAATTTTGCAACTTGGGAATTTGTAAATCGGGATCTACAGTTTGCAAAATTAGTACGTTTTCACGGATATCTCAATCTACAAATTCCAAAATTGCTAAGTTTTCTGATTGTTTCGTAGTGGTACTATTTTTTCTATAAGGAAGACAGAGACTCAATATTATCTAAATAGTGCGCCTAATTTAACTAAAATTGAAAAACAACTTTTGTTTCCTTCTCTTTGTGTTCCTTTTTATATGATTTTCAATATACAATTATCTTAAGTTTAAAATTAATCGGTACCTACTCATTAATAAAATTATCTCGCTAACAAAAAAGAAAACTTCATATTTTATCTCAATTTATACAGGATAAATTAATATAAATTGTATTACATTTATTTTAAATGCACTGTTTTGCATCAAGAAACTGAAACTGTTCTGGACTCATAATTTATTCCACTTCTACCAAATAAACGCCATAAAATAATTACATTATGCAAATTTTTTTCACTACCGTATAAAAACTCGGAGATAACAAATTAAAGTGTATTATTGTTGTTAAAATTAATTGGAGAATATTTGAAACGGAAAAAACTGGTAGAGAAAGAGCCACTGCAATGAAAGTTTAATTAGATTAAATCAGCTTAATTATTGTGAGATTGTGGTGGTAGTAGTGTTTCTCTTTCTCTCTGACTAAATTTTAGTAACGCATCTTCAATTGTTTTAAATACATAATAATTTAACATAAAGATATATGGGGTATTGAAGTTGAATGAATGAAAGAGAAAATATCTCATACGCACTTTTAATGATATAAGCTTAGAACACTATAGTAATTTTACTTTTTGACATAAACAGTCTTAAGAAAATTCACTTTTTAATTAATTATTCAATTGTATTCAAGCTCCAATGCTAGAACAATACCTCTGTCGATTAAAATAAAATATTTTATTAAAAACGAAGCAATACTATTTTTGGTTCCCAGCATATTTTAATACCGATGATTTATGTTTTTCTCCATATTAGGAAACCAACAGAGGAGTTATTAAAGTCGATTTTAAATAATTTATTTTACAAGTACAACGGCACCTACTTATTAAAATTAAACAATTAAAAGTGATGTTTGTATGGTAATTTACGAAATCTGCAAAGTGATGCTGAATCATGGTTTAGAGAGAGTTGCATAATTTCCTACATTTATTTTCATTCAAATTCGAGGGGTTTCAACATTTGTGACATCTCACCTCCTACGTGAACATATTTAATATTGGCGAGAGGATAATGCATATTTATTTAAACTGTTTCCCAAATATTGTGATTACCATCGAAATTTTCTTACCTTATGAGATATATTAAAGTCCAATTTGACATAGAGTAGAATTATTTTCTGGTATAACGGAAATAAATTATTGTACTAAGAATGTCCCATTTTTTAAATTTCGTCGAATATTTCAATTTTACATATATAAAAGTGTTTATTATTCATCTAGTTTGATCTAAAAGATTTTTTTTAAATAAAGCTACTTAAATTATGGGATTAATATGTTTCTGCACCTACCATGAAAATAATTGTGATTTGCCGCACCCTGTATATTATTCAAGCCTGATCATGTAGTTTTAATAGCAGTAACAATAATTTACCAACCAATGTTTTTAATAACGTATCAGCAATATTATGAAATCCAATAGCTTTTTATGAAGTAGTATTTACAGCGATAGGTATTTTGTAACAGGAAATTATCTGCAGAGGACATAACATTAATTTTATTGTTTTATTTCGAATAAAAAGTTTAAAATATCTGGAAACAGCAATGTTTTATTATTTCATATTGTTTTAATTAGGTTAGATATAATTATGAAATTGTATAATTACGATTCAAGATCGGTAGTTAGAAAAACTCGATCCTTCGGGTCTCGTTTTTACAAATGCTGTTATAAAAGGCATCTGCCGACCGTGTATCTTATAAAATAAAAAAAAATATCGTTGAATATTACAATGACAAAATAAAAAAAAATAAACGTATGAGAACCGTTATGAATTATAATTATAACGCGCCTGTTATGAATTATAACGGGCTTGTTTATCATGTTTCCATAACAACCAATATCAGTTCGGGAATTTTATATTTTCGAGAGAATCAACAAGCTCAGTAAGTGTAGAAAAATGAGTCGGTAGCGCAAAGTAGTATATTGTAATACAAGTGCGGAAAACGCATCATGACAATACGAGTGTGAAATTTGCAACGCGAGCGATAGCGAGTGCTGCAATCACACGAGTATTGTCATGGGCCATTTCCGCAAGCGTGTTACATACGATTTTTTCTACGAAAACGTGGAATTCGTAAAAAATAAAATTATTTGTAAATCTTTTTCTAATTAAAAAAACATCAAGTGAGTTTGTTGTCATAGAACTGAAAGCTCATAGCTGTTGACAGTTTATAAATTGTGTCCTGTCATCGAAATAATTTTGATTTTGAGATCAAATTAGGTGAATATAAACATGGAGTTTCAAAACTAAAGCGAAAGCGATGAACTAATGTGCACTCCTCCGGTTGTTAGATATTAAATAAATGTTACAATTATAATTAAATGTAAGTACTTTTTTATGTTTTTGTTTGCGTGCGGAAAGTTTAAAAAATGTGTGCGGAAAAAAATTTCCGCACTAATTTTCCGTACTAGTTTTTCAAAAGCCTACTTTCAAGTTCGATTATCTTGTCAGAAAAAACGTCATTCCGCATTTTCGTAGAAAAAAATCTTTTAAAGAAGCTGATTTTCAAGACAATTTTTCTCGACTTTTTTAGGTTTTCTGGCAAATATAAAAAAATTAATATGGTGCAGACCTAGCAGTCGATATACGGTTTATACAGGGTGTTCCAGTTTATATCGTCAGGATTTCACCAGTCGATAGTTTAGCGAAAATTAAAGGTAGTTTGTCTCATAAACTATGGTCGAATGTTGCTTCCTTTTTGATGTACAGGGCATTAAAAAAAATAAATCATTTTAAATAATTTGCTATAAATCAATAACAAAAAACGTTAGTCTTCTGAAATGTTGCATAGATCTTTTTTTTTGTTTTTTCTTATTAATAGTGGTTGCAATTATTTTATTTAGAACACAGAGGCGTGCGTACGGGTTACTTCAAAAACATTTTATTGAATAAAACGTACACCACTGGTGTTTTTTTGCAGCACCAATATGCAGAGAGTATTTTCCATTCCATTTAGAAAGTTTTATGTATCTTACAATTTCTTGATATCTTAACTTTTTTTTTCTTATTTATTAAAGAGGTTCTTCCCTATTAGATTTCCGAAAAAAGCATCAGTACAAAGTTGTAGAAAAAATATTTCCTACAACTTTCCTTTTAATATTTTTTTGATATTGTCAATATTTAAAAAGATTTAGGGAAATTTTTCTCTACTTAGGTACTACTTACTACTCTTTCCCCAAAAATTTCATCTTATTTGTTGAATAACTTTTTAAATATCGACAATATCAAAAAAAGTTTAAAAGATAAGTTGTAGGAAATATTTTTCTTTACAACTTTCTACTGACTCTTTTTTTTCGAAAATTTAATAGGAAAAAAGTTATTCAATAAACAAAAAAATCCAACCCTTAATTGAGGGCTGGTGAAGGAAGGGCGGGGTCTACGAATACACAAACTCAGTTTTAAACTTTCAGGGTGACCCTCTAGAAGATTCTACAAAAATTGGCTGTAGGGTAAAAAAAGTCTATTTGAAGCCTTTTTTCTCCCTTATTTACTGTACTATTAGGTTATTTTGAGTTAAGTTATCAAAAAATTATAAGATACGAAAAAGTTTCTAAATTGAATGGAAAATACTTTCTGTATATTTTTGCTGCAAAAAAACCATTGGCGTACGTTTTATTCAATAAAATGTTTGAAGAAAGCCGTACGCACGCCTCTGTGCTTTAAATAAAATAATTACAACCACTATTAATAAGAGAATACAAAAAAAAGATGTATGCAAAATTTCAGAAGGCTAACTTTTTTTGTTATTGATTTATAGCAAAAAATTTAAAATAATTTATTTTCTTTACGTCAAAAAGGAAGCAACATTCGACCATAGTTTATTAGACAAACCACCTTTAATTTTCGCTAAACTATCGACTGGTGAAATCCTGACGATATAAACTGGGACGTTCGTACGTAATTAAACACCTTAAGTACTTAACTTTCGTTAGAATTTAATTTGAAATTAATTAAATCAGCCGTTAATTTAGTTTATTGACAAATAATAAATATTTGCATTTTTGTATATGTAATTAATTACTGTCTGACTCACACTTGTCATCGTTTAAGTTAATTTTATCTGTTTAATATTACATTATAACCCTAAATAAATAAATAAATGAACTTAATTATGTATATGAATATTAAAAACAATACATAAATAGTATTAGCTATATGTATAAAAGTTACAGGATAAATAATTTAGGTTTGCCCATCATCTACCGAACTAGTGATTTCTGACGGAAGTCTGGTTGGAAAAGAATACTTTATTTTCGGACACGCAGACACGAAAAAGCTGTTGTTGATTTGTATTATTAACATCGAAGATGTAGACGCTGAAAACTATACTATTCAGGGATCCTCCATGCTTAGAAGGAAATATCAATGTAAATGTTTGCAATCAAAGAGTTCAAAGAAATGCTAACAGAAAATTAAGTAGTTCAAGAAGACCTCGAAAGTTTGACTCAAACTGACGCCACAACTTGAAAAGTTAAAGTTTGATAATTTGGGGTGAATAAAATTATTTCTATAATTTCACATTTTGTCACCATTAAATGTTTTTGTCAAATTTAATAGTAAATTTGAAATTTTCTTTCCGGAAATTAATATGTAAGTTCTGCTAGAGAGTATAAGAGTTTCAGAACTACTGCTTAGAATTTAAAAATACGACAATATTAAATATTTTTTTAAGAAAATACAGCTAACAGGTCTTCATTCACTTTTCATAAATTTTGAAAATTTGAATGCGTTATAAAATAATCTCTGTAATTTTGTATAATGTTTATCCATAAACATGTCGATTCCACATGTTTTAATACACTTTCTATTCTAAGTACTTAAAAAATCTCCAACACATCACAATCAAACCTACAAAAACGATTAAGAAAAGTAAACTTATAAATGAGATTTCGAAATCTTACAATGTTAATAAATTTTATTTTAATTGTCATCATTTTTCATTAAGACTAGATTACGTTTACAGCATTTTATTAAATAAGTAAGTATTCAAGCGGTTTTTTAATTAATTTAATTATTTTGTAAATTAAAAAACGTCTTCCTTTCTTATGTACAAGTATTAATTTCAGGTTTCAAAATACATTTACCAAGTTAATAATGTACATTACATACTTCCTGATTAATTTTTATATAAGCCTAAAGCATAAATTATAAATTCAGGAAAAATGACACATCCTCGAGATGTTTTTTTCACAAAAACAACATCATATCCGGTTCAGTGCTCGCTTTACTAAAAAACCTACAGCTACTACTTATTCATAATAAGCTATAATTATCGCGCGTTAAGTTTATTTAATATTGACGGGTTTGATGGCAGCCACACTAATAAAAGTTACATAATTCACATGTAGCATTACCGCAAATTGATTGCGAATGACTCCAAACCGCTCCTTTATTTAGCTGGTTAAAGTGCCGCCACTGCATGTGGGTGCTAGGAATCGTTCTGAGAACAGCATAAGCGCCACTCCTTTTTCAGGATTATCTACTAATGTTTTTTTAGTTTATTAGAAACATTTTGTTGTACGATGTGTCGCACGCTATAAGGACGAAAGAAAATAAACATCCAATGTGTTTAGTGAATATTTTAATGGCTGTTTTTGTTTTACGTGTAAAATGTTTTAATTTGCTATGGAGTCACGCGAAAATGTGTTTTCTAGGATATCATTAGACTTCTGTCAACAGTAGGAGTTAATCATACTGGGGAAAGTTATTGTAAAAACATCATTTCATGCAAATAATTTTTTTATATCCTGCATTTTTTAAATTATCTTTTCTTTTTGCATTATTTTGTATGTAAGTACACACTAAGATTTGAAAATAAACTTATAGGTATTTCTAAGAACTATAAATTTTTACCTCTTTCTAATAACTGCTATTTTTAGTCCCATTTCTGGAAAATGCGTCCACTTTGTATGCTCATTTTAGTGAACATGAAATTATATTATGATAATTTTTTTCCTTCCTAGTTTTACCTAAAATACCTTGCCCAGGTCAAGGTTTATTTACTAACTACTTCCAATCAATATTTTACATTGATTATTTTTATAGGACCTGTATGATAATGAATTACAGAAGTAAAAACATTAAACACACTTGAAAAGGTGATAAAGCTGACTGACGATTGCTTATTTAAATTATATATCAAAGTTTAAAATTATATTCTATTATTGCCACAAACCGTTTGCAGTGTTCAGAGTTCTGTAACTTTCCCTTCGGAGCTTTCGCTATTGTGCACTAGATGTTAGTGAATGGCTTGGAATATAGATTTTGTTGAAAATGTTCTTTGCTTAACTATTTTTTGTTTAGATGGCGCACTTTAAGAATATTTTCAATTAAAAGTTACATAGGTACTAAAAAAGGTTCACAAAAATAGGAAATGGTGCTTTTATGGGACCCATAAAATATAATGTATTTCATGGAGCCTCAACTCAATTAATTTTCTATAGTAGTATGTACTAATGAACCATACTACCATTTTTCCACAAAATTTGTAATGAGAAGTACATAATTTTGTCTGCATTTTTTTGTTTTATAAATAGATTGCTAAATAGCAGTACCTACTTTTGAATACATAATTATGTAATGAACTAGAATTTAAAAAATATTATATGAAAGTGGAGATTTGCAGACTAAGCGCATTGTTATTTTATAGAATTTATACTGGGCCTTTGACGCCAAGGAGTCTAATAATAAAATTTAAATTTTTGTCTGTTTTCATTGTATATTTCATGACAATTTTATCCTTTTAGGCCGAGAATGAATATTTATTAATGAATTATGCAAGGTGACTCAAATTTTCTCGTCAAAGTTACCTACTTCATAATAATCATTGGTAAGTTGAAAAAAATATTTAGTTAGGGACCTTGACCATCAAAAAATCAACCTACAAATTCTGAAATTACTGAAATTAAATTTTTTTACATCACTTTTTATCGAGCATTATTTCGCAGTTTTTTATGTGGAATTTTATTAACTGTCGATATTTAAGTATTATTTTCTTAAGAAATGAAACCATTACCATCTTTATTTTGTCAGGTTTCACTATTATTATATTATACTTACGTAAGTTCTACGAACTACGAGTAGTCATTATTTTTCTAAACGCAACGATGGATTACTTACTTACTTAAAGTCTGCATTTTTTCGATAAATTTCATTGAAAATTGCTTATTATTGTGTGATAATAAAAAAGTATTTTCCAGTAACAATAAACATAAAAAGTAACTTAGCAGCGGATAAAATACTGTGTTATACGACTCGTGCGATATTAGGTACCTACGAGCCCTAACAACTAAATGTTCGGACAAAAGTAAATTTGACGGTCTTTTTTCCATACGTGCAAAAGTTATCTAAATTAACTTCCATAATATTGATGATTTTTTCTGTTATAATGCCAACATTTAGTTATATAAAAACGTAAATTTCGTAAAAATCCGCTCGGCGGTTTCAAAACTGTAGCACTTTAACCCAGCAGGTGGGAAAATTGTAGAAACAAAGAATTATTACTTTCAAAACGTTGGATCTAGTAGTCGGATTTTGATGAAAAATTTCTTTAATGCAAAGCTGGTTGTTGGTTTTCTTTACAAAAAAGTTACACAAGTTTTAATTTGGTGATTTTAGGCATTTATCGGAGCTTCAAAGTTGCGCCTTTAAAAATGATTGAATTTTCTAGTAACTGTTTTAAAAAATCACAGTTTTAAAACCGCTAGTTGGATTTGTGTCAAAAAACCTTTAAATCAAAGCTCAAGGATCTTACTATATTGAAAAAATTCTGAAATGTTATTTTGAATTTTTTGCATTTTTTTCGAGTTCCACAGTTCGCTTTTCAAAAAACGTGTTTTTTGATGGTGATACCTACATTTAAATAATCACAGTTGGAACCGCTGGTTGGATTTTGGTAAAATTTACTTTATTGTAAAGCTGGATGTTAATTGGTTTTATGTACAAAACAATCTCCAAGTCTTTATTTGGTGATTTTATGCAATTCTCGTAGCTTTAAAATTGCAGTTGAAAAAAATGACGTAATTTTCTAACGACTGATTTTAAAAAATCACAGTTTTGGAACTCGGTGAAAACGACATAAAGGTGTTTTCATGGACCTCATCCTGTCCCGACTTAAATATCATTGAAACTCTTTCGGCATAAAATTAAACGTATTCTACGCAATAATCCACCATGAACCATTGGGGACTTAAAGACCAAAATAGAAGAAATTTGGGACAGTTTCACGCCAGAATTGTACCAAAATTTGATAAATACAATGCCTGCTAGAATATAGGCCACTATTAAAGCAAAAGGAGACGTAACCTCTTATTAATGGCCCTAAATTAAAAATCATCCCAACATTTAGTTGCAAATTCATTTTGTAAAATTTGCTAGTTATTAAAGTTAATATATTGTTAAATCCAATAAATAATTTTCTTCCATTAATAATATTGTTATTAAGGCTTTATCTTATTGTATTGTTAGGTGTTTACTAATTATTTGCGTAAAATTTCCAGTTCTCCTTTCATATTTCAAAAATTTACTTTTGTCCGAACATTTAGTTGTTAGGGCTCGTATATCGCACGGTCAACTTTCTGAACTAGGTTACCACTGAGAGATTCCCAAGTTTCAGAATGATCGTCTGAAACATCCTTATCACATTTTTTATTATTCACGCAATGATATTTATCATTTATAAAAAATATCTGATGTGCCCAACACATGACTTTCTTATACGTATAGTATCACAATGATTACTTTTCGACCCTCGGATTCAACTATCAAAGCGCGCTATGAGAAATATAAAGTGTTTTAGGAATATCTCGTTTTTTGAAATTTTTTTGACGGAATTTCAAAAAAAAGTTCAAACAAAATTTGTTCAAAATTCAATTCTAAATCAATGTTAAAGAATAAAAAAATCTCATAAATTGTTTATTTTTCAAGATATTCTTAAAAAACCTAAATATCTGATGTGCCCAACACATGACTTTCTTATACGGATAGTATCACAGTAATTACTTTTCCTAAAGAAATTAAGTTAAATTTCTTGTAAAAATTTTGAGGGTTTCCAGCAATTTTCAAATAGTCTCTGTCGCACTTATTGCAATACGCATAAATCTGTCCTTGTCCCACTCATTACTACCAGATTTTAGGACAAATAAATAACAGAATACTTATCAAAATTCCACAGTGCGAAAAATGCTTGATATCTTTGAATTTGCTGTAGCTAAACTTTGAAGATTTATAAAATACTTCTCAGTTTTGGTCAACGTTTCACTCAAACAAACTGTACAGTGCACAATAATCCTTCTCATCAAAATATTTCGATCTTTTGCCTTTGACAGTTGTTTGACTAACAATCTCTTCTTCTTCTTCGTACTTGGATTGCAAAGCAATGTCAAGTTTTTGGTGTTTGGCGATATAGCCACTCTCACCAGGATTGGATTAATTGGTTTTCACTTTTTAAATTTTTATAACTTTATTCGAGCTCTTCGTGTGTTTAATGCAAATAGAATCTTTAGTATAAAAACAAATAGATTTCTGTAATGTAAACAACAGCCACTCAGAGATAGATGGCAACACTATATAAATATGTAAATAATTTATAATTATTAAAAAACGGCGCAAAATAAAACACTTTGCTTACTTTGTCGACACGTCTAAAAACTGAAAGAGCATTCACAAAAAATTTTGCGTCGATATCTTTAATGTAGATTTACATGCATAATACAATTTAACGACTTTATTGTATATATTAGAAAAAATTTTAATCGAGTTGCCATGATATCCAAAACAAAACCGTAGCCGTTGTAGCCGTCGATCTTTTCAAATAGTAATGCTACAATCGATTTCCTCAACGGTATAGATTTCTGTATGTAAACAACATGTACTTTGTAAATCAGAGATAGATGGCGCCACTATATAAATAAAAAATTTTGACGGAATTTCAAAAAAAGTTTCAAACAAAATTTGTTCAAAATTTAATTTAAAATTAATGTTAAAGAATAAAAAAATCTCGTAAATTGTTTATTTTTCAAGATATTCCTAAAAATCCTAAAAATGTCTTCAGGTAAGTACCACTTGTGTTTGTGCTAGATGAAAAAGATTTAATGTGGCACCCACAATTTTGTTCAAACTCTTAAATATGAAATTTGAATCAAATCCGAAAAGTCGTTTTTGAGTTATCGTGGATACAGACAGACACACAGACAGACACACAGACACACGGACACACAGACACACAGACACACAGACAGACATCATGGCGAAAATGGTCAAAATGGATTCAGGGGCCTTCAAAACGTGTAAATCCATCAAAATCTCGGAGTCGAAAAAAATCACGATTACTATACTTCCTTATACTACGTATAAGAAAGTAAAAAAATGTCATCAGGTAACTGTCACTTGTTTTGGTGCTAGATGAAAAACATTGAATGTGGCACCCACAAATTTGTTCAAACTCTTAAATATGAAATTTGAATCAAATCCGATAACTCGTTTTTGAGTTATGGTGGATACAGACAGACACACAGACAGACACACAGACATACAGACACACAGACAGACATCATGGCGAAAATGGTCAAAATGGATTCAGGGGCCCTCAAAACGTGTAAATCCATCAAAATCTCGAAGTCGAAAAAAATCACGATTACTATACTTTCTTATTATATAAGAAAGTAAAAATTAGGTACCTACCTAAGTAACCGAGCCACCCTGTATAAAGTGTAGAAAATAAACGTGCATTATGCAGTTAATTGCACAAATGTCAATCTTTCGATAACTCATACAGTTAGTTCTAGTTGTATTCAAATCAAGCCCTAAATAAATACTAAATGACTATCAACCGGACCTAATTGTTATGATGCAACAGCCACACAATAAAGTAGTATTTAAATTCAGTACAGTGACAATCCATGGGAACGCTGCAATGTAATAAAGTGGATACAGTATAAATTTTGCAATTGTTGGGTGTAGTTTTAGTTCAACCACACCTTATATCATACTGATAAATACCCTTTGACATGACACGGTATTGCTATTACGTCACCGTTTCGTCGGTATCTCTAACATGGTCTATTACTAGCAATTGTTTAGATTTTTTTTGTAAAAAACTGTTTTATATTTGCTTTATGATTACTGTTATAATATAGGTAATAGGTACTCTCGACATGTAAGATCCTTGTATTGATAAATTACACCCCGTTTAACTTGGAATTATATTGTAATACTTTCTAATAAATCTATATACATCTGTTGAAAACAATTAAAGTGTTCAATTAATAACAATACTTATTTGATTAAAAGGAGCATAAAGAGCCTGGCGCCACACTTGCGGTTCTGCTCTGTGGTTTCGTGGCTGGGGGTCAATATTACAAATTATTGTCACACCAAGAAATCAATATGAAATGTAAGCTAATATTTGAAATGCGATTTTGGAAGTTTTTCAGTTTTTCACACCAAATTTCCTGAAGATACCAAAAAAATCAACACTCTGTATTTCACAAATGAAGCGTTCTATAGCTTTTTAGGAACTTTTTTTTCGTGGTTCAAGGTCATCCTTTTTAAGGGTATTTTTTATTTCCATGGCAATCTAAATTCAATAAATAGAATAGAATTTCTCATACGATATAAATTATTTAAAATATCTCCTAAAATATTAAGTTTAGGTATAGGGAATACTTTATAAAAAAGGTAGAGAATTTAAATCTCTACAACCTACGTCAGAAATATACAGGGGGTTCCATTTGAAAAAATAGAGTTTTCGTTGTTTGAAGTCAATAGAAACTGACGGTCAATTGCAAACACCCTGTATACTAAAAATTTCAGATTTTTGTATCACAATATTCCCTAGACCTTACTTTTTAGAACTCCGAAATAATTTTTAAAAAACTACAAAGTATAACTAAAATAAACGCGTTTTTTGAAATCTCTAATTTTGTGAATTCTTTTTTAAAAGTGTAAATATCTCGAAAACCGTTCATTTTAAAAATATGAAACCTTCACACTTTTTCATCTCAAATTACGTGTAGGATCTGAAAATCTATTAATATACAGGGTGTTCCATTTAAAATAACGAAGTAAGTAGCTGTCCAGCCGTAATTAAACACCCTGTATAAATGGAAATAATTTTAGGTTATGGAGCAGTAAATTTCTGACAACTTTTGTCTTTGCAGAATTTTTCTATTTATAAAACTAACCAATCTATGGAAGAATGTCAGGGTTTTGGCCAACCCTGTATAAAAATAAAAGATAATTTGATTATCTACAATTTTGGGAATAAGTGAAAAAATTTTTTAAAACGTAAAAGTTAATTTTCTAGAAGACAGTTGGGTTAAAACAAATCAAACAGGTATAACTTTTTTACGGGTTTGGACCTTATTTTCATAATTTTGCGCATTAAAAAAATACTTTCCTGAAAAGATACCTATGTCAAAAAAGCTAAGTGACCCCCCATATGTACGACCCGTCATTAAAGGAACTTTTCCTCTTAAGATCCTCTATCCACTGTTAAAGTCCTGCTGCAAAAAAGTGAAACGCCCTGTAGAATCAATGGTAAAAGGGATATTGTCGAAAAATGCCAAATCCTCAAGGACGAAAACTTGGATTTTTCTTAATATTACAGAACTTAACAACATGGAAAAATAAGATAGCCTCCCTGTAGTTTTGTAGTCTGAGTGCTATAATTTTTTTCCTTTACTGGAAAATAAATGGTTTATAATGATATCTACATTCTTTTGCATGTCAAAGTAATTTTGAAAAATTCTGTCAATTTCGTCAGAAAATATAATAGATAATTAAATATCATTTTCGAAATATTTTGGAACTACCTACTGCAGTTCATATAAATCATTTTTTTGTTATACTACCATATTTTTCCTTCCACCCTGTAAACTAGTATGTATTTGTAATATTAATGAGAAATATTAAAATTTCACATCCCTTCGATTCGTGCGAATATCCAACGCCATTCAAATTTCCGCATACCATTTTCCTGATACGGCAGCTTAGCAAGCTAGTCGAAGAGCTTTGCGAACAATCCAAGAGATTCCCCCTAGTATAAGACATACTTTGATGTACTTCCATTTTCACCCTTGTTTAGATATGGAAAACAGGGTATGGGAATGCCTCTCTTCCATCGATAGGGACAAAATTAATTAAAACTTCTTTATTGTTGTTTTCCAAAAATTAGATTGCTTTCATTTCAGACTTCACTTTTACTTATCGCTGCTCATTGGGGCAATTAAAATTACCTTCATCTGAAGTCGAACTATAGCAGTTTTCAATTTTTAATTTGTTCTGAATTATTAATGTATTATTTCACTTGCGGGCAAATCAAAAAGGAAAAGGTGTGACCACGACCACGAACTTGAACTGAACAAAGTTCAAACGCATAATGTTGGATTGTCGACCTCAGTTAATTATAAATGTTTATCCATCGTAAATTATATGTAGTAATTGGTTGGGCAAATGTTTTTCTTTTTCTCATGTGCCGATTAAGGTGAAAGAGAAAGTTCATCTTAATATCTATGTGCTTTACTCCCATTGTCCCATTTAGTTTTCCATACAAGGACATTTCTCACATAATAGTGCTTTTATTTTTGAACAATTAGCTACTAAAACATGTTGCGTGGAGTGTGTTCGTATAGAAAAGAAAATATCTTTTTATTACTTCTGATTTATAATTGCTTTTAGAGAATTTTTACGGAAGATCACACCTACATTTTCTACCTGCAAGAGCCGTAGACAAAATAATTCTTTGTAGTCAAATCTAATATTTCCTGGAGTCATTGTCTAACCGGCGTTCATTACCACTAATAAGATTTCTAGACAACAAACAGACACTGTGTACTCGCTTTGTTGATGGAATTTTGTTTACGTAACAGTTTATAAGGCCAATCAAACACTTTTGAAGTTGAACCGACAATCGATCTTCTATCAATCATTGCCAAATCACACACTTTCATTATTGTTTAACTTGAACAATCACACCAATTAAACGGATGGGTAATAATTTCTAAACTTTCCTATGCATTTGGTATGGAATCTGGTTTTTCAATATTGCACACATATTCACCCATAATAGCTGCAAAATATTATTTATTATTGTACGTATGATTTTTAGGAAGGAGCTAAACTTTCGATTCTTGCACAAAAATAATGAAAGATTAATTGTTTATATAATTAAGTTTTTATACTGCTTTCCACTGTTTTCTGTGTATGACAAAATACTTAATTTCACTGTTTTTAATTAAATATTAAGTACAAATAAGGAATGAATAATAAATATTGAATGTTTGAATTGTACTTGCATCACACAGCAGCATTTTCTCATCTAACATTCCGTTATAAAAACAACTATATGTATAATCTTGTCTATGTTTAATTTTTTTATAATTACCTATAATACCTTTAAATATCAAATTTACCCCCTGGTACCAAAAAAAGGTTACAAATAAAACTCATTTTAGCTAACTATCATTTTAAAATTGTATAGGTATACCTACGCATAATTCCTTGGACTATTTTAAAAAATGAAGCTCTAATAAGTTTAAGTAAATGTTTATCTAGGGATTAAATTGTCAATAGATCTTAAAATGTCTTAAAATGGTATCGGAGAAAATTATCTAGCGATAGAAAATCAGGTTCTATTTAAAACTAAAACATTTTAATGACCAACAAAACGTAATGAAGAGTCAAGGAAGTGAACACTGAGATGATTAGAATATACAGGCTGAGTCAGATTTATCCCAATATCTATCTATCTATCCAAAGTCCAATATAAAAACAATTTTTTTCTACTCCCGTACTTTAATTAATTTATTCGACATTTACTACCTGTACTGTAATGAGATTCATTACGATACAAGTTTATAACCAACAGAAATGCAACATTACATCAATATTCCGTCAATAACAAATATTGCCATGAACATCTGGCAGTACTAAAATTTGAAAATTGAAAGTTGATTTTGATTTTTTGACGTTTCTGAGTTTATGATAAAATTGCCATAATAGTCCAGCCAAAAGAGAACAAAAATGCCGATAAAAAAAGCGTTAAATCGGAGTAAGGTGAAATTTTGAGGGTAGGTAGTAGTTGCCAACTCCACCTCGTTTTTCACCCCTACGATTCCTCAAGGGGTGGCCGCCATCTTGAATTTAAGATTGCGTTCGATTATCTCGGTAAATATGCATCTCATGTTAAAAACGCGTATTATCAATATTGTTAAGGCGCTAATTCCCAACAACTTTTGTTTGAAATATTTTTTCATATCATTATTATTTACAAAGTTATAAATTTCTAAAAAAAGGTATCTCGCGGGTGAAAATGGTTTTTTGGATTTTATAGCCAAACTTTGAAAATTTATAACTTTGTAAATATTAATAATATGAAAAAAAGTTTCAAACAAAAGTTGTTGGGAATTAGTTTCTTAACAATATTGGTAACACGCGTTTTTAACGTGAGATGGATATTTACCGAGATAATAGAACTCAATCTTAAAATCCAAGATGGCGGCCGCTCTTTGAGGAATTGTAGGAGTGAAAAACGATGGAGTGTTCCGTTGGCAACCACTACCTACCTTCAAAATCTCATTGGACTCCGATTTAACGCATTTTAAAATGACTATAATATTTTATTTTCTTCGTGTCGTAATAGCTATCATTAAATGCTCATTGCATAATATACTATTTTTTTTTAAATACGTTTGTTGTATAAAATTTGATGCATGTTATGCGACATGTCCACTAATATGATTCAAGTAACATAAATCCAATACTAAGGGGTTTGAGAAAGAAAAAGGCAAAAGAAAGGCTTATATTTTAAGTGATCAAATTATGATGCAAGATGACCTCTTAGAAAACTGTTGCCTGTTCAGCTAAAGGTTGTGTTCACGGTTGGAGGGCATAGAAATTATGAGTGCTTCCTAAGATCTTCTATTGAAAATCGAGATTCCTCCTGATAATCCTCAAAAAAAAAACAGTACGTGTACCACAACTTATGAAGTATACTATACTACATTACTTAAATTGCGTGAAAATGTACATTAAACAAGACGTGAGAAGCTGAGCAAAGGTTCCAACATATTGATTATCCTCCATAAAGACATGACATGGCCCTAAGTGACTTTTGTTTGTTTGGATATTTCGAAGAAAAAGACTCAGGAGGATATTTGATCTTAATAGAGAAAGCGAAGACTGACGGATTAGATACAGTTACTCTATAATATATAAACTTTTTTTGGCAATGTATAACGGCTGAGATCGACTGCCAAAAGAACTTTGAGGAGGCAAATCATAAACAATTTATTCACTAAAAGTTATTTAGGAGACGAAGACACCAACCGTTAGTGATAATTTTAAATGTATAAATAAATAAAGTGTAAACATTAAATTAATTTAAATAAAAATGTCGTAACATCTACTGCGATAAAAAATCGTTGATGTAACTACACATAATCTTTATTTCTACTAAAACGACTTGATTTTCCTGCGATATAGTTTATGAAATTTAAATATTCTTCAACAGAGATAGAACAGTCAGGTTTTTGTTCCAGAGAGTGAACGCTTCTTAATAAACTCATTTAAAGTATAATTGAGTCACCACTTCACTCATTATTCCATCTGTAAACCCTTTAAAATAGATTAAATGCCTTCTATTGCACTACAATTAATTTTTAGATCAACTCCACAGGGAACACGGCCATTTAACCATATCAGCCAAAAAACAATTAACTTTACTCAATTCCGAAGGGAATAAAAACATCTAACTAACAAGTAATTTCTTTGAAGACGCCCTCTAATAATCCCTCCGCAATAGATAATTTGTAAACATTCCAAAACAATTCGACAATCAACCTACCAACCAGTTGCACTTTCCTTAGTGCGACGCAAAAATATTTTCATTCATTCTGTAAGAAATGTGGCGCGGGCGCACTTGCCGAATCCCGAAACTTATTTGGCATGACGACGCTTGCTCACAGCGCCGCGGTGCCCGCCGTCGTCTTCAAGTCAAGGCAGTGCGTGTATGTTGTTTCCCGGTTTGTTCCTCATTGCATACCGGCAATATTTCGTACCCCTGTGGGATATCGTGCGGTCCAGGACAGTGCATTAAAGTATTCCGGCAATTTGGCTCAGGGACTTTATCAGGAAAGCTGCAAGTTGCGTGCCGGTTAATGGGCGTGTGACATCTAGTTATCAGTGTAGATTGCGATTGTTTTTGTGCCTTGGATGACGGTTGATTGGAGTAGGAAACGTGGGTTTTGTAATTGAAATTGTAGGGAAAGGGGTCACCTTTTGAATTCAATTATACGGTGGAAATGGAAAAACTTACTAAATCATGAGGGGAACAAAATAGTTTTTAGAAACATGAAAGGGAAAATTACAAAACTTAGGAAACAACTTTGTAGTGGATTGTCTTATCTAATCTTATCCAGCTCATCAAAATTTCTCCTTATATTATTTTTATGAGTGATACTACGAGTAAGTTAAGACTAGCTAATGAAACTCAAACAAAATTAACCTAAATTAATAAGAGTTATTTTAATACAAGTACATTTTATGCACATATTTATGTAGTTTTCAATTACAATTTAAAATTTTCTCCATACTTATGTAGTTATAGGTCGCAACTAAACGCCTAGCAGTTAAGACCTAATGAGGCACGGAATTGAGCGAAAACGCCAAATAAATTAATAATAAATGAAACATAATTGCGATATTATGGGGAATCAAGCTGGGAGCCACGATATTGGGTTAGCACGTGGTCAGGTCAGGGCACTGCATCAAAGGGTAGTACTCGTAATTTATTGAGAATAGTAGTTGGAACTATCGAGCGACCTACCTTTGGTAAAGCGTGAGTAATGCGGTCATATGGTGTTGTTAAATCAATATCACAAAAAAGAATTATTGTGGTTGTGGATTACTATAAGGAAAACACGCAAGCCACATATTTGTGTCAGTGTGCTTGAATTATGGTATTGTTATTTTTGCTATTTATTTATAATACCGGCGATTCGTGATAGTTTTAGGAAATAACGTTTTATTAAGGTGTTTATTAATATACGTATTAAATGTTTTATGGGGACAGACAGTCATTGATATGGGAGAATTTGAAAATTTCTCTTTGGTTAGTGTGAAAGTAAAACTAGTGAAAAAGAAATGTTACATAACGAATGGTTTGCAAGTTGCTAGAATTTTCTTTACCCTTGACTAGGACTATATTTTTGAGAAATATTGAGAAACGTTATATGAGTCACAAAATATTCGTTAAAAAAATTCTTTTCACTTTAAATTGTACTGATAAAATGACATTGACGAAGGGAATCCTGCTTTACAAAAATATTTTTAATTATTAAGACTATAAGGCTACAATCCAGAAAAACTGCATCATTCCAAATTCTTAAACAATTTAAAATCACAAAAGTGTCGAACAATAAATTCTGTAAACCGAAAGTCAGAAGTTACTTAAATAATTCTGGAACAGGTCAAATATAATTTTCAGATAAACACGTCACGTGACGTAGGGCAGTAAAAAAAGCAAATCACATTTAGGAAATTAAGTTTAAAGGTCGAACATTATTTTTAGCTCTTGGTTTTTTAGGTTTCCACGATTATTTTAGGAATTTAGGCACAGATCTGTGGTTACAGGTACAAATAAGTAATATTTTTTTAAATCGTTATAAATCCAAACGGTGTTTGATGACTCATTTAAACCAACCCCACGAAGTTAGTAACATACAGTTTGTGTTGGTAGTAGCCATGTTTAAATTACATATAATCATTTATTTAATTTGATTATTTCATATTATTACTGGCTATCACAAAATACTTTCTTACAGGCATTTTAAACAAACTAATATATAAACTGTAGATAAGTGTAACAATTTTTCAATGCACGTTTGAATTTTTAAATGAAAATAAACCTGCACAATGTATCTTCTTCATTTCCACTTTATAGTTTTATATCTAACCTAACTTAACAATTCTGTAATACCAACATAAGCTGATCCTAAAATGATTCATCACAGGCGCGAACTTTGAATCTCAATTAAATAAACATGACCCATCCATATTTCAAAGTATCAGATCCCTATAGTATAAATTTTTCCGAATATCAGATCACTTTCTTAATGCACTTACTTTTATACCCTTACTGCAGAAAAGTGAACGATGACTTGCAATTATAATGCTTTTCTCCTAAATGTATACAAAAACGGAAATGAATTATTAGTACCCTCACAGTAGCCTTCCTACAATACTACAATACATCTAAGTGCATTCCCCTACACTAGATTTATTGTATTTTTTACATATTTAGCTTTGATGATTGATTATAACATGAGGGTAAAATATCGTCATGTAGTTCCCTACCTCGCAAACTACCAATAATTAATAAATACTTGTTCTCACAAATGATTAGTTTTTCCATTTCCGCATGTTAATTGATCCTACAGCATGTTGCCGCAGAAATCGCATAAATTAATTGTCTGTTTAAAATATGACTTACGCATTTAATTGAGCAGATGAAAGAGTGTACATGTATACATGGTATGCTACCGGTGGTGTAATTGGCCGGTGGTCTAATGGACCGAAACCAAATGTAGTGGAACTAAAATGTAGTGTGGTATCGTCTATCCACATCACGTTGGAACATCTGTGATTAGTTTACGTTAATGACACCTAAACATGATCAGAAGAAACCGAAAGGTAATTTTTATTCTAGTTGTAATGTTTCCTAATGGATATTGATGTATTGTACTTAGGTTACATTAATTGATTAGTTTGATAAAACTTAATTATACAGTGACCGGCAGAAAGTGTGCACCAAATGGGACATTTTTCTATCTTTAGAATTACCAAATTTATTTTACTGTGGAAAGGTTCTGCATGTCCTTAATCAAAAAAGAGCCTAAACAAAATCAGTAAAAATTGCATCGTATACGAGGGAGGGGTGAGAATTCAAAATTCACTCAAGAATAAAGTACCCTTATTTTGCACCGTAGAAAAAAAATTATTAGGAAAAGTTGTTTGTACTTAAAAGTTATCTCCGAATATCAAATTTGGACTCTGTAAACAAAAAAAATAAACATCTTTCCTTTTTTTCGGCGCCCCACAGTGGTCGGAATCGCGAAAAAACTGGCCAAAACTGGAAAAAGGTTCCAAAATTAGCCAAATCTTGAATACCTAAGTTTTTGAGGTCCCTGAATACGAATATGGAGTCGAAATGTCAAAATTCAAAATGGCGGATTCAAAATGGCTGACAAATTGTATGAAATTTTTTTAGATTTAAGCGAAATTTGGAATACAAATTTTTGAGGTCGCTGAATACGAATGTCGAGTCGAAATTTCAAAAGTCAAAATGGCGGACTCAAAATCTTTTTCATATAATTTTTTGTGTTTTCGACAATTTGGAAATGTTTTTTTTCACTTTTAGAAAAATTGTCTTCTAATATTTGAATCTGGGCATCGAGATCTAATTGGAAATGTCCTTGAAGAATTCCAAATATTATCTCTTTCTTTACTTCGTAAGTGCCTAATCCTGTGACATTTATGAAAAAAGTTCTTTAGATTACTATAGCTAAAGGTGCAAAAATGTGCAGCATTTCTTTGGAAATTTTCAATATTTGCACCATTAACTGTGCACTGCATTTGAGAACAGAGCAGGATCTCTTGGGATCACAACTTTTTCGATAATTAATGATAAATGTGTTTGTAGTTGTTTTAGAGAACTGTTTACCGCGACTTAAAATATATTTAAAACTTTTATAAATGAAACTAATATGCATAGCAGTATTCCACATACATCCAGGAATACTCTTCATTTCACAAAATTAAAAACGCACGCTCCAGTGAAAAGTAATCGCATTATGAATACCGCGCAAATTTTTTGAGCAAAGAAATGCAACGATATCAGCGACACGTTTGGACTGATACAGAACACAGCTCTCTATCTTTTTGTCAAATTATGCATTAGGTCCTTCTCTTCGTAAGTTCTTATTTCTACAACATTTCAACGACTTTTTTTTTTAGTTTTGGCCAGCTTTTTCGCGATTCCGACCACTGTGCGCCGTTTAGAAAAATTTGGGTGCAGGTTTCGTGACAGATTTTGAGTATTTATGGTATATTGAAATAGATTTGGGGCACATTCTATTTTAAAAAACTTTATTTTGGGAGATTTATATGAGAATTTATGCAACATTTCGGTTAAAAATAAAAATAAAATAAGGTACTGCTTGTTTTAAATTATCAAGATATTAAATTTTTTAAACAATAAATTTTATACTTAACTTCGACTATACAGAGTGCGGAAGATTTTAGTCAAAAATGTCAGAAAAAAATCTACAATAACACTCAAAAAAATTATGAGCTTCTAGTTAACTAAAAATGCTAATTTTCGAGACTGAAATTTGTTGAAGTTTTAACTTATTTTCAATTTTTACCGCATATCTCTGGACAACTTGAGATATTTTTATAATATTCAGAATTTTTCCCTCTAAATGGAGCGTAACAATTGAGGTTTCAAAGATATTCTTCTTAAGAAAAACGGCAAAAAAATGTTGCTTGTAATTTTTAATAGAATGCAAAATTTCCGGATTAAACTTATTTCAAAATCATTAATTTCTATGGTCCATGTTTATATGGAAAATTCATATTATTGACGATACTGTAAATTTTCAAGTCTGGCTCACCATGTTTAATACAAATATATTAGAAGCACTTCGCCAATAAATCAACTTGTAAAAAATGTTACATTTTGAAATTGATGTTACGATTTTGGCGGAGGCGCCGGTAATTCGTAATCCGAAGTTAATCATAATAAATCAATTATTACGCAAATATTATTCCATAACAATTTCAATTACAGGAAGAATAACCAAGAATACAATTATTAATGTTTTTCTTAATATAATTATGTAGTTCAACATCGAGAGAAAAAGAAAAAGCTGTATGAATAAGTATACAAAGTATTGTTTGGTTTCAATTCGTTTTTAATAGCCAATTATTATTTCTGGTTCTACTGCCTGTCACTAACATATTTTTATTATTAAATTATTTTATATTACAAAGGAAAATTTTCCTTAGAAAGTGTATTTTTCGGAATTATTTTACTAGCTCTCAGTATAATTTTAGTAAATATCGCTGATTAATCAAATTACATAGTCTAATTATTTAACAACTTCTAATAGTCAGTATATTTAAAAAAGCTATTTTCATAGAAACAGAAAATATTCATTGTGGCAGACGCAATTTTTTTTCTATACACCATATCTTTTCCTGCATAATAATTGAAATTGGGTAAAATTTAATATTGACATGTAAATTTCCTGTAATTTACAAAAATTTGAAGTTATTATCTAGTCATAAATCACCCTATAGAAATAGAATTATGTATAAAAATTAGTTATTTTTAACGTAATAAATCATTTTTTCTATGCCAGAAAGCGAACGTTCCATCTCCAAGTACTACTTAGGCTACAGATTCTTGGAGGTTTTGGAAAATAAAAAGATCAATTTTAGATCTATTTCTGTGCATAAAAAATTCCGCCTCAAAATAAAAGTATTTCCTGAAATATATTAAATAATTGCTACATTATGAGTCACTGTCTACTATTTAGGTATTATGATATATAAACATAATATTAAATAGTTTTAAAACATAAGTTATATTTACGTTGGGTCACATTCTAAAACATCATCAGCCCAACTTTAACCAGAAATTTTGTATTCATGAATTCCAGATGATGTAAGATATTACGAAACTTGTCTAAGACAAAATTTTTGCAGTTGCACTGACTTAATTACCTCGCGATATCCCTTGTAGATATATAAAGTTGTTTAATTTCATTAGATTAGACTACCAGAGCTCTCATTTACCCTTGTTTAAAGCTACTATAAATTTTAAATTTAAACCAAGCGGAATATGTGCTCACAGTATGTTCTGTAGTATTATCTGCATATTGACCTTATAGCTAGACCAACTACCATATCATTAGAAATTAATTCCCCGAAACGCTAGTTATTTTCACAAACATACTACATGTAGCACTAGTGAGTTGCGTGGAATACGTAATCGAAGTCCAAGGTTATTTCTTGCATGCGGTTTAACAGCCAAAGGGTTGATTACAAGCATAGATTGCCGAATATAAAAGCTGCAAAGGTTTGATAAGGTAATACAGGATCTGGTGAGTGGGGTTTGAGCGGTAAGGTTGGTGTTTGATTTGGGGTTTTAGCACGTAAATCATGATTTGTTTAGAAACTTTTCCTATCCCAGTATAGGTCACTTCTTTATAAAAAAAAGAAATCAATGTTAAGTAAGTATATTTATATGATATTATCAAATTTATATCAATAGGATATAACAAAGTTATGTCAATGTTATATAACACAATAACATCAAGATTATAAGTTATTTTTACGTAGCAAAACAGTCACATGCCCATATTCCTTTGGGGTAGGAAAAATCGTGAACAGACTGAGTAGATATGGAAGTTCTCAGTTGGTACGAGATGCCTCTATTTTTTATTAGATATAAACTATTTCGCGTGCAGACAGGGTAGATGAACTCGGAAATCGCAAATCGATTAAACGACGAGAAACATATCAAAATAAATGAAAAAACTTCAGTGAGCATGATGAATGGAACAAAACATTATAATTAGATATGGGTAAGGAAACTTTATGAGATACCCCAACGAAGTTATGCATTTGATATGTAGGATAAAAATATATGTTGTTGACAGTTTCAGATAAGAACAAACATCCCGACAAAAGTAAAAATATTTGCACAAGCTCCGGCGCGTAATGTTTATTTTTGGAAGTCGAGGGGAAGATGTAGCTGAAGTAAAATATCTAGATCAATATAATGACAGTGGCTATACAAATAGTTATATTCCTTGGTGTTGTATTCCTTAGCCTTAGCATAACATTCTCCCCAGAAGCTTTCTTACAGCTGAGTTTTTCCTGGTATTATAAACGACAAAAAACCTTTATAAGAAAGTAAGTTTGGGCAGGGGTGGAGTTTTGATCGATTGAGTTTCAATGACTCAACGGTTCCCTTTCATAATTTAATTGAAAGGTAATATGCTAATAACAGATGCGAGGGTTTTAATATTCATGTTATCGAGAGGGTGAGAACTAGCTGTGTTCTAATTTTTCATTAAAATATTCTGATCTTGTAATTAACTTTATGCTATTGTCTCTATACAAATTTCCTAAAAATGGATTGGGAGTTTTAGTAGATATCATTACTGGATATACCGTTTCAGAAACTAAATACGTTGAGTTATGTTTCTTTCAAAACTGATGATGACTAATATATTGACATCATTTCTTTACATACACATAAACTTAATAAAGTCCTTGTACAAGCCCTATAATTTCTTCACATCATTCATCATTTTCTATATATGGAAAGAATATAGAATTTATCATCACCGAAATTAATTATCACACTCGATTGAGTATTGTGTAACAGGGACAATAAAGCCGCTTCGTTGTCGATTGTAATTTCCACCTACGATGATTCAAATATAATAAACTTACAAACATTATACTTACGTCTTTATAATATGATGAAACTGCTTTAGTATTCTGAAGTAAATTATTGTAAAACCCACATTTTTGCTTTGCTAATGAGAGACTAGGAAAAGATGGAATGTTTGATATGAAGAAGTTTTTGTAAACTAAAATATAATAATTGTTAGATAATCCACTTGATTATTACGAAATTAGCATAAGTAAAATTCTATGTGGTTTAATATCAAATCACAATATAGAAGTTAATTCCAGATTAAGCGACAACCATAACATTGAATGTGACATATAAATCTAGTCAGGTGTATTTATAAGTATTAAATATGATTAAAAGCTTGCATGTACTATAACAGTCGTTAATCCAATGTTCTAGTTTGTTTTTTTGTGAAAATTCATAATCCGGCTTTTATCATTCGTGAATGTATTTTTCTGTTCTTTAAAAATTCTTATTTTAGTAAAATATCATAGAATTTTTATTTTATAGTTAATGAAATCCCCTATCTTTGATGAATTTTCAATTTGATTCACTTTTCTCGTAAAAATAACTTCTACCTTTATAACAAGCACGCAATTTCGATTTTTCGAAATTTTATAATAGTTTCAAAAACACAAAGTCTATAGACCTACAAATTTTTTGAAAAATAGTCCATAATATGTAATAAAATTCAAAAGTTTTAATATAATACTCTTGAATTTTGTAGTAAAAGTGTAAAATTGGACAATTTTAATTTTATTTTATTATTTTATCGAAATCCACATTATTCCATTTTCTCTTAAACCTAACTAGTACCTTAACAAGGAAACTTGTCGATTCTTCGAAATTTTATGATAAATATTTTTGAAAACACAAAGTCTACGCAATATGTTAAAACGACTTCATAATGTAAATATTATAAAATTCTAAACTTTCGATTTGTTTTTGAATTTTATAGCTAACTAGATTATGATATTAAGTAAACTTCAACGATATCCTACCATTTTTCGGTTTTATGACAGTTTTAATTATATAAAATTAATAATTGGGTAAAGTTTTTAACGTAATAAAATCCAAAGATTTCGATGCATTTTCATTTTATTTGAATTTTGTACAATCCATTTTTTAGTAGAGAAAATTGGAACTCCAAACATTTGATAAAAAATTAAAAATTTGAATTAATACAAGTATGTATTTTAAATTTCCGGCCGAATATTTTTTATTCAATAATCTATACTATAAAAGAAGTGGAATATTTATTTTAATAAAAAATCAACGTTATTCTGACGAGTTTTCGAGCGTCTATGACACAAATCTAAAATAACTCTACAATACTACATTTTCAATCAATTTTCATTCTGTTCTAGTAGAACTATTTTGTTTTTTGTAACAAAGTAAATCCAAGGAAATCTGTAAAATTTTCGAGGTTTAGCAAGTTTTAACGACACAAAATCTAATATTACACTTTGTTTGCGTAGAACTATCTTGTTTAGAGATAAAATTTGACTTGGGATCCGGCCAGTTGGCCGGAATTTCGGTTCCACCGGAACTTAGCATTAGATCCGGCCGTATCCAACATTAACAAATATCAGTTACAATAATCCTAGTTCAACTTAATTCGAGAAAAACTCCAAGTTAAATAAAAAAAAAACGATTTCACAACAAGGTTTAACTCTGAGTTATTATTTAATTAAATCGACTTTCTGAAATTGGGTAATGGGTGATTTTTCTTATTCTTCTATTAACTTCTCGGATTTGCCAGTACCTCCCCGAGAAATTTTAATTTTACATGTAAGACAAATTACCTTTGATTTGTTAATTTCGTCAATTTGAAAATAATACCACACTTTACTTCGTTTATTAGGCATTTTTGAAATAAAACTAACCAAAAGAACAAAATTGTACAAAAACGCGAATAAAAACAGTGTTAACACTGAAACTAACCTACACTATATCTCAAATGGCGAGTTCACATTTTCACAATGAATTATAAACGAAAACAAAGCAGAGTATCAAGTATGTTCATCTAGCGCATATTTATGCCACCAAGATCCGGTTTCGGTCCGTGATCCGGCCCTAGAGTTCGGATCCGGTTCCGGGATTCGATATTTTCAAAAAAATAGGTCCGTTTCATCACTAATCTTGTTTCTTTGTAATAAAGCGAACTTCAAGAAAATCAGTCAATTTTTCGAAGTTTTGTAGTTTTAAAAATACAAAATCTAAAAATTTGATAAATCTTGTGTGGGAGTCCGTAGTTAGTAGGTAATTAGTTATTATTGTTATTGAGATATTTTCTGCAACTTTTCTGTTATTTATAATTATGTATATTATATAGGATATAAGCAAGAGTTCCATGTGCAGAAACTACATTGTATAATGTTTACTTATTATTTAATTTAAGTTACTTGCCCCACAATGATAGTGTATGTAGAAATAAAGCCTCATAAATTGTAAGCACACTTACTAAATCAAAACTTTGAAATGACATCACTTTATTCTTAGTCCTGAAACATTTATATTTGTATTTTGTATTTTAATCAAAGCATAATTGTGAAGCACAGTGTGGGAAATTCTTCAATTAAAATTAATAGAAGTGAAGAGTATACTATTATTATACCTAATATTATAAAGAGAAATTTTTTATATATTTACGATTAGCAACTATTTTCTATTATTTTTTATCTTCTATATTGTGCTAGTCGAAAAAAAAGCTTTTTTGTCTAAAAATATGAAACTAGTCCATAATTTAATAACCCAATAAAATTTTATTGTTTAATAACCGTGAGACAAACTGAACCAAAAATGCAAAATATTCTGATTAGCCACAAACAGCTTCAGATATAATATTACAGATAATTTATTTTCGCAAGTTTCTATTCAAAATCCATAAAACAGTTTTATGGTCTAATAAATTACAGCTCTGTTTTATCCCGAGTTGTTTTAAGACAATGTTATAGACATAATATACAAATACATTTATGGATGGATAATAATTGTTAACAAATTGTTCTAATATGAATTTTTGATGGCACCATTAGTTATGTAATAAATTTCATTTAGATTACTTTAACTTCTCGTTTTGACTTTTATCGATATGTTCACGGTTAATGTATGTTTATGTACAACATTCCACAACAAAAAAATTCATTCATCAAAATCATTCATTAGTAGATGATATTTTGTGATTAGACTTTGGTAATAGTGAGTGTGTTGGAGCATAAGATATTTTTAAGTGCCGCCAATAAACTAACCATATTTTAAAGATGATGGCACCGAAAAACAAATCGACTATTTAAAAAATAAAACTAATAATTGTTGTTGAGAAAATTAACTGGCGTATATTTGTTTCGTAATACTTTCTTTACTATTAATAATAATGCACGAAGTACTCATGCTTATTAACTATTACTATTTCATTGTGAGAACTTAATAAAATAAACTTAATATTAATTAAAATGACCCACTAACTATCTGCGACTTTGTTTTATTATCTTCCGGTGCAGGTACTTAATGAATGACAATGTTTAAAAAATGTATGTATACAAAGAACTTTGTTCACACATAATGTAGTGAAATGTGAATTTTCCTTATACATAATAGAAAATTTACTCTTATAAGACAATATTCCAACAAGTGTTTACATTTAATATGTTCCTTATATGTAGGTACTTATTTGATATAGTAATCATTAACCTTTCAATTTAATTTGTTTAGAATTGTTCTGTTTATCGGTGTCAATTTTGTATTTCTTGTATTTTCAAATGCCATTGTGTTGTTTTTGTTATAAAGTGTAAGTTATTTACAAGACTTCTTCAAACTTGAGGTATAAACCTCAAACTCAAAAAGTTTTTTATTAAATAAAAAATTATCAATTCATAGACAGTTTAGAAAATTTTCAGTTAATTTTGTTATGCTGCATTAAACCTAAAGAAATTACATTAATGTAATATTTTCCATTGACGATAGAGAAATTGCTTAACGTTTGTCGTTAGTTTCGACAGAGATGATGCCACTATTTTAAAGAAAAAGCACCCCACATCTAGTATCCGTAAATTTTTGAACCATTATTAAGAAAACTCTAAAAACTTGCGTCAATTTATTGTAAAAAATTTCAATTGTATCAGAAACGCCAAATTTTTTAACATACATAGATTTAAAAATTGAAACTCCCGATGGAGAGGAAATAGATATCTCACAGAAATATTTATTTCTGCCTTTACCTCCTTGTTCTCTTCTTTCAATAAATTTCCTTATTTCAGTTTTTTATGTATGTGTATGTCTTATGATATTCGAATAAACGGGAGGAATGGGGTTGATAATTAGGGGCAGGGGGGGTCTTACATAGTTTTTTATATTAAAAACAAAGCTCAATAAATATCTGAACTCGTGCAGTAACCATAATCGAAAATTCTTCATGTCCTCAAAGTAGGAAGAGCAAAGTCAGCAGAATCATAAATTGACACATGGACAATTAAAGGCTCATTAAAGGCCAATTAAGTGCCCTAATTAGAAATTAAATGCTCCGGCCATTTTTTCAAAAATTGATGTTCTGCTACCTTACAGTTAAGTCAGCAGAACATGAGCGAAAAAATTGTTTAAACAATATAATAGCTTTTTTGTTTAGATAGTAATTAAAGGTTCTTTAAAGGCTTTCGGACTGCTGTGATTAGAAAATAAATGCTCCGGCCATTTTTTCAAAAATTGATGTTTGCTACCTTAAAGTTATTAAGTCAGCAGAACATGAACAAAAAAATTGTTTAAACCATAAAATAGTTCTTTTGTTTAAACAATAAATAAAGGCTCATTAAAGGCTTTCGGACTGCTCTGATTAGAAATTAAATGCTCTTCATATTTCTTCTGAAAATCAAAAATTTCGCGTCTTGGACAAAAAGTTAGCAGAACGTTAACAAAAAATTTGTTTAAACAATAAAATAGCTTTTTTTGTTTAGACAGTAATTAAAGGCTCTTTAAAGGCTTTCGGACTGCTCTGACTAGTGAAAATGAACAATTACTCTCTAAACAAAAAAGCCGCGAAATTGTTCATTTTCACTAGAAATACGAAGAGCATTTAATTTCTAATCAGAGCAGTCCGTAAGCCTTTAATGAGCCTTTAATTACTGTCTAAACAAAAAGCTATTTTATTATTTAAACAATTTTTTTGTTCATGTTCTGCTGACTTAATAACTTTAAGGTAGCAGAACATCAATTTTTGAAAAAATGGCTGGAGCATCTTTTTTCTTCTCAGAGCAGTCCGAAAGCCTTTAAAGAGCCTTTAATTACTATCTAAACAAAAAAGCTATTATATTGTTTAAACAATTTTTTTGTAAATGTTTTGCCAACTTTTTGTCCAAGTCGCGAAATTGCTCATTTTCACTAGAAATACGAAGAGCATTTAATTTCTAATCAGAGCAGTCCGAAAGCCTTTAATAAGCCTTTAATTACTGTCTAAACAAAAAGCTATTTTATTATTTAAACAATTTTTTTGTTCATGTTCTGCTGACTTAATAACTTTAAGGTAGCAGAACATCAATTTTTGAAAAAATGGCTGGAGCATTTTTTTTCTTCTCAGAGCAGTCCGAAAGCCCTTAAAGAGCCTTTAATTACTATCTAAACAAAAAAGCTATTATATTGTTTAAACAATTTTTTTGTTAATGTTCTGCCAACTTTTTGTCCAAGTCGCGAAATTGCTCATTTTCACTAGAAATACGAAGAGCATTTAATTTCTAATCAGAGCAGTCCGAAAGCCTTTAATGAGCCTTTAATTACTGTCTAAACAAAAAAGCTATTTTATTATTTAAACAATTTTTTTGTTCATGTTCTGCTGACTTAATAACTTTAAGGTAGCAGAACATCAATTTTTGAAAAAATGGCTGGAGCATTTTTTTTCTTCTCAGAGCAGTCCGAAAGCCCTTAAAGAGCCTTTAATTACTATCTAAACAAAAAAGCTATTATATTGTTTAAACATTTTTTTTGTTAATGTTCTGCCAACTTTTTGTCCAAGTCGCGAAATTGCTCATTTTCACTAGAAATGCGAAGAGCATTTAATTTCTAATCAGAGCAGTCCCAAAGGCTTTAAAGAGCCTTTAATCACTGTCTAAACAAAAAACCAATTTTATTGTTAAAACCATTTTTTCGCTCATGTTCTGCTGACTTAATTTTAAGGTAGCAGAACATCAATTTTTGAAAAAATGGCCGGAGCATTTAATTTCTAATTAGGGCACTTAATTAGCCTTTAATGAGCCTTTAATTGTCCATGTGTCAATTTATAATTCTGCTGACTTTGCTCTTCCTACTTTCAGTACATCAGCTTAGAAGATTGCGTAGGTACTTAGGAATTATTTTATACTGTTTATTATTGGTCTATCATTTTTAAAGGGAGGCACAGTATTATTAAATTTAATGACCAACTGCCATGTTAGATTCTTTTATAATGACTTAGTATAAGTTTAATACGGGGCTAAAGAGAGGGTAAAATAATATGGAAAGCTTTAATAATATAACACTACATGACATTTTTTTCCTAGTCATTAAGAAATTAAATCAAAATAAAATTGACAAATATAAAAGCTAAAGTGCGTCTTAAAATGATAAACGACGATAATCTAAAAGAATGTAAATGTCCCAAACTTCTAGTAACGTTTAATAACTTACAGATATCTAGCTTTTTTCATTTTGTACTTAATTTAGTTGCACTATTTAAGAGGTATTTAAGTAACTAGGGTGGAAAGTGATACTTTTCTGATTACGTATAGCTTGACTCCATATAGAATAACTTCCCTTTAATATATTCCTTGTTTTAAAGTTTTTAACTAATTTATACAAAAACATTCCTCACGTTGACTTGATGGATTTGATTTGTTCTACATTTAGCAGCAAAATTTGACAAGTCGTTTATCAAAACCATTTATCCATCAACGCGAATACATTAAAGTTTGCTTCCACCACGAGAAAATATATTACACGCTTGTACAATTATTAATTTTAAAAATTGACATAGATATTTCTTGCATAGCCGAAAGGAAAAATTAGAAAAATGAGTCAGAGTGAGGAGTGAAATTACAAATATACTAATGTCATTGATCAGCTTCACATCAAAGAACATGGGAATAGTTTTTCTATTTGTATAGCGGAAGGTTACTTGTGTTAACAGAATGGCCTCTTTGAAAGCACATAATTGATAGTTGATACCAAGTTAAATTCGATATTTGATACACGATGGTCATGCATGTAGTAATATAATTATGACATGTATACAAAGAGTAGAAAGTAATGTTGAAGATGCATGCGGATAACCTGTTGTAGTTTGTCTGCAGTGGATTTTTAAGGATTACTTTTCAACTATTATACTGATAATTTGAAGGTATTTTTACCTTCTACTGTGTGCTTTTATAGTCGTAATGACTTGCAGAAAGCGCAAAACACAAATATACAAATTATTGTACAATACCGATTCACAACTAGACAAAATTCAATTATAGAATTATAATGGATTATCTTGGATGGTGCTTAAATAGAAATTACGAAGGAATGTCTGAGAATTTGAACAGCAAGCTTTCAATTCCTGTTTGGAAATAACTACCACCACCATAAAACACATATTCTTTGCATCGTAATATTTGCCTCAGACTTATTTAAATGAAAAACATTTCGGAGATTCAATCTTGAAAATGGAGCAGGAGCAGGGAAACTCCCTCTGCGTGATACAAATCTAATATGATTTTCATACATTAAACAGCAAATGGAGTGCTTTAAATCATTTCAATAACATTATGTAGGGGAACCGTATTGATGCGTATGCGAAATTAAGTTAAAATGCCTTGTTTCTTTTGAACGATGGATCGCGATGTACCATAAATTATAATATCTACAGTGATAATGGGGTGAATTTGTCACTATATCTATAGAAGTATATTTTAGTATCTATAGTGGAAGAGGGGAAACCAGTAAATGATTTTTACTTGTATGTTTTTTGGGGATAATAAAGAGATTAAAATTCCAACTTCTTTTTTCTTATTTTCACTTATTTTTTATCCAGTACTTTTCAAAAATATTACATGTTTCTTTGTAGTAAAAAGTTTCAAAATTTTTTTAAAAGCTTTAAAGAAACGGTTTTGGAATACTGGAATTTTAGTTAGATCCTAGTTGACTGGAACACGTCACACTGCAAAAATGGGTAGTTTTAAGAAATTTAAAATGTTGAAATAAATAATTTTTCTACTCCCATACTTTAACGGATTTATTAGACATTTACTACCTGTACTGTAATGAGAATCATTACGCTACAGATTTTCATTATGATACAAGTTTATAACCAATAGAGATGCAACATTACGGCAATATTCCATCAATATCAAATTTTGCCATGAACATCTGATAAATCTAAAATTTAAAAATTGACAGTTCATTTTGATTTTCTAACATTTCTGAGTTAAACTTGTCATATAATATTTATTTTCTTATTTTTTATTATTTTGACTAGTCGTAGAAAAAATAGTGTCCCTATGCAACTCACATTTAATGGCTATTAAGACACTATTATTCATTACGTAATTCTCATACTCGTGTCTTAATAGCTACCATTAAATGCTCATTGCATATCTAATTTCATGGTTTCTTACATAGGTACGGTCGGCGCCAACGAAATTTGAACGAATTTCTGTTACCAGGGCAATTTGTTGCGGTTTTTACTAGAATAAAAACGGCTTTCGCCAGTGGTGTATTACTACAGTAAAAATATAAGCAAACACTATTTTATAACGTGTGATTCATTAAATTTCCATTCTGAGTTGGCGGTGGAAAAAAAAATCATGTCTTTGATTACACCTCATTTCTTTAAATCTCAAAAAAGGTTAGGTTTTCTGGTTGTCGTTTGAAACTGACAGCAACAGATGAATCAATTTGGCGCATACGTTCAAATTCCAACGCTTACCTAGAATGGAAATTTAAAGAATCACACGTTATAATAATTCGTCAATTTTATTTTTCTTTGAAGTTCATTTTAATAATTTTTTTAACAGAGTGTCGATATACTCGTAGTCTTCCACTATTACAGGACTGGAAAGTCTTTTCATCAGAAAATACAACGGTGTTCCAAAATTCCTCATTAATGTTCAAATAATGATTTGCAAATTGTACTCTTCTCTGTTTGTGTTCAGCAGACAAGAATATTTTGCGTACGGCAACGCCGTTCTTTAAATGAGACCCTTTGAGACGTCTCTGTGCTGTCCTAGGAGATCCTGGAATGTGTGTTTCTTCTCTAGCTCTTATGGCGCTGTCAAAAGGATTCTGGTTAAGATATTCAATTAAAGCATTGTCTTCAACTCCATTAGAGATCCTTCTGATACCCTGTCTCTCTGGCCTTTAAAATCTCAGTTCTTCTTGCCATCTTTTCCAAACATAAAATATGCAGCCTTTAGACACGTTTAAATCAGCTGCCACTTCATTTAACGTCCAGTTTTCTTCTAACTTGGCTATGGCCCTTGCTTTTTCGGCTTCTGTTAAATGTCGTGGCATATTTTTCGGCAAATTTATGGAATTTTTTGATGACAGATTAATTTTTGCAATGTGCCAAATCTGACACATTACAGTACGCCTATGAAGTTATTGGAAGTTACAATAGAAAAATTAACTGTTCAAATTTGGCTGGCGTCGATAGTACATTTTGATTTTAAGCAAAAATATCTGGAATATTGGACTGGATTAAATGAAATAAATTAATCTATTCTGTTGACAGTTTCGCTTATCAACGTAAACATCTTCAGAGCATCTTAATAAATGTGAATTATAAACATTACAACTTCCTTAAAAACTTGACAAGCACTGACCACAAAATTCCATATAAATTGTTTTGAACATATTAAATTTTTGATCTTAGTACAGAACTTCACAATTTAACAAAATTCATCAACAACAAAACATCACAGTAATCTTTTTATCTAGGCCAAGTAACAACATCATAAATCACTTAAATAAAGACGATGGAAAAATTAAAGCTTCTACAATATGTAAGTAATTTTCATTAAAAAAATGTACCATGTAAAAATTTTAAGAAATTTTAGGAGATTTCATATCTCACACTTTTAGAACCGCATATCGCATTTTTAACATAAAATAATATTACCTATAGCCCCGATTATAGCAGAGCAACTCTTCCATGTTTACTGAAAAGAAGGAGAGAAACTTTGGTGGTAATAGTTCAAAAGTAAACTGCTGGCCAATTGAAACGTACCAAGCGAATTTTTAGGTTGAATTTAAAATCAAATATTTTGAAAAATAGAAAAGATATCAACATGCGGTTATCAGGATTTCAGAGATAATTTAATTGAGAAAACGATAGTGTTACCCGCTTTTTTTACTTTGAAGTACATTACTATCTACAGGGTATGAAAGAAAGTCTTCTTGTTTTTGTCAAATTTTACAACTACCGTGATTCCACAAATTTTTTTTTATATTTTTTTGATGTAGCTTTTTTTAGTCCTTACTTAATGGGAAAACAACCTGTTTCTCAAAATTTTGATATCCCTGTTATTTTATAAGATACCGAATTTTTGCTAAAAATTTTATTTTTTCTGTTTTTTGTCGTTCGGCCGTATTATGTTTTGTAAGAACCAATCTCTGTAGTTGATGATAATACCTTATGAATGGCTTTCTTATAAAAAGTACACTTTTTGTACTTTCAATAATTTATTGGTAACCAGTAGCTTATCAAAAATCGGTACACGTTCGCTAATTGGTAAATTTTTTAATTAATTTTTTGAGGCTATTTTCTTAATGGAATAGAACGGAATTTAGTTAGTTTATGTTCACCATTGGTTTAAGTGACTTATATTTTCACTTTTTCAAAAATTTTCTCATATTTGTGTATACCGGGTGGTTACGAAATCGTTTTACAACCCCCACCATTTTGTTACATTTAACTGTATTAATTTGAAATTTGGCATGGTTTGATTGTTGAAAGGGATACTCATTTTGACGTTTAAAACAATCTGATGACACTTCCGGTTTCACCGGAAGGGCCCCCTACTAATTTTCAAAATTTTTTAAAACAACCCTGTATATTTTTTTCCGTAAGAATTAGATTCTACTTAAAATTACCTTTTCATCGACATATCACATGATGACATTTGCTTTCAAAATGGCAGCATAATTATTATTGCAAAAACCTGTTCAACAATATTAAATCTAATAAAAAATTCGGTATCTTATAAAATAAGAGGGATATAAAAATGTTGAGAAATTGCTTTTTTCCTCATTAACCAGGGACTAAAAAAATCGACATCAAAAAAATATAAAACATTTTTTGTGGAATTCCGGTAGGTATAAAGTTTGAGAAAAAAAAGACGACTTTTTTTCATACCCTGTAGATAGTAACGTACCTCAAAGTAAAAAAAATCGGGTCACACTATTGCTTTCGCAATAAAATTATCTCTTGAATCCTGAAAACCTCATGTCGATATCTTTTCTCCTTTTCAAAATATTTGACTTTAAATTCAACCTAAAAATTCGCTTGGTACGTTTCAATTGGCCAGCAGTTTAGGTAGTCATCATGCCCAAAATGCTTAAGGATCATGTGGTGTCCTCTTTTTCATGCAGACTCCACAGAAATTTCACCATAAGTAAATCTGGCATTCGAAAAATGCTTTGCGATGTACAAAAATAGTTTCACATTGTAACTGATAGAAATCAGATTACTTTTGCTTGTACATCTAATTTTTACAAGACGTAAAACCGTCTTAACCTTATTTCCTTAAGTGTTATAATTTACCTACCTAATATCATCTACTAGAGAACATATTACTTTTATGTAAAACAAACCAGTTTAAATATACGGATTATGAATAATATTGTGTTAAATAAATAACCAAATGAGCTGAATATATCCGAAGAGTAGGTTGATTAGTGATTAAAATCAGGTTGTTTTACTTTTAATCCCTGTTAAGATAATTTAAGAAGGGTTTGTGCTTATTATGTCAGTTTTGAGATCATATCGTGTGCATTTAAGAAATATTTTAAATAATTAATGTACGCGCTGAGGTGATCCCAACTGTATATTGGTTGTCTTAGCTGATGTTCAACCTTATTTGGAATTTTTACCACATATTTAACGATAATTAAACGCCGCTTTGCTGATAACTGAACATAATGTAAGATAATGTCCATGGGAAGCCGAGGAGTTTTGGAGGTTTTTGACAGTTCATTCACATTTAATTGGCGTGTAGTTTTCGTGCTAATTACATAAGTTTTACTAATGTACTTTTAAATAATTATAACTGGTGGCAATTACCAACAATTAAAGACTTTTTTACTTTCTTATACGTAGTATAAGGAAGTATTGTAATCGTGATTTTTTTCGACTTCGAGATTTTGATGGATTTACACGTTTTGAGGGCCCCTGAATCCATTTTGACCATTTTCGCCATGATGTCTGTCTGTCTGTGTGTCTGTCTGTCTGTCTGTATCCACCATAACTCAAAAATGAGTTATCGGATTTGATTCAAATTTCATATTTAAGAGTTTGAACAAATTTGTGGATGCCACATTCAATGTTTTTCATCTAGCACCAAAACAAGTGACAGTTACCTGATGACATTTTTAGGCTTTTCAGGAATATCTTGAAAAATAAACAATTTACGAGATTTTTTTATTCTTTAACATTGATTTAGAATTAAATTTTGAACAAATTTTGTTTAAACCATTTTTTTAAATTCCGTCAAAAAAATTTCAAAAAAATGAGATATTCTTAAAACACTTATATTTCTCATAGTGCGCCTTGAATCCGACTAGTAGATAGACGAGTGAGTTTGGGACTTGCCTGCCAAACGGGAGGTCGCCGGTTCGAATCCCAGAAGGACCATTATTTTTTATTTTTTTGTATTTTACTGGTTTCTATGGTACCGAAAACAATAATAATAAATAAATAAATGTGATTTTATACAGGGTGATTCAAAATTCGATGTAGATATTTTAAGGACGTATTGTTGGGATCAAAATAAGACTTTTTTTTCAAATAAACATGTGTCCTAAAATGCACCCCCTCCGAGCTACAGCCACTGTAAGTTGCGTAAAAAAAACGATTATTTAAAATTGTGACCACAATAACGGATCAAATCTTCTGAAAATTGGCATGCCCCCCTTTTTTTAGCCACTCTATTTATTTTTTGCTTCAAAAATTATGTAAACCCAGTTTTGGGGAAGGTTGGAGGGGGTGCATTTTAGGACACATGTTTATTTGAAAAAAAAGTGTTATTTTGATCCCAACATTCGGGGTGATTCTATAACATTTTAATGACCGTGACTATGTAACCACTGTGGTTGTTGCTACGGTAAGACGTTTTTGATTGGTAATTATCATAGCAACAACAACCACAGTAGTTAATAAACACGGTGGTTAGAAACTTACAGAATCGCACCGAATACGTCCTTAAAATATCTACATCGAATTTTTTAAGTGAGTAATAGGTCAAAAATCTAAATTAAACACATTTTTGTCGTAAAATTCGGTTATAATGAGTGGGACAAGGACAGATTTATGCGTATTGCAATAAGTGCGACAGAGACTATTTGAAAATTGCTGGAAACCCTCAAAATTTTTACAAGAAATTTAACTTAATTTCTTTAGGAAAAGTGATTATTGTGATACTATCCGTATAAGAAAGTCATGTGTTGGGCACATCAGATATTTATATTTTAAGTACTGAGATCTAGATAGATAAAGGTACAATAATATAAATTGAATTTTTATTTTCTTGTGTTCATGCACAACTACCCTCAAGAATCTATAATTTAAAACATGTTCTCTAATTACTCTATACTACAAATTAAGGTAAGACGGTGTTAACATTGTATTATCTATATCTAAGTAATTTATGACCATATGCATTTGTGATGTAAATCATTAGGTATAGATTTTTATTAAACAGCACAAGCACAAAGTCTGTTCAGTTTTCTAATGTTTACTTCACATTTAATTGCATAATTATAACACACAAAGGCTTAAACATCCCCAACATGAGATAATATAAGAAAGTTTGCATAATAATATACATGCACTAAACTTCAATTATTATAGAATGCACACGCACGTTTCTATTGGCGGAAACTGCTACGCTTTAATAAATTTTATTACACAGTTTTATATTTTTGCACTTACTTGAATCATTGTACTCCTCGAAGGCAAATTATACGGTAGTTTATAAGTGAAACTGGAATGGCATATTTTTATGTGGAAAACGTTCAAGTTATTATTGGTTTGAAATATTTGTCAAAAAGGACAATCAACAATGTGATACAGAATTGGATTAGTTTGTATTATAGGTGGATTGGATTGTGACATTATTTAAATAAAGCAAAATTTGTAAAATTCATATAAAATTTTTGAGGAGGAGACAATAAATTTGTTTTTCCTCTTTAGTTGAACAAATACCTATAACACTTTAGTCGCTAATACCGGGAAGTAAAGTAGGTTTTTAATCCCGGGAGTGAAAATATCATTTTATATCAACTACAAAAGTTTAAAGAATTATTAACAAATCTTAATAAAATCAAATCCAAGAAACTTTTGACGTAAATTTCCTAAGTCAATACAGCTAAAATTGCTAATGAAATGTACGCTAATGTACACTTGAAATCAAAATTAATGGTTTCTAAGCAGAGCAGTCATTTCTTGGAAATGCAGTTAGTACACACCTACCACTCAGACATCGTAAATGAACATTAAACGTGACAATGAACGTATTAATGCTGGTTGACTCTGAACATGTAGGGTATATTCACACGCTAATTTACTCGATATGTCTGAAAATGTCAGTAAGTATCAAATAAATGGTACAAGTTCACCAGTGTTCTTTTAATTAGGTTTTAAGTTAGATTGGCAAGAAATAATTCCAATCCAAATTAATTGATTCAAAGTAGATATAGGTGAATTATTTTTTTGATGAAAGCAAGCTATAAAAGTTGTGAATACCTAATAAACAGATTTTTCTATATTTGCATAAAGCGCTTTCTAATAGTCAGTAAACTATTTGCGCATAAGTAATTTAAATCAAAAATGTTCTTAGAGTTCACTGTAATTATGTAGATTATCGGCGCACAAGTTACGAAACGAACTTTACCAAAAACAAAATAAATTTCCTATATCCACCTGTTGAATATATAGCTGCTTTAAAAATGGGAATTATAATTTTTTTGTTCAATAGTGTATTTATAATTCGACTCTCACTTAGAAATCTGCACACATACATGTACGCGTAACAATTGCAAAATATCTCCTGGAAATTGGCTTAAATGCCTTTTATCTGTTTACAAAACAAATATAGTTTGAGTGACGTTTATCCTATTACTGTCAGTGACTAAGGACTCGCAAAAAACTTCCTGTCTTTACTTTCATTTACTCCTGAGCTAAAGAAATACCTTTGGCTTAGGTAAGAGTAGATCTGTAGCAAGCTATCTTTACTTTAGATCTGGCTTAACATTTCATGAATCTCTTGCAGAAACGCGCGCGCTTGTAATAATATGAAAAACACCCAGATAATAATCCACTGATTAGAAGGAAACATAACATCTTGTAATTACAAGCCGACTGTGGGCATTTTATGTAGATATTATTTATGTTTTGTTATGTAAGGGAAGTCCACTTTTAATGATAATATGCATGGACTAATTTAAATTATCTGATGGGTTTCCTAATGCCTATGCACCTACATAAAATAACGATTTTTGTAAGAAACAGTTGAGTTACCTAGCTGGTAATTGTGCAATTTATTACAGATATAACTTCATCGCATTGGAGTATCTTAGCTAACAGTTAATTTATTTTTTAAATTTACGGCTGATTTAAAGAGATTATTAAATGTAGGATTGGATATACAGGGTGGCCACGAAAACGACTGTAAGAAGCCTCTCTTTTCCAGTTTTTAATTAATTAGGTATGGTACATCATTTATTAAAAGTACGAGCCCTAACAACTAAATGTTCGGACAAAAGTAAATTTTTGAAGTATGAAAGGAGAACTGGAAATTTTACGCAAATAAATAGTAAACACCTAACAATACAATAAGATAAAGCCTTAATAACAATATTATGTATGGAAGAAAATTATTTATTGGATTTAATAATATTTTAACCTTAATAATTAGCAAATTTTACAAAATGAATTTGCAACTAAATGTTGGAATAATTTTTAATTTAGGACCATTAATAAGAGGTTACGTCTCCTTTTGCTTTATTAGCTGCCTGTATTTTAGCAGGCATTGTATTTATCAAATTTTGGTACAATTCTGGCGTGAAACTGTCCCAAATTTCTTCTATTTTGGTCTTTAAGTCCACAATGGTTCTTGGTGGATTATTGCGTAGAATACGTTTAATTTTATGCCAAAGAGTTTCAATGACATTTAAGTCTGGACTAGATGAGGGCCATGAAAGCACCTTTATGTCGTTTTCGCCCAGTTCCAAAACTGTGATTTTTAAAAAATAGTCGTTAGAAAATTACGTCACATTTTTTAAGTGCAATTTTAAAGCTACGAAATATGCCTAAAATCATAAAATAAAGACTTGGGGATTTTTTTGTACATAAAACCAACATCCAGCTTTGCAATAAAGTAAATATTACCAAAATCCAACCAGCGCTTCCAAAACTGTGATTATTTTAATGTAGGTAGCACCCTCAAAAAACACGTTTTTTGAAAAGTGAACTGTGGAAATCGAAAAAAATGTAAAAAAATCATATTAACATTTCAGGATTTTTTCAATATAGTACGATTATTGAGCTTTGATTTAAATGTTTTTTGACACAAATCCAACCAGCGGTTTCAAAACTGTGATTCTTTAAAACAGTTACTAGAAAATTTTATCATTTTTAAAGGTGCAACTTTGAAGCTCCGATAAATGCCTAAAATCACCAATTAAAAACTTGTGAAACTTTTTTGTAAAGAAAACCAACATCCAGCTTTGCAATAAAGTAAATTTCATCAAAATCCGACTACTAGATCCAACGTTTTGAAAATAATAATTCTTTGTTTCTACAATTTTCCCATCCTGCTGGGTTGAAGTGCCACAGTTTTGGAGCCGCCGAGCGGATTTTTACGAAATTTACATTTTTATATAACTAAATGTTGGCATTATAATTTATAACAGAAAAAACCATCAATATTATGGTAGTTAATTTAACAACTCTTGTAAGAGAACTAAACTTACCACATAAATCGGGGATAGATTGGACAAAATTTAAAAAATCAGTACGACAATGTCCTTATTTCCTACCATTTTTTATGAAATATATTCACAAGTTTGCCCTTGTTTTATAAACATATTTATTAATTCATATTTAAAATAATTGTAATTAAAAAAGTTAAATTATTTAATTTTTAAGTTTTAAGAGAAATATCGTTAACAAATTTTGAACGCGGAAAATTCTGCATAATCTTCAATAAATTACCTCGACGATCTATTATAGGGTAAAGTAAAATATTAATCTGTTCATATACTCATTGCATAATAGTGTTCAATGTTGCCCCACATTAAGAAGTTGTGGAGCAAATTCGAACACAACATTAACCAATCATATTTTAAGGTTATCACACGATTTTGTTAAGATAACTTTCTTTACATAAAAATGTCAATCAAACTAAATGCTAAAACACGTTTTTCCAAAATTCGACGTTTATCCAAAAAATATTTAACACTTATTAATTAAGTGTTGTAATTACAGCTTTTTAAAACTCTTGACGTTATAGAATCTGTATAATGCAAAGTGTGTTTCTTTAAATGAATTATTACATTGCGTTTCAGAAACGCATTTCACACAGAGTTGTATCATTAAAATGTAGGTGTGCCCTAAAAACTGAGATATATTTAAATTGAGTTTATTAGAGCAATAATATACGCTGTTTAAAATTCCAATCTTAACATTTTGCATTTTT
Organism: Pediacus dermestoides; assembly: GCA_963942485.1. Taxonomy (NCBI): domain Eukaryota; kingdom Metazoa; phylum Arthropoda; class Insecta; order Coleoptera; family Cucujidae; genus Pediacus; species Pediacus dermestoides. The sequence continues at coordinate 11,006,023 of OZ012625.1, forward strand.
AATTTCTAATATGGAGCAGCTATTATTGTTTGAATTGTGGGAGGCGGTTACGATCTCAGCATATCTAATAATAACATGCTATTAGTATTATTTATATTTAAAAGCGATTAATTAATGATGCTTTCAATATAATAATTGAGTACTTATAGTTTATAATAGTAAACCGTGTAATATGATATTTCTCATGCTATGTAGGCTATTTTTTAACATCTTATTATTTTAAGGAATAAAAAAGTCTGTAGGTTAAGAGTACTCGTTATAATTTAATTTTTTTTACATAGCCGGATGGAAAATTATAGGTTTTTGTATACTGAAGAAACCTTATAATTCTGCATTATGGTGATAAAATAACAATGTTATTGTTAGTATAATAAAACATCAAATCATAAAAATATGCCATTCTGGGGTGATTTTTTCGGTTCGTAATCCGGAACTGAAGAAAATCCCACGACCCACTAATAGAAACGTTAGAAATCGCAAAACTGCTTCTTGAATTAACCTAAAACTAAACAATAGTGCATCATACTTCAGGTTGTCAAAGATCACCGAGTAAGGAACGCTCCTTGTCCAAACTACTATTTCTATTCATTTGCCTTTACGTACGTCCATTTCACATCTTGCATTTTCAATTGGAAATCATCGAGCGTAAATAAGATAACCAAGATACGGCGCTTAGGCAATGGACCCCTAAGCCATGGACCATGTCGTGATGTAGTGAAAGACGCTTGCATGATAGTTTACCGATTGAGATGTCAAAATTTCAAAGCGCAACTTATTTTGCTGTTAGTGTGTTGCGCCACCCAAGTTACTGTTACAGTTTCTGATATGTAGATTAAAGGTGCATTTAGTGATTTATCTGTAGTCTATACAAAGAAAATTTATCATTGACTTGGTTTTCAGTGCAAATTTTATACAGGCGATTACTGTAAACAATAGTACAAATTTAGAAAAAACTACTGCACATCCGATTTGGTCCAGAAATCTTTAGAACAGTCATAAGTGGAGAATTTGTTATCTAATCATATACTGTACCTAAAAATGATTGAAATATAAAGTTAATAACGTCACTTTTTCGGCAATCTACTTGACGCTATTGGCGGAAATTGAGACACCACAGACCCAAATGATATTTTTTTCAGGCTCAAGGTTTCGTTTCTTCCTGCAAACTGGGCGGGTGGATTTCAAGAGACCTCTTTTGGATCCGCCACTGCTTACTGCTTAACACATTTTTCATATGTCACGATTCATTGAAATAATTTACAAATAACTAAAACTTCTCAAAATCTGTGGTTTAATAATACTTATAATTTCCCTCCTCGTACGTTTAGGTACTTTATTGTTTGTATGAACTTTGTCAAAATCCAGAAAAACCAATTCCTAAATTTTTCGTCTTTTAAAAAGCTTAAATATTAAATAATTCTAGAATGTTCATTTCAAAATTAATCTTACCTGCCTTAACCTTATCTTCATCTAGTCTAACCTAACTTCTTATTAATTTTTAAAAATTAATTTCAATTTATAATGACTGATTTATACAATTAACGCTTAATACTTATTATTGTTAAGATTTAAGAAATAAAATAAGTAACCCTAGAAAATTAATTTCATCTTATTTTTAACTTCATGCAGTCTAACCTAACTTCTTATTAACTTTTATAAATTAGTTTCAATTGATAATGGGAGATTTATAGGAAAAAATTAACGGTTAACTTTTAAGATTTAGTAAATGAAATAAATAACTCTAGAATGTTCATTTCCAAATTAATCTCACTCACTTTAACCTTAACTTGATCTAGTCTAGGTAACCTAACTTCTTATTAACTTAAAAATTAGTTTCAATTGATAATGACTGATTCATATAGGACAAAAATTAACGGTTGACACTTACGATTTAAGAAATGAAGTAAATAACACTAGAATGTTCAGTTTACAATTAATCTCACCTATCTTAACCTTAACTTCAGTTACTCTAACCCAACTTGTTATTAACTTTTAAAAATTATTTTCAATAGATAATGGTCGATTTATACATATAGGAAAAAATTAACGGTTAACTTTTAAGATTTAGTAATTGAAATAAATAACTCTAGAATATTCATTTAAAAATTAATCTCACCCACTTTAACCTTAACTTGATCTAGTCTAACCTAACTTCTTTTAACTTTTAAAAATTAGTTTCAATTGATAATGACTGATTTATACAGGAAAAAATTAACGGTCAAAACTTAAGAAATGAAATAAGTAATCCTAAAATGTTAATTTCAAAACTAGTCTCATCTGTTAACCTTAACTTCATCTAGTCTAACCTAACTTCTTATTAAATTGTAAAAATTAGTTTCAATAATCGATGTATTTCAAAGTTGATTTGTTGACCATGAGAAATTTGTTAAATCTTAAATGTTAAACATTAAATAATGTCCGAATCCAGATTATTATTACTAAATTAGTAAACAGTTTTGTTGTACGAGTATAGTGTGTGATTATAAATTTTGAAAACCTATCGATCATTTTTATAAAAATAATCATATTGCACACTAAAAGACAAATCATGAATTTGGTAGTTGATTCTTTTACTAACTGTAATAAGTATATAATTTAATACTGACTGATTATGATAATACAACAATAATGTGGTTTTCAGTATGATACTCTGCAATATAAATAAATTAATGTATACAAATGATTGAATAAAACTACATTTATTTTAAACCACAAATTGTGTTCTCAAGATTACTTTGCAAATTTGATTTACAAATTCAATCAACTGACTTATTATTACACCGATAATGCCACAACCAATTTAATCTCATAACTAAAATAATGTTCTGTTATTCTTGTTTCAGGTGACACCGACCGGTCGGCATGCCCTCACATACGATGATGAATCCTGGAAAGCCAACCCAGATGACTCTAAAGACAAAGACGATTTATCTCGCACGGCAGAAGGTCGTCAAAGTAAAACTAAACGCGTCAAAAATTACCTAAAAAAATGCAAAAACGTTTTGGGCAGCAGTAAATCCAGCAGTTCAGAACCAACCGACGACACTCCATCCACATCCACCTCGTCGTGGTACCTGGACAAGAAACTTGAAAATGTTATTAACAAATGTGAAATAAATGAGTTGGATGATGTATTTGAGGATGCGCAAGTTAGTTTAGATATAGGTGATTGTAGTGGTGTGTTTCGTGTCGCAAATATAGTGGAAGTGAAAGGTGGTAATGAAAATAATGTGGAGGCGGCTAGTGAACAGGAGGATTTTGTGCAACAGACGGAATTCGAAACACCAGCAACCTCGCCTCTCTTGAGTGATTTGCAAGAGCAGGAGGAAGGTGAAGAGGATGTTTCGGATTATTTGATTGGAGAAGATTCGGAGAAGGAAGATTTTGAAGAGCAAAAACCAGTAAGTTAATTTTTTAGTTTACATTTTGGAAAAAGAAAATTAATACGCATTTACCAGAAGAGAGTTTTAGTGACAATTTTTGCCTTCATTACAATTTATAATAGTGTTAGGTTACAGATTTTTCTAATTTCAAATTTAATTACAAGCTAAAACTATGCTTAAAAAATGTTAATTAGGACGTAAACTTCAAATAAGAAATGCTAATGCAAATACATTTATGTGATGAATATTTTTATTGTAGGTACATTCGTATAAAAAGGACGAAGAAGTTATTTGTGAAACCCCATTTTTTTCTTCGTCATGTCGCAAAGACTAGAATAAAATCTATTTAAGATTTATTTAATCCATTACTTAGATGTTAGGAATCGTTATAGCCCTTTTTGACATGTATATGAGTGGTGTTGGCTCCGGGAGGTGAAAGTGCACGGTACTCGTGCTTACGCCGGAGTAACCCGGCATGGCTTCCGGGCTCACTCCAGTTGACCTCCGACCTTCACTTACTGGGTTACCTGTGCCATAGCCGCAATCCTGACTGCCTCTTCATATCTAATCATGGTGCTACCCTATAAGGGTATTTAATAAGGAAATTGCCACAAATTAGTCTTTTCCTTGTTTTCTATGTGCATCCAGTTTTACAAGCTGTGCCACAATTCGTTGCGAAAATATACGAGAAACGTGTTTAACGTGACATGGCCACACATAAAATTCATTGTGTATTTTTTATAATTAAGTTTGCCTGCATTTGAATGGTGCAACGTGACCTAATCTGAAATGGATCGTTGGGTAACTAGCTTGCACATGGTATGGGGTTGAATGCTGCGTCAATTTCAGTTGTTTACTTAAACCGATTCGACTGAATTGATGAATTTATTTAAAATTATTATTCGCTGAGTTTGAAGCTGTATTATAGAGGAAAACTTTATACTAGAAAATGATGGCAGAATCCAATAGGCGACTGTTTTAACCGTTATATTAAATATAAAAGATAATTCCTATGACAAATGAAAGGTTCCGTCGAGACACTAATTTATTTTGGAAAAAATAGCCATCACCATACAAGGTAAAGCATTTCTATAGATATAATTCATCCAAAGTACACCACAATCGCACTTCTAATCAACAACTTGAACCAATAATAGTCTATAAATCCCTAATATGTAAAGCTTTCTCCCGGTGATAAAGATCTGTCTGGACAATAAAAGCGATACACAAACACTTATTTTCATTGGATAATGTTCAGTGGTTTTGCATATTGCAGTAACAGTTGTAAATCAATATATTGAGTTAATTAAAACTTAATTTATTTGTCTATTTATGAGCAACACCACTCCTTTTCGGTTATTGTTTCTTTAATTTATCTGGTTTTATGTCCAAGTCCAAAGCAAATCAATTTATTACAAACATAATGTTCATTTAATAGAACTTTAGAGAAAGAAAATTTGGTTAAATAAGCATTTACTTTCATAGTGTTTTTTTAACTTGTACAAGTAAAAGGAAATTAATTGTTTACATGTACGAATGCTTGCAGAGTTCTAGGTCTTAGAAGTGTTATTTATACAGGGTGTTTTAGGATTAACTGGACAAATTTAAAATCTGAATTCAGGACCTCAAAATAAGAAAAAAATTTATATGAATGTATGTCCGGAAACGTTTCTTTTTTTTTATTATTATTAATTTACGGATAAACCTTTAGAATATTTTTACATTGATTACCATAAACTTATACCTAATAAATCACAAAGTTTTATGAAATATAACACATTTAACATTCTTCTTAAATTGTATCAAGGATGAACAAAACATATTGCACTCGTCATAATATTTATTTACTGTATTGGCCATTCAATTCAAACTTAGGTTTAATCCATAATTAGTACGATGGTAACTATTCTGCAGTAACTTAAAATTTCTAAAATTACGAGTAGGAATATGGAATTTAAATAATATCAAGATACCAGGAAAATTTATGAGGTTAAAGATGGAAGCTAAAATTAGGTTTTTAATTTTTTTCTCAAATTTGAATAAAGGTATAAAAATGAACTTTGGTAGGGATTTTCTAATGGAAACACTTCTAAAAAATATTTTTGAATAATCCCTTATCGATAAAAGAGGTGAAATCAGCAACCCCTCTTTAATTTTTATATTGAATAATGAAAATGAAAATGAATCTAGCTTTAAAGAACAATTTTTTATATGACAAAATTCGGGTCCGTTAAAGAGTTTCAATAAAAAAATTAAATAGGGGTTGCTTATTTCACCCCTTTTATCGATAAGGGATGATTAAAAAAATATTCTTTAGAAGCGTTCGCATTAGTAGAAAATCCTTACCAATGTTCATTTTTTTATCTTTATCCAAATTTGAGAAAAAAATTAAAAACCTAATTTTAGCCTCCATCTTTAAAGGGGCAAAACTGTTTAACGAAACGTTTCCGGACATTTTTTCCTTATTTTTAAATTCTGAATTCAGATTTTCAGTTTGTCCAGTTAATCCTGAAATACCTTGTATATTGTGTAGTAAAAGTAGCATATTAAAAAATATATAGCAAACACACTGCTTCTGCTGGAAGAAGATTTCTGTAGACTATAGAGTTAATTATAATAACTCATCTTTTTAAATTTATAATCCGAAAGATATTAAACAAGAATGTCTACCAGAAGAAAGTTTAATATATATGTTATTTTTGCTACAATGAAAAATACTACTTCTACTACGAGCCCTAACAACTAAATGTTCGGACAAAAGTAAATTTGATTGTCTTTTTCCCATACGCGCAAAAGTTATCTAAATGAACTTATATATAATATTGATGGTTTTTTTCTGTTATATTGCCAACATTTGTATATATAAAAACGTAAATTTCGTAAAAATCCGCTCGGCGGTTCCAAAACTGTTGCACTTTAACCCAACAGGATGGGAAAATTGTAGAAACAAAGAATTATTATTTTCAAAACGTTGGATCTAGTAGTCGGATTTTGATGAAATTTACTGTATTGCAAAGCTGGAAGTAGGTTTTCTTTACAAGAAAGTTACACAAGCTTTTATTTGGTGATTTTAGGCATTTATTGGAGCTTCAAAGTTGCACCTTTAAAAATGATGGAGTTTTCTAGTAATTGTTTTAAAAAATCACAGTCTTGAAACCGCTGGTTGGATTTGTGTCAAAAAACCTTTAAATCAAAGCTTAATAATCGTACTATATCGAAAAAATCCTGAAATGTTATTATGATTTTTTTTGAATTTTTTTCGAGTTCCACAGTTCACGTTTCAAAAAACGTGTTTATTGAGAGTGCTACTTACATTTAAATAATCACAGTTTTTGAACCGCTGGTTGGATTTCGGCAAAATTTACTTTATTGCAAAGCTGGATGTTGGTTTTATATACAAAAAAATTCCCAAGTGTTTATTTGGTGATTTTAGGCAATTTTCGCAACTTTAAAATTGCACTTGAAAAATGGGCCGTAATTTTCTAACGACTGTTTTTAAAAATCTACAGTTTTGGAACTCGGTGAAAACGACATAAAGGTGCTTTCTGGTCCTTATCCAGTCTGGACTTAAATTTTATTGAAACTCTTTGGCATAAAATTAAACGTATTCTTCGCAATAATCCACCAAGAACCATTGCGGACTCAAAGACCAAAATGGAGGAAATTTGGGACAGTTTCACGCCAGAATTGTACCAAAATTTGATAAATACACTGCCTGCTAGAATACAGGCAGCTATTAAAGCAAAAGGAGACATATCCTCTTATTAATGGTCCTAAATTAAAAATTATTCCAACATTTAGTTGAAAATTCATTTTGTAAAATTTGCTAATTATTAAGGTTAAAATATTGTTAAATCAAATAAATAATTTTCTTCCATGCATAATATTGTCATTAAGGCTTTATCTTACTGTATTGTTAGGTGTTTACTAATTATTTGCGTAAAATTTCCAGTTCTCCTTTCATATTTCAAAAATTTACTTTTGTCCGAACATTTAGTTGTTAGGGCTCGTATAAATCAAGGAAATACGCAAATTTTGTTTAAACTGCCTATACTGAAGCATTCTCCTTAAAACTCAATCTACCATCTGTATGCGGACCGGCTCTAACTCACTTCTATCGCGTTGAATTTCTTTCATTTACCCCCTGACAAAAATTCTAAATGCATTCTTGATCAATTTTGAATTCGTTTTTTTTGACTATTCACAAAACAACTAAGTGTGCATGTGGTTGGCTGCCACAAGGTATCACACTTTTTAGCTTATTTGAAAATTGTCCATTCTTGGGAAGCTATTGAATCTTATAAAAATATTGCAGTAAAAAACTTTAGACTACCAAGATCAATTTTCCAAAACGATAATCACGAAACCAAAATTTTAGTTGAGAGACACTTTATTTAACTACAATTTTTGCAAATGTATACAGGGTGTTCGCGCGAAGTGGCTCACTATTGCTAACTTCGTTATTATTGGAGCTACAAAGTCGGTTAAATTAGCAAACTAGTAGCATTTTTTCCGCTGATTACAATAGTGAAAACAGAAAAACCATTGACTATCTGGTTTTCAAGATATTCAAAAAAAATTTTTTTTAAATGGAACACCCTACATATTTTTGCAAAAATCGATGGTAAATTAAATTCTGTACAAAAAATGTTCTCATCTTTTTTTTATAATAATTTAAAATAAGCGAGTTATTTTGAAAAAAAGTTTGCAATTCTTTAATATCAAGTAGCCATAAAACAGAATAATAATTTATTAAAACCAAACAATCATAATTTTGAATTTAGACAAGTTGAAAAATACTTGAAAGAATTACGGAAATATTGAAAATTTACAAAATTATAATTTTCATGGCTACTTGATATTAAAACTTTGAACACTTTTTTCAAAATAACCCGCTTATTTTAAATAATTGTCAAAAAAGCATAAGAACATTCTTAGTTCAGAATTTAATTTGTCGTCGATTTCTGCAAAAATATATAGGGTGTTCCATTTAAAAAAAATGTTATTTTTGTGAATATCTCGAAAACCAGATGGCCAACTGTTTTTCTGTTTTCATCATTATAATCAGCGGAAAAATTGCTACTAGTTTGCTTTTTTAGCCGACTTTGTAGCTCCAATAATAATAAAGTTAGCAATAGTGAACCACTTTGCGCAAACACCTGTATATTAAAAATATTAAATAAAATAGTAATATGTCCGTAATTCTTTCAAGTATTTTTCAACTTGCTTAAATTCTAAATTATGATTGTTTGGTTTTAATAAATTACTATTCCGTTTTATGGTTACTTGATATTAAAGAATTGCAAATTTTTTTCAAAATAACTCGCTTATTTAAAATTATAATAAAAAAAAATGAAGGACTTTTTTTGTACAGAATTTAATTTGTCGTCGATTTCTGCAAAAATATATAGGGTGTTCCATTAAAAAAAATGTTATTGTGAATATCTCGAAAACCAGATCTTCAATTGTTTTTCTGTTTTCACCATTGTAATCAGCGGAAAAAATGCTACTAGTTTGCTAATTTAACCGACTTTGTACCTCCAATAATAACGAAGTTAGCAATATCTAGTGAGCTACTTCGCGCGAACACCCTGTATAGTTATTATTATAAGTGTGATGTGCTTACTTACAGCCGAGCTTTTAACACTTTCAAGAACCAAAATATGAACTTTTGGGAATTGCAATCTTGTCCTAAATGGTCCAGACGGTGTTTGTTATTTTGATACATGTGCACTATTAAAATTTGTCAATTTTTCATTAAAATCTATCAATCGATGGTTTGAATATTGTCATTTATACAAGGTGTCCTGAAATTAGTGTAAAATTTCACAGGACAAAAAAACAATCTTTTGTTAGAGAATAGAATTAATTGCTTTTCGTTTATGGTTAATACTATAGTTTATTAAAAAATAATCTTTAAAGTAGAATATTTAAACCTGGATCATCTTTCTACAATATTTTTTATTAAATTTTTTTCTGGTGTATCTAAAAGATATTGTACCATTATATTCTTATTAAAAAAGACAAGGACTTCCTTATGCAAAACATTTTGTAACTTTTGCAATATCTAAAGCCATTATTTTAATTCCGTTACTAAGCGTTTAATTTTCCAAGACATGTTTATCATTAAATACGCTTTTCCTTAATCTTCCATAAACGTTTAGTGGCCATGCGGAAGAACCACGTTCGTACCATTACAAAGTGGATGGTTAAGTTCCTAAGATACGGTAGGTTGCATTCATTAATGCCATTCATGAAGTTGTGGAAAACCTATTTGTCTCTGACTGCAATTGGTTATTAATATGAGAACTTTGCGATATACAAAGCGGCTGATCACAGTAAGAAACCAAACATGCACAGGTGTGGTTAGCTGCTCCTTGCATAATATAACCAACGACTTTATTAGAATTTATGCTTTGTTTCGTGCATATTACAAAAGTTATGAAGGGTTTCTCCGGACTAGCCAAGGTGCAGGAGGTAATAAGATTTGTAGAACGCAGATTAATAATAATAATAATATAAATCGTAACTTGTGTTTTCTACTATGTGGTTTATATTTTTAAGCAGTCTTGTTATTCCAACATGAAATTGGACGACTGAACTGATCATTGGTTCTCGATCATTTAAATTTAGTCTCTTCTTCTGTATAGCATGTGTTATCTATTTTCATGTAAATTTGCTTCTAACGTGGTACTACCGTATTCCCGCACACCTATCAGTATTAGCATAAATCGATTGTTTCAAACGGAGTAGATAAAGGAGAAATGTCTTGAGTTACGAGGCAGGAGCATCGTAAACTTACTGGTTGCAGAATAAAATTTGAAATTCGTAATGAACAAGGAAGATGTGCGGGTGTTTATGTCGAAGGAAGCTGCCGATCGTGCAATGGCGATTGCAATAATATTTACATAAGCGTTAATTCCCGCCAATTTAACGGAATTTGTATACTTTAAATTTAAACAGTTCGCCATACATCAATCAGAGCAGTACCTCGAAATATTTGAAATCATAACAAAAACATCCACCTAAGGAACTGTAAGTGTGAAAAGTACACATTCTTGTCTTGAGACTTATAATTTTCATATTTGTGCTAATAATATCTTTATCACCTCCTGTAACTATGAATTTATCACTTAAATAAATGTCGTGAGGAGCTTCAGGGTACCAACAAGTTAAATTTTAAATTCCGCGAAATTAGATATAACTACATATGAGCACTATTATATGGATAACATATTCCATAATACTCTTAACGGTTCTGTAATATATTTTCTACAATTGTTGACTACATAGTAAAAGTGATATATCGTGTAGTCTTAGTCACGATGATCATTATTATTTAGTGTATCAATTGTGCCATTTTCAAATGTCTTTGTGTTTGTTCCTTTGCCGCAGGTGTAATTTTTAGTTCCGGCATATGATTAATGTTTTCATTCATTTGTTTCAAGAAGACAACTTTTCGATTTTTATCGTCAACACTGTGGCAGAATGGCAAGTGTTTTTTATGTAAAGTATTAATTTCTCTTCAGATTTTTCATCTGATAAAAATATCCACCACGCCAAATGAATAAATCAAACGCAAACGAACGTTTTTAAAGTGTAATTAATTATTTTATGTTTGTTCAGAACGTGGTCAAGACAATTAAAACTAACTGGTCACTGCTTGTTTGTAAAATATTCCAATTAGTTATACAATGCTTATTAACGCAACTTCCTACTACTTTGTAGCTTTCTTAATTATTGTTTACTGATTTAATTATCATAATCTCTAAGCTTACAGCTTTATTTTCACGATTTGTTATGCTAAAATAGACATAACACAACACTAATCCCCAAAGAAAAAGCATCAATATGGTCAATTTTAATTAATTTGTAACCACGCAAACTGTTTTTCTGAAATATTAATTAATCCATTGGAGTTTTATTACCTGTGGCGTTGAAAGATTTTAAGTAATATAAAGGTAGTGTCTAGAAGTCACCTGTTGAATGGTCTGAGACTCTTTCCATATACTAGAGAGCTTAACAAGCTGATAAAACAAACCGCAAAAAATTTGCCTCTAAAATAGACAGAGCTAATAAAAGCAATTTTAGGTAGAAGATAAGACGAGAACATTTGAAACAACTACTATTAAAGAAAAAAGTAGAATTGTAGATGGCCAGGATTGACGTTTCTTGTTATTCTCCATGCTTGGGAAGGTCTACACTCTACAAGATCGAATAGTGGAATAAACGGGATTGTAACCACCTAAAGTCTAAAGCAATTTAAACAAAGTAGCTCAAAACGAAGGCTCCATACTTACACCCTACTTACTGGTTGTAGTTGAAGGTGTTTGAGATGGGTCCTGTTTCTTATATAAACCATCTTTATTTAATTTTCATCAGACTCTATTTAATATAAAAACCAGAAGTCATGTCGTCATGAAGGGATATAGAATGAACTAGAGACAATATTCTCTAAGAGTAATCATGACGTATTAAAAAATAATAAATGCTTATTTTCACACGAGCTACTCGAACGCTTTAAGGTGGAGGAGGCGGAGGAGAATGAAGTGGCACCTAACCCCGAAACTGAAAAAGATTCTGATTTATCTTATGAAGGAATAATAGAAAGTTCCTGATCATTTACAATCCTATGTATTGTGCATTCACAGAATATCAAAATCATGTGATGTAGATGCTCCTCTTCTAGAGCATCCTAGTGGCAGTACCGATATGAAGATATGTAAACCAAGAGACACGACAAGTTAACTAATTTTCCATAAAAAATTTAAATCTTACTTATGAATTAGGACCTACTACATCAGAAGACCCTTAGAAGAAATACGTCGAGCCACTTTTACATCTCTTCGCAAAGGAAATGTTGTAGCTTGTAAAAGAAACAAATCGTTATATAGTTAGGGCAAAATTTTTTTCATGATTTCAATGTTTCAGTATAGAGAAAATTTTAACATGTATTTAGTCAATTTTATTTGTAGTGAATACATATTACTATGCAGATAAAATTCTACGTCCATGAGGACGTAGAATGTACCTTTGGAGTTCATAATATCCTCTTCCCTTGGATAATTTCATAGAAGGTCGGAAAAGGTACATTTTCTTCCCTAGGCAAACAATGACTATTTGAAGAGAGTCCTACTACTAACTCTATCAATTTACTAAATCATTTATTACTTGTAATAATGTCACTATTATTATTATTATTAACTTATTCTTTTACAATATGGTTAAAGCAATAGTATTTTTGGTATACATGAAAACCTCATTTTCGCACATTAAAAAAATATTAAAACATAATTCTTATCTCTTATCGTAAATTTTTCTGACATTTACTTGTTATTACCACATATAAATCTACACTTTTACTTTTTTCCAATGAAACATGTCTTAAATTGTTAACTTCAATTAAAGTTACTACATTTCCAATTTACTTTTAATTTAAACAGCCAGTAAATTTATTCTTCTAGCAAGTTTCGAATCCAATTAATACACTCAATAATTATCTATATAAAAGTGTTGGGAATACGCCGACATAATAGATTATGTTTACGTTGGCAACGTCAATTAATTTGATGACGTATAACCTATACAACGCGTATACCTACTGGATATCGTATGTCGTCTGCCGATCTAGATTCTGATAGATTACCAGATAAACCGAGAATGTTAACGGATACCTGCTCCACGGCATAATTACATAATGACAGTACCTAACTACTTAGGATGCATGCGGGATGAGTTGTGAGAATGTTAATGGTAACATAATTTAACTAATATTTGTAAGATATTTAACATTTTTATTATATAATGTTTAAAATAATTAGAAATGTATACAGGGTGATTGTAAAGCGAAGCCGCAACTGAACAAACTAACATTTGGGCCAAATTTTAAGCTAGGCACGGAATAGGATTCAATCGTCTCTAAAAATTGGTATTTTTTTTGGCAAATAGAGACTAAATTAACGTTTTCTATCCACAATTTTCCTGATATTGACACATAGACATTTGCGAAGAAAAATATTAATAAATTAGAAATAAGAAAGTAAAAAAAACAAGGCAGGATTAAGGCAGAAAAGGAGCTTTGCAGGTCACATTGCCAGAAAATGTGACCATATAAATGGAATAGCAGTGTCTTCCTTGAATTGACTGATAGGGATTAATATCATAATCAAGAAAAAACATACAGAGTTTTGCTGGCAAATATCTCCACAAGATCAACAAGGTGAATGAAACAGGCTAAGAAGAAGTAGAAGAAGAGAAACTACCTGAAACAAAAAAGTATGAATGATATAAACCGCTAGTCTCAAAAATAATATTCTGAAATAGAAATTGCGTTGACTTTCGTTCAAAATTTCCAAATATAAATAGAATTTTTAGATAATTAAAAAAATTTCTTAGAATATCAGGAAATTTAAAAGGCATTTTCGAAGAATTGAAGGCATTTTTGAAAAGATATTTATCTGGTATTTTTATAAAAAAGACAATTTTTCGTTCACCCCGAAGGAATTTTTTTATAACACTTATTATTAATATAGATAAATTCAGGAATGTCTTGGGAATTCACGGAATTAAGGCATTTTTGTAGAATGTTTCGTTTATCTCGAAGGAGTTTTGTTAAACTTTTTAATGTTGAATAGAGAATTTTTAATATTTTCAAGGAACATTCTATAAATTGTTGGGTAATTCGAGGAATTTCTTTGAAATTCTGGGAATTTAAAAGGCATTTTCGAGCAACTTTAAGGCATTTTTATGAAAAAGCAATTTTTTGTTCATCCACAAGGAATAACTTATTAGCATTGAATAATGGTGCATTTTTGATGTATATTTTCAGGGAACAGTCTGGAATTTGTTAGTTAGGTAATTCTAGGAATTTCTTGGAAATTCAGCGAATTTTGTAGAATTTGTAAACATTTTTGGACATTTCAAGTAATTATATGGCATCTTTATAGAAAAAATTTAATATATTCGACGAACATTCTGGAAATTGTTAAGCAATTCGAGTAACTTTTTGTAATTTGGAGGAAGTTTGTAGGCATTTTCGTGTTTTTCTTTTAATTAGGAAAATTTTGTGGTAATTGCGCGAAATACGAAGGCGCTTTTTTGTAACTTTATAACAGATTGGAGCATTTTAAAAACTTACTATGGAATTACTGACCATGATTTTTCAAGGATAAAATAACAACTAGGTACCTATATAAATATAAATCTGTTTTGAATCTCATGATTATATTAAAAAATATTACATTTTTAAACAGAAGTATAATTTTATGACATTTTTCTTCATAATTAAAGAATTACCTACAGATAAAATTGTAATGGATGTTTTTTTATGTCCTATTAATCAGTCCAAAGAAAATTTAAAGTTGAACGAACGAAAAACTGATAAAATTCCTGCTACGTATATTAAATTAAACAAAAAATTACATTCATGTACAAACATGAGTCGTGAAGAGACAACAGGAAGTGTTTAAATAATAAATACCAATTTTCATCATTTTGTTACATTGAATATTATAATAATGCAAAGAAAGTTCGCTGTAATTTATTACAGACCTGCCCATATTTTATCAATGAGGTTAACTAAAAGATTACGCGTAAAATATTTGATTACAGGTTTCTGATCGGTAATCTTCCCTACAAAACACAATAAAATATGAAATGCGGTAGCCTACAAGAGATTGAAATGCATTCTGCAGATAAAATTTTACATTTGTAAGCAATCCGTGCGACATTTTGACTGTAGGTAATGAGATAAGCCAAGTTATGCATTATAAATTGTAGTGACCCATTTTGAAACAATAAATTACTTAATGGGCACCCAGAGAAATTCTCTGCAATTGAACGCTAATCCGCACGATTTCAGTTTTCTACGAAACAATAGGAATGGTACACGTATCAGGAATATTGAATTTATGAAAAAAATTGCTGATATTGTCACTGGAAACGGCCATTAATTACTGCAATCTTAAGGATAAAATTTAACTATTTGAGTTCTAGGACATTATCTGCTTCACTACATCATTATTTATGACAAACAAACTAAGCTCTATGACTTATGCAAAATTGTTGTTAACTACAGTATAATTTTGTAATAAATAAGTCATACTTTTCCTTTTAATTAGCAACAAATTATAGCTACCTTCTAGGATAACATTGTGTAATATGGATCACGATTTGACTTTTTTTGTATGGAAAACAATACCTAAGAAATAATTGCAACTGTTATCTAAATTATAACAATAAATATACATTTCATAATTTCCTATCAACCTGCTACCAACAAACGTATAACTTAGAGGAGATAAGCTAGAATAAGAGCGGTCCTTTTACTTTTCTCTAAACTATGTATGTTCATATGACATGTGCAGCCGCCATTTAATTACCGATTGTAAGATAAATTGGCTTTGTTCAGAACCTGATTCAATCTTAATTAACATACAAAGCTGTTATGTAATTAATTCAAGTGCGCTTAGGAATCTGCTCTTACAATCAATGCAACTAGTTGCATTTCTTCGAATTGTTGTCATATTTGATAAATTCCAAACGGTTTCTCATGGAGGAGTTCATGCATCTGTGCCCGGCTACAAATACGCGAATTCTTAAAGATAACTGGATTACTACGAAAGCAATAATGCTAAAGAAGTAGGTATAGAATTCTAAAAATAATATGGTTTTGTAAAATTGTATTTCTAATTTGATGACGTAACAAAGCTATTACAGCACTCGTTTTGAGTGTGTTAATATCCATTACGAAACCCCCCCAAATCTAGAAACTTTTTTTCGGTTGGTAACACATATTGAACGAAATGTCAAATATCAGTGTGAATTTGACGTTACTGTTTTTTACTGTTTTTCGTATTTATCATGAGATTTTATCGGCAGCAAATTAATCGTGGAATTTTCTGTAATTTGCCGTACCTATTTCTGGCGGAGTGCAGGAAATTTCTGAATTCATTTCGCGAAAAATGACAATTATGTATCTACTTGATTCAAATTTAAAAGTTACCTGCAAATATCAACTTTGAAATAAAAGTTTCACCAACTGTCACAAAATTCCCTAAATTGATTTTATTTGTAAAAAAAATTTATTTAATATGCAAATTAGAAAAAATACTATAAAAAACTCGTTTTGTAAAACTTAAGAGTACTCGTCCTTTACAGGCACTCCTGCATATGGCAGTCGTGCTGCAAACCTGGACTCGTATCTTAATACAAGTTTTAGAAAACTAGTTTTTTAATATACTATTATATGATACAAGGTAGAGTGTATGGAAAAATTGTGGACTTTTTCAAGAGTCTATTCTAGGCCTCGAATAAATAAGCAACAGTTCCTGAAATGTCTTCTTTCTTATTGTATACGAAAATATTACAGGGTGATTCACTACATATCGAAAAAAAATGTTCGAGTCTGTTTTGCGTTGTTACTGTTACAAAACTGCACTGTGAAAATGGCACATGTTTATAGTAATCAAGAGTTAATGGATATGGTAATAATTTATGGGGAATACCTGCAAAAAGTATGACTAAATTTTAGAGGACGGCGGCTACACTTCAATCTCTGTTGTAGCAGCAGCAGGTATGTAAGTACAATCACCCAATTTTCCTTAGATGCATACAGGGTGTCTGGAAATTAGGTTCAAAAAACTCGGAGGGTGATTCTACTTGGAAAATTAATGTGACAAGTTCCTATAACATTTTTCCGAAAGCTCATTAATCTTGGGGTTACAGGGCTATAAAGTTTGTTTTTTTCAGTAATTTTTTTTCTAGTGTACCGATTCGTTTCAAATTTGGCACACTTATCACCAATGTTTATTTGTATTCTTGCAGCAAAATTGAGGTAAATCCCCCAGTGTCAAAGAGTCAAAACTTTTTTGTCAGGCACTTTTTCTAAATTTTGATGACGCCCGATTGAAGAGCATCGAAAAATCTTCTAAAAAGATCCTGCTGCATCACGATAAAACGAGTCGTTTTCGAGAAAAACGCCTTAAATGAATACCAACTAACTACAGCTCATTTTCAAAATTTACAAACAAGCATTAAACAGAAGCGCGTTTTTCTCGAAAACTACTCGTTTTATCGATATTCAACAAGAGGATCTTTTTTGAAGATTTTTCGATGCTCTTCAATCGGGCATTATCAAAATTTAGAGAAAGTTATTGGAAAAAATTGATTAAAAAAAACTTTGGGGCCTTGTAACCCCAATATTAATGAGCTTTCGGAAAAATGTTATAGGAACTTGTCACATTAACTTTTTGAGTAGAATCACTCCCCGAGTTTTTTGCTCCTAATTTCCGGACACCCTGTATAGCAAGTTGTGTTAATTATCTGGAAGCCGTTTTCTAATTTATTTTTGCGCTGTTATTTGTGTGTATGCGTTGTAGATACACCTCAGTAATTTTTTTCGATATGTTGTGAATCACCTTGTATAAAACTGGTGCAGTAATAAAACTGGATTAATATGATTATAATTATATTTTCAGCAATTCTTCTAGCGTTTTCTGATAAAATTAATATGTAAATGATCTACTTTCGTACTTTAAAGAGTCCAAATACGTTTCAACAAAGTTCCATAGTTCCGTTCAGCTACAAGATTGCAAAACTCACATAACTTTTTCATTTACAAAAAAAGATAATTGATATTAGACTTATAAGGTGATAGCCAAATTGAAACTATCACATTCAATAGTGTGGATGTTTTATTAATTTCAGATACCTGTACGTGCAGTTTGGCCTGTATGAATAACATTATCAACGAAAAAGGTTAAAATTACTGAGAGCAAGTTCAGACTCATATGTTAACCCAAATAATAACATGTTACCATAATTGTACTAATCCTACTTCCACCATTACATATGATATAATAATAATACATCACGCTATGGTACTTTACACCGTATTATTATAATATTGAGTCCATAAAATAATCAATTTTAAACGTACACAGTAATGTAAATACTTTTCAACACAATTTAAAAGCTAAATTATATAGTGATACCATATTTTAGAGTTAATGGTTGGTTGTATGGTTTATTGTGAATGAAAGAAATTCAGTCAAATTTAGAGGGATTTAATAGAAGCAATAAATCGCGTTTATATTGAGAATAGAGTGGAAAGGCTTCGCACCATTGTGTGCGAAACGCGTTTCAAGGAGAAAAGGTCAGGCATTTTCATGAAATTACTTTATAAAAGGTTTCTTAAAATGGGAAATACTAAAATAAGAATTCTTTTTATAAATTTGTCTTGTCTCGGTGCTGTATAATAAAGGATTACATAGGTATTCATTATTTCGCTCAACTAAAATACTAGTAATATTATGCATGATAGTAAAATTTTTTACATGCACAATTAGCTACAATAGAATCGTTAATTATAATCAGATGCAATTAATATTGTCGATCCGCCTATAAAAGTGAATTTCTAGTTAATTAAAGATAATTGTCATTTTGTAGCCATACTTATTATAAGCAGTTGAAGAATTATTATAATGAGCGAATATGTTAATGTTGATTAGAAGAATGTGCCGCTATAACTTCATAATTGTCTCTTAGCATTTCATGACTTTACAGGAATGAAACCATTAAAACATTGTTCTTTTAATTTTTCTTCAGCCGTGATCTCTAACCTATGCACGTTGTGCCGACAATCTCAAGTTATATTTAAAATTAAAAATACAAAGAAATTAATAAAAATAGTAAAAAAAGACTTAATTGTTTCTCATTCATGTGAGTGACGTTTTTAATTTACAGTGAAGAATGTGCGGCTGTGTTATTAATGTTATGAAATAGTTTAATTTCAACGCCTGTTTATACATATTTAATATTTTTGAACTGGTATTTTTTGATTAACGATAAGGTGATAGATGTAGAGTTACTTTCATTTTCGGATTTTCACTTTCATGTTGTCGGTAGGTTATGCCGTGTGTTCAATGTGTCTATACGTATAATTTTATATAATAAATTAAAATGTGTTTATGTACACTTGTTGGATGCACTGTATAGAACATATAATTATTATGTTAGATTATTATTTATATTATATTTACATAGCAATAAACCGAAAGAAATTCTGAGTTATCCACTGTATCATGATTTTATTAAGGAAAAATATTACTACAACTTCAGTTTATACTTATTATAGCTATAATTTATTGAAAAAT
Organism: Pediacus dermestoides; assembly: GCA_963942485.1. Taxonomy (NCBI): domain Eukaryota; kingdom Metazoa; phylum Arthropoda; class Insecta; order Coleoptera; family Cucujidae; genus Pediacus; species Pediacus dermestoides. The sequence continues at coordinate 11,025,560 of OZ012625.1, forward strand.
TCTTACACTATTTCGTAAATGTAACTGTCTTATCAAATAATCTTAAAAAAGAACCTTAGGAGAGGGATTAACAAACAAAAATTCAATATTTTATATTGAATTATTTAAATAAATGTGACATAGTTGGTTAAATCTTTCACTGATACAACTTTTTTTAATATTATTAACACTTTCTCAATATTTCTGATATTCTTATAGAATTCTCTTCCAACTGATAATTTAGAAATTTCGAGGACATTTTTGCAGAGTATCAACTAGCATTTAATAACTTTGTACGGAGAATCTCTGAAATATAAAATAACATACACCCACAAACGTCAAGTCAGTAAGATGAGCTGAATACCAGAAAAATTGCGTTTCAGCATAACTTTGATATTGCGTAAATTCCATTTTGGTTTCTGTACATTCTCCATCCTTTGTGTTAAAAACTTTCTTCTGATTATATTTAATAAATATTTGTAACATAATATACACAGTAGCTACCAACTTGTATACAGGCTGGGTCAAATTTTAATTGGTAAACCGAATCTGCAGAACACTGAAAATTAATATGAATTTGTCATGTAAAGTTATTACCAAAAATTCTTAGTCTCATTGAGGTTTAGCCACAGATAAAATATTAAATTACATGTCTACCATTTTGTTTTTATAAAATCGACCTGATGTGAAATTGCTTGTGACTTGATTCATAATCCACAAATTTCTTATTAAAATGATCAGTTTGTGGATTTTAATTTTGTAGATTATAATTTTGCAACTTGTAGCGGCAGGCTACTGTCATTTTTCAAAAAAATTTGGAACTCCACCTTATTGAAAGGCAGATAAGAGTGAGGATGGAAATAATTATCGGTGGTCATGACATTTAGGGTATACGGTATATAATCCTATATTGAAAGTTGGAATCACTTAAATCTTCTGAATTGCTTTTGTTGGATGTCACCATAAGAACATAACAATCTAAGAATGAGGAGAGAGAAGTAAAAATTTTTCAACCCATCAAGAGGAACTAACTTCATTTATCTTCTATTTCTATCTCAAAAAAACATTCTGAAGGAAATATCGTTTTTTTTTGTGCTTGTTTCAGATTTTTAAATTCTGCTAAATAACATGAACATTAAATTCATGGGAATAGTAATTTTTAGCATATTAGTCCTACAAAAAGCTTTCTGAAGGACCCTTGGAAGGTTTCAAAGTCCAGCTTCGACATTCTTAGATGTCTAGATTATGCACATTCATTTTTTTAAGAGAATTTATAGGCCAGAAGCTTCATTATACTTGTATCTTTCTTAAATATTAAAAAAGCATTGGGTATTTAAAATTTTATTATTACCAAGTTATTTTCATATCATTTTTTTTGACACCATACAGCAACTCCTACGACTTTTGAGTGCGTTAAGAGCAAGGATTCGCTAATATAAGAAGAGCACATTAACAGACATAGGATTCCAATAGATAAATACATTACAAAGACTTTATTTCAAAATTATCAACATAAATGATCAGTTTCCATATCGATTGTGAAATATTCTCTTAAATTAGAAATTTAGTTTTGTTACCCATCAGCCATCACCCATTGAAGATTAATGATATTTCTATAGAAGTAGATGCTAGTTTCTTCAGAAATTCATAAAAAACTAACAGCCAATCTGAAGTTCTTGAAAAAAACTGAAGATAATTCTTAGGATAAGAACTTTTTTCAATTGACAGAAATGTTGCCAACTATTTATACGAGCCCTAACAACTAAATGTTCGGACAAAAGTAAATTTTTGAAGTATGAAAGGAGAACTGGAAATTTTACGCAAATTATTAGTAAACACCTAACAATACAATAAGATAAAGCCTTAATAACAATATTATGCATCGAAGAAATTTATTTATTGGATTTAACAATATTTTAACCTTAATAATTATCAAATCTTACAAAATGAATTTGCAATTAAATGTTCGAATAATTTTTAATTTAGGACCATTAATAAGAGGTTACGTCTCCTTTTGCTTTAATTGCTGCCTGTATTCTAGCAGGCAGTGTATTTATCAAATTTTGGTACAATTTTGGCGTGAAACTGTCCCAAATTTCTTCTATTTTGGTCTTTAAGTCCCCAGTGGTTCTTGGTGGATTATTGCGTAGAATACGTTTAATTTTATGCCAAAGAGTTTCAATGACATTTAAGTTCGGACTGGATGAGGGCCATGAAAGCACCTTTATGTCGTTTTCACCGAGTTTCAAAACTGTGATTTTTTAAAAAGAGTTCTTAGAAAATTACGTCACTTTTTTCAAGTGCTATTTTAAAGCTAGGAAAATTGCCTAAAATTACCAAATAAAGACTTAGGGATATTTTTGTATATAAAACCAACATCCAGCTTTGCAATAAAATAAATTTTACCAAAATCCAACCAGCGGTTCCAAAACTGTGATTATTGAAATGTAGGTTTCATCCTCAAAAAACACGTTTTTTAAAAAGTGAACTGTGGAACTCGAAAAAAATGCAAAAAACTCATATTAACATTTCAGGATTTTTTCATTATAGTACGATTATTGAGCTTTGATTTAAAGGTTTTTTGACACAAATCCAACCAGCGGTTTCAAAACTGTGATTTTTGAAAATAGTTACTAGAAAATTCCATCATTTTTAAAGGTGCAACTTTGAAGCTCCAATAAATGCCTAAAATCACCAAATAAAAGCTTGTGTAACTTTTTTGTAAAGAAAACCAACATCCAGCTTTGCAATAAAGTAAATTTCATCAAAATCCGACTACTAGATCCAACGTTTTGAAAATAATAATTCTTTGTTTCTACAGTTTTCCCACCTGCTGGATCAAAGCGCCACAGTTTTGGAATCGGCGAGGGGATTTTTACGAAATTTACGTGTTTATATAACTAAATGTTGGCATTATAACAGCAAAAAATCATCAATATAATGGAAGTTAATTTAGATAACTTTTGCGCGTATGGAAAAAAGACTATCAAATTTACTTTTGTCCGAACATTTAGTTGTTAGGCCTTGTATTATCTACAATTTCATGTGAGTTCTATTTTTAATTTTTATGACACATGAACATGTCATATTTAGGTATGCAAAAATGTATAGACACTCATTAAATAAGACATCTGTATTTTCGTATACGAACAGTGATTCATGAAATATCTGAAACAAATTCCCAATGATTATACTACTTCCATACAAATCTTTAAGCTGTTCGATGAAGCGCTTTTTATCGTCTATTGTAAATGCATCAAGATTAACGATGGTACATCATGAATAAAATGATAATGAAAGTAACAATAAACCTAATTGTGTTCGGCCCGTGCTTTCAGTACACTATGTGTCTGACAAGCATCGAGTTGTTAACAATAAATTTTGTCTAGCCGGAAGCGGCCTCCGTCTACCGTCATAGTTTCGGTTCCCTCACGTTTAGGATATCCGGAGGACGGGTACATGGTTTAGCACAAGATGAATTTCATAACAATAATCGTCAGTGTAGACAATTTCAATTCTAGAAAAAATTTGGAAAACTGTTACTACAGAAGTTTTTAAAATAAAGTAGTTCCTGTTTCAATAAAAGCGTACATAAATCGAGGGGTGGTTTATTTAGCCCTGTTGAGATATCAATTGAGCGTGAAAATGGAAGTACGTAACGCAACTCATTCGTAACATTTGTACAAATTGGATTAAATGAGATTAAGTTGTATTATCTAATACTTCTAATTTTACATTTGAAAATTGTTCGTAATAAAACAGAAATATAAATTAGGTATTAATAATATTTTATCCTAACCCAAAAACGGTGCAACACAATTTGCTATTTATTGTTCCATGAAATAAGGAAACAAAGTTAATTGACTTCACACCTTGCAAAAGCGAAATTTTCTTTACATCACATAAACCCATTGTATTGAAATATTTGACAGCGAAGATTTAAGTGGTATTATGTTTCAGTGAAAGGAAAATACCTATAATAATAAAATATATCTATAACAAACTGGACTTACTCTTATTACGAAATCGACATATTGGAAATAATCGTTACCCAGATCTTGATGGACCGAAACAATGAAATATAATATTGATTTTTTAATATCAAGTTGTACATTCTGTATCCAGTGCATTAAAATATTCCACTTTGGGGTACCTACAAAAATAAAACATAAAAACATTGAACAGAATTGCTCTTCTCAATTTATAATTAAACTAGAACTAGTTTTAGAATGTTGAAATCATTTAACTAGTTAATGTTGTGTATATTAAACGTACGATTTAATTTAGTTTAAAATTAAATTGGTAAAAGATCCGATCAATTCATCGACGAAAATATTATCACAATTGACATGCATGTAGGCGCATGAAAAAATAATTAAAGCTTTTTGACGGACATATACGAAGCTCTTTTATCCTTAATCTTTATTGACAGGGCTGAAGAAGTGTTATTATTTAACAGATTGACCTAAAAATGTTAACCACTCTTTGAAGGATGTTCATCCATTAAGTCAATATATTATATTAGAAAAATAAATTGTTTTTTATAGGTATCGTAAAAACAGATAGACTGAAAATATAAAACATTTTAATACATTAACAAATATACCTAAATTAATTCATATAGGAATGGAAGCCGAAATTCCTTACTTTCGACACCATCATTTGCCGTTCTGTTGGGATCCGGATTTACATCTGAAATTTATGAAATTATGGCACTTTAATACCATATACATACATATATCGAAGTAAATTAGTATCCAGTTCCTTACCAGAAGTATTTTTATTACTAATAGGGTCTTCAGGTGTTGGAACGGATATCGTAGCCTTTGAAATGATTCTCTTTCGAAGCGTCACAACCAAATAAAGTGTAAAGAAAAGCATTGCTACAATAGACAAAATTTTTGACGTCATTGAATTATTAAATGTGAGAAATGAATCAGAAATGGAAAATTCTTGTCTTTCAAGATTTGACTCTGGATTAAGTTAACTCGCATTTATAAAGCTGGGCATTAGACGTTCCTGTTGTTATAGTTTAATTATTTAACTTACCCAATATTACCATTTCAAGAGCTATACATAATAGCACAGCTCCAGCAGTAGTATTATCAGCAGTTACAATAACCACGTCTACGTATACAGGGTGTCTCACGCTTGTGGCCTATTAGAAGTATTAAGAGAACCAAATGAGATAGAGAGCTGAAATTTTGCATCCAGACCTAACTTTATATAATCCATCAACTGAAAATGTTTTCAAGATGGCGGCACATCCGGTTATACCGGAAGTTGATACTAACTTCGTTATTTTAAATGGGATACCCTGTATTTATATTTTTTTTCTAATTCCCCAAAAAATTCTGAGTCTTTTGACATAAAAATTCCTATACCTAAATTTTACCGTTTTCGAGAAAAAAAATATTATCTAAACTTTTTACAAAAAATCAAGTCACATTTAAATTGTAATATCTTCGTTAAAAGTGAAGATAAAAAACTGAAATTTTGTTAGTAGCGTTATGGGACTTTGTGGCTTCTGTCCATGGCAAATTATTTCAAAATTATTATGTACAGGGCGATATTTAATTCATAACATTTCGTTCTCATAAAATGTCAAAAAAAACATTTTTCTTAAATGGGACACTATGTATTATTCTACATCATTCGATAGAACGTGAAAATCTCTATCTATTCATATCAGGTGTTTCTATACCTAACTTTAACTGTTTTCCAGTTATTTGCTATTTTATAAATTAGTTACAAACCTATCATTAAGAAATTATTTATACCTAAACTATTAAAAAAATATCGAAGTTGATACAAAGCATCACCTGATATGATTCTTAAGATATGAAAAAGTAGCATGCATGGCCCCCCATGTTATGTTGACAACCAATCTGTCTACTGTTCTCTAAATCGTGGCTTACTATTCGATTTCTTAATGATAAATATGTAACTAATTATATAATATTTTTTTTCTCGAAAACGGTAAAATTTAGGTATAGGAATTTTTATGTCAAAAGACTCAGAATTTTTTGGGGAATTAGAAAAAAAATATAAATACAGGGTATCCCATTTAAAATAACGAAGTTAGTATCAACTTCCGGTATAACCGGATGTGCCGCCATCTTGAAAACATTTTCAGTTGATGGATTATATAAAGTTAGGTCTGGATGCAAAATTTCAGCTCTCTATCTCATTTGGTTCTCCTAATACTTCTAATAGGCCACAAGCGTGAGACACCCTGTATAAAAAATGCAATCATCAGTAGTTTTTCTACGCAGATGTATCCTAAATAAATAGTAATTAATTTGACACTTTTCTAAAAAAATATGAATTAAGTTTGTTGTTATAATCTATGTAATACTAACATCATTAGGTACCTTAGAAGTAGTTATAATTCCAAAAATATTCATTAACATGGATAGGATAGTAAGCAAAAAAAATAGGAAAAATATTATAGCAGCCGCTAAAAACAGACTGGTTAATATAGCATAATAGATAAGAAAAATAATTCTTACCATTGGGATTTTGTAAATTCTTAGATGGTTCCAAACAAATAAAATAAGTTATCATTACAAACATGTCAATTGCTGCATAGGTACTTAGTTGCATACTTAATCGCTTCTCAAATGTTTCTGCACAAAAACAACCCTTTACCACGTACACTTTTATAATGCACATTTTGCCTTTTCTTTAACAACTTAATACTCGTTTAAGATCACGATATAAACAAACTAAATTTGTGAAATAAATGTCAAAATGTGCATTTATATCTCACCAATCCATATACGTATGAGTAGTATCTAGATTACATAAGTATAGGCGTTCATTTTCTAAAATATATTTTGTGTCAAAGTTATACAGAGTGTCCCAGTTTATATCGTCAGGATTTCACCAGTCGATAGTTTAGCGAAAAAGGTGGTTTGTCTAATAAACTATGGTCGAATGTTGCTTCCTTTTTGACGTACAAGCCATTAAAGAAAATAATATTTTAAATAATTTGCCATAAAGCAATAACAAAAAAAGTTAGCCTTCTGAAATTTTGCATAGGTCTTTTTTTGTATTCTCTTATTAATAGTGGTTGCAATTATTTTATTTAGAACACAGAGGCGTGCGTACGGGTTTCTTCAAAAACATTTTATTGAAAAAAACGTACGCCACTGGTTTTTTTGCAGCACCAATATGCAGAGAGTAGTTTTCATTCAATTTAGAAACTTTTTCGTATCTTATAATTTTTTGATAACTTAACTAGAAATAACCTAATATTACCTAGAGTAATTAAGGGAGAAAAAAGGCTTCAAATAGATTTTTTTTACCCTACAGCCAATTTTTGTAGAATCTTCTAGAGGGTTGGGGAAAGAGTAGTAAGTAGTAGTAGTAACTACTTAGTACCTAACTAGAGAAAAATTTCCCTAAAATTTGCAACTTATTTGTTGAATATCTTTTTAAATATTGACAATATCCAAAAAATATTAAAAGGAAAGTTGTAGGAAATATTTTACTCTACAACTTTGTACTGATGCTTTTTTCGGAAATCTAATAGGGAAGAACCTCTTTAATAAATAAGAAAAAAAAAGTTAAGTTGTCAAGAAATTGTAAGATACAAAAAAGTTTCTAAATTGAATGGAAAATACTCTCTGGATATTGGTGCTGCAAAAAAAACCAGTGGTGTACGTTTTATTCAATAAAATGTTTTTGAAGAAACCCGTACGCACGCCTCTGTGTTCAAAATAAAATAATTGCAACCACTATTAATAAGAGAATACAAAAAAAAATATCTATGCAAAATTTCAGAAGACTAACTTTTTTTGTTATTGATTTATAGCAAATTATTTAAAATAATTTATTTGCTTTAATGCCCTGTGCATCAAAAAGGAAGCAACCTTCGATCATAGTTTATTAGACAAACTACCTTCAATTTTCACTAAACTATCGACTGGTGAAATCCGGACGATATAAACTGGGACACCCTGTATAATCCGGTTTGATTTGTGACCGAGGAATATAAACATGTCGATAAAATAATACAAGGAAATCGTCATTTATTAGAGCGTTTTTACCTTTTAATTACGCTATCTGCATGAACAGTGAAATTATAAGGTTCTGTAATCACCAACAGTACAAATTGTAACTGTGTCCCAGCATGTAAGATATTATCTTGTTAATGATAATCCTTTGATTCTGATGACAATCTGCTTCCGGGCTGCGGACTCTCAGATTATCAGGCAAAAATTATTATTATTATCAGCCCTCATTCGTATCTTGAACAAGAGGGAGTGTGGAGTGTAATTTATGATTTGGTATTCGTCACACACTGAACAAATTATACTGAATATTTCCATAGAGAGGAATAAAAAATGATAAATTTTCCGGTTTTTGAAATTATTCCATATATTCTTAATATCAATAAAGAACTAAAATTAGAATTAAAGTTTATTGTCCTATTATCATATTCTACTCTTTATTTTATATACCCACAAATCGGACTGATTTCATCTGAAATTTCTAATATATTCTAATTTTCTTTTTCTTGTAGTTTTAACTATTAAAAATGATATTTTTATGATATTTTTATTGGTCAAAACACCATAACAACTTTATATCAATCGTTGGCAGATTTTGATGTACAAATCATTTTGCATGCTCCATTTTGATAAAAGGAAGAGTTATAAATATTTTATGGGATGTTTTTATGTTTCACCATAATTTATATCATTTGAATCCATTCATCACAGTCATAAACTTTTTTCTAAAAGATGAAATTGCGATAAATTAGCATGTATTGTTAAAAGTGAAAATCTAAAATTGAAACACCACCTGGTTCACATGACGTGTTTGCTTGAATTTGAACATCCCAAATCCACAAATGTAATGGTACGTGCAAAGCAGCAGAAAATTCTTGATACAGCTAATTAATATTCAGGAGAAGCTAGCACGTAGCGTTCAAAGCACACTTCACAGTTGGGCAACAAAAATGGTTATTCCTGGAATAGTTGGAAAAAAACCAAAGGTAAACTGAATATGAATTTGTAGGCTTGTTAATGAATGTTGCAAGACTACTTTATGTCGATAGAGTTACGCTAAATTTCTTTCGACATTAATTTCTGAGGAACCTAGACTAAAACAACAAATGTTTTCTAGTAATTTTGTAATTTATTAGTTAGAACAATCAATGAAATTGGAATCTAAAATATAGCCAGGTCATGTCTAATAATGATCAGAAACTATGATTTTTCTTTTGGGAATTCCTTGTCTGTCACCTAATCACTTTACTAATTAACATGTAGAAAACTTCTCGAGGTTAATGTCTGGAAAAAAATTTCAATATACGATTATTATTAATGATTTTACAAATATTTAATCTTAAGTCGAGGGTCATTCTGATTCCATACTTTGCCACAGTGGGACACAGAACCAGAATTTTGTTAAATTACCTCCATGCACATAAAGTAGGTATATTAACAATAAGTAATTGAATGCAGAAAATAAGGAAACAAAAAGTAAAAGGTAAAACTAATTTTGGTAGGTATTTTGTATAATGTATAAAAATTTCGAAAAAATTCTTGCTCAAAAGGTGGACAATTTTACACCACACCAATATAATTTAATTTTCTATGACAATTTATTTATTCTTGTCTATCGAAAGACTAGTAGAAGCTCTCTTCGATAAAGAATTTATTATTAATTATTTAAGAAAAGAAAATTAATAAAATCTCCTAAAATCAGAGGTTAGGTCGCTTATAACATTAAATTTTAATCTTTCGAAAAATTATCATCAGACAAGAATTACAGGGAATATTATTATTTGCATTCTAAAATTTTCATACTGTTCTTTCAATGTATCTTTGAAAATCCCAACGTCTTAATTCTACGTATGCTTCCCTTTCTTTAACAATGACACATTGTGCAAAATTCAGCCCAAAATTATCCTGACCTGAATTGTGAAAAATCTCCTTACTGCTTAAAAACTCTCTTAGTTATTTTTTTTAGAAAATTTCATTTGATCGAGTCCAAATCTTTCTCTTATATCTGATTTTTTTTCATAGTAAATCTCAATTTAGGTAGACATTGAGCAGAAGCGCAGACCGATTCAAAGCTGCAAATGAAGGTGATAATTTTTATGAAGAAAGTGAATAAGATAATTTTTTACCAGCTCTTAAACTATTTCGAATTTTCTTACTAAAGAAATCATGTATCCATAATTTCGCTGAAGCTCGTCGAATTTCCTCAAAAAGTTTCAAGTAGGTACTTCTGAATAACTGTTGGACAACTCAAAAAATCAATTTTTTACAAATTATTTTACTAAAATGGGGCTCTAACTTGTTTTGATCTAGGCTTTGCTGCTCATGTCCATACTATCATAATTTTGATTGCAATTCCACGGTAATTAATAATATTTTTTATCAGAAATAATCTTTGCTATCCAGATAATCTCGCAAAGTATGATTTGCTATAATTTGCAAGGCTTCCTCAACCAATAAATAACCAAAGGAAACTATAGCCTTAGATAAGACCGATTATGTATTCCAATGTGTTAATCATCTGTCGTATGTAGGTAACAGCAATATTTTACTATTTATAATTGCCATTATTCGGTTTTCAACTCTTCTCCATCGTGTAATTATTTTTCATAATATTAATTGATAATTATTGATACACCTACAACGCTGTGTGGTCTAACATAAATATCTACAAGTAACACACTGTAACGAACCTTTTCATGTTCCTTACATAAACATTTAAATTAAGTACTAATTAATGCTGAATAGAACATTCAGATTTTTCTGTAAATCCCAATTATTTCAGTACATAAAAGTGGGTGGCGCAGCTAATAAAAACCAACCCATCACCATAACTTCCCGTCTAATGTTACAACATAAGAAAAGCTTGCAACAACACACACATAAAAAAACTTTTGCTCCCTTACTATTACGGTCCCTTATGTTTAACAATGAGCCCTCATACCCATCTAGATTTCCCCCATCCCTATAACCGGAGCTATTACTCCCTCTAATAAGCGTAACCGACCACAGTTTATGTTGAGGCAACACTAAATTTACAACAATGTAAATACATAAATCAGGTTCAGCTGTCCCAAGTGGATTTAAACAATGGTTTTTATTAAAATATGTTAGATTAAATGGTTAATGTATGGCAGTTTCTTATTTGATTTTCGCGCATAAATTGCCCGAGTTGGACTTTGCATTATGCGGAAGGGTTAATTTAATTTCATATGCGTGCCAGATATCAGTTTATTATTTTAGAATCATTGGCTTGCATAAATGCATATTCATTAAAACATGAAGATATTTATGATTCCCGGGAATCATATATGTAAGAGTGTGTCTTAATTTAAATTGGAATCTCTATAAATCATTCCAGTAGTGGGTAATTAATAAAGGTGAAAGATAATGCTTGCATCATGCGACGTAAATCTACTTTTACCATCTTCATTTTCCTAATTAATTTGTAGAGTATCTACACCTATCATTCCTTTAGAATGCATTTTTTTATTGGTATTATTATCTCACCTAATAAATTTCATGCGTTCCCCTTAAAGCTTATTTAGTACCTTTTTAGTACGACAGTACATACATGCCACCAAAACGTCATAACTTACATCCTTAAATTTTCCATTTATACGGAGTGTAACCGACTGAGCTCTCCTGACCCCACAACTACAAATTGTATTACTTCAAGCGATAAACCAAACTGTTGTGATGTTTTATTCATAACTTTTTGGGTGTCATAAATTTCCAGTGAAATAAATAGCAACCTGTACCCTATCATTTACAACATTTCAGTTCGAGCATGCTTGACGGGCTGAATGTACGATTATTGGCGATAGGAATCATCATTTACACCTTATTAATGTATCCATCTTCGGAACGAGGTCCACAATCGAATTTGGTTGCATGTGGGTGGACCTATAATGAAGTACCACAATATGTACGTACGTACTTACAAGAGAGGACGGTTTATGAAGACGGTGCTTTTAAACGAGCCTTTCAAGTGTGTTTCCAATTAATTTAAGGTATTAATTTCCTGAATGAGTTATTCGTTTTGGTTGGAGAGAAAAATTATGATTATTGTTGCGGTATATTGAGGTGTACTGTTGATTCAGAATTTTCATTTGCATTCAAATATGATGAGTACTTTATAATCGTTGTAATTAATGCAATGAGGACACGCATTGTGGGAATTTCGGTTATCGAAGATATAATAAACGAGGCAATATTCAGAAAAAAAAATGTCTCGTAATTAGGTACTTACTTTATATTGAAATGTCGTAAATCAATCTTTATTTACACATACCTACTGCTTTAAAATAACAATTCTCGGAATAAGAATTTTTTTTTAATAAGCTGATGTCTATTTTATATAATTCTTACCAAAAAAAGAGTATTCTACTATTTCCAATGAGACTGAGTAGATAATAATGATAATTATAATTTAAACGTAGCAAAGCACTTTAAAGGTCAGGATGGTGGAACTTTTCGTCCATAGGCAGATGAAAATTTGCCGCCTTTTCTCAGATAACTGTCCTATGATTCTTCATATGAGTTTCTTGTAAGACTATTCAAAATAAAGATATTCGACACAAAATTCATGTCTAAGAAAAATTCGCTAATAATTTTGGAAATTGTACAGCGCCCACATTTTTTTTATTTTTCCATATGCAAATGGCAAAATTAGATATTTTCTTAAATTCAACATTGTTTCAACAAAATTTTATAATATACTGAACTTTTTTGATTTATACAGGGTGTCCGGAAATTAGGAGTAAAAAACTCGGGGGGTGATTCTACTTGAAAGATTAATGTGACAAGCTCCATTTTTCCGAAAGCTCATTAATTTTGAGGTTACAGGGCCTTAAAGTTTGTTTTTTTAAATCTATTTTTTCCTGTAACTTTTTTTCTAGTGTACCAATTCGTTTCAAATTTGGCACACTTATCACTAATGTTTATTTGTATTCTTGCACCAAAATTAAGGTAAGGTGTCAAAGAGTCGAAACTGATGTTGATCTTTGGATAAAGACCCATAACTTTTTTGTTAGGCACTTTTTCTAAATTTTGTTGACGCCCCGATTAAAGAACATCGAAAATCTTCAAAAAAGATCTTTTTGCTGCATCACGATAAAACGAGTCGTTTTCGAGAAAAACGCCTTAAATGAGTATCAACTAACTACAGCTCATTTTCAAGATTACCAACGCAAGCATTAAACAGAAGCGCTTTTCTCGAAAACTACTCGTTTTATCGATATTCAACAAGAGGATCTTTTTGGAAGATTTTTCGATGCTTTTCAATCGGGCATCATCAAAATTTAGAAAAAAGTTATTGGAAAAAATTGATAAAAAAAAAAACTTAGGGACCTTGTAACCCCGATATAAATGAGCTTTCGGAGAAATGTTATAGGAACTTGTCACATTAACTTTTCGAGAAGAATCACTCCCACTTTTTTGCACCTAATTTCCGGACACCCTGTATAGCTGAAAATTTCATTGAAATGCGACCAAAGGTTTCAAAATGTGGAATTTGTAAGAAAACTCCATCAAAAAACAGATATTTTTAATCCCTGGTATTATTTTGACCAGTTGATTTTTTTCAGAAGTATTTTCTGAAATTTAAAAAATATGTATCTGATATGGTTTGTGCATGGTATTTATAAAAAAACCCATCTATACATACAAATATTCAACAATTTAAAAAAAAATTTTTGACAGTGTAACAAACATAACCAAATCAAATAAAATCTTATTTTTCTTTGTATACAAACAGTTTTCAACAAAGTCCAACCAGGCATTTCCAAACTGTATTTGAGGTATAATAGTTTTGGAATCTCTGGTGAGATTTGAATCAAATTTGAATTTTTACAAATGGCAATGTTGCCAATATGTAGAAAACAAATCAAAGTTTTTTCCCGCCATGTTGCTATTTTATTGTTGACAATATTAAACTTATCTAATGGCTTAATTTAAAGTAATTTCAAAATGTCCATGTTTTAAATGTTATAAGTTTCGATTTTCTGGTTGCGTAAAGTCAAATAATGTATAGGTACCTATCGTAATATTTTTCCATCATTTTCTGATTCAGTTTTTCATCTTAAATGGCAGCTATCCCATTTTAAAATCAATTTAAAGTTTTATTAAGTTCCACAATGTGTTAATTCTAAAATCATAAAAATGTTCTCAAATTAGTCTTGTTTCAAAGGTATTACTCGTAGATACATTTGTCTAATAAAATTCAGAAACAACAGACATAACCTCTAAAAAAAATTTTCTCCTTTCTAGGATAGAAAGCGTGGAAAAACTGATAAATTTACCAAAACCAACAGTTTTATAATACAACTATAGGACGCAGAGACTGAAAACTCAAAAATATCTGATGTGGCCAGTACATGACTCATTTTGCGAACTAATTAGTTATTTTCTTCTAAAAATTTGCCACCTTGGACATGAACAGTGGCCTACATTGTGTGATGTAATGGGATTTTTCAATTGATGACTGATGTTCTTAACTGCTAGTTAATTTTCTTGGTTACATTTTTCTTAATAATGGTATCTTAGAAAATTTACTTTACCATCGATTGAAAAATTCGTCCTTAAAAAACTGTAAAATTTTAGTAATCGTTATGTTTTTAGTAGAGCTGGTGCTACAAATGTGATGATGTTTTAATGTCTGGCCAATTTTAATAATTTCTGATATTTTCTTCGTCTATTTTTTTTGTAATTACAAGCATATCATATATCTATAGACGATTAAAGCTCCATAATAAAAAAATGGTCTAGGGGAACATTTCGTAGACTTCAAATCTGTTATACTTTGAAACTGTCAACATGGTGGGTTATTGCTCTATTCACACATAATTGTATTGTCTTTTTTAAATAGAAATGAAGATAAATCGTGGTGGTTATCTATGAAAGGGCAATTAAGCTTACAACAATGCGGGTTATTTTGGAAGGCAAAATTTAAATGACAGAAGTATAAATTTTACACTTCGATATTGCAATTAAATATCGTTCAAAGCTTACTGCTATTGAATAATGGAATAATGTATCCAAAAACATAAAAATGAATATTATCATTAAATTCTCTTCAAAACAGCAAAATTACAAAATAATTTTTCTGTTTTTAGCATATTAAATCGAGAGTGTTGTTTGTTGTGTACGATATACGTATCTGTTTTATTTATAAAAACTCTTAGGATGTGACGTTTTAATGTCTTTCTGATTTAATAAGTCACAGTCTCAGGGTACTTTTAGTTAAAATGGGTTTTGTTTTTTATGTATAGCAGATCCATACTAATTTTGATTCGTTATCTAAATATTGTAATTTTCTTGTTTCAGATCAAAAGTGACGTGGAATGCTTGGTTGATAAATATTTTGGTCGTTTGTTCAAGAATTATGAATATTCGAGGAAATGTTTAATCAGACAAGCAAGGGACTTACTAGTATGTGAATATCACGGCTGTTTACTTAAATTTGAAAATGAGTTCTGCATACAGGCGGAGAGGCTGCTGCAACATCTCAAGGTAAAGAAACATTTACATTTTCCTTTACATCGGTAGCTGATGCGTGTGTAGTACGGTACCACCTTAATTAAATCGTCTTAAGAGGTAACTACTAAGTGAAATTCAAATATTAAGTGTGGGAGATATAGCAAAATTCAACTGAAAACATGTAAATTATTGTAGAAGTGGAACTAGAGACAAAATTCTCTCAAATAGAGAAAACAGAGTACATGATGTAAATTCTACTTCTATGCATAAATTTTGAAATTTGTATTTCCAGATTACTGTATTACAAAAAATCTAGCTAAAGTTCAGTTGCCAATGTGAATAAATTTTCTATGCACGATTCTCTGATGGTGAATAATATATTCCATGAAACAAAAAGAGTGATTTCTACAAGTCTATTGTACGTGATTTCAGACAGATACACACACACTTCCTAAAACTATAATTTATTTCCGGTACAATCGGATATAGGAAAAACGTAGGGGGTCCTAAAACGTAAAGTCGATACTTTGTCTATGTTTAGAAAAGCTAGGGTGTTTCATACAATCATGTATAACACTAAAAGGGGTGTTATTGTCTAGCTAATGCAAAGAAAGTTATCCACGCTAGAAAGTATTAAATGAAAGAAATTCACGTAGAATATCACAGTTAAAAAAAAAAGTAAAATAAGGGAGCCAGAAATTCCTTCAATTTCCAAATTTTGAACTTTTGAAGCAACAAAAATTTAATGGAAACTTTAGTTTGTAAAAATTTTTTGAAAAAGGAGGAGTACTTAAAACTGACCTTAAATCTGTTTAAATCTGCGAATTTTCTAGGATGAGCTAAAAATTCCAAACCAAGAGTAGCCTATTATAATACTATACTGTTTTTAAATAACAATGTTACAATATTATACAAGGTCTAACATTCTTAAAACTATAGTTCATTTTATCACTTTATTTATCCCACTCTTAATATGTCCAAGTCCGGGTTCATCATTGACAATTATAAATAATAATATTCTATCGGATCAGTTATCGTTCATTATAGTTGATTAGTTTATTTTATGATTTATTTCCAAAACTATAAGATCTCACTGTTTCATCGATTACGTTTAACTAGTTACTCACAGCATGACTAACCTTTCATTTCTACTCGTAGATTTCGTCTATAAATTTTGAAAAAGAAATTTTATCTCTGCCTTAATTGTTTAACCATCAACATGCACACAACACAGTAAACTAACGATGGGGAATTCTTAAATATTTACTTGAAATTGTGTACAAATATTGCTAATGAGTTGTTACTTAATATCCGCAACTATAAAAAATTCTAAAATAGAAGTAGTACAATTGTTTGAAAGATATTTATTTATTTCGTAAAAGTAATTGTGGAAATAATTACGCTTATCACCAAATTCTCGATGTAGTAACACGATATGTTATCTCTCTGTATAAGTGGGTGAAATAATACCATACCTTCACCCACAAACCAAAAGATATTACTTACACATTGCGTAAAATATCCGGCAAAAGTTAATTGACATTAGGACTTTGACTGACCTGATCTGGATTTATATGGTCCGTTTGTGCCTTTTATTTGTAAAAGAAGTTCAAGCAATTAAGGCGGACATACAAGACTATTTCGTTCTAACAGGCATTTAAAAAGGACTTAAAGGTATAAATAAAACTAGTCCTTACAATTAAGCTGCGGTGCCGTACGGAAACATTAGCAACAATTACGGTACACACAGCCTTGTATGTGTAGCTCGTTATTATTTATACATTCTGTGTTCTCTATGTACCTATCGTTTATATGCCTCCTTATAATTTGCCAAGTTTAAATTGCAACTATGCTGGGAATTATACGCAATATACAGGGGATAATTATTTCGTAATCAATTTTGTAAATTATATTACTTGGGACATTTTTTGAATATGTTTTATTTGCGAGAAATACGTGGGGGAATTGAAATTAATTGCTTTTAGTTATTGTGTAGAAATTAATTAAAATAATATAGCATGTTTTTTGCCTAAATAATAAAGGAATATTTTAATTTGTCTTAGGTAAACGTAATAGTTTAAAATCTGTACGATTTCAATATAAATATTTATTTGAAGTAGGTAATTGGAGAATATCGGTAAACTACATTCATTTTAAAAATGCTCTCACGTGACAACTATAACCTTATGTTTTCGTTTTAAAATTACACTAAATTTGTGACTATCAATTCGTTCTAAATGATAGAAAGAATTTGGACAAAATAATTACTATACCTAACATAATTGTAAGTTTCACAGGTCATGTGAGTGCATTTACAAGATGGATACGTTTCAGCAATTAACTTTAAAAATATTTTATATTTCTGAAATTTGAACAAATCGTTGGTTTTAGATTTTAGGAGTATTTGTATAAATGGACTTTTTCTGAAATTTAGCGCGGTTATTGAAAAAATTTTCAAACCTCTAGCATTTTCGATTTCACCGGAAGTTGGCACAAATCTTGTTGTTTTAAAGGTAATTTTTAATTATCAAAAATAATAAGTGAAATAAAATTTAAGCATAGATAATATAAATATTAATAAACTTTTGCACATTTATTTTGGGTATAATTCTACTAATTTATGAGCAGTTTTTTATTATATGATGACTGTTTTGAAACTAAGATTTTGATAAAATTGAATCTTTCTGCATTTATCTAAATAAATTCTTGGTCACTTTCATTCTTTTAATAATAATTAAGTGATATACGATATGATATGCTTAAAAAATGAAATACATGATCATAATTTATAGAATATTGCTCGTTTTATACCTAATAATTTATTTAAAACTACACAAGAATTTTTTTTTATTAATTACATTCTACATTTAAAGATGTTTGCCAAATTTTTTTTTTATATAATTCCTAAACGTTGCTATTAATTTTCGTTGAGAATTTATTAAAATTATGAAAGCATAATATGTTGACTCTAGCGAAATCTTTTACAAATCACCCTGATGTTAGAATTTTTTGGTAGTTTCTCAAAATGGTCTTGACCCCCTTAGAATTCTGCTCATAATAGTATGCGTGTCATTTCTATGCTGGTATAGTTAGCATAGAAACTTAATTTTTTCATTTTTGCGATTCCAAAATTCAGATTTTTGAAGAAATATGATTTTTGTTGAAGAACTTTTTCCGATGTTGTCGAGTACATGACGGTTTTGCTTCTGAAACTTAACTTTCTTTCTAATCCCCTCCAAAACAACTTTTGCAAAATGCCCGTATTTATTGGATGGATATTCACTAAGCTCGGTTAATTTGAACAAATTGTTGATTTAAAGTGAGTTATATAATTCTGTTTCTTTATATTTTGATTTTTTGACGTGAAATTATTGTTTTTTATTCTTGAGGATTTTTTTTGTCCTCCTGTAATGAATATTTGATATATAATTAAATTGAAAGAAATTATATTAATGCTAACCCATATTAGCAAGTATTTTTTTAAATAATCAAAATACAGTCTTCCAAAAAATGGAAAACTACCAAAAATATGAAGAAACCATAATAATAAGTAATTTCTAAAATTGTAAAAGTTTTGTGTAATATTTGCAAAATTATTCCTTATCGTACGTCAAAAAAGTTAAGATCCTTCAAAATAATAATATGAAGCAATTTAAGGTTTGGTCAAACCTGCGTACCTACTACTTTAATTTCAAAAAATGTCAGGTTAAATTATTTGGAAAATGGAGATACATATTTCATTTTTCAACTTAAAATTGTAAAAATATCCAAAAAAACATCTAAGAAATCAAATAATGTAAAAGGTAATTATACATTTAAAGTTATTGGTATTATAATAGATTGAATCAGAAAAGCATTTTTCTTTTTAGAAAAGTCTTAAAAATACTTCCAGATTTTTCTAATCTTTATTCCATAATACAATGTTTTCTTAAAGAGCCTGGAGGACCTAAAGTCAAAAGTGGAGTTTGAAGATTTTGTAACAGCTCACATTAAGAGTACACTAAAAATGCATGTTCTAGTCCAGTTCTTTCAATTACGTATGTAGAATTAAGATTCTCGAATTTGAATAAATTGTTTTTATAGTTTTCCGGATTTAATGTCTTGAAATATACCTATAAATAATGAAATATAATTCGACTATGGATTTTTTGAAACTATGTATATTACTCAAGTTAACTTTAACTCTTCAAGTAATCCAAAAACAATCTCTCGGCAGTTTGGCCATTAATAATAAATAATAACGATTTAAATAAGATTAAATTGTTTATATATTTACCAGGTAATTTTTGCTCAGAAAACTAAATACTTCTCATATCAGATATTTACACGAACCTAAGAACTGCATCATATAATTTGAAAAACTGCATTTCCTTCAGATAAAAAGACAACCCTAAAATATATCCAACTTTCTGTAACATATTAATTATATCCATGAATAAGGCCCAAATCCATAGTACAAAGTTTGGAGCATAGAAAATTAAACCACCATTCTCATCACTTGTCACCCCCCCACACACCACTTCATTTTGTTCAATTTTATTGGTGGCGACCAATTGGTGGTAAAGTTATTGTATTTCCTATATGTTATTTTCCAAAACTATTCAAAGGGTTATTGGTGACAGGAGAAAACCTTTGTTATGCATAAGAGTAACTTAAATATGTTTATACATCATAACACAAAACAAAATCAAACAAAAAATCAACCTGTTATATGAGATGCCAAGTTGTACAATTTACATTAGACCCTGTCAAAACACCGTGTATAATTTATGAGTTGTAAAGGGATCCTAGGACCTTACATCCAGGTATATTATAGCGGTGTATATTATTATAAAGGTGTTTCGTTGGAAAGTGTGATACAGCACGGGGTTTATAAATTACGTTTCCTCTGCTCTTTAAATATAAAAAAGCTTTTTTCGGTTGTAAAATACGTTTATATATCCACATTACCATAAAACTATATTGCATTATAGAATTACCCCCGAGAAATTAAACGAGTTTTTATCTACTTGAATGTTTGTTTTTATTTTCATGTTTAAAATCATGACACAGACGAGACGGATATATGTATGGGGTACCCTCATTCTTTTAAAATAACAATTAAATTCAATTTCAATGGTCAAAGAAGTTTGTTTGTGCTTCGTTGACATCCGCAGAAAATTATTTGACAAGATGACGGCAAAAATAATTAAAAATTAAGAAAGTGAAAAAGTTTGCTCATCAACTGCCAGTAGATAATATACTCAAATTCAATTTCTAAAACATTTCTTTTTAATTACAACGTTAATAGAATATAATTACCGGAATTTAATACAACATCTTATGTTAGGTATTATTTTTTAACATCACAACATGAACAGAAAATAAAACCGATGACTGACAAATTGCCGTCAGTTTTTTAGAACACAAGTTTCACTAGGTATATCAACAGAATCGATTAAGGATAATTAAAAGAAAAAAATTGACTCATATTGAATTCTTTGCCGTTTTTTTCTACCGCCCAGTAAAAGCTAATCAGCAAAGATGAATAATTACTGTAGCAGATTTAATTATGTTAGTAGAATTAGCAATTTCCGTTTCATTTTTAATTTAATTATTGTCTGAGTGTGGACTCGTGTGTTTACCACAACAAACAACACCTTCGCTAGAATAGAATCGCACAAATAATAATTAAGTTGTTTCGTAGAATTTTTCTCCAAAATTCTGCAAACTATTCCACATGCGAAACAATGATTCTAATATTAGACTACCGTCAGTCATCTTCGGCATGTGAATCGAAAACAAAATCAGGTCATGTGCTACATTATAATATTCATTGATGTTTTTACTTTTATTGTTGTTTGAAGTAAGAGTATAAACGGTTCTCTCCTTCATGATTAGTTTAAATTATACCAACACCCTATAGTGCTATTCTTCGATATAAATGAGTTCCGCAATACAATAATGCAATTACAATTGGTCTTCGTTTATTGTAATCAGTATTAAATGGATAGGAATTATGAACAAATTAATTTATGTGTTCCACTGAAGTAGGTATACATAAGTGTAGCAAGTGATTAACTATTCATGCAGGTTGGATGGTAATTAAATCTAAATCTGCAGGGTGATTAGTACGTTCTAATTCCTTTATAATTCAACTTGCAAAAATTATAACGAGTTCCTAAGTTTGCTTCTCCGATTTTAATTCGTTGTGAGAGATAAAATTTGTCTATACATGTAGATCTACGTTTCAGGGTGGAAATATTATTCTCGAATCTACATAGGAGAGTCGCCTATATTGGACCATTTTTTACATTCATCAATGACAAAGTTAGCTATTGATGGTTATAAAATATCACTAGTGTACTACCATCTTTGGCGTACCTGAAAGAAATTTTGACAAAGTCGGAAACAGTTTATACGTGCCCTAACAACTAAATGTTCGGACAAAAGTAAATTTTTGAAGTATGAAAGGAGAACTGGAAATTTTCCGCAAATAATTAATAAATACCTAACAGTACAATAAGATAAAGCCTTAATAACAATATTATGCATGGAAGAAAATTATTTATTGGATTTAACAATATTTTAACCTTAATAATTTGCAAACTTTACAAAATAAATTTGCAACTAAATGTTGGCATAATTTTTAATTTAGGACCATTAATAATAGGTTAAGTCTCCTTTTGCTTTAATAGCTGCCTGTATTCTAGCAGGCATTGTATTTATCAAATTTTGGTACAATTCTATCGTGAAACTGTCCCAAATTTCTTCTATTTTGGTCTTTAAGTCCCCAATGGTTCTTGGTGGATTATTGCGTAGAATACGTTTAATTTTATGCCAAAGAGTTTTAATGACATTTAAGTCCAGACTGAATGAGGGCCATTAAAGCACCTTTATGTTGTTTTCCAGTTCCAAAACTGTGATTTTTTAAAAACAGTCGTTAGAAAATTACGTCACATTTTTCAAGTGCAATTTTAAAGCTACGAATTATGCCTAAAATCACCAAATAAAGAATTGGGGATTTTTTTGTACATAAAACCAACATCCAGCTTTGCAATAAAGTAAATTTTACCAAAATCCAACCAGTGGTTCCAAAACTGTGATTATTTTAATGTAGGTAGCACCCTCAAAAAACACGTTTTTTAAAAAGTGAACTGTGGAACTCGAAAAAAATGCAAAAAAAAATTCATATTAACATTTCAGGATTTTTTCAATATAGTACGATTATTGAGCTTTCATTTAAAGGTTTTTTGACACAAATCCAACCAGCGGTTTCAAAACTGTGATTTTTTAAAACAGTTACTAGAAAATTCTAACATTTTTAAAGGTGAAACTTTGAAGCTCCGATAAATGCCTAAAATCACCAAATAAAAACTTGTGTAACTTTTTTGTAAAGAAAACCAACATCCAGTTTTGCAATAAAGTAAATTTCTTCAAAATCCGACTACTAGATCCAACGTTTTGAAAATAATAATTCATTGTTTCTACAATTTTCCCATCCTGCTGGGTTAAAGTGCCATAGTTTTGGAACCGCCGAGCAGATTTTTACGAAATTTACGTTTTTATATAACTAAATGTTGGCATTATAACAGAAAAAACGATCAATATTATGGAAGTTAATTTAGATAACTTTTGCGCGTATGGAAAAAAGACAATCAATTTTACTTTTGTCCGAATATTTAGTTCTTAGGGCTCGTATAACTTACTTGGGTTACTTACCAAACAACCTATGCAGATGATTAAAAGACTAATGACTAATGGCTCTAACTATATTAAATTTCAAATTTACATCTCAAAACTTCAAATAAAGTAAATATTTTATTTATATGTATGTCAGTGTTTCGAATTGAATTGTACTTTTAATGCAACGACAAGTGGTCCAATTTAGGCAACCCTGTATGTAGAGAGTAGTAGGTACCACAATTTATTAATCCACTACCTTGGAGCCAAAATGGCGATCAGTGAAGAACAGTAATAACATGTTTTATAAAATGTTATGTAAAATGTGTGATTTCGTATGGTAAGTACTCTTTACAAATGAACGATGCTAGAAGGTGACGGTTAATAACTGTCAATCTGAAATAGAATCTTGTTTGCCAAAAATTTTTTTTATGAAGAAGTTTGTAAATAACATAAATTCTTTCTAATTTATTTCAGTTGAAATATTGTGTTAAAACTATTGTACTACAAAACCCCTGGCCAAATTTAAATTTAGCGCCTTTTCTTGGAGCCAAAATGGTGGTTTTGTAGTAGTCCTTTAACATGGAGACACTACTCGAAATACATCTAGATTCACTATAAAAATGTATGCATAATTTTAATACTCCTAATATTTATCTGCCAGTTGCTATCTTTAAGGGTAAATATTTAAGATATTAATTAATTTAATGTAAATAAATCTAGATAAAACCCAATATATGACAATAGGTGATAAAAGACAGGACATAGCTGTGAGCACAAAAAAGAGCACAAAAACGAATATAAGTATTTAGGAGTTACAATAACAGAAGATGGAAACGATGAGAAAGATATTCTTCAAGAAGTAGTTAAAGGTAGAACTATGATCACTCAAATATTTCATTATTATGGAGGGAAGAGCAAGAGCAAATAGCAAAGTTAAAAGTACGGACAATAAATAGTACCTACCTAATATGAAAAGTCGAATAAACACAATAGAGAATAGTTTCTGGTGAAGATACTGTAGACCGCATAAGGAATGAGAGGATTCAAAAATGATGGATATTGAAACAACCCTCAATTATACAATTGAAAGCAAATAGGTGTCCTGGTACGGACATATGCGTAGAATACAGGAAGACAGATTACCATATAAAGCATGGAAATGGATCCAAAGCAGAGAAGAAGAAATGAAGGAAGACCAAAGAAAACTTGGGAACAGGGAATAAAAATTGCTATGAACAGAAGAAACACAGATGAAGAATCATGGCCAAATAAAAAGAATGGCGCTCGAATTGAGACAAACGGCCAATAATAAAGTCACTGCAATACGTAGAAATTTGAAATTTGCAAGTTCTCTGCCTGTCAATGATTGCAACTTGAAATTGGAATAATTTCAAATTTTCCTATTTGGCACTTTGATCCCTCGTCTTGTAACTTGAGACTGTGACTCACATAGATCACGTCAGTCTCATTAATTACTAGTGACTATTACCTACTATTAAAAATTTTGATATAAGTAGTCGTTGGCAGTCCTAAGAAGTTGGTCACCTTTCAACTTTCTACCACTTGAGACCTACGACTATAACCATCGAAATTTTATATATTTTAGTTGGATTCATTTTCTAATTCGTTTAGTAATATCATTAAAAGAGATATAATGGGTACCTACTTAATTCTTTTTATGAAACTCATGTTAAGATCGTAAATGTCTTTCGATTTATTATGCTTGAATCTAGTTACAACATCCTTTCAATCGCAATTTCCATCATCCAGGCTCCTTTTAAAGCTTAGGATTTAGAGATTTTACATTACAGTCATCTTAACATCTACGGATATATCTATAAAACACTCAAATATAAATGAAAGGTTAAGTACATACTTACGGTAGCAATTATATAAGTAAAAATCATAAAAACTAATTGATTTTCTATAATAGTCATCACAAAAAAATTCCAGTTGTAAATTTTCCTAAGTAGTTTGTACCTTATATAATATTTAAATCTACATATACCGCATTACAGCTTTGAAGTCTTTAAATGCCGTTTGTTTTTCTGAAGGCTATTTAAGTCCCTTATAACTTTCTACAAAACGATTTGTTTTAATAGAAATTTTGACAAATGGTGTTCAATCAAGTATAAAATTCCGATTTGATGTTATTAATACATTACTTGCGTTACAGCATTAAAACTGTTTCAAGTTTCAAGTTCACATATAAAGATTAATACACCTTTTACTTTTATATGGACTCTATGCCGCAAATATGGAAATAATTATTAATAAACGTATTTCCTATGTATTAAATTATCAACTGGCCGCAGGTTTCGTCTTGTAATCAACTTTATATTTAATTTATTTGTATTTAGTAAGCAATAATTTATATTAATTAGGCCAGGAAAAATAATTCAGCTCTTGATGGAGTGCTGGAGTATAGATATCTTTCAGGCCTAACAGGTTGGGTGCATTGCTTCTTAAAAACAGTGTGGGCTTATTGATTACAAAACGTTGGGTGCTTAATAGTCCTTACATCATTTACATATACAAGAAGGCAATTATTTGAAAACTCGATCAAATCAATAAACTCTGAATACCTAATTATTATTTGGGTTACGCGCGTGCAGTTAGTTAAGTAAATAATATAATAAATTGAAATTAATTTAATGAAGCTGCTGCTGTCGCTTCTTTAAATGTAACTATTTTGTTATTCTTGCAGTGCCCAAAGCCTCAAACAAATTTGTTAGAAACTTAATTACTGATAACGGTTATGCCATTCAATAAAAATAATTTATTTCTTGAGACTTTCCACGAGTTTTTTAGCGCATAAAACCCGATATATTATTTTGGTTTGTGTTTAGATTAAAATTTAGATAATGTGAGTTAGAATAATAACAAAGGACCCGGTTTTTTGAAACAGCTACACGCCGCTGTGAGATACCTGATTTTCTCAGAAAGTCCCTAATGAGTGTCTGTAAAGGACATTTTAGGTACGTTGTACAAGTCGGGACCACCCGTAGGTTTTTTATCTATCGCTTTACATCTAACGGTCTGAACAATAATAAAAGTGAAGGTGAGGACAAAATTATATTTTCATGCACTTCCTGTATGAACAATTGCATCTTTACAGCAAGTTTCATTTTCACATTATAGACATGTAATTTTACGCTTCTTAGTGCAAAATTTGTCTATTGTTCATTTTTATATCTTCTGCCTATCGTAGTTCCGCTTCAAAAGCTGTATAGATCACATGTGAAAGTATCAGGGTATAAAATTTGAAATAAAATTGTTTTCATTATGATTGCGTTTGCTGTCTCTTGTCTTATGCCTACAAACCAAGACATGTGAAACAATTAGAGAGATTTGTTGATCTAACGACGACGACGACGTTGGGAAATGGCTTGCATTTAAATTAGGTTATTGTTATATTATAATTGATGCTGTAAATATACCAATATGTATTCAAGCGTCAGTAAAATTTTTACGTAAAAAACAAATATTTGAATCTTGACGATGTGTATATGCGATAACAGTACGACCTATTTAAAGTAATACTCTCATAACCTCAATGTTTAGATTTGAAGATAACAGAAATGGCCGCTGGCTTGACAACATTATAATTGCTTACATGTGCCTAGAATGCAATAACTGAATGTTTCCGTGTATTCAGTTTGGATTTTTTAACTTAGATGCATTTTAAATAATGTAACCAAGACTTGAGGAACTTAAACAGATGTAACATTATTTTACAACGCATATACATAAAATCACTACTTATGTTAATTACCGTATAGTAGATGATGATATTAAGACATTCATGTCATAAGTTTTTATTTGAAGTGATGTGAAAATTTACATTTAATCTGTTGTTCGTATATCTCAGAAGATATTGGACATTTCCTTGTAAATTTCTAATTAATTATTATAATAAGCACGTTCGGCTAAATCATGATTGTTTAGTACCTAAGTGGTAATTAAAGATAAAAAAGTGTATTTTAGTTTTCTGGAAAAAACAATTATGCAAAATATGCATGTGATGTTTATCATGAACATGATTTATAACTATATTATCAGGATAAACAGTTTTAGAAAATAAAAAGTTCAAACTAAAATATTATAATGAACATAACATTTTACAGGATACCTCACAAGCAAAGTACAAAAAATTATTCATAAATTACCCAAAATTCGTGTGATAAAGGGTGTTAATTAACTCATTTCGTCCCGGTTGGACATATGGACCAAAAACGTATGTCTTCATTTTAGTAACGCCAGTCAGCTCTTATATTTAAGTTGTCAAATTGTGAAGTAAAATGCTCTGCAATCCACAGTCACCCAGGACTAAAAGACTTTTTTTACACCTGTTATAGGTGCGTAACATAACCAAAAAAAATCTTGTTTATGATATAAGTACATGATCCTTCATATTTTAAGAGTAGGAGTACCTAGGTGTAGGTACTTGCAGGATCATGTCTACTGCAGCAGTGGTCTAAGATCATAACTCCTGACTCTTGACAGACTATCAGCTCCTCTAAATTTGGACTTAAATCTTAACCAATTTTCAATCTATTATGTGCAAAAATTGTGAAGCGAAACCTAATAATCTTAAGAAGATATAGTTTATCCTCTCCATAGTAAAACTATAATATAAAAATAATTTAATTCCTTGAGGATCCTCGTTAAATAGAGTTAAAAATTAGAATGAAGGAATATCTGCCTATTTATTTTAGGTTTAATTGTAAATTTCAACTTGTAGTACAGTCAATAATGAAAAATCTGTGCATTTTTGAAGAGGACTCGAAATTCAAATTGTATATTGTGGGGTATATCGATACTAAGTTAAAATTCGATTTGCGGGACTGAAAGGTTGGTGGTTCGTCCGCAATCTTGGAAAAAGGAGGTGAAATGGTTTTTCCCTTATATTCCGAAATCTATTAACTTTTTTGCAAAAACTTTTGCTTGAAAGAAGAAAGATACACACTTTTTATATATAACTTTTTTCCGGGCCATGCGTATTTAAAAAATTATAAACAAATACGTTGCAAAAATTAGGGGTACTTCTTCTTTGACGGCTGATGTATTGCGTACGGTTGATTTCACGGAAAATATACATCTGTTACTTTTTGTAGAGCAGTTTTCGATGAAGAAGTAGGTGTATAGTATTAACCATTTGTGTAATTGCTTTGGATCTGATAGCGCTCCAAACGCAGGTATCTTCACGAAGCCTCTCGCAAATATTACTCTGATTTTAGCAATACAGCTGCGGATTAGTCGCCGTCGTCCTCATCGTCATTTATGCATATTATATTATATTATACATTTATATTCTCAAAAACATGACTCAGAAAAACAGTTTTCCGCGGAAAAAAAAGAACAAATAGAAACAGCCCTGGAGTTATACTTTGCAGAAAATTCTAAAGCGTGTTAATTAAAATTTTCGGAAGTGAAGCAAATCGAAAGTACTCTCGTTTTTGATAACAGGACCGTTAAAGGTCAATTGCATAGAAAATACGGGAATGTCATTCTTATTATCGACCAGCAAAAACGGGAAGCGATTATTTGCTTTCGTAACACTGGCTATGATGTTTTAAAAGCAGCAGTTTTACGAAGACAAAAAAAAAGATCCCGCTGAAGAAATGAAAAGAATCGTCTCTGAAGCAGCATATATTGTTTAAGTTTCTGAATATATAGAATACAGAAAAAGTGACAAATTAATGGAATACATCTACCATAACACAGGGTGTTCCGTATGTTAAAATTTTGGGAGTATAAAATAGACTTAAATTTAACACTAAAAAATTCAAAAGTTGTAAGGTCAATCTTCATTTGTTTTGAAGTTACAAGCCTTTGAAATTATAAGAAGTTTTCTTTTTCAGTGATATCTTCTAAACCGTTGTTTTTATCGGAAAAGTGGTTAAGAGAAATTTTGTAGCAAAAAAAATCCGCACATTTTTTATCCAAACAATTACATACTCACCCCGCCCCGCATTATTCACTTCCCGCGTCATTATTGTTTAAACAATTGATTGCAGAAAAAAGTTGTTTAAACAAAAAATGTGCAGAGTTTCTTTTGCTACAAAATTGCTCTCAACAAATTTTCCGGTAAAAAGAACGGTTTCGGAGATATAACTGAAAAAAGAAAACTTGTTGTTAATAATTTCAAAAGCCTGTAACTTTAAGACAAATGAAGATCTACCTACCACTTTTGCATTTTTTAGTGCTAGAATTAAGTCTATTTTATACATACTCCCAAAATTTGAACATAACAGTATGGAACACCCTGTATATACGCATTTATCATTATTTATCTGGACATACCTGCGTTTGGAGCGCTGTCAATTATACAAATGGTTAAATATCATGCACTAACTTCTTCATCGAAAACTGCTCTACAAAAAGTAACTGATGTATATTTTCCGTGAAATCAACCGTACGTATCGGCCGTCAAAGAAAAACTACCACTAATTTTTGCAACGTATTTTTTAATAACTTTTTAAATACGCATGGCCCGGAAAAAAGTTATATATAAAAAATGTGTATCTTTTTTTTTTCCATCCAAAAGTTATTCTTATAGTTTTTGCAGAAAGTTAATAGAATTCGGGATATAGGGGAAAAACCATTTCACCCCCTTTTTCCAAGATGGCAGACGAACCACCGAGTTTTCAGTCCCGCAAATCGAGTTTTAACTTAGTCTCGATATACCCCACAGTATGCAATTTGAATTTCGAGTCCTCTCCAAAAATGCACAAATTGGTCATTTTGAACTCCCTATTGACTGTACTATTGGAGGTTAGAGCGAAACTGGAGGTGCCAATTATTGAAGTTGTCTCTCATAAAATTCGATTTCATAACAGTAATAAGTTACCAACATTTAATTTATGTTTCAAATAGAAAAACACAACAGATCCAATTATAATTTCCATTAATCTCCGTAGTTTTTATATTTTATTCTCTTTATCGTTAACATGAATTTCTGTGCGTAGTTTTTTTTGTAGAGAATATTACTTTGGTTTCCATTTCTACATATGTTAACTGTTACCCTAATCTATTGCTTAATAGCGACAATTGCTTGTTAAATGTTAATTTATTTAACCGTATAATTTCGTTTTTTAAGTATTAAGTGTTACGTTATGACTTTTATAGTTTTTCAAGTGAAACACAATAAAAGGGTATTATGGTATTTGATGAAACTAACATTTCATTTCTCACGTTATTTAATAAATGTCTAATGATTAGGTATAAAAGTTTTTGCAACTGTTATTTATCGCAAATGTGTAAAATTGGATAAAAACAGATAAATGGTATAATTGACACGATTACGTACATTAAATGATGTTTCCAATACGCATCACGTATACCTATTAGCTTTTAGTAGATGAGAGGTCCTTCACTGCAAATAAATATTTTGATTGCTCTACATTCTTTAACTACCTTATGATCCAGAAATATTTTGATGCCTTGAATATGGAGATGTTACAGACATCCTCGTTTTTATGAGACTATTTTGTCACGGAATCCCGAGCATAGATTTTGACACGTTGCAGCTCAAGAATTCGATTACTGGAAATGCCTAACCTAACCACAAATTAGGTTAAATAAGCGTCCATAATAAAATATATGAGATTTCGTATTTCAAATGAGTTTTGTACCCCACAAAAATAAAGAAATTAAGACCATATGGAGAGCGATTCGTAAAATGGTTTCCCTGATCTCCTGTGAAGTCATCAAGGCTCAAAGATGATGCATTCATATGGACCACGTTTAAATCTATCAAATAATTTTAGTTTTTATATTTTATCCCTATTAAGTCGCTTAATACATAATAACTCTGACTAAAACATTGGAAATTTTAACCTTATTGCTTTAGAATTCAGTGGGGATGCTTCAGTAGGCAGGCATAAACAAATCTGGTTATCTCTCTATATAGATTCTATCTAGTCGACTAGAAACGAAAAACCTTCCAATCTAGTATAGGTGCAGAAGGTGTTTCCTAACTACTGTACGAAACTTCAGAGGGTGATTTGTTAGGTCGTTTTAAGAAAAAAGTTCCTATGAACATATGTCCGGAGTTGCTTCGATTCTGAGATACAGGGCGTTGAAGTTTAAAAAAAAAATAAAGTGCATGTTAGCCATTTCAGCGTTATTAAAATTATTCATGATGGAATCACTGTTAATTGACAACTCTGACTTTTACTGATATGACAATACTATCACTGTGAGCTGGTCTCCAAAGCAGGTAAGTAGGTACCTACTTGATTGGACTTGGCAATAATTTGTTATAAAAAGCAGATGAGGTGATTTTTTTTTCTCGAAAACGAAGCTAAATATGCAGAAAACATAAGAGACCAAAAAGTTGTATTTTTAGTAGCTTAATCTAAAAAAATAAAAAACTACAAAAAAAAGTCAGTGGTGTACTTTTTTTCTCAATAATATTGGCTGTGGTGCCCACTGAGACGCCACTGGACCTAATAATTTCAATCTAGTTAGGGCTAAATAAGCGCCTTATTACTTCAAATAACTTCACCAAATTTCAACCAATTCGGTTTAAGGATATTTATGATATTTTATAAATACCGTTTTTTTTTTACTTTCTTATACGTAGTATAAGGAAGTATAGTAATCGTGATTTTTTTCGACTTCGAGATTTTGATGGATTTACACGTTTTGAGGGCCCCTGAATCCATTCTGACCATTTTCGCCATGATGTCTGTCTGTAAAATTCGGTTATAATGAGTGGGACAAGGACAGATTTATGCGTATTGCAATAAGTGCGACAGAGACTATTTGAAAATTGCTGGAAACCTTCAAAATGTTTACAAGACATTTAACTTAATTTCTTTAGGAAAAGTAATTATTGTGATACTATCCGTAAGTATAAGAAAGTCATGTGTTGGGCACATCAGATATTTTATTAAACTTCAACGCCCTCTATCTCAGAAACGAAGCAACTCCGGACATATGTTCATAGGAACTTTTTTTCTTAAAACGACCTGTACCGAATTTAAATTTTAAAAATCTTAATCAATAATCTATAGCTATAGAATTTTTCCAAATCTCCTGCATCGAAATACATACCAGGCTGGGACCATAAAAAATTAGAATGATGCATATTCTGCTATTTTTTTCTTTTTTCTCAATTTATTATATCTACGCACGCCGCTTAAGCAAACAGAGTCCTTTCTTAGAACTAAAACACCAATCATGACATTAATAGCCCATTCTTATGATAGCGTGTTACAGAGCAGCTATACATAAATTGAAAAATATTACACCACCTGAAGCATATTATTAGATTTTTTCATTTGCCACAACATATAAACACCCCAGTATATCACAGCGGTAATATGGTAATCAGAAGCTGTTTCTATGATGTCTTTTTTCTCAAAGTTTTTTACGTTGGGGCATCCAACCAAGCTCTGTGTTGTACGAAATATTTCTCTGTATAATATTAGAAAATAAGAAGTAAGTTATTGCATTGAATGACTATTAAAAGTGAATGGTTTATCAATACGTGAATCCTACGTGAATTTTTCTGTAATACATTACTAAGGAAATCATTATATCAAATTGATTGAGGTAATGTCAGCAATAAATCATTTGCTTGTTTATATCAAAGAGTAGTGTTGTCCTAAGGTGAAAATTATGTTAAAATACTAGGTGTAATTCCTAATTTTGTTTTATATACAACATTTATCTTCACTTATAAAGTTGTACATGCGAGTTGGATTGGCGTAGTAAATTTATCACCTACTTTTAGATCATCACATGAGTTTTTTGTTTAGAAATCGTATAACCAAACAGTGTTATTTATTATATTATTAACATGCAAAACGTACTAGTATCTACAAGTAATATAGTTTCAATATAATAAATTAATAACTAATTGACAAGGTTGTATTGTCGATCAATAGATCTTATTTATTGTGGGAGAATTTGAGTGCTATATATTTATGGTGAAATTAATTGGCACTATTCTCATTACTATAAATGCATTAAAGGTTATGTTTCCTCGGGTCAACTCGCTTAACCGTGCTAGATATTGATATTACGAAATAATGAATTAATTCATTTTTTCGTAGAAATGTAGATTTATGTTCCCATTCTGTTGAGCTAAGTTGCAATAGAATTAGAATTTCATTGAGTTAAAAAGGTAGTTGAGAGAGTGAACTGCTAGGCTTGAATGTTGTGGAGTTTAGATAAATAAGAATTTTATGATGAGGGCAATAAAATATTTAAATACTGGAATGCGCAAACAGACCATGATTTACTGAGTGTACATATTATATAAGAAATATACAAGTTTTTTATTTGTCTAAAAAATGTGGCGTTTTGGTGTTCTTTATAATTTATTTTCTTCGTCTGAAAAAAGGAAAATTTTTCGCTTAAAATAAAATAAAAGTTTATAGCGTGCAATCAAGGTAATTTTATAATTTTTCACAGTTATTACTACAGATAGGTAGGTGATAATATTTCATTCTGTTTAAGTTTTTGCTGTATTTTGCAAAAAGTACGGAACTATTTTTTTACCAAGCATAGGTACAGGGTGTCCAGATTTCGTTGTAAATGCGCTTACTAGCAGAGATAGAGATGCGGTTTTCGCGACACGTTGCTACTTTTTTATGAAATGAAAGATGCCGTCAGTGGTTTTTTCATAGCCCCCTTTGTTTTTAAGATACCGGGAGAAATTGTAAATTTGCACTTTTAAGGCATACCTCGTATCTCGGGAACGGCTGAAGATATTGGAAAGGTAAAAACTACATCTTATACAGATTTTTACGTAGAATCCAGTGGCGTACTCAGTTTTTTCTTAGAAGCAATAAATTTCGAGATATTTACTAAACTTATGTTATTTTAAATGGAACACCCTGTATGTTTTTCACTAGTTGGATCCAGCTTGTCATAAGCTTTACAAAAATATAAAACACTCTGTAATTATTTTCTATATTAATCTAGAAAATGACAATTTTCAAAAATTTAGCCAAAAATTTTGTAAGTAGGCCATGAAAAACAACAAACAAAGAAGGAATACAGTCAACTTTTCACAAGAACAAATAAAAGTTTGAATACACTTTATAGAAATTGTTCAAATTGATTTCCGTTATGTCTCAGACACATTTCGCACATTTTTCTTATCCTGAGTAAAGCATTCAGAATTATTAGAGATTGTGTTTGTAAATCTCTAATTTCTCTTTCTGTGGCAGCATGTACATCTTCTATTGTATGAATAATGATATTTGTTTCTAATTTTTCATAGCCTACTTATAAAACTTTTGGCTGAATTATTGAAAATTGTCATTTTCTAGCTTAATATAAAAAATAACTACAGAGTGTTTTATATTTTTGTAAAGCTTATGACAAGCTGGATCTAACTAGTGAAAAACATACATGGTGTTCCATTTAAAATAACATAAGTTTAGTAAATATCTCGAAAACTATCGCTTCTAAGAAAAAACTGAGTACGCCACTGGATTCTACGTAAAAATATGTATAAGATGCAGTTTTTACCTTTCCAATATCTTCAGCCGTTCCCGAGATACGAGGTATGCCCTAAAAGTGCAAATTTTCAATTTCGCCCTGTATCTTAAAAACAAAGGTTGCTATGAAAAAACCGTTGACGGGATCTTTCGTTTCACAAAAAAGTAGCAACGTGTCGCGAAAACCGCATCTCTCTATCTCTGCTAGTAAGCGAGATACCCCGCAATTACAACGAAATCTGGACACCCTGTACAGGGTGTCCCATTTTCGACACTTTTAGGGGGTATTGGCGTTATTATCAAAGATAGAGTGTTGCGGTTTTCACCTTCATGTCCTACTTTTTTACGAAACTAAAGATTCCGGGGTCAAATTTGTCATGGCTCTCTTAGTTTTTAATCTACAGAGTGATTCTGAAAATCTTTGCTTTTTAGACACCCCTCGTATTTCCGTTATGCGTCTACTTATCAAAAAGGTGAAAACTGATATTGATAGAGTTTTTTACGTAGAATTCAGTGGCGTAGACAGTTTTTGTGTAAAAGGTTGAGTTTTTGAGATATTGCCCAAACTTATGTTTTTTTAAATGGGACACCCTATATATTATTTTTTATATTGATTAAGCAAAATTTGGGCTTTCCAAAAATATACAATACTTAATATTTATTTTGAAAAACAAGCTCAAAATTCGATATTTTTAATAATTTTCTTTATTTATAATAGTAGGCCATGGCTAGTTTATTAGAAACAAATGCAAAATTTGACAGATTTGTCAGATGTCCATTCTTGATGAAATATTTTTGTTACGTAGGTGTTTTTATTTTACTTTTAATTTTTTATTGCAACGGCCGTTTATGATAATTATGAGAATTATTATATTGTTGGTATGTTTTATACAATGCATTAAAATTATTTTTTGAAGTGTTTAGCTTTAGAATAATTACGCATTGTGAAAATTTTGCATTTGTTTCTAAAAAATTAGCCATGGCCTACTGTTATAAATAAAGAAAATTATTAAAAATATCGAATTTTGAGCTTGTTTTTCAAAATAAATATTAAGTATTATATATTTTTGGAAAGCCCAAATTTAGCTTAATCAATATAAAAGATAATACATATAGTGTCCCATTTAAAAAAACATAAGTTTGGGCAATATCTCAAAAACTAAACCTTTTACACAAAAACTGCCTACGCCACTGAATTCTACGTAAAAAACTCCATCAAGATCAGTTTTCACCTTTTTGATAAGTAGACGTATAACGGAAATACGAGGGGTGTCTAAAAAACAAAGATTTTCAGAATCACTCTGTAGATTAAAAACTAAGAGAGCTATGACAAATTTGACCCCGGAATCTTTCGTTTCGTAAAAAAGTAGGAAAGGAATGTGAAAAGCGCAACACTCTATCTTTGATAATAACGCCAATACCCCCCAAAAGTGTCGAAAATGGGACACCCTGTACATCTAAATTCTAAAAATTAGTTGAATATTAAATATTTTGAAGAACAATAATTTTATGCTTATGGTCTTGAATTATAATATTCTCCCGGAAAATAGAATCTTAAGCTCCTGCAATCCCCGAATCGTTTATATCCTGCACCAGTGCACCTTCATATTGATGGGTTATAAAAATCAACAAATTTCCTTAGTGATTAGACATTACCGACTATAAGGAAGTGGAAGAATAGATAGTTAATTAAAAATGTTCAGGACACCTTAACGGTAATTAAAAACTCTTAAAATATATTCTTTTAATTAAAATCAATTACAGGTAATGACGAAATAAATAACGTAAATGTAGCTGAAAAAAGTTACATAATTTTTTCTCATCTTTCAAATTCTCATCGATTTTCGTCAATTATTAATATTTGTTTTGTCTTTCCTGAAATACTATATTTTCAGTTATTTAATTCTTCTTCCTAATCAGAGAAGAATATTTACAATAAATTGTAAAAATGTTATCTCTATCTCTTTTCAAACTGATTCTATAATATTTATACTACGCCTAATTTCAATTTATAGTATTAGGTTATGATGAATGATGACACTTTCTTTTCGATTACTACTTACCTGAGTTCACAATCTACTTAACTAAATTCACTCTAACAGAAAAGAAAAACCCAAAGCAAGCATAACCAGTACCAAAGCAATATTATTAAATAATTTACAATTTATAATGAGTTATAGATCACGCACAACTATAGTTAAACCATTTATTAATCATTGACATTATATACATACAGCCTAAGTTATTGGACAACCATGTCATTACAGGCGTTGACCAAAAGGAAACAGAAATTAACCGGGTAATTATTGATATGTTTTTCTGTGTAAAATTCAATGACTTTCGTTTACTTTTGCGTGCTTTGGAAATTGGAACGGCTTAATCGTCCACAACACATTTAATAACTTATTCTGGTACAGATTAATTACGTATTATTAGTAAATAGCGAAAGGAGAGCCATATACATAAATAAAACATAATAAAACAATAAAATGTATTTTTCATTTTCATGCTACAGATACATAATATTGACAACATCGATTAATTTTGGATACACCCAAAAGAGTTCATCGTTTTGTTGCCACGAAAGTAAAAGTCTAAACAAATGATTTGTGTGGCGTTAATATGAAAAATATAAAAATTTCTCTTTATTCTATAGTGTGCGTTATTTATTAGCTAAGACGAACATAACTCCAAAAATAACAAACAAGCTTATTTGATGTGTTACGATTTAAAAATAGCTAACATGGTAAATATAGCTAGTTGTATCTATTCCTAGGTTTAATTGGTCACCTACTTATTGAAGTGCAACTTTTGTTAGCATATAGGATATAAAAATATTAATTCACTACTCTAAAAAGAAAACTAAATACCAAATTGTGATATAGAGGAATTTGTATAAAAATTTCTTTTGGTCTACATCTGATATTATTAAAATTTCAAGACAATAATAAATATTAAAACAAACAAGAGATGAAACTGTGTTCGGTATAAAAAAAATGAGAATTTGATGATGATGAGATTTAATCCGTAATAATATCTGAGGAGTGAGGAAACGCAATTTTCGAATTGGCTTGTCTAAAATGGGCAACCTAATTTTAAATATTCAAAATACGATGCTAAATTTTCTTTCAAAACATAATTTTTGGTTAAAGAGACTCAATTATTTTAAAAAGAACAGGAACTTTGGCAACGAAGAATATAAAAATAAGAAATACGAAAATTTGGTAACCAATTTTCAAAATTTGTTTAAACAGTTTGTTGCTAAACGCCACCTGGTTCTATCTTAAGCATCATCAACTTCCAAATCTCGATCTTCCATCTTTTTCCGTATGCCTCATTTCACGATCGTCTATAGCGCGACCTCTTTTCCTAATATTTGTTGAGGCTTTCATTCATTCGGAGAAGCTGTCCGAATCACTTTCTGATCTATCCTCTTGATTATAGTTTGCGTAGCCCTCATACGTTGCCCCACGTCTTCATTTCGCACTCTCTGTAATCTGGATATTTTAGCACTCCTCCTCAGGTAGTCCATCTCTACCACTAGGAGTCTTCTCTTTAGATCCTCGTTTAGGGTCCATACCTCACAGCCATATGTTAAAACTGACTCCACCATCGCTTTTCCGATTCTTTGTTTAGTTTGTCGTGAAATATTTCTATCCCACCATATCGAATTGAGGCTTCCTATGACAATCTGGGGTTTTTCTATTCATCTCTTAAAGCCCATTCACAACCACTTAAGGTACATAACAAAAAAACATAACGTTCGACCAATGGAAAAATCTAAACATTTGTCACTCTCAATTATTATTGGCCACTATTCGTCAAACGTTATGTTTTTTTGTTATGTCACATATGCAAAGTGGTTGTGAATGGGCTTTTAATCTCGATATGGCTTAGCCCTTTTTAGTGGTGTGAAAGGTTTGTTAAAGGGTCTCAGAGACTAGGTCTACCAACAAATCCTACTTTCACGTCCCCGAAGACATTTGTCATGTAACCATTGCTAACGAGGGGTACAATGGATGTGCGTTACGTTGCAAATGAGAAAGGATGAGGGCGAGTTTTGGATGCCTTAAAACTTGAATATGTCAGCTAAGGTATGGTAACCCTAACAGAAGAGTCTCTAATCCTCCTGGCAAGGGGGTTGAGGCCTCAGATTCACTCTCTGGCACTTGGAAAGGTTTCAGCTGCTAAAAAATCTAAAAATCAGCCTTGGAACTCTGAGATATATTTTCACTTTGCTTTAAATTTATTTTCAATGAAAGTTGTTTCAATTGTCATTTTTCTCATTACCGAATTTTTTCCAGACCCATGTTCATAGGAACTTTTCGTCTCAGATTGAAATTTTCTATCAGTGGTTGACGTATAGCGGTTTACTTTCGGGACACCCTGTACATTATTTAAATGTATATTATGTAAATAAATTATGTTACATTATTTAAATTATAGGTAAGAGATATTATTTAAAAAAAACTGTATCAATTTTGCAAGATGGCAGCGATAGTTTAAGTCGGATTGGCTCTTTGACTAATACGAACTTTCAAAATTTTCCAATCTTTTTATTTGCTGAACTCGGGCCTTCGCTAACCGGACACTATATTATAAACAATTTTTCACGGATTTTGAATGTAAAGATGTGTAACCAGATGTATTTCGACGTGTACTGATATTAGCCGACCGGAGCTTGTGTAAAAATGTCATACATCCTTATCAACTTGAGCGTAAAATATCAGATCTCTTCTGAAAAGGTTTATTAATATTACAGTTCATATTTTGTTTGTTTGTTTATGTGTAGATAAGAAACCAAACTGATGAAATATTTTTACTTTTATATGGTATAGTTTTTCTTTATTCTAGGTAATCATTAAAAAAAGCACATAAAATAAATTTGATGATATTGTCAATATTTAAATAATAATAATATTTTTTTATATAGCGTTCTTCTACGCTTTATTGTTCCCTTTTGCCATGTTCGTTGGTTATACGAACAAGTTTATAAGAAAACAATATGATGTTGTTTTATCCCAGACAAAATAAATTGATATCTTTCAGCGCTTCGTGGAGAGTGTTTGGTCTGAAGGCTATTAGTTTAGGATTCCGACTTTCTAGAAAGCGTGTCTGAAACGCCGTTTATTACTTATCCGTTTCTTTTTACAAATAATATTTGAGAAAAATATAATATGTACATATGAGATATCTAAAAACATCTAGTGTAAGTTTACAATCATTGAATGGTGTACATGTATAAATTTATAATTATTTCAGTTTTTTGTATCATCAATCACAGGAAACGGAAGATATGTATTTTACTTTTTAATTGATTGCGTGTGAAGAAATAAAGTAATTATTTCATCAAAATCGTTTTATCTAGGTATATTGATCATTTATTCTCCAACTAACGGTCTCAAGCCTATATTCTTCACGCACGGTTTTCTTAATTTGAATTAAATTTTAAGGAACAATGCATCTAATTGGCAATTTATTTTATTATATAATATACAAATATTTTCGCTAGGAAACGACACAAAACTAAGCGTTGAAAACGAAAGAAAATCAAAACTGTTCATAAAATTAGTTAACAATACAGTAATTAAATTTAGCACACAAAATATTAGAACACTATTCAGAAATGAATATAAAACTTATTTTAACCATTCACATACTAAACTTATTTAAATAACAACCAACGAAACGAATTTAACTTTATGTTTAGTTGGGTTAGCTTCTGGTCAACAAACCATTAATTATTATTAGTTCATTGCTTCCGCCCAGTCTAAAAAAAAACGTATCCCCAAAAATTAACCTGACTCATCATTTAATGGTGCAAATAAAAGAATTCATCTTTTCCACAACAATATAAATGAAACATTGTTCCTAACTAATTAAACGCTTCAAGTGTTTTCATCAGGCAGGCAAACCAAGCCAGTTATGGTTTTCTAACTGCATTTAACGCATGAGGAATAAAATACACGACCATTGTTACGCCAACAAAATATAGAAACACAAGTCAAAAACCAGATAATCTGTCTATATACCATTAGAGACGCCGATAAGATCTGAAATATTTGCGTCACCATTTCTCTCCAACGTTATCTAAGGAAATCTCGAACACTTGAAATATGCAAGTATCTATGAAAAGACAGTAGCTGGGGCACTTGGTTAATTCATTTAACAAAAACATACCATAACTTCAATTGAATTAAATGGATTAACAACAATTAAATTACTGCCAATTGACTATTTAAGGCGGTCAGCTGTCGCTTTTACTATGCAATGGTTTAA
This sequence comes from Pediacus dermestoides, assembly GCA_963942485.1. Taxonomy (NCBI): domain Eukaryota; kingdom Metazoa; phylum Arthropoda; class Insecta; order Coleoptera; family Cucujidae; genus Pediacus; species Pediacus dermestoides. Next base: position 11,066,439 of record OZ012625.1, read on the forward strand.
AGGTTTATTGTTACTGTAATTGAGTTATGGTAAATAAAGTAATTGCAAAAACTTTTCAATACCCAGCTTCTTTGAAGAAAATAGAACCAAAAGTCATGAAGGAAACAAAAAGTCTGATTAGGATAAGAAATGTAAGTACATTGCAATATACAGAGTGTTTCCGAAATGATCTCCCAATAAGCAAAGCAATATCTTCACAAATCAAATTAAGTTACCAAATACTAATTTAGTTCTAGCCTAACTAATACGAATATATTTTTTTTATTAAATTTTGCAATTTGCTGATCTTCTTTATTTATTTTTTTCGGTAGATTATCGTAAGATCACATAATCCAGTCAGAGTTGAGTCCGTTGTTTGCTTCCGAAAATAGGTTAGAATTGCGCAGCTAACTTGCAGAAGTGGTAGTACCCACAGAAATAATTTTAGAGTCACTTTTCTTAAATGTTGGTTAAATTTTTGCAAATTTGAGGAATGAGCGCATAGACTAACAGAACAAATAGAAACCTCAGAACAGCCAATTTTTGTAGAATCTTCTAGAGGGTCACCCTAAAAGTTTAAAACTGAGTTTGTGTATTCGTAGACCACGCCCTTCCTTCACCAGCCTTTAATTAAGGGTTGGATTTTTTTGTTTATTGAATAACTTTTTTCCTATTAAATTTTCGAAAAAAAGAGTCAGTACAAAGTTGTAAAGAAACATAATTTCTACAACTTATCTTTTAAACTTTTTTTGATATTATCGATATTTAAAAAGTTATTCATCAACAAATAAATTGAAAACTTTGGGGAAAGAGTAGTACCTAAGTAGTAGTAGTGAGTAGTACTTAATTAGAGAAAAATTTCCCTAAAATTTGCAACTTATTTGTTGAATATCTTTTTAAATATTGACAATATCAAAAAAAATATTAAATGGAAAGTCGTAAGAAATATTTTTCTCTACAACTTTGTACTGATGCTTTTTTCGGAAATCTAATAGGGAAGAATCTCTTTAATAAATAAGAAAAAAAAAGTTAAGTTATCAAGAAATTGTAAGATACAAAAAAGTTTCTAAATTGAATGGAAAATACTCTCTGCATATTGGTGCTGCAAAAAAAAACAGTGGCGTACGTTTTATTCAATAAAATGTTTTTGAAGAAACTCGTACGCACGCCTCTGTGTTCTAAATAAAATAATTCCAACCACTATTAATAAGAGAATATAAAAAAAAGATCTATGCAAAATTTCAGAAGACTAACTTTTTTTGTTATTGATTTATAGCAAATTATTTAAAATAATTTCTTTTTTTAATGCCCTGTACATCAAAAAGGAAGCAACATTCGACCATAGTTTATTAGACAAACCACCTTTAATTTTCACTAAACTATCGACTGGTGAAATCCTGACGATATAAACTGGGACACCCTGTATGTACAGGGTGGGCAAAATTCGATGTTTTTATAGGGTAACTTTTAAACCATAAGAGATATTGAAAATCTGACCGCGCACCGTCGAGCTCTTTTTTTGACAAACCCTTGATGGCGAAGTCAAAATTAAGCGACCGTCGTTTGTTTTCGAGTTATGGACGAAAATTCGATTTCTTGAGATTTCGATTTATGTCTATATTTCGGTTGTTTGTGAATTTAGAGAAATGGCATTTGCACGTTCTTAAGGCACTTTTTTGAGTAGGATGCAATGGCGTTAACAGATTTTGAAAATGTTTTTTTATTTTTAGGTTATGACATACATTATAATTTTTTTATATGGAAGTTATAGTGGGCTGTCACTTTATTGAAAAGAGCATTTTTTCTCTTTTCAAATATATATAATATGTAGGGTCTATTCCTTCAATTTCTTCTTAAAAAATCAAAAAATCTAAATTTTTATGAAAAATTAAAAACTATTTGATATCCCCATAAATATAAGGTTAAGTCTCTTGTACGCAATGTCGTTTGAGATGTATATTCCAATAGAAAGGATAAAATAATCATTGAACGGACCCGACAGTAGCAGGATTTTTGATAAATCATTGTTAGGTTTGAACTCTATATTTATGATCTGGCCTGCAGGTTTTGATATATTTGTCGCTTATTATTCCAAAACCTCTGCTTCAATCTTGGTAATTTCCTATTTGAACTTAACACGAAATTTAGAGGTGGCCTTTTTGAAAACATCTGGACAACAGTATCATTTGGTTGACATTTTTGCTAAGGCCAAAGATACAATAGGCAGCAGGGCAAACAAAAAGTCTCCAAATTTTTCTTAGAATATAATAATTGGTATATTACAAAGAATAGATTGGCTTACTACAAAACCTTATAAATAAAATTTGCGTTTTGAAAAAAGACAAAAGCATGGAAAATCAGAATGGGAGACAATAATGCTTACACCTTATGTTTAAAAAAAAAGTCATACTTATACAAATTATCATAAAATTTTCTTCCGTGCCAATAAAATTGCGTTGTTTGTAGGTTAACGTTTAACTCGAGCTTCACGCTTAATCTGTAGGAGTTTTGTAGGTATATCCAGAAATGGTACTGCGTTTTCCTCGGCGACTTCGTCTTGAAATAATACATCGCACCCTCCTCCTTAAATAAACATTCCCTCTGAAATCGCCAATAATATACACACATATGGGGATGTTCCTTACTTGTATTATTTTCAGTAGACAGCTCGTCACACTCTCCATCTCTTTTGCTGTTAAGGGAGGCGAAAGTAAGGTAGAGACAGAGAAAGTGCGACGAACTGCCTTCTGAAAATAAACGCTACTATACTTTATTCTGCAATTAATATTTTAAAACTATGCGTCAATTAATTCATTAGCAGGTTGCTTTCATTCTAATAAAAGCAGTTATTTTTAAAAATCTTTGAAGCACCATTCAACTCCAATGCAAACTATTTATATGTTAAATATATTGTTGGGCTTATATCTTTTATATGTGAATCGGCTGGCTAAAATGACATAAAAATGTTTCAAAATCAGCTTCCTGTTTACCTTCAGACACCCACGAATCATAAAATTTAACGATTTTTAGTTAATCTATGTAAATGAAATACTGTAGAATTGTTTTAATTTGTTTCTTGAGAGCTGTAGCTATATAAATTAATTTATATTATCTAATTATTGGTTTTAGTACCAATGAACCACGATACGAAAGTATGCGTATTAAGATAATAATATGGGTAAATATGCAAGGTGTGTATTAAATTATTAATATTTTCAATTACTGCATGCAAAAGTTATTAGCTTTTTGCTTGTTTTACAAGTATAATAAAATGTTAAATTGCTAGGAATAAAAAATAAAAGAAAATTGGCTTCAAATTACAATAACTAATCCATTCATTTTACATGTCTGGCAATTTTTTGTGGTATTTTTTCTACATTATTTTTATTTTTCTATCGCGCATAGATGCATTAATTAAAAATATTTTTCCTTATAGGTACTCAGACCACATGTTCAATCCTTACAAACAAAAAGGCGCAGCTCATGTAACATGTCCAAACACTAATTAACGGACATTGAAGCGGTCTTAATTAATCGAACAATACCCATAGTTAAAAATCATTAAAAGGCCCTTAAAACTAAACTGAACGTCCGTTGTAGTTTCATTTTACGACAATATTAAACAAAGTCGGTGTATTGCTCCAACCACAAACAGAATTTCAACTCATCAAATCAACAATGTATCTTTTATGTCCGCCCCCACCTTTATTTTGGTAACTCGATTGGCCCATTGTCTGCTTAGCGTCCTGGAGCCCCTAACCCTTAATTCTCTACTGTGTGCTTATTTACCGAATTCTCACTGTATGGTTGAATCCAGGGGGAAATACAACAGATACCAAATGTACGAGTAGATGAGCATTTGAAAATCTTATAATGGTTTCATATATTTCTCTTTGGTGAGCTTTTAGAAGGGTTAGCTTCGAAAAATACTTTTTTATTATTACTTTGATATAAAAATCAGTGTTTAAGGAAACGACGACAGAAACTTCCTAGCTGCATTTATCCATGGTTCTAACGAAGTGTGAACAAATGGTATTAAAACACTCCACCCTCTTAATATTAGGGTGGATGGTATCATCGCACTTAAATTACCCTTGAGCATATGAGTTACGGTTTTATTGTTGTTATTCATTTTACTAAAATTAATTATTATTGAGTGTTAGGGATGGGTATTTTTTATACAATAAAAGAAGTAATAAAATTGTGTTTATTAGTTATAAAAATAGTTTAATTTGAGATTAAATTGATGCTAGTCTCGTGGGTGTCTAGAGACATATTATATTAAGATTAATTGGTAATTTGAAGCACAATGGGCCAACTACTTTGAACTACACTAAATGCATATGAATATTCAATGCGAATCAGTTTATTTTAGAAAAGTGTCTTAAAAATAGGGTTACTGAAGATTAGAAAATTACCACTTATTATTGAGATGCGAGAAATATTTTAATAGTAAAAGTTATCAATGACAAAAATATTAATGTTGTGTTTTATATTTTTCATCAAATTAATATCTAATTCGACGTCAGCTAGTTCTTACATTTTTTCGAAAAGATCTTGAATTATAAGATTTTATTAAATAGTTTTAAATGAGGAGTACTTAATACAAAATTTCACGAGTTCTTATGTTATTAAATGCTTTTAATTGTAAAAATGTACATCTACTTATACAATTCTAATAATAATTGATAATACTCAAGGTAATCTGACGTACCTGCAGGGAGGTTGTCACATATGCAAATTATAGATAAACCGTATAAATCGCAAAAATTAACCCAAACCTTGACACAAACACTGAATGTTTATTAGTTTATTTATAAACAGTATTTTTCTGTAGTTATTTTGTTGTTGTTCATTTCATTACAGAAACTTACGGTGTAAAACTATGATTCATTTTTTGGGTAAATTTGCATACTTAACGGGAATTTATAAATAGCATGAAAGTCATTGTAATGTAAAAATCCAGCTTGTATGATGTTAAAATAGATTTGTTTTGTTGATAGGTTCAGAGGTTTTCTTGTGAAAAAGTTCAAGGTAAAGCTTTTCAATAGTTGTTGGTCGATATCTCAAAAATTAGGCCGTTTAGGATTATAGAGTGGTTCATAAGAACTTTTTCTCATAAAATATTTCGCACTTATTACAATAATGTAGAAGTTTATGAACAAATTTTAGTTTCTATAAAAATAACCTCCAATTATTTTATTTACCTGCCTTCAAGAAGGATTATTGAAGGACTAATCTGAGAACAAGTTCATCCATTAATTGGAGTCTGTCTGTATCCTGTGATGAATTTGAATCTAACTTTAAATTTTTTAACCGAGTACCTGTTATCAAAAATGAATTCTATGATTAGTTATTTATGGACAGTTAGTAGTTTCATGAAAAGATTTCAAATGTCAGAAGTGTCTTTGAAAGGTTTGCATAAAATGCCACCACGTAGAGACCTAAATATGTTGAATCAACTGAAACTTTCCTCTTGCCAAAAATTGTCCTTTACTGCTGAGAAACAGGGCGTTAAGATGATTTTCCAAATTTAGTTTTTGTTGTCTATGTCACTCTATAGAACGGTTCTTAAGAAGGATCTGGAATTTGCTGGATTAATGAATCGTTAACTAAACTATAATTTCATGGTAGCTCAGCTTTTTTTGGTATATCTATTTATTTACTCTGAGGATTTGACTTGTTTTAATTTAGTTTAGTGGTAGTAAATGTACGTTCATATTTTTGTTGTGTATTGAGGATGAGTGACTGTATTTTATTCGAAACTATTAGGAAAATTTTTTTCTACTTCCCTACATCCTATTTGATAGAAATTTGTGATTAACCACACAAAAAATGTATGAACAGAAAAAGATTCAATTCCAATTCCTTGAACTGAATAATAAGCCAGTCTATCGAAATAAACTGCTGGCCAATTGAAACGTACCAAGCGAATTTTTAGATTGAATTTAAAGTCAAATATTTTGAAAAATAGGAAAGATATCAACATGCGGTTTTCAGGATTTCAGAGATAATTTAATTGAGAAAACGATAGTGTTACCCGATTTTTTAACTTTGAAGTACATTACTATCTACAGGGTATGAAAGAAAGTCTTCTTTTTTTTGGCAAATTTTATAACTACCGAGATTCCACAAAATTTTGTTCATATTTTTTTGATGTAGATTTTTTTAGTCCTTACTTAATGGGACAACAACCTGTTTCTCAAAATTTTGATATCCCTGTTATTTTATAAGATACCGAATTTTTGCTGAAAATTTGATTTCTTCTTTGTTTTTTGTCGTTCGGCCGTATTGTGTTTTGTAAGAACCAATCTCTGTATTTGATTATGATACCTTATAAAAAGTACACTTTTTGTACTTTCATTAATTTATTGGTAACTAGTGGCTTATCAAAAATCGGTACACGTTCGCTAATTGGTAATTTTTTTTAATACATTTTTTGAGGCTATTTTCTTAATGGAATAGAATGGAATTTAGTTAGTTTATGTTCACATTGGTTTGAGTAACTTATATCCTCGAAACGGGTTTTTCATCTTTTCAAAAATTTTCTCATATCCGTGTATAGCGGGTGGCTACGAAATCGTTTTACAACCCCCACCATTTTGTTACATTTAACTATACTAATTTGAAATTTGGGATGGTTTGATTGTTGAAAGGAATAATCATTTTGACGTGTAAAACAATCTGATGACACTTCCGGTTTCTCCGGAAGGGTCACCTACTAGCTTTCAAAATTTTTTAAAACAACCCTGTATATTTTTTTTCCATAAGAATTAGATTCTACTTAAAATTTCCTTTTTATCGACATATCACATGATGACAGTTGCTTTCAAAATGGCAGCATAATTATTATTGCAAAAACCTGTTCAACAATATTAAATTTGATAAAAAATTCGGTATCTTATAAAATAAGAGGGATATAAAAATTTTGAGAAATTGCTTTTTTCCTCATTAACCAGGGACTAAAAAAATAGACACCAAAAAAATATTAAAATTTTTTTGTGGAATTCCGGTAGGTATAAAGTTTGAAAAAAAAGACGACTTTCTTTCATACCCTGTAGATAGTAACGTACTTCAAAGTAAAAAAATCGGGTCACACTATTGTTTTCGCAATTATTATCTCTTGAATCCAGAAAACCTCATGTTTACATCTTTTCTCCTTTTCAAAATATTTGACTTTAAATTCAACCTAAAAATTCGCTTGGTACGTTTCAATTGACCAGCAGTTTAGTTTTTGCTTATAAACCCAAACAAAAGCAAATATTTTCTTGGATCGCGCACATTTATAATAAAGAAACTAAGTAGCAGGCCTAAGAACTTCCTCATCAGATATTTAAATAAGAAGAGTACATATTGCATAAAATCAATCTATTTTCACAATTATGGAAGAGCACTTTAGAAGGTGTCTTTACATAGACGCTAGAGGTTTTTAAACTTCAGAGCGATGCTCAAAAATTCCAGACAGGACTTTAGGAAGCACTGTGCTTCGCCTTCTCATGGAACAGCTTCAGCTGCAAGGGCGAGCTTCTCTCTGGTGGTGAAGGAGGACTGCATATTATGCAATTAAATCTACAAATTCCAGTGAATCGTGGGCCTTAGTTGTCTGAATTTGAAGGTTGCACATCTCTGAGGGATACAAGATAGTAAAATATTTTTTTTTAAATCTGGTCCGAAGACTATTGCATAAATTGAAAGTTATCATAATTGACTTATTATTTACTGTATTTTACTTCTAAGTTTGATGTAAAATATTCAAAATCGCTTGAAGGTAGAATTACTCATGAAATGACTAAAGTCCTTTACTGATTTTCTTTTATTAGTAAGTTTCTTTAGTATATTTTTTAAATAACCTGCAACTGCAAATCTGCTTTATAGTCTGCATAAATTTATGCTAACCTTGGACAACAAACAGTCTGTCCTGTCTGTCTGTAAGTTCCTTTTAGCACTCCAAAGCCGCACCATGCATGTATAATTAAAACAAAAAACTGTCTAATACCAGACCACTTCAAATCACTCTCCCACAAAATTACCATTTCTAACCAAAACACAAATCATCATTTATCTCACTTACTTTCCACTTTAAACCCTTGTTCTTTGTCTCATCCGAAAAATCCAATTTGTCAGTCAGTTTACTGTTAAGTATGGGGTGGTATGTAGCGATGTTATTCCAGACAAGAAACGGAGCTTGTCAATTAAAACTAGTAACCATCCAAGTCACTCTAAATCTTTCGGACGAAGCCCAAGAGCCCCGTATATTTTTCATCTGGTCTGTTGTCTACCGCTTGGTAAGCGAACATTGTCCGGCCGTCGTTCAATGTGGGGGAGAAGCAGAGAACCTGGCAGTCGCGTCGACCGACCATCGAGTGCATTCACAGCAATCTCTGATCAGCCGCTGAAGGTTTTAGCCGACTGAAAGAGAACCCGTATGTTATTATTGCTCAGCACGCTGAGCAGTGAGCATCGCGTTTGCGGGAGGCTGTTATGCACTTTGTTTACATACTTTTTCGCTTGATTACGATTAGTATGCGAAGGTATTATTGCGGTGTGCTATTGGAAACAAATCGTTGTTTTATTGGATGATTGTGTGTGACTATCTGAGTTGGGAATGCGATTTCTGAAAAAGGATTTTTTGAGTGTTTTTGGAAAAGTGGGTTTATGTGGTTTTTTAGTGTGATTAAAGACTGAGGAAAGACTTTTCAAAGTTAATAATAAATTTTGGATTATTCTTTGCTACAAAAGGTAATTTTTTTTCTGCAATGTATTCTGGATGTTTGTTGTTTATATTGAAGGAAATTGAGGATCCTCTTGGAAATAAAAGCGAATTGTTCATAGATATAAGTATTTTAACAAAAGCGCAAGCTTCATTGAGGAGAAGAAATGGTGTGCAAGTTTCTTTCGTTTCACGTTTCACTTTCTGACCAAAAAATTGCAGGCACTATTTTATTTTAAATGCCACATTTTGTTGATGTACTAAAAGTAAATTATATTGTAATAAAAACTATATAAAATTCGATATTTTTATTACTCATTTAATTTCTTCTCAAGAACAATGTTTAGGTATAGGCAATTAGAAGAAATGTGTTTATGGTTTATGGAAACTCTTACTTTTCCGAGTAAAAGTTTCAAAATTGGATGATAATGATAATATAAAAATGTTGTCACATTGATCTCCCAACCGAACACCGTATAAAGTTTTGAATGAATAAATTTCGTTACTTTAGGACTTCATTATTTGCGGTTTTGTTTCTTCAAGTGATTTATAATCAAACTCTGATCATTAAACATTGTCTAGTTTTGTTAAATATATGTAATTGTCGTCGAAAAGTACCATAATTGTTTCTAAAAATTGAACTTATTTTCATTCTTTCTTCGACTGAGTGGTTATTAAAGAGTCGAGGTCGTAATTTTAACAAATTGCAGAGAGAAGAATGTAACTTTTGCATTTTAATGTTGTGCAGGTACAAAAGAACGCATTAATGATTCATAATTTTATATGATAAAAAATTTGTAAGTACGAAAGTTACTAATTACAATTCATTATTACCTTTGCGTCCAGTTTTATTAAATATGAAATGTAATTAGCAACTTTTAGTTATTATATTTGTAATCTTTATACCTAATTATGTTTTTGTATGAAAAAAAGGGATAAATTCTACAAACTTTAAAAAAATATACATAAATTAGTACTAAGATATAAAATCTTAAAAATCGTGTCATATTTTTGTTTTTGGAAAAATTGCAAGAGAATTAGTATCTAAACTGAGAAGTGAATTCAGATTGTTGTAAGTTATTAAATTCTTGGAAGTCATAGTTTGCAACTTTCGTCTTATAAAAAACAGATCTAGTGAATTTGTGGAATTTTGTTCTCAACTTTTTTCGATTTTACTTCTATTATGTTATCGCAGTATGTTGAATGTCCTTAATAAAGTTAATATGATTTATTTATATATCAGAATTTAATCAGAAATCAAATTTTTAGAAAAATCCTAGTTTTTAGCATATTAGCACCAACATTAACAAACCTCAAAAAAATCTAAATGGGTAATTTTAGCTTACCCTTCCCTAAAAGTAATCTTAAAATATCAGCTGAAATGACTATGAACTTTTTTGAGCTATAAAACACGAACACGTGCCTATAAATTAAATTTCCTTCAATACTTTTTAAAGTTCAGAAGAGTTTAATTTCTTTTCAACATTAACTGAAATTTTGTGTCGAGTCCTTACGCTCTTAAATAATACAAAAGATATTTTTCGTTTGCGCTAAATTTGGACCCAAACACATCAATTTTTGTCCTACGTGGTCCATAATAAAATGCTTATAGTTGTTTGTTTTAACTCTCATATTATACTGTACAAAGAACAATAATTTAATTTTATTGATATGAGGTAACGCAATTCAATTTCAAATTTAATTTTAAATTATCCTGTACATAATTATTAATTTTCTACGAGATTTGTCACAAATTTCTACTTCTTAGTTATTAGAAGAACAAATATTATCTAACTTTCCACATAAGTGTATTTATGCAATTAGAATTTTTAATAATAAACAAATATCCAAATGGCACTCATAATTTATTGCCAATTATACAGATATTAAGGTTATGTGGTTAGGTTATGCTTACATACAATTAAACCGAAAGAAGAAAGCCATTGATTAAAGTCATACTTTTATGGTGTAATTCATTTAGTCATGTTTCGTTTTATACATATTTTTCCTTATCAAATTTTTCATACACTTTTACTTCACCGTATTGTTCCAAATTAATTCGTTAACCCCTTTTGGGAAAAAAGTTTCTATTCAATTGGACTACTTATTTAGATCACTTTTGTAAAAAAATATATGTGCAGGAAATTAACAAATTTAATACATTTCTTCTTTTTCCTAAAAAACTACACTTTATCACAAGATTATAAACCCTTCTCGTTAGGTAATTAAATGCATTTCTTTTTATATCACTTTGCATATCATTCTGCAATAAAATTACTGTTTAAAAGAACTGAAACAAAAATTGTGTTGGTTCTACCTGTTTGGTGAAACTAATCCACAATTATTTTTCTGCTTCATTAATTTGGTATTGAATTGTTTAGCTTTAGGATCTCTCTTTTTGTCTGTGGTTTGGCATTAGTTTTCGTAGCGTTTAAATTTCGTCTCTAATTCTGGTTTTTATTTGATAGCTACAGTAGCATCTTAGGTTTTTCTATGATGATTCTGAAGAAAGGAAGTCCTTGCTATTTCAAAAATTAATATATCAATTCATGTAAAAGTTCAATAAATTATAGAGAAGTATATCACCGGATATGCAATTAATTTATACGACCGATAAAAACTCTTTCAATAGTTTGTTATTAATTACGAGATAATATTTGTTTACTGCAAACCATCTGGGGTCATCAGTTTGTTGATAATTTCGAATGAAATATATTCAGCGGCATACAATAAAATACATGTCATATTCCACTTGTCGAGCTTTGGAATTTAGCTCAATGAAATAAATTTATAATCTGTTAAAATTGTTAGGTAGGTGTGAAATAGGTATGGCATAATGGATGAACTATTGAATTATTGACAATTTCTCAATAAAGTAAGAAGTGGTCAATAAATAAACGCATCGGCATACAATACCCATTCTTTTTATTACATTAGTAAATTATGAACTTAGATATCTACTGGTTATTAAGGTAAAATATGTACCTAGTAATTTTAGGGTAAAATAAATTAATCTTCACTTTCGCATTTGCAAGAACTAGAGCAAAATATATTCAAGACTTTTGCTAGTAATCATTTTTATTTTATACATAGGAATATTTTTGTCACGTTTATTATATGATGTGCATATCAAATTTAAATCTGCAAACTAACATGCTATATATTATCATTCTAAAAAATCCCGCTGACAATAGAATTATAACTTGTATTATTTTAACTAAATGTCACTAGTTGGTTTTTTCTAGACACACGTTAGCTCATGACACAGATTTTGTCATTCTATGAAATATATGCAAGCCAAATGCTTTTGTTGTGGAATACAAATAAACATTATGTTGCGGTTTACATATTTTAACAATGACCTTTTAAACAATCGTATGATTAATTTATCGCAGTTATAGTTTGATATTTATTAAATGTTTAAGCTGCTATAATAATGGAGTAAGGCTAGTTGAGTATTTTCTATTTTGTGTAGTCGTTTCCTGAAATACTTTTTTTGTTGGATGGTAGGAGGATGAGAATTAAGTAAATTCGCGAAATTTAGTTGAAGGCTAAAACCTCTGCTCTAATAAAGTACATAATTAATTCAAAAATTAATAAATTGTGTCTTACATTTGATTTTAAATTTATGCAGATTTTCTTAATGAAGCCACTTTATTATAATATACAATTTGTCATTTTAAAATTTTATGATACCTACCTATTTTTTGTCAAATTGATAAAATAAATAATAACTAAAAAGTATAATAAAAATTGACATTAAATACTAGTACTATTTTTGAAGTATAGGAGCACAGGAGCAAGTAAACTGCTGGCCAATTGAAACATACCAAGCGAATTTTTAGGTTGAATTTAAAGTCAAATATTTTGAAAAATAGAAAAGATATCAACATGCGGTTTTCAGGATTTCAGATATAATTTAATTGAGATAACGATAGTGTTACCCGATTTTTTTTCTTTGAGTACATTACTATCTACAGGGTATGAAAGAAAGTCTTCGTTTTTTTTGTCAAATTTTATAACTAGCGAGATTCCACAAAATTTTTTAAATATTTTTTTCATGTAGATTTTTTTAGTCCTTACTTAATGGGAAAACAACCTGTTTCTCAAAATTTTGATATCCCTGTTATTTTATAAGATACCGAATTTTTGCTGAAAATTTGATTTTTTCTTTGTTTTTTGTCGTTCGGCCGCATTGTGTTTTGTAAGAACGAATCTCTGTAGTTGATTATTATAACTTATGAATGGCTTCCTTATAAAAAGTACACTTTTTGTACTTTCATTAATTTATTGGTAACCAGTGGCTTATCAAAAATCGGTACACGTTCGCTAATTGGTAAATTTTTTTAATTCATTTTTTGAGGCTATTTTCTTTATGGAATAGAATGGAATTTAGTTAGTTTATATGTTCACCATTGGTTTAAGTGACTTATATCCTCGAAACGGGTTTTTTACTTTTTCAAAAATTTGCTCATATCCGTGTATACCGGGTGGCTACGAAATCGTTCAACAACCCTCACCATTTTGTTACATTTAACTGTATTAATTTGAAATTTGGCATGATTTGATTGTTGAAAGGAATAATCATTTTGACGTTTAAAACAATCTGATGACACTTCCGGTTACACCGGAAGGGCCACCTACTAACTTTCAAAAATTTTTAAAACAACCCCGTATATTTTTTTCCGTAAGAATTAGATTCTACTTAAAAGTACCTTTTTATCGCCATATCACATAATGACATTTGCTTTCAAAATGGCAGCATAATTATTATTGCAAAAACCTGTTCAACAATATTAAATTTAATAAAAAATTCGGTATCTTATAAAATAAGAGAGATATAAAAATTTTGAGAAATTGGTTTTTTCCTCATTAACCAGGGACTAAAAAAATGAATTTCAAAAAAGTATAAAAAAAATTTTGTGGAGTCTCGGTAGCTATAAAATTTGAGAAAAAAAGACGACTTTCTTTCATACCCTGTAGATAGTAACGTACTTCAAAGTAAAAAAATCGGGTCACACTATTGTTTTTGCAATGAAATCTCTTGAATCCTGAAAACCTTATGTTGATATCTTTTCTCCTTTTCAAAATATTTGACTTTAAATTCAACCTGAAAATTCGCTTGGTACGTTTCAATTAGCCAGCAGTTTATATTAGGTTAGGTTATGGAAAAACTTCGAATCCAAATAATAATTTTAAAAAGATTTGACTAAATATTTGAAATATTTTTCTAATTTGTCATTATAGGTGGTGCAGGATTTCTAATACAGCGTGTTATTCAAGGACACTTTGTTAAAATAAAATCTACTAACCTACATACTTGTTTTATTATCATTGAACACCTAATTAACTTTCCAGCAAAATAAAAAATGTAATACATTTTTTGGAAAATAGGACTATTTTTCTCTTGATGTAAAATTAGATTAACTGAAATATTTGAGGGCGTTTTTATCGTAATATACACTCTAAAACAATTTTGTATTATTATTATCTAAATCAATTTACATGCACCCTCCTCGCATATAAATATCCAACTTTGTTTTGTCGATAAAACTTGTGGAACAAATAAATGGCAAGAGCAATTGATAGAAACTAGCTCACAAAAGTAAAAATCAAAACACCACTGAATAAATCGGGGTGACATGAAATAAATTACAGGGTTTATTTCTAGCTCTGTTGGAAACGCTCTATATTTGTAAGCCAAGCACACACATACACACACGTCAATTCTGTTGCCACAATGTAATCTCTGTGCTCTTGGTTCTTTCTTTATACTCACATATTAGGTGGTAAAAGGCAGATGGTTTTATTCACACTGGTCCAATTTATATGATGTGTGTGTGTGTAGATACGAAACAGCTGTTCTGGTGTAATTCTTAATTTGGATTTATATTTCACAACAGATTTTTGGCCATGAATATGGTTAGGCTCATGGTTGATTAATGTGTTATGTATGTGGAAGGATATTACTTAACAGTCTTTGAGAACATATGCAGTTTATTTAGTGCGGTGGATATAGAAGAAGGTTCAAATTGAGTTCAAATTGATAGCTGGGCGTAAAGCAGGGAATTACAGTTTGATGGTCTATGGCTCAATAGTATCAACAGATAGAATTTACTTCAGAATTTAATCACATTAAATTTTTGTCCAAAACAGAATATTTGACAAGATGGAATATAGTTTTGAAAAATGGGTCAAAAAATTAAATATGTAGTATAGTTTTTTGGGATCGAATATAATAAAAAAATAAAAAGTTCTTTTTCTAATAAGAAGGAAACACGTTTGCTTTATAAAGAGGAACATCAAAATGATCTATTTTACCAAAAAAATAAATGTTTGTACCAGGCAAGTAAAAACTATTTAATCCAATGTGTGTAATTTGCAATAAAAAAAGTAGATAAACTATAAAGAATAGAAGAAATAATCTAATATTCTTCTCTGAATATGTTCCTCTTCATCTAACTCCTCAAATTTCTGTACTGTATTTAGTCCATTTCTTCCAGGTCGGTTGCTAATCATAGATTCATGTTGTCTATATATTTTCCCTTTCTTCCATTTCTTTCATTCTTCAGTTGTTCCTTGGCCTAGTTTCTTCTTCTCCTTATTTTTACTCCTTTTGACTCTGTGACTTTGTTGAAATATTTTGGCCCATGCTTCTAGGTTGCCAGTTTTCTGTTTTCTTCTTAATTACTAGTTGCTTGTATGTTCATTCTTTCTTCTGTTCCACTTCATTTTCCTATTATACAATTGCGGTTTGGTATGACTAAGGAAAGGTGCCATATCAATTAAAAGTTAATAAGATAAATTGCCATTTAAAGTCACAGTAAAATGTATATAATTCGATGTTATTGTTTTATTGTAAACCTTGTACACCTCTTTATAAACAATACATGAACACTTTCAAGCCTAGCCTTAAACTCCTAAATGTGACCCCATCCATATAACTTTTCACCTTTGTTGTGAACGCATAAAACTGCCAATTAAACTACCGGACATAAAATTAAAAGTGTTCTAGTAATCTGGGCAGTGGTCACAACATTTTTTTTACCACATCAATCAAAAGTAAAAGCCAAACAACACCAGTTCCTAATGTTTCAAACAATTAATAATGATTAATTATCTAAACTAAACTGTGCAAAAAATGCAGTCATGAGTAGCTATAAAAATCCACCTAAAAAATTGTCTTTTCTTTCGTTTAATTGGACAAGTTTTGAAATTTGCACCAGCTGTAATAAATAATACCACAAGTTACCACATGTATCGTATGGTATTTTCCTGTTGGGAACGTGTATTTGCACTGAAGATAATTTAATTTCTCTTCGTTGTATAGTTAGTCGTCTCTTATAACCTACGTTAAAATACAATAGAGAAATATTTCATCATTTAAAGTATGACGAATGTGAATTGTAGTGCCTGTTCTTGTTTGTGCGGAAACAATTGTAAAAAGGTTAAAAGCTAATGCAAGAGGATGTTCTGTAAATCAGCGGAAAAATATATAAATCAAACATTCCTGGGGTGTTATGTGCCTATGACTATAAATCAGTTTGACCATAGTTTAGAACCATAATAATTAAATTAATACCTACCAATAATAGCTGTATGAGTTTGGACATAACGCGGATAAAATCGTGTAAAAGACGCATATGGTAAATAGGCAAATATTAAGTGCCTAAACTGGAGATGCTTCTAGCTTTTTATAACCAAACGAAACAAGTAGATCTTCATTAACATACAATGGCAATGAAAACATGGTTAGCGAAACGTCAATTTGCTTCGTAAAATTATTACTATAATATTAGATGTAATACTTAAGGTTATTGTTGTGTGATCTTGACATAATTTTTGCCATATTTGTGCTAAAATTATCTATACTTAACTCAAAACATAATTGCAGATTTTTCATTACTTAAGGAAGGTTCTATATTTTGTGAATTGGATTAAAAATAGCATTTTTCAGTGCGTAAAACGTTGGATCATGTAAGTAATGTGGACTAAAAATAGTTAAGGTTCCACAAGAATGATAAATAAAATGTGTTGTAGCCTCAATCTTAATATCAGAAGAACATAACTGAGGATATCAGGAAATTATGGAACAGTTCCAATAAATTGAAGTGTTAAGTATTAAGGTTCAATAATTCAATGATCATCGTCAAAATTAAAGTTCAACTACCTGAATAACCTTGACAAAACTATTAAAAGCAAAAGTCAAGTATTATGAATAATTCATACACCGCATTAGATAATGATCTACTTTATGGTATGGCAGAAACAACTTTTATTTTTTTATTATTTGCATGGGATCCCAGAAGTTTGCAAGATTTGGAACGGTTAGATAACTGTATAGTATAAAATTATGTGTATCTTTGATGTTAGTTTAACTATTATTTTTTAGTAGATGTAATTTTATGTTGCGTAAGAAATAATGGTCCTATTCAGGAATATGAAATATTTTTGCAAATTATTGTTACAATTTGGTGCACGCTTACCTTAATAGCTTATGTAAATTATTGAATCAATACAATATACAAATAGATTTAGAATGTTTGATATACTTGAGGAGCGATTATATAAAAGTTTAATCGTAGTATAATCCACAAAAAAAAAACTATACGATTGTTAGTTATTTTGGAGGATCAAAGTTTAGAAGACTAGAAATTTCGTTGGTCTTATTATAAAAAATATTAAACCGTGAGATCAATGATTCATTTAGGTTACGCATTATTTTATTGAGTGCGGTCCTCTTTGAATTGCTTTTTAATATTATACCAAAACATGAGATAACATGAACCAGTTGGACTGACTTATGTTATCTTCATTTTTAAATTGTTCATGAAATAAATGGTTAAGATATCAAAAATTGAGAATTTTTGAAACGGTTCTTCTTTAAACTATTCTTAAAATAATAGTGAATTACTGCAGACCAATTTCGGTTTTGAATTAACAGAAAATCACACTTTAAAAATTACAGTCCTAAAAATGAACTATCCTTCTATTTCGTCTTGTAGAATTCCTACTATTTCTTCAGGGCTCTTGCATTTTAACACATATGACGTTAGGTTCACCATTTATATACTTAGCAGTTTTTCCCCGCAATAATGCCATGAATTTAACCAGAAATTTGTATACAGTCGTCAGACCTCTTAAGTAGTACTTAAGGGAATCCGGCGGATATTTACTAGTTCACTAAATTAGGTTAACAGCAAACAAATTACTTATTCCAAATCATTATCTATTTCGGATATCATTCTACACAAAGCTGAATCCATAAATATTTCAATTTTTAGCAGTTACTTCGATAATGAGAACAAATATAAATCATTAATTATTATATTCTTAAGGTATGTGTAACCTAAAAACCTTAGAATTTTTACGCAACATTTTTAAATATTTTCAACTAATTTGATCTTCAACCGCCTATTATTGGTATGGAACGATTTATTTATCCGGTGTAACCGACTAGCAGAATATCTTTATGCTTTATGACTTCTACATTTGCTTTTACACAGCTGCTTGACATGAGGGTCATTTTCCTCTACATTAAAAGAATTCAATATGATAACATTGTATAAAAAAGGTCAAACAAGAATATCGATAACTATACAAGAATAATTCACCGCTTTGACTGAAGTATTGTATACATCAGAAATGGAATATGATCTTACGATACAAAAACTGTTTTTAACATTAATTTACAATAAAACATCGCCTTTGTTACGAGCATAAATCTTGGTCAAAAAAATTTAGTCCTCAAGAAATTTCACAATTTGTGTTTGATAATGATGATGATGGTCCGTATCTATTACACAATTTCGCAATAATAATAGAACATGGAATAAATATGTATTCTCAATCTTCCATTACCATGTATGGTCCAACGCCTAACGGTATCGCACTTTTCCGTTAGTGTCATCCATGTACCAATTTGAATTGTTTATAAACTAAGAAAAATTATCACATTAAAGTCAGTGCGACACAATTTTTGTTACATTCGTTCCATTAGTTTCAAAAGCAGCCGTATGCCATATTACTGAAGAATTCTGTATAGTAAACTATGTTAATTGGATATTTGTTGAGAGTATTTTGTGGTTCATAATTTAAAATGCACAAGGCCATTAAATAAAATATTTGTACCAATTATTGTAACGTTGTTGCAATATTTATTTAACTTTTTTTAATGACTAAGTATACTATAAAGCACAAATTTAAAAGTAGCTAGTGTAAACTGAAATGTCTTTAACACACACTATAAAACTAAAAAGAACGTAACTTAAAATTCAAATCTTCCTTCCTTTAACGCCGTCTATAAATATCGGGATAAGCGTAGACAAGTTGTAGCAACTTAAATGCTTGGCTTACCTTTACGAGCCATATTGTGAATCTAAAAACCGTTCCTAGAAATGTCTCGAACATTCAACTTGCAGTTTTACCGGCAGAGCAGCCACACAGCATTGTTATAAATTATTGATTGGTTATAATCATGCTCTTCAGACGAAGTTCGCAGGCTTAGTCTGAGTACTGCGTTTTAAAAAAACCAGATAGAACACTTGGGAAGCTTTTTAAAATTTCAAGTGAGACAATGCATGAGTTGATTTAATATTAGAGGCAGTATTCAAGTAGTAAAAAGGCTTGTGGAATGTTCTGTTTTGAAATGTAAGTACCTTGGATGTATTTTAAGAACAGTGCCAAAGGGATTATTGTTGCTTTATGTTTTAGATCTGTTATGATATTAATTAAAGAATATAATTTGGGTTTTGAATAAATATGATTCTTTAAATATTCAGATTACTGAAAAAACCTAAAAAATAAGTCAAATTGCAAAAAGTAAGCACCTCATTCTTTTGCTGCAGATTTGGATGAAAAAATTACTGGATTGTGTGGTTTTTACAGGTTTCTTGTAGGTCAGAAACATCATTCCAGTAATACATATTTACATACTTTAATAACAAAATTCCTTATACCAGGATTATTTCCAGTAGATATGTGCGTCACATTGTCCCTCTCTTCCTCTCATGTACACTGTGTCCCAATTTGCTTGTAATTGTAGGGTATCTCTGTAGTTTGTAAAGATAGAACTTTGCGGTTTTCGCCACTTTTTCGTTAAACTTTTAATGCCGCAAACAGAACTAACCTAACTTGTTTTGTTTCTGAGATACAGGGTGAAAACGAAATTTTTCACTTTCCGGGGTGCTGTCATATCTCACACACTATGTAAGCTAGAAAAAAAGTAAAAACTGTTCTAGATAGATATTTTTGAGTAGAATCAAGTGGGGTACTCGAAAAAAAAATGTTTTGCACCGTTTAAGAGATATGACCAAATCTAGATCTTTTTTAAATGGAACACCCTGTATTTTTTAGTCTCATTAAATTTGTCTATTTTTTCTCATTAAAATCATGTAGACAGTAGGCACTTTAAAATTTAATAAATGCCCTAAAAACGCAAAAAACCCAATTATAAGTCTAAAAATTTTAGTTGGCCATGAAAATCGGGGATAAAAAAATGTTTACAAGCAAATAGAGGCACTATAATAAATTAAAAACTCTTAATATTAATATTATTTTTATTTTATCTTAGTAAAAAAGAAACAAAAAGCGAAATAAAAATTTTTAACGGTCATTATAAATAAATAATGAAACTTAACAAAATATTTTACTTTTTAATTTTTTTAATTTCAAATAGTGTCTCATGTTGCTTGTAAACATTTCTTTATCCCCATTTTCATGGCCAACTAAAGTTTTTTGACTTATAATTGGGTTTTTTACTTTTTTAGGCCATTTTTTAAAATTTAAAGTGCCTACTGTTTCATCATTTTAATGAGAAAAAATAGGCAAATTTAATGACACTAAAAAATACAGGGTGTTCCCTTAAAAAAAGACCTAGTTTGGGTCATATCACTTAAACGGTACAAAACAGTTTTTTTCGAGTACGCCACTGGATTCTACGCAAAAATATCTATCTGGAACAGTTTTTACTTTTTTTCTAGCTTACATGGTGTATGAGATATGGCAGCACCCCGAAAAGTGAAAATTTTCACATACAAAATCTCAAATCGACTTCTTTCCTGTTGTTATTTAATATCAATTTTATTTCAAAAATTTTCATGAGAACACAATATTATGGCGAATTTTTTTACAATTCAAACTATACTATTAGTATTGGAAAATTTATCATTTCCCACAACTCTTCGCTATAGCAAGAGTGAAAAGTATGATAAATTATTTATTTTGAATTTAGTGAGGTGGGGATGCTTCAGTAGGCAGGCATGTCTCGCTTTATTATTCTCAACACTGCAATAAATAAATTTGCTATGCTTTATTTTAAGAAGTAGTTTTATTACATTCTGAAAAAATTCACTTAAGAATTGTCAATTTTGAGGAAATTGGTCATAAAAATAATATTTGATCCCAAAAAAATTTTAATATGTGGTTTAAGGTATCGGGTGTTCATTTAAATTAAAAAAGGTGAAATTTAAATGCACACCCGATATAATTTTCTGAGATCTAATTTGATTTCAAAAATTGAGCAAATTTATTGTCTCCGCTGTATTTTTAATCAGTTTTTTTGCAAAGAGTTTTCAACAAAGTCGCAGATCGCCCCAACTTTAAAACATCTTTCTACTTCGTAGAATTTATAATATATTGTCATTACTATCTTCTCACAGTTTAGGTGTAGATAAAACTTCACAAAAGAGGTACATTTTGTTCTGCTAATAAATTAATCCATTGTAATAACCTAAAACTTACTATCCTTAAAAAAACTAAATGTTTAACTTGCTCACAAGCTTGTATAAGCCTTAACAAAGGAAAACTGTTGCAGAGAATGTACCCCGAGGAAATCCATTTACAAACTTCAAGTCCCGCATTATTCGCATATCATGTTTCAGCATTTTAATTACTTTCCAATGATTACCTAAATGGCAAACTTTCAGGTACGAACGAAAACAAAATGAAAACAATAAAAATCTGGCATTTATCTTCACAAGTTAAGAGATGATACCGGCGACTCTGAATGAAGCAGAAACTGTAGCAATCTCATTCCATCAATCAAAATTAAGGTCAGTGACAGTAATAACTGTGTGTACGAAAAAAAAGTAAAATTCACTGATCTTTCATTAATGAAAAACACCTATTTCGAACTCAAGCTCCACATTATAAATGAATCAAATTAGTCGTTATTGTTTTTTGTGCGTTTTCGTTAACAACTAAATAATTCTTTCCGTAAACAATATTTTTTGTTCGGTATTATTTTATATTAAAAGTAAAATGCAAATGAAACGCCACACAATCGCATGACCTACAAATCCAGTTCAGTTGTGTCAAATATTTCGCATATTAAAGAAAAAGCTACTAAAATTATTATTTATAAAGTGTACGCACATTATTTATAAGTGTCCCAAAATATGCGGAACAGAGAATTGTTATTTAATTTTGTTAATTATATGAATTTATATTTATCTCACTTTGAAGTCGTCGAATTGGGACAGTGATATACACCTGAACATTATAATTATTAATGGCAGTAAGAGTGAAAATACACTGACGGAAATTATATTAAAAATGATGAAAAGACAAAATCTTGAGAAAAATTGAGAGAAATTGCAAAGTTCTGGAGCCATCCGTCAAATTATAAGTAATTCCATGATGTCTGTGAATAGGAAAATAAACACAATTTCTACAGTGATCTTGGCCTTTTACACAAATTTTAATTACTTTTTGAAAATGGAGATTAAAATTTGCTTCTTCATATAGACCAGGTTATCTTTATCTAACGAGAAGAGGTTTCAATAAATTTTAATTGCATTATTCATAGATAATCTTAAAAAATTCTATACACAGAATGTCTCTGAAAATTTGCTCCCTAGCGCCACAGTAGAGTCAAAATACGATAAAAGTGCATCGAAATAAGTTGAAGAGAAGTTATCTCCATTTTTTTTTGGAGTTCTGTTTCTAAAATACTGTAAATGGCAACAGGCTACAAATATTGGGATCTATCGAAAAAAGTTTCTATGCCAAATTTAGCTTAAAATATAAATTTTTCGAAATATCATGTCGATATAGTCCTTCAGCTAGGGGTCAAAAGGTAGGAAGTAAAAGCGGGATGAGTCG
Organism: Pediacus dermestoides; assembly: GCA_963942485.1. Lineage (NCBI taxonomy): Eukaryota > Metazoa > Arthropoda > Insecta > Coleoptera > Cucujidae > Pediacus > Pediacus dermestoides. The sequence continues at coordinate 11,089,231 of OZ012625.1, forward strand.
ACGCAGTGTTTTCTGAAGGTTTTTTGGTCGCTGAATCCAAATCCGTGCGTCGTTTTTCAATAAAGTGGTGCAAACAAAAGTTATTATCAATGTATTGTTTAAAACGCAATAACTCGAAAACTATATAGATTTTATCGAGCATTTTACCAAAAAAAGTTTCAAACAAAAGTTGTTCAAAATAAAAAGACTCTCCGAAAAGTTCATATGGTATTTTGTCATAAAGTCACACGGACAAAAGTTATTAACAATTTATTGTTTAAATATTTAAATTAACTCAAAAACGAAAAGTATACATTTTACCAAAAAAAATTTCAAACGATAGTTGTTCAAAATAAAAAGACTCTCCGAAAAGATCATATGGTATTTTGTCATAAAGTTGCTCGGACAAAAGTTATTAACAATTTATTGTTTAAAATGCAATAACTCGAAAAGTGTACCTTTTACCAAAAAAAGTTTCAAACAAAAGTGGTGCAAAATAAAAAGACTCTCCTAAAATGTATGCTTTTTGGTTTGTTCCGTTTTAAACAATAAATTGTTAATAACATTTGTTCGAGCGACTTTATCACAAAATACCATATGACCTTTTCGGAGAGTCTTTTTATTTTGCACAACTTTTGTTTGAAACTTTTTTTGGTAAAATGTATTCTTTTCGAGTTATTGCGTTTTAAACATTTAAACAATAAATTGTTAATAACTTTTGTCCGTGCGACTTTATGACAAAATATCATATGACCTTTTCGGAGAGTCTTTTTATTTTGAACAACTTTTGTTTGAAACTTTTTTTGGTAAAATGCTCGGTAAAATCTATACTTTTCGAGTTATTGCGTTTTAAACAATAAATTGTTAATAACTTTTGTTTGCACCACTTTATTGAAAAACGACGCACGGAATCGGATTCAGCGACCAAAAAACCTTCAGAAAACACTGCGTCGTCTCATCCCACTTTTACTTCCTACCTTTTGACCCCTAGCTGAAGGACTAATACCCAACCCTGTGGTATTTAGATTTTTTCGCTACAAGAAATCAACTGTAGAATTCAGGAAATAAAATTAGATCATTAAGGATAGGGAATAGTTTAATTAGTAAAAACACAAGCTCGAATTACAATGAAAAAGTTTGATGTTAATTTGGTAATCTTATTCTACTTAAACCTAATATTCTGAAAAAATTAAGATATAATTGCATCAAAATAAATAATGCTACAATGTATTGTCCTCAATATCAATTATTTATTTCTCTTATTCACCATAATAACTTTCCTTTTAGATAAAGTTATGATTTTTTAACAAAATTCCTCCTAACGGAAAATTCTTAAATGATGATGACAACTTATGCCCAATCCTCTTTTTTACTCTTAGAATACCGTTCGATTAAGTTTGTTGCAATCTTCAACAACTGGCATATCCACAAAAAAACCAAAGATATTTTTGTCATTTTGACCACCCGCAACCAATTCTACCGATAATAATATGATACTGTATTATTGTTATTTTATTTGTTAAAAACATCGACCACCATGCTGATCCAAAGAAATATTTACCAAAAATCCTGTTACTTGTCCGATTGTATTTACGACTAAGTTAAACTGTCAATCAAATCAATTTTATTGGAGGATATTCCATCCAGGTATGGTACGAATTTTATTTTTCCTTTGTTTTCAGTAAATTGACCCTGGCGTTTTATAGTATAATGTAGGTGTTGAATTGTATTTGACCATGTCCAAATAATCATGTTTAGGCTATCGCGCTACTATTCGATTATTGTAATTTGATGGGTGTTAACCCTTCGGAGGTAATCTTAAATTGCTTTTAACCTTCTCGTGTAATGACCTCCAAGCAATATTTTTAGATGACTATGAATAGATTCATATTTACTATAGCTTCAAGTACTTCTCCACTATATGATGTATCACATTAAAAACAGTATCCTAAGTTATCTGTAAATAATAAAAAAAAGTGTTGTGTAGTCCTTTAAGGTAAAACCACTCAAATTTATTTATTTTCTTATATTACTTCAGTCGGGACAGATAAAGAAACTTAAATTTACCATAATATCGAGGAATAAAGATGTAACTAGTTCCCGAAGGACAACTTCATTTAACTAAACTCCACTTAGATGCAACCTAAGAGATTAAAATGCATTTATATTGCAAACTACTCGGAATAATTAATTGTTAGGAAATTTTGCAATGTTGTAATACTCATTCTTGAAATCATTTGTTGTTATTGTAGATATTTTATGTTTTATATGTTTTGTTGTCATAAAAACATATTATTTATTATAACGAGCATTTTAATTATCCGAGACTGTTTATCTAACAAATTATTTTTTGAACATTTATGACCATAAATTGTAATTTCTAATCATAAAATATTAATAGTAATAGTCAACAGGAAACCTTAAAATTGACAATAAACTGAAGTTTCTGATATAGAAGATTGTGTTTTTATATTCATGTTCATTTAGTTCTAGTGAAAGATGTGATAATTACTTGTTTTAGCAGAAATCCAGAAATAATGAAGAAAGTTGTCTTGTTCTTGTGCCTAACTAAAATAAAAATTTGATTTATTATATCGAAACTTCTTGAAATGTGAGCAAAAATAAAGTATCTAACGTAACGTTCTCAGCTAATTTTATCCTTCACATTCTCTCTTTTTACTATTGACTATAAAGTTTACTTTACACTCGTTATATTATATCTTATGTAGTACTTCTGCTTCTGGCCCAAAATTTGTATCCTATCCAAAAGCATTGAAATTGTTCCAGAACGTATCATGATAAATTTATGAAAAAACGTTTATTATTAATTTAAGTTTGACTGAAAAATGGTAGGAACCTTATTGTTATGTGAGAGTAGATATTAATAAATCGGTCAATTAAAATTTCCTTTTGGCATATTGTTAATAAAAAAGCAGGAAAGGAACAGTGTGCCAAATACTAGAAGTGAAAACATTTCAACAAAAAAATTCATATATGAGGAAATACTTTTAACATAAAATTTAAAGTCATAAATAATTGTCTGTTTGTTCTTTCATTAATGATTTATAACCGAGAAATAAAACAATTATATTTCTTAACGCGACGGTCAACTTCTTATTGTTGAAATTTAAATAAATAGGCGCCCAACCTAATTAGGAAGCAATTTTTAAAATTTTATAAGATATAAACTCATAGAGGAAATAGCTAAATTTGACATAAATGATTGTTTATCGGCAGTGACTAGCTTTATGTGTCTGAAGAGAAAAGTGCAGTAAATTTGATTTGATTTAACAACCAAAACAATTGCACGATTGTATTGTAATGAATAGTTTCTAAATTTGTTTTGTAGTTTATTACTCATAAAATTGCGCATAATTTTAAATGTTATAGTTCGGGATGAATAGGACAAAATTTTAATCTGAAATAAGGTCTCAAAAAGTACTTTTGTAGGGAAGTATATAAACCGTGAGTTTAAAACTTATACTTATTATAATAAGTGCATTTTTTTTGGCACTGCAGAACCCAATGGAAGTCAAAATGCCAAAAAAATTTACCCGTAAAGTGAGTGCGAAGAGAAGTTTGGTACTTATATTATACATTATTTTCTTCTAACCATCAAGGGGCAAAGAACTAATCAAAATTTTCTAGATATAAATCTGGAAACAGTTGCAATGAATCCTGCAAAATCTTTAGAAATCCTCCAAAGTCCACTCATTTTTCGTAGATCCTAGAAAATTCTTGGACATCCTGAGATACCAATACTACTATTAATATTTCTATTAATAAATTCATTCTTCTATTTTTAATTCTCTGTATTTTAAAGACATGCAGACCCCACAGTACCAGTTATAGATTCTAGGTTAATGAAAAATTTTTGGATGTTGAAAATCTAATAAAAAGTAGATTATTGAACTAATTTTATTGTTGTAATATATGTTGCAATAACTTGTCTATCTACTACTAAATTCATTTGCAAACCTTGTTCAGATGCACTTTTCATCGAGTGTATGTAGTACAAAAGGTACAGCAAATATTAGTTATGTCACAACAACATATGTTGTTGTATCGCCCACTGTCAATAACTTTATAACACAATAATAAACTGTGACAATAGAACACACATTACGGATTTGAGTAACTGATATGCAACAATCCCTGGAAGCAATAAGCGCATTAAACTTAAATTTCAAGGTTTAAAATATTATTGGTATTTTGATTTTTATACACTGGATATTAACAGGCGTGGTAAAACGAGTTTTTTCCATTATTATTGGTTTTGCACATTTATTTTCTGGCCTTAATTCGCTGCAACAAAGAAAAACATTTAATATTAAAATGGCTTTAAAAAATCTAGTAAATCAAAAATAAAAACGTGAGAGACCTCGAATTAGATTTTTTTAGTGGGCGCAATAAAAAACTATCCAGATAAAATCTTAATTTTTGACGGTGCTTTGAGATGAAGCTGTTTAAAATTAGGTCTTAATTAGTTGAATGAACTACTTATGGGCTTATGGTATATAATTACGAGTCGTTATTAACATTTATAATACTTGATTGTAGATAAATCAGTACGAAACCATACGAAATATTATTTGAAAAAACTTTTATGTCTGGTTTTAATACATCTTTTTTGTTACAGGTAAATGAGTTTGCTGAATTTAAGAATTACTTCCTGCTGGTAAGAACGATTACTTTTTCTACTACGAATCACTTCCGCAGTTATGCATCGTATAAAAAAATTAAATTAAAAATTGAACTAAATATGAATTTTCGTTGCTGAATTGGGAATGTTTAACTTTAATTTATGCAACACTTTCATTTTCCATTTTTGCAACTGCTATTTGTTTTACGATTAATGGTTATGTAATGGATAATTATCAAAATGTAGTTCAACATTTTATGGCACGTACAGAACAAGATGGTCCATAAAATTATCTTTCTACCTAATTTCTTCAATTGCAAAAGTAAAATTGTTTGTACGTGTTTAATTTCTGGTAGAAATTTTAGTCTGTTGTTCAAATTGTTTAATTATTTTAAATTGTTGCCGGTTATACTTGTATTTATTCAAATGGGAAAAGTACGAAATTTAAGGAACCGTTACTTAATACATAACATACTAGGAAGTGATCTTCTAATTTTTTGTTCAGGCTTGTTTTACATTAAATATGAAAAAAATGTCCTTGATGTCCTGGAATGTCTATAAAGATTCTGTAATTAACTTTTATCCATATTCACATTTCTTAAAATATTACTATACTATTTCTAGCTCTTAAATTTTTCTTGTATATTTTTAGTAAATGTGTTCGTTTGGAAATATTTCCTGGATTAAATTACAAAACAGGAACTTAATAAACAAGTGTCAAATAAGAAATATGATATAGGCTACCTAAAAGTGATTTTTTATCGATATTAGCTAATTAACATTTGGTTCTTATTAATAATATACTATCACTATGATTATGCGTAACCTTGGAAATTAATACAAAAGCTAAAGACGTAACATCAACATCATTTGGTGAATTATACTTTGATTGATTTTGTTTACCACTGATTATAGTGTTATTAATTTATAGATGCGTCCATGAAATCAATACAGTAATAATTAGTGAAATATCATATAACGAAATTATTCAATAAAATAACAATATACTGGTAAACTAATTTACTAAACAAATATACTTTAATAAATATCTGATGTGCCCAACACATGACTTTCTTATATGGATAGTACCACAATTACTTTTCCTAAAGAAATTAAGTTAAAGTTCTTGTAACATCGTGTTTCAATTTTGAGCGTTTCCAGCAATATTCAGATAAATTTCGGAAGTCTCTCTCGCACTTATTGCAATACGCTTAAATCTGTCCTTGTCCCACTCATTATAACCGAATTTTACGACAAAAATAAGTGTTTTATTTTTTTGAACTTTTTTTGACAAATTCAAAATTCAATTCTAAATCAATGTTAAAGAATAAAAAATCTCATAAACTGTTTATTTTTCAAGATATTCCTAAAAAACCTAAAAATGTCTTCAGGTAAGTGTCACTTGTGTTGGTGCTAGATGAAAAACATTTAATGTGGCACCCACAAATTTTTTCAATCTCTTAAATATGAAATTTGAATCAAATCCGATAACTCGTTTTTGAGTTATCGTGGATACAGACAGACACACAGACACACAGACAGACATCATGGCGAAAATGGTAAAAATGGATTCAGGGGCCCTCAAAACGTGTAAATCCATTAAAATCTCGAAGTCGAAAAAAATCACGATTATTATAGTTTCTTATTACTTCGTATAAGAAAGTAAAAATTAATACTTATATTCTGTAATTATATTGTGTAATAATTTAACATCGTGTTTTGTTTAACTGTATTTTAACTTATTATGTGATATATCTACTTAATTATACAAGATGCGAAAGATTTAAAATGTAAAATTAAATAATAACATTCTATTTTTAACTGTATTTATGAATATATTAGAAAAAATCTTAATTCTGTGCGAAGGTGTACCTTAAAAAATTAGTTGTAGGTAATCAATTATAATTTAAGAAATCAAATATTTTAAATGTGATTTACGCAAGAAGCTCCCCTATTTTAGGACTGTTTTAATCCTTAATTGGTGTTGTTGTTTTGTAACAGCTCTCAAAACCTCTCTGTCATCTTAATGACCGGTCTTGTCAAGTTCTAGTTAGCTTTATCTAGAAAATATTTTTTATGGTGGTTGAGTTTGTTCATTTTTCAGTGCAGTTAGAGATTTTCACAATTTCAATCTACACATAGGTATTAGTAATTATCTTCTTTAGCTTAGCCAATAATTCTGATAAGGGGATACCATCTTCACGATCAGTATCCAAAATTCAGGATCAGAATTTTATGTATTAATTTTATTAATTTATTCAGTTATACGAATATTTTTTTGAATGGGTTAGCCAAGGCCAAATTTGGGAACAAAAAATTCCTTTTATAATAAAAATATCACATAAATAAATACCTCACACATCCTTTCAATTCCTTTTAAATACCTACTACAAAATTTTTCAAAATGCCTCTAAATTCCTTTCATTTCTTGACATATTTGCATTTTGTATCAATTTTCCTACATTTTTTGTAATTAATATGCGTTTTTCTTCCTCTCTCAGTAATTTTTAACTGCTGGACGTAGTTTTTTGAAAGAGAAAGAGAGGGAGAGTGTTATTCACATGTCTACTAAAATAATTTCCACGTTCAGTGGGTCACTTTTTCAACTTTTTACTTTCTTATACGTAGTATAAGGAAGTATTGTAATCGTGATTTTTTTCGACTTCGAGATTTTGATGGATTTACACGTTTTGAGGGCCCCTGAATCCATTTTGACCATTTTCGCCATGATGTCTGTCTGTCTGTGTGTCTGTCTGTCTGTATCCACCATAACTCAAAAACGAGTTATCGGATTTGATTCAAATTTCATATTTAAGAGTTTGAACAAAATTGTGGGTGCCACATTCAATGTTTTTCATCTAGCACCAAAACAAGTGACAGTTACCTGAAGACATTTTTAGGTTTTTTAAGAATATCTTGAAAAATAAACAATTTATGAGATTTTTTTATTCTTTAACATTGATTTAGAATTGAATTTTGAACAAATTTTGTTTGAACTTTTTTTTGAAATTCCGTTAAAAAAATTTCAAAAAAACTAGATATTCTTAAAACACTTTATATTTCTCATAGCGCGCGTTGATAGTTGAATCCGATGGTCGAGGTAGGCCATGTGTTTCATTATATGGCTGCCAAACAGAGGTTCCCGGGTTCGAATCCCAGAAGGACCGGTCCATTAGTTTTTTTTTATTTTACTGGTTTCTATGGTACCGAAAACAATAATAATGAATAAATAAATGTAATTTCATAACGGGAGATTTTTTTAAGTGAGTAATAGGTCAAAAATCCAAAATAAAACACATTTTTGTCGTAAAATTCGGTTATAATGAGTGGAACAAGGACAGATTTATGCATATTGCAATAAGTGCGACAGAGACTATTTGAAAATTGCTGGAAACCCTTAAATTTTTACAAGAAATTTAAGTTAATTTCTTTAGGAAAAGTAATTATTGTGACACTATCCGTATAAGAAAGTCATGTGTTGGGCACATCAGATATTTTATATAAAAATAATGGATTCAGAGACTTAAAATACTGTTTATAGACAATATTAAATTATATTATGTGGAATAGGTATACCTATATCTTGATTTTAAGATATACAGGGTGCCTCAGGAGTCTTGTTGGACATAAATGCTTATACGAGTACATATAAACTTTCAATCGTAAAATAAGTTAGGATACCCACTCTGTATAATAATTATAAACCTGTTAACTTCCTATATAAACATTCAAAAAAATTGTTGTAGTAAAAAATTTGGGTACGCATGCGTCAAGCTAAGAAACAAAAAACAAATGTCAAACCCAATATTTTAAATTTGTCAAAACTGTTACCGTTACGTGAGTTAAATTTAGCCTACGATTCCGAATAACATTTCAAAATTATTGTGAGCGTCCTCTGCATAATGTAAGATTAAAGGTCCCACATAGTCAGATATATTACAAAAATTCAGTACATCAGCATAACAATACCTCTTTGTACTTATAAGCAATTTGAAAAAAGATTAAATAAAATGTATGTATATTAGAATACGAGTAACAGTAACATTCTTGTGCAACATCTAATCTTCTAATGCAATTCAGTCTGTTGGACTGCAACACGGCGTCTATCAATTCCAGTGCATTGTAGCCTTATGTTAAAACTAAAACAAATGAAAAATGTGGTGGACAAGCTCCACATTTCCTGGAAAGATGGATTTGATGATCAAGTCAACGTGATGAGTGCCGAGGGTCAATTGAGGTCACACACACAGAAACTCAATGCCAACAACTTGAGTGTTTCAGGCTACTTACCTGTTGAAATTTTTCTTATTGCAGAAGATATTTTTCAAAATATTACACCACATCATATTGACCAAACGCACCTTTCGATATTATTAATATTGCAAAATGTTATATGTATTCGTAAAAATGTTGAAATATTAACAGTGCGTAGGATGTTTGGTAATTAGGCAATGTTATGCATTGAAACATTGCTAATAACACGAAGCAGTTTCTTTTTATTGTATTTTAAGAATAACACTTCATCCGTAAAGGGAGCTGCTGTACCTAAACGCCCACAAATCTTCAACGCTAAGTAAACAAACTGCATTTTAATAACAATGTAGACAATTTCGTAAAACGAATTCGGATGTATGTACTTGGCCTCTAAGTTTATTAATAGAATACTTACATAAAAGGAAAAAACAAAGTTTAACAACAAATTTAAAAACTTGTTTGGGTGCTGCTCCGTAAAGCTAAAAGCAAATGCTCTGCATACGAGATTTTGAAGGTAGTTTATTTTAAATTCACTACATGTCCAGCCATGTGCCACAATTATACAACTATGTCTTCGGGTATTTTCAAACAATTCTTGTCGCCAGACAAATATATGGCCCATTGCACTTTACACTACAGAATGTTTAGCTTATTTTTGCTTTTTGTACACTGTGGCAGAACATGTGGAAATATTTCTGGTGTTTTGTGTGTTGAACGGGCTGTGTAAATTCGGGCTATAGTAAAAACGCGAGTTGAAAAAACTGATGAGTTCATTAAATTTAAATATTAAAAATGTTTTCAATGCGGATTCTAGCGGTATATTAATTAATTAATTGCCTCAGAATGTTTACAAATGAAAAAAATTGATTTTCTAATAAATTCTTCAAATTTAATCGTATTAGTTTCCAACAAATTGCATTCTAAATTAAGAAATTACTATTTAGCGCACATTTTTCTGCCAACAGAAGGTCTCACGATTCAATATAACCGTTAATTTCACCATAAGTAATCACCTAATATAGAAATAATTATTTTAGATATTTGCTAAACAATGTCGTTGAAGAAATATTATTAGAAATTCAGCGATTGGAAATCATGATTTAACTAAACTGGGCGCCAATATGACAAAAATATAACATACAATTCGAATCTTACAATTATTTAAATCCAATTAAAAACATCTGCTTTTATTTATATTTATTTAAGAGATGAAAACGTTTATTTAATTTTGTATAACTAAAATAATAATTATAATATAATAATATAATATAAATAAATATAATAATTTTATTAACTGTCGTGATGTGTGGTTTAGAGATATTACTTCCGATTTCCGATAATTTTTTAATCTTCTATTCAAGAAGATTGTGTATAGTTATTCAAAAACCTGAGAGAATTAATAAGGAAAGTGAAATTTTTAATTCTCATTATGTACATTCGATATTATGAAAAACGTTTAGTATGAATGTATATATAATACAATCTGAAGTATAGTATAGTAAATTATTAGTCAATGTTAATATTCAGTACTGTTCCTGGTTTTCAATTGTGGATTTCATGTTTATTTAATAATGAGAAAAAATCACATCCCTTTTCTTATAGTCCGAAAGAAATAATTACAACCAGAATTCAAATACATATTATTTAAAAACATTAAAAATTGAAAAAGTTAGAAATTATCAAAAAATATCTGAATTTTAGGTTACACAGTTAAAATTTTTTTACAAAACTCACCAAATTAATTACAAAATACAGTGTTAATCAAGGTCCACACTAATATTTGTAAAAAATTTATCTTCTCAATTTTGTAAAATTTAACGATTTTATTTTGTTAAGCCATAACACTTTTTTTTTGTTAAAAAGTAACGAAAGATTGTGTAACATTCTACAAACCTACTTGTTAATAGTTAACATTCCATTTTGTTAAAATTATGACAAAATACTTTGTAGCTTAACAACAAAATGTAGTGATAAAAGGCAAATTTTCAAATGGGTTCAAAATTATTTACAGAGTCAGTAATCATCTATGTAAAATAGTTTTAAACACCCTTGCAAATAAATAGCTTTACCTTCTAAGAACCTTCTTTATTATTATTGCTATTAAAATAGTTTTCTATGGGTACATCTACTCTGGAAAGTTGGTTATTTTAAAATCTTTTTGATATAGAAAGCCCTTTACGAATGCTTTTATTCTTGTTGCTCCATACTTACTTATAAACGTATGAAGACATCAGTAACCTGTTCAAAGACAAGAATATAGTCATGATTAAAATTTTCTAAAGGTAACTCTTTAGTCTTATAGGTAACTTTTGTAAAATGATACAAAAAGATTTGTTGGTAAATATTTTATTAAACTTTTGCACACATGAATAATCAAAATAAAAACTCTTTCTTAGAAACCATCTTATACAACATAAAAAAACGCAAAAACTAATCCAGCACATGCCACTTGTGTCGTAGAACTTGTGGAGATGGTTTTGGAAGCGAGTTCTGTCCTTAACATTAATTAACACTGTAATTTGTTCATTTTGACAATTTTTGTTTTGTCAATTCCTAATTTTACAAAATATAGAGCACTAAACTACAAATAATAGTGTAAGACAAAATATTTTGTTAACTACAAAGTGCAAAATTTTTACTGTGTAGGTTCAGTTAGGATGTTATTCTACTTCGTGACCTTGCTTCTAACTTCAATTTTAATAAAAGTTACTGATTATTGAGTTACAAAATATATAAATGGATTTTAACTGTCTTTGCATAAGATCACTCTTAAAATTTAATAATTCTGGAACACCCTGCAGACCTGACACGATTTGATCTTACCCGTCTTCTTCTACAATGTCAAAGGCGCAAAACTGATGGTATTAAATCAGCATCTGTTATATTTCAAATTTCTGCGAATTAAACTGTTAAGATTCCGGTAAGCTATTTACATTATATTGGTAGATATGGGTAACCAATTAAAAAACTTCGACGTGGGTCTATAATTTAAACGACTAATTACAAGCTTATCTTTAGTATAACATAACTCATTAATTACTCTTTTAGCAAACGAATTATTATTTCCTTGCGGCCAATTTTCTTTCTTTTTGTCGCTACCTAGCCGAACTTAACATAAGAGTATTTTGAGTGCTTCTCACTGAAGTACATTTAAAAGAAATGTTTTCCAAGATGTAGAATCAGATCTTATTTGAATCACAATATAATTTAAAAAAATGCTTTTTATGTAGAACTTCTTACTTATTGAAATTACTAAAATAATTTACAATACAACTGCTTCTTATTGGCTCTCATTTCACACTTGTTCAGGTGACAATTATAATATTGTCAAATTCAAATAGAATCCATCCTTCGATTTATTTATAAGTACCATCAAGTGGGGTAACTGTAGCCAAAATTTTCTTGTTTTTATAAGTACTGGACATAAATCAAATTTTAAATAAACTATTTTTGCTATAATTTTTGTCGTGTTTTACGACTCTTCAACTTTCTAAAGCTCTCAAATCAATTATTGAATTTTTGGGATAAAGTTCCTAAAACTTGGGGTAAGTTTAGCCCACGTTTTAAACAGCTATTGGTTTTGTAAAAAATAACTCCGTGAATGCATTTGTACTATGGGATTACAACGTACTGTTATAGTTTGTGCTAAAAAGCATTAGTTTGGAAAAATTCTCCGAAACGCACAGCTTGAAGTTGTGCTAAATTTACCCCAAATCATGGGTTAAAGTTACACATATATGAAACATTCAGCAGATCCGAAAAGTTGAAAGAAAATCATTTCTGTGTAAGAATCACGTCCTCGACTGGTAGTCAAGTGTTAAAAATGTACTTACCTATAGAAACTTTCGGGTTCAAACTCTAAAATTAAAGAATCTTTTTTACTAACCCAAAATAGTAATTTGTATAACTAGCCTTGAAACTAGAGTTTTGCGAGTGCGAGTAGGGTTTGCGAGCAGAGGCCGTAGGCCGAGGCCCGCAACTACGAGTACTCGCAAAACAGTTTCAAGGCGTGTGATACACACTATTTTTTGTGCCGAAGTTTATTTAAATAAATAAAATTTACAAAATATTTGTTTAAAGATTTGGTATTAGGGATTTTTTTTATATTGGTAACACGCGATACTTAAAATTGACACTGACAGTAGTAGCGGAATGACAGAAATAATAATCCGTTTCTATGGAAAATACAAATTTTCTTTATGATTTCAATGATGCCAATCGATAAACTAAAAATTTCTAGTTTTTGCCGGTCTAGCCCGGCAAAACATGAGTTTCCAGCCGATTTATACGAATGCAAAATGACTAATGCCAACCTGAGGCACAAAAAAGTATTTAAATGAGACGCTCTGTGTGCGATAGTGGAAATATAATCTATAAATAACTGTTTGCAGTCTGCAACTATAATTATTGTGATCTACAGTTTCACTCCAGAATCAATCAAATTGGACAATTTTCACCAGAAATAAACATTTTCAAAATTTGGGCTAAAAAGTTGTACCAACTAGGTTAAAGTTACCTCATGTTACTGCTGGTACCTACCATTTACCATTATCAACAAACCGGAAGAAACGACATACTCGGAAACCACGTACATTTTTATTAAGTCACAGTTTTATTTTAAAAAATTATGTACGCTTAGTCAGTAATAATTAAAACTCACTTTCGATTAGCTTTGTGCATTTTATATTGTTTCTGTTGTCCAATACTATAGGAGTTCATTCCATACACCTAGTCATTCTTCAAGACTTTTTATGGGAACATGTTTTGTCTTTTTAATAACACCCTAATTAAAAAATATATTGAATTTTTCAAGAAATTTGCAGTAAATTTACAGCTAAGTTGTAACCAGCTGTCAAGCCAGTAGCAGGTCATATATTTTTAGTGATCAGTGATGGACTCGTTTGGGCACATTCTTTTGTCTGGGCTATTTTACATTCTTCTCCCAACTACAGATAAATTCATTCACCAAGTAAAGTGTTCACTTTGTACGTCCCATCAAAGTATACACTCTTACTGACATGAATAATAGGCACCTTGCCGTTGATTTTTTCGGCGCCTCGTGAAGAAAAGCGAAATTACGCAACACATGTTCTAAGCCGTTATCTATTCTATTTCGTGCATGTACCAGCTATTATTCAATTATAATTCTAAAGGCGTTTTTTATTCCGCCTAATATGCACTTGGCTTGATTCGACATTGGTAGAAAGTTCTTTCTTGTATTGATGCTATTTCTTCGATCAAGGCCACAATAATTCGCTTTATTACACTTTTTCTTTTTTGCTTCATAAGGAAACTACATGCTGGTTCATTAAAACGCATTGTTAACAATTCTGTTTTACCTGGCTGATACACTTGCATAATTTTTTCAACAACGCTACACAAAAGGTAAAATAGGAAAACTATTGAACGGATTTATGATGCTGCAGAGTACAGATTCCCCTGATGTATACTTCAGTTCCGGATGTAAGGCGACAAGTGTTTTCTACAGTTTTTCTTCAGTGTGTTGATGAGTCATTCATTCATCATTCAAACACCGGAAACTTGAACTTGAATTGTGTACGTGCTAAGTGTTTTATTTTCGAATAAGGTATGTCGGTGTATTTCTAGATATTCTGGTGTTTACTTTCTTCATATTGTTTTCCAATAAAAAGTTGTACAGTATATGCAATATGCAACTCGTTGTTTTTACTTGACCCGATATATTTTAATTTTAATTTTAATTGACATTCACGTTGTTTTGGATTGTTAATTAATTAATTTCTGTGCAGGGGACAAATTACAGTCGCTAAATGACTTTTATCTTAAGAAAGACTAATGATTCCACACCTACGTGCTCCAGCATCATTTTCACTTAATTATGCAATTTAATATTTACAATAATTAATATACGTCGTTAGTATTAAAAGGTTATGCTGTGTTCCTGTTAACATGTATCACATAGCAACTTTTCTGTTAGTTTTGTTATGTCAGAGTCAGAATGCGCGCACTTGGAAAAAAGGAAAATAATTAATTTCGTTCAAAAATCAATGATTTGTGTGTACATGAGACCACCGTAAAGTTAAACTTTGTAATAGTAATAAATGTATGTACACGGTGGGTGGTTAAAAACCAAGGCCGTGTTTGCAATAAACACATGTTATAGAAGTTCACGCGGTACATACAACATATAACTGATTTGTTGTACTTAGTGCCGTAATTGCTTAATTATCGTTTACCTGGCCTGTTTTATGGCGAACTCGATGTGTTTAATTATGTTGAAATTTTAATATAAAGTGAAAGGCATATTCTTGTTTTTACATCTTTTTATGCATTTTATATCAAGCGATTAATTAATAAATTATAAACATTGCCTTTTTTAGATATCTCACCTGGAACCTAACATTATGCGCGAGAAAAGATATAAATTAATAGAATGTTTTTACTTATTTTTTTATCACTACATATCGAAATATTGTATAGGTATAAATCTAAAGCCATAGTTTTGTTCTCTATCCGTGGGCTCATACAAGCCAGCTTAAAATTTATCAATTAACATTTAAGGATCGGCGTACCAAAATGTTCACGCAGATAAACATTTTAAATTTATGTAAGCGCAATTAAGGAAAATTTTGTTTAGTGTCATACTTTGTGAAGTAAGTTGCAGCACAAAAACAACTGGGATATGTTGTGACCTTTAACAGTTGTTTGTACCTGACCTACCTTTTTCATTAATTAATTTCTAAGTTAACCAATAAAGTGAAGTGGTATAAGTAAAGTAATAGTGGATTGTTTTATGAGGATTAAAAGTGGCATTTTGTTCGACGAGCAATTGCGAGGCGAAGCAAAGCGTAGCCGAGGATATGCAATAATTGCGAGGCACAAAACCACGTTTAATCAGATTGAAACATGCTATTTTTTCTCCAGCCGAAAAGAATTACATTTAGAAAAACCAAAAACTTTGATAAATTCTAAAATTGTCATGTGGTACTTACATAATTTCATAAAATTTTGACATTAATTTGACATTAGTCTTGTTCGTAGAACAGTTTCCAACCAGTCAGAGCCAATCAAATTACGAGAAATCAGTTTGCTAACTGCTTTCTTGCAATTTGATTGACTCTAACTGGTTGGAAACTATCCTACGAACAAGACTATTAACAACCTTTTTTTCCCAGGAAAAAAAGTATTTTTAATCCTAGGATTAAAAATGACACATTTTTCTTGGTAGCGCGACTTTTTTCTTAGGTGCAAAAACGTCAACTTTAGTTCTCAAAAATGGTATTAGAAATGTCATGTTTTAAGCCAGCTGGAGAAAAATTTAATTAACTCAATTATTAAATTTCATTGGTTAACCGAAACTGTGGATACCATAAAATTATCTCCATCTCTGAAAAAATATTGACTTGTCGAATATGCACAAGTCCCGATAACAAAAATGGACCCTTGAGACTCTTCAAAGTATTTTTATTCTAATTTTTGTTATATTTTTCCGGAATTTGTTTTTTTTTCATTTTCATGTACATACAATGTACCTACATATTTGGGACGAACATATGTAGATTAGGTCTAAAAAATGAAAACTGGGCTATAAACGTCAAATTACAAAAAACCGCACCAAAATGTTTCTAACCTATCTTCTGATATTCCGATGTAATACTGAAAAACCAATAATAAGTATGGCAGTATAGCAAAATATACATACATGTACAGACGAAAAACATACAAAGATATGAAGACTAAAAACAAAAATATTACATCTGAGAAGAGATTTAAGCGTTTACATTTTCTAATAAAAGAATTTGAAAAATAGTTTCTTTATCCATATTTTTATTAGTTACACAACAATTTCCATTAATTTGTATATAGTGCAGTCAAATTAGTCGAAATCAGGACATGAAATAGCATTTTTCGATGGAAAACTTTTTTTTTCTGGTATTTGTTCGGCTACATATGCCGATCAAAAAACCAAGTTTGTGGGATGCTAGCAGGTTGTGAACAGTCGCCAACTTGAAAAAGGGAGTGAGTTTGTTTTTATTTTTTTACTCCTTTGCATGTCATTGTAGAGAATAAAATTGTCTACAAAATGACTACTCAACTAGCTCTGTAGGTTAAGTAGGGTGGAAGTTATCGCGGGTCAAAGTTCACCTATGACGTGGGGGTTGAATGTAGTTTTAAGATATAGAACAACTTCTAAAGTTAATAATTGTGGAAAATAGAAGCTGGAAAATGTCGTTTTCGACGTTGCCAAACTATTTTTTTTAAACATTCGCTGTGTCGCGGACATAACATAAAGTATCGATTGGTAGCTTGTTGCGAAGATTTTTTATTGTCTACAGCTCTACCATTTACTGATTTTCCATATGAGCAATACTGAAAATGAAATATTTGGAAAAAACTGGCGTATCAGTCATTTCAGGCTCATGCAGTGCAAACTTTAGCGTTGGATGGGTCGCAAAATATTGAGTCGATGATAACAGTTAAGTACTTATTTTAAGGATAATTTCTAGCACTTTAAGTTTGTATTTGAACATTATGCCATAAAATTAAAAGTTGGGGCAATAATCGCAAAAAACTACATTCAACCCCTACCTCATGAGGCATAGGTGAATTTTGACCCCTAACCTACAGAGTTCATTGAGTAGTCATTTTGTAGATAATTTTATTCTCTACAACTTTTCCATTTATCATTTTTAGTTATAATGCCATACAAAGGAGTAATAAAATAAAAACAAACTCATCCCCTTCTTCAAGATGGCGGCTGTTCTCAACCTGCTAGCACCCCACAAAGTTAGTTTTCTTATCGGTATATGTACCCGAACAAATACCAAAAATAAAATTTTGTCTATCGAAAAATGCAATTTCATTTACTAATTTGACTGCACTAACAATTTTTCCTGCAATTCATGTATTTTGCTACAGTTCCGAATAATTTGCAAGATATAATTTATGTAAATAAGTACGAGTAAAAGTAAATTTCAAATATTTCAATAGACTTCAAAACAAATCCTAAATTGATTATATCATAAAATCACTATATTTGTACCTACTTATGTCTAAATGTCATCAGTTTTAAGACTTCTACTACCTGTTTGAAGGGCAACAATTTATAATTGTTATGGTATTAAGCACTACTATTTTATTTTGGTATTTAATGTTTTTAGAAGTGAAAAAGTGTAAAAACACAAACATTTATTTCTTTTGTAGATAATTCTCGTAGTTTGTTCACTTCCGATTATTTTTGATTCCTATTCCTATTAAGATAAGACCATCAAGTGAATTTCCTATAGACTCACTGATAAGCCAAAGGAGACCATTCCTAACAGTGTGCTCTTGTCCTTTCATAATTTTGATTATTTGTCATTCGCCTAAATATTAACACTTGTAACATTTGAAATATACATTTAAATTACATCATAGTACCACATCACATAATACTCGTATATCTAAACGCTGACAAAATTTAATCTAGACAATCAAATTCATGGTAATTAATAAATTCGTATTTGTAACAGACACAAAATTCTCGAGCATCAATTCTCATAATCTTTTACAAAAGCGCTTGGTTTTTATTTTAGAGTTTATGGCATAAAACCATCAAACTTAGAAATGCAACTGCGGTTTTGGTGGTTTTTCGTTGTCGACACAACACTATTCTGGTAACGACTACTTCAATCTTTCACACAACGTTAAGAGCTCGTAAAATAAAAATATTCCTGAGATATTTACGTTCCAAAATTTTGTATGTACTGGTTTGCTTGGTTATTGGGCCATAGTTTCATTAGGAAGAATAATATTTATTAACGGAAATAAAAGGAAAACTTTTCGATATTTGCTTTTATTAAATTTGTAGATTAATGACTTTGAGTTGAGCCAGTTAACTATAACTTTCAGTAATTAAATGATGTACCAGCAGGAGAATGTATCATATTCTAACCTAATCAAACTAGACGTTTTTTCATATGAGGAGAGAATTCTTGAAATGTTGAGCATTACCAGTGGTTCAAAATATAATCCTCAAACGATCTCATGAATTTCCTGTTCTTTATTGGCCAAAAAGATAATGTTTACCAATCACACTTAGCGTATGAATTTCCAAAAAGCAAAGTACATACGTACCAAATTTTTGCATCCTCAATCAATATTTTTTTTCGAATTTTGTATACTTATATAGTTTTATGAACTTTTATTCAAAGTCACCATTAGTCTATCCAGTCTTAAAATTTAGGAACTTTTTCGGAAGTACTGGCAACTCGAAGGTCTCGAAATTGATGATAAACAGGGGCGCCGCCGAAAATTTGTTGCTATACCATTAGCAACAAAGGTTATGTAGCTCTAATCTTTGCTAGTAACATAAAAAGGAAACCAGTTCTTAATCAGGTTAAAACCTGAACCAAAACTTGGTGCACATTAATTTACACATAAACAAATAAAGCAAACTCTCATAATTTACTTAGTTCTTATGTCATCAGGTAGTTTAGTGAACTTGAGAGGTGTAGTAGGAAATTAAGGAAGTTGTCTGAAATCGTTAAAAAATCAAAAAAATAATATCACAATTTTCATAATTTTGGATAGATAATTAATCATAATTTCTTATGAAATTATTTAACCTTTTGCTGGTCAACGCCCAATAAACTACCAACACAACACAAAACTAGTTTTTAATAAAATCAAACAAATTAATTCCGCAAACTTGTTAATTTGCAGTAAGTATATAATATTTTCTTTGTTGCAAAGTGTAATACCCGGATACAATTACTTTTTAATTTGTGTGGATGTACTTAATATAAATATTTATAATATGACAATGGTTTAATATACATTTACTATTAACTATTATATTCGGAGGCGCCAACAGAAAACCTACACTTTGTTTCTTGAAAGTCAGATTTTTTTCGAAACTCATTTAATTGTTTCACAGTGATATTTTAATTCAAACCACACCAAATATTGTTATTCAAATTATTATTGTATTAATATTAGTATGTGTAAATAACAGATTTACCTAGCGGCTGTTGGTCTAAAAATATAACATGACCTTGATCTGCATCCCGCATTATTATGAATGAATGAAATGAATCATCAACTCCAGATGAAAAGAAATCCAAAATAGGCAAATTTAAATAATTAAGTTTACAACATGGTTTTACGATTGTAATCAAATTCTTTTGTAAATTTTTTGTAGAAGTTGCTAAACTTGCTAGTGGGTATTTTTTATTGTAATTTTGGACACATTAAACACACCCACAGAATATTTCGTCTTCCAGTTGCAACAAAATTGGCGTTAGTTTTCCTTATAAAGAACCACAAAATTTTGTCATAATTTTGTTGCAACAAGGGCACTCCCACAAAGTATCCAGTAAAAACGACGAAATTAATTCGAATTCAAGCTGCAGACAACATGGTCTTCAGCAGTACCACCCACACCTACTTTATATAACTAGTTTATTATCTTCTCCCGGTTTGTTGCCCACCCTATGGTATTATCCATACCGTAACACAGATTAGCATTCAAACAACACCTGAGGTAACTAGATCCACTTGTACAAGCATAATATCAAAGCCGGTGGTCACATTCCTAATAAGTCGTCTTCAAACAGCACAACAGAGCAAGTGACAGATAGAGGCATGGAGGGCACTGACCAGACCATTTCTAGTCCACATTGATAAATTAATCTATCACCAGTTTAAGAATGAATCTAATGGGTAGAATGAACCAGTCGCTCTGTTGGTGGTTTACTAGTCTACCGGATATAGGTGTTTGAAAAATGGTTTATGTTTCCTGATGGTGCGTGTGATAGATGATAAGTACTAGAGTACTTAAGAGTACTTGAATAGAATAGGAGTAATCTGTAGAAGAATTATTGGAATTGGCACTTAAATGTCTATAATAACACCTACAATTCAAAATGTCATTATTCTTACATAATTAAACTTTATCTTCGATGGCATTTGTAACCACACAGCGATATTTCCATTCTAATTTTGACAGGTGAGTTAATTACAATTCACGAGTCCTATTCACGAACTACACCATGATTACAAACACTGGCATTCAAATAATAGAATATTGTTTAAAATACCATAAAAATTCATGTTGATACTATTATCGCCTAGGTTTTTCTTCTCCAACAACAAAAATGAAAAACTTATTCACAAACAAGATATCATCAACAGCTAACAACTCGAGGTAACTCTTTTGAAATTATTCTGGCTCTACAACACCCGGTGTAAATTGAAGTAATATTACATGTATATCCACCATGAAAGAGCGGCAGATTAAACTATAAAGCAGCACAACAGCCATGTAAATTACTAATTGCAAACGGTGATCTACAGTACAAAAGATCCGTTTCTTGTGTGATGTCTTCGTTGGGTTTTTGCATTTTTCTACATATAATAACTTGCACTTGCAGAGCCACAGGCATCCTAGGCTTTCTAGCTTGTTTTATGGTGTTTTAACAAAGATTTATTAGCTTTAATTCATATATATTAATTTTAACACCTTTTTCAACTTATATTTTATTTCATTGCATTTAAGGTGATTTTACAGTTATTTAATAAATTTATGCGAACAGAATCACGCGTTGCATATTAAGTTATTACCCGATGAGGAGCAAGGAAACAGTTTGTAAGAAATCTTTCAACTAAGTAATTTATACGTTACTGTTATATTTTTATAAGAATTAGCTTGTAGAGTTTTTTTCAATCGTGTACCTGTTATCTTTTCATAAATGTTTATTAAAATAAATAAAAAAATAACCTTGCCAAATTTAGATACAGTTACGGGTTTCTCATTGCTTAGTTTAGTGGTACTAACAATACTTCTAAAGGAAGGTTGTGGTTACGTTATTAAAAAAATTATCAATTTTACTTATGTTCAAATCGTAAAATAATAAGATTATTTGAACGTAATGCTTCAAGTGCAACAACCTTATAGTATGAAATAATGGTAATAAAAGCACTAAAGTCTATTGTTTGATTTTGAACAAACAGTACTGTTGCATTTAATGTTTTTCTGTTGTAAATGAGAACGTCAGAAGTGACTGGTAAGTTTTTAGTAATGAAATGCAGAATTTTTAATTTGTTTGGAAAATATTAAAACGTTATATACCGGAAAGGTATTTAAAGAGCATAAAGTGCTTAGTTTAACTATTCGTCATTTAAAAAAATATCTGATGTGTCCAACACATGACTTTTTTATACGGATAGTACCACAATTACTTTTCCTAAAGAAATTAAGTTAAATTTTTTGTAAAAATAGTGTTTCAATTTTGAGCGTTTCCAGCAATTTACAAATAATTTTCGGAAGTCTCTCTTGCACTTATTGCAATACGCATAAATCTGTCCTTGTTCCACTCATTATAACCGAATTTTACGACAAAAATTAATTTTATTTTTTTTGAAATTTTTTTGACGGAATTTTAAAAAAATGTTCAAACAAAATTTGTTCAAAATTCAATTCTAAATCAATGTTAAAGAATAAAAAAATCTCATAAATTGTTTATTTTTCAAGATATTCTTAAAAAACCTGAAAATGTCTTCAGGTAACTGTCACTTGTTTTGGTGCTAGATGAAAAACATTGAATGTGGCACCCACAAATTTGTTCAAACTCTTAAATATGAAATTTGAATCAAATCCGATAAGTCGTTTTTGAGTTATGGTGGATACAGACAGACAGACACACAGACAGACCGACACACAGACAGACAGACAGACATCATGGCGAAAATGGTCAAAATGGATTCAGGGGCCCTCAAAACGTGTAAATCCATCAAAATCTCGAAGTTCGAAAAAAATCACGATTACAATACTTCCTTATACTACGTATAAGAAAGTAATTAAATCAGTAAAACTTTAGCTTCAAAAAAAGAGCTAAACCTAAAATATTGAATTGATACCTATACCTAAAGTAGGTTGTGCACTAACAACTTAATTGCTCAACAGTTTAGTTGCCAAAATAAAACATACGACTTACAATGCCACACCACGAAATTTACATTATTTTATTTTGGCAACTAAACTGTTGAGCAATTAAAAGTTGCTACACTTTTTACATTGTCATATTTGTGTTTCGTCCTACATAGGTAGCTGTAAATTGTTTTTTTTTGTAAGAATATCAGCAACAGAAACATTAATATTGTTTTCTTCACACTGGGGTTATTAAGTTTTATAAGATATTAGAAATTTCACGTACTTAGCCCATTTTTAGGTTATTTCTTTGGTTTTTGATTTCGCTGATATTAGAATACATTTCGTTTTGATTTTTGTGATTTATTCATAAACAGATTTTTCCATTTTTAAATTTTTGGTCTTGAAAAAACTGTTTTTTACTTTCTTATATAATAAGAAAGTATAGTAATCGTGATTTTTTTCGATTTCGAGATTTTGTTTGACATAGAAGTCTGGAATTCATAATCAATGATTTCCTGTTTTAGTGTTTAATAGAATATCTGCTAATTAATTGGAGATAAATTTGTATAGAAAATGATTCATTTCAGATTTAATTATTCTGTGTCGGTTTGGCCCCCAGTCCTTAAATTTTTACTAGTAGTCCAGTCATTCAAGCAAAAAAGGTAAACATAATTCCAAAAGGTTTTCCACTATAGGCCTTGCTCTCTCACTCTCACTCGCTACTAACCTAGTGTAAATAAAAATCAGGAAAAATAATTTCCGGACTTGCTATGAGGTTGCAAATTGAGAAGTACTTTCAAAAATATTATAGACAAATATAATTTGAGATTTGCCACTCTTTTGCAATATTTTGGATATGCGAAATTGGAATTATTTACAAGATGTTACCATGTTCGAAAACTTTTGCATTTTGTTAAAAAATTCGTCGCCCCGAGTAATAAAGAAACAAAAAAAAATATTTCCATTCCTCAAAAATTTATGCAAATTGTCATGTGGGTTCAGGACTGTATTATAAGTATTACTTAAAGTTTGCATAACTTTTGGAATTTTGTACGAAAAATTACAACAAAATTTGCTAATTATTTAATAAAAATCGAGGTTCCGTTTAGCAAAAAAGGTTGCAAACTCAAAGAAAGATTTGTAATATGCCACTTAACATTTGTCCAAGTTTTCAGAACTTTGCAATTTTGTACAAAAAGCTATTGCAAATTGTTGTTTTTTCAATTTTTGACAATATTGCGGTCATCCGAACGAGTTGCAAATTTAGATTTAATATTATTTTAGCGTTTTTTGGGCAAAAATGATTTTGAAATGCTTGACTGACTGGCCTATAGGTACATACTTCCGTAATAAATTAATAAATATACAGTTCGAACATCAAACTTGCTATAAACTTGATTTTTTTACAAAATTTTCTTTAAGTTAGGTTTTTCCTTTATTTTAGTCCCTTTTCTGTTAAAAAATTCTGCTAATTCATTTGATGCTATTTAAAAACGAAAACATGCTGAACTTATTTCGTTTAAGATTATTCACCAGAAACTACAAATTAATTTAAAAGCTTTATTATAAAAAATAACGAAAAACTCCTGGTCAAAATTTCGTAAAATACCCTTTTAATATTTATTTAATGAGTAAGTATTTATATAACAAAATAATTAAATAAAACAATTAGAATCTTCATCCCAGAACTAAATTTTTTTCTATTAATAAGAGGCAATATTATTCTTCACCTATTGTTTACTTCAACTTGACCTTCTCAACAAGTAATTTAATATGACAGCTATGACTCACATTTTTAATAAACTTAAGTAATTAGTGTATATTATGCATTTTCTTGCGTTTTATTATGTACTTGAAGGAATTGCAATTGACGTGAACATTGTTTGTAGTAGAACATTGCATATAAAAATAACTTTAATGCTAATTACAAAATAACCTCAGTGTACACAAGTCGGTACCAGTTTATTTCAAAACTTTATGCGTTTTTGGATCAGTTCTTTTTTAGAAATATTCCAGTGTAGGTACATCATGCCGGTTAATGATGTTAAAAACCTAACAATAAATATTTTCAATGTTATTAAACCGTACTAGTAATCTAAAATTTAAAAGCTGTAATTCAGTTTTGACTAATTTTACTTTTACTTCCCCTTATACACTTATGAACAATATTCTATAACAATTTGCTGATTGAGTTAGAGACCACATCATTCATTAATCTGAACTATATTTTTAATCAAATCGTTTCAGTGACAGCTTATAATTAAACGCTAATTAAATCTATCTTAGTTCCACATTTTTTCTGATCAACCTATAAGCGAATCACTTGAACTTGAGACAAATTTGAATAAACTGTTAATTAATAATGACTAGTTAACTGATAATTGTCTTTTAATGCTGGTGTACATAACAGAGAAAGTTTATTTTATATATTGGCGCTATTAGATATTAATTAAATCAGAAATGTTCGATGATAGCGCCATCGGCGAGCTGCTAAATATTTGTTACAATGCACTTAATTAATATGTCTGCTTATTATCTAGTTAGGAACGCTTTCCATTATGATTTAAAACTTACAACATTTAGTACTGGTAATATGCGAGTAAGTAAACAGGCAATAAATTAATTATACATTTTGAGATGTAGTAAAAATTTTGGTGTCCACACAGCACACAGGTAATTGTGAAAAAATTATTTGGGTTTCATATTGTGGAAGATGGAAGTGCATGATTTATATTGCAATATTTTGTAATAAAAGTTGGTTTTAAATGGTAGTTACTGTTAATCTACTTTATAGCTTATACTGTTTCATTATAATATGCACAAGTTAATAATTTATTATCTGCTTATTGATTTAATAAATATTGATACATTATACATTCATGTTTTGCATAATGCCTTAGAATGCCTTAAGTACAGTATTATATGTTAAAATATTTATTTTCCTGTTGTATGTTGTGTATATTTGATTTTTGTATTTGCGGGGGCATAGAAACCTACATCACCTTCATTCATTAAAATCGCGTAAATGTTATGTATTGCCTTCAGCTTTCCATATAAAAGCTTCACTGTACTCATATGTATAGTGTTATTATTTGATAGAGCAAATATTATTTATTGTTGTATGTTGGAATTACGACTGGAAACAAGCAATATATTAAAAATTTAATTTCGTGTAATTTGTATTTAAAAATATTAAAAAAATTATAGTTTCATGTATAACACATATAGGTATATTTTTTTATTTTACTTGTCTTATCTCCTAATTTTTTACGCCAAGTACAGTACATTTTCGAGCCTCATCATAGAGATCTCGGAAATCGTAAGAGATACAGGGTCGGTTAAATTATGGCAAATTTGCGCAATTTGATGCTCCTCAAAATGCTGTGTTGCAATTTGGAAAATTCCGGATACTTTCTGAAATATTCAGAAAAAACGAAATTCCGTAAAATTTTTTAATTTTTTTCTGACGTTATTTTAAAACAAATTTTAAAACCAACAACACTTCGTCATTGCCACTTTTTATCCTCTATAATACGGCGCTGTCAACTTTTAAATCCGACGTTTCGTCTTCCAGAAACCATCATCAACTTATTTTTTTTTAAATACGGATTTTTTTATTTTGTTTTTTGTTAGCTTTGGACTCGGCTTTGGACTTCCTAAAAGCTATGACCCATGACAAATTTTGATTTTCAAACGTTTCGATAACAAAAACTGACATTTTTTATATTTTTAAAAATATTTAATAGGACACTATTTTTAAAACAAAATTGTACCTAAATTTACCCTACCTATCAAACATTTCTTACGTCATGTATTTTAATGGCAGTCAGGAAGAAAACAACAGGTACACCACAAGGCTATATATTAGGGGCACATTTGGTATAAACCACAATCATTTTTGCTCGTTATCTCTCTTGTTTTATTACTACTTACAGGAACTAGTGACAAAGACTTCAAAACGGAAACAAGCTTTTGCATGTTCACTTTTGGCAGCGAGAGAAATTGTGAAACGATGATTTATAAAATTGTGCTTTCGGTCTCAATGATGGTGTATGTAAATCCCATTGGACTTTACCGGAATTTATAAAAAAACTGGCAATTTGATATTGTTTTTTTACCCTACCTTCAAATTGAAGCAAATTTCTAAGGACTTAAAATAATCTCAATTTTGAAAAAATGCTCGCATTTCATTAGAGTTAGTTCGTAGTTCACACTAAATGCTATTAGGGCAACTTTCTTCTTTTCTCTTATCATGTAAATTTTGCTTTGCTAAAATGTACTCTAAGGTGAATACACCCAACTTGCTACAATCTATACGAGTAGTACAGCTGGAGCGATCAAAAATACAAAAAGAGTCCAACAACAAACCTACATCAGCAATAGTTTATAATAAATGTTACAGTTTTTATTAAATTAATAGTGCCGACTGCAATTTCGCCTACGAACTATATAATCTGGCACCCACGGAGTCGTGATGACTTTAACCTTGATGCATTTATATTACACATTTACACATAGATAATTTCGTAAAAGTACCAACAAACAATATACAGGTCTAGGAAATAAACCACAAGCAACAAAAAATTTAATGATTTCCCCTATAACTAACTATGTACTAAATTGTTGAACAGTCAGTTGAGTTGGATTGATATTTTTTTAACAGTGGCAATAAGCTATAATTTTCAAATGTATACTTAGTCAATGTCAAACAAACTTTCTTCATTAGATGCCTATTATTTTTGCACACTGTAATCACTGCAAAAAACCGTACACTTGGACGATAATTAATTGCCGAAATTGTAAGGACATATTCGGAGCCACTGGAACTCCTGCGATAAAATAACAATATGCCAAGCTAATATTTCAACTTGACTGATACGATTATAATTCCGCAAAATGAAAGGTGTAGGTGTGCCTATAGAAAATTGTTAAATTAATATGAAATATGTTTGGCTTTGAGCGAAATGTTTTTAATCATTGAAGATTTCTTTTTATACGTATATTTTATTTGCTGCTACTTTTTTACTTATTGGTAACAGATAAGCATTTAACCGGGTGCCCCATATGATTTTAATTTTGTGAGATAGGAAAGTAAACAATGTTAATTCATTAATTGCACTCCAATGCCATTGGTACATAAATATTTTAATGGTTTTAAACAAACAATCAGTCAAGTTACTTCCAGTTCTTGATAATTATCTGTTAATTATTAAAGATTTGCAAACAATGAGCTGTTTTTTTCGTTTTTGACATGCAAGGTTCCTGAGTCGCGCCTAAGCTACTAATAATTATAAATTGCATTTGTCTGATTATCTCTATTAGAATTACGTAATTTTTTGCTAGTAGAAAAAAGAACTGTATCACTTAATTGATTTACCTGTTTTCAAACGTCAAGATAACATTTTAATTATTACTCTTTTATTAGTTTAAAAATAATTATTAGTCATGTTTAATAGTTGTGCAGGAAGAAATCACTTAAAATGTTTCAACGTAATTAGTATTGTATTTTAATATATCAAAATACTTGAATTATTTGAAAAAAATGCTAAATTTATTTCCGCAATGTGGTATGACCCAAGGTTCTTTAATAGCATAAATTTTACTTGTAATTTGAGCACCTTGGAAAGAAGGCAAATTTTATTTGCACTTTGGATCATGATTTAGTTATGCCTATAAAACCTAAAAATTTAATGGGTGTTATAATAGAAATAAAATGATGTGATTGAAACAAAAATACTATTTATCAGAAAATACTGAAATATAATTTTTTTCAGTTATTAAAATATTATAATAAATTAAAGAAAAACACAGTTTTGCACGAGTAAACTCATCAACCTCAACGAATTTTTTTTATATTTTTCTCATTTCATTTTTTTGTCGTTGCTTCAACGATAATAACTTCTTAATTACGTGCTTAATTATAATTTCTAATTTTCTCAACTATTATTACGTATTTATGTTTTATTAATCCATGAAAATATTATTATTTAACATATGCATAACTCGAAATATAAAAGTCTTATTTATGGCACAGTATATCTTGAGGGATTTTAGTTGCACAATCTAGCAATAAATAATTTATTGCATATTATATAAAACAATATTTATTTGAATTGATTGCTGTAAGGTTTGGCCACCTCCCTGTTTTAGTGTAGATATCTCAATTCTTTAAATTTTGTAGATTGTTTGATAAGAAAATTCAGAAAATTGTTCTTGTTGCAATATTTATTAAAATGGAACTTTGGAAAATAGGCAAACTTATTTCTTCTTTAAATAGATACGGTTAAAGTACTGACTAAAGAAAATCAGATAATGTAACTACTATACAGGACGTCCCAAAAGTCGCGCACCAATTTGAAAAGGTACGTTATTTAGAGAACCGGTAGAGTGTTGGAAAGCTGTAAAAAATTCTGTCTTTAATTTTTCGTACACGCCACTGGTCCTCTAGATAACTTACAACGCGACGTTTAGGACTCCCTGTATAGCAGAATTTATATTCTTAATTTTCTGTATATTAATTTTTTTTACGAGAATTTTTATAAAATCAAATTTTCCTCTTGAGTTTTTATTTTTTATGTTGATAAGCTAATTGACCGGCAAATTGAGTTTAGATTATTTTGCCGGTTAATTAACCAGTTATATTTAGCATTTAATTTAACATTATAGTATAAATCAACAGAAAACTCTGGTGTTCCATTTATATTTTAGCACTCAAGATTATTTCTTTCATTTTAAATGGTCTGTTTTAGTCATTTTCGCCAATTAATTTTAGATTTCGGTATATTAATTTTAAATGAGGATGAAATAAAAACCGATAAAACTAAAATGAATAACAAAGAAAATATATCTTTTCCAAATTTTTGCTTTTAATTGTTACTTTGTCAGGTACGATTCTACCCGACTAAGAGCAAATCGTTTCTCGTTTGGTTGACGGTAAATTTGATTAATTATAACTATAACCGGTTAGTTAAGCCTAAGAATTACGAGCCCTAACAACTAAATGTTCGGACAAAAGTAAATTTTTGAAGTATGAAAAAATAACTGGAAATTTTACGCAAATAATTAGTAAACACCTAATAATACAATAAGATAAAGCCTTAATAACAATATTAAGCATGGAAGAAAATTATTTATTGGATTTAACAATATTTTAACCTTAATAATTAGCAAACTTTACAAAATGAATTTGCAACTAAATGTTGGGATAATTTTTAATTTAGGACCATTAATAAGAGGTTACGTCTCTTGTTGCTTTAATAGCTGCCTGTATTCTAGCAGGCATTGTATTTATCAAGTTTTGGTACAATTCTGGCATGAAACTGTCCCAAATTTCTTCTATTTTGGTCTTTAAGTCCCCAATGGTTCTTGGTGGATTATTGCGTAGAATACGTTTAATTTTATGCCAAAGAGTTTCAATGACATTTAAGTCCGGACTGAATGAGGCCCATGAAAGCACCTTTATGTCGTTTTTCCCAAGTTCCAAAATTGTGATTTTTTAAAAACAGTCGTTAGAAAATTACGTCACATTTTTCAAGTGCAATTTTAAAGCTACGAAATATGCCTAAAATCACCAAATAAAAAATTGGGGATTTTTTTGTACATAAAACCAACATCCAGCTTTGCAATAAAGTAAATTTTACCAAAATCAAACCAGTGGTTCCAAAACTGTGATTATTTTAATGTAGGTAGCACCCTCAAAAAACGCATTTTTTGAAAAGTGATTTGTGAAACTCGAAAAAAAAGCAAAAAAAATTCATATTAACATTTCAGGATTTTTTCAATATAGTACGATTACTGAGCTTTGATTTAAAGGTTTTTTGACACAAATCCAACCAGCGGTTTCTAAACTGTGATTTTTTAAAACAGTTACTAGAAAATGTTATCATTTTTAAAGGTGCAACTTTGAAGCTCCGATAAATGCCTAAAATCACCAAATAAAACCTTGTGTAACTTTTTTCTAAAGAAAACCAACATTCAGTTTTGCAATAAAGTAAATTTCTTCAAAATCCGACTAGTAGATCCAACGTTTTGAAAATAATAATTCTTTGTTTCTACAATTTTCCCATCCTGCTGGGTTAAAGTGCTACAGTTTTGGAACCGCCAAGCGGATTTTTACGAAATTAACGTTTTTATATAACTAAATGTTGGCATTATAACAGAAAAACCCATCAATAATATGGAAGTTAATTTAGATAACTTTTGCGCGTATGGAAAAAAGACAATCAAATTTACTATAGTCCGAACATTGAGTTGTTAGGGCTCGTATTCGGGATAATCAAAAATTACCTTTAAAACAACAAGATTTGTGTCAACTTCCGGTGAAATCGAAAATGCTAGAGGTTTGAAAATGTTTTCAATAACCGCACTAAATTTCAGAAAAGTCCATTTATACAAATAATCCTAAAATCTATAACCAACGGTTCGTTCAAATTTCAGAAATATAAAATATTTTAAAAGTTAATTGCTAAAACGTATCCATTTTATAAAGGCACTCACATGACCTGTGAAACTTATGTTATAGTAATTATTTTGTCCAAATTCTTTCTATCATTTAGAACGAATTGACAGTCACAAATTTAGTATAATTTTAAAATGAAGACATAAGGTTATAGTTGTCACGTGAGAGCATTTATAAAATGAATGTAGTTTAGTTTACCTACTTCAAATAAATATTTATATTGAAATCGTACAGATTTTAAACTATTACGTTTACCTAAGACAAATTAAAATATTCCTTTATTATTTAGGCAAAAACATGCTATATTATTTTAATTAATTTCTACACAATAACTAAAAGCAATTAATTTCAATTCCCCCACGTATTTCTCGCAAATAAAACATATTCAAAAAATGTCCCAAGTAATATAATTTACAAAATTGATTACGAAATAATTATCCCTGGATTTTTTCAATATAGTACGATTACTGAGCTTTGATTTAAAAGGGTTTTTGACACAAATCCAACCAGCGGTTTCTAAACTGTGATTTTTAAAACAGTTACTAGAAAATGTTATCATTTTTAAAGGTGAAACTTTGAAGCTCCGATAAATGCCTAAAATCACCAAATAAAATCTTGTGTAACTTTTTTGTAAAGAAAACCAACATTCAGTTTTGCAATAAAGTAAATTTCTTCAAAATCCGACTACTAGATCCAACGTTTTGAAAATAATAATTCTTTGTTTCTACAATTTTCCCATCCTGCTGCGTTAAAGTGCCACAGTTTTGGAATCGCCTAGCGGATTTTCACGAAATTTACGTTTTTATATAACTAAATGTTGGCATTATAACAGAAAAAACCATCAATATTATGGAAGTTAATTTTGCGCGTATGGAAAAAAGATAATCAAATTTACTTTTGTCCGAACATTTAGTTGTTAGGGCTCGTAGTAGTTAATAAGCTCTAATTTTGGTTAATTATCATGCAAGTTGTTAAATGACAGACATTACTTATTGAAAATTTTGGAAAAATAATAAGTTTTTGACCAGCTAATCTTAAAAATATAATCTAGTAGTTTTTCTAAGTAAAGTAGGTATGTATTAGAATTTTTAAGAAATCTTGCATATCTTGTTATTTTTGAATGGTGTAGAACTATAGATGTTTCCATAGATTATTTAGATGCTGAAGAACCTGAATCATCTAGACATTTGAACACCTTTCTTACGAAGCTCTCGAGAAATTATGAGTAAAATATTGTCGATAATTAAAACAATATGAATAATTTTTGAAAATTTCGATTACGTACTGTAAATAAAATAAAATAAAATTGAAAAATCGGCTAAAACTCTACATATAGGGTCGAAGCAAGCAAACTTTCTAGTCCTTAAATTTAGTACAAAAATACCTAGTGAAGAGTCAAACGGATCTAAGATTGAAAATTGTAGCTACATATATAGGTAAATTCATGTCTGATCTCTACTTAAAATCTAAGATTGCAATTTAAAATTGTAGTAGTAAAATTTTAAGTTAGTATCACATACCTAAGTTAAACTTAAATTTAAGTATACGCGGGAGAACGGAAATCAATCCTATAAATCAAAAAGTTTATTTAACCTATATAAAAACATTATTTTCATGTAATAAATAATGTTTACTCGCTGTTTTTTCACAAAATGATAGTTAACTTTGTATTTTCTGTTATAGGTAAGGATATCCTACACTTCCTCTTGGTTGGTAAGTCCTTGCAAAACAATTTTACGATATAATGCAATAAACTCTAAATTAAATTACCTTAAGCTATGAAATAGTGAATAAACAGATAAAACTTTATTAGGTGAAATTTCTCCTACGAAAGCAATAAAATGAAAATAAAAAGCATTTTTATCGTGTTCGCTTCTTTAAACTGAAACCTTTAAACGTTTTGTTGTCAAAGTATTAGTAATTAACACATCAGAAAAACAATAATTAAGTAAAACGAAACCGTATGCAACTAAAAAACTCCGGAAGAACGCCAGACGAACTTTCGTTGCCATCAATTCAGAGATTTACAAGTTAATTTGTTTTGTGACATCTTGAAATACAACTTCACCTTCTACTTGTGGCCTTCTGCACTGCGTTTATTTTTAAGATTTTACTGTTGCAAATAACTGAAAAATAATTGTATAATTGAACAAGTTTTGAAAATTGTAGTTTTTTGAGC
This sequence comes from Pediacus dermestoides, assembly GCA_963942485.1. Taxonomy (NCBI): domain Eukaryota; kingdom Metazoa; phylum Arthropoda; class Insecta; order Coleoptera; family Cucujidae; genus Pediacus; species Pediacus dermestoides. The sequence continues at coordinate 11,122,634 of OZ012625.1, forward strand.
ACTTGTACCTTGTACTGGTTTCCATATAGTGAGTGCACCGGAATAACGTTATTAAAAAGCAAAACGTTGTTTCCTGCATAGTGGTGCTTTTAGCAAAATTACTTGCATCAGATAAGAGACCTGTAATTACTAATGAGCAGCTTGTTGCTTCAATAGTTTCAGTTACATGATATTATTGGACAGAGAAATTTAATTTTTCAATTTCACTTTTACTTATATTACAAGATAAAATTAATACAACAATTTGTATTAAAAGCTGCATTTGGTGGTGAAACGCTTTAATAATAATAATAACAATTTTATAAGTGAAGTGCATTCAGAGTATAATTTATGTTTAAATCATATGAACTCTGGTGAGATGAACTGGAGAAGAAAAGAATGAAAATTACCAAGTAAATATTTAATAAGTTTGATTATTTCCACTTGAAATTATACTGTATAGTAGAAGACCAACCTTAATAATAAGTAAACTGAATCGAAAGCACACTTTAGGTAAAAATTGAGGTAAATTTAAAACATTTGAAATTATACATTGGTCACATATAAGACATACAATTTAACTTCCAATCGCTACAAGATATCAACTCTCCTAATAAGCTAAATATTCTGAGAGAGAATAAAATCTTTCCTTTTTTACCATATCGGGCAAAATCGCGGCGACTATCAAAGATGTAGGTCAGCAGAATGGCATGTTATCAAATACTGAAACCTCCTGCGCGATGTGCCATCTCCTTTCATAAATTCAGAAGAACTACGTGGACAATAGATAATTTCTGGAAACGATTTCTTCGGTGTTGGAGTAATAGCAAAATAGTTGACCTCGGACGTGAGTGAATTAAGCGAGTGCCAATCAAGATTGGCAGTCTTTCTCGTCGCACTTATTTGCATACAATATATAAGGACAGCACTAATACAAATGCCGATGGTGAAGTGTGTTTAGTTTGCGTGATTTGGAATAATGCAGAAGAAAATAGAAATTTTCACTTGGCGTTATTGCTGGCCACGACAACGCCTTGCACACATGGTTAATTCTATAATCTTTAATTTCATTTCCCGTTTTAAATTCGATGCAGCAACTATACTTAACGATTTGGACGGTAGAAGTGCAGCAAAAAATTAATTTGAACGCAAAAGTGTGTGGCACCGTTTTCACCTCATAATTGTCCTAGTTCCTCGGGACCAAATTAGGGGAAATGTCGTGACTTCAGGACTCTTAGTGGGCTTAAACAGTAATTAAATTTTAAGTATACATCGCCGTGGCTTTACTGTATCAGCAGCATCCGGAAACAATAAATATGGATTGATGTGCATGTAGGGTATTGTCTTAAGACTTGCGGTGTACGTTGAAAAAGAAAACTGGTTCTAGGCCGGCGTAAAAGTAAAATTACACGTTGTATATTTGAAGGAAATGTATTAAGTTATTATTTATAGGCAGTGTGTGTAATTTTGTGCAGGGCGGAAAATTGGTTCAATACTTAGCGGATGGTTTTCTAACGTAATGAGCTGCATTTTATAGTTAATAGTTTTGATTATCCCGCATCAGCGGTACACATAAATGGTTTGTTTATCGCAAATGTATGTTTTTGCTTTTACCTTGGACGCAGGTGGGAATTAGGGCATTATATGAATTTTATAGTGGTAAATGTCAGTTTTTCCTGTATAGCCAATAAAATATACCTACAAGCGTGCTAAAAGCCTTGCAATATATTATCCTCTCACAAAACGTCATAAAACCATATGGATTTTGAAGGTGCCACAGATGACCTAGAACAGGAGTTGCCAAACTTTTTCAGACGTAAAAGGAAAAGAATTTTGGCTGATGGACCAAAATTTTCTCAAACAAGAAACAATTTCAACCTGAAGGTTACACATTTTCTTGTGAAGTTTTTTACATATATTTATCTACTACCAATTCATAATAGCCTTGATTTGACATTAATTTGAGTAAGGTAAGTCAGATTATTACGCAACATGTGTTTTAAAGAAATCATTACCACACTGAAATTTCAACAAGAAAATTCTCTCTTACAAGTATTTATAACACAATTTTTACAATTTAGTATCTTTATAGGAAAGTTTATATTTGTAAATGTCTAATTATAATATAATATATATTGTTTAATTCTTCAAAATTTGTGATTAACATTGAGTAATGACACTTCATACTCTTAAGTTTGATTTTTTGAAACCTGGAAAAGTTTATAATAGCGTATCTACCTAGAAAAAACCCTAACTTCACGTTAGACAGCTGAGAAAAGTTTTAGTTTTATTTTATAAAAAATCAGTTTTATATTTTAATAATAAATATAACACGGTCCACGTCCCCGAATTTTTTGTCTATTAAATTGTTTAATTTTTGAAAATTTATAATTCAAATTAACTGTTGTGTAGCGCTGGCTAGTTTTTACACAACTTAGGTTAGGTAGTCCAGTACGACAACTTGACAACAACTACTGAGCAATGTCGTTGGAGATAAATTCAAAATTCATTTTTAATTATTTGGACGGTAGAAGATAAAATCTTGTATATTACACGTGGGATATACACACATTAACATATTCGTCTGATTACAGAACTCGTCTACGACTCGTTCTGCAATTTCCAGACTCTTATGTTAATGATGTTCATATCCCACTTATAATATAAATAACTATTATGCATAAGGTGCGTAAAGTGACAGTTTTTTATTTTTTTTAGATTGAGGCTGAGAGAGGTTTTTAATAGCTATACGTTGAGAACTCTTATCTAAAGATTCTTTGAAAGAAAACGTAAATAAATAAGAAAATTGAAGGAATAATTTGGCAGATAAGGATGTAATTATGAGATATTTCAACCTTTCAGGTTATGTACATTGAGGAAGATGTCATTGATTCCGAGAAAACCTCTCAGCAGATATTTGTGAACGAGTTTTTTATCTTCAATGTTGAGGGAGATTCAAAACTTCAACACGAGTCAATAGTAGTTTTTAAAGGAGAGTTTCTGGACTTCAACCTGTTGGACTAAATTATCTCTTGAGATAGAAGAGTAGGTTATAAGACAACTTTTTTAATGGCGCGAAAGGATGATCTGTCTTCAGATCTTAGGATTTTTATGTCTCTGGGCATTTGCAGGTTTTTTTCTTAGAACTAAAACTTATTGCATGACCTTCTTGTATGTTACACTTTACTCAAATATATTTTTTTGAGATTTCTTCGTAGTTCCTACAACAAAATACTTACACTGGGATAACATTTCGAATATTGTAGATTGCTTGTGTGGAAAAGTAAAATGTATAAAAAAAAATGCATAGACAAAATATGCTATTTTTTGCAGTAGGTATCTCAAATTCATTCACGTCTCAATTATTCATTTCTTCTACTTTTCTTCTTTTTAATCTGTTTATATCACGTTTATGGACACTTCCAAGTTGGCAAAGAGACACTCACAAGTACACGTGTGTTTTTCTCTAATTAATTAGTTTGATGATGATATATGCAGTGGTAAGATTAGTTACTGATTTCTCCTTATAAATTTATCATTAACAAGCCAGTCGATCACAGGCCATCATATCTAAAAGAAGTGACCTCCCTGAAATTTTTACGAGCATATTAATTAATTACAAAAAGAATATTTTCATCATTAATAATAAGTGCAAATTAAAAAAAAATAACTATGAGCCCTAACAACTAAATGTTCGGACAAAAGTAAATTTTTGAAGTATGAAAGGAGAACTGGAAATTTTACGCCTAACAACCTAACAATATAATAAGATAAAGCCTTAATAACAATATTATGCATGAAAGAAAATTATTTATTGGATTTAACAATATTTTAACCTTAATAATTAGCAAACTTTACAAAATGAATTTGCAACTAAATGTTGGGATAATTTTTAATTTAGGACCATTAATAAGAGGTTACGTCTCCTTTTGCTTTAATAGCTGCCTGTATTCTAGCAGGCTTTGTATTTATCAAATTTTGGTACAGTTCTGGCGTGAAACGGTCGCAAATTTCTTCTATTTTGGCCCTCAAGTCCAATGGTTCTTGGTGGATTATTGCGTAGAATACGTTTAATTTTATGCCAAAGAGTTTCAATGACATTTAAGTCCGGACTAGATGAGGCCCATGAAAGCACCTTTATGTAGTTTTCCCCAAGTTCCAAAACTGTGATTTTTTTATAAACAGGCGTTAGAAAATTACGTCACATTTTTCAAGTGCAATTTTAAAGCTACGAAGTATGCCTAAAATCACCAAATAAAGACTTGGGGATTTTTTTGTACATAAAACTAACATCCAGCTTTGCAATAAAGTAAATTTTACCAAAATACAACCAGTGGTACCAAAACTGTGATTATTTTAATGTAGGTAGCACCCTCAAAAAACACGTTTTTTGAAAAGTGAACTGTGGAATTCGAAAAAATGCAAAAAAATCATATTAACATTTCAGGAATTTTTCAATATAGTACGATTATTGAGCTTTGATTTAAATGTTTTTTGACACAAATCCAACCAGCGGTTTCAAAACTGTGATTCTTTAAAACAGTTACTAGAAAATTTTATAATTTTTAAAGGTGCAACTTTGAAGCTCCGATAAATGCCTAAAATCACCAAATAAAAACTTGTGTAACTTTTTTGTAAAGAAAACTAACAATTAGCTTTGCAATAAAGTAAATTTCATCAAAATCCGGCTGCTAGATCCAACGTATTGAAAATAATAATTCTTTGTTTCTACAATTTTCCCATCCTGTTGGGTTAAAGTGCCACAGTTTGGGAACCGCCGAGCGGTTTTTAACGAAATTTACGTTTTCATATAACTAAATGTTGGCATTATAACAGAAAAAATCATCAATATTATGGAAGTTAATTTAGATAACTTTTACGCGTATGGAAAAAAGACAATCAAATTTACTTTTGTTGGAATATTTAGTTGTTAGGGCTCGTATATCAGCACAACAAACGAAAATTTTTTTCAAATTAGCCTTTTATATATCCACAACTCAGTAAAATTGGTAATTTAATTTTATAATAATACAGTTTTTTAAATTTAAAAATTCCTTAGAAATATGTAATGTGAAACGCCAACATACCTACTATTTATTTATCCTTATTTACATATAATCACACACTCGAAAGCTATGCACACTAAACTACTACAGAAAGCTCTAATAACAATCCAGAATATTTTTTTACTTTTACTTGTTTTTAGATGTTGAATACCCCACGCAAGAGGACATCATAATTACTACTTATTTCACGTATTTCTAAATAAAGAATGCTAGGATACCATGATTACCATTATTGTAACTAAAAAATGTTCATTATATTCATAAGAAGATACATTTACAATGTTATTTGTGTCATCATTTTATCACAGTTCAACGTAATTCGAAGAAATTTGAAACCTACATGTTTAAGTTATTTTAAGCTGGGATAAAAGCAGTATTAATTAGTACTATCATATTAAACGTACAAGTAAATTACATATATTTTATTTGTATAAAAGGTCAAAAATGGAAAGGAAAAACAGTCTCTCAGAGTTTAAATAAAATTGATGCATATAAATTAAAGTTTCAATTGTACTTTTCAGTGGCGGCTCGTAGTCATTTAGTCAGGGGAGGCAGTTAAAAAAGATGCAAGTGTAGCGAGCCAAAAAGCTGCGCAGGCAAAACTTTTTTCGTGGTTCAAGGTCATCCTTTTTAAGGGTACTTTTTGCTTAATAATTTTGCTCACGTCCCATGCCTGGTTGCCTTGATAGGAAAGTTTTTTATCATGTTTTTATGAAATTTAGGAAAAGGAGCTCTACTTGGTTTTGATAAGTACCTACTAAATACAAACTCTTGGTTACAAAGAAAGATACAAATATCGATTAATCTGTTTAAAATTTCTCTATTTTTTCTGAATGAATCATTAAATCTTTGAATTTCGATTTGACGAGCTAAATCCAGGACGGTTATTATTATTTTGTTTGCCTAAAAGTTGTAATTTACACATAGATCTAATATGCTCTTGACTTTTTGAATGTCTCTCAATCGAGCGACCTAAATTTTTCAGGCAGTCATAGCCAAATTTTGACCAAACTTCTTCACCCCGAATTGAAAATAAAACACATGGCCAACAAAACATTTTTTTTTAAATGAAACTACCCGTTAACCATTTACATTTACTGTACCAATGATTAACAAAACTACGAGGCGGTTTACCCTGATTAATTAAATACTTACTTAGGTCTGGATGAGGAACCTCTAAATCTTTGACGAACAATTTATCATCGTAACACAGTCTATCAAATTTAAATTGTATTAAAAAGTCAACAGTCTATTAAATTTAAATTTTATTAAAAAGTCAACAATATCTTCACAATTTTTAATATTTGTTACAGTGTCATTTCCCTCATCTTCCATTTTAAGAATAAACTTTTGTTTGCACACAAAAAAAACACAAATACCTAACCTGTTTCACCTCATACTTGCACACACAGGAACACAAACAAACAACAACTGCTACATAAAAAACGCAGGCGTAAACGCTTGTTCTTTGTTCACAACAGTTTCTTTCTTGTTTAAAAAAAAGGTGTTTTTGCCTCCAACTTGGATGTGCAATGACAAAAAATAGTAGTAGTAACTAAAACGCAGGCGTAACAATCGTAACACATGTTCACCACAGTTTCGTGTTTAAAAATATACATCGAGGAGCGCCTCGCTGCTCGCAGCCCTGAGTGCAAGTGCGGGTGTGTGTGACAACAGCACAGGCAGAAGTGCGATCGAGTGGTATAGAACCACAGATGAGAGAAGTTAACGAATATTTCGAGCATTTCAACAGGGTGGCGGTTAATTCAAATTCTGATTCAAAATATTTATCTGTAAAAGTTGTTAAATTAGATCTATCTAGTATCTATATTTTAAGAAATTGAAAAAACATATTTGTAAAATAAAAATAAAAAAAATTAATGGCCATAGAGTAGACACTGCGTCCCCTGACGAGCTGCCACTGGTACTTTTGTATTGTTCTTCAATATAAATCAATTCTAATAAATTCCTGCGAATATATTTCACTGTTCACTCAGGCTTATTGTGTACTTATGCCATATTTTTTGCAAATCTCTATAGGTGCATGATTTATTAATTTAAAATGGTTGTCAATCTATGAAAAAGTGGATTTATTGCGAGAACTAAACTTATTCGTACTTATGCAAAAACATAATTTATCCCAGATCACATCTGCGCGCAGACTAAAAAAGGATATTGTTAATTACTTGGCTAATAAATAACATGTTGCATACAGATTTTTTGCATGATTAATACTGTTCCAAGTAAATGATACAATTAGATAAGAAAACAGGTGTATTTTTAATTGTTTCAACTGCAGCAGCTGTCCAGTGTGTTGATCTGATTAACTACGAATCTGAAAAATGGTCATCTTAATAAGATACCAATAGAATTATTACCCCTTTGTCTACTTACAAATGGATTAATGGGCGTTAGGGGAAATAATTATCATGACTTTTTCTCGCCTGCGGGTGTCACAAACCAGTTGCGATCTCAGAAGCCAGTTGCATTCTTATTTCAGGAGATAGCATCTTCAAACAGGTGTTAAATTCCTACCAGATTGTTTTAAATTATGGGATGTCTACGTTATGGGATTATTGTAGTTTTCGCATTGGAATGTAATGGTTAGGTAAAGCAGAAATTTCCTGTGTCAAAGTTCTTATTTCCAGTGTAACTTTTCTTTATGCGGGATTTATCGTCAAATTGAGAACGTGGAAATGAATGAAAGAAAAGTTTCGGAGCGCTATTGTACCGTTGTAATGTCTGAGAAAATTGGGAGTGACATTTTGAATATTGTACTCTAACGGTAACTGAAGCGTGTTTACAATTTGTTTCAAATTACACACTTAATAATCAGAACAATGTAAAATAAGTAATTGAAGTTCCATTCATACGTCAAACGTAGTCGCAAAACTTAAATGATTTAAATTACATTTTAAGATTAGATTGGCTGTAATATGATATGTGCTTGTAAATAATTTCCCATGTTGGTTTTTTCATGGTGAAAACACAATATTCTGGTTTGCATAAAGTGAATATAAACAAATACCCACACTATTGTGGAATAATAATACCTGGAGCAACCCAGTTTAACATCACTTAACCTACTCTGGAAAAATTGTTATGATTTTACACCGCTGGCGATTTGTGATAATAAAGGCGATTGTGTTCCAAATTGAGCTTTATTTTAAAGGAGTCAAAAATAGTAATCAGAAGTCTACTCGCAAAAGTCTACGTACTCTTTAACGGAATAAAATATATTTCACTGAAAGCAATGAATGTTTTATAATATATAACTTTCTTATTATTATTAAAGTTTTGCTGAATTATTCTCAATTAACCCAGGTGCACCATTCTCATCTAAAGCCTAAATTTTCTAATTACTAAATAAACATTTGTTCTCTAACCTAAAAAAATTAATGATTTATCAGTGTCTGAGTCAACGACCTATACTGACTTTTTTCCTGCAAAATAAGAAACAGGCTAAGTAACTATATTGGGAAATAAAAAGCGTTTCTTTTCTCTACTTTTTATTAAAAGCACAATTTTACTACAACGCTTAAAAAATGCATAAACACAAACGTATAGTTTTATATTACATAAAAGAGAAAATTAGTTTGCTATTCTTGAAGTAAGTTTTATTTTAAATTAAAAGCAAGAATTCTCAATATAAAGTAATAAGATATTTTCTATAAAATACAATATTTTTTAAAATGAGAACCATTTTAACTCTTATATTAAATAACATTGTCATAATAGTTATTTTTCTAATTTTATGACGTAACAAAGCTATTACAGCACTCGTTTTGAGTGTGTTAATAGTAGTTTGCTATTCTTGAAGTAAGTTTTATTTTAAATTAAAAGCAAGAATTCTCAATATAAAGTAATAAGATATTTTCTATAAAATACAATATTTTTTAAAATGAGAACCATTTTAACTCTTATATTAAATAACATTGTCATAATAGTTATTTTTCTAATTTTATGACGTAACAAAGCTATTACAGCACTCGTTTTGAGTGTGTTAATAGTAGTTTAATAAACAAGAGTGTTAATAAGAGCGATTAATAATCGAAACGATTTTAACGCGTGAGCGCAGCGAGCGCGTTAATGAGTCGAGATTATTAATCGCCGATTAACACTCATGTTGATTACAATATTTTTTTGTCGATCGCTCTTTATTAGAATGAAAATAATCTAATTTTGTTCCATGGCAAAATCCAAATTCTGACATAATATGCAATACGTCAAAATACCACTGACATAATTAATTAATTTCGGCAGGTGTCAGTTCCAAATGCATGTTTCAATAATATAATATATTGTTGGTTACCTAGCAAATCTCAACAATGTTTTTAATGCGCATGTATGCATTAAACTGAGTTATTAATACACTCCTTTTATTACATTAACTAGATCTTTAATAAACGATCGACAAAAATATCCATTACGAAACCCTCCCAAATTTAGAAACTTTTTTCGGTTGGTAACACATATTGAACGAAATGTCAAATATCAGTGTGAATTTGACGTTACTGTTTTTTATTGTTTTTCGTATTTATCATGAGATTTTATCCGCAGCAAATTAACCGTGGAATTTTCTGTAATTTGCCGTACCTATTTCTGGCCGAGTGCAGGAAATTTCTGAATTCATTTCGCGAAAAATGACAATTATGTATCTACTTGATTCAAATTTAAAAGTTACCTGTAAATATCAACTTTGAAATAAAAGTGTCACCAACTGTCACAAAATTCCCTAAATTGATTTTATTTGTAAAAAATAATGTATTTAATATGCAAATTAGAAAAATTGAATAAAAAACTCGTTTTGTTAAACTTAAGAGCACTCGCCCTTTACAGGCACTCCTGCCTATGGCAGTCGTGCTGCAAACCTGGACTCGTATCTTAATATTAGTTTTACAAAACTAGTTTTTTAATATACTATTATGTTACAAGTGTTGAAAACTCACTCAGATACAGCATTCGACTGCGTCTCACGCCATATTATCGTTCGTAATGCAATGGAGTTTTCACAAGAGCTAACATACAATATTTTTTGTGCTGCCTTTGAAAAAAAATATTTTTAATCATTAAAATAATAAATACTACTTAAACAAAATTATGTTGGTATTCAATTTATCACTAAATATGTCAAATAACAATCTGTCAGTGTTCGAATTTCAAATTCAAACTCGAATTTAATGGAAATTCCGCCACATAAAATCCGTAGGCCGATATGAAGTAGAATACCAAAAATTCATCAAGAGGTGCGAAGAAAATAAAATCAATGAATATTCGGAAACAAAGTTTACAGCGTTACCAACCGAAATTTCTATAAATAAACTCCCCTAAATCAAAAATTAAAACATTTTAGAATTTTTTTTATGTTAAGATTACGAAGCACCTATTGTTTTGTAACATTGGGGGCATAATTGCCTTTTAGTAATAATTGATTTGCCACAATCAATTTCTTTTTCCTTAGCTTAGATTTCTCGTTTGTATTCTGCAACAACGTAAAATGTCAATTACAACTATACAACAAACAACACAAAACACATTTTTTATTCAATTCCCAAAGCATTGTTTTTCATGGTCCAAAAATACTTTCTCAAATGATGAATGTATTGTCTTCAAATAATTAAAGAAACTATTTCTTCTTATTTTGACCAATATATTTCTGTGTACAATAATATGTTCTATCTTCACTCGATCCTTATAGCCAAAACCTCAAATTTCATAAATATTTTAACCGCACCTATAATAATTAAACTTCTTGAAAAACTGTAGGTGTTATTTAATTTAACCATAACCTCTACAAAGTAGGTGTAAGCACTTATGTAACAAACTATTCCGATCTGTAGTAAACTCCTGAATTCGAGTGGTTCGGTTACAATTTGTACAGAGGTAATTAACCTTTAAGGATTATATAATTTTATACTTGAATGTTTATCCAAGACAACAATTTCTGCAGTGTAATCTTGACCTATTGAAGGCAGCCTAGCCGGTGCTCTTATAAGATGAAGAAAAGGTCAATGTCAGGGACATTTCACCAAGACCACTTAATGCAATGTAAATCACCACCTTATGGGGTTGACTGCTTGTCAATCACCTGCCAACATCACTCCAAACCTTTCTCTTGAAATATTTCTATTCAAAAGTGACGTAGATGAGTTACAACTGGTGCGTGTGTGTTAGTGCGTATGTGTTACATCATGTCTTCTCGATCCACTCGTCTGCATTGTTTTTTCTACTCTTTGTTCAGTTTCTTTCGCATATTCTGGCCTATCTGTCACCAGTATCTGTATTGAATAATGCAAATTCTTGAACGTGTCCAACGGCTAACTTTTTGTAGCGTCTAATCAACAATCTGGAATTCTAAAGCTGTCCTGAAACTGTTATGACTCCTGAAGAATGTCTGGAATTGACTACGGCTCCAGTGGTTTTATACATACTGACTTGTTTCTTGGTTAAATCACCGGCAAGAGATTGATGTTCGTGCCTTTAACACATTCATGAGTAAGCTATAAAGTTTTTAATGCACAACTTAAATCTTGGACAATATTAATAATGACTAAACATCTGGTTTTGCATATATATTTAGTAATTGTAATTTTTGAAGCGCTGCACTAAAAGAGCTAACTCTTCTTTGTAGTAACGTAAAGTAAAAACAATGCCTATTCATTTCCGTAGATTTTTTTACATAATTTGCAATTATCATAATTACAACTAAGTGAAAAAGTATCTTCAAATTCACATTTATAAGAACTCATCATTATGACATATAATATCAAAATCTAATACAAAATATTGACAAATATAAACTCCTGGAAGACTTCTGCTTTGCTTCAAACATAAAATATTGCAGCATATTTACAACCGATGATTTAAGAATCATAATTAAAAGTTCAACCTTATCCGTAATAACTTATCTTCCAACTCATAATTATGCATCATTAAATAAAGTAAAATTGAATTTGAGCGTATCTATTAGTATTCTGTATAATTTTTTTGTTGTACTATTGGCCAACGGCAATTTCGGTACAGTTCAATTACGCCATCGGCAGCAACTCCGCCTGTAAATAACACTTCCCATTAAGTGCCTGATTTGAAGGATCCGTGACGAGCTAGATGCATCTTAGAGAAAACTGCGTGATGGCCACAAGTTCTATGGGAACCACAAACATGCAATCCATAATGCTCTGCATGCTGTAAGCTGCCTGTTTCAAATCAAGTTTATCTTGCAAAATTAACATTGCAAAAAGGGTGTTTTAGTGTATTAACTGATGTGAGAAGAAAATTGCTTATGGACACGAATGCCGATGGTTCGCTGACGTTGGATTAGAGTTAATTGTGTTAGTTGTGTGTACTGAAGACATGTAAGAAAGGGTTAAAATAAAACATCCCAGTAAATTAAAAAAAAAATCAAATCCCTAGACTTCCCATCTATTTGATCTCTCTTACAAAGAATGCTATTTCTATTTCTTTAAGAAATAGGACACTGTTATTAAATTATCAATTTCTTTCTTTCTTTTTGGCATTTTGAATTGAATTTGTTTGAAAAATTAGAGAAATGTTCAGGATGATACTAAAAACATCGCAAAATTAATAGGAAAAATGATTAACGCTGGAGTGCTTTTTAGGATAACCAAAGAAATGCAACAATAGTTCTATGTATTTATACGTATATTTCATATTGTACATAATACATATTTTTATTAAACTATTTTACATAAACTGACTCATTGGATCTTCCTCACGCCTTCTCTTCAAGTAATACGCTTCCATTTCCTCGTCAGTAGGTTTCTTAACCTCAAACATGCTGTTATAAGGCCTTTTCCTCTCGTTCATTGCCAGTAACTTGTCTGCCCTGGCTTTGCTTTCTTCCTCTGCTTTCAAAACTTCTTTAAGCTTATCCTTTGCTTCGCTCCTCTTGTTTTTTCTTTCCTTTTGTTTCTTCTTTTCGATTTTCTCATCCTCGGAACTACTACTCACATAACCCCCACTTGAACCATTGTCCGGTTTTTCAGTTTCCTCACTTTTATCACTGGAACTGTTCTCTTCTACTTTTATAGTTTCTAGTTTTACACTTGATACACTTCTTCCAGCTTCACCAAGACAGTAAGAGTTTTTTACAAATGAATGGCAACATTTGTATCCCCATTGTCCGCCTTTCCAATAGGAACACCACACTGATGTGTGATTATTAATGTAGACATCTTCATATTTTGATTTTATTACTTCCTTGTCCTGTTTTTTAATAAATTTACGGGACCTTGAATACTCTGTATAGTCTTCGGTTTGGGCCAAAAGTAAGGATTTAGGGGGTGCTTCTAGAGATTCTCCGCCATCATAAGCTATGTTAGATCCAGAGAACTTTGCCCCTACTTTTCTAGGCCGTTCCATACAAAACTTTTTCTTATGGATCACTGCCCCACAATTTTGGCAGACGCCTTTACGGTACTTCGTAACAATGTTAGTCGTATCAACTCCTCTACTGTACCGCTCAGCTAAATGCGAATATTCCGTCTGTTTGTCGTCTTGGGGACGTTGATGTTTTAAAGTTGGTTCACTTGTTCCATAGTACCACGGAGCAGTGGTTATGTAGTGGGAAATGTGTGGGTTAATGTCTTTATCTTCTTCATCAAGTGCAGCTGGGGCAGTACCAGCTTTACGAGCCTCTTCCAGCTCTTTTGCTTTTCGCCAATCTTCTCGAGATTTTTTCATTGGTTCACCTTCGCCAACACTTTTGAACTTTAGAATCTGGGACACTGCTATACTTTGTGCGTTGTTAACCATTTTAATGTTCTGAGTAAGAAACGTTTGCACTACGTAAAACTCGAATAATCACAATAAAAGTTTAATAATCACAAAACATCTACTAACTCTGAGGTTGCTATGATAACTGTCATTTGTGGATAGGTTACGGATGGTGTGGCATATTTATATACTATTCGTATGACAGCTAAATAGGGTGGGGAATACAGTGTTGCCATTCGTAGAAAAATTTGACTAATATTAAACGTTTTTAGATAATAGTAATAAAATTTACAATAAGGAGATTCATAATGTAGGGCTGTCTTCAGAAACCACTAGATTAGATTTTTTCAAAATTTTATTGCTAAGTAACAAGAAAAGAAGCTTGACATAACCAACATAAATGTCATATCCCTCAATCCTACCAACATAGAAAATCTAGGTACTAATACCAACCATATATTTCAAACAAACTAAATCAACGTTGCCAGCTGTCTAAAACTAAAAAACACTTCACAAAACAAATAAAAATAGTTATTTGTATTGCTAGCCTTGAAACTAGAGTTTTGCGAGTGCGAGTAGGGTTTGCGAGCAGAGGCCGTAGGCCGAGGCCCGCAACTACGAGTATTTGGTATTAGGGATTTTTTTTATATTGGTAACACGCGATACTTAAAATTGACACTGACAGTAGTAGCTGAATGACAGAAATAATAATCCGTTTCTATGGAAAATACAAATTTTCTTTATGATTTCAATGATGCCAATCGATAAACTAAAAATTCCTAGTTTTTGCCGGTCTAGCCCGGCAAAACATGAGTTTCCAGCCGATTTATACGAATGCAAAATGACTAATGCCAACCTGAGGCACAAAATAGTAATTTGTATAACTAGCCTAGAAACTAGAGTTTTGCGAGTGCGAGTAGGGTTTGCGAGCAGAGGCCGTAGACCGAGGCCCGCAACTACGAGTACTCGCAAAACAGTTTCTAGGCGTGTAATACACACTATTTTTTGAGCCGAAGTTTATTTAAATAAATAAAATTTACAAAATATTTGTTTAAATATTTGGTATTAGGGATTTTTTTTTTATTGGTAACACGCGATACTTAAAATTGACACTGACAGTAGTAGCCGAATGACAGAAATAATAATCCGTTTCTATGGAAAATATAAATTTTCTTTATGATTTCAATGATGCCAATCGATAAACTAAAAATTCCTAGTTTTTGCCGGTCTAGCCCGGCAAATCATGAGTTTCCAGCCGATTTATACGAATGCAAAATGACTAATGCCAACCTGAGGCACAAAAAATCATTTTTGGCCCTTTTAATCCTAAAAATGCATAAATAAAAAAATTATATGAGATTCATTTTTCACTTGTGGTAACTGAAAATGTACTGCAGTTGATTATGTTCGTTTATTGCATCGGAACCACACTTTCACTTGTTCCTACTGAATGAGAAAAGGATAAATTCTCTCCAAATTGAAGTTGAATATCCCCCGAACAGAGCCACAGATGTCAAAAAATTTTTCTGGAAATGGATGAGATTACGAATGAAAATTCGAAAATCGAAAAACAATGAGACACAAAAGATGACAATTGTTATTGTTTCAATTCTACAATATCTTCCTAAATTCTATTCAATACTAACTTAGTAACTTCTCTTGTAGTTCTCAATTTTTAACCTACATCTACGTTAAAGTATTATTAATCTATACAGGTTCCCCGCAAATTTAGATATAGATTCTGCTATGAAAATCAACTATGAAAGTTCCGACGCCTCCCAAGGAAGATATTGAACATTTTATGATTTTCATTTATTACCTACACAACATTTAAAAAGATTTTTTGCAACCATTAAATCGATTAAAAATAAACCAACAACAATGACTTCTAGTTATAAAAACAGATTTATTTTTAAAGCCACTCAATCGGCCGTTCTCTTCTAATTCATTTTTGAGGTTAAATGCCGACACGTTGCTCCAAGGATATTCAATATTTGAAAACGTTCTTTTTTTTATTTTTATGAAACTATTTCATTCATTCTCAGTTGGCTATTATTTGGCTGAGTAACTTTGGTTAGATATATCAGTTTTGACAAAGTTAGGCAAATTTTTGATCCAAGATCGCCCGATCTCAATCCACTCGACTATTATCTTTGGGGCCATCTAAAAAGTTTAGTTTATACACGTGCTGTGGATGCAGGAGAAGAGCTTCTTCAAAGATTACATAACACATTAGGGACACCCTGTATAGATCAAAGGATCTTCCAGAACTTGATCAATTTCCACTTATAAACTTGCTCAGGGATATTTCTAAATACATATTTACTACTCTTACATGTTTTCTCACATCCTGTGTATCATCATAACTTGAAATACCGTTTTTTCATTAACGGTGTTTTATTATAAAATTAACCTATGAAACATAAAGCTCTCACTAAATGCAAATCGATATAATTATTTCAATCTTCCTCTACAAATTGAAAGACATATTCCATAATATTAATGGACTGTTACAAAACTAATAATCGTGCAGCTGTCAAGAAATCAAAAAGTTAACATGATTGCATGTTATGATTCCAATTATAATTCGGAATAAATAATATACATCGAAAATGCA
The DNA here is from genome assembly GCA_963942485.1 of Pediacus dermestoides. Lineage (NCBI taxonomy): Eukaryota > Metazoa > Arthropoda > Insecta > Coleoptera > Cucujidae > Pediacus > Pediacus dermestoides. The sequence continues at coordinate 11,139,032 of OZ012625.1, forward strand.
TTTCACTACTAAATACACAAATCCTATTTGTCAGTTGAATATGATTCTAGGGATATTTCTTAGTTGATGGGGATATAGCTATATACAGAGTGGCTTATAGAAACACAACAGGATATCTTATTTCCTAAAAATAAATAGGTACCTACAGTTTTTTGCACCAAATGAATTGAGCATCTATTAAAATTTAACATTTTATAATACTGTATCTTTTAATCTTTCGAGATGAGAAAAATTTCTAGGCCAAAAAAGGTTTTCTGATAAATCAGATACTTAGGCCCAGTTTTTCAATCGATAGTTACTTTGAACTCTAAAAGTTAACTTTCTGATATAGAGACAATCGTAATCAAGATAATTACCTAGAAGTTAACGATTGAATCGGTTGATGAAAAGTGTCCGTTATTCTGTAATTAGCATAATCAATATTTCTTTATGGTACTATAGAATTTTTATCTGGACAATGTTCTCACCAGTGGTTTTTTATCTTGATTTTATTATTGTTCCATCAACAGTGCTACTACGATCTTGATTTTTATTAACGAGAGAAAAGTCGGCACGCGACATTCTATCAAACAGCAATCGCTTTAAGTGAGCACAAGTGTAACGAAGCTGTGGGAGGAATTGTAACTGTCGTAATAATCGCCTCCATCCAGTTCGGAAGGGAATCTAGAAAGTTCAATTTTACTTTGTGCCTATTGATATGTAAATCAAATGTGTTCCATTTAGTATGACACTATAATGTCTCCATAGGAACATATCTATATCGGAATTAAATCTATTGGCCAGTACATTTCAATGTAGGAAATACGATATAAGTCGATATATCCATGTGATAGAAATTATGTTACAAATGCATACGTATACTTGCAGACATATAAGGTGCTTCAAAGAGGTTAGTTCATTATTTTTCTATAATTTTAGAAAGTATGCGGATAATTAAATAGTCTTTGTACTTAAGGTACACTGTTGTGATGGTATGTTTATGTTTGGTTGCTATATTTGGTTTTGGTTGTAAATTTTCTACGTGAATGAAATTACAACTTTGTGTTGATTGTCTTACATTGCCCACGCTAGGTTCAACAGTGCGTGTAAAGGATACAAGATGATGTCCTTTGGATTTCCACTAAGGAAAGGCAATAAATGTCCATGCGATAATCTAGGATTCTTCCGTTTTACAGATGTCCCCTCATCTAACACCTTACATTGGTCGTTAAAATTCTCAACACATAATAAGTATACATATAGTATACCAAGTAAGATGTTTATAAGTAGCAATTAACTTTTAATGTGTATGATGTACCAGTTATATTTATATATGTACAGACAGATTAACATCTTGAAAATCATGTTTACATTTATAGAAATCATAATTAATCATTTCTAATTTCTTGGCGATTTTACACTCGAGTCATTTGCAGAAAAATCACTTTTGAACCTTGTGAAAGTGTTGAACGTGATTTCGTTTTACGAGTTAATTTTTATTCGCTTCCAAGGAAAATTTTTCACCGAATCTTAAATGTTGCAATTACAGTAAAAAGTTTCTCAAAACAATCTAATGTAATTACACATCATGGTTTTATTGCTCAAAACATCCAGTAACGAGTAAGAAAGGTATACTCGTACTTATACGACCTGCCTCTTATAAAATAAAAATAAGCGGATCTGCTTGATTCAAAGAATAATGTTTTATCAACACTCCAATCCAAACCACACACGATCAGTTTAAATTGTCCCTGACCTTAGGTAAGAGAATACTTTGAGACAAGGGCCATCGATGTGGTGGGTCCGTCTTCACAATAATGGTGAGATTATGTCACAATAAATTTTATCAAAAGAATAGCCACACACCACAGAAGAAACCTTGAATTTATTCTAGTCCGTAAACCTTACATCCCATCATCAATATAAAATAACAAATATGTTTATTGCAAAATTACTTGGTGGAAATAAGTGACTTTAGCTTATGCAACCCATGGGTACCTTGATGGGAAAGTACATAAAAACAAATCCATTGGACACCAGACAATCTCTGCATGAGGTCAAACCTGTAAAATCGTATTCTCATAGTTTATCACCCACACTACAAAAAATATTATGCCGACTCTTCTATTGACTTTTACTACCACTCTAACCATGGGATGTCAAAATGGACTCAAGTCTTTAAACCTTCATACCCGTTTATATTCAATGGAGATCGGTGATTTATTAGTAATTTAATTTTGAATATATTATACCAAATAATGATTTAAATGACTTAGTTGCTAGTTCAGCTTGAATAGCAACCCATTAATGGACGGTCATAATGCACAAATTAGCATAAGCGTAAATTTTTGCAAACGGTGATTCAGCTATACAACTTAGGAAAAAACGTTAACTCCAAATCTATTATAATTAACTGGTAGCAAAAAATCTAAAATGTTAACGGAATTTGTAATAAACATAAAATCCTTAAACGCGATATAATGTTACCGTACAACAAAGTGATTAATATTATTAGGATTCCAAGTTTAGTTGCTAATGTGGGTTTAAATGCATTTTACTACTTTCTTGAAATTTTAATTAACAGTTAAATATTTTCCGGAAAAATGTTAATATACGATTATTGAATATGACCCTAGTAGCAAGCGCAAGTAAAAATCTTGTAATAAATTGCTTGTTAAATGAGAGTGTTTTCTGTACGAGAAGTGGGAATTACAACGGCGTTTAACCATTTAAATTTTTCTGGTAGGGGTCAAATATTGTAGGCAGATAACCCTTGCCTTGGACATAATCAATTTATACACTTTACTGACTCTTAACAAACGACTCTTATTAATTTATATTCGCTCTTTTATCATTTAAATTAATTTATGCTCTTGGTTTAACAAGCATTCCCCATCTGGTGCTTGTTGGAGTCGGAGTATTAATATTTCTTTGTTTTCCTTATAGTGTCAAGAAAAAATTAAGATATGTATATAAATTTTTCCAAATTTCCCTTCTAACAATTAAGTTAATGGTTTTGGTGTCTTGGTGTAAAAGAATTTTTCTCGCACTGATCCTCAGTTCCTGAAACGTAATTTGTTTCCATCTTTAGGTATTAACACCACTGACACTTTGAACTATTTATGCATTCAAAACACTGAACAGCTTCTTAGAAGTCATGTGCCTTAGCCAACAAGCTTTCAGACATATAAATTTGAATAATCTAGTTTCCTGGTTTTCTCTGTGTACCATTTGCAGAGCTTTTACTGAAATTGTCAATATGATTTATTAAGTAGGTAGTAAACTCAGCAGATCTAGATTGGGTGTGTTTAATGTTTCGTTATTTTTCTGAATATTGAATATTCTAAGTAGGTGTTCATATGCTTAAAATGATGCAAATTTTACTACTTTCTTAACTTTTTCATAACCCCATAATTTGCAGTATTTCTTTTAGAAAAAGAGCAATTATCTTCTGAATTGCAAAATATAATTTCTGTTTATATCTCCAAGACACCACACAGAAAATAAATTCCCACATTGCACTGATGGCATTCAGATTGACCAAAAATTGATAAAGCTCTTCGTATCTTATTCTACAGACAGTTCTTGCAAATTTATTTTGAACGAGTATGAAATAATAACCTACGTTGTTGGTTAATTAACTCGTTTTCATTTAAACAATTTCAGTTCTGCTTGTTGGAGAATCCACAACAGCTTCATAAGAATTCATAAGAAACCACCACATGACCTTAAATTGACTGTATGGTGTGGTGTGTCATCAGTTGAGATCGTTGGACTTTACTTCTTTGAATAAGGCAACAATCGAACAGTTAGTTAAGTCAAATCGGGCAAGAACACGTTCAATGTAGCCGAAGAGTTGTAATGGAAATGTTTTTAAGTAATTGCGATCGAAAAATAGAGATCCAAATTTGTCGACAAGATTGTTTTGTGAGGATATTTCCTAGAATTTTGAAGCATGTTGCGAGAAGTTGAATGCTTCACACTGATATCACTTGGAATTCCTCTGAATTTGAGTCCGTCATACATTATTGAAGGCTTTTTGCCACGTCTAAGAATATGGTTGAGCAGATTTTTCTTCAACCAATTTTTTTCAGTTACTGCTAGATTGTGGAGTGCTTTCTTTCTAAAGTCAAACTGATAGCTGGATATCAGATAGCTTCTTGCAATGATCGGTTTCATACTTTTTATAAGTAATTTCTCGAAGATACTGGACATTCTTAGTGATATAGGTTTCTGCGATACCACACGATTTGGTAGCTTTCCAGACTTTGATATCACTTTTGCTGAAAATGAAATACCAGTTGTTGAACGCTGGATGTACTTTTAAATATAGCGAACGTCAAATAAATGTAAAAGTCCAACTGTATAAAAAGCTTCTAAGTTATTCTTCAGTTATTCATTATTTTTCTTCTGAAAATGTATCATAACAGTTGCTGACCACGGATATACGAGCCCTAACAACTAAATGTTCGGACAAAAGTAAATTTGATTGTCTTTTTTCCATACGCGCAAAAGTTATCTAAATTAACTTCCATAATATTGATGGTTTTTTCTGTTATAATGCCAACATTTAGTTATATAAAAACGTAAATTTCGTAAAAATCCGCTCGGCGGTTCCAAAACTGTGGCACTTTAACCCAGCAGGATGGGAAAATTGTAGAAACAAAAAATTATTATTTTCAAAACGTTGGATCTAGTAGTCTGATTTTGATGAAATTTACTTTATTGCATAGCTGGATGTTGGTTTTCTTTACAAAAAAGTTACACAAGTTTTTATTTGGTGATTTTAGGCATTTATCGGAGCTTCAAAGTTGCACCTTTAAAAATGATAAAATTTTCTAGTAACTGTTTTAAAGAATCACAGTTTTGAAACCTCTGGTTGGATTTGTGTCAAAAAACATTTAAATCAAAGCTCAATAATCGTAGTATATTGAAAAAATCCTGAAATGCTAATATGATTTTTTTTTTCATTTTTTTCGAGTTCCACAGTTCACTTTTCAAAAAACGTGTTTTTTGAGGGTGCTACCTACATTAAAATAATCACAGTTTTGGAACCACTGGTTGGATTTTGGTAAAATTTACTTTATTGCAAAGCTGGATATTGGTTTTATGTACGAAAAAATCCCCAAGTTTTTATTTGATGATTTTAGGCATATTTCGTAGCTTTAAAATTGCACTTGAATGTGACGTAATTTTCTAACGACTGTTTTTAAAAAATCACAGTTTTGGAACTTGGAGAAAACGACATGAAGGTGCTTTCATGGCCCTCATCCAGTCCGGACTTAAATGTCATTGAAACTCTTTGGCATAATATTAAAGGTATTCTACGCAATAATCCACCAAGAACCATTGGGGACTTAAAGACCAAAATAGAAGAAATTTGGGACAGTTTCACGCCAGAATTGTACCAAAATTTGATAAATACAATGTCTGCTAGAATACAGGCAGCTATTAAAGCAAAGGAGACGTAACCTCTTATTAATGGTCCTAAATTAAAAATTATCCCAACATTTAGTTGCAAATTCATTTTGTAAAGTTTGCTAATTATTAAGGTTAAAATATTGTTAAATCCAATAAATAAATTTTTTTCCATGCATAATATTGTTATTAAGACGTTATCTTATTGTATTGTTAGGTGTTTACTAATTATTTTCGTAAAATTTCCAGTTCTCCTTTCATACTTCAAAAATTTACTTTTGTCCGAACATTTAGTTGTTAGGTTATTATTAAGTTTTTTTGTTGAGGCATAACGAAGGTCAAATAAATAAGGCAAACTGAGGAAGCAAATGACTTAGTTCTCAAATAAATAACTACATGATGAAAACAAAACTTCATTCCAGTTGTAAGATCCGTCATCGTTTCCGGCCTAACAAGCAAATTATTCACCAATCAACATAAAACGTTATCGCACAACAATTAATTAATAACTTTATCTATTAAACAAATCAATTGTTTGTACTTGTCATGCACATCACGAGCAAAAAACAATACATTCATATATTATACATCCAGACATCCATTACTTTGATAATAATTTTGAATAATGGACTAGTTCTATTGGCTATTAATCACTAATATAATTTTCCTCACCCCTATAGCATATTTATAATTATTTAGAAAAAAATTTGTAATGGTGGGAACAAAGCATCTGTTCAAACGTTGCTTTCAATTATTAGATTGCAACTGTAGCGTGATGAGTGCAAGTTGAAGGGGATGAGGAACATTAAGAGGATTTAGTAACAGCTTATTTTGGGATTGGTATTAGTTGGACAAAGATAGTGTAAGTGTTTTTTAACCATTAGAACGATACCTACCAGGAACATTATTTACGCAATTTAGGGCTATGGTTATAAGTAGTCTTATATTTTACCACCCATTTTTAGTAAATTTTCAAAATATTTAACAAAATAAAAGATTATGGTATACCTAAATTTTTTGGACTGTACAAAATTATTTTGAAATATTTTTACACCGCCAAATTTTTTATTTTAGTTGCGTTACAAACGGAGTTATCTAGACAACATCTCGATTCAAATTAAAACTTCTTTGTCTAACAGTCGTCGCCACTAGTTTGCATTTAGAATAACAATTTGAAACAATAAATATTTTAGCATCCAGTCACCGACAAGGCGCTCCTCCGAAGCATTTAAATTTTTTATTTATTATAAACAGTTTCCGTTAGCCACTTCTTTAACTAACCGTCCATCTAGTAAGTTAAATTTAACTAAAACAATTTACTTTGTGATGTACGGACACAAGTAGGTGAGGTGGCTTTGTTTCATAAACTTTTGCTAAAGATTTTAACAGTATTTTATGAGAATTCTTAACCATAAAGAATTAGGAATTCACCGCATATGGTCAACTGCGTTTTGCATTTAGGTATTATTTATTGCATATTAAATCTTGCAGTAACGGTTTAGTTTAGTAGTGAAAATAGTTTCTTCACATTTTTCTGGTACAATACCTAGAAGAATAAGTACCATCTGCGGTTTGTGCGAGAGTTTACGCGGGAAAATGGGTTTTAATTTTATTGTTCTTAAGAACGGCCATAATTACTCTGTTTATACATTTGTCTAATAGTAGTAGATTTTGCAGGCATATTTATTTGCCTGCGGTATTAATTAGTTTCGTTTGCTTTGGAAACTGGGCTAAATGTAGCTGTGAGCAGTTGTACAACACTTTTATTGTCAGCCGGCTTTTATACGAAAAATTTTCATAGGTACAGCTAACTAGGTATAATATTTGAATTCTCCTGAAGTTGGCGGAACGATTGTCTACGAAGTTATATTAAAATAAAAAATAATGAGTTCACCTGCCAGCGATATATTGAGCTCAGCTAATGGAATGAAAAGTAATTTTTTCTCTGTAGGCCAATGTCACGGTCACGATTTACTAGCACTTTTCTAAACATACCTCTAATTTGCCTAGCAATTTCACTTGTAACTTATAATTAAGGAAAATTCAAACAATGGATTTTATAGGCGTGATTGGTTTCGATTATTGTCCCACATTGTTTGTTTTAACTTCGATCAGTATTGATGGGGACTGGTGAATTGAAAAAAGTTTATTGGATACACTATAATGTTTATTGCCCATGTATGTTTAATATGTAAATTATGAGTTTTAATTTTTATTCATAGTTTTACGGAAATAAGCCTATATTCCTATAAAATAGTATAAAATTAATATTTCTTAGAAATATGCATGTTTTTATGACAAACAAAAAAGGTGTCTAGTGTGCCTGTATCTTTCAACAACAGCAAATGTGTAACTTTATTTTTGAACAGCTGCATAATATTCAGATTGGGGGAGTCAAAGTTTAAATTAAGTGAGTCTACACTTCTACACTGAACATTCTTGGATTCTTGCTTACATCATTTTGAACAAACCAAACCATTCCCTTTCATACTAATATCCTCAGCAGGTTTTGAATGACAATGCCTGTAAATAGAAAAATTACCATATTTTCAAATATCCACTGATTATTTGATGATTAGCTGAAAATGAACCAAAACCTTATTATACAAATTACATACTTGAAACTTTATTTAATAATTTTTCATCTATGCATACACCAAGTATAGTTTCTATAAATAAAATCAATTCTTACCATCCTCATTTTCCAGATTATTTCATCTGACAGATAAGTTAGTTCATCTGCACTGTTGTAACAATAAGTTGATGTGTTTAAGTCATCTTCCAAATAAGTTTATCCAGAAATGAAAAAATCTGATCTTAATTCCATTGCCACAAAAAAAAAACAAAAAATAAAAAATCCTTCTTGTGAATTAAAAGTTCTATTAAAGAATTTGCCATTAATGTTTTTGAAAACTACGGAAAAGGTGATAATTCAACGGTGCTATATACGGCGGATTAATCATAATCTTATTCAAATAGCTTCAGTTTAGAAATGTGTCTAGTACGTGCCACACGAAAATGGCGTCGTTGTGGTGAAAAATGAATCATTTTTTGTTGTTCATTGTGATCTTTTTCTCAATTTGATTGCTTTAATAGCTCCAATTTTTTATATAAGATCTTCGTTATAGTTTTGTTGTTATAGTTATAGATATGGTTGGCTTATACCAGCTTTCGAAATGAAAAGCATTTTTTCTATAACAAATGTTAAAGTAGATAGTAGATAAAGCAGCACTTTACGTATTACTGTTGATTTTGACACCATAGTGACAACTCATAATATTCACTGACATTTTAAATTGTTCTTGATAATAATTTTATTTGTAATTAGTTTTTCTTTATATTTTTTTTTTTTTACATTTGCTATTGAACAAAATTTTTTATTATACACGACGATAACATTTCATTATCTTCTCGAGTTTTTGAAGATAAAGTAACGGGTGTCCAAGAAGTCTTTCAGTCAGGGCGCCTATGGAGTATTTTTCTTTTGATTAATAAACACAAAACTTAAAATATGATTTTCATGTAACCATCATAAAACATTAATTGTGTCGTCTTAAATAAACGTTTTTTTTGAGGTGAGATTGTAACGGTTTAAGTTTTGTGTTTATTTATGAAAAGCAAAATACTCCATAGCCGCCCTGACTGAAAGACTTATTGGACACCCGTTACAATGTTATGTTCTTGTATAATAAATAACTATTTTTTCAGAGAGAATCGGAGAATGCCCCGATGAAGCCCAAATAAAGGACTAGATATCCTAAGTATTCCGGCTAACGGCCATCTAACCCAAAATACAAGTATTTTACGGAAAACTTTTTTCCATTTCTTCATTTTTCTGTTTCAAGTTATTCTATAATGAGCAACTCATTGTTCTCAGACCACTCAAATTTTACTCACCAACTAAAGAGAACAACTTTTCACTTCGTCAGGATTTTTAGGCTGTGATAAGTGATATTTTTGACAAATTCAGTGTGTTTTTTCAGTCTAAAGGTTAGAACAACAAGTGTTATAAATTTTTAGGATTATTGTGGCTAATTTGTTAAGAATATGATTAGGTACAAAAATCAATTCAGTAACAAGATAGTTCCAAATATCTACATTAGTTTAACTTTCGTCCTGTGAATTTTCTAATATACTACCTGCAAATAAAAAAAACCGTTCGGTTGAATCCTATTTACTATCTCCTATCTTTTTCCTCAAAATTTTCGAATCCATTTTTTGGTAAAAAGCTTTAATTTATCCTCTTCATAAATTTCATTATTAATTTAAGATTTTTTTATAGATCAGTTTCAAACCGGTCAGACTCAGAACCAATCAAATTCCAAAACAATATCCTGCAAACTCTTTTCTTGCAATTTGATTGGTTTCAACTGGTTTAACTGTTCTACGAGCTAACATATATTATTTTGAGTTTATAAGAAAGATTTTTAAACATTTTTTTTACTTCAACAAGATATTAAATTTTAGAATTTTCATTAAATTCGATTTTTCATTCTAACCCTATTAGGGAATACTAGTTTTGATTTTTTTGGCGGGAATAACTCATACTAGAAGTTGAACGCTAACTTCCGATTCATATACTTTGTCTCCGTCTTTTACATTTTTATTTTATTTATTAAATTAATACAATATGATTTTTTTTAAATATAACAAAATTTTGGTTTGAACAGCTCTAACATAACTCATAAACAGTCGATTTAATCATCTGAAAGATATAGTTAAAAAAACAAGTTATAGCGAAATATGATAGTGAATAACAAAAAAACATTCGTTGGTTTATGTTTTTTTTTACAAAAGATCCACGACATATTTGTGTAATTGCACGCTAATTTACCTACCTGAATGACACATTCACAAAGTAGTACATCATATATTTAATAATTATAGACTTTAAAAGTTTAATTAAACAAAAGAATTCACTAAACTTTCTACCAGCTTGATGAAACCACAAAAAACAATTTGTTGCTATTAAAAAATATGCGAAGACATTGTTTTGTGAATAACACACAACCATTGGCAAATTAAAAGGATAAACTCGTTAGAAAAGATACAAACAAGTGCGTGCATTGCATGAGATTGCATTGCAAGCGAACTTTGAGTTAATAATTTTCAAAGATTACAGACCGAACGCCGATTACTACAAGGCATTTTGTTTTATAAATGAACAATCTTACAACAACATAAACTTTACTTTGTTTTGCATCGGTGCATTTATTTTAATTGACGTGTGTGCAATATATTTGTGTTTAAAGGACATTATTCTCTGTTTTGTGTATGGGTTTCTTGCATTTCATTGGGAGCATTGCGTAATGAACTTCGTAAACACGATGCATAAAAAGTAAATAATTATACATAATGAATGGTGCGCTGAATTGTTTGCTCTTGTTTTCTGGTTAAGCCGTGGTGCATCTGCTTTCTAGAAATATATTTGATACTTTCAGGTCACTTTCCAGACTGTTTGATGAACCTCACTCACTTGCTGGGAATCTTGAAACCGATATCTTAAATTTCAAGGTTGAATAATTATACCTAAACTAAGTGAGCTTTTTCATAACTTTCCTGTTTTTCAAGCAATAAACTGAAAGCACAATCAAATGTGTTGTTTGAGATTAAAGGAAATTCAAACATGACTCCAAATGTATTAAACACTTTCTTTACTACAAACAAAAACTGTGTCCATCTTCCAATGAACCTGAAGTCGATGAATAAACACAAAAAATATCTCACGACAGCTTATTTACTTGTTCGTTTAGCAACCAACTACATACTTAAGAAGAAGGTGTGAGGCCACTTAAAGTCATTATTGTTGCTTGGTTGTCCAAATATGTTAAAGTTTTTCGTCTTCCTCGAAAGGAAGAACTTTTTACAGACTGCAAATTCCTACGTTTGATGATAGTTTTAATATTAGGTAATAAATATGGTTTAATTAACGGCGATGACGTGGTAAATAAAAATTTAATGAGGTTTTCGGAACAATATCGTATAGAAAAAAGCAAGTTTACGAGAACAACTACTTTGTTACGTCACAATTGAAGAAAAATATAAAATTCCAGTTGGAATTACAAAAAATATGATGAACAATCACTTGATGTAATTTTATTAAAGTAAAACAGTGTAGTTGTAAACCCAATTAGAAATTAAATTAATAATAAATTCATGTACCTAAATCAAAAAGTGTGATAAAATTGACAATAGTTAATTAAAATCGTAAGGATGCTGTGACACAATAACACCAAAAGTAACAATTAAAATTTCTAAAACTAAGCCACACATACACAACAAATTAATCTTTTTAACAAATGTCGCTAATCTGTCAGGTAAATTAAATTTACGGCAAAGTTGTGCAAATTTCTGGAGGCAACATATCAACAAATCGTGAACTATTACACACATTATATCATTTTCGTATGATGTATAGTCCAACTACGGTATTAAACACGTAATAAAACTAGTTAATGGGTTGAGGATAGTCTGCGCGATGCGTTTCTTCCTGTAACTTAGAAACCCATAATTCAAAGAGATTGTCACAGGATTCGATAAATCTGATAGCTGTGACTGGCCTGCTGCAGAAGTTAACACTTTGTTGTTTTTGAAATACACTTTTATGTAGACATGATTTACGGTCTTGACACCAAAATATTTCCTAGATTTGCTTAGAAGTATTCTTCAATATGAAGTAGATTAAATAATAAAATAATTCTGTTGAAAAACTAAATCGTCTTCACATCATAATCACGCATAAAACTGAAAACTTTTTACGTCTTATTATAATATTAAATATAATAAATAAAGAAAGCTTCTTTCAATAATACTTTACTCATAGTAGTGGTTATAATAAAAATGGAAATTACTTTTTAGTTAAATTATTTTGTAAATGGACCTTAAAAGGTAATTTATCCTCAAGTTATGAACGAAAATGTTGACTTTTATTAGACTTTCTATAAGTAAACTAAGTTTTTTATCACAATATATTTAATTCTAAAGACATTAAATTAAGTTATGACGTAGTAAAGTAAGGTAAATGTTTATGTTTTAATTATAACATGGTGATGTTCCTAAAGGCGTAACATTATTAAGTGTGTCGTAGGTAGTCTGGTACCAATACTAAGTTAGCATTTTTTGGTATTTTATCGGCAATTCTACCTTAATCAATAGACAAATTTTATTTATTTGCTTGTGAAATCGGTAACTTTGGATTTGGATTTGGAGGCTTTGGAGGCTTCCTAAACTCTTTAGACTAGAACAAAGAAAAAGGAAAGAAAGATCTAAAAGGAAAAGAAACTATGTTACTAGAGCAAGGATCTATAGAGACAGGATATGCGACTTCGTAAACCCAGCAACGTACTAAAACGTTCCGTATATAGTCGAGGAGGTGGGTGTGTCTTAACTCCCACTTTTGATTTTTTTCCCTCTCCTACTTATACACATTAAGATTTGACAAATAAACCAAATTGTCAATTTCTGACATTTCTCAACAGCTCCACCATTGGCCACCATACGTGACGTCACGAGACAGCTCCACCCACCTCCTCGACTCTATACGGAACGGTTTTTCGCGCGGGACGCATATCCTGTTTCTATAGATCCTTGTACTAAAGCTTAAGCAATATCTAAAGAAATAATGATAATATTCAAATTAGCGATATTGTTTCTACGAAGATCTACAGAATCAAAGATCTTGTAACTATAAAGAGAGAGAAAGATCTTCTAATTATATTTGCAAAAATAATGTTCATCCTAAAAGTAAGATTCATTCAGTAATTAAAGAGCAAAAGAAATAATGTTGCAAAAGTTTCGTGATATTTCCTTATTTGTTGAAGGTTTAAAGTTTATGATGTGTTGATATAAAAGTAATTTAAAAAGTGTTTCGCTAGTTTATAAGAATTATGTTGAAAAATGTCGGAGGCCAAAATAAATTACTTACTTGAAAATTTCACCTTCTTATTATTTTTTGCACAGGAATTAAAAAAATAACTTTTATGAACGGTGATAATAATAATTTTCTACATTTCTAATAAAGCCTCAATCTTAAAATTGCGATGATAAATTTCCAGTATTTTTTTTTATAAAATAGTCCAGTCAAACGAGAACAAAAATGCCGATAAAAAAAGCGTTAAATCGGAGTCTAGTGAAATTTTGAGGGTAGGTAGTAGTTGCCAACGGAACACTCCACCTCGTTTGTCACCCCTACCATTCCTCAAGGGGTGGCCACCATCTCAAATTTTAAGATAGCGTTCTAAAAAAGGTATCTCGCGGGTGAAAATGGTTTTTTGGATTTTATAGCCAAACTTTGGAAATTTATAACTTTGTAAATATTAATAATATGAAAAAATGTTTCAAACAAAAGTTGTTAGGAATTAGTTCTATAACAATATTGGTAATACGCGTTTTTAACGTGAGATGGATATTTACCGAGATAATCAAACTCAATCTTAACATCCAAGCTGGCGGCCACTCCTTGAGGAATTGTAGAGGTGAAAAACGAAGTGGAGTGTTCCGTTGGCAACATACCTTCAAAATCTCATTGGACTCTGATTTTAACGCATTAAAATGACTCGTTTGACTGGACTAAAAATACTACTATTAATTTTTATGTAAATTCAATATTTTCGTGATATCTCCTACTTACATAATAAACTAAACAAAATTCAGCTGTTACTATTATTCGAACAAACAAACAATTTCCTCATCTGTCTTTTCTCTATTTTCAGAACGGCCATTCCGCAGATGCTTCATCCCCAACTGGCTGGCCACTATGCATTGGTCAATCTGGCGTGGTAATCCACCTGGCCCCACTAGATCCCTCCATAGTAAGAAATAGAGACTGTTACCTTTGCATTAGAAACCGAAGCTCACCTGGCCTAGAAGTAGCACTAATTTGGCGTAAAAACCACCAAATTCACTGCCACACCATTGCCGAATTCCGTAATCCGTTACAGAATTTAGATGACATAATGTGTTCGAGCATAAGATCCGTTTCGGATCTAGAAATTAGTTCTTATGATGACTATGATGGAGCCGAACTGCCAGAGTTGTTGCAGAACTTGCTGGTGTCTGTGGAACATGCCATAAAACGGGTTCCACTAGACGATTTAACGTTTCCGTGCCCACAGTGTCTTCAGTATTTGCCTTTGGAGCGACCAGAGGATGATATTACTTCATGTGCCTGCCAATGTTCTTGTAGATTACCTGATGGTACTGTTCTTAAGAAGGACACGTCTATTCAAACTAGTCCAATGTTCGAATTTGTCGGATCCATACCGCATATTGACAGTGATGAGGAGGACGACAAGGAGTCTGTTAGATCTGGTAAGTGAAAACAACATTCTTACAACTAGTCAATAAATTATCATTTTAAAAAAATGTTTACTTTTACTAATTTTTTACGTGATGACATCGTAAATCTCATTTTTTTAACACAAAACTTCCGTTTATTATTATTAATTTTGCAAACTAATAATAAACTGCTGTCTAGTGCAAACAATAATAAAATCTTTGCTATTTCCGGTGAAAATCCTCGGCTTCTACGAATTTATCGTGAGACCCCACAAGCAAGATCTGGTCGTTTTAGGTTAACCTTAACGTGCAATACGATTTGCTCCAGTTTATCGTGAAATATTTTTTGCATATTTAGTTGATCGTGACGTACGTGCTTGTAGTGAACCTAAATAAGTATAATTTAATTTTAAAACACCTACTTGACAAATAATGTTCGTTAAGCTTTGGAATAATATTCTTTACTTCAATTATTTAGTCGGTCATTGATAAGAAAAAACTATACGAGATCTAATGTACTTTTCCTTGTCTAGGAGCAAGTTTTTTAAACGTCAATTAAGTGCATATTTAGTTCTTATTTTTCTACTACAACTATGTGTTCTGTCTGAACTCTGAACATAAAACAGCCCTAATTTGTCTTCTTTTCTATTCTCCATTGTCATTGCAAAGAAACCTATTATGGTTACAAATAGACGCTGGTTAAAATATGTGAACACGTGTGGTCAGTTCATTATTATTAAATATATTAACTGCAGTAGTAACATTAGATAGTATAGATAAACTTGTCAATGTTTTAATCTTATTGTTTGAATGAGATTATTGTTTAATGGTTGTTATTAATAATATAGAAAATGAAGGTGATAAATGCGACCCTCCGGTAGTTGATACCACCCACGTTTTACTTCATCTAGATCTGGAATAAGTAATTGTAAGGAGTGAGTTCTTGTTGAACCTTTCAATATTTTCTGAAAATTATAATAGCGAGGTTGAAGACATTGATCTTAACCCAAAAATATTTTTTTCTTAAAAAATCATCTGCTTCTCTGTTTTGTAATCAACAAATTATTTGTACATACGAATATGAAATAATTTAAAGAAGAGGTCTTCTTGATAATTTGATAAAAGGACGTAATAAAACTACTCCGATTTTTTCGGAATACTTTTAAATTCCAAGAGAATGTTGCTTTTTTCCAAATTAATAACATTCTTAATAACCTTGTCATTTTTTATTGGCATTAACCTTGATTTACATCATAAAATTTCTTTTATGTTACCATTGTGGATGGTATTACACGTGCTATAGAATCAACTGGACATATGCCACTGTTAATTACAGTAAAATAGATATAGTAGAGAAATTGTAAACTACTAGCCTATTTTAATAGTTAAATTATAGGAGGTAGCATCTATGTAGTTATCGTTTAAATTTTATAGTTGATACGTTTTCCTTTTAACTTGATACATAGAAAAATGTGATAACAGTTACGCCTGGATGTAATAAAATTCCAGATTCTTTGTAAGAAGGCTATAGTACTAAAATTATGTTAGTGGTATAACCTTCATTTTTAACTAGGTGTACGATTAAATATATCATAGCTGAGATATTTCCTCAGAAAATTAGGTGTTTGGTTAGTAGATGTAAAGTAATGAATAAAATAATCGTAATTTTTAAAATGTTTTAACTTTTTAAGGAACAACTAAATAAAATCATTAGAAATTTTCCAACTTTACAAAAAGAATTTGTTTAGAATCCCTGCCCTACTTTTATTTTATTTTTAATAATGAGAGTATACAGTGGGAGTTTTAGGTTATGTTCTTTCATAAAATTGCTATTGTTGAGAGTAAAAATATATTAATTTATAATCGGTTACTAGGAAAATTCCGATTTTTTTGAAATACATATTTCATTCACTATTCATACTTCTTTCTGTATAGAAAGCATAACAATATAATACCAAATTTTAGTTTTATATAGTGAAAACACGAAATACAAAATTATGTTAAAATTTTTTGTAGGGCTCTAGGAGATACTTATCTTTCTACCCTTCTTTCGGAAAAGACATTGTAGTGTGAAGGTGCACACCTGTGGAGGCTAAAAGGGGGATGGACATTCTAATTTATAACCTGCTTATTCGTAAAGTGTGTTTGCAATGCAAATGTGATGTGATCTGTGATTGCATCGATTTATAAGTAGGCGTATTGTCGTAAAAACAGAAATTCTTCGCATACTTTCTCTGAAGACTCTGAACGTGTTTTTCTAAAAATGAACTGCACACTTCAAAGGAACATTTTTTTAATTGTCGCTGACTCTGTTTCCACAAAAGCAAAATATTAAGTTTGTAGTCTACTGTTTTTAAATTCTTAGTTATTGGCTCAAAATTTAGAACTAAATTTTTTTCCAAGAATGAAAAGAAGCTATTGCCTCCTACCATTTCATATATGTATGATTTAGCTTTTTATGAAAAAGGGCGTTAGTTTCCAGTTGTGGTTCTATAGCTGTGATGTTTTAAGGAAACAATTTTAAAATGCAGATTTCATTTCCCTCAAAAAGTCTTTGGAAAAATTCTTAAATGTAGGCAATTGATAAAAGATAATTAAACGTTAAATATGAGCAAATTCTTAAAGTAAATGCTTATAAAAAGAGGGAATGTAATGTAAGCTTAATACTCCAAAATACTATAGATTACAATTCGATATGAGATTACTTGCTACAAAATAATAAAGTTATCTAACACTAGTTTAGTACAATTTAGTGGTGAGCGGTTCTCCATGTTTCTGTATTTTTGATTTAATTTATAGAGCGAAGAGAGAACAATATTAACTACTAATTAATTAGTATCTTTAATTCCAAAAAAAGCCAGATACTTTTAAAATTAGAAATTCCGCATAATAAACTAAAGATGAACTCTCAAACAATGATCAGCATTCAAGTTAAAATATCAGACGAGAAGACCATTTTAAGTATTTTCTAAGACCGTTTGCCACGAGGCTAATTTTAGTACAAAATTTAAAACTATTTATGCGCGCGCCGATTTTGTTGAAAAATTAATAATAAACAATAGATCTAAATTAAATCTCTTCTGTACTGCACTGTACACTACTGCACCGAATTTACTCACATTTAGTGTGGCAAACGGCTCTAACTTGTAGAAAAATGAATAATATGAAAACTAAAATTAAAATAAAATTGAGAAGAACGAATACTGGAAATATTAAAATCGTAAAAAAAACTTTGTTACTTCTGTGCCGATAGAAAACTTCTTCACAAATCTGCTTTTTCAACTATTATCTACTAAAATTCCTAATTTCTTTGATATCTAGGATTTGTCGTTTACCATAAAAAACCTTCAATTTATTGTATGACGAAAAAGTTTTTTTGTGAATGAATATGTAAGTTTCATCCTTTCCTGCTAATTTTCCAGAATATTCACTGACTACTGAAATTGTCTCAAGGATAGTAACTGTTGACCTTTTAGCACAGAAAATATTTAAAAAAATTTTAAGCTATGGTCGTAGAGCTGAATATTATCTGAAAATATAGCTAGAATCTGGATACACGATAAAATACTTTAATTATCAAAATTTGACGCACTTTGCGATTCCCACACTGGAAGGAAATTGAATTATTGTAAATTAAGTAAAAGCATCTCCTAACTTTCATCTTTTTCCTTCTGTTGGAAAAGAAATCTCATTCAAAATTGCCCATCTTCAAGTTCTTATTTGCTGCTAGACGGATAGTCGTTAATATTGTGGTTCTTCACTATAATCTTTTCTCGATTGTAATAATTGTGGTTTTTACTATTGGATCTTCAACTATCGTAACTCCAAGTAAATAAGCACAAAAACGTTACACACATTATCCTTTTGGAAGAATTTATTAATTTTATCCATTATTTTAAAAGTGAATGAATTTTAAATCGAACATCCTGATTTTATTACACATCTTGAAGTTTTAAAATCCGAAATAATGTCTATAAGAATCATTCCTAATTCCTATTTATAAGTTAATAATGAATGTTTTGTAAATTCTTCTAAAAACTGATCAGTGATAATATCATTTTTTGCTAAACACTAATTTCTTAAAATGTATTTATTTAAGCTACAGATATTCCATTTCACATAAATATTTTATAGATTGTATATGCATAATTATTGGTAAACTAATAAAACGCCAAGGCACGTAAATTTAAATTAGTAGGGTGTTCAACATTGATCCTGTTGACCTTTATTTTGCTATTCCAGAGAAAGCTAATCAATATTTTTATTATAATGAATAATAACTTTATTTTAATTTGCTACCCATGTTTTATTTTTATGACGATTAAACCATCGTTCTTTATTTCAGAAAAACTAAAATCAGCTGGTGTGATTTACTTACAGTTATAAAATTTTATCTAAGTCATACACTAACTAATTTTTCAATAGTGAATGGTAACTGAAAGACTGTAATTGATGTAACAGTCAATTTAAAACAGTTCATATTACGTAATCCACACTTCGATTTAATTTAATTTCATTAATTTTGCAATTAGACGTTGAACACTTTATTTAATTTTCAATCAAATTGAACAAAAACGTAATTGGAATTTATTTCGACTTTTAAAGCAACTGTCCCAAATACATACAAGCCTACAAAAATTCTAAAGAAATTATGTAACGATAATGTGCAATGGAAAAACGCCAACGTGCAAAGAGTTTTATGAAATGAACTCTTGGGTATGTGATTGAATATATTCTACCCACTTATATTAGGTATCTAACTGTTTATGCGTCAAATTATAATTCAAGAAATTGAGTGGGTCTTTGCATGAATTACTTTCGCTACTAGAGCAAAACATGAATGAAAAATGTGTCAACAGATGGCTTATTTGGATACGATAATAACACGTGAGAGAAACAGGTTACTATTCTAGTAGTAAATTATCAGTTTAGTTTAGAAGATATATTTGTAATGATAGGAAGAACTGTTAGTTTGGTAAACACAGTCGACTAATTTCAATAAACAACTCGTTAAAAACTTTTGTATGGTTTTCTTTAAAAACCATTATAATTGTAAAATAGGTAAAAGTTTTGAACCAAATCAAAGCACCTGCTAATGGTCAATAAACTGTAATAAAAAACGTTATTTTATGCTTGCAACTTCCAATGTCCTGGTAATTTAAAGAAAATAATTTTATTAACATAGAAAACCGCTGTATTATGAGGAAAATCTTTGAATCTATGTATAAGTTTCCCAAACCCATCAACCTGAAATGCCAATTTTAATAAGGTATTATTAAATCGTTGAGTAAAATTTACCATAAGAAAATAAAAAAATATTTATGTGTTGCCAGCTAAATTCATTTTAATTACAATGCGTTACGATGCTACATAGAATATTAAAAGAACCAACAATCATAATGATTTACTGAACTATCTGCATTGAATAACAATTAACATTTTCAGGTTCTCAAGCCGTCTTTAGTCTGTGAGTAGGTAGCATCGAGAATATAAAGTGTCTCAAGTAATGAGAAACTATAAATACAAACTGTAACTATTGATTTTATGATCTTATGTTTTATGTGGGAAGTTGCAATGTTATTTGCACTCAATTGACCACAATATATTACTTATTTATAAGTTAAAATTAAATTTCCATCAACAAAGCTGAATATGCTTATTTATAAACAGGTAATCGTGTGTTTTATGTAGTGTTAATTAGTGGTAAATTGTACGAAATTGCTACTAGTTGTGGCTTGTTTTTCATGTTTAGGTAATAAATAATTTATGAAAGTTTGTATAAAAAATTTAAACCGGCGCCTCCGCCAAATTTTATGAAGTAATTTTATTGTCGTGTTTCCAAAACAAAACATCTTAATTACGTAACGATTCTTGCTTTGATCGTTTAAATTATTACTATAACATATGTCAGATATATTTTATGATTTAAGCTGATTTAACTACTACCTGTTACATATGTAAATAGAAAATTAGTGCCACGGGCTTTAAAAACAAAACAGGTGCAATATTGTGTTTATAGACTAGGAAGTTGTTAGTATTCATTACTTTTCATATAAATAATAGAGAAGAAGTTTGTTGATTATTACTCTTTCTTCTTTTCTGACAAGTAAGTAGTTTTCTTTTAGAAATTTATTAGTATTGAAAAGATGTAGGTACAGAATTCTCAAAAGCAACTAATAAAATTCAAGTAATTCACAAAATAAATTTGTACTTATAAGTACTGTATTAAGTTAACTTAATAAAAATTCATTGCTAAATTAATTAATATTTTTCCAAATCTTTTTTTTTGTTCAGTTTAATTAGCTTTTATAATGCAGGAACCCGGAAATAATAGATAAAGTGTACAAAATTTGACAAAAGTTGTAAATTGATATGGAATGGAACTATAAATTTTAGCCCCATCCAAAAATGACGGGAACATTTTTAAAATTGCAAAAAACTAAAAATTAAATTTACTCACTGAGAAATAATTAACAAATTATAAAGATTGGCTAATTGCAGAACATTCTTCTGTCTAATATTTTTCAACTATCCTTGAATTTGCTCCCATTTTTTTGGCCGGGAAAGTAATTTTTTCGAATTTTTTCTTTAAAAATGGAATTTTTTTAATTTTTCGGTCTTGGAAATAATTATAAAGTTGCAATTTTTGGTGGCATATATTTGAAAACGATTTTCATTGTGCGGTGTATAATTTGCCCCCTTTAATGGCATCGGGAACTTCTCTGGAATTGCAATTTTTAAATTTCGCATTTTTTTATGATGGAAATAAATAAAAAATTTGCAAAATTCACAGGTTGTATGAAACCACGGTTTCGATGCGAATACAAATTTGTCTCCTTCTACAACAATGGCAACTCGCTAATAGTACAGTGGGCCCACTGTTAAGTCGCCGATGCTATGCACAGAAAATGACAGAAGCAGGAAACTGTTTTACCACTAGTGCAATCGGACGAAGAAAAAACATGCAATTTGAATATAGTAACTGCGAAGATTTAAGTTAAAACACATTTTTCTCCAGATTGTATCGGTGTTTTGAGGCGAAATACGCATGTTCTACATAGTGGCGAAGGTGGGGAAAAAGGATGCGCACACAATGGGATCGGTGCCCTAACACTGGTCCCAGTGTAGTTTATGCAACAAGTATATAATCTATGACTTTATTGACGAGTCTGTTTTATGGCAGAGCGAGCTTGCGAGCGAGGCTAATAAATAGGACGAGTCAATAAAGTCATATTATATACGAGTTCCATACAAAGCTTTATGTTCAACTGCGAAAATTACCTTTTAATTATTTAGAAAAATTATAAATGACAGTAATAAATTCATTCTGACAATATTTATTGTGACATTAACAGCTGATATATTGATATTTTACAATAATAGTAAAATAAAGTGCCATTATACACTAGTGTATAACTTTACGCACGCAAAAGTACGTCATAAACAGTACTTTATAATGCAGTTGTACATAAACATAATTATTTTTTACACAAGTTTTTATGTCCCTGGAAATAATTAAAAAAAATCGCGTTTAGCGTTAGCGGGGGATGTAAAACAATTACTACTATTTATTATCATTATGTGATGATATATTTGAATATTGACATATGAACGATTCGACGCGACGTGTTAAATATGAGCGCTGAACGTGATACCTAATTATTCTATTGTTTTTTATGTGACAAACGTTTTTGTTCTGAAAAAAATATTCCAGTTTTTGAAAAAGGCTTGCAAAATCTGGTGTTGCGTCGACTGAAATGAGTGATAATTCACGAGGCCTACCGAAAATTCGGGAATTGATACAATTTTTTAAATTCAAAACTGAAAAAAAATTCACGACAAAGTCGAAAATAAAGCTTAAATAGAAGAATTTCTTACCGGACTTTGCCCCTTTTTTAAATTATTTCTCAGTGACTAAATTTAATTTTTAGTTTTTTGCAATTTTAAAAATGTTCCCGTCATTTTTGGTGGGGGCAAAAATTTATAGTTCCATTCCATATCAATTTACAACTTTTATCAAACTTTGAACACTTTATCAATTATTTCCGGGTGTTTTGCTAATTTGACTGGCCTATTAGTAAAAATGAGCAAAATTATGTTTATAAATATAAATGATTGTATACCTACACAAAATATTTATTAATATTTTCAATTGATTTTCTTTCTTCGTAGTTTTTGATTATTTTAATTATGTCAAATTATATACAGTAGAATTCCCCTATAATAGACTCGTTTAATGGAATCTCGTCTATAATGGACAAAATCTGCAAGTCCCGAATAAAATACCTATGTAAAAACTTTGATTATGACTTATGATGGATTCGCTGAAAACAGACTTAGACTAAAAATCCTTAATTTGGTTCTTTATAATCGAATTGGGTCGATAATTTATTGTTCTTATAACCCTTTCTTTAAATTTGCTAGGATTAGAAAAACAATTCTGGCTAATTGACCTGAAACATTCAAAATCGAGGATATGTATAGTTGGACTCTTTTAACTTGTCCTTTTCGTCACAAATTTATTTCTGATCTACAACGTACGCTGTTAGACGTACTTTGTTCTTTGATTAAAGTCTAAACGACCAACGTCGTTTATCCATTATACGAAAATTAAAAAAATTAAACGATGACGAAACGGACAAGTGTAAAGAATCCAACTGTATATAAATTTCGCCTAGCGTCTCCTGGAGGATTCTATAAGTCAAAATAGGACAAACGTCAAGTATGCAGATATTTTGAAAGAAGTTCTCGGAATTCACAATATACACCATGTAATTACAAATTTGTGCATTTTTTAAACAATTTATTAAAGATTCTTTTTATGTTTTTTTTTTATATATCGAGTCAAGTTTTAAGAAACTCTTTTTCTATCTAATCTAAAAAACGTAATAAATCCATATAAACTAGACTATAGATTAAAGCGACAAATTTAATTATGTTAAGAGTTAATTTAATTTTTACTGGCATTATTATGTATTTATTTTATGTAATGAGGACTGCGCATGACCAACACAATAATTTGAAGTCATTTTCCGATAATTTCATCATAATTTTTTAATTTTCTCACTATTTCCTTAACAGTATCTCCGAATTCCTTCAATTTTTCTGTATACCTACACCAAACGAATCATCCCTCTATTTCGGGACCTAACCTGCTGAAGTTTTGTCTTTTTTTACCGAACTTTTAACACCCTGACAGCCTTTTTTAAAAAATATATTTTGTTACCTATAAATGTGACTACGTAATTTTTTTCGTTGAATTCCATATAATTAAGGACTAAGTTAATAATATATTAATTTGTACCAAGTCTTTTAGAATTTTGATTAGTTTTTATAATTTTCTTATTAGAGAATTTCGGAAAACTTCTTAACTATCTGCTATTCAATATGAACTACACTTTTTTTCCAATTCGGACATTTTTTAGACGACATGAAGATCATCGTTTTTAATTACTTCATTTTCGTTTGAATTTACATAAAATGTAGATTATCTAGCTGCGAATTTAGACGAACAATTAAATATTCTGAATTATAGTAGTAGAAACTAGAAACTGATGAGTTATTAGAAGACATTAAAGGTGATACATCTTGGGTTTTTGTTTTACGTATGCTCAGGATACGCGACTTAATTAATAGAGTTACATAAAAAATTAAATATCTTACCTGTGTTAAATCCTTCGTATCAAAATAATTTAATGTTTTCTGTTTTTTGTCCAAAAAACTAATAGAAACTAACTAATGTATGTCACAGTCCTCATCAATGAATAATATGGTACAATTAGGGTGCAACAAAAACCTGACACCAACACGTAAATTGAGGAATGTGCTTATAAAAGAAATTCGGTTTTACTTGTTTATTAACAAAGTGACTGTTTCCCACATACATGATACTTTTAGTGGAACAACATTGACAACTTCCCACGAGTAATTTGTTGAGATTTTTGCATTTTTAAAATTTTACCCATTCACATATCTATAAGATTGATTTCAAAAGTAAAAGGCGGTTGTGTCTCTGCACTTTGTTAGATATGTAAAGACAAATGAAATAGATACAATGCTCACCCGTCGGCTAAATAAATAATTTTTTATATGGCTTTATAACCAAGACGCCGTATTTGGGTATGCACGCGCTTTTATGGTAGATTACATATTTGTACCCTGTCTTTTATGATTGTAAATAATAGGAAAACCACTGTTTCTGTTGCGGAAGTGCTCTTCAGATGTGCTCTGTAATATCATGCCTCAAGTTCCCTCAGATGCCATATTGCAGTTTACATGCGGAAGTGTTCTCTCCCCATTATAATTTAATAGACGCCTGTAACTTCACATTCACTCAGATCTCATATTTATTTCAATTGAACCTCTACTTATTTTAAGCAATTAAAAAGAAATCGTGATGAAACTTGTTTACATATCACTTTTCTTTGTGTGGCGTAGATTACAAGAAAATCTATAAATTTCAACGGTTTACACAACAAAATTTGTAATATTGCTTCAATTTCGCTGAAATAGGATTATTACTTGGAAATTTTTAGAAGTAAAGCGTAGTTTACACGGGATAGTAACTTGCGATAGAACTTGTGAGAGTAACTTGCGCTAGTGTTTACATATAAGCAAGTTGTCAAGGCAATTTCTCTCAGCAAGTGCTCTCTAGACATAACTTGCAGCAAGTGATTGTATGCGCGTTTACACGGTAGAGTTCAAGTGTGAAATGTCACGTCGTAGAAAGAGAGCTGCAACCGTTGCTGTTCTCATTGCACAAAAAGAGCGAAGATAGGATAGGAAAAGGATAGGGGTCAAGGAATAGATAGCCAGAAGGCCTACTCTTGGAGCTTCGATGTTATTAAGAGAGTTAATAAGTGAAGATCCAATTAAATTTAAAAAACTACATTAAAATCCAACCAGTAGAGACCAAGATATAAAAAATCATCCTTATCATGTGACACACAAGCAAATTTTGTTAGATTCTTGCGGTTCAGAGCTTTATCAATAACCCTCGACTTGCTCTCAAAAATGTGGCCATCCTGTCAACTTTGTAGATATTATGTAATTTTTGATCTAATTTGACTGGGCTAGTATTATTTACGAGTCTGTATGTACATATTTAAACAAATTTTTAAATTAATTTGGGGATTTGCAGACCTCATGCAAAAAAACCTTGTATGCAACACGTACGCAAATAGTTTTTGGGGACTTCTCACCAAAGGCTCTTGAAATACTTGATACATAAATAGCTATATTAATGAATATAAGTTGTTAATTGATAAAAATGTATAAAATATTCGAGCGTGTCGCTGCAACTTGCACACAACTTTCAGTAAAATCGAAATAATTGTAACTTGCTAGAGCGCTCTCCCAATTTGTTCAGACGTGCAAGTAATTATTGCCTCAAGCACTTGCCTCAAGTTTTGCGACTTGCTGAGAGAACTCTCGGGCAGTGTTTACACTACGCAAATTATTTGGAAGTTGCTCTCAGACATTAACTTGCGATAGTTTACTTGCTCGTGTAAACTACGCTTAAGGTTTGACTTACTTAAGGCCTGTTAATTCGCCTCTGGGTAACTTTATTTGGCAGTTAAATTTGTAAATTACAATTGTTAGAACAACGAAAATCAATCGAGCGGATAAAGTTGCATAATGATGGTCAGATTATATGGCGACAGTTTGTTCACCTTGTTTAATTTTATGGATTTGAAGTTATCTTCGATCTTTGAGTATTATTTTGGCATAATCCACATATACATCCATAATTTTGATTATAGAAATTTCTACTTAATCTAGTTGTGCGTTGTTAAAATAGTATGCTTCAATTATGGCTGAAGAAACTGAACCTCACCCATCTTCATTTGAACGAGCTTTTGTATAATACAAGTGCTAAAACTGATGATTTATTTACACCAATTAGAGTTTTTGTCACATGCTTTCTACTTCCAGGATAATATGGTTTAATTGCTCTGCTTTAATTTTAATTAATAGGATGCAAAATGCGTAAAATAACAGTCACTTTTATAATTTGAGGTATAAAAACGTTCATTATCATTATAGTAAACTATTTTTTTATGATTTCTTATGTGTTGGACTTAATTGCTACAAGTAATTGTATTAAGAAATATGTGCAAGGTATAAGTTCTATCATTTACTTAATTACCTTTTATTGGTTACTTTTAGTGAAAGTATAAGTGATATTTACCAATGAGAGAGAACAGATATAATTATTCACAAGCTAATTACTATCTTGATTTAGTTTTGTTATTCCTGGTTGTGCATAAAAAATGTGAAACAGTGTTAAACGCTAACTTCACTAATAACTGCATTACAAAACAAAGACAAAAAAAATGTTATTAAGTTATTTCATTTTAATATCTTTTAGACAACATAACAAACAAGATTAAATGCACTTTCAGCAGCTCGGCTGTAACTTTATATAAACGAGATGAATTACGTACACAAGCGATTGGTGATTGGCGTGTTAAAAGAAAAAGAACAAAAACAATCGGAAACAAATTGTGCTTTCCCACTTGCAATTTATCATTCTGGCGAATCAAGACTTACCGACGTATTTAGATTAATATCAGTTTCTTAGAGCGAATAGCCGTTTAGAATAATTTTGCTGTCAAGAAGTACAATTATTGTTGAACGATATAATTAAACTTCTTTCATTATCGTGTGGGATGTGTGTGTGGAATTTACAGTTTCACTTGTTGTGTTGTAATGTTTATGTATATGATTATTGCATGTTTGATTTTGCAGTTCTTGGCAAAAGTGTAGGTAATGCATCTAACCTAAGCGGCGGCAACCTTTTAATTTAATAAGATAGGAGGATATTTTGTTATGGATGCTGTTATATCTCTCAATGTTTAACTTTCTACTACTGTAACTTGTAACAGTGATGGGATGGGATGGTCAAGAATGAAAAAAATCAAGTTGCATTCTGAGGAATACTTGTTCAGAAATACATAATGTTAAATATGTATCATTAAAAATATGTAATATCTAATATGTCAGTAGTTTGCAGGAATCGTGTATCTTTAAAAATTACAGTATAATAAATAGTAGCAAACCTCTCATGAATCTTCCTCATTTTTTTCTGTTAATGAAAAGGAATTAAAGGCAAATTGTAAATCTGCAATTTTTAAAGAGATATCACTTTGACAATCCTAATTTTGAGATGCTTGTGTCTATTTATTTTGAATATAATATTTTGTTTAGACATCAAATTCTTAAGACGCGGCAGGAAAAACGCCTCCCTAGGCGGTTAACCGCTAAACGCATAGCATGCCTTTGACATATTACGGAGGGTGCGGCGGCCTATCCGCCGTTCGCGGTTTGCGGCCTAATATGTCATAGTACTTATTCAAATATGATAGGAGTACGAAATAAAGGTAAAAAATGCTTGAATTTTTTTAAGAAGAAAACAATATTTACACATCTACATGAATATAAGAAAACCTAAACAGGGCGCACAGTAACAATTCTAATGCCTGTAAGATAAGTTCCTCTTCCTACATCTGAAGATATTTATATTTCATTATTCAAAAAAACATTTCTCCGTGTGGTCATGATACCATCAGACAGAAAATTGTACTTCCTTAATGATTAAGGAGCTTTATACTACTGAATAATTATTATTCCGTGTACATAAAATTGATTGTAATTTATGAATTCCTGGCAAAAACTGCACCAAAGACATTTATACGTCATATATTATTTATTTATGTTTTGGCGCGTTGGCTGTAAAACCTGAAAATACTCTACCCCAATCAATTAAAATTAACTTTCCAAGTAAAAGTGACGAAACATAAAATATTACAAGTTTTCATGGAATAAATAACTGAAGATAAAATCAGTAGAACCATTTACATATGTATTACATGTTATAAATCATAACAACAAACGTAATACGATAACTAAAAGCTCTTATTGCAACCATTTTGATAGTTTTTTCTCGTTATGGTGAAATCGAAAGTTCCCATATAAAATAGTGTTGCTTTTCAGGAACTGCATTAAAAGTGTTCATTTCTATACTGGTCGCTCAAGGCATCTATTCCTGGACGTTCTAATGTAAAAAAAGTAAAGTGCAAATATTATCTTTGCTCTTCTCGGCTGTACAAAGCCGTAATATTAAGTGGAAAGTCAATGAATATTCAACGGATTCACGGCTTCTTAACTCTTACAATGTTGGATACTTCATGTAAACATTAGCATACAAACTCTCATGAACTTGTATGATATAAAAAGGAGGTCTTGTGGTTTTATTTTTAACGAACGTGTTCAATTTTTACTGGAAAACCCACACTTACGTCATTTTTACGTTAATTACCGATAATTAATAACCCACCGCAGAAGTGGAATTAAACAAATATATTATCTGGCTGTAAACAGTAGAAATGAATGACCTGCTAGCTTGACCCTGCCCTGCACATTTCCATCACATAAATCTGCATCCACGTCCACCTCCAAGTTCCTGGCAAAAGCACAGAGTAGAGTGCGAAAATAGCACTGCCTAGTGAGGATGAGCAGGTGGGGCGTATCTACATAGTACACATATGTATAAGTACATAATATACCTTCACTTAATCACATTTATTATTTGACAGCAAACATTCACACGCAAACTGTATTTATACTAATTAATCTGATAATTATAAGTGATGTTTGTGGCACTTTCAATATCTACATGTTATTTCTTTTGTTGTGTGCAGAAATTGCAAGCAGTAATTTTGAGATATTAAATATTTAAGTATAGCAAATAACTTTTATATTTAAAGAAATTTTGCTTCTTTATATTGAAATTGTTAAAGGTAATTTAGTTATATATGTATAGGAACTTTCCAAAGGATGTTTAAGGAAGTCTGTAAAGCACATAACGTAATTGTGCTTACACATTTCAACTAAGTGTAATGCTATTAATTTACAAGATTACTATGTAGTACCATTGAATATTGGATTTCAAATTGTAAATATATTTGAGATTCCAGCTCCAGCTTTCAAAGGAAACGTTATCGGATACAATCATTTAATTTATAGTACTGGCTCTAAGTCTGCATTTAATTTGCTCCTAAACTAGTAACTGAATTTTATTACGATATAATTTTTGTTCACCACAATTCCACATTCCACATTCTGAATCGGCCAAAAGTAGAAATTTGGTGTTTAACTAATTATCTATTGAGTTGGTAGAGGCTTAAGCATCAAAACTTGCATGTGTTAAACGAGAACCAATTGTCTATATTTTTATTTTTCTTCGACTATTTCGTATTTTCTAAAATGAAATTGTCGTTTTTTTTAAATCATCAGACAATTATCGCGACATGCACAATATCAAGAATGCATTTTTATCGAGGAGGAAAACTAAACCGCCATAAAACCTTTGAAAAATATAATTAAATAAAGTGTTGTGATTGTGTTCATAACATACTTTGTTTTTAGGAATCTATGCCACTGAAATTACTTTTCTAACTTTGTACAAACACCTAATGAATAAATTTTATATTATAATTTTTCCGCGCATGCTTTTGCAATATAAATTTTGATTGCGGTTCATTAAAACACTATACATAATATTATTAATAGGAAAATTTCTATTGAATGCTGGTGCTTTATTATAGGTACCTACATAAAACTACTCTAAACAAAGTACTCTATAACTAGCATAAAGAAACCATACAAGTAATTCAATTATTGAGTGAACTTTTTGTATAAAGAATAAATATAATAAAAGATATAAGGAGAAATATCTAAGGTATCGCATACGCGAAGGGTCATGCAGGTGTGCTTTGCATTAAACAACATGCTTTTATGACAATATCAACCAACAATAACCAACGTGCTATTGTAATTGTAAATAATAATATAAAGTTGAAATTTATTATGGAAATTGAAATCTCTTCATACAAATTCTTAGGTCAACTTTATCATTATAAATAATGTCAATATTCTTATCAATTTCTCTTGGCTTTACGAGTATGTGGTATGGTTGGCGGTATAACACAAAACTCGACTTTTATTGTTCTGTTTTTTTCTTTAATAATAATTAGATTCAGTATTCAGATTTGTCAATATTTTTATCTTGTTCAACAGATTTGTTTTTTTACTTATATCGGTAGAAACGAAAAAAAATTTGATCGATTTATGATTAAATTTCAATTTCGAGGACTTAATTTTCCATAATCTTCCAAAAGTTGAACAAAACAGGATAGAATAGAAATAAACCATAATATCGAGGCAGAAAATAGTTTAAATTAAGAAATCCGAAGCTCCAAAGATGACAATCTTTTCTTTGATTAAAGAATCATCATTAGTATACAGGGTGTCCCAAAATTAGCCTGCCAAAATGTACTAGCTGATTCTACGTTCGAAAATAATACAAAAAGTTTCAATAAATATAGGTTGAAAAATGCTTCCTAAAGAGGCCACAGCCCCCCTAAAGAGGGACCCCAAAGATGAGTTTTCTGTAATATCTTTGCAACTGTTTGAGGTAGATCCATGAAATTTGGTGAGTTTGAAGCTTTTATAATTTGCCACATATTTCTTTTTCCAATTTTGAGAAATTTTGCCAGGGGCGTCACATACAGGGTGGGTGCTGGGTATATTATGTCCCATATTTTTTGTGTGGATAATTTTTAAATTTTTTATATCAAATTTTGAGACTTGGTTTATTTTTACACAAAAAAGGTCGTCTAGTCGATCTTTGAATCTTGAACCGTTTTCGAATAAAAAAACGTCTTGAAAAAATCACGTCCATAAAAATAGTCATAAAACTAAAATTTATCAAAAGTAGACAATATATTAAAATTTACAGGTATTTATTACTTCGTTTAGCATTTCTTCGTCAAATATTAATAATATAAACAAAATATCAAAATCAAAAATTTTTTTTCAATTTTGTGATATTTTATTTAGTGTAGTTTTTATGGACGTGACTTCTTCAAAACGATTTTACTCGAAAACAGTTCAAGATTCAAAGATCGACTGAGACGACCTTTTTTGTGTAAAAATAAACCAAGTTTCATAATATGATATAAAAAATTTAAAAATTATCCACACAAAAATATGGGGCATAATTTACCAAGCACCCACCCGGTATGTAACGCCCCTGGCAAAATTTCTTAAAATTGGAAAAAGAAATATGTGGCTAATTATAAAAGCTTCAAACACACCAAATTTCATGAATTCACCTCAAACAGTTGCAGAGATATTACAGAAAATTACTCTTTTGGGGGGCTGTAGCTCCCTATATTTATTAAAACTTTTTGCATTATTTTTGCACGTACAATCAGCTGGTACATTTTGTCAGGCTAATTTTGGGACACCCTGTATATTTTCCCAGTTTTTTTAATGATCGACTCAAATATCCTTCGTCCAAAGTTCTAGTTCTAGCCTCTCAAAGGGGCCTAATTAAATTATATTTCATTAATTTTCTTTAACGGTTTTAGTTCTGGCCCCATCTTATTTAAATCCTTGTCTTCTTTTGGATTTTAACTAGGTGTCGAAAATGTAATTGTTGCAACAATATTTTACAAATTTTGTCTCGATCGGTGATAGGGCGAGCAAAAATTTGGCCTGACGTCCAAAGTTACAATTTTAGAACCATATGTATATGAACATTGGAAGATGACGAAATGGGGTGAATTAATAGCTAGTGATAAGGAATAAAATTGCACCGCTACAATCTTCAACATTGGTTTTTAAAAACGGCTAAATTACTTTACTTTTTATACTAAAGCCTCTTTCACTGAAACATTCGTCATTTTTTATATTTCTATGATAGATATTTGAAAATTGGCTATATAAAAAAATCCACCGTTTTTTACCCCTCCACTATTTACCAAACATGTCATTTGATAACTTTGCTAATACATTTTCTATAGGGCAGTTCCCCTTACCACAAGATCTCTGCATTTAAATCGATATGATAAATGACACTTATTCCCATGCGTTAAAATCGATTATTATAGAATGATGGTACGAGCGAAAATTAATGGAGATAAATATTTAACACCATCGCAAAATAAACACAGAAATCCTAAGAAAACAAAAAATGCAACACAATACAATGTTAAAGCTGCACCTAAACGTGGGAAAAATGAAGTGTGCCACTATGAATGAACGATTTCCGTTTGGTTTTGGGTTTGGTTTTGCGGATGAATAAATAACTCCCGAAATTTTGTGTGCATTGTATGATGAGTTTCCCTTCTATATTTGTTTATAATCACACATGATTTATTTGCTGTTTTCGAATATACTGTCTGTTGCCATCTTAGTGAATAAAATATGATATTTGCAATAAATTATTAATTATAAAGAATAACCATTTAACGGTACTTCAGGTTTTATGACAGTCTACACAAAGAACCAAATTTTAATCAACAATGACTACAGTATCAATTTTAAAAGTATCATTAATCATTTAGGAGTAACAACAACACAACATAAAACTTCAGTTTATCGTACACGAAAAATGTAGAATATTAAATACGCATATCCATATTGTTTTTTTAACGGTAGCTTTTGTCTTGTGTTGTGCCCTTCACCATTATATAAGTAATTTTTATTTAGCCCCTGCATTAAACATCTGTATTGAAAGTCACGTCAATCATATACTCTACCAACTAACCCAGCTGTTTAATTTACAATTGAGTTCCCCATGAGTAAACAAATCCAACATTAAATTTCTTTTAATGTTAACAAGCCTGACAATATTAAAAACCTTTTTCAATTCTGTGCTTCATATTTACTTAACACTAAAGCTGAAAATTAAAGTTAGATAGCTAATTACAATAAAATAACGAATAAGTAAAACAGTACACACAAAATCTAAATTAATTTATGTGTAATTGTTATTTTATTCATGTTTTTTTCAGGTTCAATAAATAAGAAACTAGAAATAGTGAGACCGAAAACCATTAGCGAGCTTCCTGATAAACTGTTGATGTCTGGAATTAATTTACCAGGTAAGATGTTATTCATTTATCATTAAAACCGTATAAAAATCAATTTGTATTTGTGTACAACGTTTATTCTTTGTGTTATTAAAAATAACTTATCACAGGGATCACTAGTAAAACATAGTTTTTTATAATTATTCGCAATTAGATTTCAAAACAACGTATCAATTAAAATTCAATTAGCCAAATTACTACTATGCAAACATTTTTCATTACTTGTTTACTTAGGAATTAATCATCAATTTATAACTGAGGCTATGCTTGTCTAGAAAACGAAATTGGATGTGTTAAATTAATGTGTTAAAACTTTTTTATGGCAGGTTCCTTTGTAATGTGTTGTCAACGTGTTTTAGAACTCGTTAAAAGTTCCAAATATGTTTCAAAATTATACTTACAGGTTTTCTTTTTTTATTGGAAGCGAGATAGGAGTTATGGTGCTCGCAAAATTAGTAATTCGTAGTCATGTGTTATTTCCTTTTAAAGATTATTTATAGACAATCAGGGAAAGTCTTTATAAATCAATTTCCAGAATATTTCGTAATTTTCCAAATATAATCATGTTATTTTTATTATACGAAAAAAAACTTTATAAAATCTCTCTAGTTTATTTATAGAGATATATTTACAATTAATCAATATTTAAATGTTGGTTGTCGGTTGTCGCATATAAATGTGATTTTTTAAAAAGAAAGTAAAAAGACATTTTTAAAAATCTAGAAATGATGATGAGAGTATTATATTATGTAATCCTTGTAAAAATTTAGATAATATACATATAATAAACATCATTGTAGTATAAAAAGTATACACTTTTCGAAAAATTTCATATTAATTTAAAAAAATCGTAGTTTTTGAACGGGGAATTTGCGCATGCGCAGACAGCTTTTATGAGTCGTTTATTTACTGCCTTTGTTTAAAAAAAATATCAAGATAAAAAAAATTGTGGCAATTAAATTCGAGATTTTTCAATTTGAAAATTTTTTGATTTTTTCAGTTATTCTTCTAAAAAAAAAAATTCACCCAAGAAATATATCAAGTTTAGGGCACGGTTTTGTTGGAAAAACATTTACCTACAAAATGAGACCAAACTTTTGAAAATCGGATCATTTTTGGCAAAGATATTCAAGTTATAAGTAACGAATAGTGAAAAACCGGATTTCGGGTCTAATTTTCGAAAATTCCTAACACGAAAAAAAAATTTTTGAGCCTAAAGAAAAAATACGTATCTCATTATTTCCGATAAAGAATTGGAAAAAAAATTTCGGCTCAAAAAAAATCAGTTGGAGGATTTGAAATGGAACGACCCCCTAGTCAAAATGATGTCGAAAATTTCTGAGACAAGGACAATCGTTGCTTCAATATCTTCAGATTTTCTTATAAAACCTTGTCATGGCGTAATAATAAAACAATAAAAAAGTATTTAAGAATTTGTTCCAATTGACGCCACTACAACTTTGTTTTCCCTTAACCGAAGAAAAAATTTTAGTTTTGGTTGTAGAAAAATATGCCCTATACAAGATTGATAATAACTCTTTTTATCCTAGGACTAACTGGTGAGAAAATATTGCAAAAAAACTATTCTGCTGGCCATTTCTTGACCAAAAAGTTAAAACTACTTGAGCCTTTCTTAGACAAAGCATCGACTAGACTAAGAAGAAATTGTTAAAATGCAAAATATTCCTTTTCTTCTGGTTCTATTTATAATTAATTATTCAACTTTAACTTAATTTTAAGCCAGATTTCAATATAAGTACACACAAAATCTTTTTAATCTAGTTTGATTGCTTTACATGCTCTCTATATCTATTGGAGCATAATAAGAAGCAAATACATGGAGGGACAGTTTGAAATAAAATTTTACTACCCCTCCTAAATTTCTGAAAATTTGTGAAGAAATTTCTGCTGGCTTGTACTGTTTGTCCTATCCTAATCCAACTTTTATTGAAGTTATGAATTACATTTTTGGGAGTTAAATGTTGAATATACAATATATCTGCCAGATTTTCTAAAGTTTCTTTGAATACAAAAAAATTGAATTTATCCACTAATCACTTTGAATTGTCCTACATTGTGTACCTTAAATAAAACAAATATTTATAATTCTGTCCATGTGTGTATTACATTTTATTTGATGATTTCCCTCACACAATGCTCCAAAGAGAGGGATTATTATTTTATATCTTCGAGTAAAATTTTTTAATTTTTTGTTTGGGTAATTAAATACCTTAATGGCGTTTGATAAGTTCTTAATTAATTGCGTGTGAACATAATTAAAAGGTATAATCAGATAAAATGAGACGATGAGCTCATAAAATCGACTTTTAATTTGCTTTTATATCAGCACCAACAAGGTGTAATATTTATTATTGACACTGCAATAATTTTCCCACAGTTTCAATAGTATCATGTTAATTTAATTATAAAAACTTTTTGTGTTTGTACATCTATAATAAATTTTCTCAATTGGTACCGCTATTGGTATTTAATTTTTATTATTTAATAAATAAAACATTAAACACTTCACACCTACCTACATCTATAGCTTTTACTTTTATATGTGATGTTGTGTTCCCTGTGAAGCTATTTTATTTTCTGGAAATCGTTTATGCTAAAGCATACTGCAATTAAGTTATAATGATCTCCACGGGATACTACGATTTATGGAACATCGATCAGTTTCAATATTAATCGTTCAGCTTCATTTGTGCTACGGTCTACGTGTATTTTATTGCGTTTAACGCCACACGATTTTAATTAGTTTCACATAAATGAAAAGTTCTAATTTTTTAATTAATTGTGGTACTGTTAACACCTAGGGGGCCAGTATCCTGAAGAAAACTATTTGACGTATAAAAACTCGGAAACCAGTCAATATGTAGATTTAAATATTGTTGTAAATGCAACAGTTTAGGGGGGGGATTAAAAATTGATAATTAAAGAGCGGTTCCCAGATCGTTATTCCAGAGACGAACTATGGCGATATTCCAAATATTTAAGTCCAAAATATGTATGACAATTTAACAACACTAATATTTCAAAAACTGCAATTGAAAAACATTTTATTGCAATTTATTTATTAACACAATAGATTGCTCAGATGAAGCCTTAATAAAGGCCGAAACGTCAGCTCAATGAATGATTTCTTGTCCTATTTCAGCTACAATGATCAACTAATTTTAAAAAAATTATAACTTTCACAAAAAGTTGCTTTTTATAAAACGTCCAAAGGTGACATGAAAATGTCAGGTGAATTTTTAGCTCATAATAAATAAAATTCATGTCACTTTCGCTCAAACCAGAAATTAAAAAGAAAAGTGACTACATAACGTAATAAAGCATTTTCTAATATAATTACTGCTAATGGCACTTTGGATGAAACATTTTGTAGAAAACTTGTAAAAAGCATTTTAAAACATGTTAAGAAATACTTTAAACCGAATAAAAACTTCCTCTGGTGAACAATATTTGAAGTTCTTAATACATTTTTCACATTTTACCTTCCAGGTAACTTGTACTTTTATTTTCGAGCTTACTGGCTAGTGCTCGTAGAGGGCTCGAATTTATTCCCAACAATATCTCACCGTCATAAATATCGTTGTTCTATAATATAAATCATTCAGTTTTAACACTATTTTGTCTTATGCAATTTTGCGTACAATCCTAACTACTTGAGCTATTAATATAGCTCATGATAATTAGGAATGTATGTGCTGGGGAGGGTTGTATAGGAGTCTCCATGACTTCCCAGAATTAGGTTAGGATAGATTAAGTTAGTTTAAGTTAGATTTGAAATTCTATAAAAGTATAAACAAAAACATTTTTGGATAAGGCTCCAATTTATTTTGGGCCGACAATATAAAAAAAAATTAAATTTGTGTATTAAAAATTCAAAAGAACATCCGAAAACTACTATACATATTATGAACATTTTGTTGTTCGTTTGAGTTTCCCAAGACCACAACTTTTCTTCTTGTACACGGTGATTCTTTTATCTGGGGAAATGCGTTTTTCTCGTAAACGACTGAAGGGAATTAAATTTTGAAAAAAGTGTTATATACATACTGGCTGTCACTCAAAATTAGGATAGAAATATAGACTTTAATATGCATGACGCTAAGTGTCGCGACGGTTCAAAAAAAATTTACAGCAACATACTACTTCTTTTTTCTAAAAATCAATTTTTTTATTCTTATTTTTTAAAAAGCTATGATATAATTTAAATTATTTCTGTTCTAACTAAATTTTGAAATATTTTTAACAGTAGGCCAAGTTTTCCCTCAAATACTAAAATAAATCTTATTATATAAAATAAAGTAGACTTAGAAAAAAAACCTGTTATTTGTCAACATATTACAACAAAAAACTTATTAATACCTAAATTAAACAAAAAATTTAATGAAAAAGTTGATTATTTTAACAATTGATCAATATGAGTACCATTGTTATCTAAACATAAATTATAACGTTTTCTTATTTCATTATATGTGACTTTTCTTAAAACATTAGCATTAATTTCAGCACAGGCATCGACAATCTTTTGCTTTAAATGATCTATAAGTATTATTAGACCTTGTTTTGTAAACTTTATTTTTAAGAGTTCTCTATAAGAAAAAATCGAGAAGTGTTAAGTCTGGGGACCTAAGAGGAAATTCTACTTGCCCGTAAGTTCCCATCCACCTGTCTTCATATTCTATATTTAAATATTTCCGCACAATAGCGGCAAAGACAAGGAGCCCCATCTAGTTGAAGTCACAAATGTCTTCTAATCTGAAGAGGCATTTTTTTTCTGTTTAATTTAGGTATTAATAAGTTTTTTGTTGTTGTAATATGTTGACAAATAACAGGTTTTGTTTTTTCTAAGCCTACTTTATTTTATATAATAAGATTTACTTTAGTAGATATTTGAGGGAAAACTCGGCCTACTGTTAAAAATATTTCAAAATTTAGTTAGAACAGAAATAATTTAAATTGGATCATAACTTTTTAAAAAATAAGAATAAAAAAATTGGTTTTTAGAAAAAACACTCAAAATTAAAAGACTTTTCCAATGATATAATAAAAGTGGTATGTTGTTGGAAAAAAAATCTTTGAAGCGTCGCGGCGCCTAGCGTCATGCATATTAAAGTCTATATTTCTATCCTAATTTTAAGTGACTGCCAGTAGGTATATAACACTTTTTTCAAAATTTAATTCCCTTCAGTCGTTTACGAGAAAAACGCATTTCCCCAGATAAAAGAATCACCCTTTACATAAATTTGCGGCTTTCAATTTTTTTTGCCACAATAATCAGACTACTTTTACGAGACATTTTGAGAAACTGTTCGTAATTATACGAAATTTATTGTTTTTTTTTCTTAATGGCCCCGGGTTGTTATTAAAGATAATATATGAATACACCTGTAATCAAGATACCGCAAAATGGTTATTGAAATGTAGTATGAAATATTTTGTCAGTTAGTTAGCCACCATTTAAACTCTGATGGCGAGGTGCAGAAGTGATTTTTATGTACCAATTATTAAACGATCTGAAACGGAAAACAGCCGTGCAAAATAATAAATGGCGGTATATTAAACTGGTAAAAAGTGAATCCTATAATTATTGCGCACTTGCACACAAAGCAATTTCTCTTTCATGCCATTATTGTAAGACCACACACTTGACTGTAATCAGTGCTCATTGTAAATTGCCTATTTTATGGCCAACACACACAGTGTATATCTGATAAGTGCATGGGTACATGGGCGAGACCACTCCGGTTGCTTATATGCAGATTAAGAAAAAGCCCTGAATTGTTTCTATAAAGCTGAATTACCTTTTATTAACTCATTGAATTTGTTTATGATCGTGTATTTTGCGTCAGCGGTTTTCGCATTTCCTAATGTTACATGCACGACAACTTGTATTGCTTTTGAAGTTGCGTTTCGAGTTGGTAATTTAATAGTTGAGTCTTGTCTTGAGGATGTAGGTACTATAACTAAATTTTGATGCGATTTGTTGAATGTGAAGCTTTGGCAAAGTTTTCCTCGAAGTGACTGATGTATTCTCCCAATATGGACTTGCATTTTAATTCTTGTTTTAACATTGTTTAATAATGCAATTTTCACTGTTAAAATTCAGCGCATTTGTAGGTTTGTATTTCGACTTTCGTTAAATTTTACATTGTATTGTTCGCAGTAAAAATGTCGAGAAGTTGGTCATCGAAATTAAATCTCAATTTGTAGTTGCAAATCTTCTGAAAATGGTCAAGATGGAAATTTTTAGGTTAAACCTGTAATATTTTACTCTGCGAAAAGCTCCATTATTAAATAATGCTTCATTTTATTGAACAATGTCCGAAATTACAGTCTATTTTCTAAAATTACAATACCTATCAATAACAAATCAATAATTTTGAGAAGTGGTAAATTATAAATAATTTATAATAGAACAATTGAGAGTTATTATAATATGAAATTTTAACTCAGATCATAATTCTAAACTGCTGGCGAATTGAAACGTACCAAGCGAATTTTTAGGTTGAATTTAAAGTAAAATATTTTGAAAAAGAGAAAAGATATCAACACGGGGTTTTCGGCATTCAAGAGATAATTTAATTGGGAAAACAATAGTGTGACTCGATTTTTTTACTTTGAAGTACGTTACTATCTACAGGGTATGAAAGAAAGTCGTTTTTTTTGTCAAATTTTATAACTACCGAGATTTCATAAATTTTTTTAAATAGTTTTTTGATGTGCATATTTTAGTCCTTGGTTAATGGAAAAAAAACAATTTCTCAAAATCTTGATATCCCTCTTATTTTACAAGATACCGAATTTTTGCTGAGAACTTGAATTCTTCTTTGTTTTTTGTCGTTAGGCCGTATTGTGTTTTGTAAGAACCAATCTCTGTAGTTGATTATGATACCTTATGAATGGCTTTCTTATAAAAAGTACATTTTTTGTACTTTCATTAATTTAATGGTAACCAGTGGCTTATCAAAAATCGGTATACTTTCGCTGATTGGTAAATTTTTTTTATTCAATTTTTGATGCAATTTTTTTAATGGAATAAAATGGAATTTAGTTAGTTTATGTTCACCATTGGTTTAAATTACTTATACCCTCGAAACAGGTTTTTCACTGTTTCAAAAATTTGCTCTTATCCGTGTATACCGGGTGGCCACGAAATCGTTTTGCAACCCCCACCATTTTGTTACATTTAACTGTATTAAATTGAAATTTGGCATGGTTTGATTGTTGAAAGGAATAATCATTTTGACGTTTAAAATAATCTAATGACACTTCCAGTTTCACCGGAAAGGCCCCCTACTAACTTTCAAAATTTTTTAAAACAACCCTGAATATTTTTTTCCGTAAGAATTAGATTCTACTTAAAATTACCTTTTCATCGACATATCATATGATGACATTTACTTTCAAAATGGCAGCATAATTATTATTGCAAACCCCTGTTCAACAATTTTTAATTTAATACAAAATTCGGTATCTTATAAAATAAGAGGGATATCAAAAATTTGAGAAATTGGTTTTTTCCCCATTAACCAAGGACTAAAAAAATGGACAACGAAAAATATAAAAAAAATTTTGTGGAATATCGGTAGTTATAAAGTTTGAGAAAAAAAGACGACTTTCTTTCATACCCTGTAGATAGTAACGTACTTCAAAGTAAAAAAATCGGGTCACACTATTGTTTTCTCAATGAAATTATCTCTTGAATCCTGAAAACCGCATGTTGATATCTTTTCTCCTTTTCAAAATATTTGATTTTAAATTCAACCTAACAATTCGCTTGGTACGTTTCAATTGGCCAGCAGTTTAGTCAAACCAACATCTTCTAATAAAGTTAAGATTTCGTGAAATAGACAGAAATTGAAGGCATAACTATTCTACTAAATCTATGAAAATTTTCAATCTTAATCTTGTAATTCTAGAAATATTTCATTCTTAAAAGGTACACAATCTCTTTGATTTTTTGAGTCTAATGAAATAAAATTTTCATTTTTGAGTGTAGCTTTTATTAATGTGGTCTCAGATCTGTATGTGAGATGAAATTATATTATCTTGACAACTATAATACTTCCTTATTATTTTTATTATTATTAACTATTAGTTCGTATAAGAAAGTAAAAAGGAATTTTGTAGTATTTTGGAGACCGTTAGATCAGATTTGTAACTAGCAAATTGTTCTTAATTTTTCAAATTGTTTGTTCCATTAATCTACATTATAACACAATACAAAACAGTAACGCGCTAAACATTCTATGTAATGCTTCTAATCTCCTCGAACAAACACTACAAATGCTCTAACAATATTTATTATTTATCTATTGCGTACTTGCAGGTCTTAAACATGGGAATTATGTCATTTTTTCCTTGTAGGTATGCACTTTGTAGTTCATTCTCATGTCTGACTAATTAGCACTAACCGACAAAATATTTATTCAAGTTCATTTGCTTTCAGATGAAGACAAGTGTGAAGGTAACATAATTGCATTAATTTGATTTGAGTAAGAAGCACGCCTAAACCTAATATCAAAATGTCTGAAAATAATTACAACGTAGGTTTAATAACTTTAATAGCAAAATGTTATTAAATACTATTAAGTAATTAACAGAATGAATATGTTGTTTCAACAGTAGTGTGTTTTGATGCCAGAAAGGCAGTGCCATTTTGAAATCAATTATTTGAATTGGATATGCTCGTGCGTCACGCCCCTTTGATCGTGATTGTATTGTTAGCTTGTTAGCCGGGTATATACACTTTCGCAAAGTTACTTTCAATCAAAATAATATATCCAGTGGAGATAAACATATTGCTAATAATATTGTAGTAAAAGACAAAAACAAGGAGTACAATTAATTCAAGAGAATAAAGGAAAAATATGAAATCTGTTTTTATTATGGGTTGTTTTGCATAGGTTCGTAGTTTCTATTTCGTTGAAAATTGATTATGTAGTTTAAAATGAAAAAATTACAAGATTATTTCCCTTTAGATTTAATTTAACAACTAAAGGATTGAAGTATAAAAGACAATTGGATACAAAATCATGACTTAAAAAATGAAAATACCCAATTAGAGATTGTGATGTACCCTTTATGGTCCAAATATTTCGAAAATTGCAAGGTTAAGAATGAAAAATCTTTAAAATTTTGAGAAAATTACTTCCAAGTACATTTCTAAC
This sequence comes from Pediacus dermestoides, assembly GCA_963942485.1. Lineage (NCBI taxonomy): Eukaryota > Metazoa > Arthropoda > Insecta > Coleoptera > Cucujidae > Pediacus > Pediacus dermestoides. The sequence continues at coordinate 11,181,834 of OZ012625.1, forward strand.
ACATCTATTTTATAATAAAGAGGAAGATCTTCACTATAGAAGAACCACATTTAATAAGATTTTGGTTTTACGATTATTGACTGTTGACAAATACAGGGTGTCCCAGTTTATATCGTCACGATTTCACCAGTCGATAGTTTAGCGAAAATTAAAGGTGGTTTGTCTAATAAACTATGGTCGAATGTTGCTTCCTTTTTGATGTACAGGCCATTAAAGAAAATAAATTATTTTAAATAATTTGCTATAAATTAATAACAAAAAAAAGTTAGCCTTCTGAAATTTTGCATAGATCTTTTTTTGTATTCTCTTATTAATAGTGGTTGCAATTATTTTATTTAGAACACAGAGGCGTGCGTACGGGGTTCTTCAAAAACATTTTATTGAATAAAACGTGCGCCACCGGTTTTTTTGCAGCACCAATATGCAGAGAGTATTTTCCATTCAATTTAGAAACTTTTTCGTATCTTATAATTTTTTGATAACTTAACTCAAAATAACCTAATAGTACAGTAAATAAGGGAGAAAAAAAGGCTTCAAATAAAACTTTTTTTACCCTACAGCCAATTTTTGTAGAATCTTCTAGAGGGTCACCCTGAAAGTTTAAAAGTGAGTTTGTGTATTCGTAGACCCCGCCCTTCCTTCACTAGCCCTCAATTAAGGGTTGGATGTTCGAAAAAAAGAGTCAGTACAAAGTTGTAAAGAAAAATATTTCCTACAACTTATCTTTTAAACTTTTTTTGATATTGTCGATATTTAAAAAGTTATTCAACAAATAAGTCGATAATTTTGGGGAAGGAGTAGTAAGTAGTACCTAACTAGAGAAAAATTTTCCTAAAATTTGCAACTTATTTGTTGAATATCTTTTTAAATATTGACAATATCAAAAAAATATTAAAAGGAAATTTGTAGGAAATATTTTTCTCTACAACTTTGTACTGATGCTTTTTTCGGAAATCTAATAGGGAAGAACCTCTTTAATAAATAAGAAAAAAAAGTTAAGTTATCAAGAAATTGTAAGATACAAAAAAGTTTCTAAATTGAATGGCAAATACTCTCTGCATATTGGTGCTGCAAAAAAAACCAGTGGCGTAGGTTTTATTCAATAAAATGTTTTTGAAACGCCTCTGTGATCTAAATAAAATAATTGCAACCACTATTAATAAGAGAATACCAAAAAAAAGATATACGCAAAATTTCAGAAAACTACCTTTTTGTTATTGATTTATAGCAACATATTTAAAATAATTTATTTTCCTTAATGCCCTGAAAAAAGAAGCAACATTCGAACATAATTTTCGCTAAACTATCGACTGGTGAAATTCTGACGATATAAACTGGGACACCCTCAGATTCTCTCCCATTTATTTCCTCTAAAACTTAAATATTTTGTTATATATTATACCCAAGATCAAGATTTTTTTAATCAGCTTATGTATCTTGTTAACCTTTCAGTGCTTCATATGCTTCTTGCGCCCAGCAAAATTGTTTTCCTTATCAATACTTAAAATCTGTAGTCGTTGATTTCTCGAATCTTAAGAAAAAATCTTTTATTTATTACCTACATTATTTAGAACCACATGTAGGTATTCAATACAGTTTCCTAAATGTTCACCTACTTAACTCCATCTGTAATAATATTGTTGTTACCATTGATAGTATTCGCATGAAATATTCCAAGTTTGGAAAGATAAAAAGGAACCCATTCTTCCAACCATAATTTTCGCTTTATGCAGTTGTGTACCAGTCAAATAAACATTGATTTATTATAATATACAAACATGCGAAAAACAGGAGGGTTTATTGCAATTTCATTACAGTAATTTATTAACTGAATACCAATTAATAATAGGTGACCGTTATATATGGGCGCCGAAGATTTATAATTTATAATTATTATTGCGTGTACTTGAAATTCTTGTATGTCTATGACGGTTGAGTTGTAAAAGATTTAATTAAATGTTATTTATTGCCTGGATATTTATGCCGTATTGGTTGGTAAGAAATCAAAGAGAATTCTAAATATAAAACAGAAAACGTTGTGATTTAGTGTTAATGGCGTTTAAATTGTTAAAGTACTAATAAAAAGTGACAAAAACGGTTTGCCATCGTGGTCTTTGTTCACAGTTTCGGTGTGTTCTGCATGGTATAAATAGGGAATTTCATGACTTGTAAAATAATTATTTTTTAATTACAAGTAATATTTGAAAATTTAGGTTTTTCGAAATAGGCTGTACAATGTGGAAAATAGTATTACCGCTAGACTTCTAATTCAGAACATTGTTGAAGTGGGACAAAATACAAAAAACTCATTTCAACCACCAAATCCATTATTTCAGCTGAAAAAAGAACCAATATTAAATCTATTGACCATAAAACGACGTAATATTATAGGTTTGCATTCAAAATACATTGCAAGCCAGTTTTTTCCATCTGTATGAAGGTGTTCTCAAGATAAATCCTGTGCACAAGCCGCCATCTTGGAAATATTTCTATTTCAGTGAACCCTTCTCTAAAAACAGGTATTACCAAAGTTGTACAGAATTAAATTTCCTACAATGTGCTCTAAAGAATTTTTCTCTGCGGTCGATTCTGTAGGCTTCATGGCATCTGAAAGTTTTAAAATTTTATTTTTGAGTAGTTTTTTCGAAATTTCCACAAAAAATAAATATTATATGTAATGTAAAGTACAGGATTTCCTACAAATTTTGTATACTTATATGTTTTCTAATATTTTAGAAGAGATATCGGCGGGAAATTCTTTCTTTGTTTATTATTTTTTGAACCTAACAAATATCGATCGAAAAATAACTTTTTTTCTTCCAAACTTGGGATTTAAGGTTTTGCGATGCAACTTTTTTTGTTTTCGTTAAACAATCTTCTTAATTTGGTGCGTCACCATAACTCCTGAAGTATTAACTGTACAGACAATTTTATATACTAACTTGTAGAACATTTTATAGCCTACAACACCGAAAATATCCATTCTTAGCGTGGAGCTAACCTACAAAGGAATATTTCGAAAAAGCAAAGCAACAAAGCAGCTTTTAAAACATATATTGACCTTACGGAAAAAAATAGATCATATTTTTAGAGTAGGACGCACCAAGAAAAAATATTTCGAAAAAGAAGGTTTCACTTTTATTACATAGCGCCATCACAAACGAAAACATTCACTGGAAGCCCTTAATTTACCTGTATATAAAAAGAAAACTCGCTTTCAGACTTTCTGTAAACTGAAACCCACTTTTCTGTGTACTTAATTTAGAAAGACCCTATTTTAAAACTCAAACTTCAATTTGTTTAGGATCTAACAGCAGATTTTTTGTAATTTTTTGGAACCCGGAACATAAACTTCATGTCTTGGCCCAAAAGTTTGCGTGTATCCCAGTAGTTAATTTAGTTTGGTCTTGGTCATCATTGTTTTAATAATTATATTTAAGTAAGTGAACTAATTATGCAATTGGACTTAAGGCTAATATGTAAAACTACAAGCTGAAAAAAATTAGGACATGATTATAATTTTTTAAATTTTATGTTCCATATTCATTGAGATCAAATAATTGCTTATTGTAATACTTAAAAAAAGTAGATGGTGTCATGGCAAAGACAAGACATAATTAATAATATCTAGTCAAGAGAAAAGACTGTAGACCACCGATGTTTATTATTTCTTCCTGAATAAAATTGCAATTATTATTGTATGCATTCATCCGTTGAAAACTTGGTTGCAATAAAAGAAATTTAATGTGTATATTTGTTTGCATTTCATTATCTACTTAAAGAGAGTTGTAATAGTTATAATCGATTAAGTATTTAATGTAAACTAATGTATTAACATGAATGATTACTTGCAATAATTATGTTTCTAACGTGGAAGATTTTTGAGTTGTACATATTGATTGATGGAGGAGCAACTGTAGTAATTGTCGGTAGGGCGAAAGGATATTTTGTCATATATTTTTAGATATTTACTTGCTGTTTTACATGAGCATGAACTAATGAAAAAGTCCTTGAGCTTCGAATTCACCAAATACATTTTTGATAAAATAAAAAAATCTACGATACTCGTATATTCAATTTTCTGAATCAATTAGAAGGTTACTTCTAGCTAGTTCCATAATGCACAGTGTATTCAAAAGTAAATCCCAGCCGTTTTAATTGTGTCAGTAAGACACAATCAATTTCCTATCCATTTTCTACAATCCTCCCATACATGGGTCGTGCCATAATTTTTCATCTTGAATCGTATAATCCACACTCAATTCGAAAAAGCAACTTTATGCCCACATGCGGTATGTTAAATTGTAAAAGTAGCAAACGTGAGAATCAATTTGTATTGTTAATGAATCCTCCCACTAGGTGCACATGCAGATAGCAGTTGAACGTGTATATTGAGCATGTATCACACTGGCACGAGACTTTACCTGCGCCGTCCTCTAGGTTCATCCTACATGAACACACTTGTTTCTCCACCTGGCTCGGTCGGCACAGGGAGGTCCCTGCATCCTAGTTATTATACAAATTATGCATTTCTGACATTATCTAACTGAAACATATTTTGAAATGCCACAGAGAAAGTAGTCTTGATGTGCATGCGATAATATTCCAGTGAACCTGGCAGGTTCTCTCTTGGAATACAATTATAAAGATGTCTGTGTGTTAAATTATTGATATAAAGCGTTCTGGAGTTGATTGCGTGTTTTGTTCTGTATCTACTGTGGCCCAAGAATGTCTTAATGAACAATTTCTTACTTGTATGGAAAGAATTTTATTAGATACGAATTTCACGTCCTTTTTGTCGTGATTTAATACTGCGGTAAAAACAGAAGGGTAAAAGAAATGGAAGTGCAAAATATGGGTTTTATATATGAAGAATGTGGCGTATGGTCTTCATTCTTCCTAGATTATTTCAAAAAGTACGACGCGCTAAAAAATTCCATTCAATAGTTGTTATTATATTGTTAATTACTATTAACCGTGAAATTAAAAGATAATTTCTGATGCTTATGCCATTTACTTTAACAATTATATGTAGGCCAAATATTTCACAGTTACGGTTCGTGGAGAATTATCATCCATTGGTTCATATGTTCTAGCGCACATGATCAAAGGAGCATCCGGTCAATCGGTTATAGGTGTGGGCGAACTCTGACATAGCGCCGCATCCGCATAGCGGTCATTATTATTATTATTGAACCATCCCTATTTTCCTATTTCTGGGTTAAATATCTCATGAAATTCACTCATCCGCAAGTTAAACTGACTAGTGTGCGAATGTAACCAATTAAAGGAATACACAATACATTGTAATTCAAATCTGGCAAATTTCACACTTTCCACAATAATTTAGCAGCTTTTTCGGAATGCGGCTATAACAATAAAAATTGTTGGAAATTTTCTTGGTTTTATACTGTTTTAATCACATTTAAAAGTTGCTTTAAAAGTGTTTTATTTGCGTTAATCGACAGGCTCTCACCTGATCTATTTTCAATAAATACTACATCTTCTGAGAGCAATTCTCTGGTTCAATTTAGAATATTTGTACAAACAAAGATGCATGTCAAACTGTTTAATTTGAAATTGAGTTTAAGAAAAGCAAAAGTAAATAAATAAGTAATATAAATACATTACAACAATGTTTTTCACAGTAGATCTAGATGTCTACAATATTGGATTAAGTTGGATCTATTGGATTTGCATATAAGTTTTTTTAAGTATATATTTTGTAGGTGTTTAAATTTAGGTAGGAATCAAAGACGTAGACAAATAAGGCAATAAGCCAATAAATCTGTTAATAACTAAAACCATATGTTCAGTATTAATTAAAATTATGTAAAAATGGCATTAGTTTTCTAAAAGAAACTCACCTTAACCCTTATATTTCTAAAATGTGCGTTTCCTCTGGCTGAAAATATAAATAAGTTTAACGTTATAACAACTAGCAGACCTAACCTAACTAGAGTCATCTTCATATCTTCATACTAGTTAATTTCACAGTTTTTATCAATCTACTTAATGTGAAGTTGAAGAGAAAAAAAAAGTTTTGAAATGTAAATAATATTAACTTGACTAGAATTAATTGTCAATATGAAGAAGTGTACGTCTTCCGACAATATATTTTTTCGGATAATTAAAGCTTAACGGTTCTTCCTATATTTATAAAGTAGTCAGTATCGTCTCCCAACTGAGATTGCGACTATTAATCCATAATCTTTCCAGTCTTAAGCAATCCAAAATGTTGTTACTGTTTCTGGAATCCCATTAACTAGAATTATCAACACGAAGAAGTATACAACACCCAAAAATACATTTTTTTAAATAATTGGCTCTTAATTTTACTTTACTCTTCTTGAAGTACTTTTCGCAATAGTTGTTTACTCTTCCTGGTTTTGAGCAAGCCTAAAGATTCTCAGAAATCTCGAACCATAATCCGATCTTTCTTGGGAAGAATATCTTAATATAGAAATATCCGATTTTGACATGGAGATTAGGTTAGGTACATAATCTATTTTGCAAGTTCACAAATTGAATTGATTTTCTACTGAAATTTTACGTAAGATTTTTATTAACCCAATTTTCAAAGTGGCAATGATGGAATTTTTTTCTGAGTGTCTCATAATAATATCAACTGGAATCAATTTGATCACACTTCAAAAATGACATGATGAAGAATTAATTTTTATCTACTAAAGTTCCTTGACAGTCCAGTATATTTAGTATTTATTATTGCAATTCATTGGGTAAGAGAATTTTTTTTTGCCAGCATTAGTGTACCACATAGAAAGCTTAAATCCAAATTTTCGACCATCAACCCCTTGCAGCTTTTCCGCCATCTTGAATTAAGAGGTGAATTCTTATTTCGCCAATAACAGCCGTATTTTTTATTTTATCGAAAAAACAGTTGATACCATTTTTAACGAGAAAAACGAATTATACAAATTTGTATACTTGATATTGTTTTATATTTTGCGTATTTAACGAGTAATAACGGATTAATTGAAGCAAAAGTGGATTGAAAATTTTTTTTGGTCGATTATCATTTTTTTCCTTCAGCGCAATCGCAAAAATGTTTATGTAAAATATGTTAAACACACAATTACCTACAACTTTGATATGAAAAATTTTTTCATGCGAGCAATTGTTTACTAACTGCAGCGCCTGGAAATTGCACGTATCCTCACTCGGCAGTAGTACAGGACATCTAGACTTTACTGGGAAATAATTCCGAGACGAATTTGGCTTCCGATTTTCGAAAGTGTTTAAATATACGAGCCGGAAAACACATTTTGCACAATTCTACCCGGTGGTGAAAGGCCGCCATCTTGTTTTTAAGGGTTGTTTTCGTTTTTCGCGCATAAATCGCGTATTTTCGATTTTAGAAGAAAATGTTTCAATGAAATTAATTTGTAAATTGAATTCTCTACAAAATATACTTTTTTCGCTAATTGCAATTGTTTACAAGTTAGGTACAGCATTTTGTTACACGGGATTACTTTTTGAAATTAACACAAATAGTTTTGTTTACGTTTACGTGCACCTGTCTCGAAAAACACGACTGTCTGAAAAAGTGCGACTATCTCGAAAATGCACCAAACACCAGCCTGGAAAATTGGAGGTATAACAAACTTGTAAAAAATTGCAATTAGCAAAAAATTTTCAGTGCAATTTTATGGAGAATTCAATTTTCAACAAAATTGCATAGAAAAATTTTCTTCTAAAACCGAAAATACGCGATTTATGCGCGAAAAACTTAAACAACCTTTAAAAACAAGATGGCAGCTTTTCACCACCGGGTAGAATGGTGCAAAATGAGTTTTCCGGCTAGTATACATACATTTTCGAAAATCGGAAGTCAAATTCGTCTCGGAATTATTTCTCTGCAAGGTCTAAATGCCCTGTACTATACTGTCGAGTGACGATACGCGCCACTTCAAGGCGCTACATTGCTACAGTACCGAAGTAAACAATTCCTCACTTGAAAAAATTTGTCATATCAAAGTTGTAGGTAACTATGTGTTTAATAAATTTGCGATAGCGCTGAAGGAAAGAAAACATTCGAGCAAAAAATTTTTCAACTCCCTTTTTTTCAATTAATCCGTTACTACTCGTTAAATACACAAAATATGAAGAAATATCAAGTATACAAACTTGTAGAACACGTTTTTCTTGTTAAAAATGGTATCGACCATTTTTTCGATAAAATCAAAAATACGGCTGTTTCTGTCGAGATAAGAATTCACTACTTAATTCAAGATGGCGGAAAAGCTGCAAGAGGTTGATGGTCGAAAATTCGAATTTAAGCTTTCTATATGGTACTGTATCGATGGCAAAACAAAATTTTTTTGCCCAATGAATTGCAATAATACCCATAGGAATGTGCCTAACTACGAGTATACTGGACTATGATACATTTTAGTTTCCACATCTTTAATTATTTGACATTTCTTTACATATTGATCTGCTTGTAAGAAATAACATATTTACCATATTGTGCAATATATCTCAATTTTTTTCGTCTAAAATTCAACAATTCCCAAGATAAAATACTGATACTCCACAGTTCATTCCAAGAATACCTACAACCAATTCCATTCTCCAAATTTGGTGCTCTCCAAGGACATAATCTGATTTCAGCACCACACCTGATTTCTTATATGGAGATCTATCAAAAGAAAAGTTTACAGCCAACCTCCAGAGAATATCAAGACATTAAAGGAAACATTCGAGAATAAGTCCAGAATATTCATATTCAGATGTAAAGAAAGCTCGACAAAATCTATTAGTAAAAAATATAAACCACATCTGCTATGACAGTAATTTTTTAAATGATCGCCATATTTTTAAATTGTGATTCAGGAACATATTATTTAGTATTAGTTCTGGTTACATTGATATAGCATTAAAATCGTTTCAATACTTCTACTTCGAAATAAAGAATATACATAGTAAAATCAAGCATATTTCCGTGAAACTTGTTTTTATGTTACTAAAAAGTCTTCAGAAGATTCAGACAGCATATCTTTGACAAATATGACTGTTATGCAGTAGTAAAAATTCCAAGGCGATAGTTTTCCAATAAATTACAAACAAGAATCCTTTGTCACTAATGAACATGCAGGAACAATTCCAGTAAACCTTCCGTCATATGTAAACTGTAATAATTAATGTAAAGTAAACATTATGCTGTACAACATGTGCCTTGTTATCACTAAAACTTACACTCGCCAATGATTTTCTCACGGTCTGTAAACCGTTCCTGACCTATACTGATTAACATAATCTGCCGATGTCATAGTATCTATCGCACCCACACCTCCATGTACCAGACCTGGTTGCCTGCACTAGACTAGTGCACTGTGCCTTGGCCTGTTGTACTAGTCAGCTGAAACACAACAGCTGTTTTAATAGTTAAGCACTAAAGGGCGAAGCTATTAGTTTACTTATATAGAACTAATTACCACGATAATACTTTTATCTGATGCGTCAATTTGTACTTAGTGTTCTTTGCTTGGGCTCCTTAATGGTTTATCAATGGTTTGGTGAAAGCTAAGAGCTAGAGTTGTGATTCTAATTATCTTGTTGATTTTTTTGTACGAATTGGGTTAATTTTAGTACCTATGCATGTGCCATGAAACTTTCTTGTCAATGCAACAGATGGTTTTAGGGAAATTCCAACTAATTCGTGTGTGAAACCTAAGAAAAATGTTTACTTGGCTGCGTTATCTATTTAGGACGACACAAACAGTAGTTAAACTATTTTTTGATTGATTCTATCTGAAAGCATCTGAAACATTTTTCCGAAACAAATCAAAGACTTAATTATTCACTTCCCTGAAGCATTGTCAGTCAGGTTGTTTTATTATATTATTAAAATTCTAATCGTGACTTTCCGAAGACTTCATCCAAACACACATGTATACTTCACCGGACTTTGACGGTATAACTGCTTTTGTCGCCAGCGGAACAAACACCAGGATCCATAAAAGTAAAATACACTTGTGGTAATTAAGTTGCTATTCAACATTTTGACCATGCAGCTATTTATGTTTACATATGTTGGTTTTACAGGGAAAATGTGAATGCACACATTTATAAGTCGTATTTTGTTACAGGAACTGCAGACACAGATGGAAGGCCAATTATTCTATGTTATGCAGAATGCATCGCTAGAGCTGGCTTAAACAAATACGAAGTGGCCAAGTTGTTGCTGTATTATTCCTCAATACCCACGTAAGTTTTTGTCTTTTTATAAAATCAACACGACGCAAATCCGAGAGAAAACTCCACAAAAACCAAGATATCAGATGGAAAATGTCCTTATTTATAATTTGTTTATAGATGAATTTGATGTACGTTTACATATAATTCCATTAATTTATGCGAATTTATAATCTCAAATTGCAACTTATCACGAGATGGAAAAATAATTTTATGACGATATCACATGAGAAAATCTACCTTTCTGGTTGTAGCACAAGGAAGTTGCAATAAATATAAAGTCATCTTTTTAATAAAGAATACACGGTGACCTTATAATGGCCGAAGATATGGAACGCGATAAGCAATGTTATAGCTAAGAATAATAATTATGAATTTATTTTAATGAAACCTATTTTGTTAGAAAAGAGCAGGCGGTAGGCTCTAGCTCGTAGCATTCTCTGTGTGTTAGTTGATTTGCACAGGAATTGTATGCAAATATCTGCAGACAGTTGACCACTAACTGCCATGCTTGTCGCAAACCAACATTTGCACATCTAATTCATTAATGCATTAGCACTGTTTGTTGGCTGGATTTAATGCTGGTTATCTGCCACCCGTTACTGTACATACGGTGACTTGCACTGCATTATTATTATCAAATAGTGCACGGTACATTGAGGTATTTCGCTTTTTAGAAGTTGTATTTTAACTGTTAATGTCAAACTAGAGCTTTTGTAACTGTTGCGTAAGTTTTAGTGATAAAAAAGGAGAAATGGGTTCATGAGTGCATAATTTTACAACTAAAATGCGACACTTTTTAAGGGTCTCTATGATTCAATCAACGTAATAGAATTATTCCAAGTAACTTTTCATCTCTCTTTGTTATACTTTTGCACTTTTGTGTGTCACATAACCACTTGAATTGTGAAAAATGTTGATTTCTACAAAAAGATTCAAAATTTAAAACATAGTATTCAATTTCATTTTCTCTACTAGAAACTACGCAACGACTCCATGCACTTTTACTATTTTTACTATACTTGTTATATGTCTAATAAATTATTAACTTATGTAGAATTAAAGTCTCTGTCAGGTTTATATTAAACATGTTGTGCTTGTGAGAACAAATAAGGAATATAATTTGAATACGATAATCTGACATTATCAACCATGTTTTTAAAAAGTAATTCCAGAATTAAACAAAATAAAGAAATTATTTGCAAAATTAACAAACGGTTTTCTCTATGTTGTTTTTTTAATTAAATCATTTATACTAGTCCAGTATAGTTAGTCAGATTCCTATGGCCTATGGGTATTATTGCAATTCATTGGGTAAGAAAATTTTGTTTTGCCATGGATACAGTACCATATAAAAATCTCAATTCGAGTTTTCGACCATCAACATCTTGCAGCTTTTCCGCCATCTGGAACTAAGTAGTGAATTCTTATCTCGACAGAAACATTTATTAAACACATAGTTACCTACAACTTTGATATGACAAATTTTTTCATGCGAGGAATTGTTTACTTGCTGTAGCAGTGTAGCGCCTTGAAGTTGCGCGTATCGTCACTCGGCAGTATAGTACAGGACATTTAGACTTTGCAGGGAAATAATTCCGAGACGAATTTGGCTTTCGATTTTCGAAAATGTATGTATACGAGCCGGAAAACTCATTTTGCACAATTCTACCCGGTGGTGAAAAGCCGCCATCCTGTGTTTAAAGGTTGTTTTAGTTTTTCGCGCATAAATCGCGTATTTTCGGTTTTAGAAGGAAAATTTTCTATGTAATTTTGTTGAAAATTGAATTCTCCATAAAATGGCACTGGTAACTTTTTTACTAATTGCAATTGTTTACAAGTTTGTTATACCTCCAATTTTCCAGGCTGGTGTTTGGTGCATTTTCGAAATAGCCGCACTTTTTCAGACAGTCGCGTTTTTCGAGACAGGTGCACGTAAACGTAAACAAAACTATTTGTGTTAATTTCAAAAAGTGATCCCGTGTAACAAAATGCTGTACCTAACTTGTAAACAATTACAATTAGCGAAAAAAGTCTATTTTGTAGAGAATTCAATTTACAAATTAATTTCATTGAAACATTTTCTTCTAAAATCGAAAATACGCGATTTATGCGCGAAAAACTAAAACAACCTTTAAAAACAAGATGCCGGCCTTTCACCACTGGGCAGAATTGTTCAAAATGTGTTTTCCGGCTCGAATACTTAAACACTTTCGAAAATCGGAAGCCAAATTCCCAGTAAAGTCTAGATGTTCTGTACTACTGCCGAGTGACGATACGTACAATTTCCAGGAGCTGCAGTAAGTAAACAATTGCTCGCATGAAAAAATTTTTCATATCAAAGTTGTAGGTAATTGTGTGTTTAACATATTTTACATGAACATTTTTGCGATTGCGCTGAAGGAAAAAATGATAACCGACCAGAAAAAATTTTCAAACCCCTTTTGTTTCAATTAATCCGTTATTACTCGTTAAATACGCAAAATATAAAAAAATATCAAGTATACAAATTTGTAGAATTCGTTTTTCTCGTTAAAAACGGTAACAACTGTTTTTTCGATAAAATAAAAAATACGGCTGTTATTGGCGAGATAAGATTTCACCCCTTAATTGAAGATGGCGGAAAAGCTGCAAGGCGTTGATGGTCGAAAACTCGGATTTAAACTTTCTATGTGGTACCCTAACGATGGCAAAAAAATTTCTCTTACCCAATGAATTGCAATAATAAATACTAAATATACTGGACTATACAGAGGGTTTAAAATTAAAGAGCTGCTACTGAACAATAACGTTTTAACCAGTCCTTAGTCCAAAAGTGCTTCCTAGAGAGATACAGGGTGTCAAATATTTGTTACCCAATAGTCAAAAACTACTTCATAAATAGGAAGTTGTGCAAAAACTGTGTAGTTTCTTTTTGTAGTAGCCAAACCTGCGTATTCAATGTCAAAAAAGTTAATTAAACTCGAATTTGGAGACTATTTTCAAGGTCCCCGACTTCGATTAATATTCGATGCAGTCGAATGACTTCTGGTAATTTACAAAGGCGAAAGTAATGGGAATTATATTCCGTGGTCTTTAGAAGGAGAATTCTGAATGTTTGAAGGTTTTCTATAGCACTGTAGCATTTTCAAAAATCTACTGGCTCTAAACATCTACTTTTTATATGGAATATTTTTTTTGTAATCTTTGTAGGTTAGATATGGGCCAAAGCAAATTTTTGGGACGGTAATTCTAAATATTATTGTCTTGTCCTCTTCTCATGGGTACCACAATTTCTTCTTTGTTAACTTTGCCTTCCATTTTTAGCTTCACATCACGAGCTTGGAACCTTCTTATGTTTCAATTATTTCAGGGGTTGTCTAACCTCAATTGTATGTGACGTCGGACCCAACATTCACGGCTTTTCTGTCTGTTGAGCTGATTGAGTATACTTTTAGTTTAACACAAAAGCTTTTTTGTCAATATTAATTCCTTTCAGGCTAACACTACAGCCTCTTTTTCCTGAATATTATTATTATCTTCTATTATGTCTTCTTTTTTCATGCCATCAACCATCATATCTAATTTTAAAGATGTAGCAGTATCCTAATTTAGTCCTGTAAATACTTATAAAAACTTATAGAATATATTTTAAACATTAAATAGCAGAACAATTTCCTAAAGGATGATAAAAGAAGATGAAAAATATGTTAGAAATAGAAATAAATGTTAGAAAATGGGAAAAAACGTGTAGGAGATATTAAGTGTGCTTTATTATTTTTTTATGATTAGTACAAAGATTTCTCGTGGCTTTTTGGTTGGAATGGTAAAAATAAATTAAAACTCAGTTTTACGATCTTGGCTTTTTCATTTTAATTGTCTCAATATTAGAACCATCGGATCTTTACAACTACTATCTGCAAATCTTAATTATATAATTTACAATTTTTCCATTACATAATGAGAAATGTCTTCTATAATTATAACATTTTATGATCTTGTTCAGACGATTATCGAAACACGTTGTAATTATAAATCTTCATTAATAACCAACCACACCCATATTATTAACTACTCTATGAAATATATAATGTCATTAGAACCATGCAACGTATAAGAATTTATTATTGAAAAATAATCTACACATGTGATTACACTTGGATAACGGTTACAACCGACAGTTTATGTACGTTCCTTGTTTTTCTGTTTCAGATTGGAGAGCACTGAAAAGGGATTTACAATATTGTTATTGGCTGAGAACGAAGCGGATTACAAAGTACTGGAACTGCTCGATAAGTCGATTTGCCTTATTATGAATTCAATTAAAGTGTATCGATTTTTGGTGTGGAGGCCAGGCATCACCTATCGAGAGTCAAAAAACTTAACTAGTCGTGTTCAGGTAAGGAATTGATGCATAAATGCATTAGTTATGTAATAAATAAGTATCAATAATAAATTACAATTATCTCCGCTTTGTAACGAAAAGAAAATTATGGATATACAAATTATATTGAGCGTTTTTATGCTAAAGTGAACTTCAAAGCAGCTCATGCATAAATTTTAAATAACAATACAGTAAATCATTTATATAGAGATTATTTAATTAACATGAAATTTGTTGGTCTTATTCGACATGGTAATATTGTAGAAATTATCTTAAAAATGCGATAAAGAAGAGGAACCGGTCATTTTATATTATAATTTAACGATAATGCGAAGGCATTCATAATTGTTAATTAGTTAAACTGATATGTGTAAGTATTGCACTGTAAATTGGGACATGAATGAATGAATTTTGAACCCAAAAACAAGCCAAGAATGAGGTTAACATCCAAATAATTATTAAATGAGCTTGATTTAGTACGCGGCCACTTGTGGTCGACTTTTCATACTAAAAGTATGATTAATTTCTTTACCTTTGTAATGCCTAAACACAAACAAATAATACAACTGTTTTTTTGCAAAATATAATTACATTGCTAATAAAGATGTTGTTTTAAAAGAAGGATCATATTAATATGATTAAATGGTATAACTGAGTATTTTTTACACAAGTCATTAATTATACGGATTAATTAACTCATAACTCATTTATTTTATATTTAAATCCACGTGTAGTGGTACATTTGCAATTTTTCCTAACAGAAAAATACATCTAGTGTAAAATAAAACCAGACGGATGCACTGAATTTTCTTGCAATTTATCCTGAGCTTAGATAATATCATTAGACACAGATTATCAATATTTATGTAGCATATTAATACATTAAGAATAATATTCCGATTAGCACGACAAATTAAACATAAATGCCAGATAAGACAAGCTGATTTACATATTATGCAGTCAGCAAAGCCTCGGATATATGTGGGAAAGGGTAAAGACATTCAGGATCAAAATATTTACAACTCAAATAAACAACACATACAGGATAACATATCTACAAACTTCAAATATATTGACTTCTATGTAGGTACGTACGGAGTACGGAGGTTTCCACTGAAAGAAAATAAATTACAATATAATTACAGGTTGTGCGAATACAAAACAGATGTGTATTTTTAACTTCTATATTCCATCTAAAACTATTTTAACAACAAACATGCTCTGGGCGACTTGTAATAAGTATACTACGAACTTAATTTCGTGAAGTTAGGCTTACCCTAAATACATGTGTAATTATTAGGAAGATAAAATAGTCAAACCTCATTTTATTTGGTGCACAATTTCTTTGTGGAAATTCTTGATTCAAAAGTCATAAATAGGGAAAATTGCATTTTTTTTCAACCGAGATTTCAACCTATTTTTTAGTTTTTAGTTACTTTTCCGAAAAGTTTTAAACTGTTTTAAAAATATCGAATTTTCATTTAGATTTTACTTTTTCGTAAATGGGAAAATTTTTATTTAATATTGTTTTGTCTAAATTTTAATTGAAGCAGAACAGAAATTATTATTTAATTATTTTAGATTTTTCTGTTGCCATGTGATACCCTAGGAAAATATCTGATGTGTCCAGCACATGACTAGGAGCGCAATTTTTGAGATCATGTCGCTTTTAAAGTTTTTTAAAAATAGTTTTACCAAAAAAAGTTGACAAGTAATAGAATACATTTCAGTTTTACTTGATATGTTTCTGAAAATTCTTTTGGATTTCGTTTTCGATTACCAGAAAAATTTATGTTATATTTTTATATTGTCTCAAATTAGTACCTACACAGGTACACATTTTATAATTTCTTCATCTTTTTTGGTGTTTTAATCGAGAAAAAAATTTTATTTCGCTGTTTCATCGCAAATATTCGAGACCTGCCTTAACACAAACACTGTTGTATGTTGAAAAATTAATATTGGTTTAAGTGATAACAAATTATACAGGGTTTAATCTGAATATATGAGGCAATATGTAAATTTCAGGTCTGGCTAAAAATTTCCCATTCTTATCAGCATCCGGTATTTCCCATCGTTTTTTTGTGCAAACCTAATATTCATAATATATTCACATCCCAGCAACTATAATCAAAATACATACACCTTTAGTGTGTAACTGACAGCATATCTTGAGTCATAGTGTTCGCACTTGATATCCCAAGCGCAATTTAATCACTGGTCTATAAATCTTAATGTGTGCAAACTTTTTAATCAAGTGATTGATTGGGTTTAAACATTTGCAATCATTAGCCGGCTTTCTACTATGTTGAGCACGGCTACTAATTACCACTATGGCATATTTTTACGTTTTTACTCATTATTGGCGTTTATTGCCAGCAGTTATTTTAATATCGCTTACAGAGCCGTCTGTGAATTCCTAATTAATCTAAAAGTTACTTTTAAGTTAAGAAATAGTTTCTCCTCAGCAAGTGTCTGATATTTCATTGTAATACAAATAGCCCATTATATTTTTTTATAATTTTACGACTTGAAAGTTAGATATCAAATCCTGTTAGAAGTGTCATTTTAACTAGGTGTCGCTATAGTACCATCCTCATTTTCCTATTCTGAATCTTCTGGTTATTTTCCAAACTATCCAGTTTCAACGAATTTTTTAATAAAATCGTTAGTAAAGCTATACGCAACTTATATTTCAAATTTTCCTGTAAGGAATTTTTATTTTTATTTTCCAGGAATAGGTTGAAAGTCTGTCATGTATAGCCACTCCTATTTACTCAATTACTAGTATGTGTTATAGTCCAAGAGGCGGTTGCAAAAAGTTAGTCGTCATAAGGTGGACGAACGAGAAAAATAGGAATGATAGTTTAGACCTTTATTAAGAAGGAACGCTAAGGTTGCCTGTGAAAATCCTGCCGAAACAAGGTTAAAAAAAATAATTAATTAAATAAATAATAGGGATGCCGACACCCACCCTGTCAGAACACCCCGGCAGCCCCGCTTAAAGGAATGTTTTATTTCGTTGTGTGCTATTTCATTTGTTTCATATATTTTTTTTTGTAAATTAAACATTTTTTTTGAAAAACACCCTAAAATCAAACGTCGAAAAATTTTTTTTGTATTTAATCATGTAGACCATAAAAAGTTGCCCTAATAATGTTTTTACTAAATTAAAATTGGTTATGAAATAACTGAACTGAACAGAAAAATAAAAAATCGACCTTTTCAGTTTTTTCAGAATAATTCAGGAACGAAAAGAGATATCGCAGTTTTGATGACATTCATTTTACACTTCGAATCCCTCAAATTTTGTCCCATTTAACCGACCCAGTATCTCTTACGGTTTACGAGATCGTAATAGTGGGGATCGAATTTGAATCACACTGTATAGTTCCTTAATATAACTTGTACTTTAAATTCTGAAAATTATGCATGGCAAATAACAAATTTTCTTTTCTCACAGGTCCGACCTCAATAATTGTTCTCATTCCTTCCTGATAACTTAACCTTTCCTTATAACTTATACTCTGTCTTAATTTAAAATTAGTCGGAAATTAGGTTTTTATGGGGCCATATATACCCTTGTTGACTTTTTCGCAATAGAATAAATGCCCTCAATAACACAAAAACACCCTCAAACTGAAGCCCTTGTTTTATTTCAAAATTTTCCGTCCTCCTTAGTAAGAACATAATCGGCGTCATGTCAACAGAATTATAATTATCAATATTAAAATGTAATCAGTGATTATAGTGTATTTTTGAAGAATCAAGTGGATACAACAAGATGCATAGACAAGGGCAGATTGAAGAAAATTTCGTCTTATTGAATTTTAAACTTGATGTCTTACCTAGTTTATTCTTTTTCCTTACCGGTCTCTTCCCTACCAATTTCTTAGGGACCCTGTCGTCCGTCATCCTAAACATATCCTGCTTACCTAAATCGCCTTTAACTTGAAACTATGCCAATTATGGATCCTTTTTATAACTGGTCCCAAAATTCTTCTCAAATCCTTTCTTTAAATTTTTTAATAAAATCTAGAAATACCAAGATCAGTTTTTGTATAAATGAAAATTTGTTGTCATTGGAATATTAAGTGTAAGGCATTATGTTTATTTTAGGCGAAATAGGGCAGGCGAAATTTAACAAAAGTTTTCATTCAGCTGATGTTTTGCCTAATTTATTAAGAGCGATCTACTAGAACATATATAATAGTAAACTCATGCAGATCTTGTAGATGTAGATGTTGTTACTACGAGCCCTAACAACTAAATGTTCGGACAAAAGTAAGTTTGATTGTCTTTTTTCCATACGCGCAAAAGTGATCTAAATTAACTTCTATAATATTGATAGTTTTTTCTGTTATAATGCCAACATTTAGTTATATAAAAACGTAAATTTCGTAAAAATTCGCTCGGCGGTTCCAAAACTGTGGCATTTTAACCCAGCAGGATGGGAAAATTGTAGAAACAAAGAATTATTATTTTCAAAACGTTGGATCTAGTAGTCCGATTTTGATGAAATTTACTATATTGCAAAGGTGGATGTTGGTTTTCTTTACAAAAAAAGTTACACAAGTTTTTATTTGGTGATTTTAGGCATTTATCGGCGCTTCAAAGTTGCACCTTTAAAAAGGATAAAATTTTTTAGTAACTGTTTTAAAGAATCACAGTTTTAAAACCGCTGGTTGGATTTGTGTCAAAAAACATTTAAACCAAAGCTCAATAATCGTACTATATTGAAAAAATCCTGAAATGTTAATATGATTTTTTTGCATTTTTTTCAAATTTCTGAGTTCACTTTTCAAAAAACGTGTTTTTTGAGGGAGCTATACCTACATTAAAATAATGACAGTTTTGGAACCACTGGTTGGATTTTGGAACCATTGGAACCATTGGGGACTTAAAGACCAAAATAGAAGAAATTTGGGACAGTTTCACGCCAGAATTGTACAAAAATTTGAAAAATACAATGCCTGCTAGAATACAGGCAGCTATTAAGCAAAAGGAGACGTAACTTCTTATTAATGGTCCTAAATTAAAAATTATCCCAAGATTTAGTTGCAAATTCATTTTGTATAGTGTGCTAATTATTAAGGTTAAAATATTGTTAAATCCAATAAATAATTTTGTTCCATGCATAATATTGTTATTAAGGCTTTATCTTATTTTATTGTTAGGTGTTTACTAATTATTTGCGTAAAATTTCCAGTTCTCCTTTCATACTTCAAAAATTTACTTTTGTTCGAACATTTAGTTGTTAGGGCTCGTATTATACAAGGTGGGACAAAAAGGACGGACGGTTTTTAAATCGTTACAAAATTGACAATTTTTGCTTTAAAATTTTTTATTGGCAGATTTGATGAAATAGCATTTGATACAGCCGAAAATGAGTTTAATAATAATCTATATAAGAACATTTGTTGTTAATTAATTAATTTAGTCCCTATATTATAGTCACTACCGAAGGTTTCCAGTATCTACTCTGACTATTCGTGATTTTTCAAACATTATAAAAAAACGAGAAAAAATAAATATCATAAAAATTTGTATTTATTATTATGAATAAACAAATACGAGTAGTGCGAATAATAATAATAATCCCCGTACACCTGTTGCTATTTTAAAACCATAATTATGTTTTTTTTTCTAGGCATTATTCGTGACTGAAGAATCATCATTAAGAAAATACTTGAAAAAAGAACAAACTCCTGCAAGTTGTGGAGGCAGCTGCACGCACGATCAATTAGAATGGGTAGAATTTTTCAAACAACTAGAGCCATTTTTGACAGCTTGTAAAACTGCTGGACGAACTTTATTAGCCATTCTATCTCAACTGCGAAATGAAGAAATACCATCTCAAGTCACTCGCAGATTTCTTAATCATCAATGTCGGTAAGTACCTAGCTAGCTACAATCTGAAATGAAATTTCATGCGCATCTTTTTAACTTAATCTTATCTACATGTACGGGTTATTAAACGGTAGGTTTGTAGTGTCTGTTTATGATTTAAATCGTTTTACGAAATGGAGGTTATTACAACGCGAAGGTTGGGATTATTTTATTTTTTTAATGAATTTTATTAATTTCATTGTTTGGTTCTAGGCAAATTTCGAGGGCCTTCGAGTCGGAAAGCGTACAAAAATTGAAACGAGAGGGAAACAAGACTTTAACAAGTTTGTCAGAACGTAGTCAGTGGTTGTCAAGCAGTAGTGATGTTAAACGCCGAGTTAGTTTTTCGTACGATTCGTACGAAGCAGTTGAACGAGTTACAAAAAGAATGGAGCAACTCAAGCAGGAGCGTATTGAGCGACTGAAGGAATTAGCTAGGTTTCGAACACTTCAGGATGAAGCAGAAGAAGTAAGTGCATTTTTATTATAGTGAACAATACCTAAATCATGTAAGTGGAACACGTCGTGATTATTATTGTTTTTGCGATTAATAATAATATTTGTCTGCTCTTTCGTTATCTTACAGAAGATAATCTGAGGAAGTTTTGATTGCGTTGAATTTATTTACAAAAATGTTACTCATATCTTTGCTTCTGATTTGTTTACTGAACACATGAAGTGCAACAATAATTATCTTTCCGTATTACAAAAATACTCAGCTCTTGCTTAATAGATTTTACACGGTTATTATGTCTCGTTTACAAAACAAGGAAAACCTGCACATGACTCACTGATATATTCAATCCAAGCACACAACACAAAACATTCACACACAAAAACACTTCTATAAACTTACAAATTTGTAAAACGAGATCATCTAACTAGCTTCTTTAAATGGATAAGAACATACTTCTGCTTGTCCCTAATGGATTCGTGTTAACATGCAGCTTGACAGCGCAGAAATCACTTGATACAAATCATTATCGGTTTTAACTTTATATGTAAATGTTACGTCTTGTTTGTGATAATGAACAGTAATTACTGCTTAGTGACAATTTAAACAGTAATTACTAGCTGCATAAATTTAACGTACCAATCAAAAACTGGACGCGTTTTTCGAAAACTTTGATTTTATTAATAGCCTGCTTCAACATAGTAAACTACATTTAAATACTGTGACTGTTTTATTTAATTTTGAAATATGTATTTACGATAGATTGAAGACAAATAATAATAAAAAACAATCATATTAGTCAGACCATAAAAATAACCTTATGTTTAAATTTAATATCTACATGCAAATAAAAATATGACTGTCAATGATCGATTTTTCACATGGTGTTAGTGCGAAATTGCAATCAGATTCATAATAATTGTTTTGGTTTTCATAAAGAAACTATAATAAATAAACGATCTGTGTTTTTGATCTAAAACTTAGGTTTTAAAGATTTGAGATGAGACATTTTTGCAAAAAAAGTAGATAGGTACCAATATCAAATTATTCTCGTGGCAAAAGAATTAGTTTCGTCACCAAGCAAGAATCGTTTTTTTTTTAAGAATCAGTACGATATCGCATTTATTTTAATATATGTACAGAAAGTTTTAAAACATTAATCTTTAATTTTTTTAATGTTTACATATTGAATTTTCCTACCCTGAATATTTGTTGATTTTTATACTCATACAAAAAAACAAAATTTATGATTCAGCGTCTTATACCAAGTTTATAACACAAAAAGTGCATAAACCTAACATTATTTCCCTGTATTGATGTCGTCAACATATTTTAGAACTTTAAATTATTTAGGAAGAAGGGATCCTATGAAGACACAACTTAAAGCGCTTCGTTTTGAAAATACAGAATGTAAAAAAATATGAAAATTTCAGAAAAGTTTGTGGAAAATACTTTTTCTCATACCTACACAAAAATGGCCACTTTATTTGCGTGAAATGCGAGTAGAAAGTGGCCTTTTTAAGGTACTCGCGGAAAATAAGGAGTGGGGTTAACATTTCTCACTTGGGTAGCCATTCCCCCCTGATATGCGGGAGTTATTTGTGTTTGTTTATGGTTGTCAAGGTGATTTGCTCACCGCACAGTGTCAAACAAAATGTCAGTGTTATGCTGTTTTAATTTGTTCGCGCGTTTCACTCAAAAGAAGTGGCCTTTGTCGTACAGGTATGAGAAAAAATAGAGTATGCTACACGAGAGGAATTGATTCTGCCTCGTGTTCTTGAGCCAGAGCGAAGCGAGGACGCAATTTTCACACTCGTCAGAATCTCTTAATTCCTACCTTGTTGTATAAACTACTATTATTTTGAAACCGAAGTAATTCAAGTTTGCGTATGTGTTACTCTGTTCCTGTTCCTAGAATCTTTTCTTATATATTAGTTTCTAAAGCTCGTTTTTTAGTAACAAATATTGAAACTAAAAATTTTTGAAGCAGTTAATCTTCTATTAAAAAGGAGCTGCAGTAGGTAGGTATATTTTCTCTTTGGAAAATTTTAAATTAGTTTTTAATTAACCAAGTCGTGTAACCAGTTACTTTACTGCAGTCTAATCAACAAAAAGGAGAATCCTCCATACCAAGAAAAGAAAACAAATTACGTGGTACCTACTTTACTTTGTGAATTGCTTTTGTTTTTCTTTTATCACCTTATCTTACTTACCTAATTCTCAAGATATCAATCAATATTCCACTAGTGACTCATTGAAGGAAAGGCACTGGTTGAGTTTTATTAATAACTTATTATATAATTTATGTTTTGTCAATGAAGATAAGATAAAAGTAAATTAAACAAAGACAAACATTGTTATTATAATGTACTTTGAGTACCTAGTTGGCACTCACAAATTCTCAAATTTCTCTCTGTAGATATTTATAGTTTTGGCTTAATTTTAATAAATAAATTTTGTAGGTATTTAAAGTAATATTGGACAAAAAAAGTCCAAATTTAAATTTAAATTGTTAATAATTTCTAGGGATTTCTATAATCCTAACTCTCTTAGTTTTTTTCGATGGTGCTTTGAATAAATGTTCTATTACTAAGTTATAAATACTGTTATTCTATATTTTCTTTTATATTTTGTTTTAATTCTACTCCGTTCTACTAAGAGCCTCTAAATGTTAAAATAAACGCATTGTTTACATGCCTATCAGGCAGTAAAAATGAATACCGAAAAGTTATTTTTCTCATTTACTATTGCAGTACAAATGGTGCATAAGGCAAATGAATTAGATAAAAAATTGAATCTTAAATTAAATAGCACAATCTTAATCAAATAAATTAATCCACGCGCCATAAATGGATACAATGATTCATTCTGCTGTTTACACTCTATTTGAGAGTTGATGTAATTATTTGTGTACATTATTGGAGTACCCCAAAATTTGTCAGCTTCACGAAGTTTTATTATTTAATTAATAAAATCCCTTGTATTCCACATAAACTCTATGTCAGAAATTAGAATTTATTCATATTGTATAAATTGTTACCTAATGCAGATTTTTATTTCAAGTTAAGATGTGATAAAACTAAAAAGTGTAGGTATCTCAATAACCGAAATTTATTAGGACCAGTTATTCAATCTGTAATTAATCTTCACTGTTAGTTAATTTTCTTGGTTACTATTATCTAAGTAAAATAACTTATAGTTAAGGATAACCATTGATGACGCTTTAACAAATTTTCTGGTCTCTCATCAATTATCTTCCTCAATATCGCTGAAAACTTTAATTCACATTCACTTCTTCTTTCGGGTAGCTGTAGAGAGTGGACATAATAATTATTTCTTACAGATTTTGCATGTATGAACTCATTAGTACTAATTGTTCTTCGGCTCCATCGAATTTCGTGCTCTTTCCTACTAGGAAAATTATTAAATTATGTCCCCTACTTACTGTCTAGATTAAAAATAATAATTTTTCTTTATCTACTACCAATTCATAATAGCCTTGATTTGACATTAATTTGAGTAAGGTAAGTCAGATTATTACGCAACATGTGTTTTAAAGAAATCATTACCACACTGAAATTTCAACAAGAAAATTCTTTCTTACTAGTATTTATAACACAATTTTTAGAATTTAGTATCTTTATAGGAAAGTTTATATTTGTAAATGTCTAATTATAATATAATATATATTGTTTAATTCTTTAAAATTTGTTATTAACATTGAGTAATGACACTTCATACTCTTAAGTTTGATTTTTTGAAACCTGGAGAATTTTATAATAGCGTATCTACCTAGGAAAAACCCTAACTTCACGTTAGATAACTGAAAAAATTTTTAGTTTTCTTTTATAATAAATTAGTTTTATATTTTAATAATAAATATAACACGGTCCACGTTCCTGATTTTTTGGTGTATAAATTGTTTAATTCGAAAATTTATAATTCAAATTCATTGTTGTGTAGCGCTGGCTAGTTTTTACACAACTTAGGTTAGGTAGTCCAGTACGACAACTTGACAACAACTACTGAGCAATGTCGCTGGAGATAAATTCAAAATTCATTTTTATTTATTTGGACGGTAGAAGATAAAATCTTGTATATTACACGTGGGATATACACACATTAACATATTCGTCTGATTACAGAACTCGTCTACGACTCGTTCTGCAATTTCCAGACTCTTATGTTAATGATGTTCATATCCCACTTATAATATAAATAACTATTATTCCATTTTAAGCCTTAGTCCAGTATAGTTAGTCAGATTCCTATGGGTATTATTGCTATTCATTGGGTAAGAAAATTTTGTTTTGCCATCGATACAGTACCATATAGAAAGCTTAAATTCGAGTTTTCGACCATCAACCTCTTGCAGCTTTTCCGCCATCTTGAATTAAGTAGTGAATTCTTATCTCGACAGAAACAGCGGTATTTTTAATTTTATCGAAAAAATGGTCGATATCATTTTTAACAAGAAAATCGTGTTCTACAAATTTGTATACTTGATATTTCTTCATATTTTGCGTATTTAACGAGTAGTAACGGATTAATTGAATAAAAGGGAGTTGAAAAATATTTTGCTCGAATATTTTTTTTTCTTCAGCGCTATCGCAGAAATGTTCACTTAAAATTTATTAAACACATAGTTACCTACAACTTTGATACGACAAATTTTTTCATGCGAGGAATTGTTTACTTAGGTGTACTGTAGCAATGTAGCGCCTTGAAGTGGCGCGTATCGTCATTCGGCAGTATACTCGTAGTACAGGGCATTTAGACCTTGCAGGGAAATAATTCCGAGACGAATTTGGCTTCCGATTTTCGAAAGTGTATGTATACGAGCCAGATAACTCATTTTGCACAATTCTACCCGGTGGTGAAAAGCCGCCATCTTGCTTTTATAGGTTGTTTTAATTTTTCGCGCATAAATCGCGTATTTTCGGTTTTAGAAGAAAATTTTTCTATGCAATTTTGTTGAAAATTGAATTCTCCATAAAATTGCACTAGTAACTTTTTTGCTAATTGCAATTGTTTACAAGTTTGTTATAGCTCCAATTTTCCAGGCTGGTGTTTGGTGTATTTTCGAAATAGTCGCACTTTTTCAGACAGTCGCTTTTTTCGAGACAGGTGCACGTAAACGTAAATAAAACTATCTGTGTTAATTTCAAAAAGTAATCCCGTGTAACAAAATGCTGTACCTAACTTGTAAACAATTGCTATTAGCGAAAAAAGTCTATTTTGTAGAGAATTCAATTTACAAATTAATTTCATTGAAACATTTTCTTCTAAAATCGAAAATATGCGATTTATGCGCGAAAAAACTAAAACAACTCTTAAAAACAAGATGACGGCCTTTCACCACCGGGTAGAATTGTGCAAAATGTGTTTTCCGGCTCGTATACTTAAACACTTTCGAAAATCGGAAGCCAAATTCGTCTCGGAATTATTTCCCAGTAAAGTCTAGATGTTATGTACTACTGCCGAGTGACGATACGTGCAATTTACAGGCGCTGCAGTAAGTAAACAATTGCTCGCATGAAAAAATTTTTCATATCAAAGTTCTAGGTAATTGTGTGTTTAACATATTTTACATAAACATTTTTGCGATTGCGCTGAAGGAAAAAATGATAACCGACCAGAAAAAATTTTCAACCCCCTTTTGCTTCAATTAATCCGTTATTACTCGTTAAATACGCAAAATATAAAAAAATTTCAAGTATACAAATTTGTAGAATTCGTTTTTCTCGTTAAAAATGGTGTGAACTGCTTTTTCGATAAAATAAAAAATACGGCTGTTATTGGCGAAATAAGAATTCACCCCTTAATTCAAGATGGCGGAAAAGCTGCAAGGGACTGATGGTCGAAAACTCGGATTTAAGCTTTCTATGTGGTACCCTAACGATGACAAAAAAAAATTCTGTTACCCAATGAATTGCAATAATAAATACTAAATATACTGGACTACCTGACATATCCTAATTTATTGGTGTATTTCCTAGACCTTCAATTAACATTTTGATTTTATAGTATCTAAGTATTATCATAATCTAAAGTAAAGCGAGTCGCACACATTCTTTCAAAATCAGTAAAATCTGTAATGAATTTACTCATAAAGCTTAAGAAATAAGACCATGGTTTGGTAATTTTGTGCCTTTTTCATTATGCAACTTTTTCCATTCTTGTATATTTTTCGATTTTTCATTATCTCTTTTTTGTAAAAGTAGAAAATTGTTTCAACATCTTATATATTAATTTATGTTATGCTCTTCCGTTCTTTATGTGTCGCAGAGATCTTTTGCTATAATATTTCATTTAATTCTTTATCTATCTGCAGATTCATCAAGAAGAATACAAGTTATTTTTATATTAGGTACTTAAATTACGAATTCCCATACAATTGCTAATTATTATAATAAATTGTATATTGCCTTCAAATTATCTTTTATTTACAAATGCAAATTTGCGATGATTTGAATTTTTATGACTTAATACCAAACGTGTTTTACACTGACCTATGCAAATGTTTGTATTCATTATTTGCAACAATAACCTACTGTATATTCCACAAAATTAATCATGTAGGTACTTATTTATGTCTTAGATTACGCTCTACAAATACTCGATAAGAAGTATGACTGTTTGTTTTGTTTACATATATAAATTCTCGTATTACACTACATAGGTTATTAAATATTGTACCTAAAATAAATTTGCCAATAGAGGGAAGAAATAGAATTAATATGTTTAGAAGAATACATAATTTATTTATCTAATATACAACAATATTAATGTCAACAAACCAAGCGTGTGCTTATTTATCATTTTGCAATACATAATTATTGTTGTGGACGTCATTAAATTCTTAACAGGCAAATCAAGTTCCACATAAAAAGTGTTATTGAATTCAATAGCGAGTGTATGTGTGTAAACTCTGCATCGCTTTGAAATGTAAGTTTAAAAATTCATAATAGTTTATTGCTGGCTAATAGGAATGTATATAATTATGATAAATCAATGAGAACGGTAGTTCATTAGTAGGCCAGCCAGTTGCTTAATTTTCAAACAATACTGCTGTAAATTTTGAAGATAAATAATCTGTTTGTTATACAAAAGTGCAAATTGATGGGACGGAAAAGAACGCCCATATGGCGTTTATTTTTCTTAACCATTTCATTTACACGTAGTCTACATTCTTTAATTTATTTACAAAATACAAATGCACTATGACTGTGTGGAAATATATGTAAACCGTGTTTGTATTTGTGAAGTGATTTTTTATTGATTTGAGGAAATCTGGAAGACCACCCACCAAGTGTTTGAGTAACTGTAAACGGCTTCACGTTATGTAATGACGAGAATATTAATGAGAAATTAGCGATAGTTATCAATCAAGCTAAACATATTGATGAACACGACCTTCTGATTCTAAGATTGCAATCTAATATTATACCGGTGACTTTTGCATATTACATTTCAT
This sequence comes from Pediacus dermestoides, assembly GCA_963942485.1. Classification (NCBI taxonomy): domain Eukaryota; kingdom Metazoa; phylum Arthropoda; class Insecta; order Coleoptera; family Cucujidae; genus Pediacus; species Pediacus dermestoides. The sequence continues at coordinate 11,210,235 of OZ012625.1, forward strand.
TCTTTATCGTTCTTCTTCAGACAGGAACCAGGAACAGTATAACAAAACATGAGGCATGAGGTTGTTTTAATGAGTTTCACGAGGAACGAGAAATAAATGTTGGCGTTTACGTTATTTCTTGGAAATACACAGGGTGTCCATAACTGACACTTTATTAAAGATAGAAGCGAAAGATTGATCATAGAAAAATATTTTATGGTTTTTTTTATTAAAACCACAGATTAAAAATGTGGGTATCATACAAAATACTCTTTGGAATATAAAAATATTTGCTTTTGAACAGTTAAAAATTAATTTTTTTTTGGTTTAATGGTTTTTTTCTCATACCTGTACGAAAATAGCCACTATATTTGCAAGAATGCGGGAACAAATTCGCCTTTTTGGGGTAGTTGCAGAAAGTAAGAAGTGGGGGTAACATTTCTCCCTTGGGTAGCCATTTCTCCCTGATATGCGGGAGAAATTTGTGTTGTCAGTGTGATTTTTCATCGCAAAGTGTCAAGCAAAAATGTCAATGTCATGTCTGTTAGAATTTGTTCGCGCGTTTCACGTAAAAGAAGTGGCCATTTTCGTGCAGGTATGAGAAAAAATAGAGTATGCTACACGGGATGAAGTGATTCTGACGAGTGTGAAAATTGGACTCGAGCGAAGCGGGGGCGCAAGAACCGAGTCATCTTTTTCCTACCTTGTTGCATTAATTTCTATTGTTAATTTCTGAATGAATGCCATAATATTTGAAGCTGTTTAGTCACTCGAAACTCGAATCCTTACTATAAATTATGCTCTTTGGAGCAGAGAATTCTCAGGATCGCTAACTTTAGAAATGAGCTGATTTATCCAAATTTTTAAGGTCTCCTTTATTTTTTTTTTATTTCCAAATAATGACCTTTTTATGGAAAATAACTCAAACTTTTTTAAATCATTTGTAACTCTAGATTTCTAGAAAATCGGAAATATGGGGCTACTGAAAAACAAACGATATTTGCTTTTGAACAGTTAATTTTTTTTTATTTAGTTGATTTTGAATGAATGTCATAATGTTTGAAGTTATTTAGAACAATGCTCTCGAATCTTTTCTATAAATTACGCTCTTTAGAGCAGATTATTCTCAAGAGGATCGCTAACCTTAGAAATGAGCTGATTTATCCAATTATTAGGGTCTTATTTAATTTTTTTTTAATATCCACAGAAAATCAACTTTTTCTAACAAAAATATCTTTCACATTTTACTGCATTCTTTATTTTTTGACCACAGTTGTTTTCTAGAAAAAACTAACTACATCAATATAAAATGTAAAAAACACAATGCCTCACTCAATTTCTTTAATGATTATTGAAAAACATATTTTATAATTTCAATTAGCATCAGATAATTTATAAATAAACATTAACCTTCACTTATGGCATTAGAGATGCCTTGACATATAAAAGTGCAAAAATTCTATCATAAAACAATGCATTTATATTTTTATAAGTATGGTAAAAACAGTTTCATATATAGGTACTCGTACCATATTCTTGTAAGACAATTGGAGTCTTGATAAAATTTCAAAAAAACAGTGTATAATTTTTTTATTGTGAACACTAAATTCGGCGAACATCGTGAAAAAACACATTTTGAGATTAGAACACTTCAGCACATTCAAAATTTCCCACGAAAACGCAAAATTTAGGCCGTACATGAATATTAAAATGAAATGTAAAAAATTTGTACCTAGTCTTCAACATGCACGCAATTTCAGAAATTTGATTGCACAAATATCTTGCCCAATATAAAAAAAATCACAATTACTGTACTTTCTTATTACTTCGTATAAGAAAGTAAAAATGATCGCTTGTACTTAAGTTTTTTTAGCTTGACCTAACACTCTTTTTCAGGAGTGGCGCTACGATCGCCAAAATAAGTTTGAAAATGTGAAAAGTGGTCCATTTATCCCGATGGTCCATAATACCCGGATTTATCCTATTAAGTAATGAGTACTCTCGAGCTCTACTAGGAAAATTTTATAAAACTTTGCCGTTATAATATTCCGCAAGATTACTACAATTTCTTTTGATTCTAAGCAAAAAATACGTTAAGAAGTAATATACAGGGTGTTTGCTTCGTTATTATTGGAGCTACAAAGTCGGTTAAATTAGCAAACTAGTAGCATTTTTTCCGCTGATTACAATGGTGAAAACAGAAAAACAATTGACTATCTGGTTTTCAAGATATTCAAAAAAATAACATATTTTTAAATGGAACACCCTATATATTTTTGCAAAAATTGATGGTAAATTAAATTCTATACAAAAATGTCCTCATCTTTTTTTGATAATAATTTAAAATAAGCGAGTTATTTTAAAAAAAAGTTTGCAATTCTTTAAAATCAAGTAGCCATAAAACGGAATAGTAATTTATTAAAACCAAACCATCATAATTTTGAATTTAAGCCAGTTGAAAAATACTTGAAAGAATTACGGAAATATTGAAAATTTACAAAATTATAATTTTCATGGCTACTTGATATTAAAACTTTAAAAACTTTTTTTCAAAATAAATCGCTTATTTTAAATAATTGTCAAAAAAGCATAAGAACATTCTTTGTTCAGAATTTAATTTATCGTCGATTTTTGCAAAAATACACAGGGTGTTCCATTTAAAAATGTTATTTTTGTGAATATCTCGAAAACCAGGTGGCCAATTGTTTTTCTGTTTTCACCATTATAATCAGCTGAAAAAATACTACTAGTTTGCTAATTTAACCGACTTTGTAGCTCCAATAATAACGAAGTTAGCAATAGTGAGCCACTTCGCGCGAACACCCGGTATAGTTGTATTAATTAATTAATTAATATTCTATATAAATTTTAGGTATTTCATTCCATAAGTTTGCCTTGCAGCTGGTAGATAAGTATACAAACAGTAAGCTACAAATTTGCAATTTCTTTTTCTTCGTCCTACTGTAGCTCCTTTAAACAATTAAATACGGCGTGACAGTTATATTACATGGATATAAAGCCATATACATCTTGTGCTATTTGTGTTTATGTCTATTTATGCATCTCACAGAATATCTATACTAAATTATGGATGATGTACCTACATTTTCCTGTAATTAAATTCGCTTTGTTGCACGTTATTTCAGCTGTCATTAGAAAATAATTTTCCATATTTGGAACAGCACTTTATCATCTGTTGGAAAAACAGTTTCAAATCAGTTTGTTTCAACTAATAATGTCTGGATAGTTAACCTAAAATCGTAATTTAAATGTCTGTATTATTATTACCATGATCGCTTTCATGTATATTATTCGATGAAGTTGCAGATAATTAGGTCGTTTTGATGATATTATTTATGGAAATAATCCGCAGCGACAGATTCAATGTGAAATGGCTTAATTAAATATTGCATGCATCATTTTCACGCCAATCAATTGCAAACATCTTTATATTAAGATTTCATTTCATGCAATTACACGTCATTATATAATAGCCACGTTTTGACCTGCACGAAGATTCGAGCTTTATTTAAAAAAATGCCTTTTGCATAATAATTAATTTCCCTAATGCGCTACAAGATTAAAGCACAAAAATCTGCATTATATTTTTCTCGATTTTGCCGATTAGTGTAATTACCATCGTTTTCGAAAGTTGATTTTATTAATGCATCAGAAGCAGGTGATTGGTTCTGAGAGTTGTTTCAAAAATAAAACCGGCCAGTCTGATTAAGCCGGAGTTAATTTAGATACGGTGGCGTGCAGAGTGCAGACATGTCTGGTTTTCAATAAAACTGCATGTTTCTGTGTGAAATATTTAACAGAGCACAAAGAACATGAGAACTGTAATAATTATGATAGTATTTGATTTTAATTTAATACAAGCTGACAATTACATAGTATGATTTAATTCATGAGTGTAAATAATCGATTTAATTAGCCAACGAACTTCCGCTATTGATAATTAGATTTATGGAATTATATGTGTAATTAATTATAAAGTTTTCTACATCGAAAATTATTTTATGCTGGATGGATGTTTAACAAGGTACAAGGAGGCGGATTCTGATGGAAAATAAGATGGAGAGGAGGTCTCACGTTAGGTTATACGACATATTTGATATTATTATATTAGAAATGAAATTATACGAAATATTTTTGGGTATGATTCTTAAATACATTCTGCATTGTCCAGTATAATTTTTTTATCTCCAATCCGGGTTTTACTTTTTATTTTTTTGCCATATAAAGTCATTGCATGTGGCAATAAAAGTTACGGAAATATTTTTAACAAATTTAATAATTACTCCGAGTAGATTCAGAATAAACCAATCTTTCATCATGTATCAAATTTTTAACTATTTTCAATACTAGTTTTCAAAATAAATTAAATGAAACGTGAACACAATGATTTATTATTTTTTCAAATTCCAAATTTGAACACTAATAATCCTTTAAGGGTTAACACTACCAAAAAAATTACAAGATACTTTCGATCGCAAATCATCTCAGCTACAAATTTTATGAATAACTTTTTTTCGATAATCCAATAGTTTAGCAGACTGGCTTATTTTTATTTAACAGTGTTTAATTTTTCAATCTACACTTTTCAACATTCAAAAGATGATTGCTCGAAATCTAACCCTGATTGGAGATAAAAAAATTATACAGGACAATGCAGAATTTCTTCAAGAATCACACCTAAAAATATTTCGTGTCTATCCTATTGTAAACATATTTTTTTATGAATTTTGGCAACAATTAATAATATGTTATTACGAAATATTGAAACGTCTGGTTACAGTAATTTAAAAAAACTGGTTTTAGATAAGATTGATTTTTTTTAAATGTTTCCAGTTGATGCCGATGATAACTAAATTTGCTTGAATACTTACCAAAAATTTAAACTAGCTAAGTGCATGATAAAGATATGAATCTAATCATTTTCCATACTTCTATACTTTGAACTGAATTTTGTTATTAAAGGATAAAAGATAAAACGTAATTCATTGTTTAATCAACATATGCCATCATAACGTTTTCATTTTATGACGAGATATAATTATGTTGTATTACTCATAAAATGTACTTAGGACGAGAAAAACTGTAGCTTTTTAACGGTAGCCACTATCATCAAAAACGAGTCATATTAAAAAATTGTAATGACATCACATCACCAGTTTGAAATCGAAAACAGACAAACAATTAATCTAAGTTAAGGACAATATTAACACTGAAATTCGTAGTAACGTGTAATTGGGACTTTTTCAGTGAATGAATTGATATTGAAAATTTATGTAAATTTAATGCATATAGTATTTTTATTAAAAATATCTGATGTGCCCAACACATGACTTTCTTATACTTACGGATAGTGTCACAATAATTACTTTTCCTAAAGAAATTAAGTTAAATTTCTTGTAAAAATTTTGAAGGTTTCCAGCAATTTTCAAATAGTCTCTGTCGCACTTATTGCAATACGCATAAATCTGTCCTTGTCCCACTCATTATAACCGAATTTTACGACAAAAAGTGTTTTATTTTAGATTTTTGACCTATTACTCACTTAAAAAAATCTTCCGTTATGAAATTACATTTATTTATTCATTATTATTGTTTTCGGTACCATAAAAACCAGTAAAATAAAAAAAAAACTAATGGACCGGTCCTTCTGGGATTCGAACCCGGGACCCTCTGTTTGGCAGCCATATAATGAAACACATGGTCTACCTCGACCATCGAATTCAACTATCAACGCGCGCTATGAGAAATATAAAGTGTTTTAAGAATATCTAGTTTTTTTGAAATTTTTTCGACGGAATTTCAAAAAAAAGTTCAAACAAAATTTGTTCAAAATTCAATTCTAAATTAATGTTAAAGAATAAAAAAATCTCATAAATTGTTTATTTTTCAAGATATTCTTAAAAAACCTAAAAATGTCATCAGGTAACTGTCACTTGTTTTGGTGCTAGATGAAAAACATTGAATGTGGCACCCACAATTTTGTTCAAACTCTTAAATATGAAATTTGAATCAAATCCGATAACTCGTTTTTGAGTTATGGTGGATACAGACAGACAGACAGACAGACATCATGGCGAAAATGGTCAAAATGGATTCAGGGGCCCTCAAAACGTGTAAATCCATCAAAATCTCGAAGTCGAAAAAAATCACGATTACAATACTTCCTTATACTACGTATAAGAAAGTAAAAATCACGAAGAAAATCATAAATTTGAAATTTTGATATTTTCTCTCTAATAGAATATGAATATTTTCGCAATAGACCAAAATATAGAAGTTTCATGTAGAGTATGTCATGGAAAAATTTCTATTTTCAGTAGAAAAAAGTATTTATATAAAAATGCCTGCAAAACTGGAACCAGGATCTATGAAAACAGATTCCACGAAAGTAACTAGTAAATAAATACATTACGTGCGTTTTAGCATTAATTTATTTGCTGATAATCGTATTTAATTAGAAAAATTGTAGATAAATATACTTTTAGATTAGGGTAAATATAGTATAACTTTTTTATTATTCCAACTACCATCTAAATTTTGTACATTTGTAAAACTTCGAAACATTTTTTGTTGATACTTACGCTGAAATGATCTTCGCAACAAAAATAATTACTTGACTCTGGCTCATCTTGAAGATTCATACTTTGAAACCACTTTTTTTGAAAATATTTATTTACCGAAACAGGGAAAGAAGTTTAGAGGGTGCTTTTACCGTCGTATTTTAACATTCGGGTACAAAACACCACTTATAAGTTGGTTTTTTATCCATGCATATTTTTATGTTATTTCAATGGGGAGTGTCTACCCAACCGCCGCGGTGGATATTTTATTTTAGATTGCCAACCGCCGTGTGATTGTAGGATAAGTTAAGTACTCGCGTACCGATTTATGCTATTATTTAAAGGAAAAAAAAACTATACAAAACATCCTAACCTGGTTCGTGACTTATAACCACTCCGAATAAATAACGCATACACTTGAAATTTGAAATTAAAAAAATATATAGCAAAACTGGGGAACCGAACCAACACCACTTGTATTACGAGGTAGATGTTCTAACCACTACACCCCAGCGGTTTATGCTAAACATGCTATTTGTTCTGAACACTACAAACGAACGGCGGTTGGCAATCTAAAATAAAATATCCGCCGGCGGTCAGCTATAAAAACCAATATATCCGCCGCGGCGGTTGGGTAGACACTTCCATTTCAATGTGAATAGCACTTGTGTTTACGCGGATCTTAGGATTTCCGGAACGTCTTCGGTTGATTAAAAAAATATGTATTTTAAATATTAATTATTAATTTATTAGACGTCTAAAAATTTCAAGACAAATACTTTCAAGTGAAAAACTTTAAAAGTTTTTTGTTAACTTTTTGAAAAATCTAACTCCCAATTATAATTTTGACCCAAAAAAATTATTATTTATAAATGAATATTATGAAAATTATGAATACATTTATTAATGTCGCTCATAGTTTTTACAGTATCAGTATATTCATAAAAAATCTGATACTCCATTGCTAATATAAAAATAGTCGCTGTTTCCGGACGAGGCGAAGCCGAGTCTGGAATAGCAGATGAGTCCCAAAAAACTGATTTAGGTACGTGTTACAAAGAATATTTTTTTGTTAAAGGTCATTTTATTATGTATGATATGTAATTCACATATCATACATAATACAATTTATGTCAATGTTATTAGAGCAAATATTTCTCAAAAATAGTGAACTTCGGATTTTAATTACCATGTTACTATAGTGACCAGACTAAAATGAGTCCGTAAAATAAAAATAGTCCGTAAAACAAAAATAGTCCCGAAAAGATCCTTTTACGGACTGAAATAAGTCCGTAAAATAGCTATTTTAAGGACTGTGTACAAAAAAAAACTATTTATGTAACTGTAAACCCAATAAAATGAAACACGAAACTTTTATAAGAAAATCACACATATTTTGTAAAATTCGATTCCGATTATCAACTGCCACTGCATATAATTAAGAACATTTCTGTAATAATTTGTATCAGATTCATACTTCAACAAACTAAATATAACTTTGACCTCACCTAGTTTCAAATCCTTTCAAACTGAGATTTCTTCATTTTTTACCAAAATTAAATTAGCATAATATAACTCATTTCTTAGGAACTGAAAGGATCTATTTTGTTATGTACGTGTAATGAAAATATATTGCATTGATTTATCTTGTTGCAGCTTTTGTCATGGACGAAAAAGTGTGGAGGGGAAACCCTAGGCAATCTAAGTTTGCTCTTACGCTCCGTGGCCGATGCCAAAGGTGTCAAAGAGGTGGCAAATGACTTTGAAAAGTTCTTCTTTAATGCATGGGTAAGTCCACACAAAACAAATTAAGTGTTAACTTTGCTCTTATGCTTGTTCTAAGTAATTTTGAAATGGAAAAACAACTTAGTTGCACTAACTATTTCTTTAACTTTCATTAATTTTCACGACAAATTAATTCTGCAGCCAGTAAACGTGATTGTCTTTCTTCTCCTGCTGCGTCGAGTATATGAACAGTTTTATTTATATTTTTGCTTATTATTAAAATAAATTTCTCCTGTACAGCCCATAACGAAGTACAAGAACTTTAAATTATTATAATTAGAATAACATTATTAACACTTATTGGATAGAATATGTTACTGTCACTTTCATATATGACTTTACTAAGCGCTAAATGAGAATTTTTCGTATGTTACTTCAAATTTTTGCGTTGATTTTAATAATAATCGTGACTAAAGTTTTCCGAGCGTCGTGATTAGATTAGAAGTATTTTGTTTATTAGGAAGTGATTTATTTATGAACAAATACCGGAAGTAAAATTATAAATGAAATGCATGTGATTATATTATTAATGTAACAATGTCGTTTATTAAGAGAAAACGTTTATAGATCAAATGATAATCATTGCATGATTATTGGTTTTCCTAGAATTGCGCTTTTATCTCGCTTCTTCAATCACAGCCAATATTTGCATTAACGTTACAACTTTATGATTTTTACTGTGAATAATTCCAGAGACAAATTGAAAAGGCAAATGACTTGGTTGAGGAAAGCAAAAAAATCAAGGACCCCAAAGGACAAAGTTTCAAAGAGTTTGCCGGGAATCTTCAAGTGGAAATGAAGAACTTTAGGGAAAAACTGGAGGAAACAAGGGAGCGCATCGAGGATAGCTCCAGATGTTTCGCGTTACTTGAGGATATCCTTAAAGATGACACTAAGGAATGTGAAGAATTTTTGAATCTTGCTCCTAAGACAGAAAACGAAAAATTAGTGCAAATTTCCAAGGTAAGCATCCACATAATCTTCTGTATTAATCTGTAAAAATCTGTTAATTAGACTATGAAGAAATCCAACGAAATATCCAAACCAAGCCAGCCACCGGACAAAGAGAAATGCGATCCAGACAAAAGTCCGCCCGATAGCTTTGTGGACCTCTGCGCTACCAGTACTCCATTGAAATCTCAAAATACTCAAATACGAAGACGTTCAGTCAGCTCGATGGCCTTCATTTATCACTGCAACCATCACGCTGCCGGCGAACTGTGCAATTGTTACGAATCTGATACGGAAAACAGCGTTTCCTATAAACTGAAGAAAAAGTACTTACAAACTCTCCAGCCTTGCATTTGCAACAGCAGCGCTAGTTATCATCGCGATACGCTGGAACGAAAAAACAGTGGTACGCTAGGGGGCATTAAAGAGGAACGGGAAAGTGTTGAAAATCTCTTTGAAAAAATCGAATCGGATGATAATGACTGTAGGCGTTGTGACAGTGGCTTATCAACTGCCGATAATTCAGTTGGCGAGGAGAGTATTTATAATAAGAAAAAATTACAAAGAACATGCTCGTGTCAGTATTATAGGGAAAGTTGTGCTTTGTGTAGTGCTGGTAGTTCTAGTGCCGATTCAAATCAGGATCATACGGACAATCAACAAGATAGCATTATCGAGGAAGGAAGTGATGGGTTTATTAGAAGGTGAGAGGGCTATTAATAAAATTACACAAAAGTAGGTATCTAAAGTAAATGATAATTTAGAATCAATCAACTAGTTTTACTTAGGTAGCTTTCAGATTGATTGAAGAATTGATTTTCTGACGGATTTTATAAATCTTTCTATTAGACATGTAATATACAAGGTGTTTTTGAAATAGATGGTCAAAATTTAGGAGCATGTAGAGCAAGTAAAATGATGAAGAAATCCTTTATAAAATTATTTTCTAAAGTGCTTTCTAATGGAGCTACAGCCCCGTAATTGTAGGCCCCTAAGAATGGTATTTATTAAATATCTCCGAAACCGTTTAAGATGTAATAATGAAATTTTGTACAGCCACTAGTTCTTTTATGCTTAACAATATAAAATTAGTATCATCTGAAAATTTTATTCAAGGGTGTGTCAAGTGGGGGCGAGGGGTAAATATGATCCCAACTTTTTTGTATGTTGTGTTTTTGGTTTTTGACACGAAATTATTAAATTTAATAGTTTTTTACAAAAAAATGGTCCACTTGTTTAATTTCGATGCCATGCACCGTTTTTAAGTAAAATCGATTTGAAAATTTTTAACATACTCTGAACGTGAAGCGTTTTTTTTAAATAAAATAAGTACCATTCTTAGGGGCCTACAATTACGGGGCTGTAGCTCCCTTAGAAAGCACTTTAGAAAATAATTTTATAAAGGTTTTCTTAATCATTTGACTTGCTCTACATGCTCCTAAATTTTGACCACCTATTTTAAAAACACCTTGAATTTATATGATATTATTCAAATTAGATTGTTTCTTCATAAAATACAGGGTTAGAAACTACTATAATCACAGTTAATTCATATCAAAAGCTCATGGATCCCCTTTAGTATTTTTTCAAATTTTCACTAAAATTATAACATTCAATAATATTCAATTATAGAACCACCGTCAATAATTTTTAATTTTCTACAATAGGGGTTTCATTTAAAAAAATAAGTTTCGTTATTTGGACTTTTTGAAAATTGTCTGTCAACTGCGAATTAGATATTTGTGTTATTATTGCAACTCAAGATTATTTAAACATCAATTTTGAGTGGGACAAGGACAGATTTATGCGTATTGCAGTAAGTGCGAGAGAGACTTCCGAAAATTATTTGAAAATAACTGGAAACGCTCAAAATTGAAACACGATTTTTACAAGAAATTTAACTTAATTTCTTTAGGAAAAGTAATTGTGGTGCTATCGCTATAAGAAAGTCATGTGTTGGACACATCAGATATTTTACCTGAAATTTCATAATATACAGGGTGTTCGCGCGAAGTGGCTCACTATTGCTAACTTCGTTATTATTAGAGCTACAAAGTCGGTTAAATTAGCAAACTAGTATATTTTTTTCCGCTGATTACAATGGTGAAAACAGTAAAACAATTGACCATCTGGTTTTCGAGATATTCACAAAAATAACATTTTTTTAAATGGAACACCCTATATATTTTAGCAGAAATCGATGACAAATTAAATTCTGTACAAAAAATGTCTTTAATTTTTTTGATTATAATTTAAAATAAGCGACTTATTTTGAAAAAAAATTTGCAATTCTTTAAAATCAAGTAGCCATAAAACGGATTAGTAATTTATTGAAACCAAACAATCATAATTTTGAATTTAAGCAAGTTGAAAAAAACTTGAAAGAATTACGGAAATATTACTATTTTATTTAACATTTTTAATATACAGGTGTTTGCGCAAAGTGGTTCACTATTGCTAACTTTGTTAATATTGGAGCTACAAAGCCAGTTAAATTAGCAAACTAGTAGCATTTTTTCCGCTGATTATAATGGTGAAAACAGAAAAACAATTGGCCATTTGGTTTCCGAGATATTCACAAAAATAAGATTTTTTAAATGGAACACCCTGTATATTTTTTGCAAAATTCAATGATAAATTAAATTCTGAACAAAGAATGTTCTTATGCTTTTTTGACAATTATTTAAAATAAGCGAGTTATTTTGTAAAAAAGTTTTCAAAGTTTTAATATCAAGTAGCCATGAAAATTATAATTTTGTAAATTTTCAATATTTCCGTAATTCTTTCAAGTATTTTGCAACTTGCTTAAATTCAAAATTATGATTGTTTGGTTTTAATAAATTACTTTTCCGTTTTATGTTTATGGCTACTTGATTTTAAACAATAGCAAACATTTTTTTCAAAATAACTCGTTTATTTTAAATTGTTATCAAAAAAAGATGAGGACAGAATTTAATTTATTATCGATTTTTGCAAAAATATATAGGGTGTTCCATTTAAAAAAATGTAATTTTTTTTGAATATCTTGAAAACCAGAGGTCAATTGTTTTTTTGTTTTCACCATTGTAATCAGCGGAAAAAATTATGCTACTAGTTTGCTAATTTAACCGACTTTGTAGCTCCAATAATAACGAAGTTAGCAATGGTTAGCCACTTCGCGCGAACACCCCGTATAGAATGTTCCATTTATTTAAAGTAACAGAGTAAGTTGCTGTCCAGCCCTACTTAAACATCCTGTATAAATGGTTGTAGAAAAATAAAAAATTTTGACGGACCTTCTATAAATTAAACTAATTATTATACGAAACTTAACTCCCTCGTATTAGAAAATATCTGTAAAAATATGTTTCAGGTAAAAAGAATTATAATTTTTATCCTTTATTAATGAGTTAAGATAATTTATTCTTTCAAGGGATTCAAAATCTGTAATATAATATTTTAAAATTAAACAGGATCATAAAATACTTTCAAATTGTTTTAGGGAAAAATACCTAAATAACAGTGGAATTTTCTCATACTTCTTATCTCGCTTTTGTCTCGAGTGAAAAAACAAGAGTAAAAGAGTAGGTAATTTTTATGAATTAAATACTTAGAATCAGATGTAAAGCGACGTCATTACTGACTCATAATTTTTTATATATTTCATGTTATTTCCTACAAATAGCTCATACAATAACATAATTATTCCATTTTTTACTGTTCTTCGTCAGCAAGTTTAATTAAATAAAAGATAAAGCAATTTTATTACCTTGAACTTTTCTACTTTATCTTTATAACGGATGAAATTCTAAATGAGTCAATCCCTTTTGAGTTTTTTCTACTTCTTCTATTTTCTACTTCCACTATTTATAATGAAATTGATTTTCAATTGTCTTAGTTAATGAAATATAAACAATAAGTGAGTGCTAATAAAAAATCCTCGACTTAATAAACTTTTCACTAGATATGTCTGTTTCATTGAAACGGCGATAAATTATTTAATATGCTTCACACTCTTTCTGTTACTAGATTTGTTTATAATCTCAGATTTAAACAATTTTTCCCGAAATGTTTCTTCACATCTACAATAAAATTTTGTTAAGTGTAGTGTCTAACCATCACTATCTTATTAAGGACATTGATTTTAAAAATTTAATTCTGTCAAAATATGTTTAAAACTATCTAAAATATTATTCCTTTCCTCTCTAGTAATAGTAGCGATGACATCGAAGAAGACCATTACCCTGACGAACGACGAAAAGTACCTCCAGTGTCCGCAAATAGTCACTTATACTGCCATGCTTCCACACTAGATTTGCCTTCAGATGCCTTATATCACAATATGGATCCAAAGATTCAAAAGTACGTATTTCCCACCAGTATTTTCTCAACTAAAAGTATTCCTTTTGTAGAACACTCAAATACATTATAAAAGAAATGATAGAAACCGAAAGAGATTACGTCAAATCCTTAGACTATATTATCATCAACTACATCCCTGAGTTACAACGCGAAGATATACCGCAAGCACTACGAGGACAAAGAAACACAGTTTTCGGAAACGTGGAGAAAATCTACGAGTTCCACAGCCAACATTTCCTGGAGGAACTGGAGGAATGTGAGAATAATCCTTTGCTAGTTGGCCAGATATTCCTCAAGTATGACAAGCAGTTTTACTTGTATGCGTTGTACAACAAAAATAAACCTAAATCCGACTCGCTGATGTCTGAATATGGTTCACTATTCTTCAAAGTAAGTAACGTAGTCAAATCGTAAATCGCAAATTATTTTTTTATTTTTGCAGAGTAAACAAATTGAACTTGGTGACAAAATGGATTTGGCCAGTTATCTTTTGAAACCAGTCCAAAGAATGGGAAAATACGCTCTTTTATTACAACAAATGATGAAGGCTTGTCCTCGAAGCAGTTTAACTTCGTCTGAAAGAGCAATCCAAGAACTGGATGACTTGAAGCAAGCTGAAGAAATGGTCAGATTTCAACTAAGGCATGGAAATGACTTACTTGCCATGGATTCAATTCGAGATTGTGATGTAAGTTTAGTTTGCAATTTTTTAAAACTTGTTGCTTTATTTTACTTGCTTTCAGGTGAATTTGAAAGAACAAGGTAGACTGTTGAGACAAAACGAGTTTTTGGTTTGGGAAGGTAAAAGTGGTAAAAAATCACTTCGTCAAGTGTTCCTGTTCGAGGAGCTTATACTGTTTAGTAAAGCTAGAAGGTTTCCAGACAGAAAGGTGAAGCATTTTACTTATTTTTATATTTTGTAACTTTCATGGCGACTTCTTTACAGAATCTAGATTTATATATTTACAAAAACAGTATAAAAATGACGGATATTGGTTTAACGGCGAAGATTGGAGACAGTCCAACCAAATTTGAAATCTGGTTTAGGAAAAGGAAACCAAATGACACGTTTACTCTACAGTCGATGTCTGAGGATGTAAAGAAAGCGTGGACGGAGGAATTGTCGCAGTTGCTTTGGAAGCAAGCTATCAAAAATAGAGGTATTGCTTTCTATATTTTAAAAATATTCGAAAATAATAAAAGAATAATAAATGATACGCGAATTGGATAGTCCATAAACCAAATAAAGCTAGTACCTATATGCTATAATACTATTAATTATTTGTACAGAAAAACAATGCTTAAGGTACAGTTTATAGAGCCTTAAAATCCGCTATATCAGTCGATCGGATTTGTATGACAATATTCCTCTACTTCTAAAGTAACATTCTTAATGATTTCCAGCTTTTACAAATAAAATACATGCACTTTTTAAAAAATGCATGAATAATTGTAGATGTATTAATAAGGTCACATTTGAACTAATTCGTTCTTAAAAAATAGACGTGATGGAATTTTTTTGCATGGTTCTATTCCCCCACCACGCCAGAAACAATCAGTTTTGTGAGAAAGTAGCGTCATGATTTTTAGAAAAACTATAAAAAATGTTGTAATTCTAATAAAATAAAATAATATTTGCGATTTAAACTTTTGGCCCTCTAGAACATTGGATTCCGGACCTTTCGTCCCTGAGCTCTTTAAAATAGCAATCTTTCTCGTACTCTGATTAATATTAGTCATACATTTATTATTTATTGAAAAGAATGATAAACATACAATTTCAAATTGTAAATTAGTTATAAAAATAAAAATTCAAAATGTCAATGTTTGTTATAATTTTATTCATAATCTTCTATATTTCGAGGCAA
Organism: Pediacus dermestoides; assembly: GCA_963942485.1. Classification (NCBI taxonomy): domain Eukaryota; kingdom Metazoa; phylum Arthropoda; class Insecta; order Coleoptera; family Cucujidae; genus Pediacus; species Pediacus dermestoides. Next base: position 11,225,740 of record OZ012625.1, read on the forward strand.
ATATTTTTTTTTATTCGGAATTAAGACGAAAATGAAACTTTTCCCACTTATCAGTAACTTTTACTAATCACATTCCAACTAAAATCACATAGAACTGAACTTCTATAAAAATATTTGTGTAGTTAAACTAAATACATGTAACTAAATAAAAAGATATCACACAAAAACAAAATGTTATTAAAGTTATTGTATGAATTTTTTGAATATGCGTCTAAAATATTTTGTATATTTTAGACTAAAAAAATTACTAAATATTAAACGAATTCTTAAAATTTAAATTCATGAAATAAAGTGAATCTGTTTCAGTCCAAAATCATATGTTTGATAATAATAGATAAATATGCGTTTACTGGGTTTAAATTTATTTTATATTTTTAGTGACTCCAAACTAGATGAAGCGGTTTTTACACCAAAAAACGCATAAAATTGTTTATAAATATCGTAAAAATGAAATGAATGCCCGATTTTTAAAATGCCGATTGTTTTCGTACGATAAATCTTTGGCAACCATAAGAAAATATAAGGGGCGGTATAACATAGTTATTAGTATTTTTTAGTGGTTCCAAACTCGATGACGCCATTTTTGTCTGAAAATGCTTAAAACTATACAGGGTGTCCCAAAATTAGCCTGCCAAAATGTTTTCTGTAATATCTCTGCAACTATTCATGAAATTTGGTGAGTTTGAAGCTTTTATAATTTGCCACATATTTCTTTCTTTAATTTTCAGACATTTTGCCAGGGGCGTCACATACAGGGTGGGTGCTGGGTAAATTATACCCCATATTTTTTGTGTGGATAATTTTTAAATTTTTTATATTAAATTATGAAACTTGGTTTATTTTTACACAGAAAAGATCGTCTCTGTCGAGCTTTGTATCTTGAACCGTTTTCGAGTAAAATCGTTTTGAAGAAGTCACGTCCATAAAAACTTCACTAATAAAAATAATCACAAAATTGAAAAAAAAATTTTGATTTTGATATTTTGTTTTTATTACTAATATTTGACGAAGAAATGCTAGACGAAGTAATAAATACCTATAAATTTTAATCCATTGTCTACTTTTGATAAATTTTAGTTTTGTGATTATTTTTATTAGTTTAGTTTTCATGGACATGATTTTTTCAAAACGATTTTACTCGAAAACGGTTCAAGATACAAAGATCGACTGAGACTACCTTTTTTGTGTAAAAATAAACCAAGTTTCAAAATTTGATATAAAAAAGTTAATAATTATCCCCACAAAAAATATGGGATATAATATACCCAGCACCAACCCTGTATGTGACGCCCCTGGCAAAATTTCTTAAAATTGCAAAAAGAAATATGTGGCAAATTATAAAAGCTTCAAACTCACCAAATTTCATGAATCTACCTCAAACAGTTGCAAAAATATTAGAGAAAACTCCTCTTTGGGGTCCCCCTTTCGGGAGGCTGTAGCCTGTAACCTATATTTATTGAAACTTTTTACATTATTTTTGAACGTAGAATCAGCTGGTACATTTTGGCTGGCTAATTTTGGGACACCCTGTATATTTTAAAAGATTGAAGAAATCTGAAAAAATAAATTCTCAAAACCTCGTAAAATAAATCAGCAAGCATAGCGAAAAATCAGAGGCGGCATGGAATAATTGCTAGTATTTTTTAGGGTTCTTAACTCGACGTCGGTATTTTGGGGTAAAAAACGCGCAAAACTACGAGTATTGTAAACACTATAAAAAGTGAAACAAATACCTGATTTTCAAAACAGCGACATTACTTAATGAAAAACATTTAAGTACATTTAGAAGTGAAAATGGTGATATTTAAAACTAATAAATTTGATTAAAATTTAAATAAATCACCACAATTATATGGCTCACATATTATTTTCCAAATTTTATCTTTAATTTACAATTTATTATTAAAATAGTTCGAGAATACTTACTTTCAAGTCGACGGAGATTTTATTTAAAAATATTATTCCGTTGTTGTTTGCAGGGTTTTGCAATAATGTTTTTTAATAAATTACCGTCGTATACTGCATATAAACATCTGCTTCACCAAGAGTCTTACTTATCACAAACATACATGATACATTAAAAAACTGGCAATAATTTATTTTTCTAAAAAGGTTTCTGCAAGATTCAGTGTACTTTTTGCATGCGATTTGTAGTGGACTTCAGCCCCAAATCAGTATTCCATACTTAAGTATGTAGTGAGTAAAAGTTGCCAAAATAACTAGTCATTGTCATATTTTTGGCACCCCTGCACCAAAGTCTTGGCGCATGAAGATTATTTGATAAATTACCATTAAGTTCGACTTGTTCTACATTAATCTGTGCAGGGGTGCTAAATTTATTGATTATTCCATCCATAGTCATATCTACATTTGTCTTATTAAGTCTTCAGAATATCATCCTGCTAGCTATTCTCACCCACGCCAAATTAAAATTATCAGTATTGACAAATTTACTTATCATCTTTTATGAAAATTGTTATTTTCATAGATATTTCATAAATCAAAGAAATAGTGTAAGTATGTAATTTTAATACCTACGCCAAGAAGCGAACATTTATCGAATTGGGTGGATAGAAATCTATAAAAAAATTATTAACCCTACTAATGGATTGCGCTTATTCATTGTGATCAGTCGTTTTTTTTTATTATGTAATAAGTAAAAACACTTTAGTTTATAGTAGTAGTAATGATTGGATTTTATAGAATGTTAATGGGAAATTAATATTATATTTTAAAATTGTTGCAAGAAAACTATTATTATTTATTAAATATTTATTTACAATGTTTTTATCTTGTTTAGCCGTCCGAATGGCCGAAATGTCTTCCATGGGAATTGGAAACAAACCATGCTTGGATATCAGGCCCAGCAAAGATCAAATCAACGATCGCTCAATAAGTTTTGCTCAACTAAGCAGAAGTGAGTAATATCTTATAGGATATAGGTCCGCCTCCCTTAAGAGCGAGATAAATAAAGAGTGTTTCTTAGATGTAAAAACTAAACTCTTGTATTTATTTCAGCTGCTCCACGCTTCCGAAACTCAATTGTCGGACCAACCACAGCTGAATCCTGTCGAAACGTAAAACGACCTCACTCAGTTATATCAATGTCCAGTGTATCATCAAGCAGTACAAGCTCAGGTGGTTCTGCAGGTGGTACACCCACAGGACCATCTAATTCGATGAGTCTTTGTTTTGAATCTTCATGTGACAGTCCGAAACCATACCATAGATCTGCAACTTTAAATAGCCAATGTTCAGTTGGTAAGCAAATTATAATTATTCCTTGTCTACTCTTGTTTCTTTAATATGGTATTAACATTATTTTTTTGTGAATTTGGTAGAATGTTGTCTAGAAATAAACTTTTTTGTTGCAGAGAGTGGCATCATAGCAGATATGTCAATGGGCTCAGACGAGTGCTCAGAACAAGCCCAAACTGGTCTTTAGAGAAATCAAATTCAGATAATTTTATATATTTTTTTTATAATATTTTGACTGTTTTAAGTCAATACACACCATGTGCCAGATTATGTACCAGTTAGTTTTAAGTTACATACTATATCTTTATACAAAAAAATATTATGTAGTTTTTTTATGTTATATTTAAATAATTCCGCAGTACATACATATTTTATGAAACATTAAAATGGCATTTTATATTGTAAATAATATTATGTTCTCCAGATAATCATGTAATTTATTATTTTATTTTATCAAAATTTGTTGTTTTTTTATCATATTGTTTTTACACCGAAGTTTTATAATATCATGCTTCAATAACAAAATGAAAAGTTGTACCACGGATCTAGTAGATGCGTACTTAAAAAGTTTATACATACCAATTTTGTTGGAAACTAGATATTACACAATCACAATAGCTTCAGGGAATTGAGCACACAAATTATTGTGCGTGTGCATACATTTTTATCAGTACCTATTAAGAAATATGATAATTTATAACTAATAAACTGCAAACACTAATCTATTATTGTAGACAATTGTATAACAAACGCATGATTTTTATATTACACTGTAGTCATATAAATAGTTAAATAAATATGTATAAAAATACTAATGGTTTTGTATCATTCTGCGATTCCCCTCAAGTATTATTTTTAATATTTACACAGTTTTAAAATTTTCGAAAAACTATCATACATGCGTATAAAACCTTTTATCCTCTATTGTGACGCATAAAATTATAAATAAAGTGGAACCCGGGAAAACTTTCTCAAAGAAAGCTGTCTTAAACCGATCTAGAAATGTACTACCAAAAAAAAAAAAATTAGAAAAATCATTTTCAAGGCTGTGTATTTCAAAAACAAGGCGTTCTTCGACGCAGGTTTATAGGAACTTTTCTTATTAGAAAAAGGATTTCTATCAATTATTGTTAAACTTCTACAACAGAAAATTGATTTACCGTCTATAGAGGCTAATTTATAAGAACTTATTTAAAACCAGACTGTATGTATGAGAAAATCTACACTTACAAGTGGTTTAAAAAAGTGCATGTGGTTTGGTAGTGATACTGATTTTTCAATATTTATAAAATAATCTATGAATATCTGAGTTGATATAATGATAATTAATAATTAAGGATTTCTGGAATTTTTTGGTATCTTCCTTCAAAATGTTCCATGTGATAAATTTTGTGTGATGTTTAAAATTTTTCGTTTATTTAAAATTTTTTTTTACTTCGACAATTTTTTATTTCGGAAAATTTGGCAAATGTAGCTACCAGAGATTTTAAAAAAAATTTGAAATTGCCTTATTAATTAAGATCTCTTGATTACGAAAATGCTAAAAATAAGCGGCGAACTCCAATATTTCCATATTTGTTAGAATTTTCTATAGGTACTTCGTTTTTTTTTTAATATTGCGAAAATTACTTTTATTTTCAAACGGCATATAACGTGGTGTTATATGACTGAGTAGGCAAGGTATAAGTTTCATTTCTATGACACCACTCTTGACGGCGTATAAGTAGAACTTATACTCCGGATACTCCGGCGGAGTATAACACTAACACATTATCTGCCAAAATGTATGACAGTTGCAAAATTACTTATTAAATTGATTGTAATATTACGATTAGAATGATTCCATTTGAAAATAAAATATTGTATTTTATTTTATTTTATTCGGAGTATAATCACTTTCATGTGACTCCGTATGGACTTAATTCACCACGCTCCGCTCAGCGTTTACACTTCCATACTTCGTCACATAAAGTTTCGCTTATACCCCTAATAATATAATATCTATTATGAAGGTCGTGACTTTTTCTGCATAATCAGTGAAAAAAACATGTAGGAATGTTTTTTCCGACTGATTAGCTATAAAGTTGTGTACATACACGTATTTTAATCCGTTTTATTTGAGTACTGGACCACGACCTTCCTAATAGATATTTATATATAGGTATTATACATATATGTATAGATAATAGAGTCATCCGGAAATTTTCGATATACCTTTTTTATTCTTAATTGCAAAGATAAGGCTAAAAAAATAATAAAAACATTTAAAAAAATGTTTTTTTATTGCTCAATTTTAAATTATTCAATATTAAAACTCACAAAAATTAGTTGCAATTTAAAACACCCATACCTACATGAAAATGGCCACTTTATTTGCGTGAAATGTGGGTACAAAGTCGCCTTTTTAGGGTAGTCGCGGAAAATAAGGAGTGGGGGTAACATTTCTCCCTTGGGTAGCCATTCCTTTACTGATATGCAGTAGTTATTTGTGTTTGTTTATGGTTGTCAAGGTGATTTGCTCACCGCACAGTGTCAAGCAAAATGTCAGTGTTATGCTGTTTTAATTTGTTCGCGCGTTTCACGCAAAAAAATGGCTATTTTCGTACAGGTATGAGAAAAAATAGAGTATGCTACACGCTACACGGTAGGAATTGATTCTGCCTCGTGTTCTTGCGCCCTCGCTTCGCTCTGGCGCAATTTTCACACTCGTCAGAATCTCTTAATTCCTACCTTGTTGCATAAACTACTATTTTATTATACTTATCTGAAAACACCTTGTTTTCATTTCATCTGTTTTTGCAATAACGTAAAGGTGACATTTTCAAAACAGCGCACGGAAAACTTTTTCCGATCTCCTATTCTTTTTTCCGTGTGCTAAATCTGAGCGAAAATAAAACATTGCCGATAATAAACAAGTCATTGCTATGGAAATGTTAATCGTGTTTGCCTACTATTTTTTCGATGTATTATTATTACTTTGAAAATAAAATGTTCTAAAATTACTTCTAATCCTTTTTTGGGTTGTTTTTAGATAAGTATAATAAAAATTATCGTATAGTCACGCAAGCACGGAAAATCCATTTCTGGACGTGTAATAAACGATATTTTTTATTAACTTAAGTATCTGAAAACCACCCAAAAAAGATTAGAAGTACATTTAGAACATTTTATTTTCAAAGTAATAATAATACATCGTAAAAAGTAGTACCAAACACGATTAACATTTCCATAGCAATGATTTATTTATTATCGGCACTGTTTTATTTTCTGTCAGTTTAATTCATATTTAGCGCACGGAAAAAAATCGGAGATCGGGAAAAGTTTTCATGCACTGTTCTGAAAATGTTACCTTTACGTCATTGCAAAAGCGGATGCAACAAGGTGTTATCAGATAAGTATAATAAAAATGACATTTCCGTACTCAATTTAGAAAAGAAAGTAGGCATTTGCACCATCAACCTGTGATAAAAATAAAAATCCTATTGGCAACAACGTCAGATTTTTTTCACTTGATCGATGTTTGTTGATTCATTTTCATAGCAACATTTCAATGCAAGTTCACCACCTTGATTTACGAGAGATAAGTACGTATTTTAATTACTAGCTTTTGGTAATAATAACAATTATTAATAATATAATACCTATAAAGTTATAAAGTCCTGCTACCTATAAAAAAACTAACGCCATCGATTTTTGCGTCAAAATTATGCATGTTTCATACCTTAATCATATAATTTGTAGTGAATTTAATTCCCATTTGCATAATTCTCGTAGATAATCCCTGGTTTTTCGACATTGCTATTGGACTATTAGATAAATGATGCACTGGCAACGATTTATTGCAGGTTCAGGTTTCATGCAAAAATAGTTTAGCAATATCTTTGCTTATCTTATTTATCCAGTAGGACTGTTTAATATGACTGCAATCCTTCAGTCACTTAATCCCAATATAACTGATGAGTCCGATAACTGTAAATAAATAAATTTATTTACAATCATATAGGTAAGATGGGTAAATAATTAATCAGCTTTTGACAGTTCGTCAATTTTTAATCCATCTCAGATATGAAAGCGATTATGGGTATTATAACAAATATATCCAATGTGTTCTCCCAATTGCACATTGTTTCGATATAATCCAATTAATGGTTATTTACACATATAATGTCGTAATAACTCGTCTCTAATAAAATAGAATAAAACTATAATTATTTAGTTTAATATTTCTATGAACTGGTGTTAATTGTGTAGGTACATAAAGAACAAATATAAGTAAGTTGATAATATTACTTTAAACTATGCATTATAAAATAGCGGGAAAGATACCTATATAATTAGTAATTGCCTCCTACTTATTTGCCTCAAATTTGTTACTGATAATAAATTTTATTTTGATATATATATAAAGGGTTATTTCGAATTTAGATAACAGTATATTCTACCTGAATTAACAATTTCGAAATATCTGGGTACGAAAGTAATTCTCGAACTCAGCGTTATAACAATTGCATTGCAACTGTTTTGCTTAATTAGCGATAATTTATTACCTTTACTTATCATCAAAATAATTCCAACAAATAATGGCTAACTTTTTCCAAAGACACAGAAACGGTTTTATAATGATGGGTAGTAAATACAAGTTTATAATTCTTTTAATTTTGTTTGGATTAATATATTTGTGTTCATATCGTCGATTTGCTTATAAGTGCGATAGTGAAAATTTTTCAATTTTGTTACCAGAACCAAAACAGAACAGCTGGTCTAAAAAAACCATTACTGTTGAAGACATTGTGAAGTGCCATGACGTAGAATTGAAGACCAGCATTAAACAACGTGGTGATTTTTGGGTACTGTACAATTTTGTGCCTGCGAAGAAGTCATTCAAATGTGGTGAAAGTATTACACTGACAACACCTGCAGACTATAGGTTTTTGGATAATATTTTACCACTAGTGGATCGCTGGAGAGGACCGATTAGTATCGCATTATATGCTCCTGGGTTTGATTTTCATAACACAGTCAAATCTATAGCTTATTTAAGACAGTGTACAAAATCTTTAGTGAAGGATCTTGTGTCGTTTCATATCTTTTTCAACGCGACGCATTTACCTAAAGTAAGTGGAAAACTATTAAGATAAAACTTTTATACTTTAATACCTAGTGGATTACCGTAAAGCTGTTTCGGTTTATATTAAGATCATAAACTAAACACGTAATAGTATATTAAAAAACTAGTTTTGTAAAACTTATATTAAGATACGAGTCCAGGTTTGCAGCACGACTGCCGTAGGCAGTAGTGCCTGTAAAGGACGAGTGCTCTTAAGTTTAACAAAACGAGTTTTTTATAGTATTTTTTCTAATTTGCATATTAAATACATTTTTTTTACAAATAAAATCAATTTAGGGAATTTTGTGACAGTTGGTGATACTTTTATTTCAAAGTTGATATTTACAGGAAACTTTTAAATTTGAGTCGAGTAGATACATAATTATCAGTTTTCGCGAAATGAATTCAGAAATTTCCTGCACTCTGCCAGAAATAGGTACGGCAAATTACAGAAATTCCACGGTTAATTTGCTGCCGATAAAATCTCATGATAAATACAAAAAACAATAAAAAACAGTAACGTCAAATTCACACTGATATTTGACATTTCGTGCAAAATTGTTAAAATAAACTGCTGTTCAAAATTATCCCACCACTCCAAATTCAGTAAAAGTTTGATGTCAATTTTTTTCTGAACCGTTTGTCCGATTTGTATGATTCTTTTTTAAATTGTAGGTTGATCCTTCAGGAATGTAAATGTGCTACTTATTTTTGGTCAAAATTCATTTTGGTTAAATACTGGATGTATAAATGATGTTGACTTTTTTTCCCAAAATTCGTAACACCCTGTGGAGTGCACCAATAATAATATCAAATTATAAACTAGGGCTAACAACAGTCTTATCTTTTCTTAACATTCTCCAATTTGATTCACTTCAATATCACTGTTTTTAGAGGTTTATCGACAAACATGTTTTTATTGGCGAATTTTCATTAGAAAAAATATCCAACCAAGTGTTGATACCATAAGGAGGCGTCTTACAGAACAGGATTTACACATAAAAATACTACCGACAAAACCCGCCTTAAACGCTGAACATCGCAGAGCCAGACTGCAATTTGCTCGGGAACATCTGGATGGGAACTTAGAGGACTGGGAACGTGTTTTGTTCACGGACAATGAATTGACCTGCGCGTAGCCCGGATCTCAATCCCATCGAGCATCTTTGGGATATTCTTGGTAGGAAGCTGAGAGACCGTCAACCGCTACCTGTTTCTCTTAATGAAATTGAACAAACATTGGTAGAAATATGGGATCAAATTGATCAGGATCAAATTAGAAGTTTGATTTCGAGTATGAACCGTCGTTGTCAAGCAGTTGTAAGAAGTAGGGGCGGAAATACGCGTTATTGAAACTTTATTACTTATGTTACTCTCTAAATGATTTGTAAAAGAATGCACGAGTATTCATAAAACTCACCAATAAAAACAGGGATATTGAAGTGAATCAAAACGGAGAATGTTAAGAAAAGATAAGACTATTGTTAGCCCTAGTTTATAATTTGATATTATTATTGGTGCACTCCACAGGGTGTTACGAATTTTGGGAAAAAAAGTCAACATCATTTATACACCCAGTATTCAATCAAAATGAATTTTGACCAAAAATAAGTAGCACATTTACATTCCTGAAGGATCAACCTACAATTTAAAAAAAGAATCATACAAATCGGACAAACGGTTCAGAAAAAAATTGACATCAAACTTTTACTGAATTTTGAGTAGTGCGATAATTTTGAACAGCAGTTTATAAATGGAAGTAGGAAATACTATTAAGGGGCAATCTAAATAAATCAGAAATTTTCATATATCTAATATAATGCTAATTGTGAGCTATAATTTTTCACTTCACTCTAAATCTTTCCATACTTTTCTTTGTGTAAAACTAGCTGCCTCCCGTTGGCTTCGCTCCCACGGCAATTTTTTATTTTGCGCCATTTTTCATTAATAATTATTACAAGTTATACTCGTATGTATATGACAGAAGCACATTGACGCAGCCGTTGTTTGGCGACGACCGTGCCGTCACGATGCTGCTGTTGATATCTACAAAGTTGTAAATTTCTGTAGAGGACAAACATTAACTTTTATACAGGGTATTTCAACCATGCTAAATTTGCACATGTATTGTGGGTTGCATTTTCAATTCCATCCGGCTCATTATCACTCGTGAAATACCCTGTATTTGAGATACAGATTGCGCCGAAGACGTGAATGTATATAAATAAATTATTATTATTATTATTGGAAAAACGCCGCAAAATAAAAAACTCTTATTACTTTTACGACATGTGTGGATGCTGAAAGAACATTCACCAAAATTTTGGCGTCGATATCTGTAACGGTGTAGATTTGTATAGAACACAAACAAATAGCTGGATTTTTAATTCTGAAACATCTTTAACTTATGCTCGTACAACATTTTTTGTACAAGAATCAATTTTAAAAAACACGTATTTTTATGTTGCCTATGTTATCTAACCAAATGAAAAATTTGGTGTAGGTATCTACAGGATTCGTAAATTCATGGCATATTTCTGTAAAGATGAGATAAATTTATTGTTAATCAATACGTGACACGTCAATAAATAATTTGTATACAGGATATCCAGGATAAAATTGTAAGGATGGGGATCTCGATTATTTGAAGAGATACTACTTCGGTTAAATTACAAAAAATTTACCTCATCTTGGGCGTAATACAATACGACAAACACATTTAACATACCTGCCATGGTTTACTAGATATTAACAAAAAACTAAAATTGTGCATTTCAGTTTTTACTTAATTACACAGCTGGTAGGAAAAATATCGCGATAAAGGTTGCACATTATTAAGGCACTTTTTTAAGGGCAATCCAAATATGCAATTGAACTTTTTATACACCTTCAATTTTTTTCGAAATTAGCACCAACTTTGTTTTTTCTGATGGACCGTGACATGTTTATTATTAAATTATGATAGTATTTTTCTTTCCCTTTCCGACAATGTATCACACATGGGGTCCCTTAAGTCGTTTCGTCAATTATAAATCGAGTTTTTCTCAATCACCGTAGTTGGCTGTGCAATAAAAATTGTTTATCTAGCAAACTAGGATAAAAAATTGGGTTTTGGTTCTAATAATTAAGAATTGACCAATTTTATGAAAGATAATGGTTTAATCAGGTTTTATTTACATAAGAACATACACTTTATTTTTTAGATAACCCCAGAGAAAGAAATCTAGGGGGGTTATATCCGGGGATCTAGCTGGCCATGCTACTGGTCCGTGAGTACCTATCCACCTAGATTTCTTTCTCTGGGGTTAACTAAAAAATAAAGTGTATGTTTACGCGTTCAATAATATTGAAGAACTAAGAGGGCTGTTTTGCAGGCATGTTCATGTCACAACATTCCTCAACAAATGTTGGAACATTCTGTGATTGATTTCGAAAGATGCAATTTGAGTTTGGATCAAAATGCAATTTATTTGAATATCTTAGTTAATAAACCTGATTAAACAATTATTTTCCATAAAATTTGTCAATTCTTAATTATTAGAACCAAAACCCAAATTTTTATCCAAGTTTGCTAGTTAAACAATTTTTATTGCACAGCCAACTACGCTGATTGAGAAAAACTCGATTACAATTGACGAAACGACTGAAGACCCCATGTGTGATACATTGTCGGAAAGGGAAAGAAAAATACTATCATAATTTAACAATAAACATGTCACGGTCCATAAGAAAAAACCAAATTGGTGCTATTTTCGAAAAAAATTGAAGGTGTATAAAAATATCAATTGCATATTGTTAAGTGCCTTAATAATGTGCAACTTTTATCGCGATATTTTTCCTACCAGCTGAGTAATTAAATAAAAACTGAAACGCACAATTTCAGTTTTTTGTTAATATTTAGTAAGCTATGGCAGGTATGTCAAATGTGTTTGTCGTATTGTATTAGGCCCAAGATGAGGTAAATTTTTTGTAATTTAACCGAAGTCGTATCTCTTCAAATAAGTGAGATCCCCATGCTTAACATTTTTATCCTGGACACCCTGTATAGTAGGTATACAAGATTTGTATAAAGCGCGCCCATGGAATTTTTTTTAAATCGAAACTGTACAAAAATGTTTGGTATACATTTGGGAGTCAAAAATATGAATAAAGTATCTTTATTTTTTATCGTTGAAAGAAATATGGAACAAGAAAATTGTTTCTAATCAAAAGTTATAATCCCAAACATAAAGTTTCACTCCGTTCTAATAAAAAAATAACTTTTTACACATCAATTTTGTCCTACTTAACCGATTCTCTATCTCTTATAGTTTCCACAATCCCAATGGTGGGCAAATTTCCTCACCCTGTCCCCAGTTTTTCTCATTACTTACCATGTAATCTAGTTTTTTAAAAAGGTTTCGTCTATTCCTGATTTTTCCGAACTGAAAATTTATAATGACTGGACTAAAATACAGATTTTGGGAAGAGGCACAATTGTAAAAATTTTAAAATAAATAGACAACATATTTTTTTTACTTTTCGTAGACTAATTAATAGTAGTTCCCATTTTTCCGCAGTCCGAAAAGCCGTTAATAGAAGCATACGAAGACACTTATAACTGCAGTTCTGGGCCACCTTACGAAAACATTCAAGATGGAGACTTATACAAAATACAAAACAATTTATTATATCCTATTAATGTAGCCAGAAATATTGCATGGGAAGCAGCTCAAACTTATTTCGTATTTCCTTCTGATATTGAACTCTACCCAACTCGAAATCTTATACAACAATTCCTATCGCTAGTACGTCGAAGTCCATCACTATTTATTTCCAATCAAAAAAATGTGTTTGTTCTACCAGTTTTCGAAATACTAGCTAACCAAACGGTACCGGAAAACAAACAAACATTACAAAATATGGTTCAAACAAAAATGGCGTTTTGGTTCCATGTGAAAATTTGCGCGCTTTGTCACAACATCCCAAAGGGTGATAAATGGTTAAAAGAACAAGATACTAAGAAATTGGATGTATTTACAGTAGCCAAAAGGCACAACCAATTTGCATATTGGGAGCCATTCTACATTGGCACAAAAAACGAACCTTTATTTGATGAGCGACTTTCCTGGGAAGGCCAAGGAAATAAAATATCTCAGGTAGGTACCTATTGTAAAAATATACGTAAATTATTACCATGAACTTGATGAAATATTTTTAGGCATACTCCCTGTGTATACTGGACTACAACTTCAATATTTTAAATAATGCTTTTTTGGTACATAAACCGGGTGTCAAGAAAAAGAAGGTCCAATTGCAAAAATTCGGAGGGCTTGTACGTAAAACGGACAAATTTTTGTTGGTACTTCAGCAGGAGCTAGTTCAACTTCATGGGACAACACCGAAATGCTATATTAGTTATTTGCAAAGACTGCTTGAGAAAAAGGCTAAAAAGGCAAATTCTAATAATACGTAATTCCAAGTTTAATTATTTATTTAGTTAATTTAAATTGAAGAATAAATGAATCGGAGTAAGAATAGAGTAAATAATAAAACAACATGTACAGTTTGTTTTTAAAATGATAGGTATTTATATTTCTATACTATTTTGTACCTGACTGCTGACAAAAGTTTTCTAAAATAAATAAAATTTACATATTTTAAAAAATACGTTAGGTATGTAATAAAAGTTATAGTATACTCATAATAATGAAACTCTTACTGGGAGATTCGTTAACTTATTTATTTTATTTAAAAATTTAAAAAATGCATGTATTATTATGATTGATTATAATCTTTCCCATCAATTAGTTTGACTTTGTTTATTATTTAATTTTATTTTTTTCAATTCTTATGAACTCATGCCTGAAAGTGCTGTTTTCAAAATACAGCCAGAATGCAAGGTATCGCAATGGAGAAATAGAAATCCCATGTTTATACCATTTAAGGAGAAAATAATTACATATCCCATGTTATTTTAGAATTCAAAGTTGGGGTGGTTGGGGATGAAGAGGAATTTACCTTCGATATCTAAATTTTTGCTCAAAATTAAGTCTACCTTAGGTCCTAAGATTCAGGGTGGGAAATTTTGAAATTGACACTATATACAGTTCTGACCTTATGTATTCCAATTACAAAAATATTTGTTAAAAAATTTGTATAGTACCTAAAGAAGATATCCCCACTCTGCACTTAAAGATATACAGTCATATAATTAACAGCATCGCTACTATGGAGATGTCATCACTTATCCACTACTAATAAGCTATCGACATCCGTCACAATACACTGACAACATGAGTGGTAAAAAAATTTAACTGGTAAATATTAATAAAGAGACCGTACTACATATATTTTTTCAGGGCGAAGCAGTGCCCCACATTCGAATAGTATGTGTGCAGACTCTGCTTATGTAGATATGGGGATGTGTCGTCCAACTAGATGGGGTTGGCGAATCAAAATAAAAGGCTTATGGTTTAATCTAATTACAATTTCGGCTAAGAATCCCTCGACTATGCAATATTTCCGAAGTCGTCTGGAAATAAGCAATGAGAAGAAACGCCACTTCAAATCCACAGCTCGATACATCATGATACATCCGTTTAGTATACTCAAGTAAATAAGACGCAAAATTATGAAAATGATAGAAATTTGTCTTACCAACATATTGCATAATGCTCTATGCAAGTTTGGTTTTAGTATTGGATGAATCAGAATCAAAACGTAAAACATATTGAAGCAATTAGTGAACTTCCATTTTAGGTTATATTACGAAATGTACATCATGGTATTGTATTTCTGTATCTTGATAATCAAACCAATAAAAATGGGTTTCGGCAGTACGTTACTAGGAAATGAGGTCTTATTGGTGATATATTTGACTTTGGATGTGCTGGCAATGGTAGATATAGTCTGCCAGTTTTTGTGCGGCTACTCAGACCCCAATAAAAAATCTATTATATTGAATCCAAAAAAAATAGCACTGTAGAGAGAAATATAAAAATAAGGCAATAATCCGGTTTTGCTCCTCTGTTACTTTGTGTTTCAGAAATTACGTGTTGGGTCCACATTTCATCTGTGATGTTTTGTCGTCAATACCAAGAAGGGTGGTGTGCACCACAAATTGTGATAAGTCTACGGCATATTATGTGGTTAGCATTTTTCAGTTGTTGAGATTTGCAAGATTGCACACATTTTATATAGTATTCTATAGAACAGCTGAGGTATCTAAGTTTCTTTTGGTCCATTTTTGGAGTCCTTGTTAAAGAATAATCTTAACCTTAAACATTTACAGTTCTTTCGTATTAAAAACCGACTGATGTTGTTGTTTACCTGTGCGTGCATAATCACTTTTCTGGTGTCTCACTGGATGGCATGTCTACATTTTTTCATTCCCAGATGTCGCTATTGGTTCACGGATAAATGGAGCCCCCACAGTTGGGTGAATGTAGAACATTTATTGACGGAATCATTTTGGACGCAATATATTAGAAGTGTGTATAGAAGCTCAGGATATTCTCTCGGTAATTCTTGACATAAGTACCAAACTAAAGTAAAATCTATTATTTTTAGATGTCTACGTTAATTTTAATCACGTGCTTCTGTGGGAAGAGTATGTGCTCATAACGTTTAATTTTATCATGGGAAAAATTTTTGCTGTTATTATATGGGGTAAATTTTATTTTATTTAGTTCATGATAAATTACACGACTCATTAAAATTACTACAGCGCGGATGTCAGATGAAATCAAAACTAGGTCCTAATGCTATAATTATGCACAATATGATACTGATCATGGAGATAAAAGAGAGAGTGATTCAGATTGAAGCCGTCATATTGAATATGAATCAAAATCACCATCCAGTTTTAGGTTTATTTTAAAAACTTTTTCTGTTAAAATTTATTGATTATATACTTTTTCGCTACGCTACGCCACTGTCTTTGCAAACGTGTTCTAATATCAATTACATATTTTAAATAATTTGCTATAAATCAATAACAAAAAAAGTTAGTCTTCTGAAATTTAGCATAGATCTTTTTTTTGTTTCTCTTATTAATAGTGGTTGCAATTATTTTATTTGGAACACAGAGGCGTGCGTACGGGTTTCTTCAAAAACATTTTATTGAATAAAACGTACACCACTGGTTTTTTTGCAGCAGCGATATGCAGAGAGTATTTTCCATTCAATTTAGAAACTTTTTTGTATCTTACAATTTTTTGATAACTTAACTTTTTTTCTTATTTATTAAAGAGGTTCTTCCCTATTAGACTTCCGAAAAAAGCATCAGTACAAAGTTGTAGAGAAAAATATTTCCTACAACTTTCTTTTTAATATTTTTTTGATATTGTCAATATTTAAAAAGATATTCAACAAATAAGTTGCAAATTTTAGGAAAATTTTTCTCTAGTTAGGTACTACTTACTACTACTACTACTCTTTCCCCAAAATTTTCAACTTATTTGTTGAATAACATTTTAAATATCGACAATATCAAAAAAAGTTTAAAAAATAAGTTGTAGGAAATATTTTTCTTTACTACTTTGTACTGACTCTTTTTTTCGAAAATTTAATAGGAAAAAAGTTATTCAATAAACAGAAAAATCCAACCCTTGATTGAGGGCTGGTGAAGGAAGGGCGGGGTCTACGAATACACAAACTCACCTTTAAAGTTTCAGGGTGATCCTCTAGAAGATTCTACAAAAATTGGCTGTAGGGTAAAAAAAGTCTATTTGAAGCCTTTTTTTCCCCCCTTATTTACTGTTACGTTATTTTGAGTTAAGTTATCAAAAAATTATAAGATACGAAAAAGTTTCTAAATTAAATATAAAATACTCTCTGCATATTGGTGCTGCAAAAAAACCAGTGGCGTACGTTTTATTCAATAAAATGTTTTTGAAGAAATCCGTACGCACGCCTCTGTGTTCTAAATAAAATAATTGCGACCACTATTAATAAGAGAATACAAAAAAAAATATCTATGCAAAATTTCAGAAGGCTAACTTTTTTGTTATTGATTTATAGCAAATTATTTTAAATAATTTATTTTCTTTAGTGGCCTGTACGTCAAAAAGAAAGCAACATTCGCCCATAGTTTATTAGACAAACCACCTTTTATTTTCGCTAAACTATCCACTGGTGAAATCCTGACGATATAAACTGGGACACTCTGTATATTCGGTTATTTAATGTAATCCCAAAATTAACAACGATGTAAAATAATTTGTGATAAATGTTAAATTACTTTAGCCTTTTAGATTTAGTTGTGTCCTTTAAATGTTGCTTTATTCATTGAAGGTTTATCAATTTTACTATAAATCAAATTTTGCGCTAGGGTCGTACGTTTTTTTTTGCGAAGAGTGTTTGTAGTAGTTGTCGTAATTTAAAAACCATTGGCTAAAGGATAGCAAGAATTTGAAGAAACAATATTGATAATGTAAATAATATTGAAAATACGCTACCGAGAATAATTTTGACTTTTTCAAGGTCAAATTCTCTAATAGTTAAATTTTTAAGCTCGAGTTTTAGTGGACACCTCTTACATTTTATATGTTTTTTCGGGGGTATTTGAACACCCAAAACATCCTCCCTGCAGCCACCTCTAATCATATTTCTATACCTTACAGTTATTTTACTGTCGTCTGCTTTATCCAGAAAATCATCCGATATAAAATATCAGGAACACATCGACGAACTCAATGAATACATGCACCAAAAACAGCTTCCCGTAACAATGAGAGCGAGAATACATCAACACTACGAATACAAATATCAACGCAAATTTTTCCGGGAGCTCCTTATTAAAGACTTGCTGTCACGTAAAAAAATGTTTATGTATTATTATTATTTATATGATTTTGTCTGTAACTTTAGCTAGTTTAAAAAGAGAAATCAACACTTACGTTTGCAAACAGTTAGTGAGAAACGTGACATTATTTAACGATTTAACCCAATCCGAAGTGGAGACACTTTTATTGCATTTGGTGCCAGAAATTTACCTGCCACGAGACACCATCACTCGTGCAGGAACATTCGGAGAGTCCATGTATTTTTTATCTTGTGGTACTGTTGCAGTGTACACTCATTCAGGCAAAGAGGTAAATGCAGAATTTTGTAAAAATGCTAATTTTACTAAGTACCTTCATTCATCAGGTTTGCCATTTGCAAGATGGTGCATATTTCGGAGAAACAAGTTTGATTATTCGTGGCCATCAAAGGAATGTCACTATAGTAGCGGTGGAAATTTGTGAGGTTTTCCGATTGGACCGAAAACATTTCCAACGTACGTTCTTCCAAAACAGAGAACTGTACATGAAGATGAGGAAGACTGCAGAAGATAGATTAAAAATTAGCGCAGATATCGAGGAAAATTATAAGAAGATGTTGTTTAAGAAAACGTTTCAAAAGAAAAATTAGATTTATTTGTAAAATTGAATTAGACAATTATAATAAATAGTTTTATTTGCCTAAGCAACTAATAGTTTTAGTAAAATATGTAGCCAGCCATTTATTTCTGAGCTACTCTTTATAATTGTCCTTCCATTAATCCTTTTTGTTTATTCTCACAAACTGAGATTAAAGAAAAGATAAGTACTCGTAAATGCTTTTTGCCCGTCATTGCTTTTCATTAATTATTATAGTTAAGTAATTGGTTTGAGTCATTAATATACTTTTCTAATAACTATTTGCATTGACATAGACAAACCAAAAATAATATCCTTTTCTCTTTGACAGGAAATACATGATCCAATTACATTATACGCTAATAAGCGATATTGGATTCTCCTGCTAATTAATTTACAAGATACAAAAGATAACACTGAAAATAAATTATCTGGTCGAATAAGAACTTTATGGCAATGTCGAGTAAAACAAAGCACAAAAATATATTCGAATGCATGAAAATTCCTTTAACTTTCTTAAAGTTACTAGGATGTCTTTCCATACAAATAGCCACAAATTCCAAAATAAATTTTCATGTTATGAAGAAATCCAGAATATTCTATTGTATTACTTTCCCACTGGTTATTACAACAATATTCTATAATAGTTATTTAATACATAATAATAATTCAGACATCATTGAACGAGTTACCAGTTTTTTTATTGTACATGCTCTACATTTGATTTTGCTAAAAATCATGTGCGCTCTAAATTTCACCATTGCAAATTTAACATACAGACGAAAGGTTGAATTATTCCGGAAACTTAATCAAATAGAAAATGAGTTAAAAGATCTGGGAGTAACAATTAACTATGGAAAAATGGAACGTCTTGGACTTTACATATTTTTACCACAATTCTTGACGATGACAGTTTATTCTGGAGTGTACTCTTTGAACATGCTGCAATTTTTAAAAACAACTGCTGTCCAAAAAACTGTATCCATAATTGGATTTTATTTCTTAAATTTACATTATCTCGCCATAATAACAACCTCTGTGGTGTTTTTTAATTCTATATGCATTCTGTTTATAAATTTAAATGATTTTTTGGAATCAAATTGTAAATCAGGTAATAAACCACTAGAAAAATTAATTATTGGCGCAGCAAGAATTCATGGTGATTTGTGTCTGGCTAGTCAAATGGCTAATGAAATTCTGTCGTATCCATTACTAATTTTATTTGGGTTTCATTTCGTTATTTTAACTTCTTATACATATTTTACTGCATTGCATTTATTAAAAGGAGTTGTAAATGTGTATGTTATGATATCAATAGTATGGATTGTATTTTGTTTTGGAAAAAGTATACAGATAATTATAATGGCATCAAAATGTGCAACTATCGTAAGTACTTATATTGATTTATGTTTTATGTTGATTATGATTAATAACCATCTGTTTTTAGGCTAAAAGTGTAATCAAACTGCTGTATAAATTTATGAGAGAAAATAAAAAGAAAAATATGTGTGTTATGACGCAGGTATATATCTTAGGAATAGGTAGTAGTTATACAAAAAATATAGGTAATCGAGTAAAGTTATTTCTTCGATCTTCATCAATTTCAATTTAAAATTCTAACTTGAGAAGTAACAAAATATTAAATAATACTTTTAATTTAAGATACAAAAAAGTTTCTAAATTGAATGGAAAATACTCTCTGCATATTGGTGCTGCAAAAAAAAAACATTTTATTCAATAAAATGTTTTTGAAGAAACCTGTACGCACGCCCCTGTGTTCTAAATAAAATAAATGCAACCACTATTAATAAGAGAATAGAAAAAAAGATCTATGCAAAATTTCAGAAGACTAACTTTTTTTGTTATTGATTTATAGCAAATTATTAAAAATAATTTATTTTCTTTAATGCCCTGTACATCAAAAAGGAAGCAACATTCGACCATAGTTTATTAGACAAACCACCTTTAATTTTCGCTAAACTATCGACTGGTGAAATCCTGACGATATAAACTGGGACACCCTGTATAGTCAAAAGAGAGGAAAATTGTCGAAAAACTTTAATCTCTTTTCCTCTTATTTTATCTAATCTCAAAGAAATGCAAGAATCGCTCTTCTGCCAACTTTTCTTCTTCGGTAGTGTTAAAATCGAAAAAATCAAAAAAGTAGGTCTCTTTGACTATTTGACTATAAAATAAAAGTAATTTATGACAGCGGGTACTTGTGAATTTCGCAAGAAGCGTAAAAAAACATTAAAAAAATTCCGGATTTCGACCGGAAAACGCAGGTAGAAAAGGTTTTTGTTATCTGCGAAAAGATCGCTTGATTTCTTAGTAAGGGGAAGGGAAATTCCTTTGACAGCAAAACAAGAAAAAGAAAATGCCTTAAAAATAGGGTTTTCATCAATAATATTAAATGGTAATGATTAATTAACAAATAATTTCTGGCTTTTCTTAGCTTAAAATTTTCGAGACATATGCGACTGGGAAATTCCTAGATTTCATTTCTGGGAAATATTATCCTTTAGTCATTTTTTCTAAGCTGCAGGTGGACCGGTGAACTTCCCTTTTCCCGAGACCACCTGCAGCCGATTTATACCTGACTCGCGCAATTCACCGTCCACTATGACAGCAGTTCAACTTCTTTCTGTACAAAGTAACCACTACATGTCCATTTTGCTGTTACTTTCAAAATCTTAACTGTAATAAACGTTATAGTTACTGATATAATAATTTTTAAAAAAGTCTTCTCAATTTTGGTGTCTATAAATTATTTTCCAAAGAAAAAGTTAATTTTATAATGCGTTGCAAATTCCCATTGATCCACAACACACATGTTTAGTTGTTTAGTTTATTTGTTCATTCTCCAAAATCTACTTTAATATTTAAATATATTTTAGGTACATTCCTTCAACTTGCAATTTCTGCATGAGAATCCATCTATTACAGCAGGCAAATGGTTTAATATAGATTATACTCTACTTTTCGCTGTAAGTTCAAAATATTTGTAGAATTTTTAAGACAATTTTATGATACGGATTCTATTAATTTATACAGTCTAATTCAATATTCAATTAAAATTAAACAGCTGTTTAGGCTGTTTTATTTTAATTGCACCAAAAGAATTTAATTTAAATTTTTAAAGTTTTTTTTCCGAAGAACTAAAAATTCCCACAAAGCCTTTAGATACAGATATTTCTGTGTATTTTTATCACAAGATATTTATATGTATGTATATAATTTATTTTACAGTTTTGCAGTGCCGTATCAACATACATAATTTTTTTGGTACAAATGAAAGTTGAATAAAATGAAGTAGTATTGAATAGTATTAATTTAAAAGAAAAAAGAATAAGACAAGAAGGATCACTAACTTTAAATCATAAATAAATTTGTTAACTTATTGTATAATATTTATCAGCAAAAAATATGTAGGTAATATTAGATAAAATTATTAAAATTATAAAACGAAAATGGATCATTTTAAATTTTTATTATAGTGCTACAATCCTTAATAAATAATTTTGTTCTGAAGACCCAATATTATTATACAAAAATTACCTATAATTGTTTAGTGTGTGAGGTTTTTTGTTGGGGGAGGGGGGATTTCTACTTCAAATCATGTTCAATTACGAGCTCCTGCCTGTATCATGATTAGTAAGTACGTAACTATAGCGGATAACATCTAAAAAAATTAAATTTAAAATACCACAAATATTTACAAATACATCTCACAAACCCCTAGTGCCAATCCTAAATTAATCTCAAATAAACCAGCAACACTCATTTTTATATCTTCGTGTAACATTTGGAGGGACAAATTCTTAACCTGAAACAAAATGAACTAAATTAAATGTAAGAAGTTTTTATATGATCCTTAAAAATAATACTTATTTCTTCTTAAAAATGTTGAAAAATTTAACATTTGTTATTGTTGTGCTATGAGTAAAAGTATCATTTATATCAGAATGAACGCGGTTGTTTATACCTGCCCACTGAAGTATTCTCATTTGTTTTATGACTTTCACTCTAATACAAAGAATTCGTTTCTAGCTTACTTTAGCAAACAAAATGATACATTTTCCAACAGTATGTATAGATTTTATTGCGAAAAATAACTACTTACCCCCTTTTTAACAATATTACTTTGCGCTGTTTGAAATAGCAGTTTTTTTAATCTTTCCGTCTGAAAACGAATAATATCCTCATTAATAACTACTCTTAATTTGCTTTAACAAATCTAGACATTACCTCTATATGAATTTTTTCTGCGACTATAATTATAGAACCATATTTTAGTAACACTATAATTAATCCTATAAACGCTATTGAAGGATTATTGAAAACAAACATATTTCGAATTAAATCATAAATATTAAAAAGCAAAAGTAAAAAGCAGCCTCCAAAAGAAAGAATCAAAGGTAAAAATAATACATTCAACGTGTTTTTAGAAGCAGAATACACTGAATAGTTAACAGAAACAAACAAGTTCATATTTTTATTGTTTAATTTTCCAGAGATAAGGAAAAGGTTTAACTGTTTCAACATTTCATGAAAAGTCATGAAGAATGTTAAGAAAACGCTGTTTAAAACTGCTGGAAGAGTGTTACAGTAAAGAAACAACCATGATGTACAAATTTCAAATAAAAAATTTGATAAATCCACAGTATAAATGACAAAAAATACTACATGAATAAACATGCTAAGTATTTCCAAATAAGTGATAACTAGAGAAACTATTTTGATTCTCCTATAACTAAGTTTTATTCCCAAATCAACGATATCAATGTCCAATTGATACATATTTCGTGATACTTGTAGAAACTTCTCATTTTGACTAATACTCCAAACCAAATAAAGACATAATTGTACCACCATGTAAGTCACTATAAATGTTCTTAACATCAATGCTAGTATCGTTTTGTCAAACAGATTAGCTAAGTGAGATTGAGTGTAAAAAATGTGAAATAATAACAACACAAAAAAATGAAGTATGCTTAAATAATCGAACGCACTCCATGGAACATTATTGTTGTGAATAATGTCAGTCCAACTGAATTTAATTACTCCCATAATTTTCAGAAGCTTATACATCGGTTGGAAAGTGTGTAGTATCCGACTAACTTGTTTTTGCCGCACCATTTTAACAAACTAAGCTATGAAAGCATTTTGAACAGTTTAATTAGTAGATTCATTATATTGATTGATTTATTACTTATGACTACAATAATGCATTAGGTACACGTGACTGATTAAGAAAATATTAGGCTTGTTTATACATAAATTTCAAAATAGTCAGGATCAATCAAATTACGATGAGATATCAGCAAACTGGTTTTGATGCACATTTTTTTTAAATTCACAAAATTTCCAAATTATTTTTCTAGTTGCTTTTTTACGTAAATAAAATAAATACGTAAGAGTTTGGAATGTAAGTAGGTAGGTATTAATTTGGTTTATAACTCGTCTGAATATATTTTTTGAAATTAATGTCACATTGCTAATAAATTTAATTAACACTTTATTACTTTATAGATAAATCTTAACAATAATATGTACCTATAATATTATGACTTCGTTAACTGTTTGTGCTAAATTAAACCTGATTATACCTGGATCAGTATTAATAAGTAGGTAACAACTGCCGATATCATCTACAAAATAAACATATTTATCCTATGAAATTATGTACCAGATCGGTACTTACCCCTAATGCGAAACCTAAATTAATTTCAAAAAATCCTCCAGTACTTAATCTAATTTCTTCGTGCAACATTTGAAGCGATAAATTGTTGATCTGGAAAAATTTACACATCAAGATACATTGATATACTTACAAAAAACGTTTTTTATTTAAAATTCTGTTTGACATACAAAATATTATACAGAGTGTCCGAAATTAGAACCAAAAAACTCGGGGGGTGATTCTACTTGAAAAATTAATGTGACGAGTTCCTATAAAATTTTTCCGAAAGCTCAATAATCTTGGGGTTAAAGGGCTTTAAAGTTTGTTTCTTTAAATCAATTTTTTCCAGTAACTTTTTTCTAGTGTACCGATTCGTTTCAAATTTGGCACACTAATTCTTATTTGTATTCTTGCACCAAAATTGAGGTAAATCTTCCAGTGTCAAAGAGTCGAAACTGACGTTGACCTTTGAATATAGACCCAGAACTTTTTTGTTAGGCACTCTTTCTAAATTTTGATGACGCCCGGTTGAAGAGCATCGAAAAATCTTCAGAAAAGATCCTCTTGTTGCATCACGATAAAACGAGTCGTTTTCGAGAAGAACGCCTTAAATGAATACCAACTAACTACAGCTCATTTTCAAGATTAACAAAGCAAGCATTAAACCGAAACGCGTTTTTCTCGAAAACTACTCGTTTTATCGATATTCAACAAGAGGATTTTTTGAAGATTTTTCGATGCTCTTCAACCGGGCATCATCAAAATTTAGAAAAAAATAATTGGAAAGAATTGATAAAAAAAAACTTTGGGGCCTTGTAACCCCAATATTAATGAACTTTCGGAAAATTGTTATAGGAACTTGTCACATTAACTTTTCGAGTACAATCACTCCCCGAGTTTTTTGCTCCTAATTTCCGGACACCCTGTATTTTAACTGCATTATTTAAATAATTTCTTAGAAATTCAATAATTTTTAATTTGATTTTAGAAGACCTTTTCATGTAATCAGAAGTATACTAGGATTATCTTTAGAAGGCACATGTGTCACAGTACCAGTCGTGTCTCTATTTTCGTTCTGCTGTTTTAGAGCCGTTTGACACGACACTAATTTTAGTACTAAATTTAATACTAATTATGCGCGCGCAGATTTAGTAAACTTGTTACAATAAATTAGAGCATGTTCTATTTTTTTGTATACAATCTGACTAAATGTGCGTAAATTCGGTGCAGGAGTGTATAATGCTGTACCGAAGAAATTGAATTTAGACCTATTGTTTATTATTAATTTTTCAACTAAATCTGCGCGCGCATCACTTGTATGAAGTTTTGTACTAAAATTAGCCTCGTGTCAAACGGCTCTTAAGAATAAGTTTGGAGAGACAGAAACAGGGTGACGTATACATATGCCTGCTGAAAATAATCCTGGTAAGAGATCGTACTGGCTAAATCAACCATGAAAATGTGTACTTACTTCTTTTTTCAAAGAGCTATTTTGTGCCACTTGAAATAATAGCCGCTTCATTTCCTTTACCTAAAAATAATTCATTGTAGTTTATCATAGATATATTGTGAATTTCCAGTATAGTAACCTTTTTAAGAATTTTTTCTGCAAGTACAATTATGGTACAATATTTCCAGAATACAAATAATAAGCCTATTATCACTATTAAATGATGATAAGAAACGAAGAGGTTTTCAACTAATGCATAAGAATGCACAAGTAGAAGTATAAAACAAATAACAAAGGATAAAAGCAATGGTAATAACAATATATTCAGCATACATTTGATTGCAACATAGATTCTACTATTTATATCTACAAATCGTTTAATATTTTTCTTGGTCAATTTTTCTGATTTAATGAACTTGTTAAATTGTCCTAAAATCTCATAAAATGTTACAAAAAATGTTAAAAAAATACTATTTAAAACTACTGGAAAAAGGTTGTTAAAGAGAAATCCCCATGTATTTAAAATCTTGGTAGCGATACGAAAATCGTGTAAAAACTTTGCCGAAGAAATCATTGCAAATATAACTAAGAGAATTTCCGCAAATGTCATAAGATTAGGAAACAATATAATTTTTTTATAGTTCAATTTAATCCCTATATCGATAACATCTTTTTGTATTTGAAATACATATCTAGATATTTGAAGAAACTTCTTGTTTTGACTTACAGTCCACACAATGTAAACAGCAAACAGAGTAATAATATGCAACATCATAAATATTCCTAACATTTGGGCAATTATTGATTGAAACAAAAATGATTGGAGGAATGTCGGAACATACCAAATAGAATATATCAATAAAAGAAAATGATTAACGAAACTGAAATAATCAAATAGACTCCATGAAACACTTCGATGGTGAGCAATGTCTAACCAATTGAACTTGATGACACCCATAATTTTCAAAAATATATACATTGGTTTAAAAGCTTGTAATATCACATTTACTTCTTTTTCAGAAACCATTTTAATTACACTGCTCTTGATTGAGAGTTACTCAAGAAGAGTGAGGTGCTGTTTTCATAGTCATGTTCATGTTATAAATAAACATAATTACCTAAATGTGTAATAGAGTAATTGACATTTATAATTATTATAAATATTTCGATTCGATTGTTATCTATTATTATTAATATACATACTTTTTTTTTCATTGTGATGTGCAAGAGTAGGTAACTGTAAAATAAGAAAGACCAGAGTTTAACAGGTAGCTCAAGAGATTCTTTCTGCTAATTTAGAATCGTCCCCAATCACTTTTAATTCTTTTTTCAAGGCAGATCTTACGATGATGTTTAAAATAGCGAAGATATTCTTGGTGTCATTCTGAATCAAAAAATGTGTTAATAGGAATATAATATACCTACTTATCTCCAAAAGGCATTCGTTTGCTAGATTTGCAAAGTAATTGTAGAAAATTAGCTCATAAGATGTTCAGATTTAACAATACACATTTTGGCAAGATCATCTAGTGGTGCAATTAAAACAGTTTTTTATTCATGAAAAAATGTTTATTTAGTATTTTTCAATAAATTTCCGGGTACTTAGTAGAAGTAAAAATTTAATAAATATATGTAAATTAATACAATTCGTCAGAATTTAACAAAATAACACTGTATAACACATACCTATTTCTTAACAATAATATGTACTTGGTGCATATAACAATAAATATAATCTTCGTACTTAGGCTTTTGTTAAATTAGGCCTGGATAATTATTAATGAGTAGGTAACCACTGCCGATATCATCTAAAAAAATAAATATATTTTTCCTATAAAAAATATAAATCAGATCGGTACTTACCCCTAATGCTAAGCCTACGTTAATTTCAAAAAATCCTCCAGCGCTTATTCTAATATCTTCGTGCAGCATTTGAAGTGATAAATTGTTGATCTAGAATAATTTACATACCCAAGATATATTAATATACAAAAAACCTTATTATTTAATCATTCTGTTTCACGCACAAAATATATTCTTTAAAACTGTATTATTTAAATAATCTTAAAGGAATTAAATAATTTTTAATTTGAGTTTAAACGATCTTTATAATATACAGGATGTTAAAAAAAGGTAAAACTTCTTAAGGGTACCTATGTATAGTATGGACCGAAACAAGTCGAAAAGTCTTAATAAACATAGGTCCCCAAATCCACGGTTACGGAAATATGAGCGATTTCATGTTCTACTACTTTAGTTAAGAAGAGGAGGAAGACCTGCTGCATGGCCTGCCAGGTCACCTGATTTAACTCCATTCGACTTTTTTCTTTCAGATTACTTAAAAAATTTAGTGTATAGCATGCTTGTAAATAACTTATTTTATATAGACACTCAACCATTTGGAACCAAATTATTTGAATCTCTTTTCTTTTAAACTATTATTTTGTAAACATTTTTTTGTTTTTGGTTCCAATAAAGAAGTAAAATAAATAAAATAAATAAATTAATTAATTAAGAGGGCGGATTGATCTAGGAGTGTAAACAATTCGGCAAACAGCGGGAATTTTAGAAAGAACCCGAATTTGTGAAATTTTTTCCTCATTGACTGGTCTATAAGTAATTTTTAATATGATTTCAAAATCACATTTTTCATAATCACAAGTATACTAGGATTATTTTTAGAAAACACATGTGTCACACTACCTGTCTCCATCTAACAATCTATTCTTTTGAGAAAGAGAGGGATGAAGAGATAGAAAGACTGTGACGTATATACGGCTGAAAATAATCCTGGTATAATACTACAGATCGTAATGGCTAAAACAAACATGAAAACGAGTGCTTACTTCTTTTTTCAAAGGGTTGTTTTGTGCCACTTGAAATAAAAGTTGCTTCATCTCCTTTACCTAAAAAACAATAATTGTAGCTGTAGTTATCAAATATTGTTCTGAATTTCCAGTAGTCACCTCTTTAAGAATTTTTTCTGCAAGTAAAATTACAGTACCATATTTCCAAAGCAGAAAAATTAAGTCCATTATGACTACGAAAGGATTAGAAGGTAGAATGTTCCTTTGAAATATTGCGTAGGAATTTATAAGCAGAAGTTCAAAACAAGTGGCAAAGGATAAAAGTAATGGTAATAACAATATATTCAGCATATGTCTGATTGCAACATAGACTCTCCTATTTATATCAACAAATTGTTTTATATTTTTCTTGCTCAATTTCCCTGATTTGATGAATTTGTTAAATTGCTCTAAAATCTCATTAAATGTCATAAAAAATGTTAAAAAAATACTATTCAAAACTACTGGAAGAAGGTTGTTAAAAATACACGCCCATATATTTAAAATCATAATTGCGATACGAATATTGTATAATAACCTTGACATAGAACTCAATGTATATATAATTAAAAGAATTTCTGTAAATGTCATAAAATTAGGAAACCACTTAATTCTTTTGTAGTTCAATTTAATCCCTATATCGATAACATCTTTTTGTATTTGAAACACATATCTAGATACTTGAAGAATCTTTTTGTTTTGAATTACACTCCAAATCAAATAAACAGCAAATAGAAAAATAACATGAAAAATCATAAATGTTCCCAACATCTCAGCGACTGTTGATTGAAGAGAAAATGATTTTTGGTTTACAGAAGAATAAGAAATAGCATATACCATTAAAATAAAATGATTAAGGAACCTTAAATAATCAAATAGACCCCATGAAACACTTCGATGGTGAGCAATGTCTAACCAACTGAACTTAATGACACCCACAACTTTCAAAAATATGTACATTGGTTTAAAAGCTTGTAATATCACGTTTACTTCGTTTTCAGAAACCATTTCAATTACACTGCTCTTGACTGGGAGTTGCTCAATAAGGAATATGAGCTGTTTTCATAGTCATATTTGAGTTGTTAATAAACATAATTATCTAAATGTGTAATAGAGTAATTGATGTTTCTAATTATTAAAATTTCGGTTTGATTATAATCTATTATTAATATACATAATATACCTAGTTGATGATGTGCAAGAGTAGGTAACTGTAAAAAAAGAAAGACTATCATAGTTTAACAGGCAGGTCAAGATGTTCTTTCTGCTATACAATCGTCCCTTATCACTTTTAATTCTTTTTTCAAGATTGATATTATGATGATGTTCAAAATAGCGAAAATAATTCTGGTATACCTACTTACAAGATAACGTACAAGCAGTAGGTACCGCAAATAATGTCCAAACTTCAAATGCATAATCTTGATGTAATTCTGAATTAAACAGTGTTAATATACCTAGTGTACTTACATCCAAAAAGCATTCGTTTGCTCGATAGCGTAAGGAAAATATGCAAAATAATTCCAGAAAATTGGCTCGCAAGATGACCAGATGTAACAATACACATTTTGGCAAGATCATCTAGTTTCCAGTTAAAACAGTATTTTATTCATGAAAAAATGTTTATTTAGTATAAATATATTTATAATTTTCGGTTACTTAGTAGAAGTAAAAATTTAATAAATAATTATGTATATAAATTAATAGGTACAACAATTTTGACGAATTGTATTAATTTAACAATCCAACATTGTATAATAGATATTCTTTACTTATTCTTTAACAATAATGTATAACTACATACATATAATAATATATGATCTTGGTATTTATAGGCTTTTATTAAATTAGGCCTGGATAATTATTAATAAGTAAGTAACCACTGCCGATATCATCTAAAAAAATAATAATAGTTTATGCAACAAGTATATAATCTATGACTCGTCCTATTTATTAGCCTCGCTCGCAAGCTCGCTCTGCCATAAAACAGACTCGTCAATAAAGTCAGATTATATACGAGTTCCATACAAAGCTTTATGTTCAACTGCGAAAATTACCTTTTAATTATTTAGAAAAATTATAAATGACAGTAACAAATTCATTCTGACAGTATTTATCGTGACACTGACAGCTGATATATTGATATTTTACAATAAAAGTAAAATAAAGTGCCATTATACACTAGTGTATAAAGAGCCACTTTACGCACGCAAAAGTACGTCATAAACAGTACTTTATAATGCAGTTGTACATAAACATATTTTTCCTATAAAAATATACACATACAGGGTGTCCCAGTTTATATCGTCAGGATTTCACCAGTCGATATAGTTTAGCGAAAATTAAAGGTGGTTTGTCTAATAAACTATGGTTGAATTCTGCTTCCTTTTTGACGTACAGGCCATTAAAGAAAATAAATTATTTTAAATAATTTGCTATAAATCAATAACAAAAAAGTTAGCCTTCTGAAATTTTGCATAGATCTTTTTTTTGTATTCTCTTATTAATAGTATTTGCAATTATTTTATTTAGAACACACAGGTTTCTTAAAAAACATTTTATTAAATAAAACGTACGCCACTGGTTTTTTTGGAGCACCAATATGCAGAGAGTATTTTCTATTCAATTTAAAAACTTTTTCGTATCTTATAATTTTTTGAAAACTTAACTCAAAATAACCTAATAGTACAGTAAATAAGGGAGAAAAAATGTTTCAAATAGACTTTTTACCCTACAGCCAATTTTTGTAGAATCTTCTAGAGGATCGCCCTGAAAGTTTATAACTGAGTTTGTGTATTCGTAGACCCCGCCCTTCCTTCACCAGTCCTTCACCCATTAAGGGTTGGATTTTTTTGTTTATTGAATAACTTTTTTCCTATTAAATTTTCGAAAAAAAGAGTCAGTTCAAAGTTGTAAAGAAAAATATTTCCTACAACATATCTTCTAAATTTTTTTCTACGACAATGCGGAATGACGTTTTTTCTGACAAGATAATCGAACTTGAAAAACTAGTACGGAAAATTAGTGCCGAAATTTTTTTCCGCACACATTTTTTAAACTTTCCGCACGCAAACAAAAACATAAAGAAGTACTTACATTTAGTTATAATTGTAACATTTATTTAATATCTAACAACCGGAGGAGTACACATTAGTTCATCGCTTTCGCTTTAGTTTTGAAACTCCATGTTTATACTCACGTAATTTGATCTCAAAATCAAAATTATTTCGATGACAGGACACAATTTATAAACTGTCAACAGCTATGAGCTTTCAGTTCTATGACAACAAACTCACTTGATGTTTTTTTTAATTAGAAAAAGATTTACAAATAATTTTATTTTTTACGAATTCCACGTTTTCGTAGAAAAAATCGTATGTAACACGCTTGTGGAAATGCCCCATGACAATACTCGTGTGATTGCAGCACTCGCTGTCGCTCGCGTTGCAAATTTCACACTCGTATTGTCATGATGCGTTTTCCGCACTTGTATTACTATATACTATTTTGATATTGTCGATATTCAAAAAGTTATTCAACAAATAAGTTGAAAATTTTGGGGAAAAAGTAGTAAGTAGTAGTAGTAAGTAGTACCTAACTAGAGAAAAATTTCCCTAAAATTTGCAACTTATTTGTTGAATATTTTTTTAAATATTGACAATATCAAAAAAATATTAAAAGAAAAGTTGTAGGAAATATTTTTCTCTACAACTTTGTACTGATGCTTTTTTCGGAAACCTAATAGGGAAGAACCTCTTTAATAAATAAAAAAAAAAGTTAAGTTAGGTATCAAGAAATTGTAAGATACAAAAAAGTTTCTAAATTGAATGGAAAATACTCTCTGCATATTGGTGCTGCAAAAAAAACCAGTGGTGTACGTTTTAATTATTCAATAAAATGTTTTTGAAGAAACCAGTACGCACGCCTCTGTGTTGTAAATAAAATAATTGCAACCACTATTAATAAGAGAATACAAAAAAAAAGATCTATGCAATATTTCAGAAGGCTAACTTTTTTTGTTATTGATTTATAGCAAAAATAATTAAATTAATTTATTTTCTTTAATGCCCTGTACATCAAAAAGGAAGCAACATTCGACCAGTTTATTAGACAAACCACCTTTAATTTTCGCTAAGCTATCGACTGGTGAAATCCTGACGTTATAAACTGGGACACCCTGAATATCAAATTGGTACTTACCCCTAATGCTAAGCCTGCGTTAATTTCAAAAAATCCTCCAGCGCTTATTCTAATATCTTCGTGCAACATTTGAAGTGATAAATTGTTAATCTGGAAAAATATCCATACAAAGATACATTAATATACAAAAAAACTCTTTATTTAATATTCTTTTTAACACACAAAATATATTCTTTAAAACTGTATTATTTAAATAATCTCAAAGGAACTAAATAATTTATAATTTGAGTTTAAACAGCCTTTATAATATCCTACTCGTATAATGAGAAGTATACTGAGATTATTTTTAGAAAGCACGTGTCACACTACATGTGTCTCTATCTTTCGTTCTGCTCTTTTGAGAAAGAGAGGGATGAAGAGATAGAAAGACTGACTTATGCACCTGCTGATAATAATCCTGGTATAATATTACAGATCGTAATACCTAAAGCAAACATGAAAATGAGGGTACCTACTTAGTACTTACTTCTTTTTTCAATGGGTTGTTTTGTGCCACTTGAAATAAAAGTTGCTTCCTTTCCTTTACCTAAAAAACAATGATTGTAACTGTAATTATCATATATTGTTCTGAATTTTCAGTAGTCACCTCTTTAAGAATTTTTTCTGCGAGCAGAATTACAGTACCATATTTCCAAAGCAGAAAAAGTAAGCCCATTATGATTACTAAAGGATTATAAGGCAAAATGTTGCTTCGAACTATTTCATAGGAATGTATAAGCAGAAGTTCAAAACAAGTGGCAAAGGATAAAAGTAATGGTAATAACAATATATTCAGCATATGTCTGATTGCAACATAGACTCTCCTATTTATGTCAACAAATTGTTTTATATTTTTTTTGCTCAATTTCCCTGATTTGATGAATTTGTTAAATTGCTCTAAAATCTCATTAATTGTAATAAAAAATGTTAAAAAAATACTATTCAAAACTACTGGAAGAAGGTTGTTGAACATACACGCCCATATATTTAAAATCATAATTGCGATACGAATATTGTAAAATAACCTTGACATAGTACTCAATGTACACATAACTATAAAAATTTCTGTAAATGTCATAAAATTAGGAAACCACTTAATTCTTTTGTAGTTCAATTTAATCCCTATATCGATAACATCTTTTTGTATTTGAAACACATATCTAGATATCTGAAGAAACTTTTTGTTTTGACTTACACTCCAAACCAAATAAACAGCAAATAGAAAAATAACATGAAAAATCATAAATGTTCCTAACATCTTGGCGATTGTTGATTGAGGAGGAAATAAGTTTTGGTTTACAGAAGAATAAAAAATAGCATATACCAATAAAATAAAATGATTAAGGAAGCTTAAATAATCAAATAGACTCCATGAAACACTTCGATGGTGTGCAATGTCTGACCAACTGAACTTAATGACACCCACAATTTTCAGAAATATGTACATTGGTTTAAAAGCTTGTAATATTATATTTACTTCATTTTCAGAAACCATTTTAATTATACTGCTCTTGATTGCGAGGTGCTCAATAAGAGTGATGTGCTGTTTTCCTAGTCACAATAATTGATATGATATAGGTATTTAAGTTATTAATAAACATAATTATCTAAATGTAATAGAGTATTTGACATTCATAATCATAACTCTTCATATTACGATTCGATTGGAATCGATTATTAATATACAGGGTGGGGCATTTTTGATGTCTTTTCGGGGTTACACCTATTTCCACACTAGATAGAAAAAATTAAATATCGCACTCATGGGACCGATTTTAATTACAAATGTAATGCCGCTAACCAGATTCAGATATCTCTTGCCATTTTAGAGATATAGGTCAAATTTGACATTTCGACGATTTCGATGAAGCGTCATAACTTCTTTATTTATGAATATTTTTAAAAACTGTAAAAACATTATTTGCCCACTTTTTTATGTAGATTACGAATTATGAAATCATATTTTTTCAAGGCTGCTAGATTTTGCTACAGAAGCCAAACATATGTTTTTTTAAATGGAAACCATAGTTGGCTTTGATCTCATTTTAAAAATCTTTTTTTTGCTTTCCGAATATATATACATTTATATATTTATCTCAAAAAATAACTGAGTTTTTGATGATTTTCTCTTTATGTCACAAATCTAGTGTGCCATGACTGAGATAAAATAAAATAAACAAATGCTACAGTAAGCAAATGTCAATAAAATTAATATTCGTGTAAAGTTAAAATCAATAATAATACAGAATTACACAAATTTTGAAAAATACGATATCCTGGAATCGTATATTTTATCCAGATATAATGCCAAAGAAGCTGCAGAATTATATTTAGTTATTTATCCAGAGAGACGTCATCCCATAATGCACAAATTACTAGAAATTTCCTCAAGTTGGAATTTCCTAATAGGTGGTTTAGAAATTATATGGTGCGATACCGTGGCCTGAAAGATCTCTAGACATGACACCGTTAATTTTTTTCCTTTGGGGATTTATTAAAAATGAAACATTATAAAACGGCATCAAATTCAGTGGACGAATAATAAATTAATGAACAATGTTGAGAAAGCTTTTAGGAAAATTACCCCTGTTGATATGAATGCAATTAATGCTGTTGAAAAGTGGTGCAATTTATGCATTGAACATAATGGAAGACAATTTGAAAATTATTAGTAAATATGTTACATTTTTTTTAGTATTAAAGTTTAAGTTTTTTCAGAATTGCTTATTGCTAGTTTTTGTATACTGATTTTATTTTATCTCAGTCATGGCACACTAGATTTGTGACATAAAGAGAAAATCATAAAAAACATATGTTTGGGTTCTGTAGCAAAATCTAGTAACCTTGGAAAAATCTGATTTCTTAATTCGTAATCTACATAAAAAACTGGACCAATAATGTTTTTACAGTTTTTAAAAATATTCATAAATTAGCCCAGTCAATAAAGGAAAATCAGGCGCAATAAATCATCTAGTCCGGTTTGTTTTTTTAAGTGATAGAGGGGACCCCCCTGACCAATATACTAAAAGTCCTGACCTGTAGGGTGTGAGCGTTAGGAGGGGAGGGGTTGGTAAGGTCCATTTTTTAAGTTTTTCGTGAATATCTCGAAAACTATGCCTTCTAAGGAAAAGGTCACTTTATATAAAAAGAAAGTAAATTAAATTCATACAAAAATGGTCCTATTCATTCTTTCGCTAGGAGCAATATTTAGGGAGGTGCGGGGGGTGGAAAAATAAAAAAGTTATTTATTAAAAAAAGGTTCAATATCATTTGAATCTTCCTCATCATCGAGTAGATCTTGATGAGGACTATTCGTGCATGCACCATGGCAAGTGCCGCACACCATGGAACATGGAATGCCCGCTTTCCTGCATCCACAACGTCCTCCACAACTCGTTGAACATCTGCAAAATATGTTGTTGAGGATGTTTTCCGGAGCTACTGGGTCCGTAGTTGTGAGTGGGATGAGCCATCCATCTTGACCCCGGGTCCATCCCCAATCGGTCGGTTGTATGGCGTTATTAATTTCGAACCATTGTTGGATCTGTAAATAAGAAAACCAACCACGAGAAATATTATACAAATCCAGTAAGAAAATATGTAAACATTTTTAATAAGCATTAAGTAAACATCATGATGTACCTGTAAGTAAACTCTGAACGAGTGTTGTCGAGCATTCCCTCTGGTTGGTGCGGCCAGGTCAGACTTTGGCTTTGTTGAGGCTTTCACAAAGGCAGCGTGTCGAACTTTGTTTATATCGGGCTCTGCTGGCGGCTGGTACACCTCCAAAAATTACTTCTCGCCTGCCTCATTTTTTGTATTTTTTTTTTATATTTATATTTTTGCTCTTGCCAAAGGGTTTGAGAAGATGTCCTATACTTGTTTTATTTGCCTGGGCAACTTGGTGAACAGTTTTACCATACCTCCCTTGCTTTTACTGAACATTGCAGATGTGGTGTCACACCCACTGAAGGCATGGAGCAGGATGATGGTGTCTGCGAACGGTAGTTGTTTGAGATTGTTTGTTGAGTACAGTTTTGACTCCGTCTTCCCCTTGCTAGGCTTGAAGAAGTACATGTTCCTCTCTGGTGGTGCAAGAGCCAGGAGTAAGACCAATAAGTCTACATCTTCGCCTATTATTGTTACAGTAGGGTGTAGGGCACCTTTCGCCAACCCACATCTTACTATAGTTGCATCAGCATCCCCTTCTGCAAGTACCGTTTGTACTCCCCTTGATGCCTTCATTTTGTCTGAGAGTAGTTGGATAAGCCTGGTTTTGTTCTGTTCATTTGCAAGAAAATGCTTCTGTTGAACGGTACTATTCATGGTTTCATTAAAATGAATGACCTGTGCCAAACCTTCCAGCTGAACGAGAACATTCCCCAGGGGCGCACATAATGGGAGGTTTGAGTTCGAGGACGAACCTGGCCTCCCTCACGGAAACAACCACGTTATTTAAAACTTTTTTACTTTTTCACCCCCCGCATATCCTTAAGTATTGCTCCTACCGAAAAATGAATACGACCATTTTTGTATGGAATTTAATTTACATTAATTTTATATAGGATGACCTTTTCGCTAGGACGCATAGTTTTCGAGATATTCACGAAAATTTTAAAAAATGAACCTTACCAACCACTCCCCTCCCAACGCTCACACCCTACAGGTCAGGACTTTTAGTATATTGGTCGGGGGGGGCCCTCTATCACTTAAAGAAAAAAACCGGACTACATGATTTATTGCGCCTGAGCGGCATTTTTTGGTCTTCGTTGACTGGGCTAAATAAAGAAGTTACGACGCTTCATCGAAATCGTCGAAATGTCAAATTTGACTTATATCTGTAAAATGGCAAGAGATATCTGAATCTGATTAGCGGCATTAAATTTATAATTAAAATCGGTCCCATGAGTGCGACATTACTTTTTTTCTATCTAGTGTGGAAATAGGTGTAACCCCCAAAAGACATCAAAAATGCCCCACCCTGTACATGGTTGATTATTTTGTTCATTATGATGTGGAAGAGTTTTGGGTATTCAAACCCCTCCCCCCATGAAATTTTTGAACTTCGGAACGACGTTTCCATATTTATAGTCTACGATTTCAGGGTGTCGAGTGTCGAGTCAACCAAGAAATACTACAGGAACAAATCGAGAAAACCCTTTGAATTTTATGCAAAACCAGACGTTATTTAATTCTTTATAATAAACTGTGAAGGTGTTATAATCATAGGTTTTTTTATAGTACCTATTATTTTTCCCAAGATGAAGAAATAGAAATTTAGTAATAAAAAAATACCTGAAAAAGACAGTTAAAAAATCGGAAATCCGAAAAATTATTATCCGCCCTTGAAGAAATCCTGCGCACGGCCCTGGTCAATATAGTCCCCAACACAATTTCCTTTGCAAACCAGATTTTCTGATGAAGTTTAAAATGGAAAAAAATTCTAATAAGTACTTACAAAATAATGTCCGCGCAGTAAAGTAGGTAACCTGATGTCCATACTGAAAATGTGTAATCTTGGTGTCATTCTGATTTAATAATAATAGATGCACATTTTGTCAAGACCGTGTAGTTTCTATTTAAAACAATATTTTATTCATAAGATATTGTTATTTTGTATATAAATATATTCTGTCGAATTGTATTTATTTAACAATCTAACATTTTATAGATAAATCTTAATAATATGTATCTATAATTCTATATTATTATGATCTCGTTATTTACTCGTACTTAGGCTTGTGCTAAATTAGATCTGTTTACGCCTGGATCATTATTAATAAGTAGGTGACCACTGCCGATATCATCTAAAAAAAGAAATATATTTTTCCTATAAAAAATATATCAGATCGGTACTTACCCCTAGTGCTAAACCTGCGTTAATTTCAAAAAATCCACCAGCGCTTATTCTAATATCTTCGTGCAACATTTGAAGTGATAAATTATTGATCTGGAAAAATGTGCATATCAAAATTGATTAGTGTTCAGACAAAACTTTTTTAAATTTAAAATTCTGTTCAACATACAAAATATTATTTTTAACTGCATTATTTAAATAAATTCATAGAAATTATGTAATTTTTAATTTGATTTTAGACGCCCGTTTTACATAATCACAAGTATACTAAAATTATTTTTAGAAGGCACGTATATCACACTTCATCTGTCTCTATTTTCATTCCGTTCTTTTGAGAACGAAGTTGACGGAGAGACAGAAACCTGCTAAAAATAATCCTGGTAATACTAGAGATAGTAATGGCTAAAACAAACGTGAAAACGAGTACTTACTTCTTTTTTCAAAGAGTTGTGTTGTGCCACTTGAAATAAAAGCTGCTTCATAACCTTTACCTAAAAATAAATAATTGTTACTTTAATTATCACATATTGTTCTGTAGTTCCAATATTGACCTCTTTAATAATTTTTTCTGCAAGTAGAATTATAGTACAATATTTCCAGAGCACAAAAACTAAGCCCGTTACGACTAGAAAAGTATTATAAGGAACAAAGACTGTTTGAAATAATGCATAGAAATGTATAAGCAGAAGTACAAAACAAGTAGCAAATGAATAAAGTAATGGTAATAACAACATATTGAGCATACTCTTGATTGCAACATAGATTCTACTATTTAAATCTACAAATTGTTTTATGTTTTTCTTGGTCAATTTCCTCGATTTGATGAATTTGTTAAATTGCTCTAAAATCTCATTAAATGTCATAAAAAATGTTAAAAAAATACTATTTAGTACTACAGGAAGAAGGTTGTTAAAAACAAACCCCCATATGTTTAAAATCGTAATTACAGTACGAGCACTGTATAAAAACTTTACCATATAAATGACTGTACATATAACTAAAAAAAGTTCTGTAAATGTCATAAAATTAGGTAATAATTTAATTCTTTTGTAGTTCAATTTGATCCCTATATCGATAACATCTTTTTGTAGTTGAAACACATATCTAGATATTTGAAGAAACTTTTTGTTTTGGCTTACATTCCAAACAAAATAAACAGCAAATATAAAAATAACATGAAATATCAAAAATATTCCTAACATCTTGCCAATTGTTGATTGAAGAAAAAATGATTGTAGTTTTCCCGGAGAATAACAAATTGAAAGTACCAATAACAAAAATTGATTAACGAAGTTTAAATAATCAAATAGACTCCATGAAACATTTCGATGGTGTGTAATATCGGACCAACTGAACTTGATGACACCCACAATCTTCAAAAATATGTACATTGGTTTAAAAGCTTGTAGTATCACGTTTACTTCATTTTTAGAAACCATTTTAATTACACCGCTCTTGATTGGGAGGTGCTCAATAAGAGTGATGTGCTGTTTTCCTAGTCGTAATTGATATATTGGAGTTATTAATAAACACTTATGTAATAAAGTAATTGACATTTAAAGCTATTAATATT
This sequence comes from Pediacus dermestoides, assembly GCA_963942485.1. Lineage (NCBI taxonomy): Eukaryota > Metazoa > Arthropoda > Insecta > Coleoptera > Cucujidae > Pediacus > Pediacus dermestoides. Next base: position 11,266,075 of record OZ012625.1, read on the forward strand.
TCGATTCGATTGAAATCTATTATGATCATTTTGTTAATTGACATGGAAGTGTAACTTTAAAATGAGGAAGAAGATCCGAGTTTAACAAGTACCCCTCAGAAGGTTCTTTCTGCCAACTTAGAACGCTCCTTGATCACCTTGAATTCCTTTTTCAAGCCTAATCTTCCGATGAAATTTAAAATGGTTAAAATAATTCTTGTCAAGAAGACTAGAAACTGGAAAATGAACTTCCCGTGTTGCCCTGTACACAGCGATGGGATGCAATGCAGCGATAGCTGCCCTCTCAATCGGAACTCGCTATGTGCGCCCTTGCTCTTAAATTGTTGTACTGCCTAACTGTCATGTAGCCGTATATCGGCCTTTCGGTTCCAAGAGAGTCCGCTCTTCTGTTTCCAGTCTTCTTGATTCTAGTATACTTATATCCATACTGCAACTGTATAATCTTGGCGTCATTTTGAATAAAAAATTCTTAATATAATATGTAATCTCCAAAGGATACGTAATGAAAATTTGTAAATAATTCTAGAAAATTGATCCGCAGAATATCCAAATGTAACAATACAAATTTTTCATCTAGTTGCTAATTAAACCTGTATTTTATTCATGGATAAAAAATGTAATTTAGTACTTAAGTATCAAAAAATTTCAGGGCCAGTAGAAGTAAAAGTTTGTCTTACTGTAACTAAATGTATAATGTTTTAACTGTATTTATTTAACAATCTACGCTTTTAAAAAGATAAACCCAAACAATAATATTATCTCGGTAACTACTCCTTGTGCTAAATTAAACATGTTTACACCTGGATCATTATTAATAAGTAGGTAACCACTGCCGATGTCATCTAAAAAATAAATATAGGTACTTTTTCTATGAAAAATATACATATAGTATATCTGTAGGTACTTACTGCTAATGCTAAACGTATGTTAATTTCAAAAAATCCTCCAACGCTTAATCTAATATCTTCATGCAACATTTGAAGTGATAAATTATTGTTGATCTGGAAAAATTACCATACCAAGATACATTAATATACAAAAATCCTTAAAATTCTGTTTAACACACAAAGTGATATCCTTTAAATAATTTCAGAGGAATTAAGTAATTTTTAATTTGATTTTAATAACACATTTTTCATAATCTTACTACTAGGATTATTTTTAGCAGGCATGTGTGACACACTATATCTGTCTCTATTACTCGCTCACCTCTTTTGAGAGCAGGAGAGATATAAACTGCCTGCTCAAAATAATTCTAGTAGGTATTGTAAGAGAGCATAATGGCAATAATACACATGAAAACAAGTATGTACTTACTTCTTTTCTCAAAGAATCCTTTTGTGCCACTTGAAATAAAATTTGCTTCATTTTCCTTACCTAAAAATCAATAATTGTAGCTGCAATTATTACACATTTTGCTGAATTTCCAATAATAACCTCTTTAAGAATTTTTTCTGCAAGTAGAATTACACAACCATATTTCCAAAACAGAAAAAGTAAGGCAATTAGGACTAATAAAGGATTAAAAGAGTAATTGTAGGTGCTTTGAAATAATGTATAAGAATGCATGAGCATAAATACAAAAAAAGTAGTAAATGATAAAATTAATGGTAATAACAATATATTCAGCATACTAGTGATTGCAACATAGATTCTACTATTTATATCTGCAAGTTGTTTTATATTTTTGTTGGTCAATTTCCCAGATTTAATGAATTTGTTAAGTTGCTTTAAAATTTCATCGAATGTGATAAAATATGTAAAAAAAATAATATTTAATACTAGTGGAAGAATGTGGTTAACCACAAACCCCCATATACTTAATATCATGATTCCAATTCGAATATTGTAAAGACGGTTTATCATAGAACTCAGTGATAACATAATTAAACAAACTTCCGTAAATGTCATAAACATAGGTAACCATTTAATTCTTTTGTAATTTAATTTAATTCCTATATCGATAACATCTTTTTGTATTTGAAACACATATCTAGACGTTTGAAGAAACTTTTTGTTTTGTCTTACAGTCCAAATAAAGTAAACAGCAAATGTAAGATTAATTTGAACAATCATAAATAACCCTAACATCTTTGCCATCATTGATTGAAAAAAAAATGATTGGAGGAATCCCGGAATATAACAGATACCAAAAACTAATAACATTAGATGATTAATGAAGTTTAAATAATCCAAAACACTCCATGAAACATTTCGATGGTGTCCAATGTCTAACCAACTGAACCTGATGACTCCCACAACTTTCAAAAATATATACATTGGTTTGAAAGCTTGTAATATCACATTTACGTCGTTTTCAGAAACCATTTTAATTACACTGCTCTTGATTGGGAGGTGCTCAATAAGAATGATGTGCTGTTTTTCTAGTCATAATTGATATATTTGAGTTATTAAAAAGCATAATTATCTAAATGTAATAAAGTAATTGACATTCATAACTCTTAATATGTATTTCAGTTGGATTAGAATCTATTATTAATATACATAATTAATTATTTTGTAAATTATGATATGCAAGAGTAACTTCTGATGTACTTCAAAACTGTAACATATCTCTTAATTAAATGGAGTATTCCCCTAGGCATTATAAAGGAAAAATTTGTTAAATATTAGAACTTTTATAATTACATGTGTAAGGAAGAATTCCCTGGAGTACAGTTAAAAAACTTTTTTTTTCGATATGTTCTGAATCACCCTGTATACATCAGTATGTAAAAATGGTTCTGAAAGATTAATTTCGTATGATGATTAAAAATTTGTTACTAGACTAAATAAATCTGTATACTGACAGAATTAATAAATAAAAAAATATAAAAAATTAGTTTGTAGTAATTATTAGTAAATATTAATTTTATTAATCTTTTTTTATTATATTTTATAATAGTACAACATTCACATAGTATACCTAATTTTCAAATTTCTATCATAATGTTACTATTTTCTTTAAATTTAAATATTACTTTTTCCCGCTTGAATCAATAATAACAAGTAAGTAACTATGGCGGATGATATCTAAAAAATAAATTTGTACATATGTTGTAATTATTAAATAGAAGACTCTCACTCCTAATATTAAACCTGCATTGATTTCAAAAAAACCGCCAGGGGTTATTCTAATATCTTCATGTAACATTTGAAGCGACAAATTGTTAATCTAGAAAGAAAACAACATAAAAATAATTTCAAAAATGTAGTACATATCTTATAATATAAATGTAGGTAGTTGTTGGTTTAAATTTCAAATGCCATCACAGTGAAAGCAAGAAAATTGAAATTATTCTTCTTTTAGTGAGTATATAGAAAAATTTTATACTTAAAACATTTTCAAAATTATTTTTAAGATATAGGAATTATAAATATATTCAAGAACAGGATTTCATTACAACTACAATACTTACTTCATCTTTTATAGAGCTATTTTGTGCTACTTTAAATAAGATTTTCTTCATTCCTTGTACCTATAAACAATTTATCCCATAATTATGTAGCTCACATTATTTCAATATTCATAAGTACAACCTCTTTGATAACATTTTCTGCAAGCTTAATCATAGCACCATATATCAGTAGAAGTATACATAATCCTCCAAATGATATTGTATAGTTGTAAACGACGAAAACGTTTTCAATTAATTCATAACAATGAAAAAGCAAGAGTATGAAGAAACTAATAAACCCAAGAACCATTGGTAGCATTAATATTTTCAAGATATTTCTTACAGCCATATAAATTCTTGAATTCAATTCAACAAACCGTGTAATGTTTTTCTTGTTCAATTTTCCAGACAAAATAAACTGGGTAAATTGTTTAAAAATTTCATTAAAGGTCAGAAAGAATGTTAAAAAAATGCTGTTACAAACTGCAGGAAGAATGTTATGAAATAAAAATAACCATGTTGATAAGATTTGTAAATCAGCACGAGAAATACCTATTGACATAATGTTAAAACCCAAAACATATACCACCATCATGCTAACTTGAGAATAAGTGATAACTTTAAAAATAAACCTAGTTCTTCTGTAGTTCAAATTGATACCTAAGTCGACGATATCCTTTTGCATTTGGAAAACAATTCTAGATAAATGTAAAAACTTGTTATTTTGGCTAATAGTCCAAACCAAATAAACAAACAACTGGATAATAATGTAAATTGTTATAAATATTCTTAGAAGATTGCCAGTTGTTGAGTTGTCAAACAATAAGCAAAGCCGAGTTGGAATATAACAAATACTCACTAGCAATAACATTATGTAATTAGCCGTGCTTAAATAATCAAATTTTGTCCAAGACACATCTTGATTGTGTGTAACGTCTAACCAACTAAACTTAATCACTCCTAAAACTTTTAAAAACGTGTACATTGGTTTAAATGTGTGTGATATTTCAATTATTTGTTTTTCAGAAACCATTTTAGTTACGTTAACCTCTACTGCAAGTTATAGAATTGTAGTATTTTTTCCTAAGTAATGATTGACATCATTTAATAATTAGTAGGTAAATATCCTGGAATACTATAGTTGTGACAGCTACCATTGTGTTGAAAAAATTCATTAATTTGTGGTTTACATTGTTCATTTTTGTTTATTTTATTTAGTTAAATTGTACTTCACCTTTTTAATTTCTGTAAAATGGTCATAATAACCTCACCGCAAAAGTGTTCAAACTTTAGGTTATCAACCCATATTTACATTGCAAATTATGATTGGTCTTCAATTAAATTTAGATTAATTTGTTCGACTTCTCAAGCATCAGAAATGAAATTTTTTTAACGGGTCAAAGAGTCCAATATAAGACATGAAATCAGAAATGAAGTAGTAAGAAAAGACTGTGCCAATAATAAAATAAGATAAGATCAGTCTCTGTCTTCGCGTAGGTATCTAGTTGCAAAAATGTAAGCCAATCACATTAGATTGGCTTACTTATTTTTGAGACCTTTGACTGACCAGTCGGATGTCGTAGAAATAGTAGTTTATCCAACAACGTAGGAATTAAGAGATCCTGACGAGTGTGAAGATTGGGCCCGAGCGAAGCGCGGGCGCAAGAACACGAGGCAAAATCAATTCCTCCCGTGTAGCATACTCTATTTTTTCTCTTACCTGTACGAAAATGGCCACTTCTTTTGCGTGAAACGCGCGAACAAATTATAACAGCATAACATTAACATTTTAGCTTGAGCTTGCGGTGAGAAAATCACCTTGACAACCGTATAAACAAGGTACCTTGTATATGCTGGCAACACAAATAACTCCCGCATATCAGGAAGGGAATGGCTACCCAAGTGAGAAATGTTACCCCCACTCCTTATTTTCCGCGACTACCCTAAAAAGGCTACTTTCTACCCGAATTTCGCGCTAATAAAGTGGCCATTTTCGTGCCGGTATGAGAAAAATATAAATAAAACCAATTTCTACGACTGCGACTTAAAACTCGAATTCTTTCTAACCTTAAAATTTCACATATTTAAGATTTGCAATCCGACTCTACTACTAAGCAGCGACTTCAGAGCGGAGTTTTAAAATTTTCCCATTTGGGACTTGAATAATTTAAATAATGTTGAATATTTGGTCTGTAGTTTTTCTGCCTGCTCAATATTAAATTTGGTATAACCACTTTGTTGTTATCAAGACGCAAAAAAAATCTAAAACATTTTTTTCATTTATTTATTACTATTTTATTAAATTATTCCAGTATTAACATAACTCTATCATTAGTCTGAAGAATGCCCCCTCTTTCAAGTATTAGGACTCCTTTCGGACTGGATCAGTATTAATAAGTAAGTAATTATGGCTGATGCAATCTAAAATATATAGATACATATTTTTAACATGAAAGAATGGAACTTATTTAGAAACTCACCCCTACTGTTAAACCTAGATTTATTTCAAAAAATCCACCAGCAGTTATCTTAACTTCTTCATGCAACATTTGAAGCGATAAATTATTAATCTGTAAAGAAATTCAAATAAACCAGTGGCGTAGTAAGAAAAATTTTCGGGGGGATTGATGTACTGTTATAATTAAATTGAATAAAATTATTTGGATTCCAATTGATAGATGCCATGAATCGAAAATTTTTCGGGGGGGTTTTATCTCCACCCCCCCCCCGTTACTATGCCAGTGAAATAAACTTATAATGGGGAATTGTTATAAAAGCATATAATTTGGGTAAAATCTAAATTGTATTAAATAAATTGTGTACCTAATTACTATTAATTATCATCGTTAAAACTAATATACTTATCGATAAACCTAACTTATGCACATATTTTCTAAAGAAAATATAAAATTACATATGTACTTATACTGTAAGTTTTTGTTTTTCCGGGTGTGAACTTCTGCATAACTTAAAAAATTAAAACAAAGAAACTTGCAGTCTATAAAATTTAACATTTTCCTTGAAGGGGCATTAGATCGCCAATAAATCTATGAAGTAAACTTCTGTTTTTCGTTATCCATGAAGAAGAATAGAATTTTAATGTTTTTCAGAAATTAAATAAAATATTCAAGTTCCCATAGTTCTCCCCGCTGGAACCGCCACTAGTTGTAGCTTTTACACCCTGTTCATATTTTTTTGAGTTTCTTAAACAATTTAGAGTTGGTTTCATAATTTCGTCTAATTTGTTCTTCAAATAGTTTCTAAATTTTTAGGCAGTAGAAAACTGACTTACCTCGTTTCTTAGAAGATTATTATCATGGGCAACTTGAAATAAAATCTTCTTCATTTTGTCTATCTAAAAATTAATAACCGATAATTCAAATGTCTTACATTGTTCTCCATATCTTAAGGTACAACCTCTTTGGTAATTTTTTCTGCAAGTATTATAATACAACCATATTTCAATACTAATAGAAGTATTTCTACAACGGTTCCCACAGGATTGTAAACAACAAAAGTGTTTTGAATTAACTCGTAAAAATGATAAAGTAATACAATGAAACAGCTTCCAAATGAAAAAAGCAAGGGTAACAACAGTACATTCAACATACTTCTAACTGCATCATAAATTTTACTATTTAACTGAACAAATTTTCGCAAGTTAATTTTGTTCAATTTCCCAATAAGAAGAAAATGGTTAAATTGCAGCAAAATATCATAAAAAGTCATAAAGAATGTTAAAAAAATGTTACTTAAAACTGCTGGGAGAACATTATTGAAGAAAAACAGCCACGATGTTAAAATCTGTAATCCGATGTTTGTTCTACCAAACACCAGAATCGTAAAACTCATTACATAGAAAACAACACCAATAAATTCAAAGTAAAAAACAAAAGTAGAAACAACTTGTATTCTTCTGTAGTTCACATTGATTCCAAGATCAATGATGTCCTTTTGTAGTTGGAGAACATTTCGGGATATTTGAAGAAAGTTCTTGTTATGGCTAAAAGTCCAGACCAAATAAACAACGAACTGAATAACAATGTAAAACAATAGAAGTACTTTTGCAAGTATTGCAACTGCCGTTTTATGAAAAAACAAAGTAAGGCGTATTGGAAGGTAATAAATAGAAATTAACAATAGCATAACATAATTAAGCGTGCTCAAATAATCAAAGACACTCCATGGAACATCTTTATTATGAGCGATGTCAAGCCAGTTAAACTTGGTCACTCCTATAACTTTTAAAAACATGTACATTGGTTTGAATGCGTTAATAATCACATTGATTTCTTTTTGAGAAACCATTTTAACTCTTCGAAATGTGAGATACTGAATGCATTTGTTAAGTGCTTGCTATCGCTTGTTGATATAATTTAGTAATGAAGTAAGTATCATAATTATTAGGAGTAATAATACAATACTAATAGTAAGTAAAGTAATATTTCATATTAATTAATATGCTTTAAGTAAGTAGGTACAGAATTAGAACTATAATATTTGAAAAATTAGGTCACCAACAAACCGGATCGAATATTTGCTCGTTCTGTAGGACACACTTAATTTATTTGCAAAACTTCTTATTAATGACGACAATATAATATGCAGCTTCTTTCCAAGATTATTTATACAGGGTGTCCCAAAATTAGCCTGCCAAAATGTACCTGCTGATTCTACGTTCAAAAATAATGCAAAAAGTTTCAATAAATACAGGGTGTGTCACGACGAGTTGACAGTAGACATAACTCTATTACTAAACACAATTTGATTCTAAAAATTGGTACTCACTCATTATACAATGTGCTCTATTAAATGAAAATATTGCCACCTTTCTGGTATAACCGGAAGTAGACACAAACTTTATTATTTTAAATGGAACATCCTGTATATTTTTGAATTTTTAGATACTACACTTCTTTTTAGACATAAAAGTATTAAGGTTGTATGGTCCTAACATTAACGGTATTATAAATATTTACACTTTTTCATTTTTTTTTACAAAAACATAGATGTAAATAAAAATTCAAATCTGGACAATGACACGTTTTTTCCAAAATTTCTTTCTTGTGTTTGAGGTAGGAATATACAAGAAATAAGCTGATGTAGTTTTGGAAAACTTGCTTTATACAGGGTGTTGCTGGTTGTCCGTTCATTTTTAAAAACTTTAATCAATGATAACTTAATTTTTTTAAATGGAACACCCTATATATTTCCAGATTTTCGAATTCTACACTTAATTCGAGACATAAAAGTATTAAGGTTGTAAGGTCTTAAAATTAACGGTTTTATAATTAATTACGTTTTTTTAAAATTAACGGTCAATCACAAGCACCCTGTATAAAATAAGTTTTTTAAAACCATGTTACCATGTTTCTTGTACATTTCTGCGTCCACTAAAATTTGGTTTGATTTTTGAAAGAACGTGTCATTAGTTAAATATGAAAATGTTTGACTTTAAGTTTTTGTATGAAAAAATTGGAAGAGACTTAATTACTTCATTATAATAAATAAAATAAATAAATAAAAATATTAAATTAAATATAATAAAAACAAATTTTGTGGACGTAGAAATGTTCAAGAAACATGGTAATATGGTTTTGAAAAACTTATTTTATATCTACAGGGTGCTTATGGTTGATCGTCAATATTTAAAAACCTTGAAAATTGGAAAAAACGTAATTAATTATAATACCGTTAATTTTAAGACTTTACAACCTTAATACTTTTATGTCTAGAATTAAGTGTAGAATTCGAAAATGTAGAAATATATAGGGTGTTCCATTTAAAAAAAAAAGTTATCATTGATCAAAGTTTTTAAAAATGAACGGACAACCACCAACACCCTGTATAAAGCAAGTTTTCCAAAACTATATCAGCTTATTGCTTGTATATTCCTACTTCAAACGTAAGAAAAAAACTTTGGAAAAAATGTGTCATTGTCAAGTTTCGAATTTTTATTTACATCTATGTTTTTGTAAAAAAAAATGAAAAAGTGCAAATAATTATTATACCGTTAATGTTAGGACCATACAACCTTAATACTTTTATGTCTAAAATGAAATGTAGAATCTAAAAATTTAAAAATATACAGGGTGTTCCATTTAAAATAACGAAGTTTGTGTCTACTTCTGGTATAACCGGAAGTACCAGAAAGGTGGCAATATTTTCGTTAAATAGAGCACATTGTAGAATGGGCGTGTACCAATTTTTAGAACCAAATTGTGTTTAGTAATAGAGTTATGTCTACTGTCAACTCGTCGTGACACACCCTGTATAGGTTGAAAAATGCTTCCTAGGAGTTTTCTGTAATATCTCTGCAACTATTTGAGGTAGATTCACGAAATTTGGTCAGTTTGAAGCTTTTATAGTTTGCCACATATTTCTTTTTCCAATTTTCAGAAATTTTGCCAGGGGTGTCACATACAGGGTTGGTGCTGGGTAAATTATGCCCCATATTTTTTGTGTGGATAATTTTTAAATTTTTTATGTCAAATTATGAAACTTGGTTTATTTTTACACAAAAAAGGTCATCTCAGTCGATCTTTGAATTTTGAACCGTTTTCGAGTAAAATCGTTTTAAAGAAGTCACGTCCATAAAAACTACACTAATAAAAATAATCACAAAATTGAAAAAAAAAATTAATTTTGATATTCTGTTGTTATTATTAATATTTGACGAAGAAATGCTAAACGAAGTAATAAATACGTATAAATTTTAATCCATTGTCTACTTTTGATAAATTTTAATTTTGTGATTATTTTTATTAGTGTAGTTTTCATGGACGTGATTTTTTCAAAACGATTTTACTCGAAAACGGTTCAAGATACAAAGATCGACTGAGACTACCTTCTTTGTGTAAAAATAAACCATTTTCAAAATTTGATATAAAAATTTAATAATTATCCCCACAAAAAATATGGGGCATGATATGCCCAGCACCAACCCTGAATGTGACGCCCCTGGCAAAATTTCTGAAAATTGGAAAAAGAAATATGTAGCAAATTATAAAAGCTTCAAACTCACCAAATTTCATGAATCTACCTCGAACAGTTGCAAAGATATTACAGAAAACTCCTCCTTGGGGTCCCCCTGTAGGGGGGCTGTAGCCTCCTTAGGAAGCATTTTTCAATCTATATTTATTGAAACTTTTTGTATTATTTTTGAACGTAGAATCAGCTGGTACATTTGGGCAGACTAATTTTGGGACACCTGTATATTCACCACAAATGTTTCTTAAATGTCACTATTAAAGCCGTAAAGACATCAAAGCATCATCAAATTTTTGTACAGAAATGTGATATATTTCTTTAATGCGACTAATGTACAGCAAAAGCCTTTTTTTTAATATACTACAACTTTTCAACTTTGTTGTTGTACTTACCTCATTTTTTAGAAGATTCTTCTGTGCAATTTGAAATAACGTCTTCTTCAATCTTCCTACCTGCAATTAAATATCGTCAATGCCATATTCGACTCGAATAAGATTTTCATCACCTCATTAAGAAGTTTTTCTGATAGGATTATAACAGAACCAAATTTTACGATTATAAAAGTCAACCCTAAATACGAGGTAACATCATTTTTCATATTAATAGTTTGGTGGACAAATTGATAACAATTGAAAAGTGTTTGTAAAAAGCAATTACCAAATGCAACCAGTAATGGTAATAACAATATATTCAACAAATCTCTTGTAACATTATGAAATGAATTATATAACTTACTTATGTGCTGGACCTTTTTTCGGTTTAAGTGTCCGTTTAAGAGAAAAATGTTAAGATTTTTTAAAATTTCATAAAATGTAAGGAAAAATGTTAGAAAGATACTATTCAAAACAGCTGGGAGAACATTACTAAGGAACATGTACCAGAATATCACCATTGCTTGCACATGAGTATAAAATTTTGAAAATGAAATCGTAAGCCACAGCATAAATATAACCATGCAAGATACTTCGTAAAATGTTACAAAATTTGAAATAAACTTTATTCTTCTATAGTTAAGATTTATACCTAGACTTATCGCGTCCTTTTGCAGGCGATAAGTACTTCGGGATACCTCTAAAAATTTCTTATTCTGACTGAAAGGCCAAAATAAATAGATAGCCACATGTATAAAACACTCATACAAAATAAATATTTTTGCAAGCCAGGCGACTGAGGTGTTATAAAAAAATTGGTCAATATTTCTAGGAACAAAAGTAACCCCAATTAGTAACAATATAATGTAAATTAACGTCGTTATGTAATCGTATATACTCCACGAAACATTTTCAGTGTGCACCACGTCTCTCCAACTAAACTTAATCACTCCTAGACTTTTCAAAAATACATACATTGGTTTGTACGAATTTAAAGTTATATCAGCTTTTTTAGAAGCCATTTTAACAACGAACCGATTACTATGAGCTTCTGAATATAGATACTAAATTTAAATACGAATATATTGATTATAGATAATTACCTAATACTCTTGAGAATATGAATACAGTAAGTAGTCGCTTCAATAGTGACCAAAGCTACTGAAAAGTATTTAATATGTAAACAAAATGATTAAAAAATATACACAGTGTAGAATGTCGATAGTTGCCCATTAATAACCATTATTAGATATTATTCTGAGCTGTTCCTGTCTTCATTAAAATATTAATGTTAATATTGTGCTATATATTGTGATAAAGTAAAAACAGCAATTTTCACTAAAATGACTACTGAACATTTTTGGATCAGAAAAGAAGTTTTTTCTGACATCACACGGATATAAATCTACTAAAACATTGAAAAAATATCCCCAAAATATTACAGAATTTAAAAATCGCGCCTGTGATGACTCCTCTTAACATCAAATTATGTTGGTACCTATTGGAGATTTTTAGGTTAGGTTAGATTCACTTTAAAATTTAAAAGAAGAAGAAGAAGAAGAAAAGTTGTGGCGGTTTACTTTCATTTAAAAATTTAAACATTCACTGTAAAGTTGTTATAATCACTTATGTGGAGTTGTTACATTAGTTTGTTTAAAATGTCCTTAAAAAAGTGTTTTATGGCTTGTAATAATATAAAATAACACTGGACAAAGCAAATAATCATAATTCAAGCCTGGCTATTGCCAACACAAACTGCCTAACTTCTTGAGGTTGTTTGAAATTACTCATCAGCTTATGGCACCACAAAATATTCAAGAGGTTAGATTAGGTTATGGCACCTTCAACTTGTATTTGAATTTATAGCTATTTAAAAACTACTGTTATGGCTTATTCGAATAATTTCACTTTATTACTTATTTATCTACTACCAATTCATAATAGCCTTGATTTGACATTAATTTGAGTAAGGTAAGTCAGATTATTACGCAACATGTGTTTTAAAGAAATCATTACCACACTGAAATTTCAACAAGAAAATTCTCTCTTAGTTGTTGTTTAGTTTTATTTTATAATAAATTAGTTTTATATTTTAATAATAAATATAACATGGTCCACGTCCCAGATATTTTTGTGTGTAAATTGTTTAATTATTTGAAAATTTATAATTAAAATTCATTGTTGTGTAGCGCTGGCTAGTTTTTACACAACTTAGGTTAGGTAGTCCAGTACGACAATTTGACAACAACTACTGAGCAATGTCGCTGGAGATAAATTCAAAATTAATTTTTAATTATTTGGACGGTAGAAGATAAAATCTTGTATATTACACGTGGGATATACACACATTAACATATTCGTCTGATTACAGAACTCGTCTACGACTCGTTCTGCAATTTCCAGACTCTTATGTTAATGATGTTCATATCCCACTTATAATATAAATAACTATTATACACACTATAACATTATATTTTTACCTGCACGTAAGAGTAGTTTCCAAGTTCTTTTCAATATTATGCGATTAATTTAATCTCGCTATGTCTCAGAAAGAAATAGTATACAATACACGACAGTATCTCTACAAAACTTGCAGGATTTCAGGCGAGTTCTGAAAAATGAAAACTCATCCGGTAAAGCATTACTTTCCTGACTTCATTTAAATAACTATTATGTTATAGTTAATGTTTTATTGTATATTAATCTGGGGAGTAACTTTTTTGGGGTTTCAAAAGTTACTAAGAACATAAAATTGAAATTCAATTTCTCCTTTTCAACATAAAAAAATATTAATAGTACCTAAGTTAAAACCTCGATATTACTTAATTATTTCTCTTTAGGTCAAGAATTGATTATAGTTTTACTCAAAATTGTATTTTAACAAAAATCAGTTCCAAATTTTAGATTCTATTTATGACATTTGGTACAAGTACACTAATTTGCTTAATTTTTTTATTTAATTAAGTTTTTTTCTGTCATTTTTACTTGTCACTATAATATACCTCCATATTTGTCCATGAAAATACTAGCTACTTCTTCAAAGACTTTTACTTTGATGAATAGTAATCACAGATGTTTAATTTTTATATTTTCGATATTTTTAATATATTTGTGCTTGTATCATCGATTTACATATAAATCCGACAGTGAAAAAAACTCAGATTTCTTACCAGAACAGAACACCAGCTTGCTGAAAACAGAAGTTGTTAAAAACAGTGTTGAAGACATAGTAAAGTGCCATAATATAGATTTGAAGACTAGCATAAAACAACGTGGTTATTTTTGGGTATTGTACAATTTTGTGGCTGCTAAGAAATCATTCAAATGTGGGGAAAGTATTACTCTGACATCACCTGCAGATTATAGATTTTTGGATAATGTTTTACCATTAGTGGATCGTTGGAGAGGACCGATCAGTATTGCATTGTATGCTCCTGGTGCTGATTTTCATAATACCATCAAATCAATAGCATTTTTAAGACAGTGTACAGACCCTTTAGTGAAAGAACTGGTGACGTTTCATATTTTTTTCGAAACGATATTTCTGCCTAAAGTAAGTAGAAAATCATTAATTTTCATTGGTCAAAAAAATATCACTTTGCTAACTAGTTAAGTAAGTACGTAACATTACGTAATGAACATATTTTTTGCAGTCAAAAAAGCCGTTATTAGAAGCTTACAATGATACATACAACTGCACTTTTGGTGCACCTTACAAAAACAGTAAAAATGGAGTTATTTACAAAATTCAGAACGAATTGTTATTTCCTATAAATGTTGCCAGAAATATTGCACGGGAAGCAGCTCAAACTTATTTCGTATTTCCGTGTGATATTGAACTCTATCCAACTCGAAATCTTATACAACAATTCCTATCGCTAGTACATCGAAATCCATCACTATTTAATTCCTATCAAAAAAATGTATTTGTTCTACCCGTTTTCGAAATATTAACTAACCAAACGATACCGGAAAACAAACATACTCTGCAAGAAATGGTTAACGCAAAAACGGCGTTTTGGTTTCATGAGAACATTTGCGAGCCTTGTCACAGAGTTCCAGAAGGTAAAAAATGGATAAAACTAGGAGATACTAAGAAATTGGATGTATTTACAGTAGCCAAAAGACAAAAACAATTTGCATTTTGGGAACCATTCTACATAGGTACACAAAACGAACCTTTGTTTGATGAGCGACTTTCCTGGGAAGGACAAGGAAATAAACTAACTCAGGCATTATAAAAAATATAAAGAAATGAATGACATTGAGATTGAAATACTTTTAGGCATACTCCTTGTGTTTACTGGACTACAACTTCAATATTTTGAATAATGCTTTTTTGGTACACAAACCAGGTGTTAAGAAAAAAAAGGTCCAAGTGGAAAAATTTGCAGACCTTGTACATCGAACGGATAGTTTTTTGTTGAGAATTAAAGGGCAGCTGCGAGGATTCTATGGATCACGACCAAATTGCTAGATGTATTAATTTATTAGTATTTTGCTAAAGCAGACTGAGTAACTAAAAGAAATATAAATTACTTACCACATCTCAAAAATTAAAATCCAATATATGTATTATGTAATCATATTTTAACATTTGGTAATTTAAAATTGAATGAATCAAAGAAGTAATAATAAATTTGTAATCATAAAATAACCGCAGATGTCTATGTTATTTTTGTTGTGAATTTTATGCCTAAATAAATATAATAATTAAGTAGATACCACTTAAGAAAACTCTTTGTATGGTGAATGGTGAACATAAGTAGATACTTTACGACGAAAATGGAATTACTCTTCAATTTAATTTAAGTCGGGAGCATGCTATATAACTTAAGTAATATTATCAAAATCGTCACATTTTTCGAAATTTCCTTGAAACAGTGTTTACGTGTACTAGTAATTGAATACTAAAGAATTTTGTATTTTATAAACTTGTGAACCCCATATAATAATCCTTCAGTTGTTGAAAAACTACATAGACAATGTTTGACAATATATTTTAAGTACAGCAAATCCCACTTATTTCGTTAGGTTAATATCAACTTCGAATTTCTGTGCGAATCTTTGATACTTTATTTTATGGTTCAGTTTCCATTGCTCTGTAGGACACGCTAAATATATTTGCAAAATTTCTTTCTTAATGACAACAATATAATATGCAGCTTTTTTCCAAGATTATTTATATACTCACCACAAATTTTTCTTAAATGTCACTATTAAAGTCGTGAAGATATCAAAGATTCATCAAATTTTTGTACATAAATGTGATGTATTTCTTTAAAGCGCATGTATTTAAATTGACTAATGTACAGCAGATGTTTGTTCAAAAATATAATCCAGTCAAATTGTACTTTTTCTGGGAACTAAAACCGAGCAAGCTGAAATTTTACATGGGTGTAGGGTACCATCAGGGCAGCTTAACCCTGAATCTGCACCCCCTTAACTTCGGCGCCATCTTGAATCAAAGGGTTAAATTGGTTTTTCGCTTATATCTCCCATAAATTTTGAAAAAATAAAAACAGGATTTCGTGGAGAAAAATTATTCCTACAAAGCGGTGTCTTGAACAATTTCATAATCCTACTTTTTCATGGTGAAAATTTGATTATTTAAACAAGAAAGTTTTTTTGCAATTTCTCATTTCCTGTTATTCGGATTAAAATATTTGCTTAATAAACATTGTAGAGCAGTAAATCATCTACATGTTATGTCTTTCCTTTTTTTGTTTGACAACGCGCCATAATGCGCAATTATCAACCAACCCCTATCATCCTGCAGTCGCTCGACTGCACGATTTGAGAATATGTGGGTTGAGGATTCGTTGTTATTTTTTTAAGGCCGTTTTTCTTCGTTTATTTACATAAGCCTCATTTTGAGTGATCTGTGGAATGTGTCCTGCAGTCACGTGATTATGATGACTCGATATTTTTTGGAAAGAAAATGTGCTGACATCGCAGTCACAAAGCACTTAACTCTAGTAGGTTATCTGTGATCGCAGTTTTTCCGAGGATTCGGTGCTGCTCGGTATGTCTTGGTCAGAAAAAGTGAAAATGTTTTCTGTACAATAGAGAATTGAACGAAGAAGCAGTTGATCATATCAGATCAAAAGGTGAGTTTTGTGCATTTTTATAAAACAGTATAATAAATTTTTGGTTGTTTCGGGGTGAGATTAAATTAAATTAATTAAAAAATTAAACTTACAAATAACTGCGTACAAAAATTGGAAATTTTTGTATTTTTGTATATTTTCAGATATTTAAGGAAATTTTTCGAGACCTCTAAAGTCTAAAATATCAGTTATTCAGATATTTTTGGATGATTTTGTAGCTTTTCTGGAAATGTATGAAAACTTGTCTCATTAAACTTTTGTGAATTTTGCTGGAATGGATTTCGTCAGTTTCTTTAAAATTCGTTCTACGTACATTTCTGGAATGTGATTAGTCCGAATGCATTTTTAATGTAGTTTTGGAATGTTCCAAACATTACAGATTTTTCAGTAATCCGCGATACAAGATAACTTTGACGTATCCACATCAATTATTTTTTAATCTTTTGACGATCTTCAAAAAATTCAACGAAAATGTTGTCTATTTTCGAGAAAGTAGAGAAAGGTCTCTGCAAATTTTTAGCTTTTCCCAAGACTTGAATTTGGTGCAAAATCTGAAAAAATTGGGTCATTTTCCAGAATGATTGAAATTTAAGGATTTAAAAGTTTTCATTACCAATTTCATGTTCTTGTAGTACGAAATTGGAGTGAGACATTGAAATTTTTATTCTGATTTTGAAAATTTTTGTAAATTTTCATAAACAATTTCGTCTTTCACTTTGCAACTATTTTTGAGAATGTTTGACAATGTGGAAAAACGTGTAAATAAACGACGATAAACGACCTTAAAAAGGTAAAGATAATACAACGAATCCTCGATTCACAAATTCTCAAATCGTGCAGTCGAACGACTGCAGGAGGATAAAGGTTGGTTGAAGATTACGCATTGTGGCGCGTTGTAAAACAAAAAGTATTTGTTTAACAAAAAAAAGTTAAGATATAAAATGTAGATGTTTGTTGAGAAAAATTTTTAATCCGGTTGACAGGAAATGAGAAATAGCAAAAAACCTTATATCAATAAGCTGTTTTGTTTAAATAATCAAACTTTCACCATGAAAAAATAGGTTTATAAAATTGTTCGAGACACCGTTTTGTAGGTATGATTTTTCTCTATGAAATCTTTTTTTTTTATTTTTTGTGATGTAAAAAAATTATGGGAGGTATAAGCGAAAAACCAATTTAACCTTTTGATTCAAGATGGCGCCGAAGTTAAGAGGATGAGAGGGGTGCAAATTCAGAGTTAAGCTTTTTTGATTGTACCCTACACCTATATAAAATTGCAGCTTGCTCGGTTAGTTCCCAGAAAAGCATTGTGAAAAGTACAATTTGACTGTATTACCTAATATACTGCATTTCAATTTTGTTGTTGTACTTACCTCATTTATTAGAAGATTCTTCTGTGCAATTTGAAATAATGTCTTTTTCAACTTTTCTACCTGCAATTAAATATTGTCAATGACATATTCGATTCAATATGATTTTCATCACCTCATTAAGAAGTTTTTCTGATAGGATTATAACAGAACCAAATTTTATGATTAATAAAGTCA
The DNA here is from genome assembly GCA_963942485.1 of Pediacus dermestoides. Classification (NCBI taxonomy): domain Eukaryota; kingdom Metazoa; phylum Arthropoda; class Insecta; order Coleoptera; family Cucujidae; genus Pediacus; species Pediacus dermestoides. The sequence goes on from OZ012625.1 coordinate 11,284,491, forward strand.
ACCCTAAATATGAAGTACCAACATTACTAATATTAATAATTTTGTGGACCAATTGATAACAATTGAAAAGTATTTGTAAAAAGCAATTACCAAATGCAACGAGTATTGGAAATAACAATATCTTCAACAAATCTTTTGTAAGATTAAAAAGTGAACTATATAACTTACTTATTTGTTGGACATTTTTTCTGCTTAAATTTCCGTTTATGAGAAATATGTTTAAGTTTTTTAAAATTTCATAGAATGTAAGGAAAAATGTTAGAAAAATACTATTAAAGATAGCTGGGAGAATATTACTAACAGACATGTACAAGAATGTGGGCCATATACGCACATAAATATAAAATTTTGAATATGAGCTTATAAGCTTTAACATAAACAGAACTACGCAAGATACTTCGAAAAATGTTACAAAATTTGAAATAAACTTTATTCTTCTATAGTTAAGATTTAGACCTAGACTTATCGCGTCCTTTTGCAGTCGATAAGTAATCCGGGATATCTGTAAAAATTTCTTATTTTGATTGAATGGCCAAAATAAATAGATAAAGACATGTATAAAAGAATAATACAAAATAAATGATTTTATAAGCAGGGCAATTGAGGTTTTAATAAAAAATTGCTCCATATTTGCAGGAACAAAGGTAATCCCAATTAGTGTTAATATCATGTAAATTAACGTCGTTATGTAATCGTATATACTCCACGAAACACTTTCAGTGTGCACTATGTCTCTCCAACTAAACTTAATCACTCCTAGACTTTTCAAAAATATATACATTGGTTTGTACGAATTTAAAATTATATCAACTTTTTTAGACACCATTTTAACAACGAACTGATTACTATGAGCTTCTGAATATAAGTGCTTAATTCAAATACGAATATATTGATTATCTGTCCATTATACCTAGATAATTACTTAATATTTTTGTGAATACAATAAGTAGTCGCTGAAGCGAATTGAAATAGTGACCCAAGCTAATGAATAACATTTAATAAGTAAACAAAATGCAAATAAAAAACACACAAAAAAAACACAGTGTAGAATGTCTATAATTGCCCAGTAAAAATCATTATTAGATATTATTCAGAGCTGTTCACTGTCTTCATTAAAATATAAATGTTAATATCATGCCAGATAAATGACATTTGAACAAATATATTAAATAGCCGGTAATTATTATAGGCCAGCATAAGAGAAATTAAACACCAAGAAACTAAAAACAGGAATTTTCATTGAAATCGCTACCGATCATTTTTGGATCACGAAAAGGTTATTCTAACTAAGCGCACGAAAATAAATCTACTAAAACATTGAAAAAATATATTGAAGTTTATCACCAAAATATTACCCAATTCAAAATTCGCACCTGTGATGACTCACCTCAGAATTATATTGGTATTGGAGATTTTTGGGTTAGGTTGGATACACTCAAGAAGGTATACAGGGTGCCCGTTTTTCGACCTTAAGCATGGGGATCTCGGTTATCTTAAGAGATACGAGGTCGGTTAAATTAGGGCAAAGTTGCGCATTCTTACGCTGATCAATAATCCATAGACAAATTTGAATTATCTTGAACGGTCTGCTGAAAAACTGAAAAAAACTGATAATTGCGATTTTAGAAAATCGCTCATAACTTTTTTGTTTGAGAAAATTTTTTCAGTCTGAAAAAACATTCTCATAGCAACTTTTTATGCTCTACATTAATAAATAGAAAAAAAAATGTTTTGACGTTTCGTTTTTGAAATATCGTCATCAGGTTCATTTTTTCTTATGGCCGCCATATTTGATTTTTATCATTTTGAATGCAACTTTTTTTCTGATTACGACAATGTATCACACATTGTGATTAAGTTTGACATTTTATCCAAAGAGTGCCTTGAGAACAAAATCAGCACGCTTATTTAAAACAAAACTATCACAGTTCCATTCAATTTTGAGTGTCACTTTGGCATATTTTATCAAAAACATGTCATTTTCTAGTGAAGAAAAGCGAGATATGCTAGAAATTTATTATGCATCACATCGAAATGTACAAGTTACATCGGACACGTATCTTCAACGTTTTCCAGATAGAGTTCAACCTTCTTTAGGTTATTTTTTAACTCTACTTAGAAATCTTGTCGAATATGGTTCTTTTGGTGGGTGTTCCATTTAAAAAATGTTATTTTTGTGAATATCTCGAAAACCAGATGGTCAATTGTTTTTCTGTTTTCACCATTGTAATCAGCGGAAAAATGCTACTAGTTGGCTAACTTAACTGACTTTGTAGCTCCAATAATAACGAAGTTGGCAATAGTGAGCAACTTCGCGCGAACACCCTGTATACGTCCTTGGATACACTATAAAGTAGAAAAGAAGAAGAAGATAAATTGTTACGGCTTACTCATGGTTTACTTTTATTTAAAAATTTAAACGTTTATTGTAAATTTGTTAAAATCACTTATCTGGAGTTGTCACATTAGTTTGTTTAAAATACCCTTAAGAAAGTATTTTGCATTAGCCTGTAATAATATAAAATGCCACTAGACAAAGCAAATAACTATAATTCAAGCCTGGCTATTGCAAACACAAACTGCCTGTTACTAATTTCTTAAGGTAGGCTGAAAATATTCATCAGATTATGGCACCTTCAACTGGCGTTTGTATTTATAGCTATTTAATAGTTATTTACATATCAAGTCATGAAAATTATCTATTACAGAAGCATTATTGAGAGTACGACGCCGTAAGACTTTTCAGCTTCCTGAGTCCTGGAATAATAATTTGCACGAGGTGTTATGTATAATATTTTATCTGAAACGTTTAAGAAAGTCATATTCTCAAGACTATTTTGATTCAAGAAAATTTATCATTGCAAGACTAATACTGTAACGATCAATTTTCTTGAGCCAAAATAACCTTGAGAGTTTGACTTTCTTGACGATTTCAAGTAACAGTAGATTGCATACCGAGGCTGAAAGTATTCCATTCCTGTCGAGGGAATTATAGTTTACCGAGAGGCGTAGCCTCGAGGTGAACTAGTTCTCGAGACATAGGAATGGTACTTTTGCCGAGGTTTGTATACTATCTTATTCACAATCAATCATTTAATAAAACAAGCAACATTATAATAGTAAAAAATAAATTTGTTGACATTGACATTTCATCAATTTTTGTTGTACTTACCTCATTTTTTAGAAGATTCTTCTGTGCAATTTGAAATAATCTCTTTTTCAACCTTTCTACCTGCAATTAAATATCGTCAATGACATATTCGATTCAATATGATTTTCATCACCTCATTAAGAATTTTTTCTGATAGGATTATAATAGAACCAAATTTTATGATTAATAAAATCAACCCGAAGTACGAGTAACCATTACCAAGAATATTAACAAGTTGGTGAACAAATTGATAACAATTAAAAAGTGTTTGTAAAAAGCAGTTACCAAATGCAACGAGTAATGGAAATAACAATATATTCAACAAATCTTTTGTAACATCAAAAAGTGAACTGTATAACTTACTTATTTGTTGGACATTTTTTCTACTTAAATTTCCGTTTATAAGAAAAATGTTTAAGTTTTTTAAAATTTCATAGAATGTAAGGAAAAATGTTAGAAAAATACTATTCAAAATAGCTGAGAGAATATTAGTAACGAACATAAACAAGAATAGCAGCCATGTATGCATATAAATATAAAATGTTGAATATGAACTTATAAACTTTAGCATAAACAGAACTACGGAAGATACTTCGAAAAATGTTACAAAATTTGAAATAAACTTTATTCTTCTATAGTTAAGATTTAGGCCCAGACTTATCGCGTCCTTTTGCAGTCGATAAGTGATTCGGCATGTCTGTAAAAATTTCTTATTTTGATTGAAAGGCCAAAATAAATAAATAAAAATATGTGTAAAAGACTGATACAAAATAAATGATTTTACAAGCACGGCAAGTGAGGTTTTAATAAAAAATTGGTCCATATTTGCAGGAACAAAGGTAACCCCAATTAATAATAATATAATGTAAATTAACGTAGTTATGTAATCGTATATACTCCACGAAACATTTTCAGTGTGCAGTACGTCTCTCCAACTAAACTTAATCACTCCTAAACTTTTCAAAAATATAAACATTGGTTTGTAACAATTTAAAATTTTATCAGCTTTTTTAGAAACCATTTCAACAACGAACCGATTACTATGAGCTTCTGAATATAAGTGCTTAATTTAAATACGAATATATTGATTATCTGTCCATTAGTACCTAGTTAATTACTTAATAGTCTTGTGAATACAATAAGTAGTCGCTTTAATAGTGACCTAAGCTACTGAATAACATTAAATAAGTAAACAAAATGATATTAAAAAATATGCACAGTGTAGAATGTCGATAGTTGCCCAGAAAGAACCCTTATTATTATTCAGAGCTGTTCACTGTCTTTATTAAAATATTAATGTTAATATCGTGTTAGTTAAATTAAAAACAGCAATTTTCACTGAAATCGCCACTGAACATTTTTGGATCAGAAAGGAAGTTTTTTCAGACTAAGGCACGGATATAAATGTACTAAAATATTGAAAAAAGGTCATCTCCAAAATATTATCCAATTAAAAATTTGCACCTGTGATGACTCATCTCAACGTCAGATTATATTGGTATTGGAGATTTTTAGGTTAGGTATACTATAAAGTGGGAAAGAAGATGAAGATTTAAACGCTCATTGTAAAGTTGTTACTTATTTGGTAGTTCAGTATAGTAAGTCAGATTTCTATGGGTATTATTGCAATTCATTGGGTAAGAAAATTTTGTTTTGCCATCGATACAGTACCATATAGAAAGCTTAAATTCGAATTTTCGACCATCAACCTCTTGCAGCTTTTCCGCCATCTTGAATTAAGTAGTGAATTCTTATCTCGACAGAAACAGCCGTATTTTTTGATTTTATCGAAAAAATTGCCGATACCGTCTTTAACAAGAAAAACCAGTTCTACAAATTTGTATACTTGATATTTCTTCATATTTTGCGTATTTAACGAGTAGTAACAGATTAATTGAAAAAAAGGAGGTTAAAAATTTTTTTCCTCAAATATTTTTTTTCCTTCAGCGCTATCGCAAAAATGTTCATTTAAAATTTATTAAAGACATAGTTACCTACAACTTTGATATGACAAATTTTTTCATGAGAGGAAATGTTTACTTACTGTAGCAGTGTAGCGCCTTGAAATTCTGCGTATCGTCACTCGGCAGTATAGTACAGGGCATTTAGACCTTGCAGGGAAATAATTCCGATACGAATTTGGTTTCCGATTTTCGAAAGTGTATGTATACGAGCCGGAAAACTCATTTGGCATAATTCTACCCGGTGGTGAAAAGCCGCCATCTTGTTTTTAAAGGTTGTTTTTGTTTTTCGCGCATAAATCGCGAATTTTCGGTTTCAGAAGAAAAATTTTCTAAGCAAATTTTGTTGAAAATTGAATTCTCCATAAAATAGCACTGGTAACTTTTTTGCTAATTGCAATTGTTTACAAGTTTGTTATACCTCCAATTTTCTAGGCTGGTGTTTGGTGCATTTGCGAGATAGTCGCACTTATTCAGACAGTCGCGTTTTTCGAGACAGGTGCACGTAAACGTAACCAAAACTATTTGTGTTAATTTCAAAAAGTATTCCCGTGTAACAAAATGCTGTACCAAACTTGTAAACAATTGCAATTAGCGAAAAAAGTCTATTTTGTAGAGAATTCAATTTACAAATTAATTTCATTGAAACATTTTCTTCTAAAATCGAAAATACGCGATTTATGCGCGAAAAACTAAAACAACCCTTAAAAACAAGATGGCGGCCTTTCACCACCGGGCAGAATTGTGCAAAATGTGTTTTCCGGCTCGTATACTTAAACACTTTCGAAAATCGGAAGCCAAATTCGTCTCGGAATTATTTCCCAGTAAAGTCTAGATGTCCTGTACCACTGCCGAGTGACGATATGTGCAATTTCCAGGCCCTGCAGTAAGTAAACAATTGCTCGCATACAAAAATTTTTCATATCAAAGTTGTAGGTAATTGTGTGTTTAACATATTTTACATGAACATTTTTGCGATAGCTCTGAAGAAAAAAATGATAACCGACCAGAAAAAATTTTCAACCCCCTTTTGTTTCTATTAATCCGTTATTACTCGTTAAATACGCAAAATATAAAAAAATTACAAGTATACAAATTTGTAGAATTCGTTTTTCTCGTTAAAAATGCTATCAACGGTTTTTTCGATAAAATAAAAAATACGGCTGTTATTGGCGAGATAAGAATTCACTCCTTAATTCAAGATGACGGAAAAGCTGCAAGGGATTAATGGTCGAAAACTCGAATTTAAGCTTTCTATGTGGTACCATAAAGATGGCAAAAAAAATTTCTCTTACCCAATGAATTGCAATAATAAATACTAAATATATTGGACTAGGGAGTTGTTACATGAGTTTGTTTAAAATGCCCTTAAGAAAATGTTTTATGTTAGCCTGTAATAATATAAAATGACACTAGACAAAGCAAGAAAGCATAATTCAAGCCTGGCTATTGCCAATACAAACTGCCTATTACTAACTTCTTGCGATTGGTTGAAATGGCTCATCAGATTATGGCACCTTCAATTTGCATCTGAATTTATAGCTATTTCAAGAAGTAGTATTATCAAAATTGTCACATTTTTCGAAAGGTCCTTTAAACAGTACAAGTAATTGAGTACTAAACCAACTTGTATTTTGTAAACTTGTGAACCCCATACAATAACCCATCACTTGTTGAAAAAACTGCATAGACAATGTTTGTCAATACATTTTATTTGTTTTAATTTATGTATAATAAACATACTATAAATACACGCTTGCTATTTAAGATAAACCCTATTCGTTACTTAACAGTTAATAATATAACATTTGTAATAAAATATTTACATCCATTATTACATGCTACTTCTAAAAAATGTGAGGACCTACAAATAAAAAAAAATTTATGGCACTTTTTGCAAGAAATATTCGTCACATAAAATATCACAAATTCATGATATTATTGTCAATATGTTGGCCAGCCATTTACATTATATAACACAAAAAATTACCTAACATTGATCTGATTACAACTTGTACTATGTAGTTTGTTTTATTAATATTAATTATTATTTGTATTAGTCAATTGAAATACTCCAGTTTGTCATCAATGCAATAAAATAAGAAAGTATTAAATGACTAGTAATAAGTTAATTTCAAAAACTAAGATCATAAACATCTCTTAATTAAATAAAATACTCTAGTTCCTTCATGGCTTTCGAGGTTCTTCTAAATGTTCATTCGGCGGTTTTGCTGTCAGATTGTTAGGTTGCTCCACAACAGTCGCGTTGGGTTTTTGATTCAAAAGCAAGTGATTTTGGTTGGAGAGTTGATCAATTCTGCTTCGCAACTCCTCAATTTCCGAAGCCAGTTTTGTAATTTGTTGCTCTTGTCGAATGGGATCTACAGCCACCACCTGTTCGTCAATTTGTGGTTGGCTTTCTGGCACTTTTCCAACTACTACTTCAGCTCCATCAGGAACAACAGGTTTCATAACGTTGTTCGGTTTCTGAATGGTTTGTTCATTGTTAATCGTGTAATGCTCAATGGTCCTCAACTCTACAGGTGGTTTGTGTAAATTCTCTTGGAAAACTAAATCATTGGTTTTTCCTTCTTGTTGGAGTTGAATGGGTTGGTCTAAATCAGGATGTTTCAGCTCCAAAACGGGATTTAAAATGTTTTGAATGTGAACAGGTTCCGATTGAATGGGCAAATGGTAGGTTGGTGAGATTGCTGACGCTGGAACAACAGTTGTCGTTTCTGGGACATAGCCTAAGAAGGCGTTTGGTTTAGATGTTGTTGGTTGTTCGCTTAGAGGTGGGCAGTGAGAGACGCCGTATATTCTTGTGTGGTTGATCTCCATCGCGGACATAATTTCTGGTAAAGCTGCGTCACATAGAATTGGATTACCTAAAAATTAGTAAAAGGTATTAATTACTTCAAACTTCATACTTGTCTAAATTAGCCAACTACTTCATAAACCAACCAAGGGAGTTGTCCAGATTACTACTTACTTTGAAGGTTAATTTTCAATGTATCCCAGGTGCCCTCGTGAACCCCATGTTCAATTTTGCAGCGGGTTTTCGCCACAAGATCCCTTCCCAAAGCAACAATCTGATTGTCTGATAAATCAGCCTCACACAATACAGGCAGTCCATGGAAATCCCTTTCTAGTATCGTCAGATAGTTATGACTTGCTCTCAATTCGTTCAATCTTGGTAGGAAAGTCTGCAACAAAACATTCATTACATAGGAAAAAATTCAATACAAATATTTGTTTCTCGTGTGGTGCTTTGCTTGTTAAATAACATTTGACCCATGTAAAAATAATTAAAATAATGTCGTAATTATAGAATGTCTAATATGTTTATCAAAGCAGTAATTAATTTTAATCTACAGCTTTTGTGATCGAAATTTATATACAAATCATTTAATTGGAACAATTAAATATGTTGACAAAACAATAAATAATTTAATTGAATTAGTCCTTTTTACGAAATTTTAGTCCAAGAATGTTACACAAATTAAACTTAATTTTTTTACTTAACAATATAATATTTAAAATTATAGAACTACATTCTCACCTTGCTTGTTTCTTCTAGAGTAGTTAAATGATTGTGTGAAATATCCAATAGTCTTAACTGGTCCAATCCTATTAAATCATCCGGAGATATTTTCTTAAGTCGGTTAAAACTCAGATTCAATCTCAACAACTCAGGCAATCCAGACAAAGCGCCATTCAGATATTCCAGTAAATTGTGGTCCAATTTCAGTTCAGTTAACTTAATGTTCCACTCAACTAAATTCTGAAAAGACTAAAATTATTTCGATACCTTCAATATCAACTACGTGTCTTCATTTTGTCTACTTACTGCAGCAGGTCCAATTAAAGTTGAAATTTGATTGTAGGATAAATCGATGCTTCTTAATTCTTGCAGGCCAACAACGTCTTGGAAGGAGAACTCTGTCAAGTAGTTATAGGTGATGTTCAAAAAGTTTAAATTCCTCAAATTGAGCAGGGAATTGTTCAAACTGGTTATGTGGTTATGACCTAGAATCAGCGATTCTAATATTTCGCATTCAATGAAATCCTCTTCGGTTATCTGTGGGAAAAATAATTCTTTATAGCAATTTGTACACCAGTAAATAAAGTTAAAAACACTTATTATGGTGCTCTATTCACCTTACTGCTATCTTAATAACTTTGTTGTATGAAAGTTAAGTTAAAAAGAGTGTGGCCTCATTTAATTAAATTAGCAAAAAAATATTTCATAATTTTAAAAGAGCAACCTTCACGATAAGTTATTTTTAGTCCAAATAGTAAAACTATAGACGTACTGTATCAATAAGGTTGTGATCCAAAACCACCCGTTCCAGTTTCCTTGACTTTCCCAGAGCTCCGTCCAAGCGAGTGATGCGATTGAATTGCAAAAATAAGGACTCGAGTGTTGGAAAGGTTTTCAGTTGTTGGGGCATGCGTTCGATTTGATTTTCAGCTGCATGGATCATCTTTAGTTTTGGAGCATTTAGTGGTAATTGACCTTCCAAGTTGGTCAATTTGTTTGTGTTGATAAAAAGCCAAGTTAGTTCCGACAGGTTTGTTAGGGTACTGTTGAGGTCTTTAATGTAATTACGTCCGATGTGGAGTCTTTTTACGTGTTGTGGAATGGATTTGCTGTCCATGCGGGAAATTTGATTGCCTGGCAGGACTAGGCCTTCCACAAATTTTAAGTGCTGTAAAAATGAAGTTTAAGTTTAATTAATTGTTTCATTACATTCATAATAAGTGCCTTTAAATTTAATTTTGTGTTTTAGTTGTAGTGTAAATATTTGCTTATATCACAGAATATTGAGTAACATAATATGGTAAATCAAGACACTAACTACAAAGATGAGGTCTGATCTTCTGCAAAATTATCTTTTCGGTTAATGCTATATAGGTACAGAAACTAAAATTTAGAGTGCAGAATTATTTTACAAGAAAATCCTAGCAAGTTTAGAGTAGGTTCCTATAATATACAGGGTGCCCGTTTTTCGACCGTCACCATGGGGATCTCGCTTATCTTAAGAGATACAAAGTTGCGCATTCTTACCCTGATCAATAGTCCGGAATTTGAACTATTGTTTTTAATTTTGAAGTTATTGTAGAAAAACAAAATACTGTAATTTTGGTTTTTAATTTTTCAATTGAAAACCCATAAAGTTACGTATTTTTAACTAAGACATTCTTAAGGCACATTTTTACGAGGAATCCAAATATGTCATTGCATTTGCCATGGCGTCTAAGATGACAGAGAAACAGTAGTATTTTTTCTTATGGTCGCCATATTGGATTTATACATTTTTGAATACACCTTTTTTCCTGTTTACGATAATGTATCACACATGATAGTTAAGTTTTATATTTTGGTGGAACTTCCAAATTATTCGTTTTTTCGAAGGGTGGTTTGGAAACAAAATTGTCACTTTTGATTTAAACATTAAACACTTCTGCTGATTTGTCCACAAAAATGAGATGTTCAACTTTTCCAGAGAGAACCGAAAATAGAAGGTATTTTCTATCTATCCACATAAATTTATGCCAATATGGTTCCTTTGATAATGCCAAAAAGTGAATGCGTGTTTGACGGAAATGTTCACCAACAGAGTAATTTCTAATAATGGAGACATAGGTATACGCTGGTTAGCGCGTTCTCCAGATTTGTCACCCTTGGACTTCTTTTTGTGGGGCACTATGAAGAATAAAATGTATCTCACCATACCAGCCGACATTGATGAACTGCGAATAAATATTATCACTACCCTTAGACATGAAATAAGAAGGCGAGATATTTGTAGAACAGTTCTGAATCTTAGAAAACGGATAAAGTTGTTTTTCCATGTGGAAGGTGGACCATTTGGGCATTTATTATAATTTTCTATTTTTTCTTTTCGCTTTCTTTGGTTTCGGTTTTGTTCTAATGCGAAAAATAAATTTATATCAAAATCTCTCGTTTTCATGTTTGTTACTTACAATCGGATAAAATGTAGTAGAAACGTAAACAAAACTAGACTTTAACTTAAAGCGACCTGTTAAAAATGTGTTTAAAACAAAAGTGATAATTTTGTTTCCAAAGCACCCTTCGAAAAAACGAATAATTTTGAATTTCCGCCAAAATAAAAAACTTAACTATCATGTGTGATATATTATCGTAAACAGGAAAAAAGCTGTATTCAAAAATGTATAAATCCAATATGGCGACCATAAGAAAAAATAAAGTTGACTACACTGTTTCTCTGCCATCTTAGACGCCATGGCAAATACAATGACATATTCGGATTCCTCGTAAGAAAGTGCCTTAAGAATGTTTTAGTTAAAATTACGTAAGTTTATGGGTTTTCACTTTAAAAATTAAAAACGAAAATTACAACTTCTTGTTTTTCTACAATAACTTCAAAATTAAAAACGATAGTTCAAATTTCTTTCCGGATTATTAATCAGCGTAAGAATACGCAACTTTGACCTAATTTAACTGACTTTGAATCTCTTAAGATAAGCGAGATCCCCATGGTGCCGATCGAAAAACGGGCAGCCTGTATACACAGTTTATTTTACGTGGAAATTTCTTTTAACAAGCAATTTATGTGATACAAATATTTCTAAATAACAAAATTTAATTGTATTTGCACGCATCTCGACCTGTTCCAATTGCAACGTTTTATAGATTTTTTTGTGTGATTTTTCCCGAATGCGTACCTACTCTTTAACTGAATTCCTATTTTTTCTTATCAAATCTGCTTTTGGCCGAATTTATGTTTGATAAATTCAAGCTGGTAGAAAAATAAAAAAACCGACTTTTTCAGTTTTTTCAAGATAATTCAGTAATTAACTGAGATTTCACAGATTTGATGACATATTCTTTTTACAGATAAAATTCTTTAAATTTTGTCCAATTTAACCGATTTCCAAGACCATTTATAATCTACAGTTTGTAGAAAAGGTATAAAAGTTGATTTTAGAAATTTGAATATACCGAGTTCTTTATGTCACGAATGTCACGTGCATCTAAAAATGTCAGTAATGAGAGACAAAAACTTCCGATATTTGCGATAGCGCTAAAATTGCAAAAAAATGATTCAACAAAAACTACTATAGTTGATCCTATGAATAAGATAAAGACAAAAAAATGGTTCGTGCTATCCATTTAGACAAATTCGTCCACTCAGAACCCAAGAAAATGTTTATTGATTGATTCTAATTTATAAAGAAAAATTATTGTACCGATGAGGTCCTTTCGAAAAAAATAGTTTATAGAAAAATTAAAAATCTTCTATCCTGCCTACATGATAATGAGGTAGTTAACAGCCCACAGTTTTCGTTTTCTCTGTATAACTTTATGCATGCGCTCGCTCGTACTCGAATGCTAATGAAACACGCGTGCGCATTAGCGCCTATTTCAAGATGCTCTATCTCACTTTCATTACGCGCGTCCAACTTATAAGGAAGGATGCGATGCTAGCAATAGGTATATTATTATAACCTACATACCTACTCGCTACTTGACAAAACCGGTACTAGTATTTTAATAACCCTTATAATATTCGATAAATGATAGGCGTCAAAATTATAAATAGTTATGAATAAAAAACAAAATAATAAATTTCAAGGATATGTGCAAAATATTTTGCTTAAAATTTCATCATGTAACAAAATCCTTCTTGTTTATTTCATTTCAACTAATAATTTAGCAAAGTCATTTATATAAAACTGTATGTAAAAGATAAGATCAAATTATGTGAAGAATTTGGACTTTGACATACTTTTATACATTCAACAATCAACATGCATAACCGATTAAAATATAAGTAAAATAGGTACCTACAAATTTTACAAATATCAAATGTAGAAGTAAACATTTGATAAAAATATTGGATTATAAAAATTTTGGCTGCCTCAAAAACAATAACAATAAAAACGATTTGTGCAAATACTGGCCTATGTCAAGGACAACTTATATTGGAGGTTAAATAAATCAATTAATAGAAAAATGGAAATCCCCATCGACATCCGCTTAGGTATAAATTTCTGAAATCAAGTTTCAATGAGGTGTTTTTGGGAAATTTTAATATAATTTATAAACAGACGATTTTAATTTTACCTTAAAACTTGATTCTGAAAGATGTTTAATTTTGGTCCTACCCAGGTCAAGGGTTTTTAAATTCGGCAGTTTTGGCCACAGATGTTCCGGCACACTTTCCAAACTGTTGTCAGCTAAGCTCAAATATGTTACGGCTGATAATCCTTCAAAGGTTTCTTCTTTTAATGGTCTGAAAAAACAGAGAACGTTATAAGCAAATTATTTATAAAATTTGTTAATTACATTAAATTAAAATTAGAGCATGTTATTTTGTTACATCTAAATTTAATGCAAAACCGATAGAATTTATATTGTATAATTGAGTTATATACATAACATTTATTTCTGATTTTCTTGTTAATATGAATAAGTAAGTGAACTATTTATTATAATAATACAAAAACTGTGCCATTACATTTCTTAAACTAAATAATGTTCCAAAAGAATCCGGGTATAAATGCATTGCTGATAGGTATTAACCTGGTTTTTGCGTATTTTTTCTTGTTGTATGAAAGAAAAGAAGTCGGAAGTAAGACATGTCTACACTACTAGTAGGTAGCTATCATGCACATCAATTAGTCTTTTCAAAGCCGATTAAAAAGCGGGCACCTACTGAGCAGCGGCGCCATAACTTAGACGCCACAAAGCGCGTTGACCTCAAAGAAATTAATAAAATAAATTTCTAATCATGAAAAAACAAATTTATGTGTAAATATCATTTAGAAATTTTGGGATAAATTAAGTAGGTATTGAATTATCTGGTGAAGAATAGAATATTATTATATGAGCGATTATGATAGCCATTATTCACGAAAATGATGTGTGAGCCCACGAGCCGTAGGCGAGTGGCGCAATTCAAACAATTATTGCAATAACTTGCTCATGCCAAAATGTAGTGAGTACTGAAAATAATCAACTCAGTATTTTTTTATATTTTATATTATAACTATTGAGAAATCACATTTTTAGCTACAAAGCATAATTTCCTACTAATGATTTGAACTATAATCACATTAAGAACCATTTATTGTGACTTTTAAAAATAATCTTGGTAGGTGTCTTAAAATTTGCCAAATTCAGCCCACCAATATGATACTTTTTCCTAGACAAAAATTCTAACAGAGTGAAATGCAGTTTTAGAACCACATTTTCCAAAATAATTCAATTCTATTATGCCGAAGTGACAAAAATGAATCAAAATTATTTTATGTCTGCGTATTTTCTAGTAATAAATTATTAAATATGAATAACTGTAATAATTATAAACCACTCTAGTTATGTGATTTCGAACTTAATGAAGCGGTTAATCAGCAAAATTAACACTTTATGTACTCTAGAAAAATAAATGAGTGCCAGGAGCAGGACAAAGGACCCTTTTCACGAACACTGTAAAACCGTTTTTCAGAAACCAAAGCTTTTTGAATTACTGCAGAATAAATAAGAGAAATTTTGATATACTTTAAGTATAAACATTTTTGAAGTATATACGATATATAACCATTTTCAAAAACCAATCCAAGATATTACGCAAATCTTTAATAAGC